>JACDQD010000001.1:15303510-16753456 GCA_019843655.1 Lethocerus indicus
GGAGGATGGAAGGAAATGGAAGAAGGAATGGAATGGTGGAGGATGGAAGGAAATGGAGGGGAGGAATGGTGGAGGCCGGAGGATGGAAATGGACGGGCGAGGGATCAATGGCACGGCGGGTAGGAGGCCGGGAGGAGGATGTGAGTTGTCGACGGGCTAGCGGGGGTCGTGAGGGAGGTTCGGGGCGGCACGGCGGGTAGGAGGCCGGGAGGAGGATGTGAGTTGTCGACGGGCAAGCGGGGGTATTGGGGAAGGTTCGGGGCGGCACGGCGGGTAGGAGGCCGGTAGGAGGATGTGAGTTGTCGACGGGCTAGCGGGGGTCGTGAGGGAGGTTCGGGGCGGCACGGCGGGTAGGAGGCCGGGAGGAGGATGTGAGTTGTCGACGGGCTAGCGGGGGTCGTGAGGGAGGTTCGGGGCGGCACGGCGGGTAGGAGGCCGGGAGGAGGATGTGAGTTGTCGACGGGCAAGGGGTCGTGGGGGGAGGTTCGGGCGGCACGGCGGGTAGGAGGCCGGGAGGAGGATGTGAGTTGTCGACGGGCTAGCGGGGGTCGTGGGGGAGGTTCGGGGCGGCACGGCGGGTAGGAGGCCGGGAGGAGGATGTGAGTTGTCGACGGGCTAGCGGGGGTCGTGAGGGAGGTTCGGGGCGGCACGGCGGGTAGGAGGCCGGGAGGAGGATGTGAGTTGTCGACGGGCTAGCGGGGGTCGTGAGGGAGGTTCGGGGTGGCACGGCGGGTAGGAGGCCGGGAGGAGGATGTGAGTTGTCGACGGGCTAGCGGGGGTCGTGAGGGAGGTTCGGGGCGGCACGGCGGTGGAGGCCGGTAGGAGGATGTGAGTGTCGACTGGCAGCGCTGGTCGAGAGGGAGGTTCGGGGCGGGCACGGCGGGTAGGAGGCCGGAGGAGGATGTGAGTTGGTCGACGGGCCAGCGGGGTCGTGAGGAGGTCTGGCGGCACGGCGGGTAGGAGGCCGGAGGAGGATGTGGAGTTGTCGACGGGCTGGCGGGAATCGTGAGGGAGGTTCGGGCGGCATGGCGGGTGGAGGCCAGTAGGAGGATGAGCGAATGTCGACGGGCATGAAGCGGGGGCAATCGTGAGGAGGTTCAGGGCGGCATGGCGGGTAGGAGGCCGGAGGAGGATGTGAGTTGTCGACGGGAGCAGGGGTCGCGTGATGGAGGTTCAGGCAATGGCGGCACACGGCGGGAGGAGGAGGCCGGTAGGAGGATGGAATGTGATGGTTCAGGGCCAGCGGGGAGCAGGAGGGAGTTGTCTGGCTGCATGGAGGATGGATGGATAAGGAATGGAAGGTTGTGGAAGGTTGGAATGGCGATGGTGGAGAATGATGAGGTCGACGGGCGGGGCGGAAGCACGGGGAGGGAGAGGGTAGGAGGATGAGCGGTGTCGAGCGCGGGCATCGTGAGGTTCAGGGCAGCACGGCGGTAGCTGGCGGGATCGTGAGGGGAGGCCGGTAGGAGGATGTGTCGAGGAGGATGTCGACGACGGCGAGCATAATGAGGAGGTTGTGGGCGGTTCGGAGGGAGGTTCAGCGGCACGGCAGGTAGGAGGAACCGATAGGAGGATGGCTGAGGTTGTCACGGGCGGGAGGTTGGGGAGGCCAGAGGAGGATGAGTTGGAGGAGCGGGGTCGTGAGAGGTTCAGGCAGCACGGCGGGTGGGCGGAGGATGTGAGTTGTCGACGGGCAGTCTACAGGCGGGTCGGCGCTAGCAAGAGGGAGGTTCAGGGCGGCACGGCAGGATGTGAGTTATCGACGGGCTAAGCGGGCATCGTGAGGGAGGTTCGGGGCGGCACGGCGGGTAGGAGGCCGGTAGGAGGATGTGAGTTGTCGACGGGCTAGCGGGCATCGTGAGGGAGGTTCGGGGCGGCACGGCGGGTAGGAGGCCGGTAGGAGGATGTGAGTTGTCGACGGGCTAGCGGGCATCGTGAGGGAGGTTCAGGGGCGGCACGGCCAGGTAGGGAGAGCCGGTAGGAGGATGTGAGTTGTCGACGAGGCTAGCGGAGCATCGTGAGGGGAGGTTCAGGGCGGCACGGCGGTAGGAGGCCGGTGGTAGGAGGATGTGAGTTGTCGACAGGCTAGCGGGGCATCGTGAGGAGGTTCAGGGCGGCACGGCAGGTAGGAGGCCGGTAGGAGGATGTGAGTTGTCGACGGGCAGTCGTGAGGAGGTTCAGGGCAGCACGGCAGCGGGTAGGAGGCCGGTAGGAGGATGTGAGTTGTCGACGGGCTAGCGGGCATCGTGAGGGAGGTTCGGGGCGGCACGGCGGGTAGGAGGCCGGTAGGAGGATGTGAGTTGTCGACGGGCTAGCGGGCATCGTGAGGGAGGTTCGGGGCGGCACGGCGGGTAGGAGGCCGGGAGGAGGATGTGAGTTGTCGACGGGCTAGCGGGGGTCGTGAGGGAGGTTCGGGGCGGCACGGCGGGTAGGAGGCCGGTAGGAGGATGTGAGTTGTCGACGGGCTAGCGGGCATCGTGAGGGAGGTTCGGGGCGGCACGGCGGGTAGGAGGCCGGTAGGAGGATGTGAGTTGTCGACGGGCTAGCGGGGGTCGTGAGGGAGGTTCGGGGCGGCACGGCGGGTAGGAGGCCGGTAGGAGGATGTGAGTTGTCGACGGGCTAGCGGGGGTCGTGAGGGAGGTTCGGGGCGGCACGGCGGGTAGGAGGCCGGTAGGAGGATGTGAGTTGTCGACGGGCTAGCGGGGGTCGTGAGGGAGGTTCGGGGCGGCACGGCGGGTAGGAGGCCGGTAGGAGGATGTGAGTTGTCGACGGGCTAGCGGGCATCGTGAGGGAGGTTCGGGGCGGCACGGCGGGTAGGAGGCCGGGAGGAGGATGTGAGTTGTCGACGTGAGCCAGTTTATATCCGTAATTCCCCACTTTAGGCCAAGTATGATTTCGCCAGTTCGATGTCAGTTCGCATTGAAGCCCAGAGCACGCGGCAGTGGTCATATTTGTGACCTTATTTCATTCCGCTCTATGCGGCCGAAACTTTCCAGCATATACCTTCACTTTTCAGTGTTAATAGTGTAAGTATTTCTATAACTTCTAAAAACTGCACTAGGCCAGCCGAAATTAGTTATTTATAATTATTTAATTGGTTACCCGGTAACATGTTTTGATTTTGCATTAATCACTACAGATTTATTATGTTCTAATTATGGTCAATTTGCCTGCGGTCAAGTGCAATTCCCTCTAAACCCGGCATGTCCCGAAATGTATAACAAGACTTGTAAATTAACTCGAAGAATTAATTGCGGGGTTTATACCCGACATGACCAACGGTAATTCCTGTCGATCCTTTTACAGGATAGCGCATGCTCTGAATAGAATCTCTGCTCGGACATTTCAAATTGTAGCGTTAATTCGCGGACAAGGAGTGAAATATAACTCGGCTAATATTTTTAACCCGTTTTAATCTTCTTTTTTCCGCAGGGTTATCTCGTTTCTTACTCCCGCCCCATTGTGATTTATCTACTGCCCCCCCCCCCCCACACATTCTTGCGGAGTGGTCCCCCACTCGAGATTTCTTCCATTTCCCGTCTTATTCCCACTCCCTGTATACTAAATGACTGTAGGTAGTGTAGATTGCCGCCTGCCGTCAGTTTGAGCAAGAGGAGGCGTATTAATGTGAAAACACGTACTGGGAACCCTATGGTGCATTTCCTTATGGTTCGATAATATTCTAAGCAAAAATTGTAGGTCTTGGACAAGACAATTTCGGCTGCTCTTCATCGTTCATGGTTTATATATTTACTTCCATGCCCTTTTTTTGTTTACATGAAACAGAATGGTCCACTCCTCAGTATCTATTTAAATAATATATCGATTTCAGTTTTCTTCGGTATCAAAACAAGTTATTGTTTATCCACCTATCTAGATATTTTTACGGGGGTCATAAACTGCAGAGACAGACTGTATCTTCGACTCTAATTTGAGCTGACGTTTGAACTTTTTTAAGCAGGAATAAAATAGCAGTTCATTCTGAACCCCTGTTACGTGTAAGGCTTTTGATCGTTGAATAACTCGAATGCTAAACAATCTTCTGACCTCGATTCCTTTTACGCTGCTCCAGTAGGGAAGAAACAAAAGATATTCGTTAAACCTACGTTTCATTTAAAAGGGAAATATATGATTCTTGTTCAGTTAAATATTAGAAAAGACAAAAGTATATTTTTGCGACGTGAAATTGCATATTCTCCTTAATTTTGTACGGTAGAAGCCAGAACGCTGATATAATAGTTTATAATACATTATAACCCCAACTAAGAAATGGGAAAAAGAATTGAAGGTGATCCTGAGAGAGAGAGAGGGTGAGGGAGAGAGGGAGAGAGAGAGAGGGAGGGAGAGAGAGGGAGGGAGAGGAATGGCGCAAATGAATTGTCCGCCGCCTCAAATTCGATATTTGAACAAGGGATTACTGGCTAACCGCGGCCGATTTAAATTCAATGAAAATGCCGTTACTGTTTGCCCTTTTCGTAATAAAACAAAATTACCAGGACAAAGAGTCGTTGGGTAAATCCGTGGCCGGAACGACGGCGATTGGGTCTAACTTCGTGAGGGGAGGACTAAAATTCAATTTGGGGGGGTTGTTGAGCCTTTCGGGGTTGGGGCGAAAAAAATCAGCTTTTTAAAGCCCGGGGCCCTGCTTATTTCCTTGGATCCGCATTTTGAGATAGTTAAGTAAACCCGGCTATGGTGAAAAATCGTTATTGCTTTTATGGTAATACTCCATTCTATAAATTTATTTTTTGGGCAGGCAAATTGACCGCGTCAGAATCGGAGAGATGATTTTATCCTGATCCACTGATTTCAAGTTTTAATATAAAATTCACGGATAAGTGCAACCGTGATAATGATCGAAACCTTGACCACCCATACCACACTTGGAGCAGAAAATGTACTAACATCTTAAGAAAGGACAATTTAAGTTGAACATAATGATCGTGAAAACTATTAAATATTAACTTCAGTTAATAGGACCATCCCAATATTATTCCTATTAAATATTATAATTCTATTTAATATAATTACATATACTGATCTACCATGCATCATACAAGCAAGAGTGCTAGTATTCGGGCTAGTATAAATTGATATTCAACACAAATTAAACAGATGTGATAAGTTTTGAAGCTCGAAACGCGTTGAAATTAAATATTCTATGTTATAATCTTATATAATATTCTATGTTCCATCTTTGTTTACCGGACCCTAAAAATATTTTTCAGTATACAGTACAGAGTATTTTTCTTAAGAAGGATTCAGGTGTGATTGTCTTACGTTTTAGCTACAGGCGATCTTTCGTCCATCTGTATTTTTAGGAGGGGATTTTCCGCCCTAGCCAATCGGGAATATGCCGAGTTACGTGCAGTTCCAAATTTATTTAATGTATGAACTATTACAGTATCCACCCTCCAATCTCCGAGATGAAAACGGTCGAATTAAAATAATTATAATACAAAATTAAATACTTTTGTACAGCCGGTCATCGTTAATTTGTCGTAGTAATGTTCCTGTTTTAGAACAATAGGTGTCATGTACTCGTAGTGTCCCTAAAACCGTTAAAAACACGATCTGACCTTTCATTTGGCCAATACAGTGATATTGTATTTCAATGTGTTTTAGGCTTTAGGGGGGGGGGCGGGTAAAAAGAAAAACATCCGGAGGGCCGATCAAGTTCAGAAAATAAATCTCATGTTTATTGGCGTTCGAGTTTGTCACTTGGTGCCGCGTTCGTCTGCTTCTGGGCCAACGGGCTGGGGAGTGGAGCGTATAAATCGACTTCAAACCCTCTTCGCAAGTCCCACTCGTCGTTTACTCTCAAATAAATCCAAAACTCAATCCGCGGCTTCGCATTGTTGAAAGAATTAATGTATTATTTTGCCAAAATTCGTCTGTTAAAACTTTTTCCTCATATATATATATATATATATATATATATATATATATATATATATATATATATATCACTAGATTTACCGACATATATATCACGCGCTGCCAGAATCAGGAAGGTTTATTTCTATCACGTTTCGTCGGCAAAGAAAATGGAAACTATTTCTAAACTTCTTTCTCCTTTATTTTAACGTCAGTCCCACGGGCGGAAAGTCGTCTATTCCAAATTCGCCGGTAATGGATCGGACAAATTGCATTGAAATTAAAATTAACCCCGGCCCTCGAACAGACCGCGGCCATTGTCGCTAGACTTGCGGTGATGGATCGATGAATCGATGAATCGTATTCGAAGGGTGCTGTTAGTTTCGAAATTAATGCGCGTACCCGCCTCACTGACCGTCGTCGGCTGGTGTTCCCTTGTAAGTTCCAAAAGCTAGCGGAATAAAAAATGACATTAATTGTCGGTCGTATGGACTGACTTTCGGGTAAACCAACGTTTCGGGGTGGGGAGAACGCATACAGATAGAACTGTGGGTCTCAATTAAAATTTCTCTGGAATCAATTTCGGCAAATTTATCCAAAATAGAAAATAATAGATTATTCAATATAATTTGAAAATACTAGAAGGTCCAGGATACATGTTAATATTAATTTCGGTAAGAACTGTTAATTTATGATTGCAGACAGTTATTCGTCTGGTGCCAATCGAATTATTGGCCGTGAATGCACTCATTTATACTAAACGTATGATTATGGAGTTTCTTTATTGAGAATAACAGTTTTCAAGTTTGTTTATTAAGTAAGTTTCTGCCAGAACATTCCTTGCATCTTGGGATTAGATAATTGTATGAGTCTGGAATAGATCGACTGGAAAATCGAGAAAAAATTCAATCGATAAGGGACCAAACGGGAATCCGCAGGAATGTATATTAGAGGGGGCGGGCGGAGCTTTCCACGCAGACATCTAAAACTTCTCTCGATATTTCGGTGGCGGTGAGGGGTCTGCGTGTGTGTGTGTGTATTTGGGGGTGAGGGGGCGGGGGTGCAATCGAGATTAATGAGGTCGAGGTATTTAGTCGGTGGGCGGGCTTTTAGTCGGGTTCGGCCGTCCAAATTAATGGCGACAACGTCCACACTTAAGCCGCCGGTAATTAAGCGCCCTCTCTGTCTCTCTGTAGCGCTCCCGTCTCCTGTACCGATTCCACGACCGTTCGCCCGGTTTCGGGTTTCGCGCTTACGCCACCTTTGGAACCGAATCGATCGTCCCTTTTATATTGTTGACCGCTAAGAAGGCTAAATGTATTACTGTGGACCCCCAAATTAAGAGCTGCCTAATATTGGAATAAAGGTTTTCTGGACGGTGTTTTCTGATACCGGAACAAAATGTAGTTTTAGAAGAAACAGAAATCATTTTTCATCTCCGAAAATAAAATAACGAATTCGTTTGTATGGTGATTTTGAACATTTTAAAAAACTATACGTATTGGAGAGGTTTCTACATTGCACTGAAGGTTGAACTGGTACTTTTATGAAGTTGAGGATGATTCTGTGCATGAAAGAAATGCATAGCTGAGGAATTTAAAAAATTTATTTCCAAGGGTCGATCGTAAACAAAGTAAAATCATTACGGGGCGAGAGATAGCACAAAGGTCATTTATGATTGCAGTCATTTCGCTCGCGTTGTCGAATTAGTTTTGCATATTAAAGCAATTTTTGGCATGAAAGAAATAAATTAATGTGGAATTTTAGAATGAATAAAAAAATAGGAACATTTTTGCGATAATTCATTTAAGCGGTATGTATAAATTAAGGATTTATACTTGTAAGGAGGAACAATATATATCACATATTTGCGATAGCGACCACAAAATTGCGATCATCTCTAATATTACATTGAGGACAGCCGATGAAATAGCAAACGTACATGAGAAGTGCACAATAATATACCGAAATACCGCATTACACATCACACCTCTGTTCTTAAGTAGAGTGAGTATTAGAGTGCTGAAAATGGTCCTTTGCACAATAATTTGTACCGTTTCGTGGTCAGGTGACCGAATAATTGGGACCTGATAAGCGGGCGAAAGGCTAGGAGACGTGCCGAACACGGTGGAATGAATAAAAATGAACCCTCCCAACATTTGAACGGGGACAAGTTAATGGCGGTAAGGTTCAAAATGTAAGAAAAAAAATATAAACGAAATCTCCGTCAGGCGTCGATAGGTCGGTGGGCCTAGGCCGGCGGTCGGAGCTTCCGCTCCTGAATAATTCATTGCCCCTTTCGGAGGAGGGGGAATCTGCTCCTGTAGAAACTTTGGGATAACTAAAACCGGAGATTACAACATCTTATTCCTGAGGAAACCCCGGTAGGCCGGACATCTTACAGGTGATATCGGAACCCGGAATTTTTCTAAACCGTCCTTATCGATGCTACATCGGATACAGGTTAGGATTGGATGCCGCCTTTGGTATTACTAATTATCAGTTTCGTATATATCTTTATTGTGTAAAAAGAATGTTTTTTACGGGTATAATAATAATAATAATAATAGTTATTATGTTTCCGACACGGTCAAGAGGTTCATACATCAGGTGGAAAGCTAAAGACCGGACAAGTTCTTTTATTCGATCTGAATGTTAGGCGTTCGAATACTTTCCTGTGGCATTTTCCTGTGTATTATGATGAAGTGAAATATTCAAAATTAAAATAATAATTTACTCGTTTACACGAGAACCACGCGTATAGGAATACAAAATTATTTCTTATATACCGTTACTAAGGTCCCAGAATTACATATTTATTATCGCAGTATCGTTTCTAAGCTCGGTCCTTGATTAGGAACCCAACTTTACGTATATGTATAGGCTCATCGATAAACGGCCGTTGGACATTAATTGCGAGTTAAAGACCCTTTGATGCTCTGCAAGTGTGAATAATACCGAGCGGAGAAGAGATGAATGAGTCCTAGAGTTATTCAAGTTGGATACAGACTGCAACTAAGGGAATCATTTCAGTGGATAGTGCCGTGGCTTGGTAATGAGCCCGGGCCGAAGCGTCTCTAACACCCTGAGACTTCGAATCCCCGCAAACTACCGACAGGAGCGTTGAATTATTGTCCTAACTGCTTATATCGCATTATTTCTCGCTTGGAAGGGCCCGACTACCGGCGAAATTTCTCCAACTGTGTGGTTGCCTGATCAATGTTCTCGGAACTCATCGGGGGCGTTAAGAATTTCTGAAAAGTACAGCCCTTATCATGGCTTCAGGTCTCATAACAATTAAGCCCTTCTGCTTTCGGCCTTCTGCTGAGTATATTATATGTAAACTGCTAATTCCCAGCACTCAGTCACGGTTTGAACGGACCGAGAGAAAAAACGAATTCTCGGAAATACATTTTAATGTAAGTACAAATGTAATATTAATTACAATTTTCAATAGAAAAGCGTGCACCTCAACTATTCGAACCGCTTCCAAGCAGGGGAATATGATACGGTTAACATCCCACATTTCCTAATCCAACTATTCTTCTTATGGGTACCACAAGCCAGTTGTAATAATGTGATTATTGACATTGAACTTAGACGGAATTCGGTTACTCTAGCACTTTAGACGAGTATTCGGCCTAAATGTAACTACATACACCTCCCAGATGGATACTGAGAACATTTAGATTAATCATGATATTTACGTTTGAATCAATAAATATAACGTAGTACCAGTTTAAAGGTAATAAATATTATTAATTTGAAGTCAGATTATTCGTCCACTTTGGTTGGATTGGCGCTGAGGATTATCCGGGAGCTTTTGAGAATTGCCAGACTAGAGGATTATAGTATTAAGAGTTGTAGTGACAGAACCATTTATTTGAAACACTTTACAAGAGGTATTTTAAGAGTATATTATGCATATATTTACTGCACAAAATAGATTCACAAATCTTATTTATAATTTTAAAAAATTAGCGAACGATTTCGATTTTATAGGGGATATTTTTGTTCATGATATTGTCCGGTCCGTTATAAAAGGAGTGAAGTAAAATCATTGGGCGAAAACGCCTGTGTATTGGTGAGATCTACTGGACCGCAACACGCTACGGTGTTGCTGTTTAGTATTAAGCGCCGGATGTCAACCCTGTTCACGGGCCGGTGGGAATGGATCTATTGTTTTGGATAAAACTTGTCGATCGATGCGTTCCAAATATTCTATATATAGCGATTGGTAAAATTATTAATATTCATATTTGTTATATCTGAAATATTTCCGTTCAAATAATTTCCTTATTAGAAATAATTCCTTCTACCCAGTTCCAGAAGCACACATGTTATACCATTTAGAAGCTAGGATGAAATTCTAATTATTTTAATATTCCATTAATCCTAAACACGCATAAAGATAAAAAACACGTACGAAATTTTATTTAGCTTAGAATCGAATTAACGAATTTATTGGACTACACAGGGGATATTTCAGAAATCTCTCCCATGTTTAAGAGCTCTAAATATACTCTAAATAAGTTATCTGAATTCGAATTTTGAAATCTAGCGGGCACAACACAGCCAGACGAGCTAATTAAGCTAATACCTGAAAAGGACCACCTGTCAGACGGATAAAAATGGGTTAATTGGAGTTTTGAGGACCTCGGTAAGGAGCTAGCGTGCCAGTGTCATATGAACCCGTGTGACAGGAATGATAAATGTCGCGGGGGCGGTAAGCCATTGTTAACAAATAAACTGGCCAGCCGACATCCGAACTCTTCAGAATGGAAAAACGTATTCGGGGGAAACCTTATATTCGTAACTGTTGTTTGTTGAAATCCATTGTTTAACACCCGGACAATAAAATAGCGTTTGGAATATTGCCGTACTCAAGGCGGAAGATAATTAACAGCTGTTTGAAATGTACTAACATGTACTAAAGTGTACTAACTAAAAATTTAATAATAACCATGAGCTTATTTACCGGTTTCATATTTAATTGGTTTTAACGTCCTTGTGAGCCCAAGATACGACTAATTAATACCCATCACAAAACTTCGGCATTTATATATATATATATATATATAATGCAACATCCTATGTTTAAAAGCCACATTTTAAAGACTCAGTAACAGCGTTTCCTTTTACACATCAAGGAGACCCCTGTAAAAGTATTTATGGAAAATATGAATCTTCCTCTCTCTCCCATTTTTTAAAGCTAATTTTCATGGAAATTTTCAGGTTTGCAAATGCCGAGCCGGGCCAGCCAATTTACATACGGGGGCCAGATTCTGCGCGTGACTCCTTTCCCCGTTATAATATTTTATGGTTTTGGTACGGTGTGAAAAACAGAAAAAGAAAAAAAGGGGGGAAAATATGATGGTTGTGAGTGGGGCGTTAAATTAATTATATTAATTAAAGGAGGAAAAAGGGGGAATCAATCACTCAGCCCAGTTTTCACCACTGACCATGATCGACAGTGTGTAATATCTGATAATATAAGCTACGGAAAATATCGCAATATTTATGATAAAAAAGGATACAGCCTATTGAAAGGTGTTCCCAATTCAGACCTTCGTGGGATGTAGAGGAATATTTTCCATCCTGGATTATACACCGGGAGGCTGAATATATGAAAAATATTCTTATACTGTGGACGAATAACTGACATAAAATATCTATAATTTAAATATTCTCTTGTCCTGTATAAACTATCGTATATTAGTAAACCGGACTTTGGGAACTGACGTCGTATTCATTGAAGTGTAATAGATAGATGGGTAGAAATGTAGTTCGTAGGCTTATTGGCCTATTCGATGATGGTTCAATGGGCTTTCGTTCGGATTAGGAATTAATTTTACCAGTATGAACTGCCATGGGATTGAAAAATAGGTAGTTCGTAAGATACTATTATAAAGGTAGGTTTAGAATACTATGGCTCGGTTCAGTGGCGGAGTACTGATGTTATTAGGTCGGGGCCGGGGGCTTTATTTGCTGGGAGTTTTCGAATAATGTAGGAGAGCACCGAGGGAGGTTAGCCTTAGGAGGAATTCGAGAGAGGAAGTGGTGATTGGAAAAAATCTAGAATTGAATTGGCGAGTTCTGAGTCGTTCATATCAGGATGTGGTTGAAAGGTAATGGTTAGGTATCCGACGAATTCCTCTGCCTTTTGAGCATCAGTTCTGGTACAAGAGCCGTCGCTTTTGAGGATGGGCTTCCTCATAGTGGAATAGGCGGGGAGGCGCTTTGTGGCTTTCTACACGGAATAATCTTGATTCGTAATTGGGTAATAGAGGTAGGAATTATATCTCTCGGATTCTAGGGAAGTGAGTTCTCATAGTGTAACTCACGGAATTATTAATGTTTATTGGTCGGTGTCGGAATCGAACTGAAGTGTCAATCAAATTAATTTAAGCTAAGCTCCCTGAACAGCTTCGGTAACAACCTCAATTTATCCGGTTATTAGATAAAATAAATTTTAAAATAGAGCAGGCGTCCGATGCAGAACAAATAAAGATAGGAGTGGTTTTCCCTGTAATTCCATTTTTGCCGAAGGGTCTCAAAGGGGAGAATTTTCGCGTGCCGGGAAAAAAGGGGCGCTCCGGTGGGTCACTCGGCTTTCACGTCCGTCCATTTATCCCTTCCACTTATCCTCCTCGGGGGAGGGATATTCTCTCTTCGAATAGCGAAAATTCCCCGTCCCCGCCGCCGGGAGAGGAAACATCGCAGCTGACCTACTCCTACCTTACGACCGGACGGTTGTCGGGCTTTTTCCTTTTTCATTTTTTCGACTACATTATTTTATTTATTTTAACAGAAAAACGGCGAGCGGAAGACTACCCTTCCATTTGCCCTTGGGGGAGGGGTTATTTTCCCTGATATTTTCTGCAAAAATGAGCGCGACTAGATGTTCGCGGCGTAAGCAAAAAAAATGTGGAGATCAAACGTTTTCTAAAGTCTCGAGCCATGAGACGACGGGAAAAGTGAATATTCCAACCGTCTTCCATCGAATATATAAAAATCACCCTCGTGACAATATTGTAAAAGTCGGTCAACCTACTGCAATGCATTAGACATTAAAATGTAGCGTACGAAGAAATTTGTACGTTTTTGTCCTTTGAACTAAAAATATTGGTCGTAATGAAAAAAATTGCTTAATTCCCTTTAAAAATAGTTGTTTTTTATTATTTTGTCCTCAGTCGGTATTACTAATAATTTCATTATTTGAGCATATATTGGCAAAATGTACTCTATAATAATATCTGGTATAGAAAACACATTCAAAATTGACATTCAACCATATAACAAAAATAAGATGGGATGAAAAAATCGTGTTTCTTATTTTTCAGAGAATAACAGTTAGCAATGGTACAGTTGAACCGGTACGGGGGATAATGTAAATTTTATCATTGTAAAATTAGGGCTCTCTTTATACTTATTATAGGGGTTTTCAGGGGATAGACAGTGGACGCCGGCCGGGTTTACCCGAGCTCACCCCGGTCGACGAGTTATTATCGAGGCCCTGGGTTACGTCCGGGACCGTAAAACAGTCCCAACGAAACAACGGGACGGTATTTACGAGACGAGGCCGGAAAACCAAATTCCCTCCGGGTCGGTGCCCCATTGAATTTTAAGACTACTACAGCGCCCTTGAGTCGCTTAGAAATTCGGAAATGATAAATTCTTATTTAAGCCATAAAAATACATTCTAAAGCATAATCATTCTGCTAACGGGAACGTGTGTAGTAGCCGTGTCGTAGACACGGAGTGTAGAATGAGTAAAATTTCTGATAGTATGTGTAAACGGATATGTGTAAAACGGATAGTATATTGTGCTTGGGCGCAACTTACAAATTCAACGTTCGACATAAATTTAAGGGCCTTTAGGCGACCGCGTATTGTCCTATACACCTTATTTTGATCTTTGTTTTGACCTGATATAATTTGTTGGAATCCATTTCATTTATTTCATTATTTATCACTTGCGGCAATAATCGTTTCACAGGAACATTGTAGTACTCGAATGTAGGCTACGTAGGTTCCACGCGATATTAGCACCTAATACGATGGTAGGGTCATTTATTTTAATGCAACGAATAGAACCGAATTAACAATGTAGCATTTATGATTTAGGGCGACTGTATTTTCTCGCGGGATGTATTATAAGATTTTAAATGTGAAAGCCATCGCTGTCCAGATAAATTTAGACGTCACGCGAGAAGCTCCCGCATCGGCCGATGTTCCGATTTAACTCGCGATAAAACGATACTTCGTCGAGCGAGAATGATATATTTTTTCAATGAGGTCTAACGCAGTTTGTGAACTCCTTTCGCGATCAATTCGTGTTAACTGCTGGACGAAAATTTTCCCGGGCTGCAATCCTGGTGGTGGGATTCAAATTTTCTCGGATTATTAAACTCAATTTACCTTCGAATAAGTATACAGTGAAACGTAGTTCTGACACCCCTGATATACGGGGTCCAGTATAGTCCTAGAGAACTGATTCAAGTAAATTATAGAAATGACGACCAATCGATTCAAGTGTGGATAGAAGCTTGTGTGATTGGCTGACACTGGTTTGAACATTTTTATACAATTGAAAAGTCGTATAATTTTCGGGTTTTACTGGATAATTTATTTTTTTTTGGGGGGGGGGGGTTCGAATCAATAAGCCTCGGAAAATAATTAACTTTTATGATGTCGAAAGTGCTCATTGACCATGGAAAATTCAAATACGCATCTCGGTGCACAAGCGGGCCTTATTTTGTAATATCGCGGTTTTATCTATAGGCCGGACAGAGGGAGCGGAATAAACGATTTAAATTAATTTAACACCCCCCCCAATCCCACCGCCAACTTGTTCAAATATCCGACAAAATTAATACAGGTAATTACATGACATATCATGGGTGATAGCGACACGCCTACAGCCGACCGGGGTTTAAATTGACGGGTCTCAGGATCCGTAAATGGTCGTAGAATACAATATCCGACCGTGGAAATGGGGGTTGTAAATTATTTGAAATTTTTCGAGTGTAGCGGGGTAAGAAAATATTTGTTTTCGCCATGAAAACATCCGCTATTAAACGGAGGTAAATGTCAACATATTTGCGCGCTGTGGAAAATAAAAGGCAGAGAAAACGAATATTCCGGAGTGAATTATTTAATAATTTTTGAGGAAAATATGAAAAGCCCCTAATTCAAATATGTTTTTAGTTACACGGTTAAATATAATCTCATCTAGTCAATATCCTCGAGGAATAATTATAAATATGAAATAAATTTTTAATCAAATACAATGCGCAGTCCAAGCTTCGGATTCACTGTATGTTTTCTAGCATTTTTGCGAAAGGATAAGAAATATATTTTAAATTATTCTTATATAATGGCGGCACAACACAATCAATTCTGATGAAGTGACACAATATATATATATATATATATATATATATATATATATATATATGCCTGTATACCAATTAATTAAGTACCATGAAATGTCTAGAATGAGTTCCTTCTAATAATAATTTCCTACATGATAATTTATGAATTTTAATCGTTGTGGAATGACATATTCTAGTTTTGATTGTCATCACTCCGCAACTAGCCTGTCATGCTGTGGTCGATATAATATATAATTAATAATACCGAAAGGAGATTTCATAGTCAGCCGACGCGCATTAAGCCTCACCATATTAACCGAGAATTCGAAACAGGTCTAGGTTATCATCAAACAAGGGGGAAAAGCCAAAAAATCGATGATATTCCTAAGCAGCTGGTCCCGCGAACAAAAAAATAATCATATAACACAAAGCAACCCGCTTTATTACAATTTGGGGAAAAGCTATATTTATTAAGGGAAACAGACGAGAACGGGAGTTTATTATCTTAATATATATAAGAGGGCGGGGGGAGGCCATGGGAGCTACATTAAGTTGTCTGATGCCCCATCTGTGTTTCCTCTGGGCTTCCAGTTTACGAATTATAGCTCTGTTCACTGTTTCTGCGGAGTTGCCTGAAGGTTTTTGCCCTCTCCTAACTTCACCGGGTCATACTTTTGCAACGTCCCGCGGCGAATTTGGGCGAATCCCGCTACCACGATGGAGAAAGCTCGGGCAGGTTTTATACTAGAGTATGAAATCGTAATTGATACTTGATATATCTGCATATTCTAATCGCAATAGGGTAATGAGGCCCGGTAGGACGGGCTGGCGCTATATAGACTACGTATTTTCAGATTCTATTATCCTTATTTTTTCTACCGCGGCGTTATACAAATATTGAGCTTGAGGTATCTTGAAGGGCGCTAAAACATTAAAGCGGGTGCCGGGATAACCTAAAAGTCGCTTAATACGCAGTTGGCTCTGTTCATCGAGGATTATTTGATATTTTAAGTTTGCAGTTGGAATGAAAGCAGCTCGTCAATATCTTGACGCGCTTCAATTCAACTCTCCGCAATTACAATTTGGAGGCTAGTTTACAGTTCACCTCAGTTAACGCCAACTAAAGACAGTACAAATCGATAATTATCAATTCTAAAAATTAAATATTATCCGTAATTACCAATAGTGTTTAGTATGGGTTATAAATGTGAGCGGTGTGCGATTAGAATCCGCCGTAAAACAGTGTGTAGCCTAACCTGGAATTACTGGCCGCCTTGCGGGTTTATCTATCCTGGGAATCACGGCGAAGGCGAAGTTTTTATTTATATTACTTACACCACTATGTCAGTAATTCATTCAACGTTGTGTTATGTTCAATGTTATCTTTATGTTACTGTTGTGATAATGTTCTAGCGCGGGCTCTAGTTCCATTTCTCATATACCAAATTTTAGATGCTAAGATCTAAGATTTAAGATGCTAAGTATCTAAAAGTATCTAAGTAATTATATTTTGCTTTTTCTCTGGTTCCTCGTTCGAATTTTCTTCGCTGTGCGGAGCTTTTTAATTGAGACAAATAACCTCTACTAATAAAATATGCGGACATATATATCGGAGGTAAAAAAACAGCTGCGTGGGAGTAGAAGTGGAATCGCAATGGACTGCCCGCTCGGCATAATATTGAACAAACATTATTTGGACGACGAAAATTACCTTCACCCAATTTTACTTTAATTTCGAATATTAATTGATTAAAATAGAGGGCCCTACTACTCATTTACGAACTGCTTTTATTACCACTTAAAGTCTAAACGCAAACTACCCTGTACATAAACAGCTCTGACTGGTAGCCTTCGTTATTTCAAACCGGTTCCCACGACAATTAAACTCTCCTTATCCGCAAACTGGGTCCGCGCTGAGTGTAGTAAGATCGCATCCCATAAATTGTATTAAACCGTGGGGAGTAGGACGTTACAACTGAACCGCTCCCAACCACCACCCCCCGCCCCTCCTTATCGATCGGAGTGGGTGTACTGGGAAGACTAAGTTGACAACAATAGGCCAAGATACGCGGTAAGAAACTAATTAACGCTTTCCGTTTAATTAGGCCGTCTACCGCGACCGCTAGATTTCGGCTTTTGAATATTCAAAACGCCGCCCCGGGGCCGCGGAACACCAACCTGATGGTAGGCCCGAATGCCCGCCCGGTAAAGAGATCGTAAAGCGTTCCGGATGGGCCGACAGTTGGATCGTGCCCCAGAAATTAATTAAGATAATTAAAACCGATTCCGCCCCCATCGTAAACCGTGGCTGAGCACTAATCCGCGGTGCGAATTGCGCCCCTCCCTACCGCGCTCATTACCCGCATTTGTCTACTACACAATATGTTGTACTTCATTTAATTACATGGAGTAGACCGATATTTTTAAGCACATCCGGGTGATCTGGAGTAATTGACAGCCTTACCTTACTAAGTACTAAAAAATATTACTTATTTCCATTATTAACGACAGTATCAATTAAGATTCCCTGTAAAATATTACATTATCGAACAATTATATTCTATCAAATAATTTATTTATGGTGTAATAATTACTATTGCTATCTTCTGCCTTCACTCGTTTACTTCGGTTTATGGCCTCTCGCTATCAGTCCCATTCCACACCCGGTATGCATGCAAGTGTATTTGATACAAATTACCTTTAATGTTAGTGTACTTGATAGCAACAATGGAAGCGGGCTGCTTGAATCGATAGGGTTTCTCTCTACTAGTCTTACTACAGACAGAAGATCTACTTTTTTGTATTCAAAGTATTCTGTGAAATAACATAAAAGGAACGAGCATAGATCTGTACTGTTTAAACACATGGTATATTTTTTCTTACTTCAGTTCCAACGTTCCCTTGAGAAAGTGAAACTGGTTTTCCATAATTCTAAATAAAAATATACGAATTAAAACATTTCCGCGTGGCAAAAAATAAATAGTAAAATTATTTAATTTTCGTTCATATATTTAAATCAATGAAAATTAGTTTAAATATAATGTTATCTTCTCATTCTGGACACAGTCGTTCAGCCAAATTTCGAAACTGTTTATCGGAATAAAATCACGTTATTCTGAGGGAATATTACTATTATTCCGAAAGACAATGGATTATTTGGTATACGTCATTCTAGTAATGCGTGCTCAGTTTCTTAAAATTCGATTATTGCTATCGCTCGCCCGTTTGAAATGAAACCAAAACAATATCATACGCCAAAACAGGATAGCGGCTACGGATATTCCCCAGAACAAACGTTTTCCTCTGGACGTTATTTCCGTAATAATCAATCGGTGAATATTTTCCGCGGGAACCGACAGGTAGCGTGTTGCCAAGGATAAGGATTCAGGAAAACGGGTTGCTCGGGCTTAATTTTCGTAAGAGATAGGCCCAATATTTTTAATGCCGGGCCCCATTTCATCCGGCCAAGAAATGACGGGGACGACGGCCGTGGAGACAATAGGAGGGTAGCCCTTGGGCCTTACAAAACAACGCGGGGACGAATTTCCAGAGCTGGGGGGAATAAAATTAATATTTTTGCTACCGCCTTCAATTACATGCCGGGAACAACGGCCGAACGGTCTGTCGACAATAATGATCCGGGACTAAAATACGAGAGGGATTTGAAATTTCAATTACTGTAAAACCAATACCTCGCTTCTATAAGCGTACGGGATTGGCTATTGAACAGTCTCCTCGGCACGCCTTGCACGTCTCGACTTGGTCCTTTGATTAATCTGCCACAACCAACTGCCTTTGTGCGTCACAATTCCCTCTCCCACATTTTTCGCCAATAGGCTCTTAATCTTGTAATTAAAAAATAACGCACCGGGCGTCCGCATAGCCTGCACTAGTATTTATAGTGCTCGAACAGCGAGGAGGAAATTATTAAATCGCGATTAATTTTTCTAATTGGGTAAGGGTATTAAACCTTTTCCCCAATGGTGCGGCCCAATTCATCCCCCACCTCTTGGCCGGCAATCCCTCTTTACCCTGATATCGGAAAAGTTAATTTAACGGTTTAATTAACGCCATCGACGAATTCCACTTTTTTGTAATTTACCGTCGGCGCTATAAACTTGACGCTATAAAAAGACGAATCGATTTTTTCTTCTCGGTTCTCAGTTCGATTTTTCTGCTACGGTGTTCCGGACGGCACGAGTACGGGAAAAAATGCGATATGATATGGAACCGTCCGATCCGGATTTAGCAGTTCTTTCGCCCTCCGATAAATATATAAATCAATGTTCCCCCGCTTTTTATTGACTGAAAATTTACCAATAAACTGGTATTTTTTATTAACCTGTTATCATCACCTGTTATATTTTCAAAATATAATACCTAGTGTATACTGATCGGGAACTGATCGATTATTAAAATCCCGACATGGCGTTTAATAGTTTGTATGCGTTAATTTTTTCCTGTTTCTTCTTTATTTGTGTACAATCGATTATTTATAATTTAAATTCAACACTACATTTTATTTCCCAAAAATCATTAATAGCGAAAGAAAGATTAATAAGTTATAAGTAATAAGTTAACTGTGATCCGAAACTGAGGTATTTATGTTAATTTCATATTTTCTTTTCTTTTCTTATTTCTTTTTAGTATTTATGTGTATTTGTGGTTTTGTAAAATATCGCAATCATTTACCATAAGGAATTTCCGTTTCTATAGCCCATGACACCGACTACAAAGTCAAGGGTGTAATTGCAAATTAATTTATAACAGTTTTAATCCAACGAAAATACAAGTTTCCTTGCAGACTTTTTTCGCTGGTTCTACGATTGTCGTCTGAAATTTCATTACAGCTAATCAGAACGACTCGAAGCGACAAAAACAAGTGGACTATCTTTCGAATAGGTTTTTGGTTTTTTTATTAATTGACGACTTTTTTTGGTCACCTCGTTATCCTTTTCTTTACGCGCCCCACGAATGTTTTAAAGGCGTTTCGTTTCTTTATCGGCGTTGCCAGTTGTCCCTAGGCGCGGTGAAACTGGGACACGGAATACACCGAACAAGGGGCTCTCGGACGGAGTGGAAAACCCTGTCGTATTTGTCCGGTTTTTATTAACGGGAAAACCATTAAGTAGGACCTACCCGCCCAATGATCACCGGGCACTGTCGCATAATATGTTTAGATAATTAACTCGGTTTATTTAATACTCTTAAGATTGCGGCATTGAAAATAAATATTTGCAACAGTCGCTTTCGATTGTATATAATTTATTCCAAAAACAATTCGCTTTATTATTCCGCAGTTTGTTTCATTTCAATCAACGGCTTTCAAATAATTCCTGTACACTACAGAAGTATGACACGATTTTGTTTTGCCAACTGTTTTATTGAGAATACAAAGCTATACTGTACCGAGGTAGACGTTGTTAGAATTTAGAGCGAACCATGGTTTTGTCATTCTAACAGCAATGTATCCTGCTATCAATTCATTTATAGTTCCCTTACATTGTAAATTACCATGTTAGTAGGATGCGATTCCTTAATTTTTTTTTATCATACCCCTTAGTAAGGATAGTTCAAATGGTATTGCGGAGTCCAGTGAAAGGGGAATGGGTAATCAGATGAGCCGAAGTCATTGTTGAGATGCAATATTGGGATAGGCCTTCAGAATATATACAGCGAACCTAGTGTTACAAATGGTGATTATAATAAAGGAAGGACCAGACTCTTTTTCTTTTCTCTCTTTCATTGTTACAGCTGTAAAATGATACAACAAGCAACATTGATACAATCACCAACTACAATAGACAACAATTAGAGGAGAAACCCACTAGTTTACCCCCTTTTTTACTTAAAATTTTTTTTTTAAGTTTATTTATTTAAACATTTAGGTCGCGTGGCCACTTCCTCTTCAGGCGTCTGTAAGGAACGTTTGGGATGTCGTGAGATAGTAGGATTTGGACTAGTGGATTAGGGTGATGGGTGAGTCGTGAGTGGAAATTGCTGTATCGTTCTATGGCAAGGTCTCGGACAAACGGGACTTTAAAATCTGTGTGTAGGGTAAGGTTGGAGACACATTAGGGTGCGTTGGTTATTGTCCTTATATTTTTGACTGTAAAGTTTGGATTTTGTGGATATTTGTCGGTTTGGCCGAACCCCACAGTATGAGTCCGAATGTCCAGATCGGTTTAGGTATAGTGTTGTACAATAATAATTTGTTGTTTAAGCTTAATTTTGTAATCTATGTAGTAACTTGTATCGTCTGTTAACTTCCAGTCTTTTAATTTTTATGTGTGGATTCCATGTCAGTCCTTTGTCTATATAGAGGCCCAGGTATTTTACATTATCCGCCGTAGGTAGGGGTGTTTCGAATAAGGATATTGGGGGACGTGTGCCTCGTCTAAGTGAGAACGTGACGTGGACACACTTGTTGAGGTTTATTTTTATTCTCCATCTTTTTAACCATGTTTGGATCAGGTTCAAGTGATTCTGTAGGTTGTAGGAAGCGGTAATAGGACTTGGATCTGATGACAGGATAGCTTTGTCATCCGCAAATGACGCTAGCATAGTGGAGGGATGTTGTGGGATGTCGGCCGTGTATACAGAGTATAGAATCGGACCGAAAACACTCCCCTGGGGGACTCCGGCTCTGATTCGGAAGTAGGATGACAATTCAGAGCCTTGACTAACTTGGGAATAACGATCGGAGAGATAGGACTTTAAGATGAGGTAATATGTTGAAGGTAAATGACTTTTCAGTTTCCAGAGTAGTCCTTCATGCCACACCCGGTCAAAGCCTTGTGCCTCGTCCAGGAAGGCTGCTGAACAGTATTGCTTTTTTTTCAAAAGCGGTCGCGATGGTGTAGGACCAGACTCTAGCGTTTAAAAAACACTTCTTGCTTCTCGAATACATTATGTTATATATATATATATATATATATATATATATATATATATATATATATATATATATATATAATCAGTATAAGGACCACAGGATAAATATTATATTATCACACTGTGGCCAAAAGTTCCGAAACCCACTATAACAATTTGCATATAATTTTCCTTCATTTATCTTCAGTAACTGCTACTCCCACAGCTTTGTGTGTTACTTGAATGAAAAAAGGATATCCGTGCTTTCCGGACACGGGAGGAGTCCTTCTCAGGACAATTAAGCTGGGACAAATGCGACAGGGTTTTCCACTCGGGTGGGCAAGAGCCCGGCATTACTTATTCGAAGGACGACGAATTTTACTTGGACCCAGGAATTTTACCGGACCCAATAAACAATTCACGTTATGGAGCATCGCCTTAATGCTTCCCTATTTCGGCGGGCTGTCCGATGGTTTATGGAAGAAATCCTATTTTAATTATATCCGGACAAAGGTTAGACTTCAAACTTTGGGCCCGCTATTATATTAAAAATTTATTTTCAGCAATATAACAATACTGCAATAAACAGGTAACACCAGACGACGAATTTTTATCGAAACACACATATAAATGCCTCCATATGATTACTGGACTTTCGTAAACGGCTTGAACAAATCAAACACTCCAGCTACTGACACTAGGTAATATAATGAAGGAATAAATGTTGATACTATTTAGAGAATTCATTCGTTTAATCAGTAATTGAAGGAAATTCGGTCCGTCTTCAGAGAATCAATGATGATTCAATGAGTTTGCGCCTTATCACTTAAGGAGTAATTGATAGGAAATTTCGGATTGCGAGTGAAGTGTGAGATGAATACTGAAAACCGGTATGAAATTCCAGTAATGAACTACCGCCGGCACAAACTCTCCTTCGAATTACCTTCATCCATAATTCTCCCGATTCAATCGACGGATCACTCCGTTATATTACCGTTTCCGTGTATTATATTATCCCACACGGGGACCCCTTCTATTCGCTATTAATTCCTTTAAGGAGAAGTCCTCAGGATGGGTAGAACCGACGACGTAACCGTATGCAAACGACGCAATTAACCGCCCCATTATGGGGCGAAGGGTTGGCGGGGGGCTTAGAGATAAATTAAAATTGCAAATAAGAAAGAGAGGAATGGGAATTTTACAGATCCGCATTAAAATGCAATGCTGCCCTCGGCCCCCCTGGCGAGCTCGGAGTAATGTCGGAATTATGAAAACAAGTGTCCCGGGCTCCCACCTAACAATGTTTTATCTGAGCGTTATTCATTTGAGGATTCGAGAGGGTCAACAGCCACTAGAGATTTTTAATGATCGGCCGTGAAATAAAAAAGACGCTTTAACTTCTGTATTTGACGAGTCTCCCTCTCCACCCAATATCTTCTCTCGCGTCTTATCGAAATTTATTATCCAAAACTCAGAATATTGGATACGTTCGTCAGTCCATAAACTGGTTTTAAAACGACGTAATGCGGTCGACCGAATTATTAGCCGAGCAAATGGATGACGGAGTTTAACCGGCGGATTCAAATGGAGTCAATTATCCAGTCGAAATTTCACCGCGGAGTTAAACTACTATTGCGCTAAAATCTGTAAAATCCTATTTGCTGGCTTTGATATTTTAACGTAATGAAATCAGCCGACGATTTACTCAATTCGTTCTAATGTTAAAAGCCATTTGATAATTTTTTAGAGTGTACTGAAGTTATATAAGCTATCGCAATTTAAACTTAGAGTTCGAATCCCGGTGGCGCACCGAATACATTTTCATTTCGATTGCAAAGTTGTAAAATCAATCAAAGCAGTTCGCCAGGAGTATTATATCAAATTGAAATTCCTACTGTAATAATAAATATTTATAACCATTCTTCTTTTGTTTACAGGTATGTACCGAGTTAATTTTGGAGCTAATAATGAGAGTGGATGGTCCCTGTCCTTTTGCTATTTCTATTGGTAAGCTAAAAACGTTTGCTATAATATTACTTACAGTGGCCTAAAAACAAGACTTATACATGGATATGATTCCAAAGTATATTCAAAAATTGAAAAGTATTTGGGGTAGAAACAGAAGACAATTATTGTACATATTTATCAGTAATATACGACCAATTTGTATGTTTACTTGACAAATTTTAGAAACGATACTGTAGGTTCGTGATGTTTCTGTCTCCTCTCGCTGGTTTGGTCTTTCGCCATCTCCAGTAGCGGTGTTAGTCACTGTTAGCACTTTGGATGTTTTTGGCATCCTCACTGCACTGTCACTTTCACATGTACTGTAGTGTTTGTCAGTTTGTCAGTTGTTTATATATACGCGTTCTGTTATTGTTATTGGGGGATTATGTTTGTCTTCGGATTTTGTTAATCCGTTTTCTAAGCGTGAGTCAGATTGTCGGAAGGGGACGGTGTGGTGGTTGGGCGGGTGTGATCCTTTAATAGGATTATACAGACCAAACCAGCGAGAGGAGACAGAAACATCACGAACCTACAGTATTCCAACCCCTCGCAGACCACAAAACAGGTATATTAAATTTAGAAACGATATTTTTTAAACATAATTTTGGAAGGTTACGAACAGAGTTAATAATTTTAAGCAAACTTCGCGCATATGTTCGCAATTAACGAGCTGTTCTCGATATACTGATTGATTGGTATTGGGTCGAACACTTTATTTGTACGTGGAATGAGCAAACGCGCGCGTGCCGCAAAATTATCGAAAACAAATCACGGATGAAAAGAAAAACGTCTCACCGGATCAGAGGATACGAAATGTTTGGTCCTCGATTCGGACGGGACATTCGACCGTAATGTTCGCGAAAATCGAACATACGGCTTACATCAGTAAAAAATGTCCGATGGTCTATCTCCTGTGGTTTTGGGCGAGTGCGAAAGGGGGAAGGCCTGAAGTTGAACATCCGAGGAGATAATTCTTATCTTGTCCGAGGGGGAGGCCACCTCGTTTGGCGGGGCCTTTCTCTTCTAGTCTTGAATCTTTAAAACCCCGTCCGACAAGTGTTAGTCCCTTTTTAACCGGCGTCGTTCATTTTAACCCCCTTAACGGGCGGATACGTTCCCCGCCATCGACCTAACGTGGTTTTCTGGCTTGTACAAATACATTGCAGAGTTAGGATCACTCCTTGAAATAAAGGATTTATATTTAGGCTTTTTGCGTTTTAAAATATAGTAAGGGAGGTGAGTCAGAAAATCACTAGCGATAATTTCCCAACCTTTGCGAACCACTTTATTGATATTTAAAACTAGGACTAACTGTTTTAATACTTTTTTATTTATCCAAATCGAAAGGTTTTGTTATATTAAAATTCCTCTTTGCTCGACTCAATCCGGAACAGACAATTTTACTTAGAATCGCGTTATGTTCTACCTGAACATAATATCTACCTGATATTATTCGAGTGAATGTATTGAAACAAACATTTTGCGTATATATAAACCCACACACACAGATGGGTGCAAAGCGGTAGAGAGGTAAGCACAAGTTGGACAGAATATAAGGGAACAAATGATCACCATTTTTTAGGGAGCTTTGGCTCAGACACCAGTATTTTTTATTCATAAATAAAGCCGGCAAAGAAAATTCGCTTGAAATTACTTTCCCCGCCCAGAATTTATCCGGTATTCGCAGTCTGGAACAAATCTCGTGTCGCATATTTTAAATCGAATGTATCTGGCCAAAAAATATGTATGAGGCCAAATAATTCTGAAAAATAGTCGGATCGTATAGATTTTTAAGTCGTGTTTTCACAGTCTACGGTTTATTTTACGTTTTCAGTTTTCAGTTTGCTTCGGCGACCCCGCATATTTAACCGGGTGGATATTCTTTATATTTTTTATATTCGAATTTTGATAGTTTTAATTACTCGAAGTCAAGAATCCGGTATGAGAATATTAAATCATTACAGTCCAGGACGCAGTAATTTTTCTCAAATATCCGGTTATGTCTTATGTAGCCTACAGCAAATACAAACCTGTTTCTTGATCCATATTAATTGAATGCAGATGTAAATGAGACCCTTCTAATTACACCGCGAGATGAATTTCGCGCCTTGTCGCAGGTAATTATTTAGCAATTATCATCCGGCATAATCCCGGCGGCGGCCGGAGTGCCAAATTTAATCTCGCAGTCCGAGCCGAAAGGGGGGAGATGAAAACGGGTTCTGGGGGAAAAACAAGGTGGAAAAATTTCGGATGGGGCCTCGAAAAACAAACGACTTTCCTCTGGACTGCGTACGCGGCCGGGGATACGAAAAAAGGGGAATAAAAATGTTTCAAAATGGGTCAGTCTGGTAATTAGCCACGGTTAAATATTTTCTGATGCTTTCTGTTCTATTTTTTTTTCTTTACCGACTCCAGCCTAAAATCTCGACTTTCCTCGATGGATTTCATAACTTGGGAAACCGGGGAAAAATTTGGCAAAAACCAAGGAACGAAACTTGAAACCAATATAATTATTTACACGATTATTCTTATTCAGCCGGCATGTCTGTAACGTTTTGAGCGATCCAGCCGACTGTTGATATTGCGTAAATTGCCGTTATAAATAGAGGGAGGAGAAATACGGGGGCGGGGGACAAATTATACGCTGAATAAATTATACGGGGGGGGGGAACCCCACCACCGCCTAACATTAAGGCACTCGGGTTTACTCGGGTTAATGCGATTCGAGATTATAGGAGAACAGGGGAAAACAAAAATTGATATCCACTCTCTGAACCCGGATGTATTTATCGGGGAAGACCGCATTCACGTCTTCGCTACTGATGGCAATTATCAGAAGGTCCGGCTCTAAGTTCTTGTATAATCCCCAACCAGATATCAAATGATAATGAGCTCCCTTACACTTCTGATTTAATGCCACTATATATCCTGGTATACCTCTATCAATTTCATATAGAACACGGATACTATACGGGTTTCCTTACTGGAATTATGATTGCATTAATTTAAACACTATTATTTTTTGTATCTAATCTTCTTAATTGGGGAGTTTTGCCGAACAACAATATTAAAATTAAAAGGGATTGATTCGGGAAGAAAGTTCCGTTGGGTTATTTGGAGTGGAAAGTTACACAATTGGATGGTTTGATATTTTTGAATCGTGCACAGGGACTTAAGTTCTGTTGTAAGTTCTGCTCGCTTTAAGAACCGGGAAATGAAAACTAGCCCCGGGTTCTGGGGCTCTAAAGAAAGAGTGTATATTTTTAACAAATTATTTAATTGAAACGCACTGAATAATTGTGGGAAACTTTCTACCGGAATTAATTTACTCATTGGTGGTATATTATAGGATAGTATCGCGCGTTCCTCATACAGTTATTTCCTTTTTTTTATTTGTACAATCAATTATAGCATAATTATGTGTACAAGTTTTGAATGTATGTTTCTCACTTGAATGACTTGACAAAAGAAACCATACAATGACGGCACTTTTCACAATGCATGAAATAGTTTACGGTTTGGTATAGCAATTCTACGGGCTAAGAAGATCTCTAGGCCAGCGTGGGGTAAATTTAAGGAGAGAAAGTTAGGCGAGGCCTTTGGTGTCTTGGAAGATTCCCACGTGGATTTTTGGGTAATTTTAGTGACATTTTCGATGGCTGAATCTATATCTGAATGGGGTTTTTGGCGAATATTGAGATTTATGTGGGAATCTAAAAGTTTTTGGAATTTAACCGTCAGTTGGACCTGGTGTAAGGGTTGGAGGTCGAGTAATTGGGATAGGATTAGTAGCAAGAGTGAGGAGTACCGAACTATGGTCGGATGTGAGGTCGTCGAGGACAGATGTGATATTATAGACTCCTCTAATACCAGAGGTAACGAAGAAGTCTAGGAGGTCAGGAAGTCGGGAGTTATCTGAAGGCTAATAAGTATAGGAGGTTGGAGAGATAGAGCTATAGTTGATTGTAGGATGGAGGCCAAAAGTCGGCCTCTGGGGTTCGCAACTCTGATACCCCAGCGAGGGTGCTTCGCGTTATAGTTGCCACCGGATACAAAGTGGGGACCGAGGGATTGGAAATGGGATGATAGGTGGACTCGAGACATATTTTTGTTGGGTGAAGAATAAACTGAGGATATAGATAACGGAAACGGAAAGGTCTTAACGCCTGGATGGAGTCTCGGGATAGGAAAGAGAGGGTGTTATGCTGAAGGCTGTTCTGCTATTTAAATGAGTTTCTGTTAGAAGGCAGATGTCAATTCTTCTGTCGTATAATACAACCTGGAGTTCGTTAAGCTGATTAGATATGCCATTTGCATTCCAGAGGAGGATAAGAAGGGAATCTCTCGTTCAGTAGCGGTGTTAGTCACTGTTGGCAATTTGGATGTTTTTGGGCATCCTCACTGCACTGTTACTTTCACTTCTACTGTGTGCAGTGAGGATGCCCAAAAAACATCCAAAGTGCCAACAGTGACAAACACCGCTACTGAAGATGGCGAGCAGCCGAAACCGGTCTAGCAAAAGACCAAACCAGCGAGAGGAGACAGAAACACCACGAACCTACGGTATTCCAACCCCTCGCAGACCACAAAACAGGTATATTAAACTAATAATTCACCCGTTATTGACTTACACAAACAATAAGTGGGCAACAAAGTACGTACAATTAAAGTAGATCACGTGAGCACTGTGTATACAAAATTTCACTCACAAAAACACTGTCTAACACACTAAGAAAAGGGTTCGAAGATAGCACGATTAGGAATACGTCCGTTCAGCACGATGTCTCACAGGAGAATCCTGTTCTTTCCTAAACAACTATTTTTGTAGTTATACCTCATTATTTATTGCTTTGGATTGGGACCATTTTGCAGATTCAAATTGACAATTCCTTCAGTTGTGAAAAATATCGAAGTGGCCCCCGACCGGTACCGGAACAGCGATTGGAACGCCGGAGGCGATAAATTAAGATTAAGGGCGGGGTTATTTTTACAGTCATTTATATTAATGACAGGTGGGGGCTTTCCTATATTGGAGAAGCGTTGGCTAAACAATATCTCCCCCAACGCCCAAAGTTGCCCAACCTGTTTTATTTCCTTTTTTGTCCAAACATTGTTATAAATCTGTTTTTTAATCAATTAAAGGCCAACCCGGCATCGGAGTTTAGACTCATAACGTGTTATCTAATGTTGAATATTTAGAATATATTTATTTTTTCACTAACTTTAAAGGATACGAAGTACCCTCCAAGTACCCTGAAGTACTTTCAAGGTGTACGATTGATGAACGTACTTCATTTAAAATTGATATGTACAATTAATGATGCTAGTGGTGTCAATTATTTGGTCCCTTACCCTAATTTATAAACTATGTATCACAGTAATTAGCTATTCTTATTATCTTAGTAATAAGGGCAAATGGTAAGTTCGTATTTATCCTAGACCGTCACCAAAAATGGTTTATTTTTTTTATATTTGATATTTTGTTTTAAAAAAATCACTTAAGGGGTTGTTTCACAATATTTTTTTAATCCGACGATTTAAGTTTGAATAAACGGCCATTTCCCGAGGGCGAAAAGTTTCGTTAAAAGGTCATCCCAGAGGTCATATCCCAACTGCGCTTACGAATTTTCACTGTATTTTACGTTGAACGCTTATATTTATCCTTTTTTATATTATTCTTTTGGAGGATTTGGAATATCATAAATATGTCAAGTGGAGAGAGAAAGTGAGAACCCTCACCTCTACTATAAAAAAAAATATTCCTGGAGCGTTTTATAAGTAAAATTAAACAAATTATGTTTATTAATAATAATTAATATTAACTAAAAAATTATTAAATCGAATAACTGATTAATTCAACAAATAATATTAAATAAAGTATAACAATTGAATAATTTATTCTCAGGAAAATCCTCAAAACAAAACCCTCTCAGAGTTTATTTCAATGTCAGACGAATTCTGATAATAACAATATCCAAATAGAATAAGAACGTGAAAACAAGCTCATAAATAATTCGCTATCAAATATAAAACACTGAAACAATCATGCAATAGTATGAATACTTCAAAACTTTTAGTTGAACATGCAAACATACACAAGATTGTGACTAATATTGCCGGGATATTGGTAAATTTCATCACTACTGATGCATAAAATGTGGAGAGAGTATCTGAACGAAATTCTTCAATTAATATTTCACCTAATAAGTGTACATAGTTGGTAATATGTCAGTTATTAAATAATTGTTTGAAATTCACATTTTTATTTTTTTTAAATATAAAAAAACAGTTGAAATAAGTTTTATTTAGATTAAATTGTTGTTTTACTGCTACATGAGTTTATATAGATTATATAATGGATTAGTTTTAATATTTTTAAAAGTGTTACTTATAATTTGTAAAGTATTAAAGTAGGGATTAAATAGATAGTTTGTAAGGCATTGCCACTGTGGGTTGTGTTTGGATAAGTATTATTTCAAAATTTGTTCTAGGTGCAAGGTCCTTTCTTTACATCTTTCCTTGTTTGGTTATTTGTCTATGAGTCGGTCAATTGCCAATTGAGGTTATGGAAGGAAAGTATATTGTGACTACCGAAAACGTCTCTTCCCGCCTGCCCAACTGATCCTCAACTGGAATTCTTACAGTTTCCAAACCGGGTATATAGGCTGTCAGAAAATGAAGAAATCGCAAGAGCAACGATATTCCATGTAGGAACAAATACGTGGCTTCGATGAAACGGAAATTCTTGGATGGATAAATGGAGTATATAAATAAAAGTGGCAATGGAAGAGGTTATTGAGGCGTGGGATGTTTGGTGGGTAAGTCAGGATAGGAGGGGGGAAAGAAGCCAAAGGGTAACGTGGGGGTACAATCAATTATATCATAATTATGTGTGCATGTGTTGAGTGTATGTTTCTCGCCTGAATGACATGATAAAAGAAGCCGTCCAATAACGGCACTTTTCACAATGTATGAAATTGTTTACGGCTTCGGTCCAAGTAGATCTCTAGGCCAATGGCGTTTAAGCCGGCGCGGGGGGGATAATGGATGAATAAAAGAGGAAAGGGACTGAACGAGTGGATTGGGATGAAGGGAAAGGCGAGAGTGCAACTTCAGGAACCGGGATTTTGCGACTTCGTCGACTATCGGTATGTTGAGGTCATGGTGGATTGTGTGGTTAGAAACATACTGGGGAGCATAAAGGATGGTACGAAGGACTTTTGACTGGAATCTCTGGATACGGGCGATGTTGGATTTCTTGGCGGAACCCCATACTTCTATTCCGTAAGTCCATGTCGGTTTTAATATGGATTTGTATATTGTCAATTTTTTACTTATTGTATGTTTTGAAGTCCTTTTCAAAAGAAGTCTCAGCAGTCCAAATTTACGATTTAGATCTGTTCTTTTGAGTCGCGTATGGGGGTAATCAGTATCTTAATTGAATAAAATTAATATAGCTTTAGTTGTAGGAATATTTGCAGTATTTACGTAATATTGTATTCCTCTCAAGTATAATAATGTTTAAATATCTAGACTTGATCTTAAATTTGATTTTAATATTTCGATATTAATGTTTAATATCTGGTTCGGCAAAGAATAATACCTTGTCCGAGATTGTGCAATTCTTCCAAGTTATATTTTATTATTACATTGGTTTATGCATATTGAAAAATCACTTACATTCAATTTTAAGCAGATATACAGTTCCTGTTCAAATTGAATGGTTTTCATTATAAATTACTTTTACATTATAAGATGTGGAGAAAAAGATTATAATTAAATTATAGCTATTCAAAAATAACTGCTGAGACGTGATAACTCTTTATTTGTTCCATGAAATGAAATTTATGTTGGCCAACAATTGCTTGGTTAATTCAATCAAGGTTACGTGAGTCTGATCTCTTCGTTCTGTCCCCTCGACCGCTGACCCGATCTCCTCTAGGAGCGGGCCTCACTTCTTCCATAACGCGGACGGCGAATGCGAGTTGCCCTTCGTCTTGATCTTGACCTACGCCATATGGAGGCCCGCGCCCGTGCGTAGTGCTCCTTCAGGTCGCGTACCTCTATCCAGGGCTGTTGTACCCCTAGGCCAATCTCCCTGAGGACCGATGGATCGATCCTCCCGATTAGTTCCTCAACTAAGGATTCGCATAGTTCTGGCGGCAACCGGCCGTCGAAAATTTCTTTATGCAGCCCGTCCGCTTTTGCTAGCCAGTCTGTCAGGTCCTTGGCGCGGCCCTCGAATGGACACAGGTTCCCGATCCGGGTCACCGGGTAGGCAGTACGATGATTCTGTGCGGCCATCCATGCTGCTGTCGCCACCGGATCGAGCGTTACCCGTTCTGTAGGTTGCGTCATTCCTTCTTGTTTCTCGTTGGGTTCCACGACTAGCGTCGCCGGCGTAACTACCGTATTCTTCGCCTTGGCGACTTAACGCGAACAAGTAAGAGAGAAAGAGAAAGAAAAAAAAATTCGGGTACTATTCACAACTCCCGGGTTTCGGCACCAGTTAAGATGATCGGCGCGAAAACGCGATTTTAAAAAAAGAAATAATTTATTCGTACAAGTAAAATACAACCGAATTAGATTGAATCTTACAGAGCTATTCTAATTTTCAAATTTCAAACAAGTTTATTTCATTAAATACAAATAATACATCGATGAGACAATATACAAATTCCTACATGCATACCGGCCTATTGGCCTTACTACATATATATACATAAATATTATGGTACATTGCTCGTGAATATTTAACAATTTTGTATTGATAATCGGGAAAATATACAATAAAAACCCGAGAACTTAATGTTAAATCTCGCCAAGAATAAACTGGCGAATAAATTCTAAAAAAATGTATGCAGCCTACTAAAATAAATCGAATCGTCGTTTTACGACAAAGGATAGGCCAAACAATACTTGTATTACATGTATAACACTTTCATGAGATTACACTCATCGACAAGATTAAAGGTTAGATCGGGTCAATGTATAAAGTCTATACAATGTTGGAGGATTTCTTGAAGCACATTCCATTCTTACAGACTGCAACAGGTGGATGGACAGTCCACATTTCCATGAAACAATATTCCTTCCTTCTGCTTTATACAGTTCTGAATTTACCGCTCATTTTTTTCCATTTTCTATGGATTTAGCATACTGGTTTCAGTCGGGGGAAAAAATAGGCATATAAATATGTGGTATGTGACCATTAAAAACAGCGAAAAGAATACCTTTTTTATATGGGAATAAAGGTTTTGGATGCAGTTCAAACAACTCGAAATTAAAAGGTTCTATCACGTTTCAATTACTATATTTGTAGGTACTACGACAATTCTAGTCCAGATTTTTTATATTATTTTTAATATAATATTTTATATTATATTATTATATATTATATATATATATATATATATATATATATATATATATAATTATAATATTATATTTTTAATAAGATATTTTATTTTTATATTATAAATATTTAAAGATTTTCTTTAAATCTAGATTAGTAAAAAACTGTTAAAGGAACTGTGCTAAAAGATGTCCCATGTCGAATAATATGGGCCAGTTCTCTACTTCAGTTTCTATAGATTATCCAATTAAAGGAGTTTAACAAGCTGGCACAGATTCACTTGAATGTGATTAAAACTTATGTTTCAAACTCCGGAAATCATACGTTTTAATTGTTGGTCCTGAAAACTAATCATTTTCCTTCTTGAGAAAAGGGAGATCAAAGTTGCTTAAATTAGTAAATACCGGTGTGGAGTGGTATATGTTGCCGATGTTGTGTGAAGGTGACCTGGATACTCTTCGAGATATTAGGAAAAGTCTCTTATCTAATAATTTAATCCTGTTCAACCTGTATAACCGCAATATTCAAATAATACTTTCGTTCTATCCTGGAGTTTTAAAAGCGGGTTGAAAAGCAGTGTGTAAGGCATTAGTCAAGGGTCCCCTCTGGATGTTGATGAGTTTCGCGACATAATTGCTCCAGATTTGCATTCGGTTCATTGCACCGCTCATTAGTGGAGAGGAAAAAACGTTTTAAAGATCATTACGATGTAATTTCTCAGTTTCTTTTCAAACCGAGACCGGTTATTAATTAGTGGATTATGAATAAAAATGAATTAATTGAGAATGTCAATCGAAGCTGCGGTGCTGCTCAAATGCAGAGATAAGAAAAGTGCTTTATTATACCTTATTATATACTCCCAGATACATTAAATAAAATCATAAACAAATAACATAACACAGTCCTGAAGTGGTACATTAACAACATATAATACTTATCAATATAACAAGTCAGGGTTTAATTATTTATTATATATAACTTTTGTGGTCTAGTGACACGGTGAAGTGCAATGGGAATTGATATTGTTGCTACATTGGTGTTCTCTCTTTAACTAAACAACGAATCAATGCGCCTCTGTGCAGATTCTGTTGGGGGAAAGCTAAAACAAAGTAGCTATTACTTCAACTACTATTGAACCCCTTCCCGGGGCCTTTCTCCCTTACCCTTAACCCCCTGGTGCTCACGAAACCACCTGAATAATTAATCCACTCAACGCCCAAGTAGCCTATACTTAGCATCGAAAATTCTAAACGGATTAAATTTAGAAGCAAACGGAATATTAGGAAATTTAATACGGGGAATCTTTTGATTGTTCCTAATACCCACGATTGTAGTGTTACGACCGCGGGTTTCAATGTGTTCCATTTTTATTGACTAAGTTGTTAAAGCGTGGCCATCAAATTATGATTTGGCTTCTCTCCACAAATATTCGCCAGAGACACCTTTCCCCGATTCCAAAGAAAACACTCTATACCAGGAACAAAAAACTGACAAGATTCTAACGAGTAAGCTGAAACTAGAGAGATCATAGATTTTGATCGATTGGATATTGAAAATACGGATTTCGGCGGTAATATAGACCAGATATATTTCAGTAGGGTGACGCAGTGTGTACCTGTTGAATACTGTACGGCATTTCCTACTATCGTAAATTTAAATTGAACGAAAAGGGGTGCTCACTAACTCTGGTATACTAATTATAAACCTAATTTAAGGACACAATTTTAAGAAAGCCCCCGCAACCCACCCCCCCTCCGCGTAGACTATATGGCCGGTCTAAAATTACACCGGTTCGATACCTCGACCGTGATTTGTTGATGTCGGACTACGCCATACGACCCTCTACGCCGGGCGCTTAATTACGCTCGTTAATTCTCGCGGTTCGCCGCTCTCCGAAAAATAAATCTGAGAAAGATCGGGTTCGCTCTCCGCGCAGACCAAAAATATCGGCCACACCCGACAATGAGTTGGCCCGACTACGGAGTAGCGAAAATAAATTTTGTTTCTTTGAACGACAAGCGCCATAGAGAGTCATTATAATTCTAGCGAGAGAATATAATTGAACTATAGAAAATATGCCAAATGCGTGCAAAGTACTCATTTTGAATCCAATATGCACACTGAACAAATGAAATATTGCATTAGGTAGAGTTAACATTCCTAGGGATATGCATTAATAATAATCTCATAGTGGTATTATAACTTAGGCTAGACAGTCAAGTCCTGCAAATCCGCCAATTAGGATTCGAAATAGCGCTAGTATGTGCACTGAAAATGACTACCGAGACGTTCACTTGGAAGTTGGGGCGAGGGTTCCCAATTTCAAACAACGCCTTATTATCCGTCCATTTATTAATACAGTAAAATAGTAATAATTGTATGAGTCCCTTCTGCAAAAGATCCTTCTCAGTGACGGTGGTCCTGAGCTCTGTTAATGGGTTAGTATTTGTAGGCGGTGTTATATGTTATACTGTAATTTTGCAGTAACTGTGACCCAGGGCAGTTACCTGTACACGTGAGGGGAATATGCGAGGGGAGATAGTAGTTCGCGCGATTAGTATTTACTTACTTAAAATGCGGACAAATTATATTTTGTCCCCCAGTACTGGATATACCTTGAGCAAAATTTCTGTTTTCTCATTTCAGCACTAAAATTCCTAATTCTGCCAAATTAGTAATCGTACTAACCCTAACCGGGACGGCAATCTCGTTAGTGGTAGGGCAGATGTCCAGCCGCATTAGCGTTAACGAGATATCTCTTCGTCGACTGTAGTACCTTCGGTGGTGGTTGGGCGTGTGTGTGGATGGGGGCTTAGAGCGGTCTACTGCAACTTACAGAATTACCCATAACTCTTCTTCCTACTTAGTGCCTGTGCATAGTGGCCTAACTAGTGCACTAATTAGTGCAATGTCGAAAGCGGCCTAACTTGAAAGTCAAATCCTTCTTTGTCAGAAGAAGAGCAAGCGTCCGACTTGTTCTTGTTGTAATTGTTATGGACGAGATAAAGGAAGTAAATTTTTAGATTTGGGAAGATTGGAACTGTGGGTAAGATTGGTTCTCCCATTAGGCCCATTAGGCGTACGGGCCCAATTTGATGGGAAAAATACTATTAGCAATTTAAGATACCTGTTATAACTCCAATATTATAAGCCTTACTCTAATAGTAATCTAGATGTTACCCCAGCGAGAACTGGTTAGATATGCCATTTGCATTCCAGAGGAGGATAAGAAGGGAATCTCTCGTTCCATTCATTTAGGAATCAAGGTGTGCATGAGTGTGGCGTGTGTAGTTACAGCATTTACAGCATTTATTAGCTGGTTCGCCAGCATGGTGAATTTTTCCAGGAAGGATGAAAACTGTATGTGAATGTTTACTAACTACGGGATAGAAAGGTCTGTGGATGCTGGGTAAAGCTGAGTGGGGGGAGCGGCGGCCGAAGCACCACTGGCCACCCTGGAAGAAGAAACACGAGTGGTGTCTCCTTGCACCGTTTGCTGTCTCGGAAGCTGTTGTGGATGTTGTGGTTGTTGTGGCTGTTGTTGAACAATTGGCTTGGGCTGAACCTGGATCATTCGTTGCTGTTGCTGATGCTGCGGTTTCGGCTGCCGGGGCTGTGGCTTCGGCAGCTGGACTTGTGGTTTCGGTTGTTGTAGCTGTGGCCAAGGCTGTTGATGTGGCTGTTCGGGTTGTTGTTGCTGTCCGGCCAGGGCAGTTGTTGTCATTGTAGCTGTTGGCTCTGGAATAGTTTGCTGTTGCCTCGTTGTTGACGACGTCTGTCTACGTATTCTCTGTAGGTCTTGGTAGGCGGTACATCCTTTATAATTGGCCGGATGCTCTCCTTGGCATAGGGCGCATTTGGCCGGGACAGTCCTGGGTTTCGTACATGTCGTCATGTCGTGGTTATTACCACACCGCACACAACGGGGCTCATGGTTGCAATAGGACTTCGTATGGCCATAATTTTGGCACTTAGTGCACTGCACTATTATGTCCTTTTTGCTTCTTCGACATGCATTATTTGCTTGTCTTGCTTGTCTTGGAGCTTCTTCGACCTTTATTCGCGTGAAGTATAGTTTGTTGAGTTGAAATATATTTGTGTTGTTTGGGTTGGGCTCTAGATCTACGGAAATGAGCGGCAGTGGGGATTTGGTAAGAGGGTGGTGCGCATTTGCGATAGAGCGCACCTTATACCCCTCTTGTTCTATCTCAAGTTTGATGTGATCGATTGGCGTGGTGTGGTGGAAACCTCTAAGTACCACACGATATGCCCTTTCTTCTGTAATCTGGAATGTGTGAAAGCTGACATTTTCCGTTTTTAAGTATCTCACCTTCCGGTAGTTGTCAGCAGTCGTGGTTTTGATCATAACTTGGTTGCTGCTCGACTGGCAAAGAAAATTTTCTTTGCCGATAAGGAGGACGAGATCTATACAAAGGCGGGCCATATTATTCAAGTTTTTTATTATGATTGGCGGTGGTTCTGTTTCTCATTTGATTCAGCATTGACGTCGGTGGGTTTTTGCTCTACGGTTTCCTTATTCATTTTAGCTGGCGATGATAGAGTGGGCGGTGAATTTGTGGTGTTGTGTGGCGGTGAATCCAATAGGTCTGCTTGAGAACCACCTTCGGCGGCGGATGGCTGTGAGGCTGATTCTTTCTCAAGCCCACGCTTGATTTTCTTTTTTGCCCGCGTTGTTATTCCATATGAGCTCCCCTCCGTTTCGGACATGTAGGACACGCCGTCCATTGTCTCGTTGCCGCTCATCGTTGTCGCAACCTGATCTGTCCGGTTTGGTTCGTGGGTATTGTGGCTGAAAAATACGACCTGCCCTGGGTTCGAACTAGGAATATTTATGTGGGACGCTGACGCGAAATCGCGACCACGCAGCTATACCCCACGCACGATACCTCACCTATCCGATACGTGCGGCTGCAGCCGACAGGTGTCTGCAGGACGGAGATTAGTCTTTGTCTTGCTGTTGTTTAACACAGAACAATAAGTGGACAATAAAGTACATACGATTAAAGTCGATCACGAGAGCACAGTGCACAAAAACACTGTCTGACACACTGAAAAAAAGGTTCAAAGTTGGCACGATTGGGGGGATACGTCCGTTCGGCACGATGTCTCAGAGAGCACTATGGAGAGACATAAACATCGATTTGAAAAAAGTAAATTTTGTCATTATTCCTAATGTTTCGCTGTCTATTCTTGGAGGGGTGAAATGAAAGACACATTAGGATATCTATAGAGATATAGCCCCCCCCACCAATCTGAATCCTGAGCGTCTATCTTGTGTGTGAGCGACACGTATCTACTGCGTTCAGTTGGCTCCATTAATCTACTATTATGTGCATCCGTTTACTTACATCCCGAAACAACCCAAATAAGTATAAATTATATTTTATACATAATAAAAAGTCTAGTGGGGTTTGTACCGAAGTTGAGTATGTCACACCTTTCAGCGCGCGAGCTGAGGTAAAATTGGGGCCATTAGATTCGTCCCAAAAAAGATGGAACCCACTTCTTTCTTGACTATATGTATGGCAGGTAGAACTCTATGTAAGTTGGAACTCTACTGCACGAGACTTTACTTCCGAGCAAAGTCATGCATCAGGTTCAGTTTTATTATCCCAACCGGCCATTACAGAGTCTGCTTCAGTATCTTACCTGGATGGGGTACTATTCGCTTCCGTCGTATTTCCTTTATTGCAGTGTGAGTTTTATTACAAAAGCAAGGCTCCTCCGCTCTGTGTAGTCACAGGGCGAAGTCGGGAGAGTTGCGTCAGAGAGGGGTCTTAAACCGAGTCGTGCACTCGAATATTATAGTATTGTCCCTATCCAATCAAACTTGCAACCCTCAGGTTTTGTAGTAACTTAACATAAATTATGTTGCAAGCGCCACATTCACACAAATGGTTTATTTCGCACTCCTATTTTCTACACGGGGGAGTTTAAAAACAGGTGCACACTTAACGGGCTATAAACAAATAGAGATGAATCGTGTAACTAAAACCGGAAATGCAATGGGACTACGCTAATCCCAACACAGAGACAGGGGAGAGTAAAAACCTAAGATAAAGAAACTTCTCAATAAGCTTTCGGTCCGATTTCGGATAATTTCTGAAAGTGTGAATCCAAAAATTATTTTGATATAAAGCCTAAGCTTCCTAAGATTAAACAATAACTTTTAATATTAATATACTTTTATGCTCCTATGAACAGAATTCTACGAAGAATCTTAGAAGATATATTGTGTGTATTTTTGCAACACTGTTTTACTTTAAAACTTACTTCGACTATGTTAAGCCCTGAAAAATTAAATAATTGAATCAAAATGACCGTTATGTTAAATCGTGGCGACAAGCCACCTACATTGCCTTGGGACCGTTAATATTTTGTACCGTATACCACAATCGGTTGTATTTATTATTAAATCAGGTCTCATTTTTATTTGCCACGTCGGTCGTTTCGTATATTCATTTATAGCGGTTTCTATAATTTATTAGCTCATAAATTTGTCAATTTCGGTGTCGGCCGGGCGCATCAGAGCTCGAACGCCGGTTGTCATTGTGAGCGTCCAGGGTTCCCGCCGAGCCCGGTTGATAATTCTTTTTTTCGCAGGACAAAACAATAAATTTAATTTCCCACTCGTCGTCTGGAACGAAAAACGTCCGACGCCTTTTCATATTTTCAAGCCAACGCTACGTTAACATAATAAAAATGAAAATGAAAACACCGGATAATCCGCCGTCGGGCGTAACGCTTTTTTGCGGTCTCGGTAGGCCTTCGATTATAATTAAAATTAATACTCTTTCCCTTTTGTCCCGATTTGTAGCCCCAAATGGAAGCGCCGTTTCTAAACTCCCTCCCACCCCGTGTCCGCGTATCGGTTATTGGTTGTGGAGTTGGCGGCATTGTCTATTTCGAATAAACTGTTTTTGTTCTATTGACCATGTGACGACAAAAGGGGACGCGACCATTAGTTTCGTTGGGCCCTGTCCATTTATTTTGAATGCGCCCAGAACTTCCCGACCGATATTTACTGCGTGAATTGTTTATAAAATGGGCGACGGATTTCAAACGTTTACCGCCGCTTAGAAGGATGTTTTAATGCGGCAACGATATTTATTAAACAAACAAATGAGGTTGGCACACGAGTGTGTATAAATCTTTGTCTACAGTATGTTTATAAAGGATTAAACCTGGAATATAAATGCCTTTCGATCCGAATTTATAATTGAAAAAAATTGGACATTTTTCAAAATATTGGGCCTAATATCCTATTTAATTTTCTGTATAGTCTCTGATCAAACTGGTAGACCTAAGCTCCAGTTAACCAAACAGGTAGAAACCGGTTAAAAAATCTTTATCGAGATATTGTAGAAGTTTTTATTGTACGCATTGCACGAACTCAGTACTAACAAGAAATTCTCGACAGGAGGTTAGCTTATTTTCATTAAATAAGGTTTCGAAGTATATTGTGTGGGGGGATGGGTGTAACAGGGGCCACCGGCTCGTACACAAACCGCTCCCGGCTTGCATGCTGCCTCTCTCGCTCTCTCTCGCCTTTAGAAAACGAGCGGAGGAGAGCGATAAGTTATGGGAGTTGTTGGCCAAGTTGTGGGCTCACCATCACCACCGGCCGGGCTATTATACTCCACCCACCGGTGACGGGTCACCCGACGTTCCCCGTCAACAACAAGGGGGACATTTGCCCCAGGAGATTCCTCTCCGTTTTCAGATATTCCACTATATTCCTTAGCGCCTTGATAACAGTTTATCTCAGCGTATTTGTTATTCTCGTAATTTTATTTGAAATTTACTGCGATCAAAAACTACTAGACACTTCGGGGAGTTTGCTGCTCTGGCCTTTGTTTCGAAACCTGACAGATTTCGGCTCTCCTAACTCTTATTTCATCCATGAACTCTCAGCTCATCATCAGAACTGTCCATGGTTGTAAGAAAAGACTGAGAAAAATAAGTAAATTAAAAATAATTTACGATTCAGCATCTCTGATTGATACTATAAAATCTCCGCCAATATACAAGTTTAGATTACGCTCCAGTTTGATTTCCCCAACGATTCCGGTGTCTGGACACTGGTAAAATAGTCGAAATAAAAGCGAAATTTTCATTCCAAGCCCCAATCGCCCCGATCGTTTATTTTGGGACGTAAAATTTTAAGGCCACTTCCGCGAATAAGAGCCGCTATCACCCTCCACCAAGGAACCGGATTCGGCGTGAATGAAGGAGGATTCTCACTAGAGGCTGAGGGGCTTATTAATTAATATCTTGTACTCTTTACTAACAGGGTTTATAAAAGTATAATTTTTAAAAATGTAAATTTTTAAAAAGATTCGAAAGAACCTACTAAGAATTAATGCTCATGTGAAAAAAGTGCCATCATTGGGTGGTCTCTTTTATCGAGACATTCAGGTGAAAAGAAAACACTCAACACTTGTAACAATAACTTTATGTAGTTGATTATACAAAAATAAAAAGGTTAAATAAGAAAAAAGAATTAAATTTGTGTCCTAATGTCTAACACACATCTCGTATACCAATCTAAATTTTTACTATTTTAATTTCATTTTCAACTGTTTTTTAATTAAAGTATTATTCAAAACCGGCGATAATATCCCGAGATTTTTATAGTTGTGCTGAGGTAAGGAGACCGAGAACACTGGCTCGCCTATCTCTTTCCGATTTGAGGCGTTCGCCGACCCCCGCCCCCACCTCACCATTTTAGATTAAATAATGAGCAAGGCGGAGGAAAGTTAAGAAGGGAAAGTTGGTAGAATCCGAGCGCATTAAGTTTTTAGAATTAGCCCCACTCCCACCCACCCCATCTCCCTTTGGCCAAAACTCAGACAAGGCCTCTAATTCTTTTCAGAGAACAACTGGCCCCGGCAGATTATGAAGAAAATGGTTTAATATAAAGAAACTAAAGATTTATGATTAAAAAATCTCGTGTTTAGAAGGGTTGATACGGGGATCATGTTTTGTAGGAAAACTTTGAAATGTTATTAAAGAAGATAAATTCAAATTTTAAATGGTGAGAAAACCACTGCTTAAACATGGTTTCAACCGAATTACTTCAGATACCTAATACAGCGCTGCCTAGAATACAAATTGAAATTTACTATATTTTATCTTCCTTAAATATTTACAGAGAGTGGCATATATACATATAAAATAAAATCAGTAATGTCAAATAAAAAAACGTAATATACCTCCTGGTATATACCCTTAGAAAGAAACATTATATTGGGGTGTCTGTGCGAGTATCAGTCGGTGACCGCGCACTACATAAAGATCGAGGATACGATAACAAAACACTAAACAAGTCCCCTCCCAAGTACTAAGTCGTTCACACCTCAAGGTCCATGATGGGAGTTGTAACCAGAAGGTGGTATTCGCACTGAAAAAAAAAGAGATCTGAGGCGCTGAGATCCGCGGGTTATGAGGTATCCATTGTTTGGTACCCAAGATGTTTCAATGTTTATTAACGCATGTCTGGGATACATTTAGCTTCTCCGCTACCGATCGTGTAAGAATAAAACTCCTCACTTTGTTGTAATCCAATAATATGCATTTTGACTGAATTGATATGTTTTACTTCCTAAGTCATTGTGAAATTAGAATTTTGTTCAGAATTAATTCTTATTCGGTTAGTGAATCGAGTACAACGTACCAGCGAGAGGCGTTTTAACCCAGAAGATGTCATCGCGACTAAGAAATTCTATTTTATAAGTGGTGATATCAGGGTGAGGTACGCACAAAGAAGGCGCGCCGAACAGGGTGGAATGAATAAAAGAAAACGCGGATCCTTGGCGGGAGTACGGATACCTCCGAAAGAAATAGGGGGCTATGAAATATGGAATGTGGTTGCGGGTAAGGTTGTGAACCGGACGGGGATCATGTGTTGCGTGACTGTCTGCAAGTACCACCCTGTCTGTGGGGGGGGGGTACTTAGGTTGCTGTTGGGCGTGTTCGGACTGAGAGATTATTTTATTTTTTTTACACCCCAGTTCGCTCTATCGGCGATCGGGTGGGAGAATAGTTGGGTAGTGTTGAGAGATAAGGGCGTGGAGAAGAGTGATGGAATAGCGCTCGAAAAATGGACTTCTTTTTTCAGCCCGGATTTCGGTGATGTTTCCATCCCTGCATTGTCTTCGCCAACGGGAGGAACCGTTTAGCGCTCGAATTTTAGCTCCGAGATTGTCCTCGGAGTGTTTTGAGGCAGTACTGCGGAGAACATATACCACGCTTTTGAGGTTCGACTGAATAAATAAAATAACCAGGTGAATATTAACACATTTGTACAATTTATAACATATTAAATTTAGCAACCTTGTAACTGGAAAAAAGAGCACTATTTAAGCTATAAGAAGGGGAAGTAATGTAATTAAAAAATACAGCAGCCATGCTATCTTTATCTCGTATCGATTGTCAGTGCATTCGCAACCCGATAGGGACTAGGTTTGATCCTAGAATCCTAATATTAGTGACGGGAACGACCAGTAAGAGCTCTAGCGCCAATCAGAATACAGCACTGTTCCGAGGGTCAGCCTCTCATAACACTATAAAATATTCTGAAATTCTGAGGAGGAGATGCTATCGCTCACGACCGTGGACCAAGAAAGAAATCACTGTTTATATTATGAATGGTTTGAGATTGACGAAGCCGACGACGATGTTCGTATATATATTCTTATAGTGATATGAAGACAGCCTGATATAAAGAAATATTATCGCCTCACAAGTGCAGGTGTTTTTTAAAGCCCATAATTATAATTTACCGTACACTTTTTATATTATACTTATTCTTTTTGACATTTCTCCGACACATTAACACATTTGTTGTCCATACCGACCCGCGGGGTGGATTTTCTGAGTGTATATCACGATGTATATAATTCATTAAAACTGATCATTTCATTTAATTAGATGTATAGAATGTATATATGCTTATAAATTGCAGTAATGAAATTCAACCAGCAGGGAAATTTTTATTCAATATTCAAACTTTAGGTGCATAACTATTTTACTGTCAGTATTATACGATGAGAAACCGAAACCGACCGTAGATCAAATCAGAGAGTGGATCAAATCGTGGTTGAGTCAAAGATGAATTAATTAAACACAGAGAGTGGATAGATCCAACGGCGAATGTAATATATATCGTTTATTTTCGGTAAAATTTTGTTCGCTCCACAGATATCCATTAGGGCATAAATACAGTGAGCTTAAAAATACCCCGCATGAATTCATTAACTGCCATAAATTTCTCTCCTTTTTTTGTCAACAATGTAAGGCAAACGAATGGGAGGAGGGCACGATACTGTCGGAGTGATGACAGTTACGGCCACTTGGCGGTTATTGTTTATTGTTACTCTGATAATGGCAGGTCCTATGAAATATTGGGGCATTTTTTCGACAGCGCTCATATAATTCGTCGTATAATTAATAAAATTACCATTTTGCGTTTCGTCGTCGTCCTTATCCGTTCATACCCCATCGGTTAGGTGTACTCTTTTACTTTTACTATGCTATAGATAGATTTATTCATTCGAAGAGATCAATTGTCTGATAACTTGTGTTACAAGAAACTCAAAATTATTCTTCACCTTATTTCCATAATAGCATGAAATATCGTTATCTGTACGAGATCCATCTGACGACCTTTGTGTGGGGACGCTTTTTATTGTTGTATGTCGGGGTATTATTGCTCTGTAAGTTGGGTGGGGTGGTGGATTTAATGTTAGCCGGAGTGATGGGACCGCCGGTGGGAGAGAGGTGTTCCCTGCCGAGGGCGTTAGCGTTCATACGGGAATTACATCGGCGAAATTTGATGACGTCACGGTGACGTTCCGAATTGGCCGGTCTAAAAACAACCGGAAATGAAAGGCCCCCCGACGGTGGAAAAGCGTAATGGGGTTGATCTGCGGTACTCCACTCCCGCCTTCGGGCTTAGCCCTCCGCATCTGTAAGGGCTTTGATAATGACCTCATAAAAATGAGGATCCGTTTCGTCGATACCTTTGGGTAATTTCCGGCTTTTATAGCACCCGAAAACGAATACTACCTTCACGACCCCTATTAGGATGCCTTCAATAACAGCTTTCAAAAATATACCTGTAAGGTATATTCTTATTTTATTATTGGTAAGGGCTGATTCTCCCCGGATAGATTATATAATTCTACAAAAAACCTGTTAATTTCAGACTTTTTTGTGGTCAACGATTTTCGGAATTCAAGCGAATTTTAACAAAAATTGTCGGGGTGTCCAACTATTTTTTGTACACTCACACAATTGATAAAGAGTCCTATGAACGGCTTTATGAATTTTTAATTTATAACATAACATCCAGAGGAAGTCGCGTCTGAATACGGACGTATAAATCTGAGTGAGCTATAAACGCCCTGGGAAAGGGACCGTCGGCCGTATTTCTGAGCACTCTTAAGCCGAACCGCCGCAAGTTTATTACTGAATCGCAGAGCCAATGGCATATTATCTGCGGGAGAGTTTATGAAAAACCACCGCCATAATATATTTCTTCCGGCGCCCCTTCCCGCTCACATCCCCCAACCCCGTCATCTGTCCGACATTCGTAGCACAGAAGTGACATTTCATCGAGTGATATTAAATTTTTTATTTTTATTACAGCATTTCGCAAAACTCATATCTGCCGATCCTGCGGCCGGTTTAATTGTCTATAAAGTAGAAAAACACCCTCGAGAGATTTTCGCGCGGAGACAGACGAACCCCGCACATTTGGTTTAAAACCGTATTCGCAGCGATATTCCAAACCCTCGTTGTACCGATTAGAGTATCTCCTTTTGAACTTGTGAAATATCACACTCTACAATAAATTGGTGCCTTACGCCGTAGACCGATTTTGCCCTGTTACCGGAAAAAAAAGATTGGCTCTGTTAAACGCTCAGGATCGAACGCCAATTGGTACAGAGTATATTAGGGTGGTTGTGTGCGTGTTGGAGTATTGTCGGACAACTCGATTGGGGGTCGGGACCCCACGCCTATTGTTCGGGACCCCTTTTGTCGATACACACCGACCCGATTGTCGTTAAATTCGGTGATTGAAGATTCTCTCGGATTTAACTCCGGCTCAATTCGGGAGATATTTTATTTTCCGTCTCCACTTATGGATCGAGTTACAATGTGTTACAAGTAACTTCGATGTATTAAAATTGATTTGGTGGTCGGTGTCGTGGACTATATGGGGCATTTTGGATGGTCCAATAATAAACCTCGAATTTATTGACTTTAGTAAAAGAAACAGATACGCAATAACAGTCTTTTCTTTCCTACTATTCCTCAGCTAGTCAGTAGTAATATAAGTGTGGTGCTTACTGAAAGTAACTGAATAATTTAACATTGATTCTGTTTGGATTTCGTTATCAATGACTGAATTTTTTCTTTAATTATAAATTTATATTTTAAATGTGAGGTATCCGACTAGCGATTCTCGGATCAATGGCTTTCCTACAGAAACGCAGTGGGCGGTTAGCGAACGCTTTAGGAATTCAAACTGGCCGGTGTTTCTCTTGTACAATTCTACTGTCATGGTCGCTGACCATACATTATTTAATGCTTTTTCGGATAGAGGAGACCTCCCTCTAACTCCGGTAGTCCGCTTAACTTCCAGTCAACTTCACTTTCACTCTCACCTTCGCTCATATAAGATTATTTAGCGTTAGAACTTAATTTAAAGTACCGGACGCGCGGCTACAGAATGAGGCCGGGAGTACTGTTTATTTCAAACGCAAAACAAACACCCGAAAAAGATATTCCTCGACGATATAAAAACAGTTAGAATCTGGAATCTATTTCTTTTCCAATTAATTCATACAACTGAGTGACAGCGGAGAGCAATCAGCTGAATGTAGTGCCAGTCTCTAATCGCCTCGAATTTTCAATTTCCAATCAATTCGACACATATACCGAAATTGCGAATCCTCGTCTGAATATTAACGATAGTCTGGGTCGTCTCGGAGCGCCGAATACATTAAAACTTACTCCGGAGTATAAACTCCGTTATCATACGAAGCGCTCTGTTGCGATATATGCTCGCTACGGGTTTCAGTACGGACTGGTAAACAATTTTAGGGCGATAATTAGGGGACCGTATGGTATGAAAAATAATGTTAAAAGTTTATGGATATTTGAAAACAAGATACGACCAAAACTGTCAGTCCCTACTTCCTATATTATAAGAATAGAGAAGAATGATTATTACAAGCAGATGAGACATTGGGGTTCATTGAATTTTTTTTTATATATCGTCGGCAAATCCTTGACTCAAGAAATCGAAGAACGTATTTGATCTTTCAGGTGGTTCATTTCTGGGAACCATGACAAATAATCTCTATATTACCTTCAACACAAAATGAGGATTTGAAATTCTAATCCTCCTTTCCAGGAAGCCTTCCCTACTAACCAATCCCTGATAATCCCCCGATATTAATCCAGATGAAGCATCCTCCGGTCTTCAGTTTCTCAAGATTGTATCATACCCGGGAGTCAACAGTACGGAGGCACTCCTTGTATTGGGCAGATACCGGCAGGAAAGCGTATCAAGGTTTATCACGTCACTTCAAGCGGTGACTTCTTATCGTAGAGATGAACAGCGCGACTACCGGCCGATAGGTGGACGGTACTTAAACTCTGCAGATCAGGCACTAACCTTCTCTGAACTCTTTTTTACATTTCGTCGGTAAATACAGAACTCAGGAATCAACGGGAAATCAAAGGAGGAATTGGATCTTACACGTGGTTTCATTTCTGGGAATCATTATAACTCCTATTACACCCCCAAAAAGAAATTCATTGATGGATTCAATTTATTTACATTCATTCGACCTTCGGCTTTACATTAGATATTCTCGGTAATTCGGGATTTCCGTTAATTATATTTCATATAATTCATGAATGCTAATTATATTCAGAATTTCTGTTAATCATCGGCTCAATCGAGTCCGGAGGCCGTTAGTTGACGATATCCCAACGGGCTTCCGTACATCGGAAGCCGGTAATTCAATCGGCCAACACTAATTGCATTCAGTGCTATAATTGCCTGCCTGTTCCTTACGCGGTTTATGAATGCGGTTTATTACGTCGGGTCTCCGTCACAGTTGCCATTAAGCCTAAGTGGGGATAGATTGGATGGGGCGATCGGCGGCTTTCGGGCCCAGGTGCGGGCTTTCTTATCTTGCTCTAATCATCCTAGATAACCACCCCTTCCTTGCTTCCTATGCAGACAACAAAGCTGTACTCTCTACAAACTCAGATCCTTACTTAGAATCACATTTCCTGCAAAAACACCTCTCCCTCATAGAAAGCTGGTCCAGGAAATGGAGGATTAAGTTCAATTGCCAAAAAAGTCTTCGTGTTACTTTTACTTTGAGAAGAGCAACCTGTCCTCCCGTTTTCCTGAACCGGTCCCAACTTCCTATTGAAAATCGAGTGCGGTCCCTGGGACTACTCTTAGACGGAAGATTGACACGGAACCCGCATACAAGACTGAAACGTACAGAAACGAAACGACGCTACAAATTATTACCAACACTCCTCGACTACAGATCAAAACTATCACTTTCGAACAAACTATTAATTTACAACTGCGTACTGAAACCTATCTGGGCCTACGGAATCGAACTGTGGGGATCCACCAAGCCGTCTAATTCTTATAGACTCCAATCCTTGCAATCCATAATCCTTCGAAAAATTACCAACGCCCCACCATATGTCTCTAACAGAATAATACACAATGACCTAAAAGTCCCGTTCGTTCGAGAATTAGCAGCTTCCCGGTATAAATCCTTCCATTCCAAATTATTCCTTCATTCCAATCCCTTAATTCGACAAATTTTCTCGCTTCAACTTCCCGAAAATCCAGTGCGTCGCCTAAAACGGAGATGGCCACGCGATTTCCTTACGACCTGAGTAAGGGCAGGAGCGGGAGTACCATCATTGGGTGGTTTCTCCTTCGAGAGTTAAGTGAGTGAGCGTCAAGTGAGAACACTGTCACTAGATACAATCTAAAAACAATTGTAGTTGTGACTATACAATAAATGAAAAAAAAAAGATAGCCACCGCTAACATTCAAGTAACCCTAGCACTGAAGCCCGCCACCCGTAGGTGTTCAAAAATACCGGCAGAATAATACGTTACACCCGCCAAATTATTTTCAGTAAAAAAACGAATTTGGAATTCCAGTTGGAAAAATTCGTTTATTCGAATGACTCGTCCGATATGAAAACCCGAGACATTGAATCAAAACTGTTTTAAATTGTGGTGGCCATCCTCCTCCATATCCTTACAAAGAAATACCGCAGAATTATAGGATCGTTCCCATATGTCTGAATGCACCGGTAGTAGAACGGTCCATGTGCTTCATGAATTACGGTTATATACGGAAATACAGTTCGTGTATATAAATATGTCCAATAAAATTATTCGATGCTTATCGATCAAAGCTAGATCGGTTCGGGTTTTTCGCCATTGGGGAAAAGGCAAGAAAATTTATGCGACCGAAGATTGACTAAGAATCGGTCAAGGTGTAGATGACGTGAAGTAACAGTCTTAAAGGTATTAATAATTGTTATATAACGGATATAATTATATATGCAATACTACTCATATCGCACTGTGTATTGCTAGTATGTTATTACACAGTTATACAAACTAGATATTCTATGGAAGGCTGGATTTGAAGTGGGGAAAAACTAGCAAGCTTAAAACGGCAGTTAGTAAAAAAAACCTAATACCTTAAACTGTTCATCGAACGCACTCAATTATGTAAGATATCGACACCGAGGAACGATCATGCTTTTGGTTCTTAGTTGAACCGGTTTCGTCAGTAGAATTCCGTCAATAATGTTTGGAGCCGAACACAGCACCTACTGTTACTAGTAATTGATTCAAACAATAGTTTCGTCTTTCAAAGCTTAGACTTTATCGCCCAACTTATTCAACGGCCGATGGTTGAATTTCGCCTTAAGATACCAACAATACGCGGCCTTATGCTCCCAAAGCCGTACCGAGTTGGCATTATGAATCACAAGAACGTTTATTTATACATGGGCAACAATGGCGGTTCCTGAACCGCGGCAAAGTGCTGAGTCCGCCACGCTGACAGAGATCGTAAATTGTTTATTTGTGTTTTACGAAACCAACTGTCGGAATGGTATATTTCTTTAAAGGCCGACAACGTCCCGCTCGTGTTTTTTAAACCAGAACAGATTCAGTTTTTTTTATCACTCTATCAACTACTATTGTTTTAAGGTACAGGCATTGAGGTCCGTTTTAATATCAAATCTCGATTTATTTTTATAGTCTCCTCCATTTAAGGGAAGCTGCGAATTTGTCACCCGTTAGTTTAAACTTTTTATGAACTGGAGTATCATCGCTATTTAGAAGAGCTAAACTTTAATATATCTCACTCGCCAATTTGGTCAAAAAATATTTTCTTCTTTACAGTATAGGAAAAAATGAGTGAATAGATCTTATGCTATTAGAATCATTAATCGAGCGAAAATAAGAGTGAGAAAATTAGATATAAAACAAGGAAAACGTTGCTTATGTTGGGAAAATAACTGAAGTGACGAGGCACATTTCCCTGAAAAAGCACAGTGACAATAAAAATAATAATAAATACAACGAGAAAAAACAGTTTTGTCTTCTGAGCCTTGTTTGTCCGAGCTGTCTGACGACTTGTGTTTTCTATTTATGTTCTTGCTACTTCCATCTACATAATTCTCTCCTCCGAGTGTTTCAACGTGCGAAGTACTGAAGGTAGACTCACTTGAGATATACTTTTATTCGCCTCTTTTTCGTTTGAGCGGTGTCTCTCCCAGCGGTACTCAGTTTTGTTCTAATTTGTTTTCGATTATGTGCGGCCCTGCGTAGTTAAGTACCCTTCTTCCGACGACACAGATTCCGTCGTTACACCTTTTTGAAATTATTTCATCCGTTCTCATTTCTTTTGGGAGGGTTTTTTGGGGGATGTTTTGAGGTATCATCACTCTTGATTGCTCGAGCTCATCTAGCCCTACGGTAGACATAGTTTCGGCTTATCACGAGTGTCAGTAGCATTTCTCCAGCGAAATATTGAGGACCTTAGAGATGTCGGTCACCCCCCGTCAGCAAGTATTGTTAATATCCTCTCTGTTTGGAACCGAATGAGTGATGAATGAAACGAGCGGGAAACACGTTTCGAAATGTACACAGTTATCTGATATTAGTGTTGTTTCAACAAGTATTTAGTGCTTTCCCAATCGTTACGATCTTTCGAACCATTATACCGGTGCTGTAGTCCAATGCGAAAGTATACCCGTGCACATCCTCTTTTCATCGTACACCGTTGTATAAGCTAAAAACTCCGTACCGGGTTTCGGTTGTGAGGGGGTGTTATTAATTCTCGAGGGGGCGCTCGGTGGACACGCCGAAACGAAAATCCCAGGGTATTCGTCCCGAGCGACGACCGATGGGAAAATATTGCCAAGTCGGCTTTACCCCCATCTCTCGTTAATACGCCGCCCCTCTTCTACCACCCCTCCCGTTTCTATGTAACGAACGATATTTCATGTTATAATTTTATTGGATTTCAATTTTTATCCCGTCCGACCGATAGTTACGGCGAACCGCTTTACTAGTAATATTACAGTATCGGCTATCAATCTAATTAACTCTATTTAATAATTACCGCAACCGCGTAATTATTTTAATTCGAACGAAAAATTGGTCCATGGCCATTGATCATTCTCCCATGCTGCGGGATATCCGCATTATAATATTCTGGTATATTATGCATGCAACATCAGAGTAGTTACTGCGGGGTATACGATTGAATAATTGATACGAACGTCCAAGATCCTGCTCCAATATTTCCCACATTACAAGTATTCGCTATACGACCCTTTGTGGAACTCGGGGATTAGGGATACAGGAAGGAATTTTAAAAATGTAACGGTGATTAATCATAAGGACGGGAATGAATTATTCGGTGCTTATTAATTATTCTTTCATGGCGATGCGCGCTCAGCGGACTCCCAATTGCGATTGGGCCGCAGTCAGTTTTTCGCTTCAAACATTAACAAGGCAGTTTAAATAATGCAGGCGGCTCCCGATATCGGGCCTCCGGGTTTTTAGCGTTATTTTCGCCGGTTACCCTATTCCCCACCAAGCCTCGTAAAAAGTTACAGTTTCGCACCGTTTTCGACGGTTAGTGTCGACGGGTCCGCGCTTTCAAATCGCCAGACATTTACGCCCCTCGGCGAAAATACTCATTATTTCGGTCGGGTAATTCGATTCCGAACCGCTTTCCAGGAGCGAGGAAGGTAAAAATTAAGCGAGCGGCCGGGCTCCATTACGTCCCATGTCCCGGTAACTTTCGAACTTACTGACAATTGATCGAAATCTATTTCTACTTTATTGTTGAATCAACATTCATCACTATAAATACAATTGCGAAATGTTATTTGCACTTGCTTCTCTTGAGAAAGAAGCCACCCAGTGATGGCACTTTTGACGAAAAGACTTGATGACGAAGTATCGATGACCAGACATAGGTGTGAGGCTAATAGAATGAACTGGTCAGCACTTTAGGCCATCGGTATTTTCGGGAAGGTGACGCGGGCATACCTGTTTAAACAAAGGATCGGAGTGATAGGTTAGTTTGGGACGGAGGGATTCATATAGGTAAGCCGCTAGTTCCTTAACGAACGGGACTTTCGACAGTGGGGCGTCAACAATTTTACTAAGGATTACGGATTCCAATGATTGTATTGTGTAAGATTTAGACGGCTTGGTGGATTTCCGCGGCTCCATTCCGTACGCCTTGTTCCGTTTCAAAATTCAGTTGTAAATTATTAATTTCTTGGCAAGTAATAGTTGTGATCTGTTTTCGAGGGGTCTAAGTAAAGAATTTGTAACGTCATTTTATATTGATATTACATATTTGTTACAATTAATAATTTATAAACACTGGGCTTTATAAAGATTGGATATGCAGAGCGGACATTGGCGAAACCCTGGGGGACATGGCAAAATGATAGGAAGGAGAAATAAAATGAAAATCCTCTCTCCCTTGTCGGGCAAATATGGCTCATGCTTCTCGCCGTCGTCGGCAATACAGTGTACTTAGGGTACTTAGGGGGTCGGCCGCCCTTAAAACATGTCGCTTTCACTAAATTCGACAGCGAACCCGGTCAACAGTGCGGTCACAAGGCCACACTCTACGAACCTTCGCCCGTTATCACTTCTATTAAAGGAGCTGTTCTCAAACGAATGCGCGACCAAGTGTTACTCTCCAGGTTTTATTTCCCATAAGCTACCACCGAGGCCAATCTACTACGAAAAAACTGTTGACAATATCAAATTATAGTAAAGCCCATCTTACGAAACCGTTCAATCTGTTCCGAATTTATAGTTGGCCTAATTTATAATACTGCGAATATGAGTAAAATTCTGCAAATATAGTCACTCGTGTGGCCAAAAAATAAAGTCCCCTTTGTTGTAAATTGTACTTCAGTTCATCGTCTCTCCTCTCTTTGTACACCATCCCAATCTGACCGTGGAAGGTGTTTGGCGTACTCGAGGGTGTTGCTTTTGCCACGTCCCGCGTACAAACGCCGTGTAACTGTCGTATTAAAGTAAGCCAGGGCGGGGGGGTACCCTTGAGAAATTCTCGAGGCACATTGTTCCCCTTAGAAGGGCCCCATTACCGAGGGGATGCTTTAAATACTAATCGAACCTAATTTTCTAACAAGGCTTTTCTCTCGAATAAACCACGTCCTATTGCGAGAAATAATAGTGCTTCTCAAATAATATATAAACAAGGGAAAGGGGCAGGGTGTATATTACAAACTTAGCAGGGACATGGAATTTAAAAACAAAATGAATAGTTTAGTAGTTGAAAGTGTTCAACTTTTTCTAGGTAAACTCACAATCAATTCTAATTTCCGACCGGGTGATTATTTGGTCAACCACCGGGAACGAACCTGGGGATATGCGCGACAATATAAATATATATATATATATATATATATATATATAGATAACTTATATAGGTATCGTCGTGCATATCACCGATCAGCACATTTGCAGTAAATACATGCAGACTAAAAACAGAGATTTGTATTGGAAGCGGTCTTGATTCCAGAGGAAAGAGTTGAAATAATTCCAAAAGACATTATACAACTCAGTTCAGTGGTTTGTTTTTTAAAATTCCTTCCACAATGGAACCAATAGGAATAGTGTGACGATATGAAAATGGAAAAGTTTAAAATTAAATATTGGAGAATTCTGATTTGAATTCTAATTCCTTTATGTTATCTTAAAACACTCCGTACTAGTCATTATTGGATAATACATTTGATTAAAAAATAAATTATACAAACTTTATATTTAATGTTAAAACCTTCAAATAATAATAGTTAATATTCATTTCGCATCTTCATGGGTCGTTGGTTCCTATCCTTTGCTGGTTTAATGCTATTTTCAAAGAGGGTCGGTCCTATACTTTTTAAATTATACAATGCATTATAAACTGTATTCTAGGAGAGAAGTTGAAATGCAAAAGAGAATTTATTAATTTAAATTAATATTAAGGTTTAAAACTCAGTAAATTGAAATACACCGCAGGAACATAAACAGTCTTTAGTTGTCATTCAATGCATAGCCATGAACTCGAAGTAGAGAGGGAATTGAATTCTGTTTTATATTTGAGCATAGGTCGTATAAACGTTTTCCACGTGCACGTGAAACGGTATTAAAAGCAATATCTCTTAGTATAACAAAAAATCTTTGTACTTCGTCCCTCTGATCTCGAAACGCTTAACTATATAAACGAAATGTTGATTATGAGACAGTCTTCAAATGGGAAGAAGTCACCGGGAATATAGTAAAACCGAAATTACTGCCTGCGTTACTTATGTAAGTCCGTAGGGGGCGGGTGGAAGGATTGTCCCGAAAGGGGCCGCAGAGAGACGTAATAATCGCACTCGGGCTTTCACCGATTTATTCCAAACAACATACACAACAATTCGAACTAAACACAATGAAAATACACTTAGGCTTACGCTACGGCCGGCAAGGCCAAAGAGTCGCCTCTCGTCCCGTCGTCGTCCTCCCGGTGTCTCTAGGCCCCGGTTTCGGGCTCACTTAGTCTTCCGGTAGTCGTCCTCCCGGTGTCTCCGGGCGCCGGTCTCGGGCTCCACTCGTCTTCCTGTCCCTCAGCTCGCCCTCCTCCGCCCGGTCAGACCCTACAAACAGCGATGTCGGGGTGTACTGACATTTCCGAACGGGCCCCGACAACAAATAACAGGCTGAACAATTTAGTCGGAAATGGAGAAGTATATCAGGGGCCTCGGGACGAGAACGCATCCTGTCCCATGACGCACAGATTTACCTATAGGAATATGTATCGGTATTCGTGGACCGAGTTATATAAAAAGGGTGTTCTGTATAATAATTGGAAGTTCTTGGAAGGTCGTGGAACCGATACGCCGAGGACAGTTCCCTATCCGCACCAGTTCGCCGGAGCTTGTTAACAATTTTTCAAGTTAACAAAGTGTTTTAACGTTGTCAGAAAATAAATCATATCCCGTTATAATATAGCTTGTGCGCGAAACCCAATCCCCTTCTACCTTTCCAGTTCAAAATTTATAGCTTCTTGTATTAGTAAATCAATAATTTTGAACATTAATTACCTCGTATTTAATTTCGAGTATCACTCCTGGCTATTTAGATGGATTTTCCGGCCATGTTTGAATGGCGAGGAAAGAAATTAAAGAAACACGGTGCTTTGAAAAAAATTGCGAATCGTCACAAATTAAACTATAAAAGACCGTTGGCATAATTACTGGCAATTTCTCTATTTTGTGTCATCGGAAATCGAACAGCTCTTACCGGACACTTTCCAATAAATTGCTACTTATTCAGGATCTAGTCTAATCTACTTGAAATTTGTAACAGAGGAAACTTTCAACTGATTAAATGAGTGGAGCTCACTAACCCCAGTGTACTCATTAGATTTCAGTAGTTTGTTCCCGAACAACTACGTCCCATCCAAACTGCAGTTATAAGGACCCCTCTCAAGTACTATTAGCGAGATGACCCATATGTAATGGATGAGAGTTGGTTAGTAATAAGGAGTAATTCCGAAGGTATCCAAAGTCGCCGGTAATAGAGATCCGACATGACTCAGCGGGGTGCTCAGATTTATGCATGAAAATACCGTCGGTGGTATTGAGTGGAGCGGCTTAATTTTTCCCGGATTACCCTGAGACAATTGCTTCGGACCTGTTTGAGTTGCCGGGAGTTAATTGAGGTCCACTGATTGAAAACCGCCTTCTTGGTCCCCTGTCGGAAATCGATTAGCAAATATATTCTTAATCGACCGGAGTCAATCTAAGACTTGCCGGAATTAAATCTCCGATAAACGAACGGACTGATCTCCTGTGAAATACCTTCTCGCGTGATTGGTCCTGGCCAAGCCCCACTGACAGTAATTAGTAGCCGTTTAGTGGATTAATCGGTAGAGTGTAGTCTACAATGCAGGCCATCCTAATCGTCTGTCATACTCTAATTCACGTACTCTAATTGCGTAGATATTCAATTTACAATTTGGGAGGAATAATTAAGTCACCAGATATTAATCATTTTAATGAGTAAAAATAAGGAAACGTATATTATAAAAACTACGCGGAATATTCATTTCTCGTTTCTCTCCTTCGCCCGTTCTATTGTTTACGATGTTCATTAGGACTTACTTCATAATTTCAATATATTTTAGCAGGGTTTGAGTGATTTTACAGAGTAATTTCCGACCGAATTGTACTAAATCGAACTGTTGTATACATTTCATTCTGTTTCCGGTAAAATGTATATTGAGGGGCTGCTTTCAGCAGGTGGAATCCGAAATATTTACCTGTGTCTGGTAAGAGGTTGTCCTCTCGTCTGTTCTCGCGTGAATTTTGTAATCGGGTGAAATAAAAAGATTAAATTAAGATTAAATTCATAACTGGTGCAGCCATTGCTGTGGGTTGTATTAGCGCTTGAATTGTATAAGGAAAAGATTGGTGGAATGTAGAAAAACTGTAAGGGGTTAATGACCAAACCAAATAGGCGAGCGTGGTCAGTAGATGGAACGAATGATGGTCCCCATCTCATTGAATACCTCTCCTCTGTTACCCACCCACCGCAACGGCTTAAATGCCACTCGCCTAGAGATCTTCTGTACACGAACAGTGTTCAAGACTGTTTGACTTTCTTATTGAGAGGAACGAGTATATATAAAAAAATTTTCCTCAATTTTAATTATAAAGCAACTTATAACTAGAAAGGTTGATTGTACAATAAATACAAAAAAAAAACATTTATAGACCTCGTGATCGCAATCCTAAGATATAAATTTGTTGCTATCGCCTCGAGCCAAACTGAAAACCCTTATCGATTTGAAACGACTAGGGGTAGGGGTAATAAAAGATATTTTCAGGAACTAATTTAAGGGTTGGGGGTTTCGTTCTGGCGGCTTAGTACGGCCCAAGGCCCGAAAATTATTTCCACAGTCCAGATATCCAGCAGTGTGGGAAAAACTGAGGGTCCTTGCCGGGTCCTCAAAACCGATAGGAACAACCCCTCAAATCTGTATACTTAATTGTTTACTTTAATAAAGTTTCGATTCGCCAGGAAAAAAGAGGCCGAAAGAGTACTTTTCTCCTTCCCGTCCTAAATTCTGAAAAGTTCATTAACGTCCTGGCGCTAAAATAATAGACATCTTATTTAATAGTCGTATAATTAATTTCTGGTACCATCAGATTTTGCATATATTGTAGTAAATGCCGCAGGAACACTTTTTCATCCCAAAAAATTCGGAGTATTCTTTTCTACCTTCGTGAAGAATATGTAATTAAAATTCAATATTATACCGGAATTAATTGTAATCCTCACTGTTTACTTCACTAGGATATTTTCCTTAATCTTTTTTCGTTTTATAATTATTTTCTTAACACCGGTAATTACTGGCCTCTTCACCTCCTCGAGATAAATCCCAAGTTCCCATTATCATCTAACTAATGCCCCTTAGGACCGGCTTCAGTTATATACTCGACATTTTAGCCGAGAGTTAATTTCTCCTCACAAGCGATTTCAAGAGAGGAAAAATAATAATAACGGATTATTAACGGGAAAATAAGTCTCAGGAACCGGATACCGATTTCCCGAAACGCGTCAGACCGACGTCAACGTCCATTATTTACTGCGTACGATCCTTGTCCACTTATCCAATTAAATATAATTCCAGAGATCATATCAAATCTGATTTAATATTTATTCTAGCAATTAATAGTTTATTATAATGAGTCTATTATCAGGGTCAAGTCCCATTCAGTGTGTTTTATATATAAGTTGTGAGTTTCCGACCGAAAAAGAGGTTTTTAAAAAGCAAATTTATATTTAACGAAACAAAATGAAAAATAAGAATACAAAGCAAACTTACATAGATCACGGTTCGAGATCGACTGACGGGCCGCTGCCCGGCTTCCAATATATAGGATGTTTCTACCAAAGGGCTTTGTCGAATCTTCATCTTTATCTTTACTGTTCCTAATACCTTTTGGGCTTCCGGGTCGCCCCTTGACTTATATAAACCTGTCATGCACATATTGATAGAATAACATATCTAATTTATCGAATTAATAATTCCACGGATCATCGCAAATAATGGTTAAAGAAGCTCTGAATTATATTTATTTATTGTCTGTAGTATTGTCTGTAGTGGCAGTCATGCGGTTGAAAATTAATTATTGTATACAAGATAAAGGTCCAGCCACTGTTGAGAGTAAAGCTACCCAGGAAAGAAAGCGAACTAAAAGAACAACCAATACAGGATATATAAATTATGTAAAATAATGTTGAATTTCAGACAATAGAGTCCCATATTTCCCCTACCATTTTTTTGCCCCTTGTACTGAAGTAATTAATTATTTTTTCTTAAATGTTTTAATTGAATGAATCAGAACCTTCGATTGAAAATTTCGAAATGTATTCAGGAAAAAGGAGTAATAGAACTGGAATTCCGAAGTCGCCGGAGATTGAAGTCCGGTAATTAGGGTGAGGTAAACGCGTCCACCTTGGTTCAAATCCCTGTGGCGGGTCTAATATTGGGTTACTAATTTTGGATTTTTTAAAAATAATAAATGGAGTAATTTATAAATATTTATTATTATTATACCTCCGGTTTGTGAGTTAATATTATTATCGCGACTCCGAAGTCGCGAAGCTTAATATACAATATATAATATAAAGTACAAGAATACAGATTGCTAATTGTAGAGAAATCAATTGCCACCTGAATGCCCTCAACGCCGAATTTCCTCGAACGAGCAGTCCATATTTTTAAGCCGTTCCCAGTTTCCGTTTTCGAGGCTTGAGACCGACGATAGCACTGGCGTCGAAATCAGCCTTTAAGCGAACGACCAGCTGACTCGTTGGCAACATTAGATAGAGCCATGCGACGGTTCAACACGGTAATGTGATCTCCGAGTTAATGGCATTTTCTGGTCGATCCGCCATTTTCCCGCCCCCACCCGCCATCAGCGATACGTTCAATGCTGGCTAATTTGTGTTTATAATTCAAATTATATTGTCAGCGTAAAATCCCGGTTAAACAAAGGCCGGCCTCCGTTTCGGCATATTCGATTTAATATGCGTCCCGGTTAGTTTTGTTAGAGCAGTTAAAAATTAGACCAAATACGGAGAGAACGGATAAATATTTGTCGCCCGATATACTAGTTCGGTTTATTTAACTGAAATTTCGTCGACTGCATTGCCCGTTTTGTTCTCTGCATATCTGCAAACGGACTTCAAATCAGTAGCAACCGTCGATTGATTGACAATTAAATAGAAACCGTTTCACCGTGCGTACAGACTAGGTTAGGTATAAGGAACAAATGCAAATTTCAACTGATCAAACTTGCGGGGCCCACTAAATCCAGTATACTTAGTAGATTTCAGTTGGGTAGTTAGAGCCTGAACAACTGTTTCCCATCTAAAGTACAGTTACAAAGTCCATACATAATGAGAATAGGTTAGGAATCAGGAATATTTGATAGAGAATTCCTAAGTCCACGGAGATATTAATTAATCTACTAGCGACTGCGCTTTGAAGTTGTATAGAATTAAGTCCCCACATAAGCATTAAATTATTAAAACTTGTGAAGTACGTTAAGACTAACGTCCCCGTTCATAACAAAATAATGCAACTACGGACAATATTTTATGAACCAGTAACATTTCGGCGTAATTTACTCAACCCGTCAGTTTCCAACATTTTTGAAATCATTGCAAAGTAAGATAGAAGTTAGAGCCGGGTCAACTAATGTCTAAAAATGTCCATTAACTCTCATTAATAATGCTGATCTAATTCTAGACTCGTCACATTTAAGGAAAAACGTTTTAAGTAATGTAATATAAGATGTAATGTAATATAATGAAAATAAGAAAACATGCATACATTCGAATGGTGGCATATGATTCTGTAAACTGAAATGTTTACCGAGTGAACGTTTTGAAGAAAAAACAGTACGTGTGGACCGTGCGTGAGTAGGTGGTACGTTCTGGTCGATAGGCAGTCTGTCTGTCGACAGCCGGGGTACTTCCAAACCGGTTTCATTAAAAAATGCAACTCGTAGGCGGTGTCCGCGGGCCTCTGGGCCGAGCCAACCATTCCGATCACTTTTCATTAACCGGCCTCTTTTTCTTTGTTGCGAACTAATAGAAATTAATTAATCATTTTTTTAAAAAAAAGGAGCCTTAGTTTTGTAAAAATAATATTTCCAGTATTAATTTATTTAAGTGACATCTATAGTGGCTATTAACTAATTAAATTGGAGCATATATCGATTACGAATATAAGGGTGAATATCAGTTACAATAATTTATATAATTCACTCATTCGTCAGTAGCACATTGCAAGGGAAAGAAAATTGTGATGGTCGGTAGTTGAGTAAAACTGACTGGTCTGTTTCCGATAAAGGACACAGTTAACGGGGACAGTGTAATTTTCGAATTGCAGGCCAGAAAGCCATACCGGGAGTTTCCTTAGAAACAATTTGGGAACCGGGGAACGTGGGTCCGGGGTGTGTTCGAGGGCGGGGGTAAATTTACGGGCGCGTTAAAATTGGAAACACGAAAATCCATTAACTCCCACCCGATGGGGGGGGGGGGTTAGGCCCGGGGATCGAACCCCCTTTCCACAATCCTTTATTTCAGTCTGTCCCGACCCCCGCAGAACGGGGCGTTCACCCGACGGCCGAATCGTAATTCGTGGCCCGCATTAATGGGATGAACGCGTAGGGGCTCCCGGTGTTTTCAGCCGACGTCCATGCCCCAATCGCTTTATTGCTGACGACGCCTACGCCCTCCTCCTCCTCCTCCTCCTCCTCCTCCGTGCCTGATAAAAAAGCGTGGAATTAGGCCCGTTTTATAGTCAAGCTCCCCCTCAGTCCAAATCCGGATGGGCCGTTAGTCGGTCCCTGGCCTAGGACTAATGAACTGCAGGGACCTGGCCATATCTCGTCCCCTAATTGAGTTCTCTGAGTTCAAACGCCGGCGTTACAGTTAGGGTTAGTCGCCGTCGTTCTTTAATGCTTTAGGGTTACTGACAAGGATGTATCGCGGGTATCCGACGGGCGTAAGTACATCATTATATTACGCGCGGAATGCTACACATAATGGCGAGCGTAGGTCACACCCTGTCGGGCGTACGTCTAAATAAGCGATGTGAAGCTCCCCATAAATAATAAAAAAAAATTATATTTATCTTTTCGAGAAAGGTTTTTCGGCTATATCGTATTATTGTTATACATATTAGCCGTCTGTAAGAAAGTATTAAAATTACGTAGGAGTAGAGCCGCGATTATTCAACGTTGATACTGAATTATAAGAAAGCTACAGTGAATATTGTGTATGTACAGAGAACACAAACTTTGTTAATAAATCAATATAGAATGCGACTGAAACATATTTCAAGAAATTGTCCATTACAGGTAAAGGGAAAAGGAAATGAGGAAAAGAGTAATGTGAAATCGTAATAACGGAATTCAATTCTGGACCATCATTTATCTAGGTAAGATACCTCAAGTGATAACAAGGTATAATGCAGTCCTAACTCTCAGGCCGAAAACTAACTTATTCGTGTTTGCGTCCGTTTTTATAATCTATAATTCTGATAATTTTTTTTTCAAATATTCACTTTATAAAGCGTACAAGAACTGCTGGAAATATGAGAAAACAACAAATTCGTGTAAATGATACACAATGTCAAGGGAAAATAAGAATATACGGTTTTTTACGTTTTTTATTTGAAGAACTTGCGATGATGTTGTCATAAAATTATAAACCCAATTTTAGCAATGCGCTATCATTAACATCATAATAATATAACCGTCTGGTAACCATTAGTTCGGATTTGAAACATGGTCCCTCTCCCTCTCCCTCTCTCTCTCTCTCTCTCTCTCTCTCTCTCTCTCTCTCTCTCTCTCTCTCTCTCTCTCTCTCTCTCTCTCTCTCTCTCTCTCTCTCTCTCTCTCTCTCTCTCTCTCTCTCTCTCTCCTCTCTCTCTCCGCCATTTCCCGGTTTTATTTATAGTTTCCGGCTGCAACCTCCGCACCCGCAACTTCCCGTCGCGAGAGCCCCCATTTCGCGGCATTACTTTGGCTCCGCGGGTGGCGTTTATATTTGAAGGCGGACAACCGCCAACCCACGGCCGTTGATAAACGGCCCGCGAGGCCCCCGTAGACGTATGATCGGTTGAAATTTACCCGGGGTGAAAAAAAAAGAACGCGGGGTTTATGAATTTGAATTCGCAACCGGGGAAAAATTCGGTCCACGGATGAGATTCGAACGCACTCTACCTCGCGTCTGCGCCGATAAACCATTATCGAAGATAGACCGAATATAGCGTTAGGATATACGGGGGAAACTGTCCTGGGTTGGGATCGAATAAATGGGTTTCGTCGGCGAATGAAATTTTAAGCATCGAAACTTTATTAGCCCGAACCCGCCCAGGAATGTTTACTTCAATTTGGGGAGAAAGGAGACAAGATGAGAGTTGCCTCGATGTCGCCGCGAAGGGGAGTTGCCTCAACGATTCGGCGATTACCGAAAACAGACCGACGTTTGGGTTTCATTATAATTTAATCCGTTTTTGTTCCGAGAGTTCTCGGAACTCCGGAAGGCCTCAAGGTCCAGTGTAATATACGGCGAGAGACAACTTTATAGATATTTTATATGGGTCACTATAGGTTTCTATTATTTTACAATATGCATTACTTTCGCAAAATAAACTCAGTCACGGTGTACAACCGACAATAGATCTTCCCGAAAAGCTCCTCTCACAATGGCCGGGCTTGTGCCCCCATTATTTACGCCAAAATATTAACTTAGCCAAACCCACAAGAGGCGATAAATCACCTATCGTATGTCACGTACAGGGACAGAAATTCACGGGCACCATTTTTTAAGTATAACCGATATACAGAAAATTGGGCCAAATAACGCCATTCTTATTAATGGCAATGGGTCGTAGAACCTACAAATCTCTAAATATAGTTCGAACTGGAAAGCAGTATTTGAAAGTATTATACGCATACTTTTTTCTTATTAAGGTGAGTGTAGGGTATTATCTTGGGACAAGCAGCATTTCCCTTAGGCCACCAATCAATCTTCAGAAAACGTATATGGAAAGATATTCAAAGGGAAACAATCGAAGTCACTCTGGGCCACTTAGTAAATTAGTAACTTTTTTATTCCAGTCGCAGTCATTTCTAAATAACTTTCATGACTTACCTAGAATACAAGAGTTCAGTTTTACTGCATCCATTTAATAACATACTGGTTCATTCCTCCCATTGATATGACAATTAATAAATTATACCACCTTCACTCATTTTTAAACGTCTTAGTATTAGTTCACTATATCTGGTTAGCGTTGAATGTATTGTTTTTTGTAATACAGCTTTATATTTTCAAATCATGACTGGCGACTTAAACAAAGAATTATAGAGTTATTAGTACCTTCTAAAGTAATAATGCATTCTCACACAATATATGATAAAACAAATTTCGACTAAAATGTTGCCATTTTTACCTTATTTCAAGAGAAGCTCAGGTCAACTTTCAGTTTAGAATTAGTGCACCGGTTTGAAAACATTAGTCCTCAAATGTTAACATTCTAACAACTCACAGTTTCCTGTTATAGACGGGTTAGACATTTTAAGATCTTTTATTGATTCTCAAATAAATTCTAAAAAACAATATTTGATTCGTAGGTATTTTAATTATATAAGTTTTATTTATTAGCCAAAACAAGTGGATATTTTCTGATAATAAAAGTGGATATTTTAAACGGAAAATAATATATTACAAGTCATTTGATACTTGTTTTGTTTTTAAAAATAAAACTCTTCACTTTTCAACCAAATAAAATGTGGAATTAATTGCGGGCTGATCTCAAACAACTTCAAAACACACTGTAGTATTTAATTGTTCACGGCACTCTTAAATTCAGAATGTTTTCAATCTATTGAAATTTCAATTAAAATACAATCCCCGCTGACGGCAAATCGCGGAATGTAACCGACGTGGCCCTTGTTCTCACGTTTCCAATTAAAGTACCTACGATGGCAGTAATGTTTCTGCGCTACAATTTAGCATCCTCCCTTTATGAACCCATTTATTCCTAGTTTCCCTGTAGTTTTAATCCTATCGCCTGGCAATGGGACTCCCCGCAACATACCGTCTAATCCACGCAGCCAGCTAAAGTGATTCCCTTTAATGCAATCAACTGTTCAATTGTGATATTAAGCAGGATAAGTTTCCCTGATGTTTCGCTGATTTAGGTCCCTATAAGTTTAGTTTCTTCGCGCTTCTTCCGATCGGAAATATTTTTCCAAACTTTTTACTTCCAATTCGATAGGTTCAATCAATATAGGTCAATATATATCAATATATTTAATCAAAATCGCTATTTTAATGCCCCCATCATATTCCTCTAGTCAATTTTGTAGCGCAGTCGATATTTTCTATTGACCACTAATAAAAAAAGGCAATAGTTCGGGTCAATATAAATATTTGACAGGGGTAAAATTTGTCTCCGCTCGGTTACTCTGACTCCGGTAAGACCGGTTTCAAACACTCGTAAGTGGAATTCCTCTCAGTAAGACTCGAGTCATAGCGCTGTTTGCATGTTTCTTCGGCGACCGCCATAAGTAACCTCATTGTGTTACTGTTGAAACCTATAAATTTAAAGGCATATATACGCGAATGTGAATGTATAAACTTAGTATGACGTACGTTTATAGGTAGGGAATAAAATAAATTTTCTCCTTTTTAGACCCGGTTAGACCGGTTATAGCAAAAAGTATTCAGTTTATTGATAGTATAGATTTGTATCCGTACTTTCTGTCAAAAATAATTTTCTCCTATAACGAATCTATATCTGCGATTCACTGGATGATCGCAGGCTTATTTTGTTAATGAACCGGAACAATTGTTTTATGTCCCTTAGATACGTCCAATTCGTGCTTCTGCAAATGTAAACATTTGACATTTTACGCAAAATCAAATATTAATATTTGAATCGGATAGACCTAATGATGAAAGGGGTCTTAATGGATTTGCGGGTTCTGAGATGCCGTCTGGAATTTTTGCCATTTGGTCCCAAGCCGGACACGTTTCCTTAACAACCGAGGCAAAAGCGCAATGACCGTGATGAAATTCATTCGTAATCCTTCGCCAATGGTGATTTTCGCGAAGGACTATCCCCCCCACCACGACTCAAGCCCTCTCACATTACGAAATGCGAGGCGCGGTTTAAATCTCTGCTAAGTCCCGGTTATAGTCGGATGGAGAAAGGAGGGACTTGTGTCGAAAAATACATGGAGACGGCCTTGTTGCATCACGCAGGCATATTGTAGGCAGCTGGGAGTTTTACGATTTGCGCATGCACCCTCGGTCTTCCCCCGTCCTGCATCAACGCTTTTCGCCGTCTTCGATTCTTGTCTCCTTTCCGGAATAGGTTCTGTATTGTAAATTATTCCAAGGTGTGAATTTTGAACAAAGCAAAACGCACTGTGTGTATGTATGAAATTCAAACATTCAAGAGATAAAAAGAGAAAAACAGTACTGCACCATTACCTCATTGTAATTTTACACGGGTAATTTTTAGACTTGAACAAGTCTATGAACAAAGTGTGGATCATGCCTTACAGTTGGGCTCACTAATATTGGGGGAGAATAAGAAATCACAATTTTTCAAATCTACCAGAAAAACTACTTTTTTTTCTAATGCAGAAAAAATTACCATGAGATGCGGTGACAACCTGCCTTACATATAATGGAAAAATTATGTCTTATACTTCAAACATTAGCTCTGTTCATTGCGATTTGTCTATATTCAAATGAAATTGAGAATATATTTGATAATATCATGCGTTTTCTACTTAGCATATTATTCTAATTTGTATATTCAGTTATTGATGCTGCAATATTAACATCCCAAAAACCGCTATCTAAGAGGATCTCAATTTTAATTTTCAGAATCAATAATAAATAAATAAAAAAAAGTTGGGTATTTAACATTATACCTATAAGGTAGGACACGTTGGAATCAGGCGGGATGGTTAAATAAATTCGGACAATGACGACTTTTTCTCTTTACGATAAAGCTCAAAGGGGCCTGATACTTCAACTCACAAAAACAAAAATCCGTTAATGTGAATAAGATTGGACTTACCTGACAGGAAACGGTGGGATGAAAACGCACCTTCCGCAGGACTCTCTCTCTCTCTCTCTCTCTCTCTCTCTCTCTCTCTCTCTCTCTCTCTCTCTCTCTCAGACGGGGACTTAGCAAGTCATGGAATTGGACATCTCGCCAGGGTCTCTGGACAGTGAATGATGTCTGAGCGCCTCGCTCCCTCTTGGCCGTCCTCCAGCCCGCCTACCATCCCATATTTCCCTACTATCCCCTCCTTTGCGGTTGCCATTCTTGTGTTTTCCTGCCCAATATTTGGCCGAAATTTAAAGTGCTGAAAATGTACACGATTTACATATTAATTACCAGAAAATGCGGGAAAGGTATACTAGAAATATTATTCTCTGATTTAGTAATAAACGCCTTATTCTTAATTGCTGTTAAGCATCGTATCATCAATGAAATTTCTATTCCAAAATATTGATTCTACCTTTGACTTCAAACGGGAGAAAATAAATTAGTTTTTTGCTAATAATCACTGTAATAAAAGGTCAACAAGGAATCACTAGATATTATTAAGAACAAACGATATATCCTGTCATTATTATCTTTTCTAGAGGTTGAAAGTTAACAGAAATGCGGCCAATTAATTGTTATCCAGAATTTCTTATGTAATTCAATCAACACCTGTCTATAATGTGCTAACTTACGTTTTGATTTGGCTTAACCGTTATACTAACAATACTTGCCAAATACTACTCTCAAATAGTGGTTTATCCAATCCGATAGAAGGAGGAAGTTAAAATCTCCCGCAATGTAATTTAATGAGTGAATAAAACAAATGAATCTAACCCCGTTGTAAAAACAATTTCAAATTCCCTTGAATGTACCGGAGGTATTTGTATTCCACTCGCATCCAGTTCAAATTTCCGATCAACCGGTGGTTGAAACCCCAGGTAGGGGGCGGAATTTCCATTCAAATTTTAATTGAAATCATGTAGCCACCGAGGATTTTAAAGTAAATCGATATAAACATTGACAAGGACCGGATGCAGTTTACGGGGTCTGCGGGAGTCTGGAATATCATTCCCCGTTTTCGGTACGGTGCTAAACACTGGACCGTTGTCTTTTATTTCCTCGTCGGAATATGTTTAAAGCCGAGTGTTCCGTCTCCCGCGGCTCCTATTTCTCCGAATAAAAAGACCCGTTTATTTTCTTCGGGCCAATTTTCCTAGCGAATTTCTCTTGGCACTTCGCGTCTTAATTCAATTCCCGAGTTGCCGGGTATTCAAATTCCGCGTCCGGGGCGGATCAACATCTCGTATTATTTGCGACGCCGTCCGGCTTTTTCGCCGAAGGCGGTTCGCCGGTGGAGGGGACAAGTCCGGATTATGGTGCATGCCACTTAACTGATTAATCTTTGAAACGTCAAAAGAGGCTATTAACTGCCGGCTCGGAATACATGAGTGAAATTCATTCTCCCACTTTGACAAAGTGACCGGCGCATCTTGCAATTAGGAACATTGGCAGAGAAATTTCCGCGCGGCCGAAACCAGTTATATTCTTATTAAAGGTGAGGCGTCGTTTCTCAGACAAAAAATGCACGAATGCATTGCACCGCCTTGCGATTAAGAAACTTTATGCGTTTACTGGACAAGTATTTTAGAAGAAAAGTGTAGATTTTATCAAATTATCACTGAATAAATCAATAATTCAGAATATTCCTACAATGGAAAGTTCTTCATTGTTTCCTTTGAAGGGACTATTTCTACACATTCCCGGAGAAACGTAAGGTCCGATTAAACATGTAAAAATTGAAAGATGTTTTTTCTCTGGGAACACGTGAATAAATATTAAATGTTGGTTATCGATCCCCACTCATTTCATTAGCGATGAGGCCCATTTTCGAATGAACGATCTAAAACGGTTTAAAAACCAATCAAATCAAAAACCAATTCAATCAATCAAATGAACGATTTAAAAATACTTTGGTATTGTACGTATAAAAGTTTTAATTGAAAGGTATTTCAGAAGAAAATTTATTTTTCCTCTCATTAACACACTGTAAAAAATCCATTATCGATGCATAATTGTATCCTTGATGTCCAAAAATGACATTTTTTGTGTGTCAATGGTTCGAAGAATATGCTTTGACCTAATGCAAACCCTCCAATTTGAAAAATGAGGAACACACGTTATCGGGTTACCAATCTATTGAGATGACTGAGTTCACTATGTTAATGATTTGGCCAATTATCCTGTTCTAAATCTAATAGTTGTGTGCATCCAATGAGTGGATATAGGCGCATTTCTGTATTACCCTTCTACTATTGATAGGGTTTTGTACGTGTAAAAATGGCCCTGTAATTGCTAAGATACGTGTAATATTCGACGAAATATCCAAATCTCGGCTTCACGAGCAATAAATAATTAACAGCCTTTTCAGGCTCGATATTAGCCCAAGACTCCTGATGTAAATTAATAGCGGATTCATTTCCCCCCGCGTTTCTCGCCGCTTAATGGAAATTTATCTTTCAATTTTCCACTAAGCGGTAGAGTTGCCCCTGCTATACTATAAATCAGGAAAGTTTGTTTTATGCCCCTCCGGAAATTTAAGTCTGAGTCGTGGTCCGCAGTCGGGGGCTCACTGGACGCCGGACATTAATAGGACTCGGACTCGGGACTATAATTTTATGTTAGAATATATGAAATAAGCGAATCAAAGTGTAAGATAAGAATGTAAATTTGAGAGTGTTGTTTCCAAATTTCGGCCTACCTATTACCTCTCATATAGTTATTTGAGGATTTAATCTGTATACATAAAAATGATATATAATTATTTAGTATTAACTGAGTTCGGTTTTCTGAAATCGTTTCACGGCCATAACTTTTACTATATTAAACCTTATTCGTCGAATCCTTATTTCATACGACATTCCAATTGTATCGAGACCTTTCATTCATTAATTCCTGTATATCCGCGGTCGAGACGAAGGAAAATATACGGTTTGAACAATACTTTATATGGTTTTAATGCTAATGTGGAGAATATAAATTAGATGTGGATTTCAAGTCCCCTCAATCTGGACTCAACCGTGAATCGGAAGTATCCATATCAGGATCGCACTAACATTTAAGACCTTAAATAATGTATAGGCAGTTGATAATTATTATGAGAATATTTAGGTTGTGACTTTCTACATTTAATACATATATCTTCAATGAGATATTGGGATCCTAACATAGCTGTGGCTGGAGGGTTTATTACTCAGGTGTGAACGGCTTTACCTTCGGGTGGGCCTCGATAAGGGGCCATCTGCCCATCTGGCTTAATGGGTGGGGCTAAACGCCACATTCCAACCTCCGTTGTATCCATTGGCTGTGAATATCCTCCACTCACCTGTGTTATCCCCTACCATCCTACAGGTGACTTCTCTATGGGCACGCACGAGTATATACATACGTACATGATGTTCAGACAGTATATGTTGGTCGAATACACTTACCTCGTCGGAATGTCAGTGAGAGTATCTTGAATAATAAACCCAGAGCTATAATCTATTTATTATCTTACATTACAGAACTGTTATTTATTGCAACGACATTGTATCGTATATTTTCATATTATTAAACGTGTCAACAGATAATTCACAAACGTGCTTTTAGTTCGGGAATTTTTTCAGGGTGTGAACGATCTCGTCAGCATTGTCCGGCACCGAGCATGACGTTCCGAAAATATATTAATTTGATCTCACAATTTTAATTTTCTTCGAAGAAGGATGAGGGCTGAGCTGTGTATAGAATAAAGACAAAAGTAATAGGAGAAACTTAACTAATATAATGGATTAACTCGAGAACAAGAAGAAGTAATTAAGGCAGGATGAATGGACAGTTGAAATGAAAATTATTATTTCTTAAGCAATAATTAAAATGTCCGGCTGATATTGTTTTTTTTCTTCCCATCTAACATTTAATTTGTTCACCCAGGGTGTATTCTCGGTAAACGATAATGTAGCTTCTTTTCCCCTGGTATTTAATTCCATTTTATTAAACCGTGAAATCTTCGAGCCATATCCTCCTGCATTGCTGAATTCGACGAAAGTAAAAAATAAGACAATAAGATACAACAAAAAATAAATTTAATTCCGAAATTAAAATGTTAAAACAGTTGTCGATTCGAATTAGAGGTATAGAGGTGGCGGCGAATGCATTTGGATTATTTAAATAAGCTGAACTTCACATCTTTTGGGAATGGGATCGATATCAAACCGGTGCGTCACATTGTCTTATCAACAGACTGCCGATGAATATTACGGAATTAATTACACTAATAGCAGAGTGGCCAGCTATTACTTCTGTTTAGACTTGTATTCCCGCGCTTATGTATATTTTATTATAGTAATTTTAAATATTTTTGCGAATATTACAAAATATAAAAGTATGGCAAAATGCGTACAAGGTACAAGTACGTAAGGATGGTTTCAAATGTAACTCAACTTGTAGCCAACACAACCCTACCCCTAACCACACCTTCCTGGGTAATGCACTTCGGGCGTTGTATTTTTACTGGCCGTGCCAAGCGCTGTTCAACCGACCACGAAAAAAATTAGAAAATATTTTCAATAAATCCATTTATACGAGACAATCTTAACGGAAAGTACTTTAAAAAGGAATCACCGAAATCTTGATGAGAATGTAATACAATAATTATACAACGTTCTAGTCCTTTATTATCTTTTAAACTGAACTGCTTCTTAGACTCTGCAGCTTAGAGCCTTTGCAAGTTTAAACTTGTAAAGGATTTAAATCCTCGAGCTAAAGGGGCTTAAGCTCGACTCCGAAAACAAACTCCGAGCTGAACTACTTTGAAGGTGTACAACAAAAAACGTCTGTCTTCAATAGAGAGTAATGCAGATGTTTTGACTTTCACACCTTCGAATATCCGAGGATCTTACGCTACTAGATATCAATATCAATTCGTATTCTTAATTGATTTTTCTCGGGGTACTAACGACCCGAAGTTAATCCGAGGAGCTGGAATTCGTCTCAATATGGGTCCGTTAAATGCAAAATAAGCGGAGCGTTTAGAATTCAATGTTCGCTGCCGAATGACCGTGGGCCCGGGTATTGCATGGCCCCCTGGCCAATCTCCAAGAAAACTGTTTCTTCCTAATGAACACTTCCGAACGGGCTTTCTAATTTATCGGCTCATTATACTCCGTTTGGCAACAAAAATCCAGACTAATCGCCGCCCCACGGGAAGGTGTTTATGGTTCGTGGGGGCGGGGGAGCGGGATACTCCCAGTGGGCTGTTAAACCCGCCCCCTCGTGGAAAATCAATCGAATCCGGCCCCTAACGTTTTAGTATCTAGACTCGCGTGAATACTCCACTTTGGAATTGAGTCTTCGACGCACTTTTATTACCTTTTATCGGTGTCTATTGACACAATCTATTACGGCAACACAAAATACGGAAACGGAAACATGCCGTAAGGGCATTGCAATTTTATATACTTAAAGCGTATACTCGATTACAGAGTATAATGTATATGCAAGAAATCCCTATCGTCTTAACCTAAATAAGAAATTCCGTCTTAAAATAACGATCACTCGAAAAACCTAAACATAAAATGTTTGCCTAGGAATTAGAAAGTTATACCTGTTTCATTATCAACCGATGTCTCTTTCATGTATCATCAAACAGTACTCGAGTAAATTATCTCTTTTATACGAAATTATTAACGAGAGAAGAGTGTTGTAAGCCCGAGAAAAAGAATTTTCAATCCTAGACTTCATTTTTCGACGGCCGAAAGGATATTTTCTCTTGGTGGATCTGAATACGATAAATATTCCAGAGTGGTAAATATTTTAAATCCGCAACTCCGGCCGGTTTCAGGGTTTCTGAGAGGGCATCATTTGCCGAATTTATGAGTCCGCGCCAAATTAAACATGAGGCCCCCGCTTGATGTCCCCGCTTCCACCCGATTCCGCCCCCGATCGTCTTTTGAAGTTCTAAGTTGAAGGCTAAGTTCGCCCACTTGGCCAATCTCAACTATCCCGAAAACTGACCCAGTAAACTTCAACACCTATTTAACCGTATTAATCGGCAGTTCGGCCCTCGGAATTATTATAGACCGTGTTCTTCGTTTAACGGACCGTCTCTTACGAAGCCGTATAACAGTGCCCTGAAACGGTATCTTTCGAACAATTGTGCAATCAGAAATTTAACTCCATTTCACCAATTGACGCAATTCACTCGGGGCTAGTTTTTGGCCGAACGATGAAAAATTCTGTCTCCCCTCAAGCGATTAAAACCCCGTTTCCCCGTATTAAGTTAATTTTGATTACGAGCAATAACTCGTAACTCGGCGCTGTTCATGGCCTAAAGCTTCGCCGGTTCGACGCCCCGCGCGCAAACTTTAATAACAATTTAACCGCGTTAGTCAGCCACAGTGTTTCGCCGTTTGGGGCCGAACAAAATTTTCGAAGTTGACTCTCAAAATCTGATAGAAACGTTTAGCGTTGGGCGAATTTTTGCCGGCCCTTCAAAACTGCCCGAGGATTGAAATTTCCCTACACGGTTGCTTTGAACTCAAACTATTGAGTCCAACTTGTCGTAACCGGTAGTCCAGGTGGGAGGTTAGATGCACGTTTCAGACGTTGGGCCGATCATTGAACCTATTCACTCTAACCTCGGACCTTAGCGGCTGTGTCCCATAGATATGTTTCAACTGAAAACTCCGGTCTTTGTCCTCTCATTTAACTCTGAATTTAAAATCAAATATATCCAAGAAACGGTAATATTAAATTCGTGTAATAATTTTATATATAATCACGGGTGCAATTCTTCGAATCCAAACTCAGTATTGTATTATAAAACCTAATGAGATTACTGGACGCTTGTGAGCTAAGATATTTAATCAGTCGAAATTTAATAATCCCGGAATATTCGGTCCACCGCAAAGTTTTGCAGAATTATTCCGTTGAAATTTGTCGTTGGCCTCATATTTTTAGAGGTTTTTCGGTGCAGGTATATTCCTGACCCGAGGCTTGCCGTTTTTTTGTGTTGTTTGTATAGCGCTGTCGGTGACGGGAAATGCAAGTTGTCACATGCAAACGCCCCGTCCACAACGTGGGCTCCTCCCTTATCCCACCGTCATCCCCGACCCCTTTAGCATATCACTGGGACGGATATGTTTCGAATCAAATTTCAGAGTTTTGGTCCGAGCTATTTTTGCGCCGTCCCCGATAGATTCGGTCGCATTCTGGCGTTTAAAACGTCACACATCATTGGGGTCTATCAATACAGGGTTACATAATATATTAGATTCTGACTGTTGTCGAGTTAAATGACGATAAATTTACACGGCACACAGAAAATCGAAGCCGTTTGTAGTACAATTTAATATAATGTAGTCTTGTTTGTATGAATATTTTATTAGCGATACTTCCTATTAGAGTGCTCTCAATTATTAGTGTATTAGTGAGGTACATCAGTAACAGTGCAGTGATAATAATCCTCGTAGAAGACGGTTGTCGAAAATTATTCTTCTCTGCCTATGTTGTTTTTACACCGACAAAACTTTATCCCTTTCGTTCGAAGGGAGACGTTTATAATTTAAATAAAATTTTCTATAAGGCAAACTTAATTACAGCAATGGGGCAGTTCATTTCATAAAATAATATTTTACATCCGGATTGTCCGGCTCTTAGAAAATGGATTTATCGTCTACCCACTGTACTGGAAATGTAGTTAACGTTTTACAAAATTCAGTACGTTCGCAATTGGAATATTCTCATTCGCAACATTTAGCATGGCAGAAACTCCAACGTTTTAATACTAACAATTAACGTATTAATAATTTGTAACGTTAAATGTTTAGTTTGATTCAACACTGGACATTAGGGCGACAATTGGAAGAAATAAAAACCTATTCCTTGAGCCTATAATATCGTGTAACTGTGACAAGATAAGACAGGGCTCGTCAGCCGGGCGACGTTTGATTACGCCCCTAATTTATTTCCTTACTTCCGATTCTCCTTTTCTCCGGAAAAAAAGCCATTTGTCCGGACGATAAGAAGTTATTCCTTCTTAATGCTGGCTGGGTGCGAGGAGGCCGGAGGGGGAGGTAACGATTAATATTTATGATCGGCCCCTGCCAAACCGCCCCTGAAACGCTTAGCGCCTTAATGACCGGCCCCGTTATTAAATATCGCTTTCCCCGGTGCCCGAATCGAGTTCGGACCTCGTATTTCTCTCCCGGCGACAAATAGGAGGATGTCGAACGATTTTATTATATAAATTCCGTTCGATAAAAATATATATATCTGCGAAGTTTATTGCGTCACTAAAGCGGAAGGTATATTATTTTTTTCGAAATTCGACATATGCGAACGAGAGAGGAATTATTCCTTTCAATTTGAAAACATTTAATTCTCCCTTTACGCTAGACCGGTTTCGGTTTCTCAGCTTTTGTTGGCATCCTGTTTGCACGGTTAGTTGGTCGGAAAAATTATCATATTATGATATGATATATTTTTACCTACTTTTCTTTGATACTTGTCTTTGATATAATATTCGTTTGTTAATTAGTTTCATAAATTAAAGATTAATGTACGATTAGGCATAATGGCCGTCAGCTGTGACAACAGTCAATTTATTTAAATTTGGAATTGATTTCGAGTAGATAATTTAGATATTTTAGATATATAATTAATACCTACCTACTATATTTTAAACTAAACCCTTATTTAAATGAATCCAATAAATTTATCAAACATTTTTCAGCTATCTTTGGTTGAATATTCCCATATTCGTGGAGCAGCTCTTTGGGTCGGGGAGTGTGCCGATCACCGATTTAGAAAATGGTACTAATTTATCTACATATATTTTAATATGACATGATAACGACGTCTAAACGGACGCGTGCTAGAGTGTTCTGTAGGGCCGGGCAGTCCGTAAGCCATAAATGCGGACCGCTCGCTTCCTGTCGGACGTTTAGAGGGGACACATTTCTTCCCGGCCCCCTCCTTTGAATACTCCGAGGGTGGCAATAGCCCATCTATCAATGCCAGAGTGAAGTCCCACCGAACGAACCCCTAATGCCCGGTCTTCCCCTTTAGGCCCCCGAGGCAGTCTATCAGGGCCGCGAGTCTTTCACCGCCCGTCCCAATCTCTCCCGGGCGGCGATCCAACCCGCGTCACCACACACGGAAACGATACAAATAATTTTTATTTCTTTAAATACAAATATTATAAAGATACAACGATATATACAAATGCTGATTACTGCTTGAATTCCGGCCTATTGGTCTTACTACATTTATATTCTTAAATATTATATTAAACATGAATTTTTTTACAATACTATTGTGATAGTCGGGAAAATTTACATTAAAAACCCGAGGACTGAAGCTACACTCACTACATTCACTCGCACAGACACACACACACTCACGCACGCACTTTGCACTTGCCACTTGGGTTCACTACACTGGTCGCGAAACTCGGTGTCGGTGCACTGATCACTGAGGCACTGGTGACAGTATACGGCCGGTCGTATACCGTCGTTAGCACTATACACTATAGGCACATTAACTGGCACATTCGCAGCTTATTCAATTGACCGTTAGGCCTATTGAATACGTCCGGTTGCAGGCGTAATAATTTTGGGAAGGAATACTCTGAATTGGAATACGAGATTCGAGAATAGGTGATGGATTTCAGCCAAAATTCGGCTCGGACGGAATTGTTCGAGTAATTATTTTTCCGGGTTTCTTCAAACATTTTATTGACAATAGCTGTGTTCCGACGCCCTTTTGATAAGTTATTTATAAAACCTCATAAATTTGTCCGACGCGAGTCAAGACTAGACCTTTACAAACACTTGCAAACTAGAATTGTCAATTATAAAATGCAAATCACGGATAGCTATGAAAAAAGCCTTGAATTCATATCTCGAAAAATTACCACTGTTCCTACACTGCATTTCCAGTCATACTACTTATAATGACTCCACGCGGTTTCCTCTCTCCGAATATGTTGTACGACTGGATTTTCCGCGAAAATGAGAAAAGTTGTATATTTTTAAATGAGTATTATTATTTAAATTTAAAGTAATATATATTATTTAAAGAGTGCAACAACAGCCACCGTTGTATTTCTAACTTATTCCCGGTTATTAGACTTATAAATTGACTTTTAAATGAGGGGAAGGTTAAAAAATAGGTCTGCGGCCGCTCAGAGGGAAGTTTGAAACTGCTATTGTTGGATGTGAATGACCGATGCAGTTTCAGGTGTTGCAGTTCGTCCCATTTTTTTTCACCCTTAGTATCCCATCAACGCGATGGAGCGAGGGCATCCGAACGGTTGAACAATTCCCTCGTTCCAAGTTCACGTCCTTTATCCTTATGGTTGAGTCCAAGTCGAACGATAGGAGTCCAACTTGTCGGTCAAAGTACACCAAGTGGGAGGTTCCGTTTTAGATGTTCGGCCGATCATTGAACCTATTCACTTTTTCCTCGGACCTTAAATTTAAGGAAAAACTCCTCCCTTTGTCCGCTCACTTTACTGTGAATTTAAAATATATAATTACAGTATATGAATTCGGTAACAGACGGACTCTACGAATCTGGAGTATTAAATGCGCATAATAATTTTATGCGTATCCGTAATTTTATAAGTACCCACTGCGATTGTGCGATTGTTTGTCCCACATTAAAGCCTTGACCTGGTGAGTATTGTTATGTTATAAAAGCTAATAAGTTCACTTGAGGTTAGTGAGATCATCAGTTAATCAGTTAGAAATTGTGATCAGGGAGAATTCGGTCTGACAGGAATACTAGAACTGTGTCGCCAGCGACTTGGGAATTTTCTTCCTATTACTCCTTATCCTACTCTTGTTCAGAGAGAATTGCGCCGAGTCATTATTTTCCATTTCGGTGGTTTGTTCCTGAACATCTGTTTTGCTTCAAAAATGGAGACGTAAGGAGTTGTAACGAGATGGCCGTATGTAACGAGAGTAGGTTAGGGATGAGTTATAATTCGAGGGAAATTCCGATGATGGGCCTAGAGTTATAGTGGAGTGATCACTACAGTAATAATGTAGTGACAGTGCTGACAGGCTGCTCTATTCGCTCATAATGCAACTTACGATGGCCAGAAGCCGAAACCCAGTTTAGAACCAAATAAGCACATTCATTTTGTTCATTACCAACATTCAGATACGTACGGGATTGTCCTCCATAAGATTCTTAAAATATTATATTTTTAATTTTTTATTTTCCTCTCCTTTATGGATCGATAAACCCGTAAATTACCTCTCGGTTATATAGGCTTCGGGACGGGGTTCCTTCTGGGTCCTGAAATTTTTTATAAAGCGGTGGGGATTAAAATCTGCACACGGAAGGGACGTTTTTTCTGGTTTAAACTTAATCAAGTTAACTCGGGTTTATGCAGAGGGAGCACATTATATGCATCGCGCGAGATGGTGGTGGTGGGGAGGGTTTTATGAATGGATCGCGGCAGCACTTACTGATAATTGCATTTAGCAATTTACGGGTAAATTAAATTCTTATTACGAATTTATATTTCAATTAATATATAGTTGTGCATTGTCCGATTTACAATTGATTCCCAAATACACTGGAAATGAAATATTTGTTCTGGCAGTTGTCTCCCGATACTAATGTAGCGACTTATTGTGTGATACTATAGTATTACTGAGAATGGGGAAATGCAGTATCCTTTTTCGAAGGAAACGACACGGGATAGAAAATGTATTTTCACCCACAACTGTATTCAAGAATTCAATTAATAAGTACTCCAATAATGTATTTGTTGAAACTGTGACTGCGGAGGATTTGAATATACTAACAATCGAAACTGCATTTGGCTGCAGTTTCATCAAGAAACAAGAACCCAATTATGGACGAACATATGAAATAAAAACGAAGATAATGAGGTTATACGAATAAAATAAACCTAAACGCTCTTTGAGACTGTTGGGAGGGAAGAGGCTGCAGGAGCTAACTCCTAAATCTCGTTGGAAAACCGGAGGCCGCGGTTTAACCTTAATCCGAAGAGCCCATTTTTTAAACCCTTTCCCTCGGATTAAATTTATTCTCTCGACACTGAACTCCATTGTGTTTTTTGTTTTCTTCCCATCCCTTTTTAACTGCAGTTTCTGTGTATTAGTCTTGCCTCCGTTTCAAAAAGGAATTATTGGAGTAATTACCGAAATAAAAGACTCTCGGGAACTTACAGGATGGGTCCTACAGTTAAACTTTCATTAAATCATGGAATGTGCCAATTTGAATATTATTTTCAACCTTTTTTTCCCAGGAACAGTGATTGCAATATCGTGTGTTGATCCTGTGCGTCTGTAATTGCTCTTTATTGCAATTTGTTTTAGTCGCAATTAAATTGCATAATATTTGAGAATATTGCAAGCGACGATTTGCAGGAAATTAATTCAAACCGGAGGTTTAATATCAGGATATCCCAGCGGAAGGGTCAGGTGTTTAATATTATCGAATATGGGCTTCGGAATTGATATGAAATTCAACTGTTCGGTAACATATACGAGCTGATTGTAGCAAACAAGGGGACATGGGAATTGGTCGAGTGTATAACACGAGCTGTATATCGGAAAATTCGTACCTGTGTAGGTCGCGTCTAATTTTTGTAAACAATCTGAGTAAAATATCAGTTAATGAACAAAACATTTAGAGAAAAAAGTCCGTTTCGCCTTCGTTTATTTATTTTCCGGAGGTACTGCATTTGTAATTTCACGAGTCATGAAATAATTTCAGGTACAACGTAAAGTAAAGATATAGCGGTGTCTTAATACCCTCCCTGTCTTGTCAGTCCGTGGTGGGAGCCGCCAATACGAAAATTATCCTTTATTTTCCTCCTCCTAGAAACATTTGCACGTTACATAGCCCCCAAAAATGGCGTACTGAAGAGCCAGTACAGTGCAAAAATTCTGCTTACTTTAGGAAATCAAAAATAGTTCCATTTCAATTTATTGTTATATTAATTAGAGTATTAACCAGTCAAAAACAGATTTCCGGGTTAAGTATAATTAAAGATTTTCTTAGAAATTAATAAATAATTGATAACAACTCTGTTTCAGTTGGTAGCTCGTATGTTTCACGACTCAATTACCGATATTTAAGGGATATTTACGGAAGGGCATTAGTTACAGTAATAGTAGAAGTATGTACAGGACGGTGGCCTTTTTTTAGTTCATTCTCTTTTCTGGTCGGCATTTGAGTAGGTTTCCCTCTCAATACTGGCTGGCGACTTCAACCTTAAATTCCGGACTAATTTACTCCATCGCGGGCTCATTCTCGCCGTCGGTTTCCCACTGCGAATATTCGACCTCAAAGCGACCTATCTTCGTCCCATCGTGAACTGGCGGCGGGAGAAATCTCGCATAGGTAAAGCGCTAATCCGCCTATCCGGAGATTGTGGTTCGCTGAGAACACCCTTTCCCGGTTATTGTCCGAGCGGTTAGAGTGTCTCGAGGCCGGCACCTTCCAATTGTCTTCCGGCTTGTTCGTAGTAAGGGCCATAGTAAGGGCCGACGACGTAGGGGGGTCATCGGTATCGAACCGAATCGTTTCCGGCTAAGGTAAATAATAATGGACGCCAGTCGCATCCGCGGGTCGCACATAATGCGCATTTGCCCCCGATCGGAGAGATTGGCTCTCGGAGGCATCGTAAACACGGTTAATCTAGTCCAATTTCCGACGGTGTTGGCTTTGTCCCGGCTGTTTTACCCCTCTATTTATTTGAGGCCATTAATACGAATCTATTGATTCGTCCTCAACATTAACGGTTAACGGTGGTAGGAGGGTGGTTTGCCATGATCTAACTCCGTTTCTACAGTTTAGCCGTATATCCGGTCGTTTCTTTCACATAACCAGTTCGATATTAAACCTCTGTAATGACGGCTCTTAATTTCCGCGATCGAGTTTTATTGGAGAATCGAATCCAGGACCTTTTCGACTACGTAGGTATACCCTTCGCGGTCATTCATATTTTATTATCATCATTAGCTGTACACTTATTGACTTTGCTAATAATGCACGAATAACGGACATCCGCCTGCCACTCTAAAACGAATACCGACGCCGTTGACTTAGTTCCGTCGCTTATTAATTATAATAGGTCTAATTATTATTAATTAATTATTAATTATAATAGGCTATGTCGGTTTTATATATATTCAAACTTATATAAGATTAAAATTTACACTTCAATATGGTTGCAAATACACTCTATTCTCGCCCCTGGTGACGTTCGTTGCTTCGCTGGTCAGAACGACGCCTCTTATCGCAAACCTACGCTCATATTTGAGCTCTGCACTGCCGCTTTCACTGGAATACCGATATATTTGTACTTTATAAGGGAAGTAGAAACACCGAACTGAATTCTATTGAGTGCCATGACGTTACTAATGATCCACAAGTAATCAATTTAATATCTGCATTCTTTATTAGAAAAGTTCACTTAGTTTTCCATGCATACATTAGAATTATCTCCAATTTATTGTTGTATTTTATCTGGAAGCAGTCCTTGAAGAGCGAACTGAATTCACTGTTGAATTTTCTTAAGTATATTCCCTAAAATACGTCTATATGACAATAACAAAAACACGGACTGAAACTAGAATAAAATTATTTTTTAAATTTTTAAGTAATATCTCGCCTAATACATATTTCTTATAACGTTCGAAACAGCCGTGAAAAATGCCGCCTGACTCTTTCAACAGTACTACAACTTCAACTCGGATGAACGAACAGGAAATACCGATATTTAAGAGCTATTTACGGAAGGGTAGTGGTCACAGCAATAGTAGAAGTATGTACAGGCCTTTTTCAAGGAAACGAGGAAAGATCGCCCTGTTTCTACGAAACTGTAGAAACGGAGTTAGAGCTTGGCATTTTCTTATTGGTGTGGCAAAAAATATATTTAAAAATGGAATAATCATCGGCGTCCTAATATGCTTTATTATATTGATAGGTCAAACCCTCTGACTCAATTGGCCTTAATTCCAAAATACTCCAGGTCATCTTACCGTAATTGGGGGCGCCCCTCACTCCATTAATTATAATGGTCGAAATATATGCTATCCAACGAAACCAAATGCTATCCTGCAGAATGGCTATTTTATGTTTGTTCTGCCATTTCCCACAATGATACATATAATAATAAATATTTTCCATAAAGGGTTTATTCAGTTTGATCCTTAACTGATTTTAAGAAAATATTTTAATTTGATACTTGTATTATTTTTTTCACAATTTGTGTGTGGGAAAATGGACAAGTATTTGTCGTTCTAGCCAGTAATTTATCTGGCCATTTTAATTTATAACTTGAATCTGATCAGATCATCCCTATCTCAAACTGAGTTCGGTAGCAGTTTTAGAATCTTTCAATTAGGACCGACGAAAATACACAGCTAAATTCTAGGTCGATAAAATAATTTTATTGTAACATGTATTTTTCTTGGATATTTGAATTTAGAGTCGAGTCCGTTGGTCATGAGGTGCTTATCCGTGTGACGATAGAACACAGTCACGAATACCCACCTCGGTGTGTTACTGACTGAATTCTACGTAAAATCAGGACGAGGCAGAGCGAGCGTAAGACCAATTAAGCGTGTGGTTAAATTAAGCGCAAATTTAATACATTCTTATTGTATTATCTTTTAGCATCAAGTTGATGCTCTGAAAATGAACTGCGTCTGTCAGCCGCATTTTTCACCGTCATTTTTTATTCAACTCTGTTACCGTGACACAATATTCTACAGAATTCTCGCAAACTATTTGAATAATGTTTTCCAAGTGTCGTTTGTTTAACCAATCGTTTTAGCGACACTGCAAAATCGATAATGGGCGGTGTTTTCGCGGGTGGCTTAACGTTGCGCAATACCCGAACTAGGGAAAATTTCATTTGGAACCCGATTCAATTCATCCGAAACGGGCCTAATTCTACCGTGTCTATAATATCCGGTAATTTTTTTACTTTCGGTTGCCGCGGTAACCGTAATTATTTCGGCATTCATTATTATAGTGAAGAGTGCAAGTGCACTTATGTTACATGGTACTTGACGATGTATTAGATCCTCCTGAAATAATCAATAATAATTCCACGTATTTTCGAGTAATTCAGTAGGCGTGGCTAGGGATCCTAGACAGCGCAAGACGCTTAGCGGGGGAGAGGGAGGAGGGCGAAAAAATAGGCCTTTAACTGTTAACCTGCCGGCCGAAATTGAGTCTGGGCGGCATATAACCGGACCGTGGGCGTGCATAATAATATTATAATTCGTGTAAAATAGTTTTCCGTAAATTTTTTGGCGGCAAACATAGGTAGGGGGTGTCGTTGAGAGAATCCGCGCGCGTCGAATCGGGTTGCGCTCTGTGTTTCTCCCACCCCTGAGCGGCCCCCTCCTAGCGGCCCCTACCCCGCCGACAACCCCTCTTCCGATTTATCAGAACTATCAGACAGATCCTCACTTTAGCAGCAGACTCGGAGACGGAGAGGTGTCCACTGCTGACTGAAGGTAGGTAATACCGTCGATAGGTATGATGATCGATGTTGGGTGTGTCTGTCCTATCTCAATGTCTCCCCTATGAATGTTATGCTTTCCTCTTTATTTGCCCAGCGAATGCTTCCGATTACCTGTTGGAATTCCCGGTTTGTACATTTTTGACATTTAATTCGAAATCCCGTCGAATATTATTTTTACGACTTTTATCGATTTCTCGGTCCTGCGACAGGTTTCCAGTTTTCCGGCCTCGAGGCGACCCCGGAAACCTGTTTAGCGCCGGTCTTAAGAAACACTTTTCGGCGCGCTTTACCTGTTGCCATTCCTTTTGCGGACGTATAGCGCTATATTATTCGCGGACTTGATAATGAAACGCTCAACTGCCGAACATTTAATTTGTCGTAAATCCTATTCCTATCCTCGCTTCCGTGTTTTTCTCTTCCTTTTTTGATGTTGGGCTAGGTCGGTTTCGGATACTCGGCCGGCTGCATTCTGTCACTACGTAGTACTGACCGCTACCGAACGTGGCGGGAACCCGAAATCTACCCAACACAAGGAAGCGGTAAAAGGTAATCACTCGGGTGACTATATTTTTGCATTTCCCGGACGATGTATATATATCTTGAATTCGGTTGACTCGTTCACACATGATCGTCGAGCGATTCCCATGCCTACCCAGTCTGGTTTTTCTTGCATTTCTTCGGTTTTCTTGTCTCTAACTTTAAAATATATGAATTCTGACCTAAAAAATACATTATAATACCAGAATATTCTAAAAAATATTTTGTCAGAAGACTAAAAATGCAGGTCGAAGAGTGATTGAATTCCTCTCGGTTTTTAGATTTCGGTTCGACTCTTAGCTTGATTATTGGATAATGCTTTTCAATCCTGACTATCCTTCCTAAACAAAACTATTTTATTATTATAAAACTAATTACTATCATAGCTTTTACTTGTGTTAAAATTTTACCAGCGGACGACGAAGACTTCGTCGCCAGTTCTTGCATTGAGGTCTTTCGAGATTCTCTCCCTGTCTTTCGTTGCGGCATTTTCCCGCCAATTTTGGCATTCCCGCAGAATTTTATTTCCGGAGATTATATATTTCTTATTTCTTTTATTATTTTAATTTAGTCTGCGATTGACTGCACTGAATTATGAGCATCTGACTCCTATCAGAAATCCGAAAACAGAATGCATGCACATTTCCTTTTTCAGCTTTAAGCCTCTTTGTGTATTTATTAAAGTGTGTAGTTTATAAATGTAATATATTTATATTAGTAATTTCAATTCTCAATATGTTTAAATGTGACATTTTTATGTTTCTCTCTATGGTTTCCTAATTAAATTGATATCGCGGAATATGGTGCGGATATTTCAAGTACTAAATCGAATATTTCAGTCCAAAGTATAACTTTGGCTCGTTTCACGGCGAATTTAACGCCCACGTTGACGAATATAGACCAACGTTCTAAACATTTTTTTTACTGTTTAAGTATGAGTTACTTCTTATTACTTTTCAGACTCAGTTAATTCAAATATCGTTTTAACCTCTAATATGCTATTATTTTCACGCATTAATATCACCCATGCAGCTAGTGTTATTAGTTTTTCCTTAATAAAATATACCAATTAATACAGAAATTAGTTTTGCATAACGGGTTTTAACATATTTATGAAATTTTAGGTTTTACCAACTATTATCCTTAGTTGTGCAATCTAATAATAATGTTCAAAATATAAAAAAAGATATTTAATATGATCACTTGCGCCTCTAATAATTCGAAATAAAGCATTCTGGACGATTATTTATTTTTTGCCATTTTCCTTCCCCTTTCAATCACAGATGTTATGTATTATAAGCTGGAAACATTGACTAATTCTATCCTCTTCTTCATTTCAATCACTCTCATAGATGTCTAACCAAATATAAAATAACCCACACTCATCCATATTCCTTTTTAACCTAATGGGCTAACTGATTATTCACACAATCGAATTTTCGGCTCTTATTCGCAATTCTGAGGATAATACGTAACGTTGCCTTTAGTTATGCAATCGAACGATCAGAAAAGTTCAGAATCGAACAAATCAAATCGAATGTGAGGAGATCTAATCCCAGAAATATATCGGTACGTAAAATATATAAATCACGAAATAATCCATATTCCGTCAAATTTTTTAAAAATTTAATGGGGATAACCGGGTTAATTTCAGACATTGGATTGACATTTTTATTGAGTTAAAAAGGCTATTCTTGAGTTAAAATGCGGACTTGTTATTAAGTGTGCAATATAACTCAATCTCAGAAATATATTGGTAAGAAATTTACAAAGTAATTTAAAGTAATTTTTAGTAATATATTATGTAATTTATGTAGTTTTTATTTCCTATAATAGGTCGTATTTTCTAAAGCTCTTTCCTCATTGAGCTTCAAGTAATTCCCTATTCTCATTTACCATTTATTTTAATTAGGTAAAGAGCCAAATTAATATCTTTTGTTTTAATTGGAAGTTAAATAGATGAACTATTGTCACCTATACCGGGATTCACTATTTTTTCAACAATATTCGTACCATAATACCCAAGTATTTTATTGTTATAGTACGCAGTAATTGTACATATTCCTGCTCCTCCGCCTTTCTGATTTGTTAACCAAAAGTTTTATTATTTCTTTTAATTAAGAATATCCGGATATGTGTACGAGCGCAATAGCGTTTAATAGGGACGTATCGCCAAAATTAATTATGCGATAATATGAGCTTCACCCGCGTTCATTTCGGACAACGCAAGCGAATGAAACGCGTAATGGTCAGAGCTGACGCCAAATCGAATATTTAAACCGAATACCTTAAAATACTGGCTTTTTATGAGGTCTAATCGAATTTAACCCTTAAAATCTGAACATCGGTTCGGTTTCACAAAGATTAGTTCAAAAGTTGGCGGTATTCAATTCCAGTCACCATTTTAACGTTCGTTAGAATATTAATATAATCGGAAGGAGGGGGACATTTTGTTGGATTGGGCTACGGTTGTAGCTTATTTCTTTCTTTCTTTGCTTATTGAATAGAACGTCGTCCTGTTTAGTGGCCTGGTGAAATAATGGGAGAGACAAAAACGGTTTCTCGACTACGGTCGGCGGTGGGGGGATCTGATCCCGTGTAGAGAAGAGGTTCTCCCGTCAAGCTCGCACTCCCCTAAGTCCTCATTTTGTCCCTCCCTCGGGGGCTCGAGGGGAATTATAACGAGAGCAAAAATGTTTCCGTGCCCGTCCGTCGTCCTGGGCACGATTCGCTGTCGGACTCTCAATCCTTAAATAATAAAAAAAGGGAAGGGCGATTTAGCGATAACTTTTATCAATCTATTCCTATGGAAGAAGATTTGCCGAATATCGAATTCGCGCCCTGGCCACGTATCGATCTCTACCATTCTTATGCCCTTCCACAATACGAAGGAAGGAACGAGACGAGTTACGGTCACTGGGTGACGGACAGAATTTTTACTTAAAACTTTACGTCTCACTCTTCAGATCAGAACGTTTCGCATCAGTAGTGCCGACAATATGAATTGGTTCGGTATAACGAATAATTGATCGGGAATATTATAATTTTACCTTTATCATAGGAGAGAGAGAGAGAGAGAGAGAGAGAGAGAGAGAGAGAGAGAGAGAGAGAGAGAGAGAGAGGGTGGGCCGATCGTAGGCGCGCTGAAAACAAGTCTTCGGTTTCGGCTTTGGTGAGGGTGGGGTTTTTCCGGTTTTTTCCTCGCCGAAACTTCGGTAATTCGGTCCCGGTTAAAAGCCCGTTCCCTCCCGTTGTTTCTCGCCGAATAAATAGGACATAAAACCTCATCGGGGCGGACAAACTTTTATTTGCCGGCGAGAGGGAGACGCCGGTGGGTCCGCGGGAACTTTTTAGACCTGGCAATACCGTTTGACCGTAAACCCGTAAATTTCGTCCATCCCCCGATCAACCGCCGGCCAATTAGGAGTTAACCGAGTGTTAACATCCTTCCGGATATTATTTTTTCACGGCGATCGCTTCATTCCACCACTCCGGACGAGTCGCGCCACGAAATGTTCCATAATTGAGAGGATTTTTGCCGGTAAATGTTTACCAATAAAGAGTACTCGTAATTTGATGAGCTCTGCGGAATTAGCCATCTTAATGATTTCTCGCTCGTCCCTTTTATGTAGAACGTCTCGGCCAATTAATCTTTAAGGCGACTTATATAGACTGTAACAACTAATTAGAGAGATTGATAATAGCCTTTACTCACATCGGATACATAATACAGGACTTCAGTGTAACACCGGTAGTTACAGTTTATATATATATATATATATATATATATATATATATATATATATATATATTTACATTTATATTTATATTGCCCGGGTACACGAGGCAACAGGGGGTTTAGGTTTTTCTCCAAAAAAATTATTAGTTGGAAAAAAGTTTTAAACGAATCTATCCAGTGTACCGACAAATTTTGAAAGTTGATATAATTGAGCCATCTCTTGCCATCGTTACAGGAAAACTTTTCTATCCGTCGTTCCTCTCCCGGGTGAAGTTTCCGTACTTAAATTTTCGAATGCAACACCGTGGAAATAACGACGACAAAATTGGATTTGGCGATATCGATAATGGGGGGAGCAAATTAGACGCGTCCAGTTTCCTGCTTGAGAAACAGGAAAACGGGAGTTAGGCTTTTTCCGGGCGGAGGAAAAATATTTTAACCTTATCTTATGCTTGGACCGAAACCGCCGCACTTCGTGGCACGTATCCAACGGCGCTGCCTTTTGAATGGACCCCGCAGATTGTCCTGACTTAGTTCTTTCGCCTCTTGTGCTACCGAACACATAACGTTCTGCGGCAAACGACTGGCGAAATAGTATTCAGTATACTAAAGTTATTCAGATACAATAGCGATAATTGCGGTCTTGTTACTGACATATTTTCACCTTGGTACCACGAATATGATATTTAATATTTAAATACCATGTAAAAATAAAAACAGTAGTATACTGGTTATGACTTATGACAGTCGAAAAATTTAAATAATTCTCGGACGTCCATTTAGAATGTTTACTAGAATCCCTAAGTTCCGGTAGTGACTAATAAAATGATAGAATTTGAGAGTAAAATTTCTCTAACTGAGTATTGCGCAACATCACAAAGGAATCTCAATACCTGAAACTACGTTATGGACGTTACCCAGGAACTTGGCGGTACTGTTAAAGAATTTTAAAACATATCGGTCCTGAGATGTTGAACTTTTTCGGTGGTTTGTCGCCTTTGAGATCAGACTGGGTAATTAACGTGGTGCGTTAATTAAATTCCGTCGGGTATGAATTTCGGGGCGCGTGAGAGATTATGTAATAGGAGCTAAATCCTACTGTCGGAGTGGGAGTATCATGGCCGGAATGGCAATGTCGGGTTGGGAATGCGGTAAATGCAACGTGCAGTCTGCGACCCGATTTCCACCTTTCCTCGACCGACGGTCGTCTACTTTCCCGGCTATCCGTTCATTATTTGTTTTGATCGAACTGCGTCCTCGAGACGTGACGTTTTGAATATTAAAAACGGGGACGAAACCGCTTCGCTTACACAAGTTTACCTATTCAGCAGCTGAATAAAATATCACATTTTCCTAACCGCACGACCGTCTCTGTTTTAAGTAGAAATATCATTTTTCCCGGTGCAAAATGAAATAAATTGTTCTTTTCGTAACACGAAATAAATATTAAAGGCTTGTAGAATAATATATGTTGTAGTATATAAGTGTATCTAGCCGTAGTAGCTGCCAATATCTACGCTGTTAACATTTATTAGTTTACACGAGGAGGGGGGTTTCAGTATTAACAATTGAAAATTCAATGTTCTGATCTCTCTAGGGACTGAAACCACTTCTTTCTCTAAAAGCGGAGGTTGACTTTCAAGCCACGTCGGTATATTTACATGCATTCATTAATTCTTAAACATGCGCGAATATATACTCCCATAAATGTGTTCTTGGCCAAAGAGAACATCGAAACTGTTTAAAAGCTGCGAATCGACATTCATATTCATTGGAATAGTCCTTGTATATTCTGCATACTTCGGTCGAACATTTTATTATTTCTGTTCAAGATACATACACTGAAGGAAATAAAGAAAATTAATTAGAATAACTAATAACCCAGTATTCTTATGAGCATATTTCGTATTTTGATGTCAGGACGTTGGCGTTAATGATGTAAATCTAATGAATAACTTACTATATTGAGAATGGCACGAATTGTTTAATATTAGAACGTAATTAGTTTGATTGGCCTACATATTATATTAAATAACGCTCAGATCGGAGTTGGGGAGTAATAGATTTGAAGGAGCGGTGACTGAAGTTTGAAGGCTATATCCTGCAAGTGCGCAAGGGTTCATCTCCCGGCAATATCTGTTAAGTGATTACCATACAAGGGAGCTTCTGTTGTCCGCACGTCAGTCTCATACTAGGTGCCCATTAGGCAGCTATGTCCAGCCTGTTAGTTTACAGCCCTATTTACAACTAGACTCGCCCCAATCTCTTATGCGAAATATTCAGTTTTTCCCTCTTACGGGAACCTGGGACCCGATTGGTAAATTTGGCAACGTAAAGAGCCCCTTTTTTTGTTAATTTTCAAGTACTCACATAATTGAAGCTTTTGAACATTGCAGTTGGATAGGTTTTTCGCGGCCGCACTATCCTCACGTTATTGACGCGTTAGACAGCCGCAGTTATACCAACTCCGCTTTAATATAATTGTTCTTTTAAGTATTGATAACTCAACTTTTATCAGTTCAAAGGAGTCGGATTATAATTTCGAGAATACAGAAAGGGAAATAGCACCCGGAAACTCCTTGACTTGAGTAAACTTCCGACTTTTTTACGAGCCGTCTTTAATGTCCAACTGTTCTTTGATCGACAGAACTCTACAGACGACAATGGATGACTAAAGTAGGGAAAAGACAGGAGTTCAGTCTTAGCAGTCGGCTCATTTTTTATAATGAGGTAATCTCGGCCGTAGAGAATATTGAGGCCTTTAAAGAAAACGCGATCCTACCGAATGTTAGGTAGTGATAATCCAGTTAGTTAACAGCTCTTATATGGCTGTGATCACAGTGCTTTGATGTCCCTACTTTACTCATGTTCAAGGGAACTAATCCGAAAAAACTATTTAATTAAAATATATTCTATAAATTAAAAATGCAGACTGCAAGTTGTGGCAACAAAAAATATAAAACATTGTACCATGCGAGCTGGAATTGTACTATCGTTTCCTTTAAAAGTTAATCCTGGATCGAACCCGCCGTCCGGCCGGAAATTCCGGGCAGCCTATAAATTAGCCTTCTCTCAGTCCGGATTTATCGGACTTTTTCGATTAGGCCGGAGTTGGGCGTGTTTTGTATATTTAAAGGACGCGATGGAGGGAGGGTTTATTGGGGGGTTAGGGTGGGCGACGAGGTCCGATAATGGCCGCCGAGGAACCGGTTCCACGCCGGACCACAAAAAGAATTGATTTCGGGTCCCGAACCCGCGGAGGGGCCGATCGCAGTGGACATACGCTGCTGGGACAAGACCGGAGTTTCTCCGTTCGAATATTACGTCCGGCGGGTGGCCGTATTCGGATTGAACTTCAATCGGAATTCAGGTGGACGACCGCGATTTCAGTACACTTTAAAAAGGAGCTCAGTATTCGCGCCGACCGAGTGTTCTCACGGACGGAGGGAGATTGGGTCCCGGAAAACGGTAAGAACAGTTGTGAAAGAGGAGAGCCGGAATGGGATCCTATTTGGAGCCGGCAGTAGAAGTTGTGGTCTTTCCCCACCTGGACTTCTCGTGGTTTAAACCCACGACTCAGTTTCTTACCCATACGTTACCTCATAATCATTAGTTCTACCGATACCGAATTTTGTTTTAATTGCTGATGTAAGTTGACATCAAAATTTTATGACAAATCACAATCTACGTCACGCTGCAATACACTAAAAGGTATTTTATCATTATTAAACTGTGCAAAAAGATTGTCGTTATTCTCACAACAACGATCGGTCGTTTATTCGGTCGGCCTTATATTGCGAGCGTCTAATGCAAATACAGTTATTTTATTTTTCGTCGAATATACATAGTACATAGTAGGCGAGATAGAAACTCGATACATGCATGCCGAAAGACTAAATATACTTGTGCTCTTCACAATGTTGTTATGGTATTCGGGAAACGTATATAATAAAAACCCGAGAACCGGAGCAAGTCAAGTGATAGCACCGGATATTAGTAAGAACTGGGCGACTCTTGTTTCTCGGGCGTAAAATTCTTCATTATTTTTCTTTATAGACTCGTTAAGTAAATATCGCCTCAAAATACCGGTTGAATTGCGGTCAGCCTCGGGCAAAGCTCTTGGGTTAAGGACCCGACCGAAAAGGCGGGCAAGTAGGGTGCCAATAAAACCCGTCTAGAAACACCGGGCGTTTCCAGAGAAATGGCACACGCCCGGTTTAGTTACAACGCTGTCATTAATGTATTTTAATTTTTTTTTGTTTGGTGTCCTGGGGGAGAGCCGATTTATTCAATCTAAATATATATCATTAACCATAGAGTCACTAATGGGCGTTGCCTTTACCTAATAATTTCAACACGACACCCGGGTTCAGGAAATAATAAAACCTTCGGCCAGGTTTTATTTCTGCCAGGATTTCGGCCTATTGAATTATAGCGACCGGGGAATTACAAGCGGGCTTTCGGCCTCAAACCAAGACAAATGCCTAAGCACCTTGAAGCCTTTTCGGGGACCGATTGTTCATCGTTTGAACCATAGTCGTTCTTTATCACCGATTGAGATGTACGGTTCGGTCCTTACTGAACGATGGTCGGACTATTCTTCAAAGGTGCAAAATAAATATAGGAATCGCCATTTTTCCTTCAGTTTCTTTTTATCTATCCCTCGTAGTTAAGAAGTAAAGGTTAGAGGACCAGTCTTGTGTAAATGGTGATATTTAATTAAAAAAAAGCCTTATACATTGAAAGTTAGACTGGTTTCGATCATTCATCGGTAGTTCCATTCTAACGTTGACTAACCTACACTTCAGTGTCAAAATTATTTTGGTTGAAATTTACAAATGAAGGAAAACAAAGCTTCGGCGCCAATTAGTTTACGCCACAACGTTTTGACCTCTGTAGCCAGCAATTCGGAATTTCGCTTCAATTACGCCCTATCCCTAACTCTCTCACATTATATATGGGCATCTTGCCACTCGAGGCGTAAATGCATTGGGCCCTTGTTTCCATTCTCCTTTGGCGGATTGAATTTTGCTTCAATTGAAAATACCCGCTAATTAACCTGGAGTTGACTCCAATATACAAATAAGCTTCTATTTAAATTAGTTCCCCTCTGCCGTTTTAACAATACACCCCATAAAGGATTTAACGACACTTCGGTATTATTACAAAATCAAAATGAAAACATAAACAAATATTTAAAAAAAACATAATATGTCGTTTAACTTGTGTTTTTGAAATAATCAAATTGCATCAAACCCATAGATATGTATGACTGTTAATCACTGTTTCTAATTAGAGGGGTGATCAATAATTGTAACTTTTATCACAAATAAACCTACTGTTCGGTTCGATTGGGCACCAACGGATAGGATTCCCAGTAGTTCTACCTACTGCAATATCCTGTAATTAGTTCCTTGGGTATGATCGGTTGTTTGGCGGAATAATAATGCCTCGGGAACGTCGCATATCTGATTTATGTATGCTTGGCTGATCCCGATTCCGATCCATTTTTCAAATCACCTGGGGCCACGCCTTCCCCTTGCATTCAGTATTCGGGTCAAGTTCATTGGATGGGGCTGTCTAATGCATATTAATTATTTCGCCGCGAATGATCCCCCCGCCCAATGGGAATAGACCGGGAACCAGTTCCGATGGATCTGAAAATGTCCTCTGATTAGATTACGGAATCGTAAAATATATGCATAATCCTCGTCGATGATCCCGTTGAAATGACTTCATGAATTTTCAGTTTTAAATAAGGAAACCTTCTATTGTCTTATTATAATTCTCCGGTCGAGTCATTTTATAGGAAGCGGTAACCGTATTCATAGATTGTGCTTAAAAAATTGAACCTCTCCCTCTCCCTCCCCTCACCCGATCAAAAGGTCGTGTTTTGTTTGACCGCGACTTCACATTTTAAACTATCGCTTGTATTTTTAATCGGCAGTGTATCAGTTACCTTTAAGGGAACTTCGTATTGTGTAATCAAGCGGTGTTATATCTGTAATTTGAAAACCTTTCCTGAAACCTCTGTTGATAACCTCCATTGTCAGAGAAAACAGGGTGTATTTATTTTCAATTTATTTTCTTCTCCCTTTGAATCTGATTTACATTTTCCGTGTATGTTTAAGCGTATCCAATGGAGCCCCAAGTTTTTTTTAAGAATCAACAACAAATTGGTTTGTTCCTGAGATGATAGGAAGCTAACCATACAGTCTAAATATACCTTTTTTTAAAATTATATTTCTAAAACGGACCTCATGAAAATTTCTCTTTAACGGAATTCAATAACTCAATAACTTTTATTACTCGTGTAGATATTGATTAATATAAACAATAATATTTTTGCTAATCTTTCATTCGTGAAAACAATTTGATTTTTTTTAGTCTTCCTTTAAACAAAAATGTATACATGTTATTATAAACCGCAATGAAAATCCTTCTATTCCCCGTGAAGTTAGCCGAGTTTACTATTAGCTTAGAGCAAGAGAAATTAGGACAGTGAGAAAACCGTTAATCGCGACAAGAGTGGACTATAAAACAGGCAGATAAAGTTGGATGAAAACGGCGACGCCACATAGCCGAGCGAACAGACCCATGAAAACCCTCATGATGCGCGCTACATATACAGTTTATAGCTTTTTTATTTTTTCCAGCGGCTTTAATTGAATGTTTTATTGACTACCTAATAGCGGTGGCAGGATAAGTAACGAGCACAGGCGTCGATACTACTCCTGTGGGGTTTATCCAAGGAAGAAATATCATTCGATTAAATGGAACGTTTAGATTGAATTTAAATTCGGTAAATTCCAAATTTGAATACGTTCAATTCGTCGAACATAAAAAGATAGTCTGCGTAACAAGTAAATATGACTGCAACTTGCGTTATATAATATATTGCAATGTGCCCGTTCTTCATACTTTTTGTGATTGTTAGGCTTGTAGCGGTCTGACTCTTAATTATTGTCCTTAACAACTTTCTACATGCAGTAATTAAAGTAATATGGAGTAATCAAAGGGGAATTCTGAAGTCTCCTCTGATTATGGCCAGGGCGTTAACGGACCAGGGTCCGAACTGTCTCCAAATTCGAATTCACCAAAGTTTCACGAAGTTCACGATGACTCCCCGCGCGGCCTGCACACGAAATCCCCCGTTTAAAACGGACTTAAACCGTCGGAACGGGGCGATCGAGTGACTCGACGGTTTTTGAGACGGGAGAAAAAAAGGAAAGACCGCGTCGAAGCGAAGGGCTCGGGGCCCTTACTGCGGCGGGCACTTCTTAAGCGGTTAATATCGATACGAGGCAGGAGTAAAGCCTAGATAATCCGAGGTAATGGACCAGAAGAAGTCTGCCATTCCGGGGGATTACACCTAGACATGGAAATTGCGAGGGGAGAAGAAACGGCCCGGATTTTATGAAACAAATTATTATATTACAATCTATGCGGTATATTACAAGATTAGTACTATAAAGAAGAAATAATCCGCATTTTATATTAAATAAAATATGAATTATTACAATAGAAATTCAGAAGTGATTGATATTAAACAGTTTGACAGTTTGAGATTAAAAGATGGAAATATGATTACTTCAGTAAGGTATAACGGTTTTCAAACAAATATCGTAACCCTGGTGACAGTCGAATTTCCCGTCAATCGCAAACTCAGAACTTATCACAAGAGGAGGAAACTCCAGTACACTAAATATGCCCGTATTTGGCATATATCCTGCAAGTCGTTCGGAAAAATTAACAATCGACAGTTATCATCTTCCGTTTATAAATGCACGATAAAACTTACATTTACAGTTATCATAAAAGGTTAATTCAAGTCTCGGCGCGGAATTATATATATATATATATATATATATATATATATATATATATATATATATATATATATATATATATATATATAGTTGGTTCTGGGAAAAGGTGTAATGAAAAGGGAATTCCATTGGCTATTTGAGGCGGCATAGCTTAGTAGTTAAAGCGGCACCGTCACTTCATTTTTTGACAGACCGGCCAATTAGAGATCCAATATTCACAGAATCTATGCATCACATGTTTATGTTCTTCTGGTTAGTATTATTCTATTATAAATACCGGTTTCGGTAACAGACGACTCGGACTCCTAGTGGAACCGTCGCACGATCGGATCTTTCGGTCCCGGGCGATATCCTAATTTCCGGGTCCACTACCTTAACGATCATTTCGTTTAAATAATATGACGCCGCCGCATTATCGCATGATTGGAAGGTGGCTGCCATAAATCCACGCGATAGGGGCGGCGGTCGGACGTTGGTAGGGGGTGGGTCGCGGACGTAAAAATTCGTTCAAATAAAGCGAACCGTGACCCCGGTACATAATGCCGGCAGAGGTTTTATCGTTTTTTCGAACTCGTATCGCGGGGGATGAAAACTGGCTTTTTTAAGGCTCGTGGGGGTTAGCGCGTGGGTGGGGGGGCGGTTGGGGGAGCCTCGCTGTCTTCTCCCTGTCCCGCTCCATAGCTCTAAGCTCAGTTTTTACCGTTTCGTCGTTAAGGGTTATACCCTTTTATAGTTTTATTTCCCAGCATAAACGCTGCCCGGTTAAGGATAAAGCACGGTAAGCCGTTGTTATCTGGCCAGAAACATAAGTGGTATTCTTAACGAGTTTAAAAACACGCACACGTATATATACATACATACACAAACACACACACAATTAATCTGAACTGGAAACATGTTAGGGCAAGGGACATTCAACAGAATGGGACTAGCGGATAGGTCGAAAATCTGGTGGTAGTGGTGACAAATATTGGAGCTTTTGGTGTGGAATGAAGTCTGGAGGGAACGCGAGGAAATTAGGAACCGCCACCGGGCTACCACTTTTAGTACACCCCGCTCTAATTAAATGTCTTCAGAACGGTATTGACCAAAAAGTTATAGCTTGCCCACTTACTTTGGATTTCGATAGTTGCCCTATTTGATTCTCTTTCCAAGCTGTATATTTAATTAATTCTAGGCCGGACCTTTCGATGGCACAGAGCGGAGAAATTTTTTTTTTATCGATGCACTTCGGAGATTGCAAACGGCGCTTTACGTATTGCTCTTAATTTCATAAAGACGTCTTTCCGGTCGCCCAATATAAAATGTAAATATCAAATATAAAATGTCTGTCAGAAAAGAACGACCGGAATTCCATCACGGGAGAACACAGCTCAGATGCTTCCTAAACATCGGGGGCAAACATTAAATTAAAATTAATAACGTCAATACACAGTTTCATTAATTCTACAACCTGAATTCTACGGGCTTGTTTCGCTCAATACCGGTTTGCGAACCGGGCGCTGGTACGTTTATTATTGTGGACGAAGGCTAACATTAACTGTGGATTTGGTCTGTTTACGGTCGTTATTAACTCTCCCCGACCGCAATGACCTACGCTTAAGGGAAATTGAGTGCTTAAATTTCAACCGCGTATAACGGACAGCCATAATTGTCAACAACGAATTGGGTAAGCTGTCGAATTAATTGTTAGTTCATGAAATTTGAATGGCTATTATTCTTGCCTATTTTCATCCGGGTTTAATGTAATTTTTCAAAATTAATAAGCAGGTTTGTTCTACAATCGCAACTTCTGGGCGATGTCGCCAAATAATTTATTGAATTAATAGTATAATTAATGGATGACACCCTTTATCCCAATGATTTAGTATTGAAATGAGGTTTCATTTCTTTAAGTTATAGATATGTTCTCCATCGTTTTTTTTGTTGTATCGCTGTATTACATCGTTGTATTGCTTACCGACAATTACATTTGATTATGCTAGGTACAAAATGCTGAGTACAAAGCATACAATGATGATCGTAGTGGATAATTTTTTGTATGTGTATTGCAATTAAATCATACTTTAATACGCTAATGGCTTCAATAAATATGAAATAAATTACGCCAAAAGCCCACTTTTAATTTGGATTATTATTCTATATTCAGAATAAGTAGGGAATTATATTTTTTAATACATTTTTACATTCATTACAATTAAATTTTGCACTTATATTAACAAAAATTCTTTTGCGTACAATCGTAAAAGCGCTTTAAAAGCGGTTTGCCTTAAAAGGGGGTGGAGGATCGGCCGAACTAGCAGGTCGGCAGACGTGTTAGCGGGCAATAAATGTACGTACACACTTTTGTGTACCCACTATCGCCCGGATTATCTGGCTAGGTTTAGGTTGACAAAACTCGAGTTGTAAGTTACCATTTTAAGAACCCGTAACGGTTTACGGGTACGCAATCTGCTTACGAAGCGCGCATCGTAAACAAAACAATTTTTGACCGTTCGGCGTTGCTCGGATGACGACACGGTGGTCCCGTAACTAATTAACTAATTAATTTAATTAATACGCTACCGGAGATGGATGGTTCGACACAGCTCCTGTATTGGCCCCTGTGATGAATATATACGGGGTCATAACGTCGCCTACTTACGCTTATCTTTAAAGGAATCCACGTATCTTTAAAGGATAAATTTTATTTTGTTTTCCGGAGCTAGCAGTAATTCCAGAGAAAATTAGGCCAAAATTTTCGGACAATAGAGAAAATTGAAATTGAAATTTGTCTTACGGGGTTTAGGTTTTAATATCATTTTCATGAGCAAATTCGGGACTAGAGGGAAAATGTGTCAGCGGTGAGGATTAAACCCAATCCTTTATAGTTTTATAGAAATTTTAATATAAAATTAAATACCCGACCTTTACCTTACAACAGTAATAATAAAATTATTACTTCAAATTATTTGTGTACATATGAATTAAATAAAGAATTCTACTTCAAATAGTATGTTACTCAGAAGTAGGAGAGATAATAAATTGTACGAATATTTTATTGTAATAGAATAAGTGTATTGCATATGATATAATGTAACTAAATGCTTACCCATATTCACTAATTAAACCGCAGAAATATCAGTTTCGCCCGAAAGTACATCGTCGTTTCTACAGTGGCAACCAATTTCTAAATAATCAGAGGAGCGTAAGAAAAACAAATTGTTTATACTAATAGATCTAGTTTTTATACTAATTGGAAATTCAAATCACGTTAGATATTTAAAATTATAAATTCAGAAATACATTCAACAGTTGAATCTCTATTGATGCCATCGTAATTTTCTCTTTTATGAAATTCAAAGTGTTTTCCTTTCGTTTGTGGGAAATATTCCTTAAATTTTCTCCTTTATTGGATTCGTGCACCCTGGTGGGCGCAGGGCAATTCTTAATGAAAGAATTTGGAGAATTTGGAGACCCAAAACGCTTCATAACGAGGATATAAGTAAATTCAATGCCGAGAAATTTAAGCCCCCCAGATTATAAAAATAGAAAAACGAAAGTAGAGGGAAAAGGTCTTTCCCACTCCAACTTCTTTTTATTCATATACGAAAATAACATTTCCAGCTGCATAATAGGGTCGTAAAAAATAACTTTTAATAAAGTGCTGAGGATCGCTTAAGTGGACTGCTTCAACAGACAATCAATTCTGAACATGTATCCGTTGTATTGGAATGTTGCGGACATTGCCAATTGTTACCCCGTCATGCCAACGTAGACCGTAACATTGTCGTTCACTGTCCATGAACAGCTGTCCTTCATGGCAGTCCATTAACGCGAGATCATTCCGTCGCTATTGGGCATTCTTATTGACGAAATATCAACCACTGTTTAATAAGAGCGCATATTTATTCCATTTTTACTGTGTTTTTTCAACCATCAAATATTGTATATTTCGCTAGGCGAGAGTTTAAGAACGTTCATTTAAGCTACGGCATGGTGTCCGAAATTTCATTCCGGTCACGAAAATATTTGCCATGTTTTGTTCCAATTTAAAAACTTGACCTGGACAGAAATAGTTCATCATTTGTAACTCAAAATATATGTTATTAGCTTATATAAATTATTAGCATCGAGATATGAACGTATATCTTACTTCGTGTCTTTCTCTTATTCTTAATCTTATACTTCTTAGTCTCATACAAATGAGATATGGCAATGGAAGAACTGTTCTGTAGCTCAAATTTTCACTCGATTTCAGTCAGTTCGTATTCCTCTTACAATTCCAGAAAACTGTTCGTACTCCTGTTACATTCAATGCCAAGGTTTAGAATCAACAAATAAATAATAATTGCATTTATCCTGTAGTTCAAGCGAGCAATTTGATCTGGCAAATATGTACGGGAAATTTGTACTGTATGGAAATCTTGAGTTTGGTGCCGTTAGAAGTTGATGGATCAGCTTTCTGGCTGCGTTAAAAATGCTTCAAACTACGTTTTCGTAAAGAATCCCCGTGGGCATTGTAATCGAATTCAATCGTTCCTGAGGGGCTATCGAACTTCACGTTTGGTGAAAATTCCGGACGGGGGGGGGTTAGTGCGAGGTTCATTGCGAATGTTCCCGGCTCAATATAGCCTTTTGTGAACTCTGCCGGCGTCAATAGGGCCCCTATCCCATAAGGAGATGGAAATATTGTCTGGGAAACTGGGTATCGGGGTGAAACGTCTAGGTTTTCCGGCAGCGTCGTCACCGTCATGCATCAAGCGCGGAGAGCGTTGTTTATAACAACGGGAAATGATAGACTGCATTTTTAGAACGCAGTTTTAGAAGCTTTTTGGGGGACGACAAGCGCAGGGGAAAATCTTAGAAAGGCGAAAAAATTAATACGTTGGGTAGAAAATAAACTTTGGAAGTACATTTTTCAATTTAACTTTTTAAATTAAGTTGGCTGGGGAAAATAATGTCCCGTCTGATTTTCCATCAGTATAAAAAAATAGAGTGCAGACGGGATGTATCCGACGTGCGTAGGTTCATCAATAACTTGATTAATGGCGAGAAGCTGATATCGTTCTTGAATTAGACCAAATCAGGGAGTGGAGGCTCTTCAAGAGGAATAATATACCAAAAGATCGCGGCCTCCAAAAACAGATATCGTTAATAAATATTATTTACATGATTTGGGAACACATGTTGGGCGTAGTTTTTCATGGGATATTCCAGGACACTTGAAAAACCTTTTTTTAAAAAACTAATACAATGTTTTTTGAAAACTATCGATTCTAGCACCAACCTGGTGACATGAAGTGCAGTATAGAATCATGCGCTTCGAATTCTCATAAATGACTGAAGCGAACTCAACGTTCATTTATACAACCGATAACAAAATCTGAACGGACATACGGACTTGTGATTGCGATTATGTCTCCCCTAATAGACACACTTCACCAATTATCTTTAAAGTCGCTGTTTACTATGACGGTAGTTTAATATAACTACAATTTTTAGAAAATAAAAATACTATAAACTGTAACATTCAGGTTCTAGATACACTCAAATCGATAGCCGAAACGAAATAAGTTCCGTTACAAGCCCAACTTCCTAACTTCTCCCCCACACAAGGACGACGAGAATGTATTGGGAAAAATCTAACTTGACTTTCGGACAAAACGGGGATCGCACAATGAGTTTCTCCCTTTGATTTAAGGGGCATAGGACAATATATTCGGGACGGGAATATTTGCTCAAACGGGCATTGAGATGTGTGTTTCCAATTCCGGGAAAATCTTTAGGATGCCCGACGGTCCCATTATTTTCTGTTCCCTAACTGATTTTGTTGTTCTTCGGAATCTTGAAATCTATTCTTCAGCTACTCAGACTGCGGATCACCGCACCCGACTCGAAAAAATCTACTCGAACCGTAAATTAATGCATACCGTTAATAAAACCGTTACTAACTGTTATTAAGGCCGTTACTGAAAGTGATATCAAAATTGACTTTAGCCAATAAACTCACACTTTAGAAAGCCATATATCGCTTTATAAGCCATAGCGCTTTTATATCTTAAATCATTAATCGCAATACCGTCACTCCTCGTAATATTCCTTACACTCATCTCTCAATAAAAGCATTATCGGGCTTATATCTTAAAGAGAAAAATGAAAATAAATGAGAAATCCCTCGGGGAGAATATAAAGACCCCCCAGCCCTGAACCTTTGATCTGGTGAAATTAATCCCGGACAACCGACGCTAATTAATGCATTCTGTTTAAATTCTCGGGCCGTTTTATTCAATTGTGAAGGAGCGAATAACAGGGGCGAGGCCTTGAAACACCGCCGGTTCCACAACTTCCATACATCAAAGTCCACCTTCTGATATTGAAAACAATCCTTTGAAATAAGGATATAATTGCAACTCTCGCAGTCGGCCATCATTGTTCAGAATTGATGTACGACGAGAGAATACAAAGAGAAATACACGGTCCTCCACTCAAGGCCTCCCAGATACTTTTCCTCGTTATTGATTATCTCCCAATCATATTGTTTATAGTATGCATCGAAAATGGTATTGTTCTCGGAAAATGTTCTTTTCTTTTTTCTCCAAATGTTCTTCAGAGAATTGTCTTTGGCCTTTTCCCCTACGTTTCTACAACAGGGTACAGATTAAAGGATGAGTTATACAGACAATTACTTCAGAAAAACTCAAATACCGGGATTGAACGTGTAGCCAATTATAGTGAAAGAAGGTTGAAATTATAGAACCTGATTCGTTGTAATAATTTTATAAAAATGTTATAAAATTACATTTTTCTGATATGTTTAATACCGAATATCGTTTGAATTCTAACGCCTCAAATATTGCCCGATAATTTCATCCGAATGCGATCTGAACCAATTTAACCGCGGTGAATTCGAATTTTTATTTCTGCTTTATTGCCTTGGTAAAAGGGAAACCGAGGCAGGAGTTATACGAGTTTAATTGAAAAAAATTAATCTGTGTTATTACATTGTGTCGGGGATCAGAGAATGGACACCTTTAGTTTTATTGAGAACACCTGGAAACCCGATCCCGGTTTGCTGGACAAAGTGGGATTAGTTTTTATAAACAATGAAAGGAATTTTAACATTCGAGAGGGATTACACTGCTGTAGAGGTTTTTCTGTTGTGGAAATGGAATATATTTCTGGATTAAAAAAGTGTATAGATTTGTGGAACGGTCTGTGAATTGTCATTCCCGTCGTTGTGTTTTATATTCCCCGGAAACAATTTATGTATTTATCATACCCGGATTTTATGTTTTTACCCGAACAGGTAAAGTAAATACTATAATGTAAATGTTTTGTAACCACAATTGCTTGTAGAAACATTAAATTTTATAGCTGGTTTTACACCGAGATCATTGTGCTGCTCAGAGTACTGAATATATCATTGAACGACATAAATTGAATTTAAACATTAATTTACATTGTAATTTTTCTTTTATGTTCATCACACTTATAATAATACATAATAATTGGGTATCTCAAACACCACATCCAACTCGGACTCCTGCATGGTCCTCAATGGTTTTAACACCGTATTAGAGCTCTAAAGGACCACCAACCAATAACACTCGAGATCCGTTATTACGGCCCAACTCCGGCTTCTATTAATACCTATATAAACCATATTACCCGTAAAAACGTTTCCAGTGACTTAACAACGCGTAAAGGGAAGAGACCTCTGTTATATGAAAAGAGCCGAAAGGAAAGCGGTGGAAAGGAATTATCAGTTCGAAGTTTCTTTTAGCATTCAAAACGTATAATGAGTCATAATTTTATTGTTTGAAGTTTTCTGACAATGCTGAAATAACGAGTGTGGCAGAACTGGAAAACGAATTACGGGTAATTTGCAAAAGAACAAAAGCAGACACGAAGTGACCAGACTACTTGACCTGCAAAGCTAATAATTCAAGGAACGGTTGATAAATTCTATTTTCCTCCGAGACTTTAAAGCGCCGAGCATCTACAGCTGAAGCACTTACTTAAACGCTACTATACTCCCGGTCATATTAGACGGAGCTTATTTGACATTAAGAAATTTAACTAATCGAATCTGGAATATCTCTAGAGCAATTTCGACTATATTTAATGAAACTGTAGGTCATAAATTGGATAAGAAAGTATGTCAAGAATTAAGATTCGAATTTGTTTCGAGGTCTACATTGTGCTTAAATGATTTCAGAAAACGCCTATGGAGTATTACTATATGTTAAAGTAATCGTTGACTTTTGGAGGGCAACGTGTCGGCACGGTTATTGAATTGGGCCGCAGGTGAGCAAAGAGACAAGAGGGTCAAATTTAAAATCCGTCTACTTATCGGGCCCGCTTTCATCCTGCCAAGGATAAAAGACCCCTCTCTTTTCGCGGGTCGCCTGGAATCGAAGAATCATTTTTTTGTCCGCGGTCTAAATTAGATTAGAGGCGTGAAAGGGCTCGCCCTAGGGCGACCTAGGTGAAAGGCCGACACCGAATATACATCAACCTCAGATCCCACTTTGCATGTTGGAAAACACGGGCAGGCATTGATTCCTACAGCTCGCCCTCATATCCCCTACTCTTCTTTATACGCCCGCCTCTTAATGTCGGAACCCCGATACTATTAACAGACTGAAATGGGTAATAAAAGTCTGCTCCTTTTGTATTGGGATTTCGGTCGTTTCTTATTTATTTTCATACTCATATGCAGAAAACCATCACTGGGTGGTTTCTTTTATCGCGATAATCAACGACAGAAATAAACACACCACCATTGTACTCATAACTGTTTGGTTGATTGCAAAAGAGCAGTGGCGTTCAAATTAACTGTGCCCCCGATGGTATTAACGAATTATTATCAGATAAACATTAACCATAATAATAATAATTTTAATAGATGGAAATCAATATTTTATATCATTATCAGCGATGAAACTAAAGTCAATATTATTTCGATACCGAATAACTTTCATCCACAAAACTCAAAAAAGGAAGATGGGTAGAAATCAGATTATTTGATTGAAACATTTCCCCCTTTTCCGACTTAATAATGACAATCGCCGTGGCTAATTATGACTATGACAATTATACAAGAAATGGTTCGGTTTCAATTCGGCCAGTTACTTGAAATGTTATATGCAAAATTGAAATAATTTACTCTTTTCATACACAATTTTAGTTCCTAAATCGACTACTATTTTCAGTCCACTTAGAAGCGACTGTAGCATTTTACAATACAGTGATATTAAAAATTTTCTACTAGCTAATAATTCATCGTTAAATTAATTGCAACCGTTTTATGGAGATTTCAGTGGGAACGCTTTATGGAAATATCTCGATCATACAAGATACGTATTTTTTCCACACTTAGAGATAATCGAATTTAGTACATTTAACAGCTCCTTTTGAATTAATTAACAAATTTGAATTTGAATTAACACCCCAACAAATATTATTTTCAAGCTTTCACTCCACCCAATAACCCCCTTCCTCCTCATCCTCCTACAATATTCGTTCGACGGGATAAATAAGGTTAAATACAGTTGACGAAGCGAAGGGGAACGAAAGGAGGAGTGAATCGATGCCGGGTCAAGATGTACGGAACAAAGGCGGGTGCCCAGTCGAGTGGGGAGTACAAGTCCCCGATCTTATACAACGGCCGGAGGCATACTCATCTCTTAGTCGCTAACAGGCGGGATTAATTATCTTACACATAGTGTAATTACTATTTAAACAATCTTTTAATAAGTGCAGTACTCGAAACCGTTGTCCGCAGATTAAGAATGATAGTAATGCAACAGTCTGTAATACATAATGCTTGAATTATAAACTTGACGTATTGCTCAAATTTTGCGTAATGCTGCGGGAAGCAACTTCGGTTAGCAGGTGTTGAACCCCTACTATTCTCGGATTTCGAAAAACCCTTGTTCGGGCGGTTTCCCGAACGCAGGTGAAATCCCGGAATCTCGGGGGTTCTACCGGATGTTAGTGAGGTTCCTGCATCGTGTTGGTTTAGTGTTATCCCGTACATGCCCTGAACGGCCAACTAGACTGGTTTCATAATTTTATTGCGCGCAGTAGTGCATTCTGCGCTTAAAAATTAAAATGAATGGAAAAAATACGTGAACGGGATTATGTATTGAAAAAACAGAGCCATACGCATCAAAATCCGGCTTTTCAATTATTCGGCCACCCTTGCAGGAGTCATTCTGAATTGATTCTTCGCACCGGCAAATCTGTGATCTCCAGTAGCTTTGAGCCGCCGCTATCTATTTCATTATTAATCCAAATCGTATTTCGTCCACTTGTATTAGCCCGGTTTCTTTACATTTTCCAGTGACCTAATTCCAATCGAAGGTGTCTGTCATTGAACGTTCCACCTCCGGATCCGCTCTTCTGGTTTAATTCATTTACCCCATTGCTTTCCATCCCGGATCCCCTATTGAATACGATCCCCGAGGATATATATTTTCGAAACAGGAATAACGTCGTTTTTTTAAGTCCGTTTAATTTAAAATGCTCATTAAATTTCGGCGTGAGAATTTATTCAATTAGAAATTTATGGCTTTAGTATAGCGACAAAATTCGTGAGAACAGCGTACGATCCCTTGCGGTGGATCGAATTTGAGAGGATCCTTTTCGAGTTTGAGGATGTTATGTGGTAAAATCTACCTGTTCCAAGGTTATTAGGCTCCCGGTCGTGTAATTAGTGGAAAATTGTAATTTGTAACCGGAGAATCGAACTACGGGTCGGCTGCATCACTCTAACTAGTGCCGACCCCTACAACCGGAATTTCCCTTCTGAGATTAAACGAATGGCACTAATTTACTCCAGTATAGTCACTACATTTCAGTTGGATAGTTTGTTCCCCAACTATGCTTCCCATCTAACCCGCAGGCCGACGCCCTCAAAACCAGTGGCTAGACGCCCATTTATAAATTGAGTACCTTAGGGATAAGAAGTAATCGAATGGAAATTTTCCGGTAAAGTTATTATTACCGTATTATACAGTGTATTATTACACTGCATTTACTGAGGAAATAAATAATACAGTATGCCTCTATTGTTTATAGTGTAAACAGAAGGTTTAATAACTCTAATACACAGAGTCAGTTCGTATTGAATAATTTAATAAATAATAAAATCGAAAACGAACGAGTTCTGGTGTCTGTAGACACACGCATTGTTTTTTCGAATAAATTCTTTATTAGTCCCATAATGAGGCGTCATATTCCATATAAGGACTTTCTATCCTTTATAAGGACCGTATATTCCAACTTTTCCGGGGTAGTGGATGTTACTGACGCATTTCCAATTCTACCTGGCTTGTTATTATCCGCACGTTATGCGGTTTTTGGAAGCAAGAATAACACGGGGCGTTTCAATATGAAATGCAGTTCCACGAAATTTACTGCTTACGGCCCGAATTCGGTGAATTACGTATTAGGGTAAATAATCGTCCTCTCGTCTTAAACAAATGCGGAATAAATCGAAGAAGTTTAAGGCGCGTGGTGGGTCCAAAGACCACACAGTAACTGCACCCTGCGTACAAGATATATAACACTGAACACACATTTGTAGGCGTTAACACAACAGCCTCGGGCCTACAGTCTCTGATAAGGGTCCAGCCCAGAAAGTGGTAGACCCACTGAGATACCTTGCAGCTGTATTAATTAGAACGGTACTCGATGAGTGACCATAGTAATGGGACCCGAAGCAAAAAAATCCTTTCATTCGGTCATAAACCTTTTAAAGAATTTGGCCTTCGTCAGCGGCGTTCCGTTGGTAACCCAGACGGTTAGCACCACGCTCCCGTTGCGCTGATGAAGCGTTCTTCCAGCATCGCCGCCGAGCTCTTTTCGTGTTTCTTGGCTATATTCGGGTTTCAGTTTTTATTGTTCAGTATTGTTGAGTTTTGTTCCGTTTTGTTCAGCTGACGTGTGAATTCCAAACGCTGGCGCCTCCTCCCCTCTTGTTTCTGGAAATAATTAAAACATATAACGAAATAACGATACGGGCCGGTTAAACCTAACTCGTTTTATTACAGTCAAAGTTGGGAAGAGTTACCCCCGTAAAGCAGTTTTCGCCACCTTGTTATAACACCGAGCGAAAGACATTTATTTCCGAAATGTTAAGAACTGAGGCGGCGCTCTGAGCCAATATTCCGGGAAGAAAATGATCTTGGGCAGTATTTCATTTTGCACACCTTATTTTCCTCATTTCCTTCAATTTATTTCCATAAGGGCAACTTATTCCTGTAACAGATATCTAGTATTAAAAAAAAATCTTAATTTGAGTTGATATCTAAATCACTTGCGGTCGTAACTAGTAGCAAGTTTTTATATTTTTTCTCCTGCTAACATTTCTATCGCCGTCTAATAAAAACCAAAATCCAATTTATCACTAACAAACTTTCGGTTGGATCGCCTGAGCGAGTTCCATTGGAAAGGTTTTTTCCCCTTTCTTTCTGGGACTTTCCTTCGGTAAGAGTTCCAAGACGTCGGTAGCAACAACACCCTCAAGCCTCAGAAGGAAAGGACCCTTCCGACGGAGTCCACTCGGGTGGTTTCCATACAGGAAAAATCCAGGAAGAGAGGGGATCAACCCCAGCTAACCTTACATACTGCCTAATTCTTCCCACAGCAGTACGCGATACTACCGAAAGTTAGTTTGTGATAATTCAAGTTCTAATCGCGGAAACCTTCGCTCATTTGAAAATTCGATTTATTAAATATTGGTTATTAAAAATTAATTGCGTAAGTATGTCAAACAATTGGAAATATTTTAATGATAACTTTAACATTTGTAGGATTCGAGGGAGATATACAGAGGGATATTTTAATTAATCCAAAGCTATAGATAATTACTTTAGGGGACATTAAATCGAATGCAGTTATCTTTGTATTAAGCATTTTTATTGCGATTATTTCTTCGGATTTTAATTACAATTTTAATGTAAATTTCAGCTCCCTTCTTATGTGGAAAGCGGCGAATATGCGGGAAGAAACACGGCATTGTTTTTGAGGGCAGACGGTCACCCTAACTGGCGGAAGTATAACTCATGGGGTGTTAAGGCCCTCTTGAAAAATTCAGGGCTATAAGCCCCCGCAGCTACCTTTCTGGATTAGTTCCTTTGCCGGGGAGGAGGAGGGGCTCTGATTATTTTTTTCATTTCGTCGAGACGAGAAGGCGGAATTAATGATAATAATTTATCAAGTAATCGGTTTTCGCGATTCAAGTGCAAATTATAACATTATTATGTCGCGGGCGATCGAAAAAATGTCTCGTAATTATTTAATTACGATATTATATTATTAATAATAACTATTATTATTTAATACTCGCAGTATTAGTTCGTACTGCGAGCAGAATTATATTAAAGGGCCGGTAAATCGGGTAGTGTGTGTTCTATAAGAACAGCGATGTTGGCATTTATTTCATATTTTATAGAGTTTCCCGTAGTCGAACTCGGGTCGTAATCAATTCTGGTTTGCTATTGAATAAATATCCGTCCAAACCGCCAGCGACGTCCTACTTATAACTCATTCAATCGCAAACACTCCTTATAATTCAGCTCACCGGTTTGTTCCTTAATAACCGATTCCCGATAAAGTGCCTAATACAAAATGCCCATATATAATGAGAGTTTGGTTGTACCGAGCTGTCGAGAGATCTGCGGGCAAATAGAAATCCGTTGATCTTAGCGTAAAATCAAATCAGCCTTAATGAAACTAATTTCGAAAGGACATCGAGCTATTTAATTACCAAATGTAAACCCGAAATTTAGGTCATAAATTTCAATTTGTTACCAGCGGACTTCAAATAATCTCATTAAATTTCACTCGCACTACTGAATTACTAGAAAAACACAATTACCAAAAACACTAACGAATTTCCAGATCCCAAGCGCATATCGGCTGTTCATAAATCAAGCAAAAAAAATTATCACGCGTGCAATACTCGTCATTCGCCAATTCTGTTATGAGCTAGTCCGTTTTCGGCATCCCACCGTCATCATTAGCCCTCTGTTGGGCATTATGTACTTGTCGACTCGAGTACGGCAGATAACTTATAGTAGCAACCAACACGCGTGTCTCACTAATTTATTTAATCGTCGAATTTATAAAGGATGCTAATTGTATCTATAGTAACGTGTACTCCGTCGAGTGTAAATAAATAACGCTACCGAGGACAGCGAGAAACCGACCGCACCAAAAAAACTCTCTCCGTAGCGATAACCCCTCTGTCAAAAACTTTGCGCTGTCGTGTTACCCGGGTGATGTATAAAGATGAAATATTTAATAGTGATGATATATTTAATAAAAATGAGCCCGGACACCTATGGAGGGGGGCAGGGTGAAACTAATCTCGAAAAACAAGATGAGGAGAGGAGGAGAAAAAAAGGGGTAAAAAAGAACCCGCCCGTCTCCTCGGCTCCGGAGGAACCGCGTCCCCATAAATATTTATGAAAACACAATTCGTGTTTAGCGCGGCCCCACCGGTGCGCCCTAACAACGGGAACAAACACCGGGACCGACCGGGGCTAATTACATCGGGGGCGGGGAACGTCTTATTTGTAAGTGGATTAAACCCCGGCACGAGTTTAAGCGGGGAAAGGAGCAGGAATCTGAGCCGGAGATTTATTATAAAAGCTCGGCTATACGCTAAATAAACCACCCACCCCCGCCCGACACCCTCATCTCAATCTATGAGTGCCAGTAATTAATGATTCGGGTATGAGGCCCGATTTATAATGAACTGGCCAGCCAGTCCCCGGTGCATTTCCCCCAATTAAGAGCGACAATTTAACAGAATGCGTCTTTTAATCCGAGGTTTCGGAATTTCACGAAAGTGGCATAATTAGTGAAAATCGGAAATCGATCGTAATTAATGTGGGACGCATCATTACCTGTTATTGGACGAATTACGTTTCCGAATATAATAATAATTAATCGAAATAATTCGTCACGAAACCTGACGTTTTGTTGGTGTTAGTACCTGAAACGTTCATAAAAAATGCGATAGAAATAAATATAATTAGAGTAATGCGCTATGTCATTTCCCATTGTCGAACTCTTTCATCCGATCGAATAAATCGAATAATGAATCTCGTCTCATTGGGATGAACCTGAATGAAGCTATCTGCTGAATGCATTCTACATGAATGATGCTAATTGAATTATTAATGTGGGGCGGGGAAATGTACATTTAATGCATATGGGATTTCTCAGACCGATAATAACGGGAGCTTTATTAATATAATTAGTAGATGATTTGTAGCAACGCTGTGAAAGCAGATGCCTTGTCGGTTTCAGTCTTCGGTTTATTGAAATCCGAAACTTGTAAAAACTTCATTTAACGGAAAAACAGTAGTTCTTGACTATTTGAATTACTTTGGAAATTAATAATGTATTGCTTTCTTCTAATCGGCTGTATATTCACCCGCTGAAATTTAACGCAGATTGTGGACAGGATTCGAGTTTCAAATTTTTCGCAGGAAAAGAAGTTCTAGAAATACCGAAGAAGCCCAGCGTCTACTGCGTGTCGGCCATTCATTTTTTATCGCCCAAGAAGGCTCAAACAATTTTCGGTTCGTCCCAGCACTTATGAGATCCTTTTCGCGAACTTGTAAAAAATGCAATATATTCCTCTTATACTTCTTTTCAAAATTCGTTTCTTTGTTGAGGAATGAAAACACCCCGTCGCCATCTGTGACATGTACTAAGCAAAATTCAAATTAATGCCTTTATCCCTACTCATTTACGTGGTAAAATAGAGTTGTGGTCGGGGAATAATGTAATGCTTTATTCATCGTTAAGATGTAAAAAGTCAAAATTTAACCAACGTTAAAAATCTCAGTATATAGAATGATTTTAAATCTGAATCTTTCCCGATTCCGTGTACTCCAATCCATTAGCTGTCCAATAGTCCGTATTGTAGGTCTGCGGGAAAATTCCAATCTCCGCTCATTCGATATCGGCTTTAATTTCAATTGGTTATTAAACTTCAGAATAATTAATAGGGCTCTAGTCGTCTTAGTCCTGATACCCACTCACTGCATCTCCTGAAGGGATGAAATAGGTACGTAGGTACTATCCGGGTAATTAGTCTGGCCGTGGAAAGCTCTCGACCCCGCGTCGAAGTCTACTCTCGTTAAACGTATACAGCGTTTATATTGCTATATAGAATCCCATAATTCGATTCCATATGACCACGTCGGATTTAATGCGTGTGGTCTTCCCCCTGCCTCCTTTCATTGAAATGCTATAAGAAATTAAATTGAAATAATAACAAACAACAAATAACAAATAATGCGACTAAACGAACTCCGTTTTTAACCAATAAATATGATTTATATATAAGGCTTTCATAATTAGCCGTGATTGGGGGCTTTAAGGGAAATCATTTTAAAATAATAGGATTATATCTCTCGGTCCGTTTTTTTATTATTCACAATTAATGCGGCCAAGCTTAAATATATCTGGATGTATATGAATTTGTACTGGTATTTCCGATTACATAAAGAACGAAAAGATGAGCTTAAACGGGGATAGAAACGAGACACCGTTAGTGAGATCGTCCCGGCTCAAAGCCAGGAAACGTTGACACGAAGATCGATACGTCAAGAATAAACAAAATGCTCTCCAATAAATTCTCTAGATACGGTTATCTGCTGTACTAAATTATATACACCAATCTGACCGTATATACAGTTTCGCCTGGGGTATAGGGTAACCGATTATAGTTATAATTTATTACATAGTATTTCTACGCAATAATTCTTCCGCCTCCACTCGCTGACTTTCTCCTATACTACACCGGTTTCGGTTTTTCACCTTCAGTCGAGTCCCTGGAGCAAATTAATTAATCGTGTATACATAGCGCGGGGTTATTATTCGGGGAACCCCACCCGACCGCGACCGGCAGTGACGGATTTTGCAAACATTTATAACGCTGGATGACGATTCACTAAATACCGGGATGAATGAAGAATAAAAAAAATTTCGAAAAATTATGCTTCCCACCGCCCTCCCGGGAGGTCCCCCCGGGGCATTATATATGGATGTAATTTATGGCCGGGGCTTTCAACGGGGCTTCGAATAAAACAGGAATGGATAGCTAATAAATTGTTATTTTTTATTTCCAGTGGGCATGCACGCTTAAATTTAAAGAATGATGAAGATCAACCAGCTTTGGTCCTGGACCTTCCTCCTTCTACTTCGATCAGGTAAGTCTGATTATCATGTGTATATATATATATATATATATATATATATATATATATATATATATATATATATATATATAATTTTGGGAAAAATCGGACCATAAAATTAAATAATATAATCTCTTTAAAATGGAACCGACTTTGACATTCTATCGACAAACGACAGGCAACTACAAAAAGTAATTTTTATTCCCGGCCCACTCCGGTCATTGCTTCTCAAATGACTGACAATTTTACAACTTCTAGTCATTAACTCATCTATCAGAATCAAGTTTGAAACATCGAATAATTGGTTTCTTCGAGGAAGAGCAAATTTTCTGTCCTAGCTTGATTGATTAGGATCAATCAAACTAGGGTTTAGATTTCATTATGTCGCCTTTGTTATGGAATTCTTGGCCCGTAAAAAAGAAGATATAAAGTTAAGATTTTTAGTTATATAACACTGTAGCAAAGGGCATTTACATCCAATTTTATTATACCCGGCGAGAGTATGGTCTTAGGGTAAACTCTTCTGAAGGTGTGAGAAAGTAACCTCTATCTCGCCTAACCATAGGGTTTCCCCTCGATATATTATTCATTTTATCACTTTTTATTACCCGGGCCAACGTAATTTACAGAATACCCGGGACTATTTTTTCAACCCAAGCTCTATTCTAATATATATGAACGTTATTTCCAGTTCAGAGACCGTTCAGGACAGTCTCGGGGGATCTAATATTCTAATATCTAATATTGAGTCAACGGGTAATTAAATCCCAACAATTTTGTTTTTGTTTGAAACTAACTGTCGAACTTTTCGAATTTTAGATCCTGAAATACGCCATTGGATGTACCTCCGGTTCGAAGCTGCGCTTCGATCAACCGGATTATTGCGAAACTTAATATATTTAACGGGTCTAAAGAAAGTACCTGGAAGGCGGAATTACTTCTTCACCCCATATATCCCGTCCGAAACTCACCGATGCTCGGGGCCAAAATTGAATTAATCTCGGGATAATTTCTCTTAAAAAATTGATGATATAATTATCGCTCGACGTCCCAACTTTGCGGTCCGTCTTTTAATGTTGGTGGCCTTTTTTCGTAATCTCCCCCCCCCCTTTCCAACGCTTCGTCGTCCAATGAGAAGTGACGTTACTTCCCAGGTGGGCCTGGGACGTTATAAGTTTTCCAGAAAATTAATCACCGGCTGTTCAAACTTTGAGTTTCGGTGTGGCCAGAGGGTTGGGCGGGGTGGATAGGGGAGAGTCCTTGGAAATAATTTTTGGAAGTACGGTCTCCTCAAGTTAAGTTCCTTCCGGAAAATGACTCGTCGCGCTCCCCTTCCTATCGCTATCGACGACCGCCCATTTAAACCCGGAGTCATATTTAAAGCGATCCAAGGACGAGCCCGGTGTAAAGTTCTGAGAAAGTCAAACTAGCGGGTCAAATATAACCTTTCACGAATATTGTCTCAATCTGCTAAGAATATCGACTTAAATTAATATATTGCCCTCTTTGTTAAAATCAAGATAAATCGTTATCATTAAAATTAATGTCTGTGAGACATTTTATAATTAAAAAACTTATGCACGAGAAATCCTGAGAAAAAGTTACAAATGTTTATAATTCCGATGTTTATATAATAATTAGTAGTCACCGCACATATCGGTAAAAAAATAGAGTAAAAAAAAATTTTTTTTTGTCTATAACAGTACCAGTGTAGTGCTTGTAAACACAAGGTGCCCCTTGACGTGTCCTCGTTGTCATACAAACCGCTGACAACTGCTGACGATGGCTCCAATCTCCACGAACCGTTTTGACTCCAAACGGAACAAATATTAAGTGAAATATTGCCAGTTATTTTAAACAATCTTAAAGAAAGACTTAATTTGTGTTAAGTCAGATCGGTTTCGGCTTTACACCACCATTAGCACCATTCGGTCAGTAATTCATTGGGCTATATTACTGTGTCCGGAATATTTTAAAATATGAAGATACTAAAATTTTACCAAAAAGATGATTACCAAATTTCCAAATATAATAGATGACCCAATATTCCCGAATCCTCGATTCCAGGCGCGTGCCAATTTCGCTATGATAGGAACCTAATTCCATTGACAATGGCCTGAAGCCAATACCGCACGAGAGGAAGCAGATATACACGAGTGATAATGTTCGCCCCTCCGTGACCGAACTAAAATTAGGGAGAGCGGCTCCCTTATTCCTATCGGGCTATGCATGCATGAGTTCGATTGGCACAATTACACGTGCTTGCGATTGCGACAAGTCGGAATCCACAGGCTATTTATTTTATTGAGAGCAAAACTGTCCCATACACCAACCGTATATTTTACCATATTAGGTTTTCTTCTCGGTTCGTTAATATTTCCCCCTTTGCCATTCGTCCGAGGAGTTGCTTTTTCGATCTGGCGACATTTCAATAACCCTACCTTTCGGTTATGGGGAAGGAGGGGGTTTAATCGACGATTAGTGCGGGGATTTTTGCAAAGCCCCTCTCCTAGAATGGGCGAATTTTCATTAAGCGAGCGTAACCGGAAAATTGCGCTTTATTGATAGCGGCCTCTCGAAGCCGAGAGATTTAATTGCGAATGGGGCCGGGGTCTCCGAAATCCGACAAAGGAGCTCCGATGGCGCATTTAAATGAAATCGAGTATCTGTCTTTCGGGGGGTGTCCTTTGAATGTGAGCGTCGACTAAACTACTCTTTCTTTTATCCCCCGGCTCGGCGGTGTCGCTCCGTTTCGCATTTGCATTTCCCGTCGGGGCCGTAAAAAGGGATTTTTTATTCATTCCGCCTCCCCGTTCGGCTTTTCCCGATGAAAGCTCATTAATCTCGGCGTCTCGCGACAACGCGTTTTGAACGGAGCCGGTCCGCCAGTGCCGCCTTCTCGGGGATATGTACTGTCGATGATTTAGTAGAGCGGAGGTGGAGTTGTTTAGTGCCGGCTCGGCCGGTTACGTTGCGGTTTATATGAGCCGGGACCGTGCTGTTGCCGGACCCAAACACCGGTGCATCTCCGGTGTCCCCTGTGGGTTCGATGATAGGCGAGGGAGACAATATAGGTGTGTGTTGAAACAACCCGTGTCCAATAACTGGGGCATGATTAACATTGTTTCCTATTAGAGCGAAATGGAAGGGGCCTTAACCGATGAATCAAATTTTTACTCGAGTATTTATTTATGTTTCGCTTATTTATACAATTATAATTTTACTTATAATACAGTCGCGTAGTCTACTTACTACTAATCAAACTTCACCGGTTTTGTTCTCGGCCCGAATAACTTAACAAAATATTGCGAATGCGTGATAACGTTTAATTAGGTCCGCCTTCATTATGTAGGTTAATTATTCGTACATTTCTAAAGTAGCGTATTAAAAGATGTTTTGGGCGGATACCCGGTGTTTTAGTTCCTTATTCGGACACGAAATCCCGGCATAATTCCGCCGGTCAAAACCATTCGTATAACTGAAATGTGCTTGCACGATCCGGACCCCGTTTTTGTAATGCACTATGATCGGATCAGTTTGATTATACCGATTTCGGTCATTTCGGTAGTTTCGGTAGATTTTCTTTCCGAAGAGCTCCGGCTCCGATATGCAAAGGAACCGTTACTCAAATTCGGCCCGAGGAGTTACCGAAGGCGCATGTAGTGCCAACGGATGCGGTTTAATCTCCATAAACTGAATTCATTACCGCACTGGGAACTTCATTGATAATAAAGCCCCCATCCCCCGACTCCATCTCCGTTGAACTTTCCTCGATAGAGCCGTTGCTCCGTTGACCGGTGGTCAGACACCTCGTATTACTCGAGTTTAATCCTGACCCCACAAAGGTTTATGGCTCAAGACTGAGAGGCGTTTCGGTATGATAATGGGGACCCCCGGTATAAAATATTACTAACTCGATGCAATATAAAGGAAGCGATGTTTTAGGAATTATATAAAAAAAGTAGCGGTACCGGACTGGGGTTACAGTTGTACTAGGTTGTACTAGCTGTAATATTTTATGTAGAGTTAATATCAATTTATCCTCTTCATTGGGGGTATTGAGAATTTATAATCTTATCAGAACATTATTGATAATAAAATCCCACTCCCGGCACCTTGAACTTTGGTCGATGGGGCCTCAGCAAGCCGGGCCTGAGGTTCGTGGCCCGACGCGTCGTATTTCCCAAGTTTAATCCGGAACCGACGGTTTACGGCTCGATGATTTGAGGGCGCTTCAGAGCGATAAGCGGGACGGCCGCTCGAAATGATTTGTAATGTGGAAATGAAAACCATTCGGAAGATGTATGTACAAGTTCAAAGAATTCTGCTGCATAAGCTATATACAAATGGAAACGGGGACATTATTTGAAGAGAATGGAATTGTAGATTTACCGAGATTAAACAATTTAGTTTAATCGAAACAGGACCGAGCGTTTCATTAACAAATTGCGATCGAAACTTAATAATATTTGCTGTCCTATTTGCGCATTCAGCCGTTAAATAAAACCTGCCTTACGTTTCATTCTTTTTAAAATTACAATTCCACGAAATTACAATACTTAAAATGGTTTTATGTTAGATTAAAAATCAAACATCGCTTACAGGCCGGCATGTAGGATCATGATGGCGGTCTGAGAATTTTCCTAGCAACTTTTTAAAAAAGCGGATTAGCGATGATGATAGTTCCGATATTCCGGAAAATTTCATTAAATAAAAATGATGGGGACGTGTGTTGGGGCGTAGTGTTGAAGTGCGGTCGCCTCCGCGCCCTGGGGTAGATCGATTGCCGGTTCCCCTCCGGCCGGCATAACCGCATCCCCTTAATGACGGCCCCCACAGTAGGCTCCTCAAACGTCGCCGCTGCTATTCTGTCGCGCGGGGGGCCGATCGAACGCCGGCCGGCTGTCAAGCTCTCCCCTCATCAACCCTTTCCCGGCAAATCCCCCACCGAAAGGCTAACCGGGAACTTGGCTTTGCTTCAGTTTATTTTCAGCTCGTCATTATTGTTTTCAGGTAAAAAAAAACTAAAAGAGTATTTGGCAAATAACGAATATTTTTGTTTGCTAATAGAAAAATAAACTGGTGATAAACAATTTTATAACCGCTATATATATGTTATGACCGGCAGATAAAACAAATATTACTTAATTATAATGCTAAACCTGTAAGGGGGGGCAGTAATGATGCGAATTATTTATTTTTAATTAATGATTTCAACTTTATTGTGATTCGATTTTATTTAGTATATAATCCCTAGTACGATTTTCGGTCTTTCCCACGTTATTTGATCCGTAGCTAGGTAGGATTTAGCTTCTCTACTCCCGATCATCATTAGTATTCGGTTCGTGTCCCCGTAGTATGCTTCTGTTCTACGCGGCATGCCTGTTAATATTCAAATTCTCTTTATTTACTGAGGGTAATTTCGTACCACCCGTACGTGATTATTTTTTAATAATTTGGAGGAAATGTATAAATATTTTTTTATATATTCTTTGTGTACATCAAAACAACGCTAAATAAGAAAAATTGGCCTCGAGAGACCCCAATTTAATTCAATTTAAAGGATTTAATTTAATAAAAATGAAAATATCACGTCTGTGGTGCACCACGCGTTGGTTCTAAAACCGGTGAATTTATTCTGTTATGCTTCATCTCAATGTTTCAGCGTGACTGAAAATAATTGCAGAATACACGTTTTAATTTATTTTTCCCTCATTAAACAAGGTAGAGAAGAGCTATACGTCTGCATTTTGCACTTGAATGTTATTCCGTAAGGTATTTATTTTATTATTTAATTATATTAAGCCTCGTTTTCCTTGAACTTAATTTAATCATTCCCTTCCCCTTTCCGGGCGCCTCCCTAAGGTCAGATGCGGGTAATCCAGTTTAACGAAGTTATAGGGGTAATTATGATGAATACCTGAAGAATAATCCCATGATTAGTGTTGTGAAGATCTTTTCAAGAAGGGGACACCGAGAGAAATGAGGAAAAATAAAACAGAATAACTGCCAATATTGAACTAGTTTTGTAGGTAGACACCGCTCTTTTGACAAGGAAATTGGCTACTTTCAATTTCTCTGATTGGCCACTAATATTCTGTTAGGAGCGTAGGGGAATTTTTAGGGAACCTTTATATCCCCTCGTAATCAATGCAATTGATTATAAATACAAGTGGTATGTATATGGACAGGTGCCAATATCAAGAAGAATCAAGTTGTAGCGCTGCATAAAGTCACGCTAATGTGAAAATCTGCTGAATTGCTCATTACTTTAGATTTTCCGTTTTTTTGTTTTCGTTTATTTTTAAAATAAACGCGTCCGGTCCGCCGATTGCTGGGGTTTCCTTCATTATGCCAAACTTCTCAGTTATTGAATAACCTCCCCAGCTGCCACTGGTTCGTCCCGTCTGTTATTTACTGAACTGGATTTATTTAAAAGCTCCGGAAAACTCATTTCCTCCAAACTCGTTCGAGCTTCTGTTTGCTTTGAATATCCGAAGTTAATATTATTTTCCGATGGTTTTGAATTTTCAAGTCACTATTACATCGCGAAACGCTATGATTAGCCCAGCTGCGTTATCTAGGCCGGTTACGTAGCAAAGAAATATTTATAAATAAAATTAGGACTACTAATTTTAAGTCTCGTATGTGGAATGATACATAATTTGTGAATATATAAAAGACAAACCGAACGGCAGCTTTATCGATATCGTTCTGATTGAAAAAATCAGAATAAGGTTGTTAATATCGTTTTCGATTAGGTGAAAATTTGAATCCGTCTGCGATAAAGGGATTATTCCCCTTCTTTTATACGTTCGGTTGGGCTCTAATGATAGGTCAACGGGACAGATTACAGTTCGGCGAGTGGCGAAAATTAATTTAAAAGTTGCGAAGAGATTTAAAAAAATCCGGTCCAGGATTTTAGTTACCGTCCTCTTTTGATTGATGCCTGTTTGGTGTCGGGATAGACGGGTTTCGACTTTTCGCCTCCTCCCGTAATGATACTGGTCGCCTATGATTAATGACACCTTAACTCGCTAGCAATGCCACTCTCATTGGCCGAAGTCGTATAATTGATTATAAATCATTTTGTCCAATTATAATTAATAAAATCTCTAAAAAATTCACTCGTTATTAAGCTATTAATAGTCTTGCGATCTTCCATTCGTTGATTCGGTTCTATTAGTAGACAGTTTTTGGCTTCTTGCAACCAACCCCTCGGTGTATCCTCAAGCTCTCGCTGACATAAGTTATTAAATGGTCTAAAGGCGGTTTTATAGGCCGATGTCCACCCTCCTGTGTAGGCATTAGCATAGACAGATGATATTAATGGCCACTTAACTCGCTGGCGAAGACACTCGCATTGCCCAAATTTGTGTAATAGATTATCATTTTTTATGTCCAGTCATAAAATCGTCAAAAAATGCGCTCGTTCGGTTGCTATTATTTGACAGCTTTCGGGTTCTTGCATTGAAACACTCGCTAACAGTAGTTATTACAAAGTCGGTTTTATCGCTGTCCACCGTCCGCTATATGAGCATTAGCATAGACAGAGGATCCGAATGCGGATTACAGATATGAAAATGGCCATCAACTTTAGTATTTAACCCTCCGCCCTCGATGCCGCGTAAATAGGATTTTAGTCTTCCGATATAATAGGATTTTCACTCGGACCGATTCCGCTATTTAACCGTAAACAGGGACAGGAAACGGACAATTCCCCCCCCCCCTCTCCGCGGGTTGAGAGGGGGATAAAATTATTATCAGCCTCCGAAATCTGTAATGCCGAAACACCGATTAATCTGTGCAGTCGTTGTGGGAGTGTCGGGGGTTAGTACGGGGATTAGGGGGACAGTTTGTTAGGCCCGGGGTCCGGGTAGTGTCGGCTTCTCGCCTTCGTCGGCAACATTCTCCCACCAAGGAATTGGAGATTAGCTCTGTCAATAATTTTTTATTACAGGGTGGTCGTCTGTTTCTAATAATAATTCTTCTTTTTCGATTCCATACGTCATTCAACCCCTTGATCAAGGCGTTTTACTATTAAAATGGTGTAGGCAAAATGTACATAAAATTATATTTATATCCTAAAAGAGATAAATCAGTAAACATGATAATGCATATAATGGAATGTAGGTCCAGGATAAGGAGCAATTGATTACAAATTTAGAAGGGTCGGTGGTCGCCTTGTTCTGGGTTCATTAAGTTGTGAATTAAAATTGATGGTCCCACCCATGTTCCCATATATATTAAATGGTTCCACTCTTTTTCTATACACCTTAATTATATCCATTATAGATTTTATTTAATTGAAGAAAAAGGAAGGTAATTAATCCTTGAAAAACACTATGAAAGAATTTAATGGGAATTAGGATCGCACCGCCGTCGTTCCTATCTGTTAGGCACGGAAAACAGACAATTTATATTTCGTATTAAACCAAATAATTAAATAATAAACGATATTACATCATCTGATTTTTCAGTCATGATATTGTGTCAACACACCGCGTGGAACTGATGACACACGTTCCTCACTCTTTATGTAGGCAAACATGTTTGTAAAATATAAAGACATGATAGAGCATTAGTTTTTATAGCGTTGTGTATGCAATCCTATCGGTCAGGCTACGGTCCCAGAATCCATATGGTTAACGTACACGATCACACGCTTTCTTCGAGGTGGATTTACGGCGTCTGTTTGAGTAGGATGATCCCCGTCGATAATGTTTGCTCTCGAGATTTTCCGGCGAAACGTTACCCCTCGAGTGAAGAGTTTTTTCGATCGGAATTCGACGTTTAACGACTTAAAGTGTGTTACTACAAAGATAACGGATGACAATTTACAATCTTTTCTTTATACTCTACTTCAGGCTTCTAAGTTCCTCCATACATTCTTCATTTCGGCGCAATTATCCGTATGTTATACGGTGGTGGCATTGATAAGAGTAGTGCTATTTGATGCTAGTACATAACATCACATTTCTATAAAAATACAAAAAAATATTACTATTTATAACTATAAATTTTAAACTTGCGAGGATTTACTGTAAGTAGCTGAGTAGCATACAAGTGCAGGAAAAACCTATTTTAACAGCCCAATCAATAAATGGTTTCGGGGATACTTCCGATATAAGTCGGCGTTAACTCAGGGACTTAACCCCAGTTATGTCGCCTTAATCTACAAAAAACATCCCCATCCATGCCAATTAATATTTTTTTCATTTCCCCACAGAGGTAATCCCGTTATTAGAGCCCGCCTGCGAAATTAGATTAGGGGCGGTACTTGGGGCAACGGGAACATTTATGCGTTTGTCGCATACCCGGCATTTTATCCTCGCTGCCGTTCCAGGCCACTCAGCACGATTTGCAGTAAAACCCGAATGGAATAATAGATATATGTTTACTTCTTGGCTCCTGGAACGTGTGATATTTTAATCCCCAGTTTAATTTATAGGGCAGAAATTCATTCCGCCCAAGATACTATGAAACGTCGAGAAAGTCATCTTTAAGCCCTGACAGGTCTAATAATAAAAGACTCCTCCATTCTTATGAACTACTATAAAACGGAAGACTTAATTTCCATTAACAAATTATGACGCATTTCAGTAAGGATATTTCCTTGGAATATTATGTTGAAGTTATAGAGGCCAGAAATATTTATCAAAAACAGGAAGATTTTTTATTATAATTGATGATCGACGTTTTATCAAGCTATGATTTCTTAACGAATTATTACATTAAATTTACGGAACTATACTTTGAAAACCAGAAATGTTTTTGGCGAGACCTAAAATAATATCCTGATAGCGTTATTTTCAACAGAAAAAAATGCTCATTTACTCACAACATCGAACTACATTTGTTCAATGGTCTAAATAAAGGCACAATGCATGAAAAACAAACACTGAGAACACAGGTATATATAAATCCGGAACTAAGAAATATTAGGCAGAAAGCAGTGATCTAGAAAAGAGGCAATTTATATACAATACATAGGGTTCCTTTAGACGCTAATTTCGATCTAGGACATCGCACCCAAACATTTTTCAAATGATAGGTATAGGTTTTTTAATGTAATTCCTTTAGTCTTCAATGTAATGGTTAACTCTAAAACTTCTTTTGCGATGTTCTGTTAAGCAACGAAAATCAACACGCATTAATGGAAGATTATTTAGTGAAGGGAATACCATGTCCCAGGGTATTTCACAACGATGTTTTTTGAACTAACCTTAAATTGGTCTAAAGATATGAAATTGTATACTGTAATGTTTTGAAAAAAACCATAAATTAGGAACTGCAAATCTTTTACCTGCAGTGAGGGTTGATGAGTGGGGTGGCAATTTCCAGGCTGGGAAATGTGAAAAGGACTGTGGGCGGGCCAATTATGAATTAGGCCCGAATTACTGGCTCGAATCTTCGCCGCAGTTCCAAGGGGCTCATTAGAGCTTCTTGTGAAATTTAAATCGCGGGCCTGCGAAAAACGTGTGCGAAAATAGACCGCATAAATATCAGAAGCGAGTGTCCCCTGAATAAAATCCAATTAGGCCCCCCCTCTTTTAAACAACAAAATGCTCGAAAATCCCCGCAGAATTTCTTCGCGTTTCATTAACAAATCCATGGATAATTGTTTAAATTTGACTCATGGATAGGCCGAGCCCCAGCGAGATACTGAGTCCAAATAGCCCTGAGGTTCGGTATACATTAACCTGATCGGAATTTTATATTTATCAGTATTCTGTATTAAAAGAATAATGGATTTTAGCAATTTAGTACAGGCGTTGTATGGCGTCAGTTCATCAGTTTTGAAGATATTTCGTAATGTCACAGCTTTTAGTCTTCCGATCGTTCGAGGCATTAGTAAATATTATGAATTGTCCTGAAACTACCTAAAAGGTTGTGTTGTCACACCTGTACTATGCAAAGGAAAAGCTGCCGCTGTAATATAAATTGCAACATTCTTAAACCGCTACTGAAGATGGCGAGCAGCCGAAACCGGTCTAGCAAAAGACCAAACCAGCGAGAGGAGACAGAAACATGACGAACCTACAGTATTCAAACACCTCGCAGACCACAAAACAGGTATATTAAATCAGTTGTCATTGTTTCACAAGGTAGGGGTGAGGCTGTTGGAGGTTGAAAGTCACGTGCGAGGTATCGGCCCCGCGGCCGTATCTCTGGTATGACCGGATTTAATTTCTTTGGGGGTCCAGAAGTTTTCATAGCCTACCACCATTACTGCGTTTAACGCCTTTTGTCCCCTCCTTTTGCGCCGCGCCGTTATTGCTCCGGGGCGAGTTTTTCCCGCTATTGTAGAATTAATTCTGGAGTCTCATATCTACCTGTATTCCGTCAACCCGTGGCGGGGGGCGGGGGGCGATTATGCCGCCCTAAACAGTATTATTAAAACCTCCGAAACAAAAGTGAGGACTCTGGATTGTGTGGCCCCTCCCCCACCCCGGGCCTGCGTTAGTACGAAGATATGAAACCGGAATAAAGGCCGCGGTTTACGATTCGATTTTAATATCCCACACGAGCATTTTTCACTTCGCACACACGGCCGTAAAACGTCGCATACTCCCGCGCCTATTATTAGTGATATGAAATATAATTTTTATGAGCGATTTACAGGCGTGTAAACTTCCGGAATCCGGGACCTTCGGTCCCTAAAATGATGTAGCCTACATGGCTTTTATATTTTCTTCCCCGGCCCCAGTGCTGAGATTAAACACTGCCTTCCAGATTTATTGGACTGAATAATTGCACTTTGCTGTATTTATGCGACCGTCCGAGTAACATCCGAGTATATTTCCACCCTCCGCGGCCTTACGTTAAGTTTATTGCTAGGAAATTTAGTACGTTTTAATTAATAATAACTGAAAATTATTCGCCGAGAGGTTAACCAAAAACCAAAATAAAATAGTTCACTTATGTCCTCCAATAAATGATGTGAGAAATGACCAGTCATCAGTCGGGGACTGCATGTCAAAGCTGACTTCTAGACTTCCATTAATGTCAATCCCCTCCGGCGTTATTATTCATGGCGAACATGGGCATGTAAGAAAGGCGGAATTTAAAGAACAGTCGTGGGGTAAGTGGCAAACCGGTTGATGATGAGGACTCTAGGGAGCATACCCCCCTAAGGCGCTCTTTCCCCTATCGCTTATTCGGGCCGGGTTAAGTCCGCTTTACGGTTGGTCCGGATTTTACGGTCTGGGCGGCGAAAACCCGGGCGTATCCGATTTTTTCATTAAGTGTCAGCGCTTAAACATCCCGCCGGGAACGGCGATAACGTCTGGAGTGGCCCCGGGGTCCCGCCAACCTCTGCACCACGGCTAACTAGAGCGGGGAACCCCGGTATTGGAAGGATTTAACGCCCACATTTCATCCACCCCCCCCCTCAACACCGCGGGTGGTAGAGATGAAACGTCGAGGCACTTGCCATTGTCGGCGGACCAATCGATGGCCAGGGGCACTGAGCCACTGGCTACCTCGGCCCCTGTCGGGCGTAATTTCTTAATAAAACCGGACAGGTAGCTAGGGAATTGAAGCGAGAGCCTCATCCGAGTTTTCTGAAAAACTGCGAACGAATGCGATAATTACAGGCTTTAAATTATTTGCCAGTTTTACGAAATAAACTATAACCTAGGCTTAACCTGTGTCTTAACAATAAACCACAATGTTACTGAGGTAAAAGAGCAGTGATAGACCAGACAGGATGCTCGGAAATATGATAACACTTGCAGGATTCGACTTTACCCCATCGTCAGTAGAATTCCGTCAGTATTTCAGTGAGGGCTTGGGTATATGGGTTGCTAACGGAGCTAACTCCCATCAAATGATTCAAGAAATAGATATTACTTCCTGTTTCTTAGAAAGTGAAATTATATTAATTTTTCTGGTAACACAGATTATAACACTTCGTTCCTTTTAACATCTCTGTTGTATAAAGACACAATAGGACTAATATACATGTTAATTAAACAAATAAAATTATTCCACGGTCAAGACTAATATAAGAGATATGCATTCCTGGCTATATCAATCACTAATATGCTAGTACTATGTGGTTAATTTAACATAATTGCTGTTCGACGGTATGCAACCACTACTGGTCCGCTATTAGGCATTATTAGTTGGCAATGATTGTTTTCACGGCCTGTCTGTCCATGGCCCCGCTCCGGTTTGTTTGATGACTGGACAAATTTGGGACGCGTTTAAATTTGCAAATTCAGTTAATACAGCGTAATAATAAGAATTAAAAAACGATTCTTATTAAATAATTTCCTGCAAATTAAATCAATTATTATATCGGTATGTATAACCCTTCAACCCTCAAAGCACGTGATGGTGCAAAGAGTTAGCAGTCGTACTAAGTACACCAATTAAACTGGTATGTACCCAGCGTCGGGTTTCAAGCTGACCTCATAAGGAGAGCCGGTGTCCGTCTGGAGGATTCGAAGTTCGAAATCCCTCAGGACGGTTCTAAATCCAGCCCTTCCCCCAAGGCCTCACTGAATCCCTGAGTAAATTTACCAGTTAATACCGGATCTCAATTCTCGTCCCTTCACCCGACTATTTATTAGCGATAAGCGAACCCCTTTCCCGGTTTGAATTGCCCCCATGTTTGGGGGTTTATAGTCCTTTCCAGTTAAGACATTCCGTGGAGCTCTACCGCTCGTTTCCTAGGACCAGTGTGCCTTGGCAGGCCCTCCCTCTTGAGGCAGCTGCTGTATACACCTTGTTTGAAACTTATTGCTCTTCTGAAGTTTAATTTGAGTTTTATTTGGGGGGGCCAAGAATAAATGTCCAGTGGACGAATAGCTGGACAGTATCGATCTAGCGGAAAGAAGAAGACTTCGAAAAGTTTTCTTTGGCCGCCGGAACGGATAATTTTCGGATATTAGAAATTGATATGTTTTCCAAAACCGTTTGTGATATCATATACAATTAAATTTTATATTGTCGAGGCTTTCGATTAAATTAACCAAATCGTATTATGATATGAAGGCAAATTTTTTAGAAGCAGTCCTGGTGCAACGAATGGGTAGTGAAGCTCCAAGGGTATCCACGTCACCTTCACACTACGTCGAAAACTTTGCGCTTCCGTTTTATTTAATAATATACCTATCCCCATCCAACAGGTCCTGCGTATCCTCACTCACCTTCTTCTGTACTTGAGAATTATAGTAATAACCGTACAGAAAAAGTTAGAGAAGTATAAGCCTTGGTCTTCATCTGCGAGCGCAACGACAGCTGCAGAAGGCAGTTATATTGAAAACGTGGGCCATTGTCAGACTTAGAGTAATAGCAGTGCAAGTTAGTACCTTAATTAAGATAAATTTTAAAATAATCGCGTAGCTTATTTCCTTCATAGCAACTGCCAGGTACACGTTAAAAATTTCAGGTATATAGCCGGTAATATATATAATATAATTCATTCATTCCAAGAGCCATTTGTATGGAAGTTGATATTTAGCTGCACCAACAAGTCCCTTCCAACCCAATCGATTCTATGCGTCTTCTTCAGTAGCCCCAATCCTCTTCATGTCAGCTTTTATTTGGTTCCACCATCCATGTTTCGGTCTTCTACCGAATATATATATATATATATATATATATATATATATATAGGTATACACATAATAAGGCGAATTGATATTGAAGAAAATTCTATTAAGAAATGCCTGTTCCTGATTTTTATTTTAAGATTTTAATATATTTATATTATTCACCATGATTGCTATCCATAAGGCTTTTTTATATTAAGTTGAGCTCCACTCCGGTAATAGGAAATTGTACATCACGGAGGACTGGACAGCGAAGCGTTTCTCTCCGAACGCATCGGCATAAACTTGTTTTGGCCGTGCTCCGCCCGATCGTTCAGGGCTCGGTGAACGGCCCCGAGATATTATGTTTTTAAGGGGGCGGGGGCGACTCCTATAAACTGGGTAACGACCGGGACACAAAACTGTCCGACCCGTGGAAGCGTGTGCTTCAAGGCGGACCACGAGTTCGGCCACCGATAAAATTAAATATTTATTAGACTGTCGATTTAAAACCCGATACTACACGGATGTAGTCTTCTCTCGGCTTAACCAACATCTTTAACTGCGTTATCTATACCGAATTTACATATTTTCGGTCGCTTTATAGCCCCCGCCCCCTCTCTCCTCTAATATGTACGGAGCCCTCCGAAATGAAATTAATTTTGGGTGGAAATTAAAAAAAATAAATAAAAAAGGAAAAACAGTCATTTCAGCGGACGTCCTCAAAATGAGGAATTTCTAAACCGACCGCAATTGTCATTGATTTCGCGATTTTAAAAAAGGTGTATTATTCTTTTTATAGACAAAGGGGTTTTGTTTTAAACAAGATATCAACCCTTAATTTTGATGAAGGAAATAGTAGGTACACTACTATGTTACCAACTAAATACAATGACGACACATTATAATATACGTGTATGTACTATGCCCGTAGGTACAATTAACAATGTAATCTGATAGATTATAGGGGTCTGTAATAATTGTTACGTAATATAAACATTCAATATAAAATATAAAGATTCAATCAACCTGTTAAAAATATTTGTCGAATCGAATTATTTTATTTTCAAAGGGACCCTGTGAGCACAAAGCCCTGTGCCCCTATCACCACCCCTAGCTGCCTTGTTCATGGAACATTTTGAAAATAAGGCATTAGCAACATACCCCCAAAAAGAAAAAAACGAAAATGTGGCAACGTACACGATGTAGACTATATTATCTCCTTTTTTTATTTAATAATATTTATTTAATACTGGTATTCATAATCTTCCGAATAGTGAGATTTTGTCGTCAATTACATCGTACTAAGTCTAATAGCAAACTTAGTTTCAAATAATTATCTGTCATAGAATAATTTTCGTGTCGAGAATTTACGTGTGTGTCGTTTTATACCCTTTTAGAAAAGCAGCGGGCCTTATAACAAAACAGATAAGTGGATTAAAGCGACTCATAATAACCCTCGCTTTAGCTATCGAAGGCTCAGCAGGTGCATGGATGAAATGTTATATTTGGCCGCAATTGACTTAACAACGCCCGTTCACCGTTTGCATTTATCTCTACCCTGAATTTTCAACGTACGTGACAAAACCGGTAGCTGTACGCTATCTCGAGCGAGCTCGAGAGCTCCCGGCCCCTAGCTTCCATCAGATATCCATATTCACTCGGGCCCGACTGTGAATTGTTCCCTTTCCGAGTAGTGGTTAAGCTCGAACTATAGGTAATAATACTGAATTACACCAGCACTATACTTTACACTTTTATTTCCTGCAAACGGGAAATAAAATACTATATTTATTGTCCCCTTTTAACGTGTGGAAAGGTCGAAGACATTTATTTGTGTCTCACGCTGTACTAACTGCAGAAGTTGCTGAAGTAAATTTATTTTGAAAATATTCAATAAATGCGGACCCATTTACTGAACTGCTTTTTATACACCGGGGATAAAATTTCACGTGTATTTCGATGAATTGCAAATTGAAATTGATTACGATTGGATCTCAACTCAGAAACTTATTGATGTTCCGCGGAATATAAAGATATAATTATTTAATTAATGTTTAATTGACGCGTTAAATATTTATGTATTACTCTTGGCACTAAGACATACGCTTGCAGGCGAACCTGAATAGCATCTCGGAACTAAAAATTGGAAAGTTCTCTAAGTGTGCTCAGATTGTTTCGGAGCAAATTTGATTTTTTTATGCAAATTGTAATGTGTTAAAAGTAGCGCTCAAAAAAATCCCTCAAAACACTCTCTGGATGGTAACAACGTTTTACAACGATCATTTGGTCATTTTATGATTTATTCCTCTACGAATTTTTTAGATGGTACGGTTCGTATTGACGAACTACGACGAATTATTCAGACCAGATAGGATTTCAGGGCAGGGGATGATAGGGCTGGACAAAAAATTATTTTCAAAATAACCACCGCCACGGAATTGGACGGTACTCGGATCGGTTATATAAAAGGCGGTGGTACCGCTCAAAACTTTTGTCCCGGGGATCTATTCAATTCCGCCCGACAAGTCAACCCTATAAACTCGCCCCTTGAATAGAGTTTGCGAGTTGAAGTTCAATAATTATCCGGTTTCCCCCCGGGTCCAGGGGGTTTTGGGTAGGTTTTCTAGGAAAAGGCGAAATTTAGATCGAATTATAGTTTATATTCGAATGCGGACACTAATTCCGGTCGTTCCCCTAATTAATAATTGGATTCGACCGCCGGGAGTGGTTAGGCGCGGTGCCTATTAAAAGGTGGGCGGCCCCCTCCTGTTCTCACCTTTTCAATCGGGGCTGGAGATGAAATTCATCATTTTGTTGAATTATAATTAATGGCGAGACTCTTCGATCGGGGTTCCCGACGCTAAAGAGCGTGAATTTTCATGACTCACAGTTCAGGGTATTTACCGGAATACTTGTCCTCTCAATCATTGATGGAAATTGTTTTTGGACATCAAGTAGCTATAGCGTGTAATCTACCCTATAGAGTTACTTTTGACAGAAAAGAATTAAATAACATAGCTAATTTAAGAGAACTGCGTTACATACACTATAGCGGCTTGTTATGGAAATTTGATATTATTTATATATGTAAATATATATATATATATATATATATATATATATATATATATATATGATAATATCCCTAGAGGTCACTGCATTTCAAATCACATGTCGGCGAAAATAAGTAATTGACACCAGAAGCTCTGCGATTTAATAAATAGTCAAAGTTGGGTGGACTTAATTTTTACCCTAACAAGGGTTAATTCTAAACTCGAATATTTCCGGTATTATTCATAGAGGGAGGTATGTTGTACATGTCGGCTTGGGCATCTCGGAGATTATGCAATCGGACATCATGAATTGACAGCTCCGATGGCCGGGGGTTGACCTATGTTCGATTTCGACGGCTCTGACGTTCGATCTCCTTTGATCCCTCCGTGAATACGAAACCTAAATACATACAGTGACAACTGCATTGTTAGCAGTTTACAAATATCCGGTTTTTTTTATACGATTACGTGAACTGTTAGATATTAATTTTGTATAGACTGAGAAAAATTGTACAGGGAATAAACGCGAGATAGCCTATTGGGGTTGTCTGGACTCTTACTACGCAGTTAGTTCGTAGAGATAATTCTATCTATTATGTATTGCATTAATCTTGTGTTGTACTACTAATCTAAAATGAATGATTGCACCGAAATTTACATTTGTTTACCTTTACTAATTTACAAATTAGGCCGCGCATAAGGAAACAATTTTTTTCTGACCCCGTCCGATTTCCATCCCGGGGAGTTTATATTAGTCCGGGAGTCGGTTTAATTTTCCCCTTTTTCTCCATCTCCCTCTCCCCCCCTCCCTCTCCCTCTCTCTCTTTTTATTATTATCCTCGCATTCAGAATATGCCCGGGCGAGCGATAGGGGAATAAATTCGGGCCTGGAAAAAGGGTGGTGGGTCGCACTTTAGCGGCGAATGTGTAGGAGTGAGAGGCCGGCCGCAAAATTGCAGCCGCAATCCCAGAGATAGGGATCCCCTCTCCATGCGGACAAACGGAAAACAAATTAGCCTTTTCTGTTTCGGATTGCCTTTATTCTTTTTTTATTATTATATTATTATTATCTATATTTTATTTACTAAATTTTATAACACCTATCGGAAAGTTGAACCAGGTAGCCCGTGTGGAATCGCTCGAATTTAATTTATTTTAAAGTCACGACTCCAATTTTTAAAATGTTCCTAGTGACAGTGCGATTTAATAACACAAATGTACTTCCAGCCCTTATTAGAGAGTAAGTTAATCACGCGGCCATTTCCTGTTAAGGCGGCACTCGGGCGGACTTCAGGAAGGATTTTTTTGGAAGGACAATTTTACGAAGGATGATAGATTGCAATGATTGCATTTTTGTACGAATCAGACGGTTTGGTCAATCCCCGCGACTCAATTCCGTACACCCGGTTAGGTTTTAAAACAGTTGTAAATTAATAATTTGTTCGTAAGAAATATTTGCGCCCCTCGCTTATTGGGTCGACTTGCCCGGGTCTAGCTTCGCGCCGTTGGCGGTTGTACCGTTCTATATTACACAGTAATATAGAAATATAGTTTATGCGTTCTGGGGACGTTCGAGGTGTCTATACTAACAGGGGACCATAGCGAGAGGCTGGAAATCTTTTTTTTCTTTTTTATCTATTTTATTGCCACGACTGTAAAAAAAATACAATAAGCGACATTCGTATCAAGAGTCCTTGAAATAATTTCAGTTACGCCTAATTTATATAACACGCCTTACCTGTCATCTTTCCTTCTTGTTATATTATAACATAAAAAAACAGTGAATATATCTCCTGAAACAATAATTGTAAGTCTTTTAATAAAATTACAATATATTCTGGATTAGAACAGAATACAAACGATATACCACAACCCCTTTGCAATAGCCGTTTGGAGGGGCATGACTTGTAATACTTTTTATTACTTTCCTCTTATCGTATATTTAATATTTGAAGTAAACGGTTAAGAGAGGAAACCTTTTTTTGTTACAATATGAAGATAGATGAAAAGCCCGATATTTTCGTTAAATAATGTCACTTTTAATTCATTACAATTCCAAATAAATAAAAGTAAATAAAATGTTCTCGATAAATTATATATATCAAATAATACCTGTGTGGTGTACTTCACCAGCTCTTCTTCATATAATGTTTTTTCCGAAATAATTTGAAATATGGTCACTCAATAATTAAAACTTTCACATTTATATTAAAAACAATTGGCACAAATGAATGTCATTTTCGTACCTTATAATTTAACGCTGTCACTCTAGACCTTAATTAAGAAAGGAGTTCCCCCTCTGTTTTATTATAACGAAAATATTTCGCCTTATACCTATAACACTTTTCAAACCCTACAACACAATTCTCAATTTGGCGTAAGCACTAACGTCCTTGCTATCCCGTAATGAAACTGGTCTAATTTCAGGCCATAATCCAGTCTCACGTCTGACGATAAAACGTAATTTTTGTACTTATGAGTCACGTTCCGACAGTGAACACCGTCTTATATAAATATGAAAAGGTAGTTAAACTGCATGTAATCGTCGAAAATAGTAAATGCAAGGGGTGTGTAATTTGAACGACAGGAAGGGGCGTAAAAGGGAAAATTAAATGCCGTTATGATTGAGAACGAATTGCGCCGACTGGGTTTATTTGCCCCGACTGCTTAGCCATGTCTCCCAGTCTGATTAAGTTGAGTGTATCAGAGTTTACGAGCCCCTCTCGTGATCAATTGAAAGTGCTAGCTGAATGAACAGTCGGTCGGCAACCGCGATTTGACGCCTTTAGAGTCCTTAATACCGGATCCAATCTTTCGAATTCCCCTTCACCTTTTCCGGGAAACCTACTATTATTATGTTTCTATTGAGAGCGGTGGCCTTATAGTGCGGATATAAGCCTTATATCCGCACTTATAAATCAGTTTAGAAAGACTATCAGAAATACTATCATTCCCATACTAAACATCATTTAATGAAAAATCATTTCATTAGACCAATTTTGGGCCGAATTATGGAAATATCGAAAATTATTAATTTCAACATTGGCCGTCTGTTATTTGTACGAAGGAAGCCAGGAATCGATAAATATTCAAATAATTAAATTTTATTTTACCGGGACCTCAGATTAAATGAAGCGGTGAGGCAATTAATTACTACTCCCATCGCGTGCGCCATGATTTAGAGCCGCGTGATAATGACTGCGTTTAAATATTATACAGTGTTTGTAGCCGCTCAGATTTTCGTCGTACATTTTTCAGTCCGAAAATCGAGTTCTATCCCGCTTTTGGGATGCGGGTCGCATTTAACGCTCAATGGGGTAAAATGCGAGGCGACCGCCCGCATTCGTTCAATGGGGGCTTCGGCCACTCCGTTTAGCGGGTGACAACGGGTCGGCCGGTGACTGAAAATAAATCGACCCCGACCGATGACATACACTTCAAGACGGTAACCGATCTTCAAGTGCCTCCTGAATAATCCTCTCCTTTCACATCTTGTGCAGCGATCAACGCTCAGAATCTCCCTTATCTTCTCAAATTATTACTGAAATAAAGTCTGTAGTTTAGACGTTTTAAAACTAGTCTAATGGCCTATTAGATTCGAGAATAAGATTAGAAGTATTTCATTGTTAATGTGCCGTTGCTGCTTGTCCAATATTATTACATTAGTTTGGCAGTTTGATGAACCTTTTAAAAATCATCGATTGGTGACATAAGATGACAAGGGTTTTGAATAAAATAATATTCATGATTTTTCCCATGAGGGCTTATTTTTTGAATATTTGTAGTTACATATCTAGTAATAATAATTGACTATGGCAGGAAAAACTAGATTCAGGTTTTTTGGTTTTCAAGTATATGACACTGAGGGTATTTCTTTCACCCAGCTTTAAACTCGATAAATAATAATATATGAAATTATATATGTATTCCTCTATTTTTCATTGTCAGAATGGCCACTTCAGTGCGTGCGCACGTTAGGCGAAATCCAGTAATCGTGTTATGTATTTCCATTGATTACAGTTCCAACGCCACTCGACGCGGGGTTACTCAAAGCGTCCAAAAATATTTATTTCTTTAAATTTCTGCATGTCCGTTCCAGATTACAATAGTGGGGGAATCCAATTATAAGTTAGTCCACTGCAGGCAATCGAACGTATTGATTAAATTTAACTATGTCCTATGCTGAATACCCGAATGACCAAATTTTATCGGGGCTACTGATGGGGGACGAAAAGTCCAGAACCAGCTAATTGGAATTGTCATCTCGCAAACTTTTAATAAGTCATATTAATTAGATATAAACCGTACACTAATATAAGATAATAGTTTTATTAGCTCCTCCATTCATTATGCCGAGGTTCAACTCGGTACAGGCGCTCGGGTTCAGCCCAACTTGCTTACACATTAATCAAACGAATACTTCTGTAGTTTGAAGTAGTATAACTAGACATTCAGTTCACAAATAATAATTAACTGTTTCCTCTGACATATGTCAATCAATTCCCAATTACAGTATTTGATTGGGACATTGGTACCTAGCATTTGTACCACGCTAACTATTCATTACTAATCTACCTTTAACTGTCGTATCTTCGAAATATTGATAATTAATAAGTTAACATTTAAACCCACTTTAGGTAAATTAGATAACATACTTACGAATGATTTAAGTATAAATTATAGACTAGCCCTTATTTGTCACCCTATTAGATAGAGGAAATGACAGGCGTGATGACATTCAAAGCTGCCCAGGGTCTCGCTGGTAATATTCATATTTCTCTCTGGCGTTATTGTTTTCAATTTACTCGAGAAATTATAAGCTTACTTAGTATGCAGTCTACCTTATTACCCTAAGTATATTTCGCCCACTTTTAAAAATAACGAGGGAGGGCACAATATTACAGAAATAACGACGGGAGAGTGTCATTCAGAAGCGAAGAGACAACGGACGAACGTATTTAATAAGCCAATTTTAGGTACTTTTTTCGCTCACATTTTCCGTGTCAATTTAACATCCCGTTTAGCATTTTAGGATAGGCGTTTTGATATCGAAAAAAGAAACAACAAAGGAAAATGAGGAATTTGGAATAAAATACAAGAATTAAAGAAACACGGAAGCAACTCGTCTTTTAATAATTGTTAGACTCGAAGAGAAAAGCGGCCATTCTTCGCTCTTTTAAAGCGTCTTTTTAAGCTTCTTTGGGTCGTTATTTCCTTTAGGAAAATGGGACCAAACGAGCTGCCGAAAAAGGGGAAAACATTATTGCATTAGGCCCCGCCGCCCTCTGCGAGCGGGAGGCGTGCCCGGCTTATACTTTCAAATAAGATTCGGGATTTTTAGATTCAGTCCGCATTTGGAGAGAGGCCGGCTCAAATTGGCTATTTACACGTTTCCCCATTGATTTCTAGACGGGGGCCCAGGGCTGAAATCTATCCGGAGGCGCTGTCTCACCGACTTGTCGAAACAAGCGCATCGAATCGGCAGGCCGGCCTCTTTCCCGTAATCGGTCGGGGGAAACACGATCTTTTTGTTGAAAATCCACCGCTCGCCCACATACACGCCCCACAGCTCAGACTGCGCCTGGAAGGCCTCAAAGTGTGACAGTTTATCGATAATGCGGGACTATTACGTTGATAAGCCGGAGAAAGCAGAATTATTGTAAATCCCAGGTCTGCGAACTAGAAAGAGATACGGAGGAAGTTATTAAATGTAGAGATTATATAACTCGGTTATCTCGAGTTGTACAGTATATAAAATAGGATAGAAACCTTTTCAGAGAAGTCCTACGTTCTCTGACTTAAAGGAAGTAATAAATTCGGAAGCATTGTCGAGAAGTGTACTACGTCGGACAGTACTTTGGGGATTCCAAAACGCGCGCCTAGCTTTAGTCTCGGGTTATATTTTTTTTATTTAACCTATATTTTCGGACGCTTCAAATTGCTACTTAGATTACCGGACAATTGAGGTTTAAATAATAAATTACTACACAACACTATACTTACACTTATCGGGACGTACGTACTTGAACTGTAGTGTTAGTCCAGACCGACAAATATAATATTAACAAAATTCAAAACTTACAGTCGAAAATATTAAGGCCTCACCCTACATACACATCTTGAAGTCCTTGCTATACAAAAATATAACAAATTTCACTCCCGAATTACATGCCGTACTAATCCTACGGTCCAAAACCTACACTCCTGACATCCCAAGTAACCCTGGGTTTGGACTATTAAAATTTATTAAATTATTATTATTTAATAATAAAAATTACAAATATAAAAGTCATATTAAAAATTATTTAATAGTACTCGATACAATTAAGAAAATGCTTATGACACGATTATGACATATCTAGTAGGGAGTTAAATAAATAATATGAATCCCTGTTTATGGAAATGCCCATGGTTCTTTAATAAATTCATGGCAACCGCTCATTGCCCTGACCAAAACGATGGGGCGGCCCACCCTTCCAAATATTTTTAAAGGGGAGGGGTGCAAACAAATATTTAATTTGCGACCCCATACCAATAATGCTGACTCTGCAAAGTGGTTTTTAGCCGGGAAGGGGGTATCTGTTTGTAATAAATAAACATTTTTTATCGTGACTGCCGAACGCGTATACATATCCTGTTCGTATCTGCGTTGCTTTCCGAGAGGATTCGTTGAGGGAGAATATTGACGAATGTTTTAACCGCTAAGTCCAAAAGCTATTTGAATTTTCTGAATGATATACCATATTCACGTTGTATTTATGGTAGAAGAAGTAATTCCAAAAATTACGTGAACTCAATTACGTTAAGTTGAAACATTTAATTCAGTATTGTTATTGTTTCCATTTGACTGTAAAAAAGACAGTGGAGGGAATAAAATATATATTATAATTATTAAAATACTGAAAATTTCAATAATACAATGAAGTACTTACACGTACCGATGAAGCTGGATCCTAAGCTCTTATTACTTACTCTCGTGTTCGTTCCACTTCATGAATATCAAAAAATTAATATAAGCGTTTTTAGTAAATTCACAAATATCGGAGTTATTATAAGATTACATGTGTTTTAATATCACCTCATTTTTTCAGTCAGAGATAAAATTTACAGGTAATAAACAACTAATTACATACGGTTATATCATAAATATTCAAATATAAAATAAAATTATAATGTACTAAATAGTACAATTAAAACAACGCTTATGGCACGATTCTGAAATATATATGAGATTTTATTTACAGCGAAAGATATTTTTCAATATTTTACACTTAAGACAATTTTTTTCTCAAAAATTCATTTAATATGCTTGAAATTTTGGAAATCTTACTCCTAATCCGAAATCCTATTCTCTTTTTTCTCTTTTTCTCTTCTCTTTCCATCTCTTTTTATATATCGATTGTAATTTGATATCGGCACGAAGTTTTGGACGAACTTAAGGACAATTAGTTGTTGTGAAATAGCATATCGGGGTATCAAAACTAATGAATGTACGCCATTAAAACTTTTAGAGGTAGCCTTTAGTATTTTGAAATTAATATCCAATTAGTAGGTCCCAGAGTCAGTGCAATTAGTAGACGTTCATTTCTTTTGCATTCATGATGGGAGGTGTTCAGCCCCGGTATTGATCCCGATTATATTTTCAATCCTACGAAAATTTGAATATATGACTCCCCTAGTGCTTGGTGATTCACGTCCATATACACTGAAGTGTCCGGGATGCTCGAAGAGAGTAAATAAAATTATAAACCTCCCGTGGGAAATATATTAAGTATATAATAATTCATCGGTTTCACCATCGACTGTAAATGATCTCATGATGGCGAAACCGGTCTAGTATTGGACCAAACGACTTCAAGGTTGAGAATAATCCGAATCCTCTAGTGGTTATCCTGAATGCATCACAGGTATTATACTGCGGTAAGAACTGTGTTCATGCTTTTCCTTTTTTCTATACTATATAAATTCTGTTAATCTTTGAGAAAGGTTCATTCAAGAAATAGTGTTGGGCAACTTTTATGCTTTTATGTTACAAACGTTCTTTCCGTGTCATCGCCGTTTGAATCACCAGTTTCCTAAAAATCGAAGAGGTTGGGTTCACACAGCTAAAACATCGATATCGTATGTTCTACAATTGTTTCGGTATAATATGTATAACGGCCTTTAAATACGGAATGACAATCCCGTAAATTATTACCGGTATTCGAAGTACTGATACTTTTCGAGTTCTTGTTAAATGTCAACACTGTAGGGGCATTACTGTATAAAACAGAAAAAAAAAGGAAAAAATAAAAATATAAAAAAAATGTTTTTCCTAATATAGAAAAATGTGCCGAAAAACGGCATATCCAACGGTATATATCCAATTATTATTAGCCTTTTTTGACACTTTCTCAAATATAACTAAATTTTGGGGAATATTTTTATTTTAGTATTATTTATGTCAATATTAATGTTATTGAGCCGAAGCTAGATAGAATTGGCCGTTAGAAAGTGGTTATTAAATTGACGATTTATAGGCCTTTGTAGGAAAATTCTGGAGCTATATTACTTAGTAGGACTAACCGGCCTCTCGATAAGAAAGTTGGAACCCCCCCCCCTCCCTAATAATCGCCGCCGGTCCAGCGGCTGTCGGGTTAATGGAAGTTTAGTGTAACCCGATAAACGATTTGCATGCCCTGTCCCGGGACCCAATCTCGCGTCGCCCCTGGCCGCGGTGGAAAAACCAGTACAAGCCTTGCATTTCTAGTTTGTCGATTTAATTAATCGCCAGTCGGGATTTTTCGTGGTCACCGGCCGACCTGATGTCCAGTGTACGCCGATATATAAGCCAGTATGAACAGTTTATATTATTGTCGTTACGCATTTGTCTACAGTTGCGAAACTGTCTCGAAACCGAACACATTTCATGAATCATTAAATAAAATCTCAGCAATACGTTTCAAATTATACTATTCAATGGTTTACCTATTTATTGACAGTATTTTGTGAATACAAATGGTAAGTCCGTAAATTCGTACTGCAATTCGAAATGCTGATATTTTTCTTGAATACGTTTAAATTTTAACGCTGTAGGTGTATAATTACTCGACCCCGAGACATAATAAAAAGATATGAACTTGTGAAAATCATAACGATAAAATACAACTATTTTATTGCGAATGTCACGTTTTCACTCGGTTATTTGATCCGATTCCGGGACGTTTTGGTCTTCTTCCAATCGTCAGTTGACCCTTCCCGTTACTAGAGACAGAAATATATATTGAAATGAGCCGCAGTACTTTTATTTGTTATTTACACAACGGGCGAATGAATATTCATGCGTAATAAAGATGAAATATCCTGGCAATTAACAAACGCAATTAATTCGAGGATTCGGCTGGTTCGGGGCAAATCCAAACCTTCATTACGCGTCCTCGTGGTATGCACAGTCTGCACATCCGGCCCTCATCCGACCCTATGTGAACTATTGAACTGTATTGGACGGAAAGGCTCCCGCTTCCGAACTCAGACTGAGACTAATTAAACTTTTCGGCCCCGGATCCGTATTCTAATTGAGGATTGTAATTTCGATGGGTGGGGAGAAACAACAATTTTCCGGGCCGAATTTCCCAAAGGAATTTACACTGAGCTTCGATTTTTGCGCGTGGTAAACTCCCGAAAAACAGGCCCCCCTCCCCATCGTGCTCAGAGGCCATTGGAAGTTTCTCCGCGGTAACAGTTACCATTTTTCCCTCGGGGCGCCACCATTTCCTGAAATTATAAATATTATATAAGATAAATGTCCGTCTAATTATATCATTATAGTAAATTAGAATTGTATTACATGTTTAACTGTTTTATATATATATATATATATATATATATATATATATATATATATATATGACAGTTAGTTATGATAGTTAGTTGTTGCGGGACAAGTCAACATTGATCCGTGGTGAAATTCACGCAAATTATACGACGGGACAAATGCTTCATTTAAAATGTTTATATTTTTGCAAACTAATCTACTATAATAAAATTTGAAAAGAATTTGAAGGCCCCAGAAAAAATATTAGTAGTATAAATAGTGTATACTAATTATTGTTTATATGTTGTTTTTCGATAATACAAATTTTATTAAAACGAGTTATCAGTAAGTATAGCCAATGGTTCGTATGTGTTCCAGTTTTCCGGCGGAAACCGACACCGTGAGTTTTAAGTCAATTATTATGCAGCTTAGACGAAGTAATAAGGTTGTAGTCCGGTCGTGTAATAACAAGCGCACTTGACTCGGGCGGCAAGTGCGCACACTTGCCGATGGGGAGAGAGCTTGCCGGGTGCTTCCCCCTTTTCTTCCTCAACTCTCGCTACACAATATCCGAGCCTCACTACCTCCGACAAAAATGTTAATACTTTTTTCCTATTTCTAACCGAAAGATTCATAGTTTTCATCTTTTATAATAAGACAGATTGAAATTATGAATTCATACTACCCCGAGGGGTCGCCGTCACTTTTCTGGTGCAATGTGAAATTTCAGTTATAAAATTCAATTACATAAACGACAAATGACAAAATTTTAATTTCATAAATTAAACGACAAAATAATTCATTGATTTTTATTTCGTACATTACGGAAGTTTTAGAATCGGGCTTTTATCCATTACAAAAATTCATTCTAAAGTAGTTTCGAATACATTTTTGTACTCTGGGAGGGTTTGGAATACCGTAGTATTCTCTATCGTCTATCTCCTCTCGCTGGTTTTTAGCCAGGTGTCTTTTTGGCATATTGTGGGGAAGCCTGTCTGACCCTGTCAAATAGTTAATATTCCATAATATTCCATAATATTCCATAATATTCCATAATATTCCATAATATTCCATAATATTCCATAATATTCCATAATATTCCATAATATTCCATAATATTCCATAATATTCCATAATATTCCATAATATTCCATAATATTCCATAATATTCCATAATATTCCATAATATTCCATAATATTCCATAATATTCCATAATATTCCATAATATTCCATAATATTCCATAATATTCCATAATATTCCATAATATTCCATAATATTCCATAATATTCCATAATATTCCATAATATTCCATAATATTCCATAATATTCCATAATATTCCATAATATTCCATAATATTCCATAATATTCCATAATATTCCATAATATTCCATAATATTCCATAATATTCCATAATATTCCATAATATTCCATAATATTCCATAATATTCCATAATATAGAAGCTGTTGATAATAAGCCCGCAATGCAGAACTGTTATGCCGGTTAGCATTAGGTGCGCCGCATTTCCGCCAATACCCAAATTGAATCGGACTCGAATCTTATACTGCTGGTGAACTTTTGAAAGTTACTACGCACATTGATTTAGTCTAATGTACGAAGTTTTCAATCAATTGCGAATTTCAGTTTATTGCCACTGGAGCTCAAACAACTACGGAAGAATATATTAAATGTTATTCGATATTATAATATCTACGCGATGGGGAGTTGGTCCAGATCGGTTGTATCAAGACAAAAGTGCTCGTCTTTCAATAAGATCGCCCCCGCTATTAAACATTAAATTGTCGGTTAGGGAACTGTGGAAGCGTCGGCCACCTAATTTTCCGAACACGTTCAGGCGTTAACTGTGTACGTTCCCTTTGTGGTGCCGGTACAAAGCTCCGTCTGAGGGCATTCATTAGATTACCATTTTCCGCATCGATTGCCTGTTTAACAGAGATTGTTTTCTTCCAGATCCTTAGGCTGGGAAATCGTCCTCGGTCAATTAATTAAATTTAAGCTTTAACGATTCGCGGAAGCATACGAGGAACGGAATGCATTTATCTCTGTACACGATGTTAGTTGTGTGGCAAAAACAACTGATGTTTAAATTAGCAAATTTAAATTAACAACAACTTAAATGTACTACAAATAATAAACGGATCATTAAAATTGTTCGCTCAATATAATCGAAGCTTATGAAATCCACCTGTCGACATGCGTAATGTACCATCTATTTATATAAGATATATAATCGTCGTAACTTCGTGTAATTCAACAACAAATACACCTCCACTTCCACTAACGTGGATTACTTATGTAGTCTTGAAAAACATCGGATATTATACGCTCCGGCTTTGAGGGTTAGGAATTTCAGAACCGGTTTCGATCGAATTTCCCTAATTCGCTCACTCGGCTTGAATTCAATGGTATTACGACTGTTTCAGTGTTAGTAATTGCCTTGTAAGCGTCTTGCGGTCGGTTACCGTCGTAAGCGGACTTGCGGTTGGACATATTTTTGGCCGTTAAAAGCCCTTCTCTTGACCCGTGCCGAATCCTATCCGACTCTTTACTATTAATGAAATTAGCCGAAAAATGGATTCGACGGCGGAATAAGATGATGTAAACCGGGCGTCGGGTGAGATAGCGGGGCCGGGGTTGGAACGCGGGCCTAGCCGTTGCATATTCATGGAGCCCCGGGCTCGATCCGCTCCCCGATAACGAAGCGTCCTCCTTTAGCGTCAACCCCCACCGGCAAATATTAATAATCGGATTTATTTGCACGTAAATTGACGCCGGCTTTAATCCGAGCCGGCGCCCGGTGAAGATTTTTCTATCTGGCAGTATCTATCGCACCGTCTCATTTTATTGCCGGACCGAACAATATTTAGTCTATTTGTTTCTTTTGAATTAATAATCTCCTGTATTTATTTATGAGAGAAGGTAAAACGGGTTTTGTGAAAGGTGAAGCGGGAAGGCATCTTGGGGTTGTGGCGAGGGTTTGGAATATAGCCCTTCTTTAGACAGCCGAGTAGTGACGGAGCTGATGGAATACTTCTAATTTAATGCTAGATCCAGTCGCCATTAATATGACTTGAATAAATGACAGTCAGTAACACAGACTATAGTATAGTTGCGTACCACACATTCACTTAGTATTAAAACATGTAATAGGAACAGAATTACAATAGTAATGAAATTCAGATTAATTGCGCAAATAACCCATACATAATGCACATACATCTATCTATAACTACTATATTCATCTATTGTTTTTACACCCTAATGGTTGTGTAATCAATTCGGTAAATAATGAATACTTCGCAGTTTAAATTGCTTTCAGAAGGGGCTGGCAAGGTGTAAGGTCAATTTTTTACTCCAACGCCTTCCCTCATTATTCGTCATTTCCGCCTGCCCTCGAACGAATTACGGGTTTTTCGTGGCCTGTAATTAATTTTAAATGATGGATGAATTGTTTGTTCGCGGGGACGGCCAGGTTTCGAAACGCGTTTTCGCATTTTCCGGAGCTTTAAGCGGATTCCAGTTCCAAGATAGATCGGTTTCGACTTCGCGCCGTGAAGCAGTAGCGCCCCGTTAGTAATTTAGCCGTCTACTTATAAGCGATGCTCCTTTCAGCCTTTTTTTTACACTATTCACAATTACTGTCCGTCTCTTTCTTTTATCTTTTCATTGTTTTGAGAGATACGTTTGTTCACTTGTGCCTTCTGTATATAATTCGATGGATGAAGGGAAACGATCATGAATAAAAAAAAATAAATAAAGTGGTGAATCTAATTACTGAAGTGGTGAACTAAATTTAGTAATTATTTTTCACAATTTTTGGGGTTTACAGGCTACCACCTTGAGAAGTCTCCTTGGATTAAATTTTAATTATTTTAAGTTACATTTTAATTTTCGAAATAACCCCTAAAAATTCGGCAGCTACAAAATCGGTGCTACAAATCCTTTATTCCGTTGAAAATTATTTCTCTCTCGTTATGAAATTCAGTTCCACTTTACTGCAATATATCCGTACTATATAGTCATATGTATTTATTAAATGTTCCAATTAAGTGGGGGACATTAGGGCACATTGTCTTTGTCAGAATACTCCTATATTAAGTATTTGTTATACATACGGAAAACATGAGGTATAAAACGCGTATTCCAATTTGTTTTCTAATGCATATAATAAACATTCTTCAACGGAGTGTACAGAAATTAACACACACTTCTTCGCTTAATCGAACCGTTCTAGTGTTTAGTGTTAAGTAAGAGGGGCGTCAGTCTCATAGAAATCCTGAGCCACTGTCGCTCAGTCGTTTTTAAGCCATTCGCTTAAACTTTCAGAAAAGCTCCCCAGGATCCAAGGCAGTCTAATGTACACATCACCCCATAATCTTCTCAAACAACCAATATGGGGGCAATTTTATCTCATACAGTGATCTCATAGCCAGCCACGGCTATTCACCACCGAGGGTAGTAACGGGACATCAAACAATAGGAACTAACAGAAACTACACTTACTCGTTTGTGGAAACTGTTCGCGAGTCTTGCCGATTTCACATCCAATCTTATGGAATATTCGAGTATTTATGTTTTACTTTAACCTCAGATTTTATACCAATATATGGATACAACTCACCAAATGAATCAGTTCGAAATTAACAATCCGGTACCTCCAGTTTACGATAAATGAATCTCTCGAATTATTCTGGTAGATAATCGGTTCTGGTTGGAACAGTTCTTTAGAGAAAAATTCGAGTTATTCGAACTCGATTATATTGATATATGGGTATGAGTATTGATTATACTCGAACTCTAGGGCTATCGAGAGCTCAAAAATAGCCGCCTTCCACGGTTAGGCTTCAGATAATGCCTACGTAATTGCCGTCCTAATTACATTACAAATCTCGACAAAAAATTACCGAAGCGTAAAAATTAAAAGGCTTTATGAAGTGAACCCTCGATGTAGGAAATTAATGAAGGCCGGCCGTGGGGACCTCAATTTTCCTATTTCATATATTCATTTCGTATATCGAATAAAATAAAATTCGTCTTGATATGGGAAAAAATATCGGTTAGCGGGGTTGACCCCCGAGTGGGTCCCGTCAATGGGACACGCACTAACAACAGGCCATAACATATAATTTGAAAAAACACTAATCCTATCCAAAGAAAGCATCTATTATAAGAGGATTATAAGAGACGTAATTGAAATACATAAAAACAACAACTTCAAAAGGGAAGTAGGCTGCAATATTTGCAGAGGATGCTTCCCGGTAATACGGGAACAAACATCTCTTAATCGCGAAAGGATTAACAACACATATCCCCACATATATAAGAAGCCCAAGTTGATCCACCCTTCAGTCGGACCCTGATGATAGAACCAGTTAGAGTTCTGAAACGTCGGAAGCAGACAACGCCCAAGAGGGCCCCATTGAATGGAGCCCACTCGGGTGGTTTCCAAAAACAGGGAAAAAACCCGGAACAGCGGGGGGTCAACCCCGGTTAACCGATATTTTTCACGTATCAGGACGCGATCTCACCAGAAGCCAGTCAGTGATGCTAGCGATTCGAGCATCACTCATTTAAAAAAAAATTAGTTTTTCATTCCCGGAATTCTAAATCAAATTTGGACCGAGCTTAGGATTGAAAAGAAGAGTTAGCCGGTGTTTAATAATAAAAAAACCCAGCGGCCTCTTAATTTGAGTGGACTGTGTGAATCATGCGGACTTAACGGCCGTACGTGTGTGAGGTCGCTTGAAACGGGAGAGCGCTTTTTCAACTCGAAAAAAATATCTATCGAGCTCAATTAAATGTTAGTCAATATTTTATTCTTTTTAATTGTCCAGCTATGGGGAAATAATTTTTTGCGGTTTCCATGTCGGCGAATTCTCGGTATTCTCTGCAGTGCAAATAGGCTCTGGCCCCGTAATCGATCCGCACTCCGATACCCCCTCCTCCCCGGTTACTTTCAAAACCTGCCCCAATATCAACCCATTAAATTCCGATAGCTCTTTTCCCCTTCGACTGCAGTCATTGACAGCCAAGTTCACTCGGATGAAAGCGGAAAATCCCGGACGTCGGGATCACCGGAAGTAAATCGACATCACCGAGCGGGATGTAGCAATAATTTGACTAATTTAACTAATCGCATTATTTAATATTACGTTTATCGATTATAACTTCTGTGATTGTTGCCGTACCGGTGATTTACTCCCCGTGTTTCTTTGAGGTTCTGGATTGGGTTGGCGCGAATTCTGAAACTTAATAAAAATAAAGTATTTTCCTCTGTAGGTTCCCGAGCCCAATTCCATCCGGTTACATTCCTGTTACTTTACGATGTCTTCTACAAAGAGGAATGAATTCCATCAATATATATATATATATATATATATATATATATATATATATATATATATATATACACACATATATATATATATATATACACATATGTTCTCCAGAAATTCCACATTTTTATTTCTCCTTAACCGGATGTAATATTTATCCTATCCCTTACCTTGGCTTCCACGAAAAATCCGCCTTATTCGAGAATAAATTTCCCTCTCCAAAAATTGTAGGATATTAAAGCCGAACTTCGACTTAAGTAAATTAATAGTGGGCGAGGGGTCAGAGTATGGTGGTGGGGGGGATGAAGGGACTTTATATACTTAAACTGAGTAAAAGTGATTATAGCAAATTCGAAATTAACAATCCCCTCCCCATTCTCCAATCAGAGGACTTGTCTTTGTTCGTCGAGCTCATTCCAGTTTCAAGTTCTTGGGGCGGGCTAAAATTCGCGACGGTGCTGAATAATCGCGCCTTTGATAGGACTTCTGTGACGATTCCTTTCATTCTTATCTCTTGCCATTTGTTTTTATTTCGTCAAAATTCCATACCGACCGAGAAATATACTGAGGACTATGGATATAAAATTTTACAGTGTCCAAGCGCCGTGATTAGAATCTGGAGTATCCTCTCCCCAGATTTAGACGAACAAAATTCTTTCTTTAAAAGTATTAAAATAAGACGAGTTTATGTACATAAATATTGTGACGTAAAATATGTGTCATTTTCCTTCAGATGCCGGGACAGAAGCTCTCTAGGCCAGTGGCGTTTGTACCGTCCCGAGTGGGGAGATAATGTATGAGTGGGTAACAGAGCAGATGGAATGAGGTTGAGCTAGGAATGAAACTAGGAATGATGACTAGAATATACTTATCGCGTCTAGTACAAAGCTGTCTTCGCAGATGAGGTATTACCTTTTTTCTGTGGTGCAAATCAATTTTGATATGCATGTCCCTGATTTATACTATCTGATCTTTCAAATCACACCATTCACCATGGCCCGAACATACCGACAGTCGGTGGACTAATAAAATCCCGATTCCTATAGTCATTCCCGCCTCACTCCCCATCCTAATTCACTCGTTTATACCCTCTCCTCTGTCACCCATCCATTACCCCCATCCCCAAGACGGCTTAAACGCCACTGGTTTAGAGATTTTCTGTTGCCCGGATACACAACAATAGTAGGTGGCCACTCTATCCAGACAAACAAGTGATATAAAATAAACCATCCGCAATTGTACTCATAACATTTATTTGTTGATTGTACAATAAATAAAAGGAGAAAATGCCCCTCTGATACCTGAGTACCGATGTATCTCGGTTAATACAGCCGACCGATTCCTAGAACGCGGGTAACCGAAGCGCGATTTAGTAGCGATTTACTCGGTTCACCCGGCTTCAAACAAGCGGCACGCTCCATTTTCATTTAAGAGGGCTCTGCATATATGAAAAGGTTAGTTTCTGCTTGTTCTCAAAGCTGACTGTATTTTCAGATACATTTTTCCGAAGTATGAAAAAATGTTGGAAAAATCTCTATCCAATTAACCGCGATTCATTACTGATAAACGATACTAAAATAACAAGAAAATGTAGAATTTTTCAAATATTGTTCGAATGTTCGGTTGCATTACTGTGAACATTATCACTGAAATTATAATCAATTTAAATATTATTTTATAATATTAATCTATTAATAATCCATTAATATAGTTATTGTTCTTAGTTTACTAAAGAGCTCTACTCAATTAATTACACGAGAAATTAGATATTTTTTTTTATAGCTTGTCCAGTTTTATTTAAGTTCAAATTCAACTCCGTTGATGGCACAGTCTATCCGGTAGCTCGCATTGCTTTTCGCATATGTCACACGTCAATTCATAAATACATTAGGGCAGAACACTGGTGTTGAAATGCGGACTCGGCCGTCCTACTTATTTGTAAGCCCGCCGTCGGTTTTCGTCCCGCGTGTTGTTTCCCGCTAATTAACATTTTGCGGTATTAATTAAGTGTATGCTTCCTTCGCTGAGTGGACGCCGCGTTGAAATTTGTCCTTGGTCGCTTTCACACTCACTGTATTTTGCACACACCGGCCACATCCAGCGACGCCTGAATATTTTAAATAACCGACAGGGACACGAATTAAACAATAGAGTAGAAATATTCTAATGAGCGTTTCTGGGAGTTAACGAGCTTCCCTCTCGGCCCGAACTCTCTATTGAAGGGACATTTGGTGGAAACGCCAGCGTTAATTGGGGTACCGGGTTCGAAACCCGATGGCTAAAATCCTTCGTAAAATCGTTAACGCCCCACCTTATATTTCTAACCGCGCGATCCGTTCCGATTTGAAAGTCCCGACTTGAAAAATTGTAGTGACAAAATGAAAAGAAAAAAATTTGAAACTCGCCGAACCAAAGAGCTACTCTTTAATCTTCGTGGTGACCTACCAAAAATAAAATGAAAGTTCTTTGATACATTTATTGTAATCGATTAAAGGACAAAATAAATTAAAAATGTAGCGGGTATTAATTTTACTATATAATAAGTTTTGCCTTTATAAATGCCCCCCCATTACGGAGAAATCCCGAACTCAATTCGGATTATAATTAAGTATAACAATAGCCGCGCGGTATAGATTACAAACTGTTTAAAAAAAGACTAATGAAATACCTCCCGGGATTTATTAGGCGCCGACCACAATTTTCACCGGTTGATTAAAAGTTCATCTCCCTTTATTGAACCGGAAATAATTTCATTTTATTATTTCTAGTCAATATTTATTAATATTTTAATGAAGTATATATGTATAGGGATTGGTTTTCAGACGCCGACCGATGTGCTGGGCAACGATTTGCAATGGAATTTATCGGGAATCCAATAAGGTCGGTGGGGGTGTGGGCGGCGTAGGCGAATCGCCCCCGGTCCCAGTGTTCCCCCATCATTCAATTTTACGATTTTAGTTTCACCGACGTTACAGGTTGCTCAATACACCGAAAAAACCCCATTTCCTGGCAGGGTAAATTTGCCCAAAAATTCTATAAACCCCCGGAAATATTTCGATGGATGGCATTTTTGTTTCAACAGTTTCACCGGCAAAACATAATTTAATGTCCGATTTCCCGATGAAACGAAAATAATTAATTGTATTTATTGTTATTACTACAATACCGAATGTATGGAATTTTTAGATGACTTAGTCATCTAAATCAGTTCTTAAGGAACCAACCACAGAATTGTAATCGATTCAAATACTTTAATGTAATTAGCTTACCTTATAAACGCATTATATAAAATCCCATTCCAGACTGAATTATTTCATTACAAATTCCATTAACGACGATTGGGGAAATATAACTGGCAATAAAACCCAGCGTATAACCGGTTAATATACTAACCTGTCAGCTTGCTATCAGGAAATGTTTGCCATAGTGAAGATTTTCTATGGGAAATTTGTGAGACTTAGAACTCGAGTTCTTTGCTAGACCCGTGTTGACTTCTCGCCATCTTCAGAACAATTCCGTCAGTAAACTAGTCACTTTTATATTAACTTCAATCTCGTGTAATGCGTTCGAATATATTTCTTATATGAATTATTCCTAATATAAATTCAATAACTCATATATAGGTTGAGACTGTGTCTTTTCAAGTCGATACATTCTGGTGATTCTGCATCGAGTGTTGTCGATGCAGACACTCACCGCGTTAAATGAATTTTCATTTAATTTCAAACTGGAATTGAACACCGGAATGGTGTGTTGATGTGTTTTACTTTTGCGGATTATATGTCACACAGGAGCTCGGCATATCGCTCGTGTTTTATATCGTTTAAACAGACGCATTTACGGTTTTCCTTTTTCCGGTGAAAATCCGGAAAGCGTTAAGCGTTTATTTTCCAGTTTACATCAATGAGTGGTGGGGGGGGTGCTTGTTTCTGAACGCCCGTACGCCGATTGGTAAAAACGACACCCGGTACAATTAATTCGGGCCTCCGATATTTTATTTATTCCGGCCGACGGCAAACCTCGAAATTGCCGGCTTTATCTGAAGAGCGCATCGAATAACGCGCCGCGACGCGTACACAGGTATCGGTAAACAAATTAGCGTCGGTTGGGAGTCCAATTTCCCTCTCAGTTCGGATAATAACGTTTTCGTGTCGGCAAATACGCAGCCGGAGCCCGATTATATAAACGGGTATATCGTAATAAGTCGTACCGAAGCCGGGAAACCGGTTTCTCTTTGTGTGCGTGCGACTACACGCTAGTCTGACCAGTCCGACTGAAGAATAGACAGTTGTTCCTAAATGTGGGCAGCAATCAACACCAGACAGCCCCACAGAGGCAAAGGTGGTTTCACAAGAAATATCCTGTAATACAGGGGTCAACTCGACATCCGAGGTTCTTCCCACAGTATTACCCGATCCTACCGAAAGTTAGTTATAACTCAAGCCCTGGGCGCAGAAACCTTCTTTAATTTCATAGGTGTGTAATGTTTTCCTCGAGGACATTTTAAATTCAGTGTTTAGCGAAACAAAGCGGCCGATAAAAACCGTCATTTTCGCCGATTCGAAAATGTTCCTCGGCCCGAGCAGAAAATCGGGATGAATGCGAAGACTGAGTTGGGATCCGGTCGGGGGCCAATGTGTGCCCCTAAGTCCCCATAAGTCGCGGTAATGCGGTTTCGATTGGGCAAAGTTGCCTCGTTCTGAGGAAAGGGCAGAGACAGTGAAGAAAAAACGAGTGGGAATCTGAAAAACGTTTCAGGCACTCGGCCACATGACACAGACACTGGGTGCTACCGCCCTTTTTCATACGCTATAAAAATTTGACGATCTTATATAAGAAAACAAATTGCTTAGAAACAATATTTATATTGATTATACGACGAAAGTTTTCGAATTTAAAATAGCACCTCTATTTTTGCGCTACGCTATCCGAATCGTGAACGATTTTATGTAACCATTTACTTTTCATTATTGAAATAAGGAAATTATTTTGGGAGGATATTTATTAGAATATTTCTTTATTAATTTTGTCGAAGATATTTATAAATGCAGGCGCATAACTTGAGGAATTAAAATGCTATACATTTTATAAAATCCCGCGGTTTGTATTTTTAATTACATATCAAAGGCATCTTATCAAAAATATAATAAACGGAAATAAATGATTAGTAATTTTCGAATTTAGTGAATGGAAAATATATTGCGACAATTCTTTTTAACTAAACAAAATAATCTAAAATAATCGGATGATTCCTAAATGTTATGGGAGAAAGACTCAGTTTGTAAAAGGTGCTGGTTCAGTCCTAGTTTTCATCATATACGAATTCACCTTGTAATCTTCTTAATTCATCTTTCCTGTGGAATTTACGTGTTAGCTACGATATATTTTTAAAATTGAATGCCGGAAGTGCTTCTGGAAATTGTTTGAGCGGAGTTAAAACCTCCGGATTTTTTGACGCGTTTTCCCACAGAATTACAAAGCATCGCGCCCCTCCTCCTCGCCCTACCATTCACCCAGACATTCCCTAAATTGGCAAACGGGCACCTGCTCACGCTCCGCTAATCCCGAAATCGAAAATGAAAAACAAAACACTCACGAAAAAAATAAATGAACGCTAAAAAACCGAACGCGGAAAAAATGTAAAAGCCCAACGGAATAATCCCTGGAGGGGGTAAAAAATTGAAGCTCCGCCGAACCCGTGCGCTTTTGCGGCCGTTGTTCGACATTTTTATTCTTTCCGCCTGCATAAATGCAACGCCAGGGTTGCGTGCTTTTTTCGCGCATTCTTATCGGTTTCTGTTTACGGGCTCGGCTCATTTGGAGGAAATTGGACTTGCGGGGGGTATCGTCGTGCACTCGGGGCGGCGGGGCAATTTCCTGCAGCGACGGGAGCGTACTGAAAAGGAGGACTTAAAAAAAAAATCATAGCAAAATGTTTTCTAACTGGACGTACGGAATTGAGCTGTGGGAATCCACCGGACCGTCTAAACAATTCAACCAGTGCAATCTATAATCCATAGTAAAATTGTTTGCGCCCCACCTTATTTTTCCGACCGCACGTTCCGTTCCAATTTGACATTCCCGTTCGTCCATGAATTAGCGGGTGCGCCATTAAAAACTATCCCATCGCTCCAATCCTTTGATTCGAAAACTCTCCTCGCATCAACTTCCTGAATATCTCGAGCGCTGCCTTAAGAGTAAATGGCCTCGTATTTCCTTACTATCTAGTAGGGGTTGGTGCGGCAGTACATGTTGTGCGGCCGTCGAAAGTACATTTCTGTTATCAAATCGTCACAAATATAATTTTGATATCCAAATGGAGTTAAATATTTTGTTCAAGGCTGGTATCGATAAATGGAGTATTGAAACCCGCCTAGTACACACAATAGGCGAAGCCAAAAATGGAGGATTTCTAAAATTGCTTCAAACGGAAGTACTGGGCCGTTCAGTTCTAATACATATGTTGATAGTTTGAATTTATTTTACAAATTTGAGCGTTAGAAAAAATAAAATTGATATCCCGGAACATTTTTGGCCGAGTAATAACCATCATCACTCAGCAAAATACGCCATCATCAGTATGTAAAACGCCGCAGGAGTAAACAGTAAGGTTCCTGATGGCGCTTCACTTTCGGCCCGAGCAAGCACAATTAAGCCGGCAGTTTTATGACGCAATTATTTGCGTTTTATGACGGATAAAAAAAAAAAATTCTACATATTCTACAATGGCCCACATTTGATGCTCCCTACGGTACTCGCACTTACAATCGTTGCCCTTTTATCATAATACTCTCCTCTCCGATATTATCTCATCTCAAACTTATTACAAGCAGATCCAGATGCCGGCTCCTTTCACCGTTTTCAAAACAATTTGTTATTATCGAAAAATATTTTGTTTTCTCTCGTGAGATTTGTGAGACGCTCCCCTGCCTATTTCTCGGTGCGGTAATTGGTTATTCTCGTTGTCTTGCCTGGGCTAGTAGCGTTAAGTTAACATTCGCGTATATTAATTCCATCGCGAGGAACTGGTATGTAAATAATGGACAAAGCTTCACAAAAATAAAATGAGAACCAAAGTGCCACAACAATAACGCATAGCATCTTGCATAGTCTGCCGCCTGTCCAATAGTATTTGTGTTTGTTAGTACTCCTACTGTAAGTTCCATCGCCGGTGGAAGTTCTCTCCCTTCGCAGGCAACTAACTTACTACTCCCTCCCTCCGACGCTTAATCAGATTTAAGCACCCTCCGCAGCCCTCAGGACTCTGCAATCGCTCGTTCTATATTTTACAAAACGATAATTCGATCTTTCGCTTTACGACTTTTGCACGGCCGTCTCCTCCACTTCATGTGCGTAGCCGAAGTAGTGGGAAAAAAGGAAATCCGAAAGTTGCCGCGTAGGGATTTCCCAGCTCGGTTGTCGGCCGGAGAAAACTGAGCAGGGGGAGTTTATCTGATACGGAGGAACGAATATATTTGAAAAGGGCGTAAACCCTCTCCTGTATATTCCTCTCAGCAACACAACAAAAGGGTGATATTACACTTGTATATAAGGAATACAAGTATTCACATGAGGTTTCATCTTCCCTTATGAGTTCAACATATTTCATGTCGGGACATGTATATATATATATATATATATATATATATATATATACACACACACACACACACACACATTGTGCAGAAAATACGAACTTTGTCCCATATGAATCGATGCCGAATACGAAATTATTTACATACATGATGTACATTAAAAGTATTTTCTGTGGAATCTTCTGCAGCGATGGAATTCCAGTATATTGTTCCAATGCAGTCTCTGGATATGCAGGCATAGTAAAAGAAATTTGGACATATCAAAATAAATTCAACTTACGCATTACGGTATTCCATTTATCTGCACATTTGATGGTTGTTCGCGTTTGGACTACTGAATTTAAATCAAACGTGTGCACTGAAATTGACGAGTTCCTCAGTTTTAATTCATTACAAAATGGTTAGCATCCAGTGTGTGCATTCTAATATAAATGCAAGGATGTATTCGAATCCTTGAGGATAAGTCTTAAGGTATTACAGCTCCCAATCGATAGAAGCAAAACAATGTACTGCTACTGTATCGCAGAAATAATATCTGCATATTTTAGCGCAGTCAATTTTAATTCGTTTATATTACATAATGTTGGAAATCACAAAGTTACACAATGAGCGTTAAAAATTAAAATTTCAATTTTAAAGAGCACACTGGAATTAATAAATGAGTTCTCCGGCTTCATCGACTGAGTTGCCGACGCTTAATTTTCATTTCGAAACAACCAGCTCAAAAGAATAACATTTTTGAAATATGAAATACTTATTTTCTGCAATAGTTACGACGAATGAGTCAGTTTACCCTCGGGGCTTTCACGAGTGCATAACGGCCGGCAGACGTACGACGTATCGCGGTTGAGATACTGCACGTTCGGGGCGCGATCGCCGAATTTATATCCCCCATGAGGTGTTGATTTAAAATTATCTCCTTCCGCTTTTCCGGAAAAGCGATATCTTTTCTTTTCCGTCCAATGTGTCGCCTCCCGCTTAAGTGAGTTAGAGACCCCGCCATAAATCGCCGGGACCCCGGCCCTGACAACCCTGATACCGGCCCGCCGCTTACTTAGCACATTAAGAATAAATTTTTCCCCCTTCCCAATAAGATTTTTTTGGGACTTATCCTGATGAATTAAAAGAGTGCCGTTATATTCTGAACCTCCAATGGCGCCATTTCGGCATTTGATGTACGTTACACGATTCGACCGAATAATTCCTGCAACAATCCGTGCAAACTCTATTAAGTTCATGATTCGTTAACTACCTCGGATTTCCAAATACACGGGAGCAACGTCCTATCCCTCGCTTACCGTCTATTCGCATACATTTTATTATAATTTCATTCAATGTGAGAAACGAATGAGGAATTCCTACATTTCATATAAACGATTATCGGGACAAGAAACCATTTTTAAACACACAGAGAGTAGTAAATGAATTAATTTGCGATTGAAGAAAAATTCGGCCCTCCGCCTGATAATCGAACTCAGGGTTTACACCGCATCCTTGAAGAATAAAAACATAATAAACCCTATTAATATATATTATTATAGAATAGTAATTTATATTGTAATTATTTCGGATCGAAGGTTATAGCCTTTTCTTGTTTTTGTCGTTAACTCGGTAAAGACGCACTGGCAATGACGCATTTTGCGGAGGCCAGAAAACAGGTAAATTCCAAAGGATTCATTGTAATTTCAGTCAGTTATGGATGAAAACGAACTGAAACGTGAGCGTAATAAAAATATTTACTAATAATAATAGACTTTTTGTCATATCTACTTCTCAACCGCAGACTGGAAGACCTTCAATCAGGAAGCCTCAAGTTAGCAACTGAAATATGTTATCGAACTTCAGTTGAGTGTTCTGGAGTTAAGAAAAGATTAACTCTCATATCTGTTCCAGACTATAAACTCCAGGTGTGTGTAACCTCGTTTTCCGGCTTACGCGCAAGTGCGGACCGATAACTGCAGCTTGTTCAGTATCTAAACTACCTTCGGTCGAAGATAAAGCACAGACCAGAACGAACACATAAACCACTATTCTACTCTCAAATCATCTCCTGCTGCGCGGAAGCTGATATTCGTCTTTTGACCTGGGACGACTGGTTGCGAGAAAGAAACTGATACCGGCAATCCGTTCCACGCTATCGCCGTTAAAAATGTTGCCAAATTTTCGTAGAAAAACTTGCGAAGGCGGAAATACAAATTCGGCCTAGTTTTTGTTTAGTTTGTTTCTAAATAGTTTTATATCATTATATTGCTATCAACTTCTATGAAATGTTTTCATCAAAAGAACTCTTCTGATACTTCAACCCCACGCTTTTCAATATGTTTTAAATTTACAGCAGAAATTCCAAGACGAGCACCTGCGATCTCTAATTATGTAGCGATTAAATTGAAAAAGCTTTCATTTTAAAATTAAATCATTTTCTACCAGTAAACGCCAGACCGCACCCGGGTATAATTCGCAATCGGCTTCCGTGTAGTCTACGTGTACGAATTCGCCTCTGCCAATCGCGGCCCCGCGTGTAATGGAAATCCGGGACAAGGAGTTCCCATCGAATAGGATATTCGAATCGAGTGGTTTTCAAATAACTCAGGACACTCGAAAAATCAATTAGGCGATTCGTCCCGGAAAAGGACCGGCTCGCCACGGATAAAGTGCAAATATGAGACCGGTCGAACTCGAGATGCGAGTACGAAGGAGGAATCGATTCAAATTTGTCGACCGTATGGGACTCAAATAGCAAATCATCGTCGTTCGCTAATCGGTTTCGAATATCTTCAGATCCCCCAGTTTTCTCGATTTTCTATCTCCTCTCGCCGGTTTGATCTTTTTTCAGATCCGTCTTCATTAGCCGTTTCCGTCAGTATGGCGGTGTGTTGTTACTCCGGCAAAAGATCGAACCGGAGGAATGGAGGGTTCCTGCTGGTCGGCTAATTTTCGAGGAAGCGACGAGGAGTCTTGTCCACGGCAAGGAATCGCGGGGAGAACCAAATGGAGGGAATGGGCCCACGGTGAGGAGGAACGAATTGATTCCGGATGTAAGGTCGATGAACCAGTTACCGGGTATTCTTGAGAGAAAAACTTTCACACACGACAACCAGAAGAGAGAATCAACTTAAATAAAAGAACTGCAACTCATCGTCCGCTGGTCTCGGATCAACTAAACCGGAAGGTGGCTGGAACATCTCTCTTTATAGAATGACTGTGTGGCCAGTTATACGTTGTCGATTGTTCAAGTCATATTAACCAAGGAATACTGTTTTTTTCTTTGATTCATCATATTCGACGGCCGCTCGTTATTTACCACCTCTCGGCATTTTATGATCGCACATTTAAACGACAGATTATCTTTCAGGAGTATTGTTCAGAGTTTTAATTGCTCAGTCTCTGTGAGCCGAAGCCGAAACGCTTAAGACCTCGACTATATTACCGAGGAATGGTGCCGACGTAAAACGGCGGGTTTTACTCGGGACAAAACGGTTACTTTTGAGCCGATCGAGTTGAGCGGGTCCGTCGGTAGAGAATTCTAGTGGAATTTGAAATTTGAGCTAATTACAGGCGACGGAGGAGCGTGTGGAGACAGGACGCGAGAGAGTATTTCCGAGGTAGACTGTCGGTGGTGTGTTGGAGCCGAGGAAAGGGATATATTCGCCGGGGGAATTAGGGGCCGAATAGGAGGCTGGCAACGAGAATGGGAGGGTGTAGAAAGAGTGGAAACGAGATGTTGACAGAGGCCTGTTTGCTCTTTGGCCGTGGGGTTCTATTTTGCGTCGTGGCTCCCCTCCTACCCCACGGACAGTAGAGTGCCCCCGGGCTCCGACGCCGGCGCTTTTGATATTTTAATCCGGATAATTACAGTGGGCGAAACTTGCAATTTTATAATTGACACGTTGACCGACGTCCGTGCCGATTCATTTATTCGGAACGAATCCCTTTCATCCCTCTGTCCCGGTGATCTCTGTTTTCGTACTCTCCTATGCGTGACAAAAACGCTCCTGTGTTGTTCCGCATTTTTTTTATCCTAGAACTTAAAGATCAACGTCGGCGGTCCCAATAATTTAAGCCTCTTACCAGCGATGGAGAAATTCCGTCGGATTATCGGCCAAAACTGTTATGCTGGGCCAGTTGTAATATTTAGTATGCATTATTTATACAACTTAATTACGCGTTTATTGACTTTTTACATCTCGGCACTGTTCGGGTTTATGAGCACCGGTGGTGGGGATGGGGCATACAATTAATCCCCCCAATGTTAATTTGAATAACGAAATTTCATTTGTTGAGCTCAGCCCGAAAATTCTTGTTTCGAGCACGGGCTCTCTTACACCAATTTACTGATTGAAATCCAACTTTCGGGTTGGGGAGAACGTGATTGAACTCCCCGCCACCATTTCCCACCGCAATTTCCCCATTTCGGTTTTTATTAATATCCCTTCTGGTGATATTAACCGTAAGGTCAAAATATTAATTTGCCGTTCCTTTGGGAATTAATTACCTATGTACTGAATGCAATTAGTGACCGGAATGTGCTTGTACAAAGAATGTGCTTGCAATATGCATGCGGTCAGAGTGAACGTTCGTGGACTTTGACCTACATCTTCTTGTGCGGACATTAAACATACCCAGTTGGGCTCTGTTTAAGAGCCTATTCATTTAATAAAAATTCAATTAGGATAAAAGCTATGCAATTCCTTTATAGGAATGCGATAGGGATGCGAGGTGTCGAGCAAAGTAATATTCAGCATCGATGTTTACATTATGTTTCAAAAGTTCGTAATTAATTATTCCTGTATAACCCCACAGACAGTAATACTTTCTTTTCTTTGAAGTCCTGGTTTAACTGTAGACGAAGGTGATTGTCCTGGCGATAACCGATGTCCTTTCTTAAATAATGTTTATTAAAAAAACGTAAAAAACGACAGGTAGGGTAAGAATAAAATTAACCCTTTAATTTGCTGGGTAGTAATTTGACTTCATCGGCCGAATACAGGAATAAATACAATTACAAATGAGTATAAACTCCGCTGAATTTATAATTTATAGAAAATTATTCATCATTTATCGGTGCGGTGAATAAAATTAAGATGAATACGATTACATTATAATTATTCCGGCAATGCTGTTTCTCTATGTGACAGTGGCAATGAAAAATGACTTAATTAATTCATTCATGCAACGGGGCATTATCGAACAGCTTTGTGGAGAGGAATGTGTTTACAGGAAGGGGCTTTTTTGTAGCGCAAACCCAGAGCGTAAGGCCACTTTGAGCCGCTATCTGGACTGCCGATCGCCTTTAATCGAATTAGGCACGCGACCCGATTTGTAAGGTGTGAACGGCCAGAATGGATAAGGAGAATGTGAACGGATAGTTCCGACGAGACCATACATATCCGGTCTACGACAATTGCGAGTTGCTTCTAGGTGGAAAAGACAAAGCGGAGGTGTGACAATCTCTGCATTCTATATGATAAAGATAAAACATTTTTTTTTTATTTGAGGTACCCGTTTTGAAGTACGCAATGTTGTTGATATATCGCTTGTTAGATTTTCTGCTGCTGCTAGATTCACGGTGGGACGTTGAGAGTGAACTGTAATTCACAATTGAATACTTTCGTTGCAGTCTCGGATCTTACGTTTAAGTACCACCCATGGGCAGGTATTTTATGAAATATTTATTTAAAAACATGCCCTAATGATTTGATCATTAATCATGCATTAATTGACGGGGTTTTCTATACAGTCCGCCTAGTCTGTCCTTTATGGGACAACCTCGTTCGTCAACCTAGTAAAGCTGAAGCGCTTCACTGGCTTTTTGAGAAGAACGTCTGTTTTCAACCCCCCTCCCCCCCATCCAGTACCCATTGATGTTGATCTATTGAACGTAGCTATTGCAAACAGTCTGGCCAGTGTTTGTTTTGAATTGCCACTGGTCTAGTATGTATATCTTTGGTGCTTCAGAGCTGTACACAGAGCGGTGTTGGCGCCGAATAATTTGACTCCTGGATGTAATGTCTCCTGTTTACAATTTGAATGGAGTTACGCAAGCTTTGCGGGGGTGTTACGTCTGGTTTACATCGCACAATTATTACGGAAGCAGTTGTACATATTTTAATTGACCACTGCCATTTTGTACAAATCAATACTTTTCAATACTCTAGTTACAATAGGCTTAAGCGAGAAGAAAAAACAGTTTAGTAGTGTATTTCCTCGTTCAAAATAATTGGTAATTCTGAACCTTAAGGAACATTTATTCGTTACTGCCTCTCTCTAAAGTCTTATTCTATTCCATGCGAGGTATGGTCCAAGATCGTTGTTAAGTCCTTTACCGCCACATCCTGGACTTGGCCTTATTCTCTTCCTTGAGATGCCACTAAATTTATTACTATTTGCATTATCATTACAACAGGTATATTGATACTACATACAATTATGGTAGAGCGATTTAAAAAAAACAATAGTATTTCCATCCTTTCAATTACGCGAACATTACACGCGATAGGCGAGTTGTAATTTATCCTTACTATGTTTTTTGTGACCGCAATTAAAAGCCTGAATAAGGATCGAACTGGGTTTGGGACAGAATGACTTATGAGAATATTCCCCGCAATTTCGTTTAAACGCTCTTTGCGTTCATTAGGCCGTTTATGCGGTGCATCGGTTAATTGAACCAATTTGATAATAAGTCCATAAATTGGGGGTAGCCTGAATTAGCCTCGTCCGAACGTTCGGAAACTACCTTAAATATATACCTTACGAATATATATTCTCACGTAATCCGGTAACTAATTACCGCTACTAATTCACAGGTAAATATCCGATTTATCGTTTATTAGGGCAGTATCTTATGAAATGGAAATCGGAGTGAGAGGGCGTTAATATTATTATTTGAACCGTGCGCTTCTGTCCTAGCGTTGTTTAACGATCAAATATGATTTTAAATCAATTCATTGCCCTTGTTTTTGTTAGCGAATAACGAAATTGCTTCCGTATCTCCTCTTAAACGATTAATGAAACATACATCGCGGGATAATTACTTTCATACTCTTTCATATAATATTTATATCTTTGTACACAATACCGCGTGACGTACTAACATAATTTAATTTCGAAGCGAACAAATTAACTAACAGCAGGATATGGATTACCAAGCTTTTACTCCTTGGACTGTGTTACTCTGCTAATTGATGTAGCGTGGTAATTTATTTACCTTTAACATGAAAACCATAAACGATTCAATAAGTGGGATAGCGGGTTTAAGTGCACTATATAAAAATCGGAATTGAAATAATATTAACCTTTTTAGGTAATAAGATTACTACATAATTTGTTAACAGCCCACGTTTCATTTCTATAATTTGTATAATAAAAATTTGTATCACCTCAATTTCCAAAATTATTGGAAGATCGTTGTAAGAAACGCCGATAATAGGATGATATCGAAAACTAAAGTACGTACACCGCAAACAATCCTATTTTGATTAGAAAATTTCACTCAAAGCAGGTTTTCAACGGTGAGAGGCGTGAATGAAATATTTCCCAGAAAGGGCGGGAGCAACTGGGACATTTGAAGGAATCGCTAACATATTGTTAAAGAGTAATGATGAAAAAACGCTACTTAAAAGGGGACCGGACGTCAGAGGGGGGTTCTTTTCCGAGAGAGATTGAAAAAGGACGCGGGAGCATAACCGGGGCGGTGGGAAGGGGGAGGCGAACAAAAGAAATTAGTTTAGCGAAATTCGCCGTCGAAATAAAAATACATTTTCCGCGAGAACACAAGGAGACGCGAGATCAAAAGTCCAGCTCCACATTTTTTAGAGGAATTAAAGTCGGGTGACTAGGTGCGGGGGGAGGCTCTAGCAAAGGTCGGTGCGGCGGGTAGAAAATTGAAAAGTCCCTTTAAAGACCTTACCACCTTACCCTCCCCCCGTCCACCCCCACGTTTTTAGTCGATTGAGAGCAGGGAGGAGCCTACGATAAGGGTAAATGGAGAGTTACTTAAAAACAAGGGCCCAATCGCCGGGGCCTACCACGGGCCGGTACCGACCCCAACCTTAAAATTGTTCCCACTTCGCGTGTAAGGGCGGTAAGTCAAATTCTGTATTCTTTAGAATTTGAAACAATATTTCTCGTCTAGTACAGTCACAGTGCTATCAGGTTCATTGAGTAAATACATTACTAACACAATCAATTAAAACCAATATGCGTGTTTACGTATTTGTGCAATAAAATCCTACTAACAGTGTATGAACTCAAGTTAGTTTCGGATTCGATTTCCATATTTATTTTCCGTCCAACAAATCAATTTACGACGTTGCGATCGCGAACGTTACCGAGCCCGTTCCGGCCCCGATCTGGGAATAAAACAAACAGGCGGAAAAATAAATGAAATAAAACCGTGTAATAATTTGGCGCTCGGGGCACAAAGGGTGAGGGGGAAGTTGAGCAGGTATTGGGGCCGCGGTTTTGTCCCAAGAGAATAATAGCTCTGTTTTGGCATTAAGCCGCTTCAACGCTCCCCGCTAAAAACTCCCGTATAAAACCGGTATAAATTCCTCACCGACCGAGCGAAATCTCGCATATTTCTACGCCGAATTTTCGCCGAATTTCATTCATGCCCTCTCACGTACGAACAGGTCGCCGGTTGTATTCTTATGACTTGGGCCGCCCAGCGTTCCGTTTTCATGACCTTCTGAAATTCGATATATTCGATTCTGCGTAGATTTATTGACAAGTGGCCCAAATGATTTGCACTATCCCACCTCCAACAATGAATACAGTAAGTCACAGTAAGGACAACGTCCCAACATTGATTGTAAATGACACAGTTGTACAATGTCTGGGGGTGAGAATCGTGTGTCATGCAAAATGTTATCAAGTATTAGTATTTATAAGATTTCTACGAGCGAAATTTATTAGTCAGACCCCAGAGCGGGATCAGCTTTATGCCATCATGAGTAGTTTTCCTTATGTAATAAACAGATTAAAGTCCGCTTAAAAACATTTATAAAGTTATTAGTAAAATATTGTATTTGTCATAATTAATACGTGTAAGGAAGGAATTGATACAGTCCTCGTACTACTGCTTCCTTGAATCCTACAGGAATTTAAGAAGTTTAAATTCGTCCGTCGTAATTTATTCTTATCTGCGTTTAACTTATTTCCATTAGGAAAACAAACTCACTCTGTTGTTGAAAGATCATAAAAAGAAATCATGGGGTCAATACATCTGTATGTCCTTATTTCTGTTTTCTTTTATCTCCGGGATTATTTCTCTCAAATATATTATTTGGACGATATTGCAATTTTTACTGTGTAAACAAGTTTTCAACCAAGAATCGGGGCTAGTAAATTGAGAAAGGGGTAGGGGCAATTTTTAGAAGTGGCGGGGTATTTAAGGACAAAACTTGCTCTGAGCTCCCTATGAATAATACTGTTAATTAAAATACCCCCCAGGCGCCAAAAACCCAAAAAAGTTTGGATAATTTTTTTTCAGACTACTACTAATACTGAAATCAGATTATTTTCAGATTATTCCGATTTTTTAAAACCGCTTAGCTGACTGAGAAAAATTTCAAATATAAAAAGTTTTACTCTGTGAAACAAACCTTTTATTGTGCTAAATTACTAACACGCTGTCCTAATATTTGTCTTGCTTTTGGTGATTTTTCAAAAATACATCTCTCTAAACGGACATATAATATAACAGCCTAATTCAATTCCTACCTGACTTTTAGTTGGAAATCTACTCTTATCGAAGGCCTTACTAAGATAATTGGATATATTTGCCAAATCTGAAATTATAGAATAACAAAGCTCCTCTCCAGGTAGTGGAACAGGTTCATTAGGCAGCAGGAATCAATAAAAACAACTAAAATAGGGACATTGGGTACAACATCAGTTGTACGCATTTATTAAAAATTGCCTGAATTGCACGAATGTATTCGTGAATAATGAAATTATAAAATCAAAAAATTAGGCGCAAAAAAACGAAATCGAACACAAGTAAGTTCCGCCGTGTGGTGTCCTGGATATCATCGTTAAATGATGATTATTCATTACTCTGTGGGCAATAAAATGCGCAGAATGTTTGGTGCTCGTGGCAGAAGTATATAAGTTCGGGAGTTCTCGGCAGTCCCGGGCAGTGCATCAGCACTTCCAGCATAATCAACGGACCATGCACTCCTCCGATCGTAGCCAAAAAAGTGGCCCTGACGACGTCAAAGCCTCTATAAGGCTCGTAGTTGTTGGTCCATGACCAGCGTAGCACATGCCAAGAGATAGATCTGGACCTGAAAAAATGCATATAGACCAAATTTAGACACAAATACATACATTAATCAATAATAAGGTGCAAGTATAATCGTGCACTCGCAATGACATAATCGATATAATTAATTTAATGAAAATAATATTAATAACTTATTGAGAATAAGTACGGGGAACGAGACGCTGTATTCCGTTTGCACTCCCTGATGTCGGTTTTTCTTAATCTTCAGTAGTAGGCGCGGCAATACCTACCCTGTAACCTTTTTAGTTTTGGATTCTCCCTACCTGTCCGATAATAGTGACAGTGCATATAGGATGCAGTGTAGGCTACTGAGGGTCTAGCACTCGAGGGAACTTGTTTACAGACTGGTTTAATAACAGCACATCGGATTTATACTTCTCACGAATTAATGTAAATGATGTAAACCTTTTATTTTTAATAAGGAGGATCCCGGGTTCAAATTCTGTTACGAAGTTCCTTTTAATTAATAACTTTCGCTATAATCTTAAATTTTCATAATGGCTTAACACTATTTTCGATCATACGAAGTTCACTTCCCAAAACTTCGTCCTACTCGCAGGCCCGTATGCAAAGTTTAGTCTCACTTTTGAGCGGAATCGAAACACGTGAAAAGGTCTGAAAGTGAAAGAAGTTGAGGGGGATGTCGGCGGTGGGTGGCGGGAGGGGGCTGTTTGAAGAAACAAAACAACTTTTTCACCGTCGCGTCAAAAGTAGTTCCGATTTCAAAGAAACAACTTCCTTCGCTCACAAAAGAAGTCGAGTCCCGTTGTAAGATTAAAGTGACGGAGGAAAGTCCGTGACGACCCGTTCCTGCCGTGGTTTTAGTTCTTATTAATGCTCTTGTCGCTCCAAATACTTCTAAATATCTAACTTCGTCAAAAATCTGAAGAAACTTGTACACTTCTTTGTTTTATTATTTTGGTTTTCTTTAAATATCCTTGTGTCCTTCATTTCGAACCCCGAACAGAAGTTCTTGTTATTAATAAAAAATAATTCGAAGTTACTATTACATTACAGCATTAATACAGAGGGTAATAATTCCTAAATTATTTGTGACAAAGAAATTTCATATTTTTAAAAAAGTTCGCCTACCCTAGTCTAGTTAACCGGATCGTCATTTCCGAAACTCCGGCGTACCTTTCTCTTCCTCTTTTTTTTCACCGCGCTACGAATAAATATTTGCAGGCCATGTTCCGACTGTTAAGAAGCTCGTAACGACCTTAGCCACTTCGAGGGCTTTATACTAGGGCCCACGGCTCACTCCGGCCACCCCTTATTTTTTCATATTTTTCCCTTCGGCGAACGACACTTGTTATAATGAAGTGAGCACCTCGAAAACACCGAATATGTTTTTTAATGAAGGCGGCCCGGGGCAAATGAAGCGGTGGCTTGGGCGGCGGGGTGGCGCCCCTTAACCCCGGAGCTCAATTGTGCGAGACCCGCCCCTCCACACGCCAATACGTTTCCCATTACAATTCCGCCCATTCATTCGGCTACAGATGTCTCCGGCAGGATCTCTCCCTATCTCCACTTGGTCCGATAATCCAGGTACTGTCCCGATTGGCCCGGATAACCGGATCTATGCCTTGGCCGGTGGTAGTACCCACTGCCCGAACAATAATCCTTCAACATTGTTTGAACAATACAATACAATTGTATTATACACCAGGAACGCTTCACCCTGCTTATCCTATCTAAACGGATTGAAGGTTGGCATTTTTTTTATGAATATAATACCGATAACGTTGGATTATGGTAATTTGTGTATTTGGATTAACTGATACCATGGTCTAGTGCCGGGGTCCCAAACCGGTAGTTCGCAGGGATATTTTTATTTTAGTCGAAAATTAAAACATGCCTCCCAAAATTTAAACTTTGTTTCTTCTTTAAACGGATCTCAAATCATATTCCTTATAATGGTGCCGACGCCTGTTCCATAATATTTATCGCGCTTCATGCAGTGTTTCACTTACACCTAATTATCACTTTTATAAATAGGTCGTAAACCAACTGCAAGATTGTAATTGTTAACTCTTTTTATCGCGTATTAATATTCCAACTTTTGACTTGTTTAAACTGTCGATAAAAACTGTGGTAAAAAAGAAAATAAAAATTGGTCGTGATAGATGAGATGCCGTGCAAAGGAGGGAAGGTGGGAGTAAGGAGGCGGCTCAGGGTACTCGGTCTAGGGTTTTACAATAAATCTGGCGATTGCGTCAACCGGCCGCGGTCACAGGACAGGGGCACCGGCGCCGCTTTTATATTCGGCCCTTACAACTCCATCAGGGTTTATTGCCGTTTTCTAACCGCGCCCCCGCCTCCCGATAGTAACCCCTCCTTCCTCCGGTTAATGCGTCTCGGCCCCGGTTTATCTCCCGGCCCTTCCCCTAATCCCTCTAATTTGCCGGGGAGGTGAAAGGGCGAATTTTTATGGCCCCCGTCAAGGACAGTTGCCTCCCGTAATAACCCTTGCCCGTCACGACCGGTCCATTAGTGCATTGGTGTTCCACTTATCTGTGATACTACTTAGATCTGAAAATAAATTAAATATACTTGTACCGTATACGGTGTTCATTTTATATTCGATGATTGCGACTGGATACCAAATATTCTCCTATAATGCGTGATCGATGGCCCGTCCCTAAATGACAGCTTCTAGATAATGAGAATAGGACCGGGATAAGGAACAGTCGGGTTGGGTCCAGTTCAACCCCGCGCCGATTCACCTAGTTGTAATTAATAATATAACTTTTTGTCCAACTTGTTCCCAAAAAAAAGTACTCGTATCATACCTGGTCCCGAATTTGATCCCTGGGTTTTATATTCTCTTGCAAATTTAAAATTAGTATACATGAAGGAGTCGGTTAGATCCATTTTAAACCGCCTAGTACGTGTAGCGCGTTAATACCTAACAAAATGGTAGACCCGTAATTTGGTGAAGTAATCGATAACTGCCTCCTGTTTTGACACGATCTCCACCCCTCTATAGTGGACATTTCAGTCCCATCAAAATAATCAGTAGCAAATGTCCTAAAGTGTATCGGAATTTTACTATTTATCAAGAAATGTCATTATCTTAGTTATTACTAGTGGAATATAAATATTTAAAAAAATCGTTTCTATCTCGTGTACTATGAATTCCTCTGTTATTTATTGTATCAAATAAACACCAATAAGGGACGAAATTATTTTACCATATTTCTAAGGTATCTTTATGTGTCAGTGTTCCTGTCAGATATGTATTACGCCAAATGTATTACTATCTATTGATTCAATATGCATGCGGATAGCAATAGGAAATCCCTCAGTCGACCGAATCTATCCGAAGTTATACAACCGAAGTTATACAACTGAATATCCACTCAGAAATTAGAAGCCCGATTTGAGAGACGGAGATAGGGTCGAGATGTAATAAGGCCCCTTGTCCAGTACCAAGAACAATATTCCGGCCGGCCACTTCAGGTGGTGGTAGAGGGACGCTCGGATTCACGTTAACGAAGAAATTACATAAACATTACAACAGAATACATCAGCTACCTCGATTAGAATATCTACTGTGGGATCCCCTAGTATCTTGGCCGGGTAAACCTCAAGATAGAGAATTAATAATGAATTGTAATAATTATAAATGTATATATTGATACATAAATGTGGTCTCTTGTATCTGCCCGTTCATCCACTTTTGACTCGAGTGCACTTCAAAAGTAACTCTTGTGTTTCAAATATGGACCGGCAAAGGTCCTTCCCTTGATAAATTACGGAATAGCCAACTATTCGAGTTTGTATATATATATATATATATATATATATATATATATATATATATATATGCCCGCCTGCGCGCGTGTTTGTGTGTGAAAATATGCATTAGAATGAAACTAGAGTAGTCATCAATTCCATCCAGTCTTTTTAATCGAAATCAGTTTTCTTCAATTATTCCCAATAGTGCAGTATTTTTATTTTAATAGTGCAAACTATCGAAACAAACATCTAATATAATACCGATAACAACGGAAAGTCGATACCCGTTTGACAAATCTGATTAGATTCAGACGATTAACAAAAGGGGCTTGTGTCGGGAATGGTCAGTAGCATTAAGTATGTAATACACCGATCCAGCGCTATACGATATCATGAAATATTCAGGACCGCTCTATGTCCACGTGTCTATTTCTGCACCTAACCGGTTTGCGCTGATAGACTGCCAGGCAATCCTCCCCTACGCTTTGAGCATCCGAGTTCATCCAGAGGGTTGTTATAGAGGGGGTCGAACAATCGGGACGAAAAAAAGGCGACAGTATGATGGGATAAAAACAAAAAAGTCAAGGACACTTAATTGGTCGCGGTTCTCTTCTATAACCAGAAAGGGCGGAACACACGGCGCGACTTGGAATTCAGAGGGACGGGGGTTATTTGAACATCCCTTCAGTGGGGAGGGGCCATCAAAGGAGAGGCAACCCCGGCCCAATCAGTTTAAACATCCCGTTCCAATTTACCGCTTTCCAGTTGAATTCGACGTTCGAACAGGGTGGCGGTGTTTTTGCCCCGGTGATCGGCCCCCAGCCCCTAATATTGCCCCATCCTCGTCGGACACTAGTCCGGGCGACGAATCGAATCGGATAACGGGGCGCCGGCAATAGCGATATAAGAGTCGGTTTTAGTAATTGCGCAATTGTAATAACCGGCCGAATACTAATGACAATGAAGGGAAACACAATACTGAGCCGCGAATCAAAAGTATCCTGCTAAGCTACAGTGTGCAAGATTATTCTTGCTGGCCTCATACGAAAACAGAACTCAGACTTATTATCGGAAGGAAGTTCTTTCTTCAGTAATTCGCCTAACTTGTGTATGAAAGTTTTACACTCAATACTGCCTGGCATCTGATTCTCGAAATGAACTTCTGAACTCGGTTATTATTTCTTTCCCTTTGTTGGCTTTGCCCCATTCTTGCCTTTGGTTCTTTCCTCGCGGATCTTCCTTAGGGGTATTTTTCTTCGTCCCCGAGTAAAGCACCCGGCAACTTTCCCTTCACCGCATCCTGGAGACCGGCAGTGAACATTATTCTTGCGAAATTCCGTCTCCACTCGTCCCTTTGGCCTTGTTAGTCAGGCTCCACCTTCGGCGCAGACGGGTTGCACCACCCGAAGGTGACGAGAAACCACAAAAAGTGACACAAAACATTGCCAGATGTCCGCCTCTCCGTCAGAAATCAGAACTTCATTCCCCCTCAGATTACTATCCGTCAGTAGAAATTCGATGTGAAAAATGATATTTGCTTCATTTCGAACCGGCCACTCCCAAGAACTAGTTCAAACACTTTTCACTCGTACCCTCGATCAGTATTGATATACCCACAGCCAATCGGGTTTAAACGGAAATCCATTTGGTGTGCGGATTCCGCTCGCTCCCCTACGTTGACAGTTCCGGTGGAAGAAGCCATTTGCCATATTTGATGATTGAAATCTTCTAGGGGGCATGGATATGCCGACCGTCGGTCCGAAGGGGTGGATCTCTTTGCAATTCGATAATACGACAGTTTATCGAAAAATGATAAAAATATAAAAGTTATATCAAACTGTGCTTTTTTTAATTTTCTGGAAAAAACTGCAATAGCAGTAAAACCTAAAAGATTGAAAGAACTTCCTCTTCATCTTTATTGGTGCCCGTGTATATATTTGACACGATAGCTAATAAACAGTATATTAAATTCAGCTATCTAATTGGATTATTATCGTAACTAACTTGTAGAAATAACAACCGTTAACACGATTTAACTAATTAGTGGAACAACCGACTGACGGACAATGCCCTCAACAACGTTGGGAGTTTTTAAAACTAAGTTATTCAACGTTTATTTCACTGCAATAATAGAGCGTAGAGAGAAAATAAGAATCAACGGAGCCCCGTCGTAATGCCCAATCAACGATCCGCCTTGAATTCATATCAGGATCCCCGAAAATTTATTGCCCTATTCCGGACAGTGGCGTTGGGCGGGGGCGTGAATTTAAACCGGTGAAGAATAGTGGGGCCCGACTGCATATTCTGAAGTCCGTTTTTCCGGGGTATTATATATAGTTTGCCCCACTTTGATTATTCTCCCTTCCTTCGGTCGGACCGCCCCATTCCCCGCCCCCGTGACGGGTGAAATACAGGCAAATTCGTCCTCCCGGATAAAATATCCCGTATTGTTCCATACAGCCCTTTTATTAAATTAGCCTTATAATAACGTTCGAATATATTCGGATTATCCCCCGGCTTGACCGCTGAAATATCGATTACTTTATGATTGAATGGTATCGCCGAATTATACGCAACTGTCATCCTATTTTACTATTGTTGCGAAGGGAGAGGAAGCTCTCTCACTCTCTCTCTCTCTCTCTCTCTCTCTCTCTCTATATATATATATATATATATATATATATATATATATATATATATATAGCGAGGGTTATATATTCGAAATTCCAATTTATATACCGGTCGCAATTTTCCTTTCTCTACTTGTAGCGAATTGATATGAAGCACTGTATACCCGAAATTAAAACTATAAATTAGACAAATTCCGTTCATTAAAGAACATTACAGGAAAGGAAATTTTTACCTCAATAATCTGGGTAATATATGATATTTGTAAGCGTTATTCATTGAATGTATTACAATATTGTTTTTCTTCTTCTCCCGAGGTTCTTGCTACAGTATTACCCGATACTACCATAAGTAGTTAGTGATAAGGTATAAATTATTCAATTATTTAAATAGGATTTAATTATACAGTCCGGGGTGGAGATGCCATATTGCAGGTCGATATTCGGGCAGATAAACGAATTTAATGGCTGTCCTATTCGGACATCCACTTTTAGCCTGCCCCACGCCCCCCGCCATCCTACCGCAAACCGGTGGAAACGAACAGATTTTTCAATATTGCCCGGGGGCCGGCAATAGATGGGAGGTTTGTGGCGGAGGCGCAGGCTTTAATTTATGAGGGGCCGCGGGTCGTTTAAGCGCCCGCTCTGCCGGGGCACGTGAAAATTGGCTGTCAATATCCGAACCTCCCGCCGCCCTTCCGCCGTTTTGGTATTCCGGGCAGGGACACCGGCGACCGGAAGCGGCAAACACCCGTCGATACCCCGTCTTCCTCGTCCCGTCCCCAGAATTATTCGAAAAGTTTGACTCAACCCTTCACCCCCACCCCGCAGCACCGCACCAAACCCTCCTGGACCGAATTGGAATTACCTCGTACTCTGCTTACTGCCTGCCGTGAAGTATGCTACGTTTTCTACTTGTTCACAGAGTCCCCCAACCCGGTTAGGGATAATTTAATTAGGCTTTCACTCCCCTCCCAAGATTAAATGCCTAGGGTACCCTAGAACGACGACGGATTTTCATATGCTGGATCTTCAAGTTAAGGTAGTTTTTCCTTAAGAATTATAAAACTGGAGTTTTCAATACTAGTGGCAAGATGCCCCGTACTAAGGAGAGTTGGTCCCGGGGGAAAAACCTCCAGCGTTGTGCATATCTTAGCAGTTATTCCTAAAGTTTTATTCCCGTCTCACTCCTCATCCTAATTCACTCGTTGAATCCTTCCCCTCTGTTACCCACCCCTTAGCGCCCCCCCTCACAACGGCTTAAGCGCCACTGGCTTAGAGATCTTCTGTACACTTTAAAAGTACTATCACTGGGTAGTTTCCTTATCGGGAGAAACAATCGATATAATACTTTCTGCAATTGTACTTAGAACTATGAAGGTTGATTGTAATAAATAAAAAAGAAAAAATGGATCTTGAGGGGTGGTAAATTTTAATTTAATCAGTGCGCTATCCACTCGTCGGTTTCGATAGCGTTCTGCACATAATAATATACTGGAAATATTAATTTGCGGAACGACAATGGCGAAAAGCTAAAAACCATTCAGGCGAAAGATCTCCTTACCTGGAGTGATAAATACGTATTCCCTTTGGGTGAGAATATTTTCGGAAAAAATGTTTTAATTGGCCCGCTTTTATTACCCTGGGGCAACGCCGACCCCAAGTGTTTCTCTTTCGCATCAAAATAAACCGGAATTTATACAGTCGAATAATATATATCTGTCGAGGTATTTTAAATTCACATTCAACCTTTGTGTGCGATCCAGTATACCCGGAATATTTCTGTATATCTAGATATTAACTTAATTGTTATTATATTGAGGATTAAATAAAGGAATTGTAAGGGAAATGTCTTGAAAGTTAATTTCAATAAATTTAATTCGTGTCTACAAACGTTCTTACGAGTTTTCAGGTTTCCACTCGTTTGAAATCCTACCCCAGATGAGCCGAGGCCCCTTATGTTGCTTTCAAAGAGGTTTTTATTTAATTCTGAAGCAATTATAGTTTAAAACAACGGCGGAATGAACGGACGCGATGCAGTGTACACATTAACTTGAATTTCCATACCGTTTTCCCAATAACGGTAAATAAACGGTTACTGAGATTTCGGAGAGATTCCCTTAATGAAGTTGGTGAAGAAAGTGCCTTCTGACTTCGAGTTCGAATTTAAAACTGCGGCGGGGGGGCGCTCATTTTCAAGCCGCACAACGGCTTTAATTATGGATTGACTGGTTAAGAGTTTAAATGGAGTGGAAGAGCAGATTATTGAGAGCAGAAATCTCGCACATGGAGAATAAAATTTAAAAAAATGTTGTAGGAGCTGTAAAATTTTGTTCCAACACTGCCGGGTTGTCGGTTCTGCGGGAGAGGTCCTATTTAACGTGTTCTCACCCGTGAGTTACCCGCTAATCGAGCGACCGGCGGCGGCCTAATTTATAGCTTTTGGTTTCCGCTCGGCATGTGCCGATCCAACAAATATCTCGGATTTTATTTACAGTATTTTATTTTCGGTTTTAACCGCGGTATGCACCGCGAGTGCATAAACCAAACACGCACACTACTCGACTGACTGTCAAGGCGTAGAATGTTAACATAATGTTATGTACGCCTTGGTGTTTATTCCATAAGGTTATAAATTGTTTAATATATTTATCTAGCCTAGGGTCGAGTAAGACAGAGGAAACGTGACTCCATTTTTCAGTGTATATATTATTAAATATATTAACGAATGAATACCATCACTCGTTACTGGAAGCTTTCGCAGGTGACAAATTCTTTAAATTATTACCGCACATTTTTTTTCTAATTGCTACGAGTTTTACACTTAAATAACTGGTCCTGAAAAATAGAGAATGGTGGGATCATCCCTGTCATTGGTTTCTCCCACCGAATCTTCGCCAGGGATACTTTTCCCCGTTTCAGAGCAAATCCCCAGTGCTGCCCTCCGGAGGCGTTCGCTTTACCTAGGGCGGTGCGAGACACCCCGAAGAAGGGCAAACCTCAACGCGAATATTGATATTTGAAGCGCACCCCGAATAAATTTCTCAAACCTATATGCGACAACATACCTGATATTGGCCAGTAAAAAATAGTTAAAACAGCTCGTTCGTTCTCGACATCTCGTGCCGAAGATGTTCAGGAAAAACTTATCTAATTGTCAGCATTCCATTTTGGGACACGAACGGCCCTAGGAATCCAGCATTTCTCAAAGCGCCTCCCTTTCCCGTCTCTCGACAAATGATAAATGCCCGTATATATTACATTTTATATCCCCCGCTCCCCCCGGCTCCTATCCCCGATCTGCTGTAATAATTGTGTCATACAATAACGGAATAATGAAAGGGGGGTGAAATAAATCTTTCGTAACGAAGTTTCTTTGTGATACCGTTTCTTGTTTTCCCTTGTAACGAGAAGAAAAAAAAATGATTTTTATACTCCGTAATTGTTTCGCCTCGGAAAGGAAACTTTGCGTCGAAAATCCGCATTGTATTAAATTTAAATGATGTTTTTTTAATGGCATTTGCAGTTTAATTGGCGGTTTCGGTTTTTTTTAATTGGATAAAATGTTTCGTTATCGTTAAGGATATAGGAAAAAAGATGATTTCGTGCCAATTATTGCTTATTAGTGCTGCACAGATTCCGAAAACAACTCAAGTGTATGCTTGTGTTATGAAAACCATTCTAATAAGGAGAGTTCGATCCAACTGAAAATTCCGTGCTAAGAAACTAGTGTTATTACTATTATAATTAATCTGACGGATTTAATTTTGTTCATCACCTTCTGTATATATTAGATTACACATTAACCAATATTTAACCTTAACATTAACCATCTCTTACGTTCTTAAAGACAAGTTTCGATTTTGAGAGGATACGGGGCCGAATATCTCGCGGAAGATCCTGAGAATATCATCAGTCACGTCTTCTGTTATTGCGTGCAGAATTTTCTGCACATATTCTAAGAACATTCTGTTATATCTTTGTTCCAAGTCACTTTCACGTAACATGGCTAAATATTGGAATAGTTAGACTTTATTTCTTTAGAAATGAAGCAGCATTATTATTAATTAATAGAAAATATAGAAAACCTAACACGCAATTATATTAAATATAAATGTATTTAAAAAAATATAAATCAAGGTCCATCATGTCTTCAGTCAGACGATTTTTAGAGGTGAAAATATTTTCTCCTTTTAACGCGGGACAGATTTTTATCCGAATTTTATTATTTTTTTCCTATTCAATTTGTTTATCGCTCATGAAAATATAGTAAATTGAAACAAATTTCTGCAAGCCGATACAAACGCGACTTGGGATGAGCAGAAAAACGGGAATGAAATTTTGGAAACCGGGACTTTATGACTTGATCGACTGTCGGTATGTTGAGGTCATGGTGAAGAACATACCAGGGAGAACTGAGGATGGTTCGAAAGACTTCGGTATGTCGTGGTGGTTCTCAATCATCGAATTGATAATTTCAGGTCCAGGGCTCGCTATTATACATTCGAATATGCAATGCATCCTTGAAAAATGACGCTGTTAACCACTAATACGCACGAAAATACTTTCTGTTTCATGAAAGAGGTAAAAAAACAACAATTTGCTACTCATCCGTGCTAAACTCCTGTTAGTTCGGCGTTTACCAATAACATATTCGGCGGGTTGAAAAAAAAGATGATTCGTGGTAAAGGGGTAAGGTCACATATCGATAAGGGACGATCGGAATGAAAGCGACAACCCGGTATTCTTTTATAAGCCTTTGCCCGGCGGGGGTCCCAGCGGAATTTCTGCCGTCCGAACAATCCGGACGGAAAATCAGGTAAATTCCACCCTCGAGGACCCTGTCGGATTTCAATAGGAAGCCGTATGTTATTTCTGCCAGGACCAAATAAATTCGGATGGGTGTTTCACCTCGCCCGAGTTAACTGACCATTCTAACAAAAAGTTTATTTTCGTATTTTTATTCGCAGCCATCAAGTCGAGAACATAGCCTTAGAAAAGAAAACATCAAAGAATCCGTAATGAGCTTAACCGCAAATCTGCCCGCGAATACAGTAAATTCATTAGCTGATGAGTCAATGAAGGAATAACAAATAAAGTATTATTTGTTTATTTAAACATTCAAAACATATACAAAACGGAGTTTATTTTATTCGAGTGAGCGCATTGGTGTCAATGAGCTCTCTGTTAACCAATTACAAGTATATTGAAGGGCCATTCGGACTTTCCTGTATTTATTTCGTTTATTTCCCTTTCCCTCTAGCACGGGCAATAACTGCGCGTGTAATTTTCGGAAAACCAGTGCGACGAGAGGTTCGAAAGAGCGGACCGAGGCGATGGGAACTGCCGGGAGGAGAGCGTACAACCGAATATAACCTTTATTGTAGGCAAATCGTATTAAGTCCTACAGAAAACCGCGGGCGGTATACAATCTCTCAAAGCCCGGCCTTGTGCTCGGCGGAGTTTTTAAATTAAAATAATAAATCGCGGTTAACGGCCAGTGTTTCATCGCTCGGTCCCCATTAATTAGTGTAATTAAATTTCCTCGGGCGGCGCGTTGTGGGCGATGAATCGAAAAAACAGAAATGGCGGGGGGAGCGATGAATGTATCCGTTTCTAAGAGGGAATCTAACGCCGGGTGGTTGAGCGGGGGACGGAACCTGTATAGAATTGGGAGTATTTCCGCCTAAAGAGTAGGAGCCCGCGACAAAAGAGACTAATTGAGAGAGATTTCCCGGGGCCGCAGGAAAGACTATTCACCGGGTATCCCGCTATTATAGCGCGGAGAGCCAGCGAGAGGCTTCTTATTTAATTATAAGCCTTTAACGAGCCGGTGGCCACGACGGAGGTCCCGATTTTCGTAACCCCCCTCCCACTGAAAACTCGGAACGACAATAAGTGTTTCAATCCCTAACTGGGTTTCCTCGGGGTGGTCAGGAAGACTAAAAGAAAGGACCCGACCCCCGGTCGAGCCTCAGTTCTGAAGAAGCGGTCGATACTAATGAAGAGGCGGTTTTAATGTATCGCTACTTGAAATTCAGAGGAATACACGCCCCCCAAAAAACCGGCCCGAGAACCACTTTCCAAGAGCTCAAGCTGGAACCGGGATATCATTCAATCTGGAATCAGGATGCGTACTTGTTTTCCTTCGGAACTCGTGTATTCCTCCTCTCGGCGCGAATCTTCGATAGGTATATTTTTCCTCGTTTCCGTGCAAAGCGCCCCATCCCCGTCCTTAAGATAATTTAGACTGTCCCGACACCGGGTGTTTGCATTTTAATTGGCTTGGTCATGTCGATTATTTGCCGGAGGCCCCGTGGGTTCGACCCTAAGAAGTTGTGGGTCGACTCGAGTGGGGGGATCGATGATGCAGAACGGGCCCGAACGTGAGCTGCGTCCTACTGGTTTTTGAAGGCTGAAGCGGCGGGGCGGACGCAGGGGGGGCGAATAATTGATAGAGATATCGGAAGGGCGAGGGCACGGCTCAGTGGGTAAATTATTAAACCGGGCTCCTTCTCCCCTCGTCAATGTTTAACCGGAGGGCAGTGGGCCTCCGCTCTCGTCGCACCCGACGCTTATTATTTTACCCTATCCGTTTAATTTCTACCTATAACGGGCCTAATTAAATGTAAAAAATCAATTAATCCGACTCTAAAGCCCCGACAGTGACATGTTCAGTAAGTGGGGCTTGCCAGTGAATTACCGCCCTCTGAAACCTGGCTTTTTGACCGCAATCCGTTATACGGCATTATTTACGCCCTTTGACATTACGTAAATAAAATTTGCGTTACAGCTTGTCCAATCCGCGACCCAACACAAAATTATAAATTTACTTACAATATACGATTTTTGTATAATTATTTCTTCACTCAATTACGTGGTTCTTGATCGCTTTGTGAACTATGTTACTTCTACAAATATAGTACAGTTCTCGAAAAGCGTGATCAAACCCTACGTTACAGAATCACGTTACATCAAAAATAAATAATATATATTTCAGGGGCAAACCCCATACGAATAGACTAAAATATTTTACATAGTTATGTAATCAAACGTTTATGCGATTTTGATCTAAGATAATAAGACATTATCGAAATTTAATTCGTACAACTAACGTACATTACTGTTAACAAGATCCTATGTATACTTTATAAGTTTTAAATGTCCTCACCAGTTGAATTATTGGACCGGGTTATTGGTCCTATTATTATTCAAAGTCTCACAAAGCTAATAGGTAAACTCTCGGCTCTTGTTATGTCAATTAAGCCGTTTGCTCACAGCCCGGTAATTATAGGAAAGTTCCCCCTACCCTCGAACCCCGTGAAATACTGATCTTCAGAAACTGACCTCTCCATTCCGGCTCACTGCAATTTAAACATCTTTATTACCCACGATCATTGTGTAGAAGTATCTTCTCCGGAACTTGGTAGTAAAGTTCATGTCGTACAGAACTCAACAAAACGCCGACTTCATGAAATTTTACGGCAATACTCGGTTCCGAGTTCTTTAACGAATAAAAACCTAAGAGCCTTAGGAATGGTGCTGTCATTGGAAAAATCTGGTTCTTTCTATTATATAAACAGGTAGAGTGATGAATAAAGTGAAATTTAAATAGGTAGGATGGATTATATTGAAAGGGTTATGAGATAATTTGGTGGGACGGAAACGAAACGGGGAATCTGTTCCCCTTTTGTTTCTATATTTTGAAATATCACCCGAGTTGGACTAATCTAAAAGTGTGAAATATCTTTTTCCGGATTTAGCTTTATGGTTTACTATTTCCGTCTTGCAACGGTTTCGCGCCTTCTTTATCTATTTAACACCTGATAATCGAAAACAATCATCTATGTCGTAAATATCATAAACAACTCGTATTCGCGTTTCCAGTCGGGATTTTAGGCCGAGACCTTAAGCGCACGTCATCGGTGGGTTTAGTGGGCGAACTTCGATTCTGGCCCGCTGAATAAATAAATGGTGGTAATTGAATCTTTATTCAATGCGAACAACAGACATAGCCCGCTAATCGAGGGTGCTTGCCCCCGCTAAAGTGTCCATTAACCCATTAGCGCTCGGCCGTCCAATTAACTCCACTTCCCTTTCGGATAACTATAAATTATTCGGTACCGTCTAACCCGAAGGCGCTCTTCCTTCACCACCAGAACCTACCGCGGATTCCGATCCCAATAGTAATTTGTTCAATTCCGGCCTTTTATTGCCCCCATATTTCCAGTCACTGGATTTCGAGAAAAGGAGATTGTACGCTCCCTGTCTGCAACGGATTTTCTATTTCATCTCCATTCCCCCGCTATCTAGGTAATGATATTCATGGGGAAATCTGATGTGAGTCGGAATATCGTCTCCTCAAAGCGCTTTTGTCCCGCGGTGAACACGAGTTAATACTTATTGAAATGCTACTGATGAAGACTGAAAGCGGACCAAATTTGTGACAGGATTTGTACAGATTCATTCCATTCTGTTTGGCGGGCCGCAGGTTTTCCCTTAAGCCGCCTTCTTCCGGGCAAAATCCTTCTCTCGCTGACGGTAGCGCTGAGGTGTGTACTGTTAACACCTTAGTGCTTGTGAAAGGTGTGGTTTAGTGTTATATTTTATTGTGTGATTGTTATATGTAGGTACATTTAATGTGAGCCGAAGCAGTGAAGTCGCCGGTCCCATAAACCTGTGCACCTTTGGACTGGAAACAGAGAACGGCGCGATTGAGCCTCACTAATTACTAAATTATGTTCATTTTATCAAGAATTACACACTGAATCACTATTCAGTGATAACTAGTACAGTGATAGCTATTTATTAATAAATATATTATTTATTTATAAATAAATAAATAAATATATACAATTTATTTTGCTATGAAATGAAAGTTTTCGGTCCTATTTCTGAGGCATTTCCTGGACGAAGTTCGATTAGTTCTTGTCTGCAGGATTAAAACGTTCCTGGTAATTGAATCCTTCCACTTTGCTCCGAAGTACTCCGCCAATTGGAGTTATTCTGTCCCTTAAAGTAACATTAATTAACTTAGGGGAACTTTTCTGACAGGGAGCTTTAAAGAACAGCATGAAACTATCGAAGATAAAAAGAGAAAAGGATAAACAGACCAAATGATCGTTTTACTTATTATTTTTTGTATTAGTTTAGTTTTAACATGTCCGAATGCTTGATAACTTCATTAACTAGTTATTAGTTACTCATTAGAGTTTGTCCACAAACGCTCCAATATATAGTTTTGCACCGGCATTGGACAGAGTTTACTTACTTTAAGTACTTATAGTTGGAAATGGGGCCGGGGACCTTTGGGTTGTCGGACGAAATTTAAGGCCGGTACACAGATGAAATATTCGATACGGTGAAACCGTTGTGGCGGTCACGTTTATTTCTGATCGTAATTCGGACGAATTGTCGGGGAGTGATACCGTACAATTTCGTCGATTTACCGTTGGGGGATCGCCGGCGGAGCGTAAATAACCGATTGGCCGGATCAATTTTTATTCGGGACCGGGAGAAACGTTTGAACGACCCCCTCCCCCTTATAAAATGGGCAACGATAAAAGTCGGGATATTTTATCAACATTACTCAGGTAATAAGTCGAACCCATTACTATCTGGTAAATAGCGACAGCCCAGTACGATTAAAATTGAATGTGAAATTAATTCATGTAATATAATCGGTCCCCATCGATTAGGCTGGTTATAGCTGAGTGTGCGAAAATAAAATAATTTATACCAATTAAAATATATACTAAATTACTGTATCTCATTCCGTTTAATGTCTGTTTTATGTGTTTAATGTTTTTTTTAATGTCGTCAAGGTTTAAGAACGAAATACGTTCGATAAAGAGGTAGAAATTTTAAAATTCAATTCTGGTAGCCCGTCAGAAAACCAATTAAAAACTGGGAAGGTCAGTTCAATTTCGTCGCGGCCAACCCGGATTACCCGTCCGGATTACTACGTCAACCCGATAAAATGTTACAGTGTATATATATATATATATATATATATACATTCTTTTTTTTTGTTTATTTTTTCATTGGCTTTTTAGAGGTACCGGATGTGTAATGATCTGTATCTGAAGAACCGATATGACGGCCGCGAAAGGTTGAAAAGGCGATAAAAGGATCAAAGATAAAAATTGGTGACGACAATTATACGAATAATGTGTAGCGAACCAAAAAAATCGGATGTGCCATTACTTGGTGCGATTCAAAAAGGCAGTTTTATATCCTATTACATATAATACAAATTTGAAATGAATGGAAAGTGGCCCAAATATATTGTTTTACAATTTCTACGGATGGTTAATTACTGTTACTATTAATTGAGTTGTAGACTACGTGTAGACAAACAAAATAATAATTTGTTAAAATAGGTATATTGAATGTTCGGCTGGCTTTAAAAACGGGCGAAAAACCAATCGAAAATTGTACCTTTAGCGTGTACTCGGCTTCGACTGATTCAGCCCAATTTTAAAAGACAGGTCAAGCGGGCATTGATATACCCGGCCGGAGGTCGGAGAGAGTAAACGCGAGATTAAATTTTTCGGAGGCAATAAGGAGGCGTAAACTGAAATTCATTGAAGCTCCCGCTTTACGGCCCAGCTTTATACAGCTCAGGGGGGTTTTGTAATGGGAAAGGAAAATATTAAAATATAACCCTCTCCCCCCACTCTGTAGTAGAGATAGCCAAATATTTTTCGAAACGATTAAAATGTCCGGATTAATCCTTCCAACGACATGCGAGGGAGGACGCTGTCTTTTTTTTAAGATCTATATCCGTATATCTCCATTTTTTTTTATTTATTTGGTGGGCGCAATTGAGGTTTCCCCGATATATATATATGCACACACACAAACACAACTAAAAATGCCTTATTAGACTGAATAGACTGCATGAGTTGGAATGGAAACTACGTGGGGAAGTGTTTTATGTTATATTTGGTTATTTAACGTTTTTATCGCGGTCCAAACCTTCAACTATCGGAACACCCGTGTACAACCGCGTATCGTTATCAGGACCGTGACTCATGATGACCGATCATAGTGAACCACCAAACTGCCCCCTCAGGGCCACATCTTGTTCCAAGACTGAAGCGTAAAAAGCACACCGGCGGTTGGGACTAAACACATTCAGGACACTCGGACCTATCGGTCCCGAACAACAGTTAACTAGATCCTGTATCGCAACGGTGGCTTCGGTAAATCGGTTAGGGAATCTCCCCCGCCTCAACACCAGTTTGTTAGCCTAGTTAGCCGTCCACTACTGTTTGTCCCACCCGCCGCTCCACCAAACCGGAAATACGGATCCCGGATTCCGGAAAAGTGCTGTTGTGTAGCGGCCCTCGGAATTAGCCGGGTTGTGTGTCACGTCTGTCCGCCGAGGGTCTCCGGCCAAGACATTTTCTCAAACCGGATTACGGTCTAAGTTCCGGGTGGAATAGTACTATCTGTAGATGTTTTAAGTACACTCCTGTTAACGGCGTTCTAAATTAAATAAACGCCGTTCCGACTTATTCGAGTGGAAGAAACTAGGACAGAAAAATGTAGAACGAAGACAATATATTCGACGAGTTTTTATTAATCAATTACGGAAATTTCGATAAAATATTATTCCTAATAATGATCCAATAGTCAATATGATGAAATGAAAGAGGGCCAATTTAAATTTGGACCTCTATAATTCAAAGACAAAGGATTGTGTTCTTTTAATCATCCATTCGTTAATAAAATGACCCTTACTTTTTTGTATAATTTTAGTGAAATATCGTTTAGATTCATTTTCCTATTAAAATCGTTCTTTCTCCATGATTATTTGTCTTATTCCTCTGATTGATTTTAATTCTTTTTTTTCCACACCTAGGTTAATTTCGCAATTAGTAATCTAAATCAATAAAGTGGTGTTTCTTTGGAATCACCTATAAAATTAGGCCATTTTGTGCCTCGGAAAGTACTTTTCGTAAAGTAGTATCATTATTTGCCCTTAGGGTAAACTTTCTTAAACCGGGGCGGCATTTTCATTTTTTGAAATAATTGCAGTTAAGACGGAGTTAATAGCGACAACACTGAGTCAAAATTATTTTTAATCCAGAAGCTTGGTGATGCGTCAAGATTCCCCTCCCGCAAAAACGTAGACCGAATTACTTTAAAATACCGCCCTCCCCTAAGAAAATTGTTGTTACTCGGCGATCAATCAAACAAATAACCTTTTATCGGTTTAATATAAAACGTGAAAAAAAAGAATTCCGGTTCGGCCTTTTAAGGGGACAAGTTCCCCTTCTTCGGATGATTATTTTAAGAGTCGGGGGAATCGGGGAAATGAATCCTGGAAGGCCCCGGATTATCGGACTTGCCGCTGCCCTCCCAACGAACCCACCAATAAAGAGGAGAGCCGAACTGCGATAATATTTCACGGGGATATAAAATTCGGAATTTTATCGGTTTCGTTTTATTATTCGGTTCCGGGATTACGACTCGGGGCTTCGGAACTACCAGAACAGCTGACACGCCGCGGCCAAAAGTCGGCAATACCACTCGAACTGATAAAACACGATCTGAGATCAGACGACCGAAGTTATAAATTCAATAAACTTTCGTATCAAATAAAGTACTGCCCCACACATTTTTAAATGTTATTTCAGATATTTCCAATATGAGAATAACGTTCAATCGCTAAGCCGTATCGACCAAGCCCGTAAATTCCCGTACACTCGCCATCTACAAAACGGCTACTTATTTATTTACTACAATATCGAAATATTGATGTTTATTAAAAAAAAATAGTAGTTTCAGTGGTACGGTGTTAAAGCGCACTCCAGTATATTGGAATACAAGAATATAAGTGAATGAACATTGTGAAACAGATTTTTTAAAGGTTATAATTTTTAATGAGATAAAAAAATTACAAAGGGGAAGCCAAACCGAGGTTTAACGACGGCCACGTATCCGGGCCTAGTTCCAGGGTAATGGGCGGCGGTAAAGAAAAAAACGGGGAGTATTTCATAGCTCACTCCGGTGCCAATACGCCAGTGGGGGGGCTCTCTCTGGCAACAAAACCGCAAGCCAATCTCGGTCCTAACTTGTTGCCGACCCCTTTCACTCCCGATCCTAACCCGAATCTATATTCGGCCCTTGCTTTTTTTTTCAATTCTATTAATATACGACCGTCGGTTAAACCAACCAACGTGTAGTCTAAGATTGGCCGCACGTTAATACCTTCATTGACGTCTCGCATCCTTGTCGCCGGTATCGACATAAATGAACTTGCCAGAATTTATCCTATGCCCTACCGGCTCCTGATTGGGGGCTTTTTGGCCTGATTGGGTTGTTATATAATAATATTTGCAATTTTTTTTAATTTCAAATATTTTGTACGGAATCGTGTCTGGTTTACAGGTTTGTGCCGCATTGACCGTCGTCGTTGTCGCGGTACACTCCTGTTTTTTCAACCCCCATAACGAGTGATTTTATGTAAATGTCGCAATTACCGAACTTTTGCTCGCTGTCATAAACCTTGTGACCTTCTCCGGACCACCACGAAGCCCCATCCCGAATTTTGTGGCAATCGGATACCTATTGTAGGTGTTTACCCCGGACAAGCACCTGTACATACGTGCATTGTTCCTGCTTTATATATTAGGTAATACAAACTTTATACCGTGGCCGAAACCTTCGATTTGTGTTGTGTTAATTAAAGCGCAAGAAATACCATTCCTTGAAATATGGGGTCTAAGATTCGATCAGTGACCTTTTCTACTGTTCAGTTGAAATTAGAAAACGTTTATAATCAATTTTCTTTAATACCTGTTTAGTGTAATAATTGAATGAGTATGCATTGATGTATACCTGTTTTTATTAAAAATTTCTCTGGATTCATCATATTTATTTTCATCGCTTATTGAGTTTACATTATATTTCAAAGATCCATTAACCGCAATTCACAAGGAATTCCTGTATCTCCTAATGAATCTTCACAATCTAGTTGAATCGAACTGGGGTGCGGTCGGTGTATTTCCTATCGAAATATATAATTCATCTTTTACGTCCTGGTGCAGAATGGATGAACCCAAACCCTCTTGATTCCGGTCGTAAAATTCCCGCACGTGGTGCGAGCCGAGAGCCCTTATTCCAAAATCGGACTAACGGAGGTGGAACTTCCGTTTAGAGTCGTGACTATATCGGTTTTTATTTTCCGGCGAGAGACCTAATATAGAGGATCCCTCCCGGGGGCCGTTTCCGTTCGAGCAGCGGTCGACTCTCCGCGGCATAAACCTATTTATAGTGTTCTCTCCCCCGTCGGGGGAGGGCCACTTGTTGCGCTCCGAGTTCCGCGAAACGCCCGTATAAATTTGCCCCATTCTCCCCCTCGCCGCCGGCATCAACTCAAAAGAGACTCCCCGGCCCCTCAAAAAAGGACCTCGCCTATGAGAAATAAATTACCGCCTTTATAAACATGTCTGTTCCTCCTATAGTTAAAACGTCTTCTCGGGACTAAGAAAATTTCCATGAAAGTAGATATAAATTTAGGCTCTGTTTCAGCCCCAAGTCGAAAGATTATTTTAACGATTCTGAGACATTCGCTAGGCGCGAGAATAAATGGTCGTCTGGACAATTATTGTTGGATCCTGAGGTTGATCGAGGTACAACGAGGAAGGTTGTTGAAGAGAAGATACTCTTTTTGTAAATAAAAGTTCAAAGCATTAATAAGATAAGAATAGTATATTTCTATTTTGTAATTATATAAAATATACATGTTTTAGCTTAGGTTTAAAAATACCGCATTTAACTTTTTGATCTGCTAATTTATATACAGGTTTCTGCTTTCCTTTATTCTGTATTTTCTGAATTAAACTAGAAAACTCATTTATGTCTTCTTCAAGTTCATAAAACTGATTAACTTTGACTTTGATAACCCTTTCAATCCCCCGATTTAGCTGTGAACTAGCTGTAATTATAGAAGCTAGCTTGCTTCTGTCAACTGGAGTTTAAAATTAGCCAAAGTTAAAACTTTGGCTGAAGGAAATAAGAGTTTCTGTCGCTTTCCTTTTAAGCTTTTAAGACGACAGTGAAAAAAAGGTGGGATTATTGACACTCCACGAGGTATTCGCTTAATTGGGTTAGATTAAACCTAAGTTTAAACTAAGGGGTTCTAGATTTTCTAAAAGTCTACCAATGGCGGGCAAAACAAATTTTCGAAAACTAATTTATTTAAAAATGGTGAACACTGCACATTCGTCACCAGAAAAAAGATTATACGCACTATAGCCTTAAGATAATGTCTCGAAATTAGCAACTGGAAAAGTTTGTTTTTCCTTTTTTATAGTAATGGATAAATGATTTTTAAGGCGTTTAAATGTATCGTAATGAAAAATTGAAAAAAAAATTGTAAACAAATTTATTCTATGGTCCTTAATGATCGTCATAAATTGAAATGTTTCTTTTCCACTCCATATTGATTCCGATTTATCGTTTCCTCATTTCTGAGACCTCAAAATTCCGATATTCAATTACCTGGGGATAAATAATTATTTATCGGTAAAAATAATAATTGGCAGGATCGCACACATATGTATTTCTTTTCTTTCTTTTAAGTAATTAGCTGTGTTTTGCGTACAGACAATTTTTAATTAACAGTTATCAGAATGAGTGAATGTTTCCGCCAGAACTTGAATTATCACTAACTACATATCTGAAATATATTTTCATGATAAATAGTCAATACAGACAATTTTAAGGGGTAACCCTAATGGTACTAAGAAGGAGAACAAGAGGGGGCTTTTAATTATCAGTTTAGACAAGAATAAGCTGGAGTATATTGGGATCAGCGAAACCTAACTGTAAAATACAGTGGGATATTATGTTCATAGTGACATTATGACATATCCCACTTTAAGCGGCCATTTCAATGAACTATTTCATCCCCGATCAAAGGGGGGCAGTACAGAATTGTTGCATGAACTATTCTATACCCGAGCCCCTGTAATTAAGTATCGGTTAACGTTCATGTGGGCCTAATAAAAATTTGCGAATTCCTCATTACGGAACTCTAAAAACTCCGACGCATAATATTTATTTCTTTTTTATTTATTGTACAATCAACATTTATAGTGTTAAGTACAATTGCGGAAAGTATTATATTGCTTGTTTTCTCCTATAAATACACGGTGATGGCACGTTTGACGTTGTCCGTGTTACAGAAGATCTCTAAGGCAGTGGCGTTTAAGATGTCGTGGGGGGGGATAATGGATGGGTGACAGAAGAGAGCGATTCAACGAGTTCTATCCGATATGTCCACGTCTGTTTCAACATGGCTTTGAGGATTGTGACTTTGTTTTGTAAAGTCAATTTTGATCCGTTTAACGCCCAAGATTGGGAGTAATATTGGGAACTTTTTTTAAACACGATTTAACTTTCTTCCCCACTTTGGATATTAAAGAAGTTTATCTCATCTTATTGACAATTCTCTTATGGGAACTATCAAAACGAAAGAAATATAATAGTAAGAATTTTTTTGGCGAGTTCGTATTAACAGCAATAAAAAGGGAAAATAACACGGGCCTTATCCAGGACCAGTAATCCAGGGAAGAAGAGTTATACCGCCGTTACAAAATAAATAAAGGAAATGGTTGGGGGTGCGGGGTAAACCTCTCTAAACAACTATACCCCAATCCGACTTTCTACCTTTCCAGTTCAGAGTCCCTCACCCCCCCAAAAACAACTTTTCCTCCGTCATGCACGGCTTCGGGTAAACTTAATTTATGTGGAAGTAAACTTACCCCCTTTCGAGAATTTCATTTTTTAAGAACTCAACTGTCGGAGAGTAAAAATCTACTGATTCTTTGAGGCCTCCAATTTTATTTAAATTTTGACCGTATTATCGTTTCAATTGTTACGGAGGCAAAATTGAGAATTGTTACGTTCGGCCAGAAAGGAGGAGTATCCAGTCATTATCTGTCTAGTCACGACTGTATCCGCTGATAAAGTACGTAATGTGGGGTACAGACACATCACTTTCCCAAGCTCACATCAACTTATAACTTTGAATGGTATCTCTCATCAGAAATCAAGTAATTGATAAATGGGTGTTGCTCCCATTGAAGGTGGTGGTCAGAGGCGAAAAGGGAACAAATAAAAGCAAAATTTCTACTGGAGACAACGAAGAGCGAAAAATATTCCTAAATCGCTAATTTCTCAGATTTTTAAGCGTCATTGGAACTGCCTCTACACGAATAAGATCCGGAAACCTCGTTATATTACACTGGGATCAATGTGGGTAGTGGAAACGGGGTATAAGGCCGGGGGCGTTGTTAAAAGAGTAATTGAAAGATTTTCTCCTGTTCGGAAATCGGATACAGGCCCGATAATATTCGGATCCGGACGGAATGGAACAAAATTAACCGGAAAGCCCCCACGGGGGACGGGCGAGGATCCAGGATTTCTATACGATTATTTTTATTTTTTTTTTAATGAAATTTCCGGCAGGGATCCGATATAAGACTTTCAATAATACCCGAAAAGGGGGAAGGGAGAGAAACCGAGTCACGAACCCCTATCCCATCTAATTTGGGTAATGACCTCTAATCGGAGTGAAGGTAGAGGGGACGTCCCCCCCCCACAAAACCCCCTTCCACTTTCCGTGGGCGCGAAGTTTCGTAGGGACGTGTGCGGATTCCTCAAAGACCCCGAAGACGGCTTAAGTTCAGTTCCCGAGACTCCAATTAACGTTAACGTTTTGCCGGGTTTATCGATCGCGGGGGGAGGGCCGGGTTATAAAACGCGGAGCCACTCTTGTTTATCAGTTAAAATCTTGGGCGAAATCGGCTCACTGCGATTACGACTTTCGTAGGCGCCGACCGGATGTAAATTTGGTTAGGGGTTGAATCAATCAAATAGGTTTCAAATTCGGGTACTCAATTGCTTCTTTTCTCGTGTATGTGTCACTGCACGCGTCTAATTAGACGTTACAATCGTAGCGAACAATGTTATCATACGGCGATTGTAACTGTTCCAGAATACTGAATCAATCAAATAGTCTTCATTTCTGGTACTCCTACAGTCTAGGATATATATCTAGGTGCGAAACCCGCAAAAGTTTAATATTTATTAGATAATTATGATTAACATTCATTATATACAGTAGCATTGGTTGTCGTTGAATAAAAAGCAAGAGCGGACAAAAAAAATAATGCTTTATATATATTCTCTCCCTTATGTAATTAAGTTTAAATACCCTAGTATGATTGGTTTTACCTAAATAGAAAACTATATATACATACACGAAAAAGTCTACTCTGAGGGGGGCCAGGTTTCTCTTTATCTCTGCGTGCCATGGCAACAATAAAACTTCCAGCTTCATGGTAGTGGAAATATCTAATTCAAATCCGCTATTGATTGAAACGTTTCTGAATTCTGAGAAACGTTGAGTTATCTGTTTCGTTATGTTTCAGCTCATGAAATTTTGTTCAAACGTTTAAAAATTACACCTAATTCTTGCTGATTTTTGCTTTAAGCACCCCGAACCGATACCTTTTTTTAAGACCCGATGGCAATACACTCGCGAAATATTTCATACCATTTTATTTATTGTACCCACGAACGTACAACAGAAGAAAACAACTCCCTCCGAATATCAGAGACAGAATAAGAAGATCCGATTAGAATCGAACGAAGTGAAAACAGACCGTTCGTTCCCGTCTACAAAAACCGTAATCGCATTGAAAATATATAAAGCTCCGCCCAAGACAGGGAGGAGAGTAATGGTGTTCAGTCAAACAGAACCGAAAGCTGTATTTCCATTTCTCCGCTGAGAAAAGATCCTTGAACGGGACAACCACGGACCATTTTTTGGGCAATTATTTTATAACTTATGAAATACTTGCTACTCCATTTACCTATTCCAAAATTTCTAAAAAAATGTACCAACCACACTTTTATTATGCTTACTATTATATATTATCATTTTATATTGACATATAATTAAAGATAACTTGGATATAATACGCTAGAACTTTATAAATAATATACTATATATATATATATATATATATATATATATATATATATATATATATATATATAAAGTTATATAAGCGTATAATACCGGATGTTCCGGTTTGTACATCGTGGGGTGGCTCCTCCATTAAGTTATTAGAAATCCGATAGAATTGGTAGCAGGGAGTGAACCCAAGTTTATTAATCAACTTATTCGATTCGACTAAGCAACTAACAACCTAAGGGTTCTAAGGGTTCTAGGGCGCGTGTTCGGGCAAAAACCTTGGATCTCCGTGGACGTGCTCAAAACGGATTCTGACTTTAAAACAAGGCGGAAGCGCGTAGCCGTCTGGAAGGTGGTTGCGGCGGTCGGAGTGGCCGGGTGGTGATATGGGGGTTATCTGCTCAAACACTGTTCAGACCTGCAGGGAACGTAGCCCGCGATTTGCCTCATTAATTTCTACCGGAGTTTGGAGTTGTATTCTGAAGTAATTCAGGAGATACCTCTGGCGAACTAGGACCGTTTTCGAATGGTACGATCGTCAATGAATTTTGGCTAAACATCCGAGCCCGGCAAATGTAATTAGATGCGCCCATTTGTATTATTTAATTAACGGTATCATTATGACGATGTGAGGAACAAAATAATATATAAATATAATATATATAAGAATATGTTATGCATAGCATCTGACATCCGATATCTGACATATTTCGACATTCTCCGGTGAATTTCAGCGTTCTCATAGCTTGGTGTATGTACATCCTATTATTTTTATTACGTTGAGACAAAAATTCAACTAATTAATATACGAGATATGTCAAAAAACGTAAGTAACAGCACATTTAATAAATAAGCTGTTGAACCTAGAAAGGAAGAATTCGTTCTAAATCGGAAAATAAAATGAAACCATTTACCGGTATAAGTGAGAAATAATATGTAGCAAATATTTCATACATATACCTATTTAGTATATGAATACTGACATTCACCGGAGAATTTCGACATTTGCGAGATATCGGTCTTTCATAGTAATATATATATATATATATATATATATATATATATATATATATATATATATATATATATTCTTTAGGAATTACATCCTACGTCAATTTCGACTAACAAATTCGCCTTATGGAAGAATGTTTAAATATTAATAATTCCGCGCTCGGGAAATAAAATTCCAACGGGGCGCTAAGTACCAACTTTAGTTTGATTGATCTAATGGTACAGACGTGACACCGAAACCGTGTTCCTTCCCGCCTATCGTGCATAGACGATAATTGATGAAAAAAATGTTCTTTACATTCATAACATTCTCTCATTTTTACTGTCCCGGTCGTATCCCTTTCCTCGGTAGGGTTGTAAATGAAAGTTCAGGAATAGTGCTATCTCCCTGACTTGTAATTTAATTCTAAAATCCATTTGGGCAATAGCAATCTGTTTCTAAATGCGTTCTAAATTCTTAATTTTAATCTGTTTCTATGTTTCAGCATTCGGAGTATCTGTGGAAGTCCAGGGGCCATTATTCCTGGAGCAGCCTCCTCACAGGGTGGAGTTCGCCAACAGCTCATGGGGCCGCGTCTATTGCTCAGCCCTGAGCAACCCCCCGCCGACCATAGACTGGCTTCTGGGTAACTACTATAGTTCTACCGAAATTTAATTTAATTTAATTTAAATTTTCGTCGCATCGGTATGAAAATGACTGGCTCTTAGATAAAGTACTATAGTTATGGAAAATAATCTAATTTCATATTCGTCTTTGCATTTTTTTGGTTGCTATTATATCCTGTTGAATGTATTACGTGGGTATTTTTGTTTCATAATTTATATATATATATATATATATATATATATATATATATATATATATATATGAATCACCTAACTCGACAGCATCATGCGTTAAAATCACCGGGGATAGTCTGAATCAGAATTTTTTGGAATTTCAATCAAATTCCAAAATTCTGCAAAGAAAAACAGAGAATGTCTAAAGGTATGAATCTTATCACTTGTTCACATATTGTGTAATCACTCTTTCGACATTCTGTCTTACGTCCCCTATTATTGTCCTATGGTAGACGGTTTCGGAATCTGGCTATCGTCGGGGAAATTGCATCGCCATGTGATAATAGAGCAGACAGCGCGACAGGCACGAGTGGGCCGCCTCACTAATTTATTGACGGGAACGCTACCGACGACGAAGGAAAAGCCGAAACCGTTACGGCGCAGGAAAAATATAACAAGCGGGTTACTCACGGACGGCATAATGTAATGTTCTCGACCGGGTTAATGAACACAGGATTCCCCGACACCATCGTGAGGGTGCGCTTCTTCACAAAATAAGAAGCCATTGTCATGAGAAAGGAAAAGAAGTAGCACTTACGAAGACAGACTGAAGAATGTACTCCAGAGGAACTCCCCGGGTGACAATTGGCAAACGCTACCTCCGGCCTATTAGAGAACTAAACCCCATTACTTTTATTTTACATCGCGTCGGCCAATAGCTTCCAGCTAGCCTACACACGACCCATACACTGCAGCTACGCGCGTTCAAACATAAATTTAGGGGTGGGAAGGCTCCCGAGTCGATAATTTTATTGCGGAAAATATCGAATTTACTGCCTCAGTAATTTACTGACGCTTGAATGTTGAAACTCGCCATCGACACTAACAGACGAGTTTATCTGTTGAGAGGCGTAGTAATAATAAATCATTTTGCCGTATCCTCGTGAAATAAATAGACTAATAAACGACCGGAAATATGTGTTCATTCAATCGGGCCCATAGCCTGTACACAAGATTGAAGTGTCAACAGCGAGACTACAGGACAAAGACAATCTGTTCAGCAATAAAATAATTAATAACAATTCCGTTTCTAATATCGGCCGAAACTTGACTTAAAATGCTTGACGCTCTAGCGCCATTTGATCGTATGAGGGAAACCTTTAAGCCTTTAGGTATGCTAAGCAGTGGTAAACCTGGAAGGATGGAGGTAAATAACGGGTAGTACATATTCAGATTTTTAATTATTTCTTTTTGAGTGAAATTCGTCGTTATGAGGAAAGGGAGAGTGCCTTTAGGAGTTTCTATTTCCCATGCAAATGCCCGTTGGGGGCGGGGCCGGCCGCCTCTAAAGATTTCGCCGCGTTTGAGACGCGCAAATATTAAAATTTTAAATCATTTTCCGGGCAGGTCGGACGCTTAATTCAATCGCGGCCGTCCACTTAATTTGATACGGATTTATTCAGAATGAACCATAGCTTCCTTATAGCCGCCCCTGAAGACAGTTTAAGTCCTTATTTATTTGGATCGTATTATTTTCCGTGGAAAAATACTGGAATAGTTTATTCATTTAATTTATGTATTAACTCGATCCGCTTTATAATTTATAATTGTAAATTATAAAATATAGTATCAATTCTTATGGGGACTTCTGGGGAAATTCTGGGCCGCTTTTGGCCGTCATCAGTAGCATTCCGTTAGTAATGAAGTAACGGAACACTTAAACATGTCCTACGTCCTCGGGCATCCACTTTTCCGTCACTGTAATCATTCCTTTGCATTCATGGTCTTACTGGTGTCGCCACCTGGATACACGAGGTAAAATAAAGTCCGAGTTTGTTTAATTGGTTACCAACCCCGGTTTTAAATAGTTTAAAACTCAGTATATAATTCATGCTCAACCCCGGCGAGAGTTAATTTCCACTACTCTTCTGCCCCATAAAATATTGGGGTTGATAAGGTGGGCCCCGGGTTGGTGGGGTTTGCGACCGTAAAATTCATTCTCGGCATAAACTCTATATTAAAGATTTGGGCAATTAGTCGACGGGCTTAATAACCCCGATGGTGTGGGGGTTAGGATATTGGATTCAATATTTTTTACGGCCCCCCGCCCCGGCCAACCTGAATATGGCGGCCGGCGCATTTTTTACGGCCGACCGCCGCCCTCAAATCCGGCGTCGGCCCTAAGCCCCCCACTTCGTTTAGCCCACCACTAATTAACCGCGGGCATTGGAAGAGCCTCGCCATTATCGATAATTACCCGTTAATTCAAATATATTAAAGTCTCTTTTTCTGGAGTTAAGTCGGACTTCATTGTATCCCCCCGGTTCCTCCTGGTTTATTAGAAGGTAAGCCGGTTAATATAAATTTCTGAACATTCTTTTATAATTTTTTAAATGTATATTCGTGGTTAGATGAACGTGACGTGAAATAACGATAAATTATATATATATATATATATATATATATATATATATATATATATATAATGAATAGAGCTCAACACGAATAGATGTTTCCAGAGGTTAGATTATTTTCCCCCTGGACAATTTTATGTTTTGATTATCAAGAATAAGCATATATATTGGTTCTGATCCTTTTTTTCGACTCGTATCTTAAACATACTTAAAAAAGGAATACTATCAATCTGAATTTTACCCGTTCTCGTGAACTTTTAAGATTTTCAACCAATATCTTCTGCAGAGTACACGGTTCGGGAGTGGATTTGTAAGTATCTTGACTGGTCGGTACACATACCACGATCGGTGGGGGAAAATGAATAAACAGTTGGAACCGAAATCCGTTAGAGCTTGGCTATTTTAAATAAATCTAGCCGAAACGGGTTCAACCAAGTAGGCGAATGCGGGCGGAAAATCGCACGATAGATTGACTGTTTAGTAAAGCACTACCGAGAACAAAAATTATGAAAATTCCAACAGATAAACATGCGTATACTGTCGCATTTGTACAATTTTAAGAGCGGTATTTCTACTCGAAAATGGAAAATTCCGGTCGCCCAATACGGTGAAATTCTTTAATTATATATGATATTTGATTATTATTTGTACAAAATGCACGGTATTTGTACGCACCGGTGTGTTACTTATTTAAATAGGCGGGTAGATATTTGAATAAGGTCAGTTTTGTCTCCGGGGACCTGTTGAAGTGGAGGGGGGCGTATCAACGCTCAATCTCCTTCGGCCGTCCGATGATCCCCAGGGGCTTTGCACGGCTATTCCCCAGCCCTGGAGAAATCGCGATTAGTTTATGCCGCTATATCTCCCGAGATAAGAAGTTTGCCTGAGCGGATTTCGCTCTAGTTTATTGAATCCGTACATTTCCTGTTCTTCCGTCTTCTCTCGCTCCTTCGGTTTTTTGCTAGACCGGTTTCGGCTCAAGTGTCTTCTTTGAGTAACTCATTTTTAACTAATTTTTTCGCCGATAAACCATTTTTAAATCGACTTTTCCATTTTAAACCACTTTCGAACCCATTTTTTCTCTGAAAAAGTACTTCCCAAACAGATTTTGGCTCATTTGAAATAGTTAATATTTTTATTTAATTTTTATAGTCCTTATTTTATCCCATTGACGCTCGGTTGAAATTGTTGAAAATACTTCTGGCTCATAAAATATTGGATCGGTGGGACCAATTAGGTTGGCGATCCCCCGGAAATGGAATATACGGACGACTGGAGCCGGGAAGAGACTGTGAAACGTCGTGTGTCGACACATGTATTGTGGGCGTAAAAGTGCCGACCTCGGTTGTACATTTCTCCGCGACGGCGTAATGTCCAGTCTGTAAATATGTCGGTGGGCTCCCGGGACGACGAATGAAGAGTAGTCGGCCGAGAGACGGCCGCGCCGGGATTTGCCCCTCGAAAAGTGTAAATCCGGTAACCTTTTTCCCCGACCCCGCTGATAACGCATTCCCGAAACGTCGTTTCCACGCACCCGCCCTTCGAGCCAACATCTCCGCTAAAAGCATCTCCCCCCCCCACACACACACACACACAACTCCATCACACTGGCCGTTCGTAGAAAATGAGGAGAATCGGCCGAAAGTTTACCAGTTCGGAACTGGATTTCTGTACGAATAAACGGCCGATCCAGCAGGGTTTTAAATGGACTCCCGACCGGGACAGGGGATACCCCTAAACTAACTTTTCAATGACACGAACATGTAATTAAAGGCATTTGTATAGTGGGTCCACGTGGGTTTGGGATAAAATCGCCGGTGTGATTTTCCACCGCCGGAGTCTTCTCGTTCTAATTAGTTTTCAATCGGTTACACAATGAGGTACGCATGTTCAGATATTTCGCTTTGTACGTTACCGTATTAATCACATCTCCATTAATTTATCGACATTGTGTGTTATATTTTGTGCATAGACGAGAATAGACTTCATACAATCATATACAATTTCTTCATACGTTTGACTGAAAATGTATAATTAATCGTACCACTATTGATAGTCTTACACTCTGTATATCGGCGGGAATAACAAAATGTTACCTGAAAAATATACGATATTTTCGATTGAAACAACATACATGGTCCATACTCGGTCCACTCTGCATATCATCGGTATATTACTTTAGAATTATATTAAATATAAATTCACGGGCCTCATTAGTGCTCGGATGAAGCCCTTTGAACAGCGTAACCTGCCTAACTACCGGTGATATTGCTGTAAATAAACGCCATCCCTTAGCCGCATCCGTTGGTACCTTCCACACCATTTTCATCCAAAATACTGGCTGTACATATATTCATGTGTGTGTTTGTATGTATACTCCTTCGTGGATATTGATTATATCCGTAATTACTAAAATCGTTATTGGAAATGCGCTTTACTGATTACTGAAAGGAGGGGTCCTCGATTATCCATAAGGTCTAGGAGAGGAATGGCAGTGGTTGTAACCCGCCACTTCATCCAGGGGTGGATAAAAATTCTGGGGTTAACCGAGCGGAATGTAGCTGATCCTGTGAGGAGACGACATTTTACGGCTTCTCAGAGATCGTGGAGACAGTGATAACGGGTTACGGCCACAGCGTGCATAATAATAAACCAGAGTTAATACTGCCCGTAAACAGTGATTGCTTATAAGGTTATTTAGTTTTCAATCTCTTTTTTTTTTAGCAACAGGTTGGTATGAAAAACTTTGTATTCGAGAATTACGATATAAATATTTGTACATAACAAAAACTGACGTATTAAAAAATTATAAATAGAAGAAATATTCTTACAAAATAAAATGATGCCAATTGGCCATAAAATCTGGAATACCACACGAACCGTAATAATTTCTATTTATAACTAAAAAACATACAATTAAAAACCAGCCTATTTATTTAGTTATGACTTAGGACTTTAGGTATATTATTATATTAAAATAAATGATTTTTTAAGTTGTAGTAGGTAAAACAGATCTAGCGCGTAAATGTATGTCCTTGTTCCAGATTCAGAGGTTTTCGGTTTGTTTTTCCTATTTCGCTAGCCGATAACGAGGATTACCTCAGTTTTCGACGCGTCAGTCTTTATCTTCAAGTGTTCTACCCTGCTTTTAATGGTCTGTACGGCGTTTCTTAGTCCGATAAGAAACCTCTTAGAAGATTGGAGGCTTGGAGGAGTGAAGAGCCGGATCATCATCGGTAATTTAACTTCATTCGGTAGATCGGAAATTAGTTCTGCGGTTTGAATAGATTGAATAGCCAGAGGGAGAGACCCTCGAGGGTTATTGGATGGTTTAAAAATTGAGTCACTTATTCAAGCTCGAATCTTCCTTTCGTTGAGGAGAGAAGGTCTATCGCCACTGATTTCGGAACTTCCCTCGCAAACTAATTAAACTAGTGGAGCTCGCTAACGATAGACTATTCATTAGACTTGTTGGGTAGTTTTTTCTTGAAGTATAACTTCTAATCAATAGTACTGTTATAAGGCCTCAATAGTTTGCTACGTATGGTAAGAGTAGATTAGTAATTTCGACGTCGCCTGCTGAATTTTCCTTTATTCCCTTTGTTATGGACAAAAGTACGAGTATTGCCGAACTTCTTGTTATTGTACTCCGGAGATCTTATTTCCTTTCAATTGTGAATTTCAACCGAATAATTGGTGTCTGTGCGAGTCTTTTTTCGTATTTAGAGAGACTCTACAAGAAATAAATTCTAGCTGGAGATTTTCCTGGTAGTCCTTGCTTCGGTACAGAATTGAAGCCACACGGCCGTTTATTCTGTACTTCGCAGGCTTCCCAATAAAGATCTAAATGTAATTGTGTGGTGAAATTTAAATCTGGGAACGAATCACTGCTGAATTTTCCGGGTGAATTTATTCATCGACAGACCGAATACTTGCAGTGATTTTATTTCGTAATTCAGTTTCTATTATTTTTTTAATCATCATAATCTACGCAAAAAAATGTTCCTTTCCAAAATACATATACTCAGCGCCTAAAGAGCGCGGTAAACCGAAACTAATAAATCAATTAGCAGAATAATTCATGAAATCATGTAGTATAACACGGCCGATTTGGCGGAAAATGTTGATTAATTAGTCCCGAAGGACAGGTACTTCTGATATTTAAAGAATTAAATTATAAAGTTGAATATTTCATTTCGAAAGAAGCAGACAGTCTATAACATTTTAATATTAATGGGGCATAAATTAATCCTATTTTCAAGGAACGCAGCCATAACTAGGTCAATCAAAGTGAGAGTTATTAAACGCTGAAACTTCCAGTTGTCCCTACACCCACTGCCTTTGTGTATTTAAGTTTTACTTAGCAATTAAAATGTACCTTAATTTCAAAAATGTGTTTATAACAGCAGTTCTGCTGTGTTGAAAAGATGGAGAAAACGTTTAAAAGTGTTATAAAATAACTGCAATTGGGTATATGAATACCAATTTCATAATTTTAAACCCTTAAAGTAAAAACACAGGAAAACTTTTTAAAGTAATTGTCTTGACTCCATAATTGTATAAAGCTGTAGTATTCATGAATAAAAAAATGATACATATATATACCGAATTAAATAACCCAACTATTATACCTAATAACACCCAATTATAAGGCCATTCTATTAGGAGCTACAGCCGACTTGAAATTACTCGAAATGAATTAAAAATAAAAAAAGGAAAAATAATTTTAAATTTCCACAACATTTAATAAAGGCGGAGTATGTTAAAACGCTCTCTGTTTAACTCCAGTAAATCAAACCTTTATAAGGCGGGGAAGGAGGAGAAGGAGTTATCTTAGTAAATCACGACGTCGGCTGAATCTTTTTTAAGGTTTCTTCACAGGGCAGACTTAAAGTTTGCGAACAGTTGGTGCAGTTTGGGGCTCCCGTCCCTGAGTATCTTTCCGTTTGGTAGGACCGTTTAAAAACTCTCTCCCGGAGGTGTTTTCACCGACCGATGTTCGGACGGGAATCGCGGATACTTACGAAGTCCCAGAAGAACTTGATTCGATAAGTAGTGTTCCGGATGGGACTGGTATTATAAATTATAAACTGTTTGGTGTTGAGATATCAGAATTTCATCGCTCTTTGGCCTAGATAAGCCGATAGCGGTTTAGGAGGAACACAATATTGCATGAATTACGCTTTCAGCGCTCTTATTATTTAAATGATATCATCGCTAAAACAGTGTCTTTAATTTAAAGGTCATGTTTATTTTGGCTCGGATAATTTTAGTGTAAATTCACGTTTACTGTAAGGGTGGCTTTGCATCGTCGATCGGCCGGCATTGCGACACCTCAAGGCTTTGAACTAATTCCTAAAGCACGTGGTGTTTTAGAAGCACGCTAAGTCACGAACGCGGGGTTATGGTTTTAAGATTCATGAACCAGCCGGCCTATTTTCATTAGACCCGTCTCATTATGGGAGGAGGGCTCGGTTTGGGCCGACGCCACTTTCTTAGCCGAATACTGCCTACCTGTTGATGACCGACATCAACTTAGCCCCGATAGCTATTACCGCTGAACATTTATCGGGTTTAATAGGGAGCTTTCCGGGCGTATTTCAAATCCCCCCCCCCCGGTCGGATCGTAGTTGCGTGATGACTCATAAAACGCCTCCGAACTTTTACTAATGCGACTCTGGTTCGTGTATCAAGTATTTAGGGCGACGCCGAACCTGCCTGTTTGCTGAATTTCATTCGTCCCTAGACATCGTTACCTCAGTTATAAACTCTAGATTCAGCGGCCCAAAGGGTTAGGACAAATCCCGGTGGAACTATTTACAGTAAAATGATTCAAAATATCGTATCCATGTTGACTCCTAGTAGGAGTACTCCAAAGAGCCTAAAAAAGGATAAAAAAACAATTTGGAACAGAAATTAGGGTCACAATGTGTAATAATCTTTATTTTTATAAAAATAGACAGTATTTTTTGTCATGATGAAGTGTACACATTATGGATCCCGGGTACTTCCGTTTATATGAATTTAAAAAATATTTCTTATTGATAGTCTAAAACAGTTATGGTTGATCGGGAAAATTCGTCTGAAGAAATGCAATGCCAGTGTAGTACCGAATGCCGGTATATACAATGGATATTGTATGGAAATAAAATGAATCCATCGAAAAATTACTGCGATTCCTATATTTGCTCTAACGAGAACTTTTCATTCCACCAAGTGAAGTGCTCCACCAAGAACATGAACGTTCATGCGCTCTACCCAGAGTTTTTAATGATTAAATTCTGAATCATTAATGAATTGGTCCACTAAACTACTGCTCCAGTCGCATCTTGATGAATGCTGCTACAGAATTGTGAGGAAACATTTTCATGCTTTAAATATACTTTTTATTCCAAAATATCTTTAATTGTTTTGTATTTCTGATGAGTAAATCTACAAATCTGCAACTTTATTTTATATCCTGGCCGATCATATAGCACAATTGTGGATCACGTGAGCGTGAATTCTATGAGTAGAATTGAAGATTCTTGGAAGAGTACCGAAAAATGACGCTGGCAATCCAACCCTGAACATATTTCGAATCATTCGAATATGCATTGAATTATTCGATGGTACATTTCATATTTTGCCTTTCTTTTGTATTCTAAACGTTTAGACAGCCAGTATTGCCCGAGGTTATTTTTGTGTTTGGCAGCGCGGTTGAGGGATTCGTTCTTTTTCTTGCAGAATTCCTCGACCGTCCCTGCAGGCATCCGCAGGAATGTTCGGACTGGAGAAAAGAATAAACGGACGGCGGAATAGGACCACTAAACAACGTGAAAGGGGGGGAAATAAAATCAATCGTTTATATACGGTGAGGTCAGTCCAATGGTTAAAGGTTAATCCCCCCCTCCTTTTTTTCCTTGTGTGTGGGTGGAATACCTTAAGAGAACAAGTTGTAAAGGGTGTGTGGGGGGGGGGGTGGTCCCATCTATTTATTTCGGCTTTCTATTGGGTCCTCGGGCTCAAGGGGTGGGGTCCCAGTAGACACCTGTTTCCTTCGACACATATTCATTCCCCTAACCCGCCTCCCCGTTTCCAACCACCCGCTGTTTTCTACCAGCCGCCCGGCAAAATAACACCAGCAAATACACTATATTATTACCGGAGATGCCTCAAAATGACGGGTACAGACAAAAAATACCAACGAATACTATACAAAATTATACTAATATTTTCTACCATAATAATAATAATAATTTCCTTAATACAAAGTGAAAATGTGCTTAAATCAGAATGTACTTCAACTCCAACTGCGCGGATATGAGGGGTTCTTGACCCATTATTATCCCCGACCTTCTAAATAATGGCCATATAATTATTATACTATCTATAATTTTCAAACCCGATTCAACAATGTTAATACTGTACCTTCCGAACATAGTATATCTAACCGCACGCAAACTTATCTCACAAGAAGCTACGTGCTGTGTAAGGTGATGAAGCCTTAAATGAAGGTCGGTGTCAAAACTGGTTCGCTAAATTTCGTCCGGGCAAAGAAGAGGAGCGCTCTAGTCGTCCACTCGAAGTCGATGACGACAATAATCGATACTCATCGCCATAGTGCAAGACATACTTCTACAAGAACTCCAGTATCATAATGACGCGATGCATAGCATTTACAAAATAAATAAATGAAACAAGGAAAGTGAAACTTATATAACTTAATCGTAACATTTAATACAACTATGCCACACACAAAGATAACATATGGATACATAAAACTTATACAAAAACACTAGATGAAACCGAAACAATACTTAAATTTGTGGTCCACTTGACCACCAAATAAACACTTAGCTCATCGCACGGAATACTGGACACCCGGAAAACGGCAAGAAAAATAACCTTAAATCCGAAATTATGTAGTCGCCAATCCAATATTTATATCAAAAAATGTTTATTTGTATGGACAGAGTGTGTGGTCTTAATGCTCCTGTCTGTGTTAGCTTTTTAGGGGGGCCTAATCTGTCGCGGTGCGGCCTTATTTCAAATGACTCAAGGGGGGCTCCAAAGGGTCGGAACCGACCAGACGCCATCCGCCCTTAGCCGACGATTCACCGGAACTGAATACAACCCGCTGTCCTCGCCTTCAAAGCGGACTCTCCCATTTACATTTCCAGAGTATTGCGGTGTCCTCCATCGGACCAGCCGCAGTCGGTCATTTTGAGTTTCCGCTACCCAATCGAAATGGGCCAAACTGAAAAGTACCCATTGCGCCTGAACTGTGGAAACATTGCTTGAATTATATTAGCGTAAAAAGAATATTCATATAATTTGTTATGTATTGGTATATGTTTTTATAACGTGTATACGTACAATATTTATATTTTTAGTTTAATTACAGCAATTAATCGAACTCAAATGCCTGTCTCAGGGGATGGCACTGTGGTAGATGCAGTGGACGGATTGCGTGAAATCCTTCCCAACGGGACGCTCGTCTTCCCGCCATTCTCGGCTGAGAATTATCGCCACGACGTCCACAATGCTATATACCGATGCAGAGCTACCAACCCGCTGGGCAACATCGTAAGCAGAGATGTTCACCTGAGAGCCGGTAAGAGTTTACAGTCAGACATGATAAATTAACACTTTATACTGGAGAATGATCAAGTTATAAGATACAGGTACAGAATGAATGGAATATTGTGAAATAATGTAAAGTATTTGAAAACATATAGACAGTTGAATAGGGACGTTGCCAAAGGTTGTTAGAATCCATTTCGGAGATTGTGAATCTAAAATAATAAGTTCGTGTTAATTACACGTAAAACGCGCAAGAAGAGTTACGAATTTCAATTGAAATAAATAATTAAAAAATCCGATTATAGATCTGTGGTTACAGGCGTGAACTGGGGGCGCCGATTTAGGGATTCGGAATTTTCCTTCAGATGCAAATTTCAGCAGATTAAACGAGTAGAGCTCACCGACTGCATTACGTTCGCTACATTTCATTATTAAAACTGTACCGTAGTTGGAGGAGAATCCTGGCTGGATAAATTGATTTACGTTGTGATATTCAAAATCCCCACAACACCTACCTTGCGCGTAGTTCATTTAATATAATTTTTTCACGCGTTAATCGCGTTGAATCAGTTTTCAAACAAAACGGATTATGAATTTCATATGAACGTGGCCTCGCAGTTGCCGAAACAAATAGGTGGTAAGAGATAGGGGTATGAAATGTGTAAAATGGGATCCCTGTTTCTGACAAAAGCGTGACGTGTTAAATTCACGGTAGGGGCGAATCGAAACGTCGGTGAAGTGGGAGGGGAGAAGGACGTCAATTAAACGTTTTACGTTTACAATTTGAATTTAGATGGAATATTGCGGTCACGCAATAAGTTGTAACTCTTAACCCCTCACCGTTCTTTTTTCCGCTTATAGAATATATTTGAATCCTGTCGGCAACCTGTGGCTCGCCTCGGTCGTATAATTTCCTCCTATCGTTATTGTGTACAAATTACATTCATGGCTTCTCATAAATATTTTAGCGTTGTTTGGAGTAGGTAAAAAGAACAGAAAACAAGTAATTCTACCCTTGGTTGGTCAGGATTCAAATTGAGTTTCTCGTGTTTAGCAAATTTGCGGTTCCACATCGCTCGCATGTGGAGATTCCAATCGAAAGTCCTTGGAACCATCCCCAATACTCCCCAAACCACTGCATTCACCACGACCTCAACATACATTTTTATTCCCGACGATTTTATTTAGTACGTCGGCTCTAATTAGCTAGTTGAAGTTCTCTCCACATTACCTATCGATTAATCGTACTAAGTAATTATAGTGAGTCGAAAGTTTCGTCTGTTGTGTATGCACATATCAGCAGCCTGGAAAAATGGAATTTTGATTATGTATAACACCAGTTCAGAGAACTAAGCAGCAATAGGAAAGGGAACAAAAAATGCAGGAAGGAATTGAATATTATGCAAATCAATTGGGATAATTTTAATGGGGAATGTCGTACGGATAAATCAAATACGTCCTATACAAAAAATAATAGGCCAAATAAAAATAAAAACTGTTAACAAAGAGATTCTTGCTTTGGAATACGCTTTGCCCATCTTCGAACTAGATTTTGTATTCCGTTAGTATAAAACATTAAAAAAAAATTAAATTTTTTGCTAAGTTGAGAAGTACGAAGGCATATATACCTTTGCTTAAGTACATAGTGTGCATAATTAATCGAATTAATTCCGAATTAAATTTTCCGCCCAATGAATGTATGAATATGGCTTTATTCGACACGAGAACACCGCAGGATACACGAGTCTGAGTAATATAATTATGTTACAGTGTCCTCGGGAATTTATGTTTCCTTCGTAGAAATGTACATTCACAGAATTACAATTTTTCTAATTTGAAGTGTATTTTAAAAGTCTATCGTACGTTTATTCGACGTTTGTACTCCAATCTATGTATATAGGTAGCTGCAATCTTCGACATTAATAAACCCGGAAAAGGGAGTCAATAAATTTATTAACAGTCAAAAACAGAACGGGGCCGAAAATAGGGCCTGTTCGAGAAAGCGCCCCCGGCCCCCCCCTCCAATCGAGGGTTTTTTAAAAAATAAAAAACTCGGCGAAAAAGCGGCGGCCTCCTTTTGAAAAATCGCACCCCGAGATTCTATCTCAGCTTTGCCGCGTTTCATTTTTCGACACACTTCACGAGCGGCCTACACAAAAAACCGAGCTATCCGTAAAGGGGGAAAAAGTTGGGGTGGTGGGGGAGTTAGCGTTTTCAAAAAATATCTACACAGCAGCCCCGTACCCTAGAGATAAACTATCTCCGTACACTCGCCTCCTCTCCTCCCCTATTGTATTCCTTTATACGGCAACGAATAACACAGAACGAAAGCGCCCTGAGCGTGGGACCGTCGATGCGGGGAAGGGGTCGCCTTTGATGCGAAGATGAATGGAAATTAGTTCCCTGCGTTTAAGCCCGCATTTAAATGGCCCCGTAATTTGTAAAACGCGCGTGAATATCACGCGGTTGATTAATACAAATTCGGACTTCCACTTTTGAGCGCCTGTTAAAACGGGCCTGAAACGCGCGGAAATATTAATTAGTTTAATAATTCCGCAATTATTGCAGTTAGTATAATAAACATTGATTTGGCAAACTGATCGACAACAAATTCGGGTTTGCCCAACTAAGGAGTTATGATATGTCGGTGTATTCGGAAAGGTAAGGTTAACTCTCAAAACGGCTCGAATCCGACCAGATAAATGATGAAAAACCTGACACTACCAGGAATGTTAGTTCTCCCTCCTGTCACAAAAAGTCAATATCGGCCAAGGGAAGGTTGTGTTATGTAAATACAGAACAAAAATGTCCTAAACTTTTTTGTAATTCTTGATTCAGCAACTTAAGCGGGATAATTAAAAGTCGTATGTAATTAAAATATTCTTATTCGGATCTAAGGAGTATAAGTAATTACCAGTCACTACATACAATTGTTACGTTATTACCCCGTTATTTATAAATTAAATTTAAGATTTTTAAAAATAGTATTTTAAAAATCATTAAAACCGTCGTTGCAAATAGTTAGCCATGATTAAACATAACTCAGTTTCCTTTATTTGTTACGTTGATGGCATAATGACCTAATTCGTATCTACCCGAAACATCTTTTCAGCGGAATATGAGAAATAATTTGAATTGCGTATAAAATAAATAGTGAAAAGTAAATAAAATTTGTAGTATTTGAGTGACCCACCATTTTCTTAGCGTATCGCTTGCGTTGTTACAAAATCCGTTGTATCCGAGCGCCACTTTCAATATTTAAAACCGTTCGCGCGAAAATGCTACATTTTGGGGGTCGTTTACATAAGGTAAGGATTTTTAAAAATTCACAAAAAATATCCCTTATTTACAGATATCAATCAACATTTCCCTTTGAAATTGAGGGCACGATAAAAAATGGGGGATAAAAAACCGCAGGTCTAATTAAAATAGGTTCCGGGCCTCGGTATCCAAACAATGCTTGGCCTTTGAATCGTATTCCTATTATCTCCTGACCGCGAATTTCCCATCGGCCCATAGCCATTAACTATTCCCTTAATATGGAATTTTACTGAAATTGGGAAGGAATTAGAAACCCCGCAATCCGGAAAGCGCATAAATTTTACTCGCCAGCAAAAATGAATAATTTTGCCGTATTTTTGTGCCTTAACGTTTCAAAGATTTCAGAATTCCACTCCCGTATGTGCCTTGTCTGCAGTAGTATTCCGTTTCTAGCGTCGGTTATCCACGAAACGTTCATTCGCCATTGAATTTGCAGATATATTACAGCGTTAATATTAGCTCGAGTCAATTACCGTGAAATTGAACCTAGTGAACCTCGCTGTGATAACTGGATACGCAATCAATTTTTATTTATATTGGACGTGAGAACTGAAACCAGTCTGATAGAATAATAAACAATTACTCCACTCAATGAACGCTCCTAGATCTTGAACTGACTTTTTAAATTACTTTATTCCCATTCGTCGTTTGAATTTTCGCCCGTCATTTGCTGACCGATCCCGTTCATTCATTGATATTTATAGGGTATTTAATTGTTGTTTTCCCCGACACATCTTACACTACACCAGGAATCATATATATTGTCATCTTATATAGACAAAGATCAGGACATAACAAAAAAAAATGAAATATATGACAGTAGAACGCATATTAATAAACTGTAAAAAATTCCAAACAGAGAGGAATAAGATTATAAACAAATTTGGAAACCATTTTAGAAAATAACATACAAACAATAGACGAATTATTAACTTTGCATAAACGATGCACGAGTAACAACAAATATCTAAAAACAGCGTATAACAGGTATAAGAAAAGACAATGATAATAATAATTGTTGTTTTATTAGCTTCGGAGGTATTTGTGCGCCGACAAGGGGAGGACTAGGAGAGAGCCTAATGCACCGTCGGGTAAATTTCCGGTGACGTTATCTCGTGATGTGGTAACGCCGCCTTTTATCGGCCGTGTCCGCCAACGGAAATAATCGACTTCCGAAGAATTCAACGTTTTGTTCCGAAACATTGGTTCGGTCGCCGGGCTATCGCCCCGGCAGGCCAGAACGCTCTCCGCTCGGTTGGATTGAATTCTACAACAATTTTATTTATTACCCATATTATAAATGTATTACTTATTGTTAATGCGCACTCTAACGTCGTTTCCCGCAGGAAGTAGCGTCCGAAATTTAAAGGATTGAATTTCGGGTTTATCAGTGTTCAATAAATCGATTTAGAGTAGCGACAATCATCGTATGTATTCATTTATTTATGAAAGTAGGAAACACTGCGGACCTCTATATTGTATGCTATTAATGTGCGTGTTTAGTAAAAAATATCACACTTAAATTTGGGAGCTCGGATAATACAAATAATTAATATACGGGCTATAGAATTGAACGATACGATGGTATTGAAAATTGGAGCCTTGGCTCCGCAACTTTGAAGCGGAGCGGTTGAGTTAAACTTTCTTCGGAGCCCTCATGAAATGTCCCGGGTAATCTGCATTTATCGCCTCCGTTGCTTCGGCCGCCGCCTGTCAATTTCAATGAATGAAGTTGCGACATATTCATATTCAATATTGACTGCCGTCGCGGACATTTAAAGTTGCAAGGTTAAATACGGTGTTTAAGCGCCGATGGGTCGATTTACATGGGAACGCCCCCTAATAAGTATGTAGAAGGCTTGTTTCGAACGCATTAAAATTAGGTCCACAATAGGAATTTACATTTAACACGACCGCCCGCGACTCCCGGAAAGGAGAACACGGTAATGGAACCCACTCGGGCTTTAATACCGTCCCGGAGGGAATGAATATTCGAGCAGTATTACGTCCACTTATAAATCTCCCAATCTGGGACGATACGAAACAGACCCCTTGGTTTAACCAGGGGGTTGTTACGGTCGACGTTGGGGGTTTTTTCGGGGATGTTAAACCCCGAATGACAATTACATAAATCAGATAATAATTCACCACACGATCAGGTACTACTTCTTCGAATAATTTATAATGTTAAAGAAAGATCTCGAAGAAGGGTTTAAACACTGAATAATGACACTTTTATATGCTTCGGAGCACGACCGTCAACTAACTAGGCAAACCTGTGGTTTAAAACTGTCTCCTCCTTTATGTCGTTATCCTTTCATACATTATAATACAATAAGGAGAGGGAGAATGCTGAACGCGGTTTAATTACAAAATTGTAAAGTAAATCCGATCCTTGGGGCGACCGGTTCCTCTCAATCTTATTGATCCTCTTTTCCATTATTTTTCTTTACCCGCAGCAAAATAGACGGAGGAGTCTTTCTCCGTAACGTTCTTCCGCTCGATCAATCACAGCGGCCTATTCGTCCGCTAGAAATTTATTCTAGCCATCAAAAAACTGCTCGTAAAATGCTTTAAAAGTATTGAAGTAATCCTACGGGGGGCTCAAGCCGAAGTCAACGGGAATGACATTACAGATCAAAACCAAGGAGTTAAATTTAACGTTTAACTTTATTTTGAGAATCCTGATAATTTATTACCCGATTTTCACCGTTTTAAATGCGGATAGTAACAGGGCAGCGTAGCGGAGGGCGACCGGTTATTAGAGCCCCGAGCAATTTCCTTGCAATTGAGTCTCTAATTGGTATTTTTTATACGGGGAAAAAATAACAAAAAACACCATCCCTTCTGCCTTCCTAATGGAGCCCTTGTTTTTACCCACACCAATATTGCTGTGCGATATAAGCTTAGCGGCCCCCCTTCCTCTCGTTCATATCGCGATTATAGACCGCCGAATCACCGATGGCCGGGAACAGACGCTATAGGAAAAAAGCCTAAAAGCGGAACGCCCGCGATCAACGGACTTTAATCGGATCCCGATAGCTATTTCCGGGACGCCTTACCCCAGAATGTTCTATCGAAATACTGCCGTAAAACCGAGACTCTGTCCGTGCTGGGCGGAATACAGAAAAGGTAATTTGAATGATTTGTACTTAGGGCCTACCTTAGTTCTGGATCTAGATACTAAATGTAATACCGTAAATTTCGTGTTCTTCTGTCTTCTCCCACCGGTTCGTCTTTTGCTTGGCCGGTTTCGGTCGCTCGCCATCTTCTGGCCTCAGCATCAGTGGCTTTGTCTCCGACAAGGCAAGTACAACTGAAATAAGCGACAGTGCAAACAGGATGCCCCTAAATATCCAACGCGCCAAAGTGACTCACACTGCTACTGAAGATGGTCGGCAGCCGAAACCGGTCTAGCAAAAGAACAAACCAGCGTGATTTTACGTAAAAATACAAATAACAATTCTATCGGCGAAATCCGCAATGACAGTTGCAAACTCCAAGTTGAGGAGAAACATAGGTTGAGGTGTTTTCGCTGATCGGGGAATTAATTTAATTTAAATGACACTCTTCAATTTGTCCCGGTGTTGATTTCGCTTTCGATGCAATATTTATACAAGTGTCTTTTGTTTCAGTGGTAAATCAGAAGTACGACGTTCAAGTATACGATGAATACGTTGTAGCCGGAAACACGGCTGTGTTCCGGTGCCAAATCCCCAACTATGTTTCGGAATTTGTCATCGTCACAGCTTGGATTCGTGAGGATGCAGTTAACATTTATCCCAACTCGGATTCAGGTGCGTATAGAAATAAAAATAAGCAAGATTCCGAGTGACGCGACAAATAAGTAATACAAGAGCACTCTGTCCCACATTGCAGCGCCCCATTTAAAATCATTTTAGTGGAGCAGGTATTTTTTGTACACGATACCGTACCCCTCTGGGTACTAAAACTTCTTTTAAAAACATCTTTCCAAATGAATTTTAATGAAGTCTCAGACATTTCCGACTTAAGATCTGCACCGCACGAAATGCCTCCCTTAAGTTCCCACTTAAAGTCAGACTTGCTTACATCTCTTCCATTTCATTTCGTATTAAATATTCTTTCCCACCTCTATATTCACTGGTATCAACACTCTCTGTCTTAGTCTTTTTAAATCACTACGGAAATTCCGGACTTATAAAAAATGTATCCAATACGTAACAAAGCACCATAAATATAGACTACTAAAAGTGATATTCATAATGCGTATATTCAATCCAGTTTCCATGGTATCGTTATATAAGGACCATCGACTTGTATTCAGTTGAGGGGTCTTTTAGTCATGACGTCAACCACGACGGAACATTACATTGTTTCAACAACGCCTTCGTCTAATTATTACATAACGGGAACATTCTAACTACTCGTCAAAGCAAATGAAACACCTGTTGAAGAACAGCTACCAAAATTTCTCTCAAGTGTAATAATAATAAAGGAAGTTATTTCAGTATTCATACTTAATGCTAATGTTTAATTATAGTATCATGGCTGCCTAAAGATCTATGAACCGGTTCATTAGAACATACGGAAAACAATGGAATATATTATCAAACTATCACAACAATCAAAGAATAAAACAATGGCGTTGCGCATATGAAAATTTGGTCCGTCGAGGTATTTGAAACTGAGGCCTGGATTACACAATTTAGATTGTTTAATTGATGTTTAATAAATATACACTCCTATGCTAGAACCATTATTTATATACACGACATTTCCGTTTGAAACGGGAAAATTAAATTGACGAAACTTCCTACAGAAACTATTTCACGACGGCTTAAATAATAGGCGATAAACGTCTAGATTATTTTAGATAAACTGAATTTATGAAAGGGGAAGTAATATCCTTGGCATCGCGGCCGTAAAATGCAACCCTTTTAAAATCGCACAGCTGGCAGAGCCCAATGCGAAGAAAAGGACCGGCCTCGTAATATATCACTGCGAGGCGAGTGTTTATAGCACGTCCGAGATTTACAAGGGAATAAATATATTTTTCGAAATATTAAAAAATGGCCGCCGCGATTACAGCAATTATAACATTATTAAACAAATTTTTACAGTTATTTCCGCATATATTTATTGGGTTATTGCAAATGTTCGTGCCCGATTTTCAAATTTGTACCAATTTGTCAAGTGTTCAACCCTGGGTGGCTTCATTATCGGGCGAAACAAGCGATATAAAAAATCCTCCCGCAGTAAAAATTACAAATAAACGATTACGAAAATCAAGCAGATACAACAATAATATACATAGACGGCTCAAATCAAAATAGCACAGAAAACAATATTATAATCTTTACAGATAACATTAAAATGATTGAATATATACAAACAAAGAAACAAATGGCACAGAAAATCCATAATCAAATAGGAATGCATTATTTTATTCGATACATAAAATAATGCAATGTGTGGGAGGAGTCGCTTTGTATCCGAACTAAACAGCGGTTAATTAGAAATAATATTTATTTGTTTAAATAACCCCCAAAAAATGTATTAATCGAACAAACTTATGGTCATCCTTCTCTGGTAATCGCGACATGTTTACAGTTAATTTCTTAGTATTTGTGTGGGGTTTTATTTGTTGGCGTCTAACTGGTCCCTATGTAGTTTGAAAAAAGTGCGATGTCCTTATTTGGTTTATTTTTTCTCTGCGGTGTGCCCAGGCTATGGGACACCGATTGGCCGTAAGTTGGAGCGATTATCGGCAACGGCGCCTGTCCCATTTCTTGTACCACTCGTACCCGATACTGTATTTCAAAACGGTTTATAATTGAAACCCGGCCGGGGATGTTCCGTTATATCCGACGCTCGGGAAAAGGGAGGCGTGCAGTTTTTAGAGGACCAAATGGATTGGAGCTGCACGGGTCGGTGTCGGTTGTTGAGTGTTGGGGGAGTGAGGCCGAAGGAAAGGATTAGCAGTTCTCCCGCTAATGAAACGTGGCCCTCTCCGACCGACCCCATTTTAATCATCAAAATGAAAACGGGGGTTGCCCGTCCCGAGGTTTTGGGTTACTTTCGGTTTTTTTTTTTGTGTTTCGGTAGCCGGCGCAAATTTTACGCCGCCCCGGGTATCCGGTGCCCGATCGTTGCGTGAAAACCGATACGCGGAAACAAAATCGGAAACAAGGAGACGGAGTGCTTCCTCGTTGATAGCTACATCACTTTTTTATCTCGTTCGTTTCGCATAAATCAATTAGAATGAAATTCGATGAGGTATGAGGAGTGTGCGTACATCTCTTTTCTTTTGACTTCGGTCAGACGGGTTGAAGATCCAGAAAAGGTAAAGCTAAATAGTCCCAACTAATACTAATAGAGCGGGAGGGACAGTCTGAAAGTAAGTAATAAGGACAAGAATTCAATTTCCCTCTGTGGGGTCTGGGGATTCGGGCGAAAACGCACGCTGGGAACAAATTGTATGTAAACCGAGAGGGAGGTTTTAATATCTGGCGCCCCTCCCCCTCTCGGCTAATAACTGTAAATTCACCCCTCTTCGCCCCTTCACCTTCGTTATATAATTATTCGGTTGGGTTCCTGTTTCGCACTCTTGCGGTCCATTTCTGACCACGGACCGATATTCAGGAGTTTAAACAAAGAAGACTTTAATTTATTAAGATAAATGTTTTGCCATTATATTTGCTATTTTGTTACCGGAATTTAATAAATAGGATATGAGAAGGTGCCCGTAGTCGCGTATCCCGGGAAAAGAGCTACGGGGTTTATAACGTTTATTATTTCTAGTTTTTTAAAAATTTTTAGGGAAATTAATTATTATATCGGGTTATGTTTACTATTATTTTATTATATTATTTTGTTAGAATATTTAGCAGTATACTACGAAATATCCTGGATTAGATAATAGAAAAGGAGATCTGTAATTTTATTTACCAATCTTTCTTGCTGGTTATTAGGAAAAATAATTTATTGTAATTATTCTTTTTTCTGTATTAGGAAATATATTTTGAAGTGTGTAACAATGTACATCAAGGGCCAAATTAAGGCTGCATATTAAAAGTTTCGGTTTTCTTTTTTAGGTGGTAAATTTACCATGCTCACCACTGGAGATCTGTTCGTTTTCGATATCAGACCGAAGGACAGTTACAATAGCTACAGATGCAGGACACTACACAAGCTCACTGGAGACGTTCAAACTAGCCCTTATCCCGGCCGTATAATTATTACAGGTATAATGAAATTATTTTTACCGTTATTAATATATAAGATGACTGCCCACGATTAAATCTAAAAGTAATTCGGTAACTTTTTAGTATCTTGATACTACAAGGGTTATTGAAAGTTCATATTTCCTAATTAAATCATCATTTAAATTGTGACCAATTTATTTTGATAGCTACTTACAAACTTCCTATCTTACCTCCCATCTCTCTTTCCCATCATTACTAATTCGAATAACAGTCGAGCGATCCTATCTCTCGGATTATAGGTTTGAATATCTTCCCGTATCTGGCATCGAACTAGAACGAATTTTCGCCTAAATTGCGAATTCCAATTTGACTACGACAGTAGCTCGTTAACTTCGGTACACGAGCCGAAGTTAATATTTAATTACAACTGTTTACATCGCGGATGGAAATTGTTGATTGGCTAGGAAAATATTGATTTAGTTGTCATTTCACGCGGGTATAATTAAGCCGTGGCCGAACGTACCGGCGTATCGGGTGCGGACCCCACGGGAGAAAATAAAGGAAGAAGGATGCTCGGGAGGTAGAAAATGATGGCAAGACGTCTGGTGGGACATGAATGATGACGTCCCCGCACCCTTCCCCCCGTACTATCGCTCTTTCAGACTAATACATATCGTCTATACGAGTGGAGTAAAAAATAAGCGAGGAGGCTTTTTACGTGTCCTCCTACCTTATCGACCCTGCTCGAAATCTACTCACATAAGATTTATTACGGCTTAATTGTCTCCGCTGCATCCATATTTTCTATACATTCGACAAATTATGAATGCTCACGCATTATTACGTGTTTCCGCTAATAACACTGGAGTGCCGAACACGTGTGTTGATTACCACAGTATGTAATATTCAAGCATTGAAAGTTTCATTAAAATGTCCAGCAGTTCTGGAGTTATATAGGTTGACTTGTATGCGTGTACCGTTCCACAAAAGAAATACAATATGTAGCCGGCCCCGAGGGCTACTGTAATTTAACGGACACCGGACCAGAACGAAATTCCGCTCATGAAAGAAACACTACGTTAAGTATTAAATTGACAAGGTTTGCTATTTTGTACTTCATTGTGGACCAAACGTTTCGGTTTTCGTTTTCCTATCTACGGCCTATACTTGTCGTCGTACCGTCGTTCGTTCAACCGGCATATCTTCCAAACTGCTTAGGGTACATTTTAAAAATACTATCCGGACAATTTTTTTGGCCCCGAAAGTCAATTACAATTCGCATTTTCAGTCGCGCCCCCGGTCTTTTCCATTTTTGTCGGCCCTCCGGCTCAAAGGAGTCCTGAAGGTTGCGCGTTTCGGACGACGATCCCGGACGTCCAAGGCGCCAACGTGACGAGGGTCCTGAACGGGTTATCAGAAAATAAGTTCTCATCCTAGGAACTGCGATGCGCGCAGAACCCCATGGAGCCCTTAGGGATTACAGCCGAGGAGATGTGTTTCCTTCTGTATGATATATTCAAGCGTAGAATCAAATAATCCGCCAGAACTGTGCAAATTTTGTTCCTCCTAATAAATAATAGGACAAAATCGACCGTAATTTAGGGGCCAAGTGGGTCGCACTAACGAAGGGTTTCCTATACTACGTTTTAGTCAAGAATCAGACTGATATTTATAAGCCGTATTATAGCTCGTAAACAACAGACGAGGTAGCGCATTCGGAAATATTCTCGAAGTCGTATGCCGATATGTAATGCTTAACTTAAAGTGCAGAGTGAGGGTCTCTAGGTCGCGAACAAGTGCGTTGGGACAAAGACCCGCGCGCGCGCCCAATATTCCTATCAGCCGGAAATAAGAATTTCACCGGGAGCAAAATTGGATAGCCCTGGCCCCTTGAAACTTTTTCAGAGACGACGCTCGTTCTTATCGCTATATTGAAAAAGAACGCGACAATGGGGACCGGGGGAACAATGCCCATCTGGGGATGCGCCATACAATCCGTATTGGCGCGCCCCGCGCACTTGTTGAGCCCCCTTTCAATCCCGCGGCATCGATCCCGGCTTTTCGATTGTTTCACCTCCCGTTAATTTATGCGCGGTCCGTCCCCCTACCCCTCCTGTTTCACCCCTCCACCGTTACATATTGAACGCGCTTATTGAATAACTTTCCAGCTCGGGGCAAAATTATCATTACACGCTCCGGAACACAAATTACAATCAGGCGCGGAGGATTCCAGATAGCGTACGAAAGCGGTTTGTTTGGTTTTCTAATACCGTCGAATACAGTTGAAGGACTCGGAAGGAAGTATCCGATGGTTGGATGCTTTATATAACGTGGATTTAAGTCCGGCTTTAACTAAAATATAATTTTTGAATAGAAACAAACAAAAAGAGTAGAATAGATAATAAATTTTTGCTAGAAAACATCGGGAGGAAAGGGCAAAAACGCCTCTTAAATGGTTTCCCAACACAAGAAAAATCCTGGAATAGCCGGGGATCAACCCCTGCCAATCGAGGTTCTTAATAACACAGTATTATGTGATCCTACCGGAAGTTAGTGATAATATCGCCTTTTATCAGTGGTTCTCAATCTTTCTGTGAAAAGGCGATATTTTTCCTACATACCCGCAACGCCTTGAAGTTTCTTACCATCCACCAGAACTAAAATCTAGATGTTTGTACTCGCAGATAGCTAACAGAATTTCTTCTCTTCCTATCGGAGCTCTTAAAACTGGATAATTTAAAACTCAAAAAAGGAAATAATTAAGATTTCGGCCCCGTTTAATTCGTTTTTGTACGAATTATACGGCACCGCGAGAGTTCGGACCCGGGGCGAAGTTTCAGTAGCTGAGCCCATGAATTTGAAATCACTCAAATCTCTTGGCTCTGTTTTTTCATCGCAACGCCGATGGTATATATTAAGACTCATTAAAGATTCCGGTTAAGGCGCTGGGGTCGGAGTCTTCCCAAACTAATTATTTTCTACTTTCCCCCCGATAAGTTTTTTCTACCCCTTCATCGGCTTTATGATGTTCCCCGAATACAAACAAAGCGGAAGCAGTATGTAAGTTGTGTAGTAACTTGTAAATCAATATTAAATATTCATACCCTTTTGCGCAACGTTGGGTATCTTCGTTACATATTTTAAAATAATAAAAAAATGTAATTACACGGATATTCGGTGCAAATTGAGGATTTTATAATAATATTTGAGGATATTTTCGAGTTTTATTTACCTACCAAATTTTTCTTGCCCTTGGTGGCCAAAATCTTGATTATGGGCAAAATTAGATAACGCTGCAAGAAGAAAACTTTAGAATTTTGTGAATGATTTTAATTTTAAAAAGTAGTTTACCTTATGTCTGTTTGTGCTATTTAGGCGTCGTCCTTTTTTAATACTGGATTTTGTTCTATTTCCAGAACCGACTGCCGATGTAGCCCCGCGCGTACGCGTTGATAAGAACGTCCGAATCAATGTCAAGGTCGGTGAGATGGTCATTATGGCGTGCGTTTCACAGGGATACCCCGTTCCAACTTACAAGTAAGTCAGATTTTATTTTTTCAACGTTATTTTTTAATTTATGTAATACCAGTAATTCAGACGCTGTTTTATGTTACAATAGAATACCCCACACGAATGTTCCGTTTGAGACGCGCTGTACAAGTGCGAGTTTTTATTCCAATATAAGAAGGTATTATAAGAAAAAGGATTCTCTTGAACCTTGTCGAAATCAATTTTTCATTTGGATTTCCCTGAATGAGCGGATGTCGAGAGAGAATATCCGGAGGGATCATATCATTAAAAAAATGAATGTATTTTAAGAAGATATTTTGACGGAACCCATCAGGAGAAGGATGTTTTTATTAATTCAATAAAAAGGCATGACATCCTTTTAACTTATATATATATATATATATATATATATATATATATATATATATATATATAGAACAAAACTTATGGGATGAATGACACTACACGCTCGTGGTATGGTCTTTTTTTTCCCGCGTTGCCCGAGTATAAAGGTAACAAAAGGATAATCTTCTTTAGATTAATAATGATTAATGAACTTGATATTTTGTTAAATATATAACCGTAGTAACGCGTTTGGGGCCGGATTGTACGAAAAAATTCATTCGGTCAATTGAAAGGGTTCAATCTACCCTTTGATCTCTCAGGTCATAAGCGGATAATAAGGGACTAGATTTGATTAAGATAAAGCAATCCAATCGATATAATATGAATAGTAATTGGGTGAAATTAAGTCATGAAAATGTCAATAGCCGAACATTTAAACGAGTTTTTTACCCGGTAAGTGGACAAAAATTGAATTTAGCACATCCTTCAGATTATCTTACGCGTACTTTATTATACACTTCATTAATTATAATATTAATACGGAATATTTAAAATTTTCTATAATTGAAACTTAAGTATTGTTTTAACAACTTCTGACACGATTACTGAATAAATGTGAGAATAAATAACAGAATACTGGGAAAATAGGTTTGTACAGTTAATTTTATCAATTACATTATTTAAATTCTACATTTTTTATTTTATTATTATTACCAGTAAAAAAATACAGCGCCCGGTCTACCAAATATGATTGAACCGATATTATTAGAATTTTAATTTTCATTGGATCCATTAGTAGTATTGCGCCTGTTGTCTACTAATAATTAACCCTAATTATTAATATCCTAAATAATTAACTGAAGCTAGTCACAAACAGGCGAGACCGATATTCTGGACGCATCAGTCCCACTATCTCGTTTCGTCAAGCTTTGACACGACCTTTCGTTTGCAAACACTGTCTGAAATTGGCCTCCTCGAATTTTAATTTGCCTCTTTTCTTTGGATTAGTCGATTTTGAAAAAATAACTTAAAACGTTAATAGATACGAATTGAATTTGGGTTTCACGAAATTCCGCGTTCGTTGACAATTACCAACCCTGAACGATTTTCTGGCAGAAATAACATTTTTAGACTTACAAAATAATTTTTTTCGAAATAGTTCATACGTAATTTTGCGTATTGTCTATGAAGCACGCAAAGTTACGATGGCAGTAGTTGCTATAATTAAGGTTTGAATTCTTACCAAGAAACCTCTTGGCGCCACACGCTGATTTGCCGTTGTGCGAGGTCGGTTTCTTTGCCTTCGGTAGCATTCCGCCGAAACTGTAGCGGGGCAGTGCCCAACTGGCCAATAATGCGAATACCCGATTCTGTACAGACCTGCCCCAAATTTCGTCCCCCCTTCGTGTTGACTGAATAGCGGAGGTAAAGTGGAAAGGAGAGGGCGCTGTAAAAATTGCGAACCCTCCCCCGCGTACTGGAAGGGACTCTGCCTTATGTTCTCTACTAGCAAAGGAATTCTTATCGGCAACGAATGATTGAGCGAGTATGGCCATTGAGGCCGTCAATTGGGACGGGTCGAGAGCCAATATCCCCAGCCCCAATACTGCGCTACCAGTTTATCTCTGAAACGAAATCTGCCCCCTTTTTATGATCACCGCATTTTCCTGGCTGTCCGTCTGAATGAATTGACGGCCGACCGTGACCGGGAACGTCCTGATTTTAAATCTGAATGAACGAGGATGGGGATTTATCAGAATTATCAGTCGCTTGTATCTATACTCGTATATATATATATATATATATATATATATATATATATATATATATAAAATTCAGCTATTAACTCAGTCTCCAAGTAATTCAACCGAACAGATAAGAGCCAAAAGTCAAACTCGTGTAGCGTCAAATGCAGCCTGATGGACCGACCTCTGTTCCACATACAGACAGAAAAGGATTTTAAGTAATATAATTATTTATAATTTAATTCATAATCATGAATAATAATTTATTTTTTATTAATAATAATGGGTGTTGCAATTATTCTCAACCGATTTAGATCGAGTACGATGGTTGAGATATTTGTTTCATCGCTGATCTCGCCCGACCTTTTCCTCGTTTGTTTATTTAGTTCATCCCCCATATACTTGCCCCTGGAGTTAGAACCGGGGCATCCCGCGAACCCGGGATGATTCGGATGGCCGAATCCAGGAGGAAGAACCTGGGGGCGAGACCGTCAGATACTTGAAGCGGGTCAAAGGCAAGTCCACATACCTCGGAAAGGATTCTGTATTCGGTTTTGCCACATACTCCGAAGTTAGTCATTTCTGTTCAGTAGCCCCTAGCTATTTTGTGCTTTCTATTTCATGTCCTTTATTTGAACACCGATAAAGACATGCGCCTCCGGAAAATCTGAAATTTCAGTTGTCTCTCTCTCTCTCTGCCTTTTAAATGTCTCTTGTACAGATCTCAGACTTTCATCTACTGTCATGATATTACGCATTTCTCAACTATGAGGGCGGTGTTTCTATTACAGCGCTTTATAGTGAGAAAGTAGGTTGTAAGCATAGGTGACCTTTATTGAGGGGCGTGAGTTTAAGTTTGAATACTGTCTAAGTTTCAATATGTTGAATAAAATACTGTCGAAGTTTGAATTCTATGCATCAAAGACATTTTTAGATGTTCCCGAACAACATTCGACTCCTCTGGTGTCCTTCACTACCGATAAGGTTTTGTTATACTTATCATTACAAAACCGCATTTACATGCCGTTATGCGCTCTTCATTAGTCCTAATCATATCCCAAGGCTCAACCTTTTAGATAAATGAAATCTGCCCATAAAACTGAAACGAAATGAGGCCTGTCATGTTACGAATCTGTACTATAACGGGATCGATATTTCTGCCAATATATTGATGACACCCAACATAACCGCAATAAATGGAGAGTGGTGATTTTTCACAGAGAATTATAAATCATCGTACATTTATTACAATCGCTATCTGAGTAACGCTAAATTATTCATCTATGCCGTTGCAGCGACCCCTAGTCTATTCCCGGTCGCTATTGAGTTGATGCACTATCTCCCGTCGGTTTCGAGGGAGAACCCCAAGGGTGGAACTGAGGGGCGGCGTATGGAGGGGAATAGGAAATAATGAGAGGGTACCAACTGAATGATGACACCATTACCACTCTGGACGACCAGTGAAGGGACGTAATACCTCTTTAAGAATTTATACCTGTAACTTATGTCGCTATCTCTATCTATTAATTCAGTTGCTCTGGGTCTGCTATTATTGATGTTTGAGACTGCTAGTCTAGTAGCTACAGTATAGTGGTACACATATTGAGTTATAAATGTTCCCCTGAAAAATTACTTACATGAGTGAAATTCGGTTAAATCGTAAATCGTTTGAACACATTTTAACATTTAAATACATTTTATTTTAAAGAGCGATTAATTTTGTAAATCGTTGCGTTATTCAGTAAGAACTGAATGAAGTAGATTTTTTGTGTTTCTGTCTCCTCTCGCTGGTTTGGTTCACTCTTTTATTATATGGCAATAAACAGCAATTAAATGTACACACCTGGGGGCTACCGTCCCTGAGATGGGTCTCTTTCGAAATCTGTATAAATGCGTGCGACAATGAAAAAACAGGATTTGTTCAATGTCCATTGGCGAAAGCCTAAAATGCGCAACGGAACGAATAAAAAAAAGATTCGGGTCATTTTATCTAGCAGGATAATCGGATTAGGGTTTTTTCGAATGGTGCTGTTTTTACACGCCACCCCACCGGACGGGCCGTGTAAGACAAATCCGAATTTCAGCCGCGATTGACAAGAAAAACTGCTCTTTGAAAATAAGGCTTGGAACTAAGTTTGGGGCTCCTAATTGAATGTTTAACGGGGCTCCAAAATTTATAAGAGGGGTAAACAAAAAAAGGAACACGTTATCCTGAGGCCGCTTAAGACGACCTCATAGGTGTTCCATTATGCATTCAGAGTGGTCCGTGCCTAGTACGATTGTCGGCCAATCCAAAATAAATAAATGAAATGTCCCGGGCGCTCCCTGTTCGGGAACCGAATGTTTTTGTAAGCCCCCAAAGAAAAACATAAAAAATACGAGGAGTTATCCGGACGTCGGTCCGCCTAAGTCGATTAAGGATCCCGGACGGAAATTTGTCCCGGGACACGAATCGATCAACTCCGGCTGCTAGACCTAGAAAAAGGGGGTAGACGGAGAATACGTTTACATAACCTTGTTTCCCACCCCCTCGTGCCATTTTCTGAAAATTCAGTTCCAGTTCGGTCCCTCTACAAAGATCGGAAGAATTGGTCGAGCATATGGTGCTATCCCGGAAAATGATGAGGTGTGATTAAGGCATACAGCGTTGGATTCCGAATTAATGCCATTCGATTGGCAACTAAATAATTGTGGATTTTCCATATCCGCGGGTTATAAAGTACACATATACCGAGAATTTTTTTTTTTACTCAAGATGGTTTCCAATGCACGTATAGAATAAATTTAGCTTCTCAGTTTTGTATCGATTATGAACTATTTTGTACTCACAGACTTCAACCGGATGACCGGAGCTAGATCTATGTAAAGAAATCGCACTACACTCATTTTATAATAATATAAAAACGAATATTGGGGTTTCTTAGTTGCACCCAACCCTGTTTCTATTGAATATATCGGTTTTTGTTACCGGCATTTATTTCTTATTTCTCGGCTGGATCTAAGCACTGGTACGATCAATACAAACTTCCAACTATCTAGGTTACTACTCATGCTTTCTTATACGTGCGCGGTTTACAATTGACCAATGAATAATGCCGGAAATATTTTATTTCCGATATTAGCCCTACGAATGTTAACATTTCAACCGTTTTATACAATCGCCTGGAGAGATAATATTCTTGTCTGCTGGGATTCCAACCGGAAGGATGAGAAATCTGAAATGTTTCCACCTTATAACGGAAGATAGGCCGGAAAAAGGGGTAACGCTCGGTGACAACTCCGGAGGAGCTGTCACACCTATTTTAGCCGGGTCTCGTCCCGTTCAAACACCCCACAGGGTAGGAAATGCAATATTCCTACTGAAAGTAAGAATTTTCCGGTCTTCCCTGTAAATCGCTTCGCTAAGCGGAGTCTACCCTGTATGTTGAGAGTTAGAAATGTCGAAATCAATTTTGCTGACGCCCGGTGGAACTGGAACTCTCAGCAAGAATGCAGGCCACCCCCGTGCAGCGGCGATAAAATATGTCGAGCAACTATTTCTAACGATAGAGATTGACTTGAGATCCCAATCCCTCGTCATTTAATTTCTACACATTTCTAATTACTTGCCAAAAAGATTATTCTAACTGTTACTTCCAATTGTTACTGTCGACCACTATTGGTAACTCATTAGTAACAGAATGTTACCCCTTAATGTCGGTATGGAATGTGACGAAATAAAAGTGATGAGGCGTAAAATCGATTTCGAGATAAATTTTATTCCCTTTCGGTATTTATTCGCATGACTAAAGCCGATTGAGGTCAAACCGCGAGCCCAAATAGAACCGCTGCTAAATCTATCCTATTGGGAATGTATCATACCGGTCTCTCATGCGTTGCTATATGTGGTGTGTGCTATATTGGCGTGGGCGTCCCGAATTTTCGAAATGAAACAATCCCATGGGAGGGGGCGGGCAAAAAATCTGTTCTAATTTCGAGTAGTAGGAAAGTAACGATTATATTGCCCTCGGGATAATGTGAATTTTAATGACGATGCAAATTCTGGAGCTCTGAAATAAAATTAAAAACGAAACGCGAAAAAATACAAATTAAAATAAAACTTTCAGGGAGTTTTTATCTAAACACCATCATGGCCAACAGAGATTATGTCTTATGCCATTATGTCTTCTATATATATTTTTAATAAATTAATTGGGCTCGATCTGGGCAAATTGAAGTTATTCCAGGTACGAGGTTAAGCCCAACAGACAGGGGCCCATCCGTCGCCGGTAATTAAATAACGTGGACCGTTGCGGGTTGGAGGGGGACCCTCATTTGTAGCCATTATGCGCTAACCGGGTTAAACGGCTCATTAACGATTGAATGTGCCGATAAATTTGTACCGAGTTAATGCATTGTTCCAAAGTCCATCGGTGTTCCTATAAGTTCTCCGGGTTTAAGAATTTAGACCGTGCGTAACCCCCGAACGTATTCGTCGTTTGGTCATTGCATCATAAATCGGTACGCTGTAATAATCTCGAAGATGTTTCTCCTTTTTATATACATTTATCTATTGAAATTTCAAATTCAGAAATATTTTAAATTCGAACTAAATTCATTTTTAATTCCTTGTCTTCATCTTCAGTATCTAGAACCGGAGATGCTTGCTTCCATACAATACTAAAATTAGACGTATAAAATTAAAAATCTTCTTGCGCTATAGAGAAGAAGAAAAATAATATTTATTTTTCTTATAATTTGATACTTCAATTTATCAATAAGAAATCCGAAATCTCGCCTTCTGTTGAAAGTTATGAATCCAGCACTGATATTTCTATTGACCCGATTTAATTTTCTGGATAATTAATAGAAAATCGATGGAATCCGTGAAATGAATTGCTATGTTGTCGCCCGAATTGTTATAGAGAACAATACACATAAATAGCATCTAGGTTATAGCATTTTTAAATGTAGAATGCACTACATGCATGGATGAACAATGAACCTTATAATTTCTTGGGGGTATACCAAGGTTTGGAATATCCTCACAATATTCCGGTAAATTCGGTCAATCGTCTTCATGCGACTATTATTTGAATCTCGTACAGGGAATTTACGGTGTCGTGAAAAAGCTCGGTTCTTACGATTCTAAGACACGTAGATTGAATCTGACGGCCGACCGGGAACCAATCGAAATGCGATTTTCAGGATCGATTGTCCTTTTCGATCGACCCGATTAAAGCTGCCCTGGCAAGTCTTTTGTCCAGGACAAAGTCTCCTGATGTCCGGCCGGGAATTAAATGGCACCTTTAATTGTGGAAGCTCGGGCCGCACCGGGTAGTTGTAGCCCTATTCCGACAGGACCCGACTACCCATTTAACGGTGGCCGAGGTCTGTGAAATGGTGGGTCCTTTCAAGAGGATTTCATAATAGGAGACGCATCCGAGACGGTTCCGGAGCTGTCAGACATTTATTTTCCCCCTAATAAAAATTTTTATTACAAATTATTGCTGCTGTTTTAATTAATGACACGGGTAAATGGAGGGGGTTCCTTCGGGATTATTCTGTATTTAATTCTTTGTATTTTCTTTAGGGACTTAATTGACTGGGTAGTTTCAGAAAACTCGCCAGAATTCGAGAGGGAGACTGCGCCGGAATTTTAAACTTACAAGGGATTAATTATGGCGGAGCGGTTTTCATCATTTTTACCCGCCACCCCCAAAGTCTCCATATTGCCGCCTCCGAACATTAAGAACTCTAACGCGACATAAAACGGGCGCCGGGGCTGTGAATAAATTCGTGCGCCGCCGGCAAGGCCTAGTTGTGTTTCTTGGGAGGGCAATAAACGTGAAATACTTCCTTAATTACACAACTCCCGGGGCTCCACTTTCGTTAAAGTCCCTACCAGCCGCCGTCCCCTTAACCTCCTCCCCCCACCCACCACCCCGACCCTCCCCCTGTAGTATATTCCGCGGCCCGGAGACCGATTTTATAATCTGAGTTCTTATCGGAACTCGGCACAATCAGGCCGCCGACCGGTCGTAAACTTCTTTACCAAATTGCATTTAAACCTAGGAGAACAGTACAATGGCGACGATGAAGGACGCCCGGGAATTCATACTTAGCTCAATATACGATGATCCACTCCACACATATATTGAATAAAATTATATAAATGGTCCTTATTGATGATAAAGAGTATCCTGCAATTTTATTATTGTAATGTAAAGGAAATTTCGATAGGATCAAAACCCTATAACTCTAATTTGCAATTGAAGACGAATTCCGTCCGCCACTCATAGGTAGGTTAATTTCCGGATTACAATAATCTTTATAACTCAAATTATGATGGCCTTTTTATTATATATTCGTGTGTTAAGTTTGGAAAAGCGAAGTTTTTTAGGGAAATAATTGCCCTTAAAAACCCATTGGGACATTGTGTCACTCGTTCACTCCCACGCTCGCAATATCGCACGATACTTGAGCTTGCACTTACGTCATTTTATACACTCGAAGTATAGCCAGTGTACATTGCTCCTTTTCCCTGTTTTTTCGGTAATGGGCAATTATCCCCAACCTATTTTCGCTATATATTACCGCGTATATACTTATGAAATATATACAGCCGGTAGTATTGTGAACGGTGGAGGTATCTTTCTGATTCGACAGTCGGATTTTAATATTTGGCTATTGTTTGGCCGTAAACAAAAACCGGGGCCGGAAATCATAACGTCAATCAATCCCCGAAAATCCTCCCGGCGTATTTATACGCCGACGTCGGATCACCCCCGATACGCTTTCACCCCCGCATATTAATATCCGAAAATTTATCGCATAATCGCATTTAATAATACAAAGAGCACTGGACTTCCGCTTTTTGTTGGGCGCTGTGAAGTGGAAGATTCCAATATTTTCCATGAACCCTTATCGTATCTGTGGAATAAAACATTTCCCTAATGTTTGATAACGGGTTTTGTCTTATTGAACTTAATTTACAATCATTTTTCGGTATTTTGTCCCCACTCTGTGATATGGTCTTATGGTACAATGGTTTCTGTTCCTCGCCATCACCTACATGTGCGACAGTGACAGATGATTGTGAATTAAATTAAGACATATCCCTTTGTCCCGGCGTGGACCGAAAATGCTTATTTAAAGAAAAAATAAATAAAGGCACCAATTTCCAAACTGATGTCGAGATGAGAAAGTTCTTAGTCCCTCACCATCTGCAGAATGTTAGTTTAATCTGTCGGAACGCGTAGCCCTTCAACCGGTATAAATTATAGTTATTTTTAATGTAATTAAAAAGGCAAAATATTCTTTGCAAACGGCCATTCGTAGAATGGCAAATTCATTCTCTTTAAAATTGCACAAATGTACAAACGCTTCGGGGAAATATTAAAAGTAATAATTCTGTAGAAGTAGATTTGAGAAGGAAGAAAGAAGCTGCGTTATATATTGAAACTGATGTTCGCCATTTAAGCATAATGGCTAAGGACCAAGGTTTCCAACCTTAAATAATATTATCTAATGACTTCGCAGTTGTTCAACGAAGTCCTTTTGTACGTAAATTTTTAATGAGGATTGAATGTCCCTTCGTTTTTGGAATTTTATTTCTCTATCATTTGATCTGCGGATGAATAGGGGTTCCGTAGTTCTGCTACGATTTTTTAAGTCTTTACCGGACTTCGATCCAGATTATCTGGGCTGACTGCCTCACCGAAGGAGAGACTCGGAATTTCGGACGCCTAGTATCAATTTCCGACTTTGCCGCATTCAGTGGGGTCGCCAACTGAATAGAAATCCGGATTCCGCCTTCCCGCGGTTGAATTTCACCTACAATACTGGGAGGGTTTAGACGTCCCTAAGCCTCGAGGATAGACCGTGTGCCATTAATTGAAAATGAATATGGAGTGGAATCCCGCCGATCTTAACTTATTGGGAACTTGTCCATATTAGCGAAAATTCGGATTATCCGGGCTGGTCACTGAAACGTGTATTACAACTTACGTAGGTGTTGATAAATGATGGAAGGTTTCCGCAACCAGAACCTGGACCTATCACTAACTTCCGGTAGGATCTCCTAATGTCGAGGGAAGAATAAAAACCTAACTGACCTAACACCTAAAAGCCTAACCGTGCAATAACACCCAAAGATAAAGATCTCGAAGATTATGATCTGTTGACGCGTTTACAGCTTTAAACGGTTTGAGATTTTTGTTCAAACTTAGAAAGCAGATGAAAAAGATCCGGGTCTGTCGAAATAAGCGAAACTACGACTCTGAGAGAGAGAAGTTATTCCGAGAACCTCTCGACTCCCCTCTTATGTCTGTCGGATAAAATTTCTGTAAGGTGAAAAGTTTGAAATGAAATATCGTTTCCCGCAGTATTCGCACATTTTAAATGACCCTTTCGGTGTAAGATAAGGAGAGTGGATTTCGGCAAAAAAGGAGGTATTTTTTCGATAAATGTTCATAGTATAATGAAAGTACACATTTATAAACTTGAGCCTGCACTTATACTTATATCGGAGTAGCGAATTGTAGGGCTATTGTGGGCCTACAATGGGGCCTGGTGTGGGCTATACATCCCCCCCTTCCCTTAACACGACAATTTAAATACTTTTTTTATTGTAATGTTTTTCTCTATGCCCAATTTTTTGTGTGAATTTTTTGTGTGTGCACAATTGGGTTCTGTCGGTTATTTACTTTGTCTCGGGGATTGTTCCTATAAAATGTGTCAGTTTAGGTATTTCTGTTGTGGGGCGATTGGGGCCCCCGAGGGTAATATCTGAGCCGAGTATTGGCGCCTGAACGCAAGTAGAGCGGGGTCGGTCGCGTGATTGCTTAATAAATGGTCAGTTTACAACCCCAGCTAAGCGTCTTAGATTCTAGTAGACTGTACACGTGACCCACTTTCCCCCGTCATCTGTTTATGGTCCGGCGGTGTCTATTAAGCTATCCCGGATCCTTAACACTGCTCTGCGTCCAAATCCTCCTTCAATTGCTTCGTATCCCAAACTGGCTCTCGTCTGTACGTTTTATTGAAACCGGATAATCTCAGCGTTCTGAAATTTCAATATAAACTTGTATCATAGAGAGTGAAGAAAAGTTCGCAATTTGGTTGATTTTTTAGCTTCTTTCGATACGAATTTGTTCAGCCGTAACGACGAGTATTCTCTGTCCTGGAAGCTTTAGACAGAATATGGCTTCTATGATTTTTTCCTAATTGGGCAGTAGCGAAGGAAATAATGAATGCACATATGTATTTAGGTTGCCGATTAGGCTATCCTTTTCTGCTCTGTCACTGCAGGCTGGAGAGAGTGTAACTTATTAAAGCTTCGAGGAATAGTAGCTTATCTTTCAAATGCGGTGTTAATTGTTAGACTGACGGCAAACAGTGGAAGCATTCGAGGTTTAAATGTGAGCGTAGATCTTCGACAGCAGAAATTATTCATAGAGCCTGAGATGAATACTTAACTTCGAATCCGAAACAAGAGGCGCTAATATGGGCTAACTGACGTGTACAGGGCCCTGTTGCAAATTTAAACACGTTTTAACTCGTCTGTCAATTACTTTTAACAATGAGCAATTCTGATCGATATTTGAAATCTGACCATATTATAAATATTGATACCTCCTTCCTTAGTAACTCAAGTATTTTGAAATCCGATAAATAATCATATTCTTATCGTTTTCTATTATCAATTATATAGACGTAATGCCTCGACGCTTTTCACCCTTGTAGAGTATCGAGAAAATTTTAAAATAAGGTGAGAAAATAAAGTCCCGAATAAGATATCAGCGTAAATCTCTTTTTACTCTCTTATTTTCCATAATTACGTATGGAACAACAGTAATATTAATGCTAAAAAGCGCAATAAAAGATTTTCTTTGTGATAGGCCGAAACAGACGATAACGGCAACAAAGGAATTGTGTAAGAAGGGTGAGAAACTGAAACATTTCTGGATCTTTATAAAGTGTCGTAAAAACACGTTAAACCTTAATGAAAGAAACAGGAATAAAAGTTGTAAGAAGGTTGAAAAAAAATTCCTGGACGAAATCCCTCTTCTTATATTAACGCCCGACCCGCTTTGTGGGGGTTTTAATCATTTCCAAATAGAATAGGCATCGGAAGAATGTTTAAAGATCATCACCTGGGGAAATTCGACTCGTTACAGTTAAGCATCTAATTTTAGTTCCTTGAGACATATTAGATCCTGTTATCTTGAACGGTTTAGAAATAAATGTGAAACTCATTTTGAAAGCAGTGTTGCTCTGGCAAAAGTTTGCGAAGAGAATGCGGCGGGGCTATAAAAAAAGGCGTAGGTGGAAAGCCCTATATTGAAGGAACGCCAGAAATAATTTTGAGCTCCGTTGTTTTTTTTCATTTCATAGCGATTTCATATGAAAAACTGGAAAAACGAAAATTTTTAGTCTCATACGGTGAAAAAACCGGCAATTACTACGTACTTTTGTGTAGAAAGCATCCCGAGTTGTAACTGTTTGAATTAAAAATTGGAATCCGAGAAAGAGTCGCTTAGTCACCGGATAACCTTCCAATGCGTTTATGCTCACTCACTAACCATTATTGCCGGTGACGTTGGATGTTCAGTTCAACTGCGCCCACCGCCCTATACTTTACATCCCTCCCCCAGTCTTGTAAGTGGCGCCTTTACAAATGTGCGTTAAATATCGTTTCACAATAATCCTTATTACGAGATGATTTTTTTTTCAATACAGATTCAATACATATTCCGGCTCGCCGACCTTTCTGTTTAGAAAATTATATTTATTTCGCTCCTCTTCTATAGTCTAAAACAGTGTTTTGACGGGAAAAAATTGCCCTTAAAATCCCCGATACCATATTGTACTCCCTCTACTCTCAATCTTTTAATCAGTTGAAATCTGCAATTGAAGGAAATTTCGGTGCGCCGGCGGACAATAAGCAGCAGAGTGAAGTAGAATTTGGCTAAGACCGGCCGAGGCTCCGAGTGAAACGTTAAATGCCCAAATTTAACTTGCGGATCACTTAATGGAACCCGAATGTCCGGCTCCGCAGATTCTCGGACAATGGAGATTAATCCGACTGGAATTGAAAGAAGTAACGGGCCGAATTTAGTATTCTACAAGGGCGTTATTTGTTCGCAAGGTCGGAATTTTAAAAGGGTTTTTCTGTTTTCCTCCTTCTCGGGCTTAATTCGGACCCTTTATTAACTTTGACAAATTGAATGCTGTAAGACCTTGTTTCGGTACTTCCGGACTTAAATCGCTAATACACCGGTTGGTTCATACTAAGCGTTTGAGGATAGCACGTTCGGAAGAGATTGTTTGTGTATTTGCCTTTTTTGTGCTCCGTCGATTTTAGTTTGTTTGTTTGTTGAAAAGGATGTGACCACGTGATCTACATGTTAAAGAAAAATATGAAAAATAAATAAATAAATATTTAGAAAGTACGCACTTTTTACCGTGCCAATATTTTTATTTTATAATCGTATTATTACCCGACAATAGTTATCTGAATCCGTCGTGAGTCAACATAACTATAAGAAGATTTCGACTGGTCATGTTATACGATTTTAAAAAGGAGTGAACTTAGGAGCCGCGATAAAAAATATTATAGACGTTTATTTAGACCATGATCACGCTCTTGGGACAGTCAAAAAGTGGTTTAGTTGATTTCGAAATGTATTTTGTTTTCAACGTACGGATCCCAAGGATTCGGTTTTGGACAAAATAAATAAAACATACAGGGAACGGACAGCCCCTTGCATTTTAATATCGGGTATATTTTCGGTGGAGTTAAGACATCCCACGGGGAAGCCTGTTGCGGTAGAAGTTCCAATTGCGGGACGCGTGTTCTTCCGCCGGGATTTGGCTTTGGGAGCTTTAAATCAAAACTCCTCATTTTCCCTACGCGGGCCCGGCATGTCCGGAGTAATTGTTAAATACATTTTAATAATCTAAAGGACCTCGCTGAACCGCTATGGAAATAGGGAAATATTGAAAATATATCGGTTCGTTATTAATAGGAAAAACAATTATTTTCCAACCGATCTTATCAATCCTATCAATCTTATCAATTAAATTTACAGAAATTCGATCTGTGTTATACTAAACGCTTCCGATATTTTCCTCTCTCGTTGCTTATCAGAGTTCATTCTGTTGAAGGTTTTACAAATTATTTCATATGTTGTTCTTCGATATATATGCGAGCGACCAGCAAATCTGATTTTGAAAATAGCCGTCGTCCCAAATAAGTTTCGGATCGTATATAGGACATTATTACACGAGAGAGAGTCTAGATTACGGTTCTTACATTGCTATCCGACCCAAAATAGGGGCTAAACTGCGTCCATCAAGCACCAAACAATTGTCCATCTACGTTTCTCCATTAAATACAATATTATCAGAATAAATTTTGAAGTGTGTTGCATTCATATCGTATTCACGCGGAGAAATAACAAACGCTCTATCGGTTAAATTGCGTAACATGATCTCCAAATAATCTTCCAATTATGTTCGCCACTCCGGGTTAATTATAGCCCTCGGTTTATTGGTGGCGAGGGGGGCATTAATTTAATGCACATTTGAACCGCTTATTTGATAGCAATGCACAAAATAGGGGCCGGTAATTATGCGTCATTTCGCATCTCAGGTTGAAACTGTTTCGCATAAATTATTCTCCAATTAATAAACCTAAACCTTCGTCCCGGTGTTTTAATATCGCTCTAACGACGTTTAATACGGAGGAAAGGCGGGGCTATTGAATAATTGAACACATTTCGGATTTAATATCGATTTAGCCCAAATGAAGATTGGCGGATGATCGTCAACAATATTTCTTTGAATGAATTGAAAACTATATTTATACAGAATGTGATATATTTATTTCCTGGGGTGGAGTATAAACTAGCTTGAGAGCAGAAAGGAGCGAGGAGAGAGAAAACGAGGATTGAAAATTATGTATGTATAAGTTAAGAAAGGTCTGGGAGAAGGGTCTAACCAGTGCATAATTCTTCGGAGCACGACCGTCGACTAAACTAACCGGAGTGTCCTCCAAGACTGCCCACTCCTTTATTTTATTCGTTTATACATTGTAATACAATTGGGAGAGGGAGATTATTAGTTGCGGGCCGAGGATTAACCGAAAGAAATAGAGGGCTACCGCAATGCGGCCGTTGACTATCGCGCGCCTCCACACTCCGAACAGATGCGTTCAAGGGACAATTGCTTTGAGGAGGAAGTTTTACGGGTAGCTAATAAGAGGGCTGGGAAGCATTGTCGCCCGCACTTGGCCGTATCTCCCGGCCCCAGATAAACCCGACCCCCGCCTCTTGTTTTCCAACTTGTCTGGTTTAAGTATTGGGGGGGGGCTTACTTTTGGGGAGTTAAACGCCACTCTTCACCTTGTATAAGTGGGCGACTGATTTAGAATTTAAAATACCCGTCGGCGAGGGTTTGAAATATCGCCCGCCCGGCCCGACACCGTAGACTGAGATTACATCTGCGTCATTTTCATTCAATTGCCCATTTGAATTTGCCCTATCATTTATTACCATTCACCTTTTCTTCGCGTGTACAGACGAAGTGGAGGTTTTTATCCACTATCTCCGAACAGGTTTTTTTTTAACCTTTTTATTTGTACAATCAACTACATAAAGTTATTGGTACAAGTGTTGAGTGTTTTCTTTTCACGTGAATGTCTCGATAAAAGAGACCACCCAATGATGGCACTTTTTCCACATGAGCAATTTACGGCTTCGGACTAAGAAGATCTCTGGGCCAGTGGCGTTTGAGCCGACGCGGGGAGATAATGGATGGGTAAAGGAGGAAAGGGACTGAACGAGTGGATTTGGATGTGGAGAGAGGCGGGAATGGAATTTGAGGAAGCGTGATTCTGCGACTTCGTCGACTGTTGGTATGTTGAGGTCATTATGGATTGTTAGGTTACAAGCATACCAGGGAGCATTAAGTATGGTACTTTTGACTGGAATCTCTGGATGCGGGCGATGTTGGATTTCTTGGCGGAACCCCATAGTTCTATTCCGTAGGTTCGTGTCGGTTTTAAAATGCATTTGTATATTGTCAGTTTGTTGTCTATTGAAAGTTTTGATGTCCTTTTTCAAAAGAGGTCTAAACAGTCCAAATTTGCGATTGAGATCTGTTCTTTTGAGTCGCGTATGGGGATTCCACGTGAACCGAACAGGTGGATTTAGGTTTTCTCTACTTAGGTTTGAGGCTTCTGCCGCCGTAATTAGATCTGTCACTATTTTCAGTGCCATCTTCCAGGCAAAACACCTCCCAGTACTACTTGTATGGGGTGTTTAATGATATCTGTAGGTACGCAAGTGCTCTGTATATAGAGTGCAGTTAATGTGAGCTGGGACAGTTGGGGTTGAGCGTTTTCTTTACGGAAGTAAATTATTACAATACGGAATAGTATTTAAATCGACGCTTAAACACAATTTAGTTATTGTATTTCAATTCTATCTGAACTTATTTTAGCTGTCGCCACCCTCTAAGCCACAAGACGGAGGTGGTACGGGAGATCTCAAAACTTCGAAACTCACGGCTCGAAGAAAACCTCGAAAAACTCTTTGGTTTCCGCATGATTAAAAACTTTTCCCCCCATCCGAGCGGCACACGTCTCAAGAGGGAAAGCAGCTGTCCGAAATAACCAGGTGGAATCTGGAGTTTCTTTTCGATAACTAACCTTGCTGACTGGTCCACTGGCCTATGCCGGGAAAATGGTGGACTTTACAAAAGAAAAAGCGAATTAAGAACAATTCGTTAAAAAATGTTAATAATCCATAATTTCTGGAAAACAAGGGAAACCATTCCATAAACCTCAATAAATTAGTTAACCTGAGTCTCTGTCCTGACTAAGAACTGGCAATTTAAGAACTATTCTCTTCTGGTTTGTTACTGTTTATTCTTACCAGCTTCCTAAGCATCGAGGAAACCTTGCGACTAAAATTCGATTGTGTAATTGGACAATCGTGTAACAACCGAACTATGCCGAAACATATATTTCTCATTCTGACACTGAGCACGTGCCGGAAACAATCAAATATCTCTATACCTCTTAAAAATGACCCGAATACGTATAAGCTTAATTAGGAGTATTAATTTTAGTTGGCCAAGATAGAAACGGCCGGTGTAAGAGCTCTTTCAACAGGGCTATTAAAAGTGGCTTGGGGCGCGGTATTAGAACGCTCGTTGGTGTAATGCCGCCTCGGCCTGAACTGAATACTTAAAATTCGCGTTGGGCCATCCGCCGGAGCGGCACTCAGTATTGGTGCAATGAATTTTACGAGGGGATGTAAGCAATTAAAGTTTCATTGTTATTGTGGGCCGCTGTAAATCCGCAGGGGCTCTTGGTGGGGGGGGGGGGATGGCGTAAAGTGTACCCGACCGTGTTATACGTTTTACAATTTCCCACTGTCTCCTTACGACTACCGGCACTCAAGTCGCTCCCGCCCCATTTATTTGACTTAAAAGTCCGATTTTCCCCCTAGTCCTGCAGTGTTACTAAATCTCACTTTTTCGCATAAAACTCCCAATTAGTTGTTCCTTTCGAATCCCGAAATCTTCACCCTACACTTTAAAAAAAAAATCCCTAATTATACTTTGGCGGAACAGAGATTTATATGGCACAACCAGGACCGATTGAGTATTTAAATTAAAAAATAGGAATATTTTATATTAAACTCTGTCGTAATATTTACATTCTGTTATATTATTTCCACTTGCGATTGAAAGAAAGTTTTGTGGTGGAATCACCACCGGGATTCGAACCCCTTATTTATTTGACTTAAAAGCCTGATTTCTGCTCAGTCAATTAATATGCGTTAATTGTTTTTATTGCGAGAGGGAATACAGCGTACAGGAATAAATTGAAAGGAATCTTTTCTGGACAGGAAGCGGTTTAAGCGAATTGTATCATTAATTTGGATTTTAAGACGTCGAGGGTTAAGCAAGCAGGTATGTTACTGGAGTGTAAGGAGTCTGAAAAGTGTTTGGGGGGCTGTAATTGAGTCGCGGGGGTGATCAATTGCCGAAGGTAAACCACCCACCACCCCCCAACCCTTTCGGTTTAGCCTCTCTCCAATTTTACTCCTCGGTCCCCAGACCAAGCCCTTAATCCGTATTAATCTACCCGCTTCGATTGACTCTACGGGCGAAAACAGTTCGGGCAGTCGACTTTAAAACGGGGGCCCGAACGGTGCTATAAAAACCCGGTAGACCAGGTTCACTTGCGGTCGGGGCGGCTAATTGTAGTCGGGGTTTTAAACACTCTTGGCTTCGTCACTAACTAATTTCTCGCAGTCAACGGTAGAATTCTGTTAGCGGTACTTAGGCGCGTTAACACAGCCACCACACTGCTACTGATAATAATCCTAGATCACCCTGCCTAACATTAACATTAGCTAATGTTTTGGATTATATTTATTTCAAAGCTTCGGCAAATTTTAGTAATCGTTTATTCATTTGAAAGAATATTATTAGGTTTTGACCATACGATCGTCTTCACTCGCTGATTCGTTCTTACGCTATACCCATATTGGCCGTGTTGAGAAAGTATATTACCGAACTATGAGTATCCCCATCGAGTGTTAGTGGGGGGGCGGCATAGTTGTGTCTATTTTTTTTGTTTTCACTCCCCTTCATGAGGCGACAACTCCTGCCCCCATTTATTTTCCGGAGGCGGTTGAGATACGCGGATGAGAAATAAGCCGAGGAATTCCTTCCGCGTTTATAATTTATTATTATACCCCGGAGCAGCCCACATCCCCTTATCCTTATTTCACCCCCCACCCCGCTTCGTCCCGGCTGTCTGAACGAGAAATTGTTTTAATTTAGGAAGTGGATTTCTTAAACGTAATTAAGATCCCGCAGAGACGTCATCTCCCGCAATTGTGTCTGCGAATTTCAACTTCTTGACATTTTCATTACGCCACGCCCAGCGGCTTATTGTATTCCCCGTATGCCAGTCTATATAAATTTATTTCCTCCTCATTTACGAGCCTTCTTTCCGCTCCACTTTGTCGTATTTCTTCAATTTCGGATACCGACGCGTACGATACATTTGGACGTTTCTCCTTCCACTTGCAAATTCAGGATATTTTACTTGAGTGTCCTTGTCAGCCCAGCACATTAAACGATTACTTTCAGGAAGAGGCTCGCTACCTGGGACTCTACATAGACAAAAGACTCACGTGGAACCCCCATACGCGTCTCAAAAGAACAGACCTTAACCGCAAATTTGGACTGCTGAGACCTCTATTGAAAAAGACATCAAAACTGAGAGTAGACAACAAACTTACAATATACAAAACCATTTTAAAACCGACATGGACTTACGGAATAGAGCTATGGGGTTCCGCTAAGAAATCCAACATCGCCCGCATCCAGAGATTCCAATCAAAAGTCCTTCGTACCATCCTTAATGCTCCCCGGTATGTTTCTAACCGAACAATCCATAATGACCTCAACATACCGACAGTCGGCGAAGTCGCAAAATCACGCTTCCTTAAATTCCACTCCCGCCTCTCTCCACATCCAAACCCACTCGTTCAGTCCCTTTCTTCTTCTACCCATCCACTATCCCCACCAGGACGGCTTAAACGCCACTGGCCCAGAGATCACCTCACATGTTAAAACGTGTCAAAAGCGCCATCATTGGGTGGTTTCTTTGTCGTGACTAACACGCCGAAATAAATACATGTATCAATTGCACCCATAACTGTATAGGTTGATTGTGCAAAAATAAAACAGTTAAAAAAAAAAAAACTTTCAGGAAGACTACCAATCTGCGTAAACTTACGCCTTCGGCGCAATATCGATTTCATCGATCTTTTTGGGCCGATTATTTGCATCCGCGGAGGCGTACTGTTGTATGGGCCCGGCGACCCATATCTGCACGCGGAACACAAACATACACCACTAAGCTGAACCGCCGCGCGTGTGTTTTCTGGATGCTGAGAAATCAGGATTAATGAGCGGCCATGCTCCCAGAGCCAAAGAAATACCAAGCACAAAATTGATTACTCGCAGAATGCTACTGACGATGGATAGAAGCCGAAATATTTGTTGTTATACACAAAAACACATTAATCCTTAAATACTTATCAGTAGAATAATTCATTTATGTAGAAATCCCGGCGAAGTGGATTTTATAAAATTTCTTCCAAGGGTGAGAATAGCTTTGTGGTTACCTATAATATTTTAATGGGGGGGTTCCATCAATATTTGAAATATCGTCCTTTCGATTCTCAAGTCTCCTTTTGCTACCTCGGTCTGTGTACAGACGCCGGTTGGAGCATGTCTACATTATATATTATTCAGGCTGGATCCAACCGACGAGAAGGTACGGAAAATATTTCAATATCAAATATGAGGAAGCCGGCAAAATAAAAAAAAAGGTTAGAATATTGAGCTCCAGGTTTTATTGGAATGGACGTTTTATTTAAATTGAGTTATTAAAATATTAATAGAAACAGAATAAATTTACTCGGTAAATACTGTCAAAGAAGGAAAGAACTAAAACCTTAATAGTTAGCCTGAGATTTTACTTTTGAAAAATTCTGGTGCCCAAATACGGACAGAATATAGTGTGCAAAATATAATGTATCTTTTCTTTTTATTTTGTCACAACTACAAATTTTATAGTTATATCTAGTGACACTAGACGCTATTGTCGTAGAATCCACTCATTGATGGTACCCGAGCTCCAGCCCTTACAAGACAATAAGAAAATCACATGACTATTTCCTCTATAAGGCGGCGCTCCGGATTTTCAGGAAGGTGACCCGAATGAAACTGTCGAATCAAAGGATTCGAGTGATGGGATGGTTTCAAACGGAACGATTGATATCGTGAATCTGCTAATTCAAAGTGGTATATTTCAAAGCAGAGCAACTGTAAACACAAATCTTAATGGCAGTTTCTACTTTTCGCCTTTGTCAGTAGGGTGATTTAAAAGCCGCCGCGGTTCATAAAGCGAATAGTTGTTTTAATTATTTGTGCGCCAGAACAAATCAGTAATTAAATGAACTGGGGGATTTGAATTAATATAACACACTGTCGTTTGTGTCCGACTTGCTTTTTGAACGTTGCAGGATATCTTTGTTTTCGGAATATTTAATCCCTCGTAATAGCGGACGCCTCGACGTGACGGTTGAAGGACTGGGCCTTGAATTGGCTCCTCTCTCCAAAATTTAATATGCTAGAGAATTATGTAAAGCGCCCTTGAGATATTTGAGATCCACTCGTAACCGAGCAATCGGATGAAAACTCCTCAGTCAATTACACGCATTCCTGGATTCACTTTGCGTACGAGCATCTTGCCTCTTGACTTTATACATCAGCTTTATCCTTTACAAAGTGGTCTTTTTGGGTACTAAACAACGGACCGAATTGTGCTTAATCGATATTTCAGTAAACTCCAATTACACAATCGGTAGATGGTGAACATTATTTCTAGACCCATTTTTTGGAGTATTTTGTTTTGATACTTTCATTATTTACATGTTGATGTAACAGCTTCTATACCATATTTTTTACTCGAATTCAGATCCGTAAATCGTATCTAATTTTGAAGATAATTATGGTATTGAGATCGATAGTAAGTGAATTCTCGTTCAGAAAAAATACTAAGTTTAGTGCAATACGATGATCAGATAGTTGAGCAGACGTTCAAGTATACGATAACTGGATGAAAGAGAAACCTATTTTCGTTTTTATTTATTGTAAATTCCTTACAATTACGGAAACTTTATTTTATATTTCTCCCAATTTATTTTTATGGTTCTCTCAATAAAGAAGCCGCCCAACTACGATATTTTTACGTGTATCCTGCAAACTGAGTTGAGGGATTCGACGAGTGAATGGTGTGATTTGAAACATACCGAGGAGAATAAAGGATGGCTCGAAGGACTTTTGATTTTAATCTCTGGATGCGAGCGATGTCGGACGTATCTGTGGAACCGCACAGTGTCTATGCCGTATATCCACGTCGGTTTTAATATTGCTGTGTATATTTTGAGGTGAATTTTTATGTCCATTTTACTAATGTACTTATTAGTACTAATTTGCGGTTTAAGTCAATTCTTTAGATTCGGGTATGGGGGCGGATTCCACAAAAAAACTATAGAAATGAATTCTCGTTTATATTTGAGTAACCCATTTGAGACTGTCCTCTCGTTTTGTTTCAAAGCCAATATAAAGGGTTTTTTGAATAGTTCCGAGGCGATTGAAATATCGAACATTGAGCTTATACGGGAGGGGTTAGGCCGGAACGGAAATTGTTTTTTAATTTCTCCCCTGAAGCCCCCACCAACAATTTCGGAATCCCGGGGCCCGATCCTCTCGTCGATAATGTAAATCACCTACCCGCTTGGAGATCGCATTTCCATAACGCAATACCGATTTTACCGGCCATCGCCAGGGACAGCCGGACCGTCGGTTTTAATAAACGAAATGGTTGCCGGGACATTAGTCCCCGTTTAAACATCGACTCCCCGCTCCCGGTTCCCTGTTTTCCTAATACGCGGAATCCCCATACCCGACCAAAAAGAATGAACTGAAACCGTAAACTAAGACTGTTGAGGCCACTAAAGCGGACATCAAAATTGACCCCGGCTAACAAACTTACAATATGCAAAGCCGTACTGAAACCGACGTGGACATACGGCACAGAGCTATGAGGTTCCATCGAGACATCCGACATCGCTCGCATCCAGAAAATTCAACCGGGTGTTCCTCGAACCATCCGTAATGTTCCCTGGTATCTGTCAAACGACAACGTTCACGAGGACCTCAACCGAGACTCGACCAATTTATAAAACTCGGGTTCCTAAAGTTTAATTCTTGTCTCACTCCTCATCCTTATTCACTGGTTGAATTATTCCATCCATTATCCCACGAAGGCTTAAACGCCACTGGTCTACAAATCTTCTATAGCCCGACTACACGTCTTAATTGTTCTCATCGGGTGGCTTCTTTATCGTGAGGGACTAGCGTATAAAATCAATTTTCTGCAATTGTACTCATAACCAAAAAGCTCGATTGTACAATAAAAAAAAATGCTGCTTTTCAATTTTAGAAATAATGTGAAGGAAGATTATTTTCATAAACTTTAGCAGTTTTTCGGTTTCCTGCCGGGCGTAAGAAATAACCCTGTTAGAACAAACAAGGCCAATGGTGGTTTTATTTGAAAGGCCCAGTTTACAATTTACCCTTCGACTAAGGGGGAAATCGAAATAAATTTACATATATGTACTAGTTTATATTCAAAAATATTCCTTGGAAAAATAGGGAAGAAACTAATAGGTTGATGTACGATTGACTATGCAATAGTTATCCTGCATGCGGCCGTATGCGATATGGAAATATGAATCGATAGAAAAGAGGCGGTTAGCCGGACCTACCTCTCGGAGATGTCAAGTACTTATGTATAATCTGTTCACGTTGTCTCAAAATAACTTCACCTCAAAATAACCGACACAATTTTTTAAGTATTTAAACTTTTTTCATAATAATAAAACATGTAATGAAAACAGTGTGTTTTGTTCCGTGGTACACAGAAACTTCCGACGAACATTTTTTTTAAATTTAAATATATTCATTTATAAATTTAAAATTTAACAACAATGTACCCTGCATAGGTTAATTGATTGAAACCTTAGTACCAAATAAATTTGGCCTAATAATATTGCTATAACAGAATATTAATGATCGATACACGACTATTGAGATATTTGTATTAGACTCTTTAACGAGTGTAGTAGTTTGAATTTTGTTAATGTTCGACGGTTCGGCCGTCCATCATAGCTAAACGTTAATCTACCGCCGCAAGTGAAGTTAATGGTACCGGTTTAAAAGGAACCGAGATTTATTTTTTCTGTCGGACAGAACAAATACGTCGGTGGACTGGAAAATTCAAATAATAGTTTCAATTCTGTAATGGAGCACGCTGATAGAAGGGGAACGCCATTTTCGGAACCGGTATTTTTCGTTCTTTTCTATCCTGTTGATCAAACAAAAAAAAAATGTTCGAGCCAGGGCTTTAATCTGCAATCTGTTCCTATGATAAGGTATCCTGCGGATTTTCCGGATCGGTCCGGCGATTTTCGAATACCAGAATCGAAAGCGGTGGGAGGGAAGGGACATTATTTTTTATAACGGGAAAAACTGGTGACCGCGTCTGAATGGGGAGCCGACAAATTTTACGGCGCTTTCTTTATTTTCCTTTTTCCCCCCGACCGACGTATCGGCTCAGTATATCGTGGCCGCGTTTCCGTCCGCTGTAAAAATCGGCGGTGGCCGGCGTTCACCGCGGCCCATGGATTTTATCGGTGACAACTTTGTAACCGCCCGGACATTAAAAAACTGGATAAACAGTCGGCGTATAGAGAGAACAGCGGGCGGCATCGGTTATTGAACGCCCATTGAAAATATGTTATCAGATATGGCGTTATATTCGAGTCCACGATCCCGGCCAGTATTTAGGGGATTTGAAACCGGACGAGAGCTGAGGGCTAACGCTTTTAGAGACCGAGACGTTATTAGAGCAACACTCGGACAGAGCATTGGGTGGTTTTCCCTCAAAACATTCACACGCAAAAACCAGAAGAGAAACTCAACTAATAAAATATAGTCCTGGGGGGATTCCCTTCCCTCTATTGATCATGAGGGCATGCATCTTCAGTCATGCATGTCTATCTCCCAGGTTTCATAAATTAATATCGTAAAATGTACAGATAAAATAGGTTTCAGAAATATAGAATAGAAATCGTTTTTATTATATACTCTACTTCTACATTGGAATTTAAGGTATATTACATATTACAAATTATCTTTCGGTTAAGATATATGCGCCATTTTCCGTGCTGAACACACGTAATTGTGAGTACAAGTCTGCGACTGTTCAGTGTGGTATTTGCTCGTGTGACTTCCGATAACTGATTACATTCCGATTGCACAGGGATTTAAACTTTAGTAAACCGGTCCGTGTGTACATTATTATGGAAAAGAAGAAACATTTCTTATGCGAATAGAGAAGTGTCGGCGATTCTTTCACGACGAAATCTTTCTTTTCAGTACAACCTGGGCCCACCCCCACCCCCACCAACCACACTGCGCCATCCGATGTTCCGAAAATATTTCTTATACCAATTTTATTATCTCGAGGGCTGCGTAATAGGATAAATATTTTTTTGGTTTGCCCTCGTCGCGGGAGGTCGCTCGTAAAAATAACACGGGAGAAGGAGATGGTCGAAGCGAGCGCACGCAGCCCGACCATCACTGCCTGAGTATTTACGGGGGTCGCCGATGAAATTGGCAATCCGGGGCCGACTTTTCAGTCCCGATCGCTCGGCAGACCCTCCAAGAGTTACTTCGCTCCAGGAAGTAATTGGAGTCTTCCCACAACTGGGGGGATAAAAATAAAAGAAATAAATAAGCGACCGCCGGTTCGGGTCACGTCGGGGTGGCCGCCAATATTGAGTTGGACATTTGATGAAAATTGCACCCGAAGAAATATACTAGGTTCCGTTTTCCGAATAATAATATTCATTTATTATTATTTATTAACTTGTTGGATGATACAACGGTTGAAATTTGGAATTGTTTCCCGGATCTTCAGGTATATCAACCGTATAAAACCATTGGATATATCAACATCTTACTCGGTCACGAGCTATGAGCAAACTAATATTAAAGTGGGAATATTTGTATTAACGACGTTTGCCCTAACGTTTCGTCAATCGTCACAAAATATTGTTACTACTGTTAATCGTGGCTTCGTAACTATGAACGATGGTGAGAGAGGATCGATAAATCACAACCTAGAGTACACCACCTTTTGTATTAATCGCACATTGTACAAGATTATGATTTTAATTTTCTTAATTTTACCAATTTTTCACTGGGCCATTTTGTTTGGTATCTGAATATTGATGGGGGATGAAACTCGCACCATCATCCGCCTAGGACACCGAATTTAATTCATAATATAGAAATAATAATATAGAAATACGGTGTTCCATAATGGCGGAGATACTGTACCACGAAAAAAGGTGATGGGGGGGGGAGCACGTTTCCACTCGACGAATACTTTATTTCTGTAATCCTCTTTTGCCAATTCGCGGGAAGCCCGGCAAACCGTAAGACAAGACAGGCCCGCATTTTAAAATAAATCCTTCCAATAAAACGCTTATCGTCGACTGAATTTAAGAGCGATAATAGAAGGGGGAGGAATATCGGAAATAATCCCTTCGTTTAGCGTCAACAACAGTCCCTTGGGAAGGGCTTCGAAATTTCCTCTCTTTCTCCGCCCGAATCCTTTATTTTTCCCAGTAGTCTTAAGACGGGTATCGCAATAATTGTAATTGATTAAGACGAATACAGAGGTAGATAATTTCAAGCCTAAAAAATTAAAAATTTTAAAAAAGGGTAAGAGTATTTAAATGAATTAATTCTGATTGTATTTGCTGGGTGCGCAGTGAACTCGAGTTTTTAAGCTTTCGAATAGAGTCCGGATCGCTAGCCCTGTGTAATTGACAGTGGTTATAGGCGGTCCCTACCTAGCCTATACATAGCCGACGGTGGGCCGTGGTTACAGTTTCGGTTTAATCTACCGCCTGTGTCTGTGCCGGTATAATTGCAAGACTCGAGAGGAGCCATTGTCGCAGCCCTAATCGCGGCCTGTCCGTCCTCTAATTAATTGCCCATTAAACGCTCAATTACCGTTCGCGATTCCTTCCGCCCGTCGATCCGACGAGTTATATTTTCGGACCCCTCGCCCAATTATCGTCCCCCACTCGCCTACTGTGTATTGTCCCACTCTGTGCACACTTTAATGAGCCTAGGGCCTGTGAATCGTTTTTTTGCGAAGATGCCATTCGTTGTGGAATAGGCGAGTTTTGGGTTCTTGCCGTCGCCAATAAATTGACGATTACTGGGGTACGAATTTTTTATTTTTTACTGGGGTCCTTAAAGCTTGGACTATCCGATGAGAATCCTGACGGTATTCGGATCCGGTTTGGAACACCACCACCTCAGTGTATTCCAAGCCAGACCATTCGTCTCCCATTGGAACCTAGAGTTCCATATTTGAGGTACAAAATAAAATTGCACTATTATACGTATTACTTCAATAATTATACATATTGCTTCAATTATATTACATATTACTGCAATATACGAGAAACTCTCTTGTGATTGTATTCAGGTTTTAATTTGGTAAATAACGCGAATCCAAAGCAATCGATTTGGCTAATGGTTGGATTACAAATCGGTTTATCCTAAATTAACGGTTAAGTGAATACCAATATAATTGCCTATTGAAATAGTGAAATGTTTAACTGCTACATATGGACTGGGAAAAAGGATTTTGCAATAAAATTACCTCTAATATCAATAACTCGATTACAGATGTGCGAGGTACTAAATTTATATTGAACATTAGAGCCTGAAATTTAAGGGACCAAATATTTTATTTCGGAGCACGTTATTTTTATTTCCAAGGGGGCTGGCGTAACGCAGGCCGATGGAATAATAATAATGGACAAATTTGTGTCAACTCATTTGCCAGATAAGCAATTGTCGCGAGACCTTTCCGAGGCGTCTGTCAAGACTATTGCAGGAGGGCGAGTGGAAAGCGCTCCTATTTTTATTTCCTTCTTGGGAGAATACGAGTACCAATTATTATGAAAAATGACGTCCTTCGTAAGCAAGTTTCTCCACATTTTAATTATGTATTACGGTAAAATTAACGTATTATTATTGAATTCATTAATAACTGACGAATTAATTCTCGGCTGTAATTAATTGTATAATATTTTACCTCGTTATATCTTTTTATCCATTGTTTCTAATTCAAAACAGATGCATTACCAGTCAGTTACAAATAAATGCAAGATTTATGGAATTCATGTTGGTCGTTATTACGAATAAAGTGCCACATAAATTGCAGGTATAAGGCCGCCCGGTACAGCAGTCGAGATATCCGTATATATTTTAGACTAGGCTCGGTATAATGAATAATTGATTGGTAGAACGGAAAGTCACCGGTAATCGGGATTGGCATATCTCAGATGGTATTAACTTGTCGGCTTACTGGAACGAAGGGGGTTCATTTCCCGAATATGTTTTGAAACAAATTGACTTTGGAGCCCACCGCGAGTGGTGAGCGGTGCGATAGGAAACATACCAGGGAACACTGCGGATGGCTCGAAGGGATTTTAATCGGAATCTCAGGACGCGAGCAATGTTCATATTTATTCCCCCAAGTAACGTCACCGCCGTCAGCATAATTGGGCCGAAACGTAATGTTGGGAATTGTAGCCATTGGTTGGCTGGTTGACTGGTCTGGTTTCGAGAGGCCAGGAAATTAAAACCGCTCCCTATTTTATGAGCCCCCTTTAATTTCGAGTGGAGTTGCAATTAGGGGTAGGGCCCGGAGGCGTTCCGTATTAGCGGGATTACCGTGGGTTTTTTCTTCTATTTTTTTCGCCCCCTCCTCTATTTTTATTCTTATGTAGCGGCGACACGCGTTAACGAGTGGTTGTTCACGCTCGGCCGGTGTCGAGTGCGTGCCTGGACCCCACTCGTCGGCGCCATTAATTCACGGGCATTTAACCGCTTAAGAGCCGTGCGCGGAATTAACAAGTGTCGCCCTATGAATTGGGACTGACATGCTGACAGACTCTAAGATGAGAGTCGTGTTCAAAAAGTCCGAAACAATAGTAATGAAACTTCTCAAACCATTACTCGTGAGGGCGGTTTTCTAAGCTTTCATAACGTGACATCCCGGCGTGGAATTGTTCTGTATCCGGGAGGAATTTATGTGAGATGGGGTCATCGGTCATATAACACCTATTTGTGAGTTGAAACCGAATTGGAACCGTTTTGGAACCTTTACCGCAATCATTCGGAACACTCGCTTACTCAGTATAGTTTCCATAATCACGAATCCCCGAATTGTACTACGTTATAAGAAAACTGTTACGAGGCTAGTTCGAGTGAAAGAAGAATCCTGTTAAAAAGAAATAAGATTTCCGTTTCAAATTGTTATCTTGACATAAACTAAACAAAGGATCATAATTGTAGGGGGGTCGATTAAAAAATGTGTGTTGCTGGGCTGAAAGTTGAAACGGCTTGGGTTTGCAATTTCGGATAATTCGTGGGGCGAAGAAAAACCCCGTCCGGTGCTTCCATTTTCCCCGAAACGTCCTATTACTACCGTATTTTAACACTGCGGTAACGAGAAAACGGGGAGGATGTTACCTTAATTAGGGTCTATATAAAAATTGCGGCCTATCTAGTTACCCCGACAATGGGGTGAAAAATGGTGGTCTCAAGTGCCGCTCACTCGAAAGATTAATTAATTTACAGGCATTCGGGCCATTAACCAACACTGTAGATTGGTTTCTGACCTTATCCGCTGGCCTATTGTTATTAGAAGGGTGCCGATTGCGCCGTCCACTGGGACGTCCCAAAGACTTGAGGATATTCCCACTCTATATAACCTTAAAGATAATTATTATTTCCTTAAATAATGTCTTTATTTCTACACCCTGTGTCTATCCGCTCGGTTGCCGGGATACGGTTGTCTGATTATGCCCCAAAAAGAAACTCTGACTTCATTGCGCTTTCGCCAATTTTTTCGCAGAACTTAAATTGCGCCCAATTCGATTTGAGTGGAAAATAATTCAACCGGAAGGGGCCCGATATGATTAAACAGTTAACGCCGCGGTGATGATTTCTCGTCGTTTGATTCCCCCTCGAAGCCCCCATTGGGCGGCTTTAACAAACTATACACCCAAGCATTTCTTTGACGTCGGAATCGGGCCAAATAAAATGGATTAGGATTATTCCCGCGATCGAATTTTCCTGGATTTCGCCGCGGCGAACTATTTTTCAGGATTCGGTTATTGCTTTTATAATATTGATTTCGGCAAGAATTGGCCTCCGGTTCTGAAGGCGATATATTCGCAATTTCCAATCATAATATCTTATATTTTTCAAAATTAGATAATTACCACTGTCATTCGCCAATGTGGGAATCTATAGGTTTATCATCGGCCTAGGTATCCTCCTCCGCCTGCTGACTTGGTCCAACTCTAGACCGGTTTCATCTATCGCCAATAATCCATGGCGGAGGCGAGTGGAAACAAAAGCACAATTTTTGGTTCAGCTTTTTCAGATTTCTTACCCACTTTATTATAGGAATCGCTTTCTATCTCGGACCTACTATCATTTTATACGAGCAGTGCGCAGCCTCTCTGGTAAAAACGAACTGAATGAAGTGTAACTAATTGATTCTCTGGTCATCTACGATGGGCTGATTTAAGCGATAGAATGAGATGTTCGGGATAGGAAAAAATTGACCTGAGGGAAGGGTCTCGGGATTAATATCGGAAACCTACTGACGATGGCGAGTAGCCAGAAATTACAATAGCTTTGGTATGAATACATTTTGGGGAATTTTCCTATTATATTGTAAAAGTATAACTCCTGAGTTCTAAACCGGGTATTATCTAAACTGAAAGATATGTTTTATAGAGGGACATGTGATGAACCCAATAAAAGTCGACTGGACTGCAATGTTTGACCGACATTGTACTGCGAGATGGATGGGTCGAAATAGTTCCTAAAGTGCTTTGTTATAATCGAAGCGTTCTCTCTACTGTCCCGATTTATCGGGACCTACGCTCACCGCCTATTAGCAGTAATGTTGGTTAGGACAACTTCCGGTCAGATAGTTCTCCGGAGCCCGTTAATACACTCAAACGTTGATATTGCGTTAGGAACGGCATTATTCAATTAAACGCTCAAATGGACCGATCCTGCAAATTCCATCGCCTAGGCGCCCGTTTCGAATTTATTTATTCAGTACGGATGTTATACATGCCAAATGCGAAACTTATCATTATTTAGGAAATGGTCATCTCTTCATCGTCTTTAAGATATTCGGTTTCTGGTTTCTCGTAGGCTGATGAACACTCCGTCGACGCTATCACTATACTCAAGCGGAGTATAGTATACCTAACGGAATGCTACCGACGATGGTCATAAATAACTCTCTCAGGAACACACGAAAAATAGAAAGAAATGGTGCCGGGAGACAATATGGGGCTGTATCGAATATATGTTTCAAAAAGCAAACTAAGCAACGTTAATCACAAAAAATTAGTAAGAAATAGGCTATATGTTCAACCCCCGTAACACTGTCATAATGTTATAACCAGGCGAAAGCCCGGTTTATAACCGTAGGCGCTTATTATGTTTTTATAAAGCCGTCATCAATTTTCAGCGCGGTTTCCCTAAATCCTTTAAATTGAAATTGATCGCTCGTAAATTACTGTATAGGAAACGCCGTGAAATGAGAGCGTTCCGGATTATTCGAACCCGATTAGAGCCGTTGGTGGGTGGGCGAAGATCTCGTGTGGAACGCCGAAATGGAGGGCCCGTTCCGGTGTTCCATGACAAAAGTATTAGTGTAACAATTTGTAATTAAAATGAATGCAGTAGGCAAGGGGGGTGGAGCGGGTTTTCTAAGAAGTATCGGGCCCCCACCATTCTCCTTGATTTATGTAGGGACCCATTTCCAAGCCACCTCACCCTCCTAAACCCACGAATATGATTTATATGACTCCTCTCCGGCCGGACTTATAAACGCCGAATATAAACACCCGCCCCTGTTTTCTACCACCGAAAATATCGATTCGGCGGTCCGAATTTAAGCCCACCTCGTTCGGACATTTGCCGCTTAAAATATTTTCTATTACGGAAAACAAATACGTGTACACATACATAGTGTGGTTTGATAAGTATGGTAAAAATATAGTTTTAACACCATTTTTTGAAAAAAATTATTTTTCAACATAAATCTTAATCTAGGGGGATATACTTGGTCAGGCGAGTTTTTAATTTTTTCATCCCGTCCGAAAAGTATTTTTCTTCAAAGCTTGCGAAATACCCGCCTCATTTTCCTTATAAATTTTATGGACGCTTAAAAGTTTATAAATTCAATAGTTTTTGTTTGGTCATCCAACTCTACCCGCAGTATGAATGTTTGTCTAACGAATAGGAATTTAAGTTTAATAGCGATAAACTTGTCTTTATCACCAAGGTTTTATCACGCGGCTCGTTATAGGACAAAATTAAACCGAGTCACTCCGCACATTTTATTTGCCAGGAGGCCCAAAAAACCGACCGAAATAAACCGGAACTTAAAAAATATTGCCCCCGAAGCATTTAAATGGCGGCGTATGTATCTTTTTGTAGAAATATGGATGGTCCGTTGAGCGGGCTGGGGGGTTAGAGTGCAGGTGGGATTATTCGCGGACAAAACCCGGGGGAAATGGCCGTATCCGCTTCTCGGGGTTTCCGGTTCGGAGACCTTTTCCGGAAATAAGGTGAATATAAAGTTCGGCCGTCGGAACAATTCCCGTGCAATCTAACGAGCAGACACGCCCCAAGGAGACCGGGCATAATTCCCAATCGATTCCTATGCTCGCCTGATAACGGCGGGTTTCTAGCCGTGAACCTCTTGATACAGTCTAGTGGAATGCGGACCCTAACTTTTGCGGAACCCCTAATTATCGTTGTCCAAGCAGAAATTGGACCTACTACAATAAAATCTTCGTGAAACATAAAATGCAAAATGAAATGACACAGACCATTCCATAATATAAATAATACGGAGACAGAAGGACAAACAGAATAATCCAAGCCATCGCGAACCCCAGTATATACCTTAAATTATTGTAGTTAACACGGAGTATATTTTAATTATGAGGAATTGGTGACATCCACCATTAGTTGGGAATATGGCGGAATATTCGGACAGTCACAGTTGAATCAAAATTCGTCAAATGCGTTTACATCCGCAAACAATGAGCTTTGTCCATTTTCCGATAAACTTTACTTCATTAATGTAATCCAGTTTTACTATATAAATTAAAAGTACACGTGTTATCCATGATATATACAGAACCCCTTTTTCCTGGTTTCTATTCATTTTTATTTAAATACCCGGTACATATTATTTTTATTCTTCTGGGTTTACAATACGAGGTGAAATCATTTCGTCCCGTTCAAACTTACATCCTCCTCCCCCGATAATCCTTCGGCTCATTCTATGGCAGCGAAAATATTGGAAAAATAAAATAAAAACGATGAATTCAAAAGTGGGAGTGAAAAGATTAACCGGAATGTGAGTAAGAACAGAACTAATAGCAGCGGAGGGCGGGGGACAAGTAGCAGGGACTAATCCCCGAATAAAAGGGGTAGTCGGGAAGAGACACCGGCTATTTGCTTCAACGACTCGACGTACTTCCCCGCGCAGGTCTTTCTCTTTTATTTTTATTTTTGTGCTCGCGGGTAAGTGTGTGTGTGTAGTGTAGTGTAGTGTGAGTGCTTTTCTACAGGTCCCTTTCAAATGAGGAGATAGTTATCCGCTCGATTGAGGAATCGACCCTCCCCCTCCCCCTCCCTCCACGGGGATATCCGTGCTTGCAGTCACGACCGTGTAGCCCTCGCTATTATCCTAGTAGTATGCCTATACCCTATTTGGTATAGGGGGCACCCCTATACCCAGTTTCCTGGGGTATGCGCTATTGGTATCCAACGGAAAACATCAAATACACGCAATGGTCCGAGATTTGCAGTATAATACAGCAGTCGTAAAGTTCCCAATCAAATCCCTAATTAAGTCCTATCAACGTAAGTTCAAAAGTACGTTCAACGTAAATTAAAAAGTAGTTCGTATCATTTTTGGTTCTTTTTGAAGCACATGGGTCTGATATCGTATCAATCATCGTCTCATAATTCCAGAAGACATTTAGATTTGAATATCGCATCTAGAATTGTTATTAAGATATTTATGTCTAGTTTCTTTTACATAAACCGGAATCGCGGTAACCGGGGTCTGTTGAAAGGACGAATGGCTTAGATTCCCGGCGACGGACCAGAAAACTTTCAATCAATTTCGAACCGATCTCAATTAGCCCCCGAACGCTTCGGTTCGATAAGAACAGACAGGAATCGAGAATTCGTTACTGGTAAAAATGGCCGTTTTCCCCCCCGACGGAGTTCTTCCTATCCCTTAGGCCGCCACGAATTTCCGCCGACATTAATCCCGGGGCGGCCAAGTTCGATTTGTTAATAAAAGTTCTATCGGGAGGGGAACTAAGTTGTCGACACTGAGATATGGAGGGCCATTACCGGGCACAGAGACCTCTTGCCCATATCTCAGCCCCTCGTCAGCCCACGCCGCATTCCTGTCTCGGCCTCTTATTAATTTTCCGATTGATTTTCCGGCGAAAAAAAATGTGCACCGCGGCCTTCTTCATCTGTGCCTTACCTTCTATAAAAAACTGGAAATTGCCTCATGCACAAAGTGTTTTGATAAAAGTTGTTGTGGACGACAAATGTTTGCGGAGGCAAAAACCTGTTGGAGAAAAAAATATTTATTACTATATAGGACCCTCAAGAAAGTATTCTTGATACCTCGTAATTCGAGGTGAACTCATTTGGTACAATGTCTTCGGTTCTGAATATTGTGGCACTTAAGCGTTTCGGTTGCCGGTAGGGCGTCCTATTTATATCTCAATAGGCGGGGCGCAATCCTTCGTCCCGTTGTTTTGAGTGAAACCCGCTTTAGCCCTGATTTAACTCATTCCTTTTTTAGGAATCTATTCCCGCGGAAATTTTACCGCTTCGAGGTGGCAATAATTTTTTACGGCCATCATCCACTCAAAATGATTTTTGGGCCGTATTTTACTTTACTGTCGCCGCTTTAGTTTTACGGTTCATTTTGTTTGTTTTATGCTCACATTTCTTTTTCCGCCAGCACACCGGTGAGTGGCGCCATTCTGAAGGCGTCATATGTCTAATCTACCTTTTTTAATTTCCCTCCCTTTTCAATTCCTAGAATTGTTTTTCTAAAAATAACGTTATATCCAAACTCCGTCCAATAACAACGTGGCAGTATTGAAGGTAAAAGCGAAATATTTCAACAGTTAACTTAGTCATTTCTTAAAATGACAACTCAAAGATACATCTATTTACTACCAATTCATATGTTGGTCCATATGTTGGTTCATATGTTGGTACTACAAACATACGAATGATAAATTTATATTTATTTTTAAGAAAACTAAAGGTGACTGCGTAAAGTAAATTGTTTTATGTGTGTTAAGGCTAATATAATTAACCTATTCTATTCATCACATAACTTTCTTACAGCGGTAAAGATTTTAATATATTATTTATTAAATAACCCGTTGGAAATTTGCTTTTGAGCCTATTTTTCGGATTAAATTAATAAATTATCGCCCAAATTTTTGGTTGCTGAACAACTTTTCCAAATAATATAAAATAAAATATAATATATAAAATAAAATATACGTTATATCATGTAGAATATATTAATTTCTGTTATACAAAGTTAAATTACATTGAAGAGAATATGTACCATAACTTTAAAACATATTTCAAACCATAAAATGGGATTTTATGAAATTAAAGATGATTTGAAATATTTGTATTCATAATATTTGTTATAATTCGGATGCGAGGATACTGTAAATGTGATCAGGGAGCCATTCTGTCGGTTTCTAATGCCCGGTGTTTGACAAGACTATGAAACTTTTTTGATGGATGATTGGATCGTTAGAAGTTCTCCTTGAATGTCTTTACAACCGATGCGAGCAAAGTTCCCTTTTCTACTTGATATTCCGCCATGGTGTTTCCCCGAAAAATCGGGTTTTTCCCGTCCCAACTCGTCCACGTCGCGGCGCGTTAAGCGTCACCGATAAAAAATGCGACTCCGATTAAAAGTAAAGAAATCTACCTCGCCCCTCTATTTTTTTCTCTCTCTCTCTCTCTCTCTCTCTCTAATAATAGGAAACATTTTCAGTGATTAAGCTTTAATTCTAAACTTACGAGAGCAAACATTATAAAAAGTATTTAATAAAAGTATCATTAGAACATTTCATTGAATGCTTAGAGTTTATTAGATCTTTACAGAGTTATTCAAATACAAATTCAATCTCAATGCGTATAAAAATAAATAATCCTCTGCCATGAATTGTAGCCCTCCGCTCTGTCGTATGGGAAATACTAACACCATATATCTATATATATATATATATATATATATATATATATATATATATATATATATGGTTAGTGTTTTGAGCTGGGTCGGTGGGGTCGCCGGGCCCAATATCGCACGAGACATTCCAGCCAGTCAATGTAACCTTCTAACCCTTTCTAACCATTAATGCTTAGTCGGAGAAACGGAGTGTCTGGATTATCTAACTAATGTTACTGAGACGACGAAACAGAAATCCCTAGAGTTTTTTTTTTATTAAGTACATTTGTGTCTATCTGGGTATTTACGTAAAACAACTGTGTCGTCCGAAAAGAGGGGCCCTGATGTAAATGTACAACCGGAATTTCGGTTGGCGGGGTTGGGGCCTTAATGAATCTATAAACGGGGACAGTTCTGGCCGTCGTCAAACGAAGAAATTGAAAAAACCGAAGAAGGGATGGGGGTTGTTGGTCGGTCTACGGCCTATAAAGGATCGAGCCTACCACCCCCCGGCCTAATGAACAGCCACCCACCGAGCAAAGGGACCGAAATAATTACAATTGTAAAGCTTGTACCGGCCCCGGGAAAAAAGGGGGTAAAAGAGAAAAGAAGGGAGGGGGATGGGCCTCGGTGGGGTACGAATACCGAAATACCGTCGGAATAAAGCCGGAAAGTGAAAGCTCAATCAGAAACATTTCTCAAAATATCTTATGCCCCTCGATATAAATATTATGTTCGCAAAAATCATTGATAAAACTATGCGGTTCTGTTCATAAAAAGACGTTCTTTGTTGAAATTAACAGATACATTAAATTAATTATATGCGGAAAATAAATTTTGATTTTAGTGCAGCCGGCAAAGGTAATATCAAATATTTCAGAATAACCCGAGTTTAACTTTCACACACTATATCTTCTTAGCGATTGAGACACAGCTAAATAATATGAAACTTCTTGAAAATGTTCTCCTTGTAAGTAACCACAGTTAAAGTACTAAACTAAGGGTTTTCTAATATTAAACTGAATAAACTTTACTGGAATAGAATATATATCTTAAGTTTTCACAAATTAAAGGAAAAGTAATTTGGCATAATTTAAAATGAATAAGGTTCCTCATCACGCACTATTTTCTATAACCTCTATGATACCTGCGATCGCTCACTTATATAGGAAAAAAGTAGGCGATTATCCCGTAACTTGATGATACTTCAAACCACTGAAGAAATGCCTGAAAACTAAATTAACTCGTTTGGAAGCCCCGATGTCAAAAATTTGACGACCCACTTTTTTTTATAAACACTCCATTCTAATGTGTCTGTCTACTGCCCCGCAGATGGTACAGGGACGAAAAGGACAAATTGCTGCCCCTCTCCGGAATCGGAAGGTTTAACTCGAGGCGCCCCGGACTGCTGCAGATCACTAAAGCGAAGATGGAGGACTCCGGCAAGTATGTCTGCAAAATCAACAATACCGGCGGCGGGGAAACGGTCAAAATCAGGCTATCAGTTACCGGTAAGTCACCTCACGCTTTTCCTATCTTACCCTCAACCCCAGACACGTTCCTCAGTCCCGACTGAGGGTCACAATCACGTTCAGTTGGCTAATTAAAACACAGAATTTAGTCCAACACATAAGCCATAAACTGGACACACAAATCTAGTGTAGGCAATAAATAAAATAAATGGAGACAACAAATTATTATCACAATAATTAAAGATAATAATAACATTATAAGAGTTGTAGGTCTACATGTTCAGCGTTTCGATCAGATAGACGCTAAATACACGCGCTGTGTATATAGGGAAGGATTCGGTTATCGTACTCTATGGAATGTTATGGTCTGATAATTTTTTTTTCCGGACGCCGTTTATTCAACACACGTTCTGTAGGCTTCCAGGCCTGGGCTTAGAGTGTGTTCGAAGTTAACGAGTTTAAGTTATGTTACATGTAAACGTTGGCCGACAGTCAGAAGTAGTTCTGTACTACAATTCGTGCGCATTTAAGTACAAGAATTAGTTGAGTATAATTTAAGTCCGGTACATAATTAAACTTTCAGTTTCAGATTCGTCGAGGTTGAGCCTCATCTTTCCGTTTGTAAGTACGTTTCCAACAATGCCACAATGATAACAAGAATTCGTACATAAAAAGCATTTCATTTAGAGACATTGAAACTTGAACATTGAAATACTGTAGACACGGTCTAGATCCCCATCGCAGACACATTATAGCAATTGGTGCACCGCAATAACGCTCATCCGGCGATATTTCGTGGCATTTTTGTCACGGTGGCCGCCCGAAACTTGGGCTGAGGTGGGAAAAAGTGGAAAAGCGCCGGTTCAGTAATATATTAACAGGAGTAAACTATGACTTAACGCGGTGTAAGTAGGAATTAATGCGTAGCGGCGCGGGCAGGGGATTTGTAACGGGGAATGGGGCCCTATCAGTCAGCCGGGCCGGTACTCATTTGTTACAAGCCCGCACCCGAACTCACTCCGCCAGCGTGGCGCCGCCGCCGCTCATTTATTGGGAAAATTCATTCCATCACACCGGCCCCGGATTTAGAAGTGCCCCTGAATTATACCACGACAGAAAAAAAAAATAAACCCTCCCTGTACAATCGGACCCAGGTACACGGTTCTACAAATAAGAATTTCGCCAGTCGATTTTTAAAATTGACCGATTAAACTTTTGCAGGAATTTAACCGACCGTTGCGATTTCTTCAATTACTAATTTGAACCACGACAATCACGATTCGCTAGTGGTAAACTCCGGTAGAATCGTCAGGATCTGTTCCTTAAGAACAGTCCCACGACTAAACAGCAGTTATAAGGCCTATTTGAACCGGTGGTAGTTTTTACAAAATCGCCAAGCCGGTTGTTTTCCGGACGTCCTATTGCTCGGTCTAATCTCGTTGTCGAGGAGACTATTTCGAGAAACCTCGAGCTGGCCGAGGGAAAACTTTTACACAAGTGGCCGGTTTTTAAGGGGGTCGGTGGCGGTGGTGGTGGGGGGTGACTTAGGCGGGTGAGTTAAGGTCTTATTGTCCCTCCCGCAGGACGGCTTCGTACCTGACCCCGGTCACGTAGCCCCACTTCTCTCGGCCGAAATATTAGCCAAAAACCCGAGGCACCAAAACTCCAAATTATATTTACGGAGCCCGGTGCTTAAGTGGGGAGGGAGGAGGCGTGGAGCTCGGGGATAATAGAAATGTGGAAATAATCCCGGCTCTCGAGGCTTTCGAACACTCGTTAACCGCCTCTAGTCCATTTTCGTGAACGTCTCATTTAGAAAAAATGGAAAAATTCGTTCCTCCCTCCGGCGTATAATAATAAACGTCTCCGTCTTAACAAATTGGGTGACAAAACATCTACGATGTCGATGAAATTGTTTTGGTAATAATATCTGTACTGACCATCCGATGATCCCCCGTTTAAAAGTTAGACAAGCTTTTAATATACAATTAGTATATAAAACTGGTATTTCAAACTATAATTCGTTGTAACAAATTTTTATTGCTATATTAACGAAGAATACGGAAGTTCTGTTTGAAGTTACAAATTATAATCGCAATAATCACAATTACAATAATAAATAAATAAAATCGCAATAACAAGCATAATAATATAACCGTAATAATTAGAATAATTTATGACTAAGATTTTTGTTATTGAACTATCGATGACGAACCCTTTATATTTGGTTCGTAATCGGTTACTTTCAGCATTACGCATCCTAAACTGGATTCAATCATTCCCCAAAATAAATATTTTTTATAATGTTCATTTCCGAAGAAAATGATTCAGAACCTATGTTGAAGAAATAACCGTCTAAAGAGTCTAGTTTTCTAAGGGTCAATATGACCTTAACGGAATGCAACTGAGCGTATGGGGAGTGGTGGGTCATCGGAGTCTGTTTGGAGAAGCAGTGGTCCTGTTCAAGTAGCCGGTGCCAATACGACCGTACGGCAATCTAACGGAGTACTACCGTACATGGGGAGAGTGTTGGGATATCGGGGGACTATATTGGACAAGCCCCGGTCGAGTAAGGTCTAGCGGAAGTAGCCGGTGCCAATACGGCCGTACGCCGATATAACGGAATGCCGCCGGGCGTAGGTAGAGTGCTAAATATCGGGGAAACGGACTGAAGAAGCACCGCTAGGACCAGGTCTACAGCAAGTAACCGGTTTCAATATTAGCGTATAGCGATATAACGGAGTACTACTGTGCGCTGGGAGAGTGCCGGAACACTGTGCGCGGAACGTAGAAATTCGACATGAGCTCACACAAGTTTATAGTTTACTAATCACAAAAAAACATTAAAAAATATATGATTCAATAGAAGATTCTATATAAAATCATTTCACACGAGAAGACAATTAGAAATCGGGATTTTATCTTTTTACACAAATTATGTGAAATCGTAATCGCTTATCGCTGTTACCGCGATGACAATTTATGTTTAAATTAATTTGTACGCGAAATGCGAGGAGAGGAAGCCTAATGGTTTCTGCCAACAGGACTGGAGCGAATGGTAGTAGGTTGGAGGGAGATTTGAAAAGGCGGTAACCGGCTGAATTGGGCAGTCAGCGCTATCTAGCTGGCAACCTGTTACCGAACCGCCGCGTTATCGACACCGCTCACTAACCGACTTCCCGCCAAATTTGGATCTGATAGCAAAAAGGATTGTAGACATATATTTGGCAATTTAAGTTTGAACGACTACTAAATGGTCCTCGTTAAAATTGGGCCTGACAAACGCATAATCAAGGACGGTTGTCTGTAATTATTTATTATATTCTGGACTCGGTGGAACCAATATTTTTACTAAGTTCGAAGTCGCGATTCTGCGGTTGAAAAGTGCGGACCGAATGAATTTTCGAATACGATGACTGCTCGATATTTATAAATGCGATATATATAAATTGATAACCGGTGTGAGAGGGCGGGGAAAATGGAGATTTGAGGGATGGGAAATATGCAGCGATTGTTACAGGGACGCCCGGAACAAATGGCTCCACCCCCCGCGGTTGAAACCCCCGGAATTCAAATTTTTTTCCCCCCGGCCCAGTCACAATGGTTTTGCCCGAGCGAAAGTAAAAAGCGGAAAAAGCGAATATGCGAGGCTCCTAAAGGACAAATTCTATTTCTTGGAGCCGTGGCCTTTACGAGGAATCGCGCCGTCTTCAGTCATCCCTGAAACCCCACCCCCACCCCTTTGGGCCCGACTTCACAATGCGCCCTTTCATTCCGCCATTCCCTTTATGCCTAAGTCACCTGTATATAGATTCGTTTATTTATTTATTTATTTATTTTAATATATGCCCCACTGCGTACCGTTTCTTTCCCCTCGATAAAAGGGGGTGAAAGGCGATTAACAGTTACTTTTACATCCGTCGTATTATTTTTTTATGATAATAATTGTCGGTAATTGCAATTGAAGGAAATCGTCTGCTCGGAAGGCTGTCTGTCCGAACGCCTCGATTTATTGGATAAAGACGGCAGAAATATTGAATATTGTAAAGTTGGGTAATGATGTTTGTTAAAAATTAAATACTCGAGCTCTGGACCATAATACTGTCTGGACCATCTCGTCCCGGGAAATACCTATGTCGCTTATTGTATATTTACAGTTGCGGCGAAAACCATTAGCAATACCAGGAGGTGTTAGCTTTTATGGAAATCGGTCGCTAGCCGGAGGATTTTATACTGCACTACCTGGAATCGATTGAAAATTTAATAATTAATATGAGGTCTTTAATATCACAAGAGGGAATTTTACCGGCCATTAACAGTTTCGCCACAAACAGCTTAGTGCTAACGAAATTACAGTAACGTAATTTAAATTTAGTACACCACTATCGCTTATTTAATAACAGTAAACAGCGCTCATTAATAACAGTATATAATAACAGTAAAATAATACAGTTTTAATAAAATAGTTTGAAAAAAGGACCGCATTAACCTAGTTTCTCTTCCTGCAGTTAAAATGCGACGGATTTAATTATTTAACTATTGTAGATCATTGGCGACTCACGAATCTTTTCGTTGGTGTAACTGTCGCTTTCGTCCTATGCACAATGCTCCGCTTAGGTCTGATTTGGGCGGGAAATTGCTTTAAATGCAGGTCTGGCGCCCGGAGGATGAGAGGCCGGGCAATTTCGACTAGACAAAAGCCTTCGTTAATACTACTTTGGGCCGGCTTTGTTCCTTGTAATTTCAGCGCCTTCGGTATGACCCGTTATGCGGCCCGGGGATGTTTCCCACCACCCATCCTCCCCTTTCCCGGAACTTTTGGTCGGTTGATTTCGAGATAATTGTCCCTGGGCGGTGCGACTCGAGTCCCTTTGAAAATGGGACTTCATTTCCTCGCTTTTCCGTGGCCCGGGGACGGATAAGACTTTCACCGCCCAAACTCGCTAAGTTCGCAGAATCGTCGCTACCGATTCCGATGACTAAGGACGTGATTCTGAGTGTGATTAATTCCTTTTGAAAAAAATCAACGACATCCCCCGGAGATTAAGTTTAATTTCTTGTCCCGATTTGATTTCTCCTCGTTTCATCAAGCATTTATACAATAACCGTTATAGACAGTAGTTAAAAATTATTTAATCGAGCTTTAGATATATATCGTGTAAATCCGGCCACTACTTTATTTAAGAACTCGTGACATATTTAAGAACTCATTTTAGAATATTTTAACTGTTTTCATCTTTGGATGGTGTCACCGACCACCAATATTTTCAGTGGGTAATATTGCACATAGTAGGATTATGCGTGCAAGAAATTTATCTTCGTTCAACCATCAGAATGCTGTTATTTAATAACCGGGTATAACGGAAGGAACATTTTAGCCGTCTCGTTCGCTTAGTACCGAAGGGGCTCGTACAGCAATTAAAGGAAATGGATCGTCGCATTTGTTCAGGAACGTACCGGCGATAAGCCGAACGCCCGTTATACCGACAATAGTAGCTCGGGTTTGAAAATGAAATAGAGAAAGAGTAGCGCAAAATATGATTTTAGGGTCACGAACGGGCGGCGGGAAAGGAAAGCTTCTACATCTGGGAAACATCTGTGAAATGAGGATACGACCAATGATTGCCGGCGGCGGTGGCCCCAGAGACACTGCCATAGAGAAGATTGCAAATCGGATTACCGTCCGGAATACCGATTGCCTTTTTTCATGGGTCGGTGAGGGGGCGGGGGGGGAGCTCCAAATTCTATTGCGACCCCCAGGATAAGCGGAAAGGACAAATTATTACTTTGTCCCTCCGACCTGAGGATAATGCTAATTTCAGAATGGAATTCCTAGTTTTAAGAATAAGGAGCCGGAGGGAATTTAAACGGGATTGGAAATTGGTAGGCGACACGCCCGTGAATCGGGTCCAGAAATTTAAGGGGGGTTTAAAAACGGGCAGGAACGGACTGTTTATGTAAATTTAAATAAACGTTTAAGTAATTGGTAATTTAAAGTAGATTGTAAAAAGAGAAGCTCAATTGTATTCGACAAACTGTCCTACTCAGCCGGTACTGAAACCTCACAATTTAATAGAAGCCAAGAACGAATATTTAATTGAGTCCCTGGTTATAAACAATTACACATACTATGATAAAATACATAACGATCCATTTGTACTCCGTGTTGTACGATTTTGTTTTTACATTTTTTAAAAATAATTCGAGTTTGTAGGAAACAATAATTTAATTTTCTTGAACACGGAAAATTGTGTGCTCTTACATTCGCCTCTTATTTGCCGTATCGTCAATTTTATTAAATACGCGATTAAACTCAATCACAAAAAAACCAGCTATAATTTTCACCAAAGAAAGACCTACAGCTCGGTTATTGGACATGCTGACTGTTTGGATATATTAGGATATTTAATTATCTTCTGAACGGGAACTGAATGATTTTTCCTTCAACGAATCGCCATTACTTTCTCTTAATTCTGTGAATGGGGAAAGATAAAAAACTAATAAACTGAAAACATTACACGTCTTTAGTATTTTATGAAAGTATTTTATCATTTACGTTCTCAAGTTGTTCCTTGAGTACATAAACAGCGGCGTGGTAGAAATTGAACTCTGGTCTCTGATTGATTACGTACTCCGTATTAATCATCTCTCCAACCAAATTATACTGTCTGGATTTATGTTCGGCAATATAAACAGTAAGACAAATATGAGAAATGAGTAATGCCAATGAACTGGTTATTGCTTCAATCAATGGTGCAGAGACATTCCCAAAACTTAATAGGAAGCCTTGACGCGAAATTACATTATATTTCGATTAATTTTTTTTTACTATCGCCCGCCGATATGTGATGTAAAAAACATTTTTAGCTATTAAACCAATCACACCAGGGAGAAGATAATGCCAAAGTTGTTCTAGCTTAGGCGAACAAGAAACAAATGCCTTAGATTAGTTTAGGAATTATAGTAACTTTTACTATAGTAATATAATCAAAATATAATCATAAAACATACTAAGGTGTTCCCAGGATACTACTTCATTTTGTAGGTGACTTGGCTCCATTGTTAATTACCGATATTGTATAGTGTAGTACAGACTAATTGTGTAGGGTACAAAAACAGTTGGGAGTGGATTGCTGGCTAGATTCACTCATATTTGCCCGGAGGGTGAGATAAGAGCGGGGATCCTTAATCTCGAGTGGGATCTTCCCATTAACCGCGAGCACCGAGACCCCCTTCTATTAGCACTCCCACCACGTACCAATTATTATGTGACCGAACAATGCCCCGGGAGACGCTGAATCCGTGGGTTCCGATCAATCCGGAAGACCTGCATAGATTTCTAGATTGTTTATCTATGGACCCTAAAACTTGTTAAATATTGAACTACCAAATAAGTAATTCCACCGGTAGACGCAATTGCTATTTTTACACACGTTTACTTCTTCGAACTGATAAGGTCTTCCGATATGTTATTACTTGGTACTCTATGAAACAAAACTGAATGTTTGAAAATATAATTAAACTATTGAAGTATAATTATCCGTTTGGATACAAATAAGTTGTGGCTTAAATTGGTTTTGAAATAAAAAAAATAACATTACGCTGATTGTATTTTACAGTGGCAATTAAAAAAGACTTGGACTATTCAACCAATTTTTACCGGATTCTTACCAAATTTATTCTTCAGCCTGGAACCTACTAGAAACCGCGTTAATCCCAGGGGGATTAGTTTAATCGGAAGTGTACCAGGTACGGTGGAAATCTGGGACTATATATCTATATATAGGGACCGAGAGAGCGAGAGCGAGAGAGAGAGAGAGAGAGAGAGAGAGAGAGAGAGAGACAGAGAGAGAGAGTCTATCCATCAACGGAGGGTCCTTGTTCAACTTGGGCCGCACCAATTAACTGTCGGCCTCTGGCCAGCCCGTTGCCAACCTTAGTTACTAACGGCATAATACATAATAATCGTACATATATCGACCGTCGGGTCTATTTATGCGTTTTTCTATTCATTTACTCCACTAGTACGATGTACGACTCTTCATTTGCTCCCGGTTGAGAATCAGCCTTGCGAATAATGTCTCTGGCAATTATTTTGCAAATAAATTCCCCTCGCAGTGGCCGGTTTAACACAGTGATGACAGGCAAAATTTTCGTAATTGATTATGAAAGTGAAACAAGCTAGATAACATTGTAATAGGGCAAAAGTTCAAACTGTTGCAATACTATAATTGCGATAAAAGACGAAATATCGAGAAGAGTCACTTTGTTTTATAAAGTGAACAAGATCGGACATATATGTTCAAACTGTGAGCGATTAGATAATAATTCAAGTTTAGACGGCTCGACACTGTGACTGTTTTTGTTTACCTTACCTTCGATTTTGCGGTCTTGTGCCAAGACGAGCGGGCAGAAAAGAAATCCGCACGAGAATATAGAAAGGCGCGCTATTTTTCAATAAGTTTTGGGTTTTGAGTTCCTTGAGTTTAAAAAATTAAAATCGCTAATGTAAGTGCAAACACGAGTTAACTCGTGAGCGGTCAACGACGTGAAACATTCAATTTCGCTTGTTTTACCATAATTGATGCATCTTGGCCGTGAAAAACCCAGCCGGTTCGAATCCTAAAGTGTATCCCTAAGAAAAAATCGCACGCCCCCTCCAATACCGTATGGGCATTTGCTCAGCGAAAAACTTCTCCGAAGGCGGATAAATTCGTCGGGCCCATAATTTGCAAACAAGATCCGCAAGCCTTGCACAAAGCCGGCCTGCGCCCTTGCCCGAGAACGCCGAGGCTATAAAAAAATACCATATTTCAACAAATACTTTGCTCTGACACGAGTGTGTGCGTGACTGAAAAGAAATAGTCGCAAAAAGGCTTTTGCACACGGCTTTGAGCGCACATAGATGAATACAATATTTGACCCAATTTCGCAATGATCTAGAATATTTTCGTAGCTTGTGCATTTCGTAAATTTAACTATACATTACTCGTTATGCATGGGCACCACCCCGCCACCCGTTCTGTGAGTGCCGTACCTATAACGGCAGATAAGGCGAGAAGCAGTCGTTTCGGAACAAACTACCTTCACTCTAAACACACACTCACACACATAGGATATATGAAGTTTAATTAGATGAATTTCGTGCCAATTTAGACAAGCGTTGGACAGACTGTCAATGAGGCGCCACACTCTGGAAAATAGATAACTTTAACTAGGTGCCGAGACGTTAAAAAAACATTTTTGAGTAAATTGAACTCGGGCTGAAGTATGGAGAAGCAATCTCCGCAGGGCGGGACATTAGATAGCGCGGGGTCCTCTCCCGGAAATTGAAACCCCTTGAGATCAGGAAAGGATATCAGAAACGCAAATAAAATGTGAAAGACAAAATTTGAATTAGTATACGAAAAGTTTTGGGTTTTCCGATTCCAATTATCCTCAACCGATCTCAGTAATGATAATATGAGCGATACTGATTTATGGGGAAACCGGTCCCGCCCCAACGGATTTATCCACCCTTATACAATGGCTAAAAACCGAAACCGATCTATAGACACGCGAGCCCGTTTGCCGGGACGATTAATCTCGTTTCCCTTTCCTCGCAGATTTACGCTTTGGGATAGAACATAATGGGAGAATTATTGCGACCGAGAAATTAAGAAGAGTAATATCCCGATATCCCGAATTCGAGAAAATAATTACAAAATTAATTTATTACTATTGGCCAAGTTGGCGTTTCGAGATGGGAATTTTTGTCTTTTGTGGCGAATCCGAGGCGCCTATAAAAATGAAGAAAATAAAAAAAATGTCTACAACCACCCGTCCGCCCCGACGGTTTCTTCTTTCGCTTCGTTAATTCGACGGGGAGCTTTAATTCCGCGGAATTAGCGAGTGGCGAGCGATGGAAATTCCAGGAAAGGCCCATTACTGCTATTGGGCAGTGTGGGCCCGTGTGCGTGTGTGCCGCATTCAGAACTTGCTCGGTTACACACATAAAAGGGGTAGCGGAGGAGGCGGAGAGATGTACTTAGCTCGATGAGAACTTACCCTTTAGATCGATATCCGGCTCGAAAACCTGAACCCCGAGCGATTAGAAGCCAAACTTTACCTGGGTATCGGGCCGACCCTCAACGGAACCAAAGCGACGATTGTGCTTAATCAACGGGTGGATAGACGCGAGGGGTTTACAGTTCAACCTTGTAAATAATAATTTTTAATAATAGCTTTTCCGATGCCTCCTCCTTATCACTAACTAGAAGGACGCTCTACAAAACAGCAGAGGTATTATTCTCCCTTGTTGAATTTCGGTTAATAAACTCACCTATGAGGAGAAGGCGCCCCCTATAATCCGTTGTATAAGCCGGGTTCTCGACTTAACTAGTAATTAAAATAGTAAATCCATTCGAAGTCATTCCGAGTTCATCCATCCGTTTTCCGAAGTTTCGTTCATTTCCAGAGAGAGAGACAACTTATAAATCGGCCCGGATTTACGGGACCCGGAAAACGCGGAAGGGAAACGTAATGCGGGAATTAAATTTCCCTCCTGGGGATGCTGCATTCAACCGAATACACAATAGACACTCGGGATTATTATTAAATATATTTCTATAAATTATTAGTATACTTTTATTTATTTTTATTCTGTCGTATCCATTTGTCGTGTTGCTTGTCAAATCCAAGAAATTGATTTATGTGAGTTTGTTGGCTAAGGTCAATTTTGATTCCCGTTTCAGTGACGGTCTCAGTTGTCGTAATTTAGGGTTGGGTCGACAATTGATTTAACTACGTATATTGACCAGAGGCACCTGTCCCGGCTATATTTTTCAGCTCCGTTGTCGGTCCACATCCAGCCGCAGACGCAGGTGGTGGACGTCGGGAAGGAAGCGACGCTCCAGTGCACCGTGACGGGAATGCGCGAGGACAGGATCACCTGGTTCAGAAACGGGAGCCCGCTGGCCCCGGACGCCCGCTACAACCTCTCCGAAAACCACCACCTCCTCACAATATCCCCTCTCTACAAAGAAGACCAGGGAATGTACCAGTGCTTCGTCTACAACGACTTGGACATGGCCCAAGCGGTCGCCGAGCTGCAGTTCGGAGGTAAACCTCTAGTAGAGCATGACTAGAAAGAGAAAAAATATATAAAAATTACTTACAGGGAACTTGTCCCCGAAACAACCTGAACAGCAATAGCTTTTAATCATTTACGCTCTTAATTCATAAATCGTTTAAAAAATTCAAATTGTATTGTCGCAGAAAAGCCATAAACAACACTAAGAAGGTGGCGTAAAAAACATTTTTTAAAGATTATCTTTTGGTTTTTTTTATCTGCGTATTATTACGCTTAAGTATGAGCACTATATAATCCGTATTTCGTTTACTTATATGTTTTCTGTCTGGGGTGCAGTATGACATTTTCCAACCTATTTTAGTCGTCGAAATTACATACGGGGAAGCGTCTCTCTTAGAGCGCTGTCGTAGTCCCAGGGCTTCCTTATAAATAGTTTGTACCCGACAAACGGCGTTTATCCTCGAACTTTCAGCCGTCCGATTTCTGTGGGACGTATAGTAGGTCAGTTCTGAATGGGCCCCCATCAGACGGCCTACAGGTGCCGGATATCGACGCGAGAATAGTTCGGATAGCTCCGGAGGGCGATCGAGGACTTAAGAATGCCCGAACTTCAAGATTTCAGAAACGCCGAGTTTTCTTCCGACCCACCCCGCAGAGTCGTCACCGAACGCTGAACTGAATCGTTCCCTCCATTATTGAAATACATATTCCACGTGAGTTTTCAGTTCGAATTCGAAATATAATAATAGTGATAATGCTACCGACGAAGGCGGGTCGAAACCGGTCTAACAAAAAACCGAATCGAAAAAGATTGGAAGCGGGATGAACCAATTTATTTATTAAATTCGTGAAAGCAAATTATTCGGCCCGGGGCGTATACATGACCCGCATTACTTTTTAACCCTCGTCCTCCGTTTTGAATTCAGGCTTTAAAGTATGTGCTTACAAAAAGTTTATGAAACTAAGTATAAGGCGCATGATGTATACACGGCCCTCATTACTTTGCCAGGTATTCTTCTCCTTCTGAATTATGACTTAAAGTATGTACATACAAACACATTATGAAAACAAATTATACGCCTGCATTACTTTCTACCCTACCCTGCTCTGAATTAGGCCTTTTTGTGGGAGTTGGAACAATGTTGAAATTTTCCCCTCCGATTTATCTATTATTTATTTATTATTTTTTCGGCTCCGTTCGTCTGGGCCAACAATCCCAATTGGGACCAATCGGACAAAATGTGGGAGCAATTTTATTTGCATTCGTACTTCGGTCGGTTCATACTTCTTTCTCCTATTTCTAGACGCCAGCCCAGAGATGGCTTACTCGTTCTCAGAACAGACGCTTCAGCCCGGACCGCCAGTGTCTATAAAGTGTTCGGCGACTGGCAACCCTCCGCCACAGTTCACTTGGACGCTCGACGGCTTCCCCGTACCCGATTCAACAAGGTATGTGCAATAGTTTTTCTTATCCGGTTATGTTCCTAGTTGCCCAAGATAATAATAATTAAATCCACCCTAAATACTACAGAATACAAAAAACCGGTTATTCGATGCCTCTTGACTGAAATATGTGAAATCGTATACACAACCACTGTTGATAGAGATTGGACTAAATGCGCGGACATTATTGAAATTACAATAATTTTCGATTTCTCAACTTTCCTTAATGGGACAAATGTAACTCCCCTGGGGACCACTTTTGACGGCGTACGGTTCAAATCTAAAATGGGTTAAATTTAATTTATCGATGTATTCGCAGTATTTTTCCAATACATAATACCGAGATTACATGATCATTGTATATACTCCCACTTGCTGAGAAAACATGTGGAAAGAGTGAATATTAGAAAGTAGATTGGCTTAAGCATTTTTTAATCCGGTAATTGTATAGTTTTTTAAATTTCTTTCAAAAATGAGCCCAGTTTCTCTTATTTAATATGTTTCAAAAGAATAAATAATAACTCCTAGCTACCTTTAAAAATGATTGGGTTAATATTTTCATTATGGGATACAATTAATTTGGCTCTTCGCTGTCTAAAGAAGTCGACCCAAGGCATTTATTAATGCTTTAATTAAGGCATAGAAAATATGATGCATTTTCTTTATGAAAATCCTGCTTCCTGCCCTCATTAAGTCGGAAATAAAATCGCTCTCGTAAGCGTCAGACAAGATTATCTGAAAAATCAACACTCCCTAATGACGCGAATCGATCTCAGATTTATTTTTAAAAGTCATATCCAAATAGTTCTATAACAGCAGTCACTGTTATTTATAATACGAATTACCTAAACGCTAATTATCTAAACGCGAGTCGCCTGTATGTCGGGTACTCAACGAGCCGGACATCTGGCCCCGGCCATCCCCTTAATTGAGATGGTGTAATTTTATGAAATTACAAATGCGAAGCCACGCGGGATAGAAGTCTGTAAATTTATATTCCATTACGCTATAATAAATGACAATAATGGCAATTCAGCAATTCTGTAGAAATTAACCGTGAAACGATTGATTGTGTTCTGTTTCAGGTCAATACATTAAAAAATATACCCTTACCTTACACGTGTCGATTAAATTCATAAATAATAATAGTCGAACATATACAGAGTATGAGTTATATGAGGGAAAAGTCAATAATTCCAGCTAGATCGTTAGCCACCTTAGGTAAGGAAGCGGTGAATGCTTAAGGGGTCACCCACACATATACACAAATACAAACAGATAGAGAGAAAGGGAGCGGAGGAAACTTCCTCCGACGGTCATCAGATTCCGGAACCGCCAGTAATTTTCGGGACGAATTTTCTTTTTATGATTTCCGGCCTCCGAGCCCCATTTATTTATTTCAACCTCTGCCCAAAAAGACGAGACTTTTCTCCTACTATTCATACACTTACCGACGTAGAAACGCCGCAAATAATGAAATTCAAAATGAAACTTCTATTCCGCCGCGTTTGTCCTCAATCATTTCGGAGTTATGTATACTGGCGGCAGATTTTAATTCTAAAATATCCACTCGGAGTTTTACTCGACTTCTAAGAAGCTAAATTTACAAATTCTTTATCTCGTTGAATAAACGCCATGTTTTATATACTGAATAATATATGTAGTATATAGATACGGTAAGACATATATCGGGCCTTTCTCATCATGCAAGGTACCGGTTTCTTTTTGTGCCAATATTCAGGGTTCAGATTTATTCTTCGTCGTTTCTAGATTGATTTCAATTTAAAGTTTACTAAGACCGATTCCCTTTGGCGGTTAATAAGGTAATATAAGCTAGGCGTCTCGGGCTTAGGAAAATTATGAAGTCCGTCCAGTTTGCTCGCTCGGCGGCGGGGAGATGCGGAATCGCTTTAAATGAATGCCCCCCGAAGGTACGTGGCGGGAAAGGCCGATAAGATAAGTCGGATACGTGCCCGGCCGCCAGAAGTGCATGGAGCGTCCGGGTGTTTTTTTATTGTTTTAAGCCTGTTGTGCACGCGCGGGCGTGTGTACCGTTTAAAAGTCCACGGAGCGGATAGGGGAGCTCCTAAGGGTCTTAGGAATGGTATCATTCACCCACGTTATATTCCGCCCTTTTATTTGTCCCGGCGCTTATACCCTCCTTCAGCGTGCAGGCATTTCGAGCCCTCCCTTCTCTGACCCTTTTTTCTCGCACCGTTTCAGATTCCTGGTCGGCCAATATGTGACCGTCCACGACGAAGTTGTGAGCCACGTCAACATCTCGAGCATCAAGGAGGAGGACGGCGGCGAGTACACTTGCATAGCCAAGAACACGGTCGCACAGATTTCCCACAGCGCCAGAATAAACGTTTACGGTACTGCAACATCCTATCTGTAGCGTTGAGCCTGTTCTTTTTTGACATATTTCGATCTGTCCCTTTCTGTTTAGGTCTACCGTTCATCAGAGTAATGCCAAAGGTGACCGCAGTTGCCGGGACAGATCTGGTAATAAAGTGTCCCGTAGGAGGATACCCCATTGAAGTGATAACATGGGAAAGAGGTTAGTATAACAATAGTTAGTATAATTTGTTTTTATGAATTTACGAAAGAAATTCATATTCTCATATTCTCGTATTCATTCTCATATTATGCTTTGAGCGAAGGCTAAAAGTTAGAGTTAACTAACTGCAAGGTGGAATAACAAGTTTTGAACAAACCTATTTTACAAAACACCATTTTCGCTTTTTTTGTATTAGTTCGATAGTTTATATAGTTGAACTTGAACTCAGTAGATTAAATAAGAATCTCTTCCGACAACTATTATCAGTACTTAGGCTTACTCCGTGTTGTGTACATTAAGGGAAAAATACGGGGTCCCGGTACATACTAAAATTAATGCAAAATACTTCGATATTTTTGCTAATTCATTTTTTTATACGCGATAATGATTCGATTGTTGTAATTTTTAATTCGAGGAAACAGTCGCATACTTCACATCATATTTCTTTCGAATGAAATTGTCGAATCTAAGTAAGTAGTAAATCAGTAGGAATTAATGCTAATGTCCGGAAAAACGCACCATTACGCCCCGCATCCCTACACGAACAGGTATATTTCAGGTTGAAATATAGATCCCGGGGTTAATCTGAGGGAAGCGTCGGGCCGGAATGACAGTTATTATTAAATAAAGGTTGACATACTCGAGTTTGCCCGACCCCACCACTTCGCGTTGTGAGTTATTCGCGAACCGAACGCGCGGATAACTCCCTGTACTCTCGCTTCCCCTCCCCTCAGTTCCAGCCTAAGTACGCCGAACGTATCGATTAATAAATGTACCGCAAATTAATTTCGGTTTCGTATTTTTAGACGGCAACGTACTGCCGACCAACAGACGACAGAGGGTCTTCGAGAACGGGACTTTGCTGGTTGAGCAGGCCGATAAGTCTAAAGACGCCGGGACTTACACCTGCCAGGCTCAGAACAGGCAGAAGCACACGGCCAGAAGAGAAGTCGAAGTTCAAGTTCTGCGTAAGGGATATTACTTTTTTCGAAAAATCGTCAAACCCCACCTTGTGTAACCAGCCGCGCAATCCGTTCCGATCTGAACTGTATTACAACTGTATTTTGAAGCATAATTTGGCGTACGAAATCGAGTTGTGGGGACCCACATTGTATTGTACAAAATACAATTACCATGCTGGTACCATACATTACTGTGGGCCCCCCAACTTGGCGAACGCTGCGCTAATCGCGAAGATTGTCTCCTCCTTTATTTCGTTATCCTTTTATACACTATAGTACAATATGGAGAGGGAGACGGCTGAACGCAGGTGTTTCGATGCAGCTGTTGCTCCAGTTGTCACCGATAGTGTTGACACGAAAGGTGAACTTCCGGTGGCGTTCCTTTAATTACTGCCGCTTTTTCAGTGCCACCAAAAATTTTGCCAATCCAAGCGATGACTAACCTCCTGCGCGAGGGTATGAGGGCGGCCATCACCTGCCACATCCTGGAGGGGGATCTGCCGTTGACTTTCAGCTGGCAGAGGAACGGCCGCGACGACCTGGGCTCCGGGGCGGCGGTCCGTCGCGTCGACGAGTACTCCACCAGCCTCCTCATCGACAAGATAACAGCCGCCCACAGCGCCAACTACACCTGCATTGTCGAGAACATCGCCGGATCCGAGAGGTTCACCGTACCGCTCACCGTCAACGGTCAGTGACATTATCGAGCCTATAGATTTAAAGCTGTAAACCGCTCTTAGTCACGGTTTTGCGAGTTGAATTAATTCAAATCTACGATAAAAACACTCGATTCTTATAAATTGACTGGCGCGTACCTGTGTAGTACCTCCGAGGTGGATTGAGGAGCCGGTCGACACGAGCGTAGCCCTAGGGTCGGACGCCATGTTGCACTGTCTGGCCGACGGCTACCCCCCGCCCACCGTCATCTGGAGAAAAGCGACAGGTAATTTAGACTCCGCCATCCGAAAACATATAATTTTGGGCCTAAATCGACGTATAAATAAAATAAACTGACATCGGACAAATAATAAATATGTTTTTCCAGGTGATCATCCCCGCGATTACAAGGACTTCCTGTACGAGCCGAACATCAACTTTTATCGGAACGGCACGCTCGAATTTTTACACGTGACCAAAGAAAGCGAAGGTAACTACCTGTGCGAAGCCAAGAACGGCATATCCGACGGCGTAAGCAAGGTTGTGTTCCTGAAGGTGAACTGTGAGTATAGACTAAATTACTTCGCAATTATATTCAATTTCTTTTAATTAAACGAGGTGTCGTCGATCTTCGGGTGAGTGCAATATTTAGCATAATTTTTGGCGTAAGCCATTACTGTTTTTTTTTTTATCCTGATGACTAATTTATCGCTTTTGTCACTCTAACGTTGTTCCAGCGCCGGCTTATTTCCCTCAGAAGACTAAACAGATAAAAGTAGACAAAGGAGCCGAAGCTCATGTCCAGTGCACGGCCCTGGGAGACAACCCGATCGTCATCCTGTGGAAAGTTGGACAGCAGAGGATCGCTGACGATTTCGATCCGAGGTATCGGGCAAAGTAAATTAAACTGCACGCTCAGTTTATTTCGACTAAATGTACCGGGGTTTTCTTTATGTCCAAAACCGGATGGCCGGGATAGACCGGGAGAGCGGAATTATTTATAGGATTCGGCGAGGAATCGAAGCCGGCGGTAATTTCGAAGAGTTCAGTGAAGTCAGCTGTTAATTATTTAACGGTTTATGGTTTAATTATAACTACGTACAAATAGAACATTAGTGTTTCGATCGCAATTTATTGACACAGATTCTCTCGTTCATACGGTACGATTATCCGAAAATAGTGTATAATCGCATTATATATGCTATACAACGGCAGGTTAAATTTAATTCGCCGCCTAACCGATTGAATTCCAGGTACTCCATACGCGAGCAATTATTGGACGAAGGGATGGTCTCTGAACTGGGAATATCGCACGTTTTCCGACACGACACCGGGGTATTGTCATGCCAAGCGAGCAATGCTTACGGCCAAGACGAAATGACGATCAATCTACTCGTACAAGGTAAAAATTGAGGTTCAGTTTTATCGGGCTCGGTCCTAGCGCCGAAAGAGATCCTATTGAAACTGCTTTCTTTTTTTTCTCTTTTCCAGAGCCACCCGAGCTGCCAAAAAATATACGAGTCAGCGAACAGCAGAGCAAATCTCTACATTTATCATGGAAGCATCCTTTTAACGGAAACAGCCCAATTACCAATTACATGATTCAGTACAAACTAATAACAGGTAAACGACGATTAAGCGCACCAATGTTTACGATAAGCATAGAAAAAGTGTACCGATAATTTGTAATAGCCCGAAAAAGCGGGATTTATTTATGATCCGAAAACATAGTACGACTCATTATGTGCGATATATATATATATATATATATATATATATATATATATAATATTGGCTTATATTGTATGATTTATTTGCTGGCATGGCTACAGCACCGGCAATATTATTTTTCCTTGACCTTTAGTCACTCGCCTATTTTCCAGTCCGATGTCTGCTTTTCCCAATCGTCAGTAGCATGATACATGAAAATGCAAATTTAGTTTGAGAATATTTGCTTCACATATTTAACACATAAGACAATCCACTCGAGATTCAATGAAATACCGCGGGGACCGTTTTTGGAGATAAGAGGTAAACCCTGTTTTTCGACGTTGGTCGAAGATATCTCCGTTAAAACAGATGTCAACATTTTGACGTAAACACTCGGTTTTCGAAAGGAAACGTAATTTTGGATTTGATTTTTTTTACAGAGCCCTGGGACGCTCAACCGGCGAAGGTAGTAGTCGCGGGTACTCAAACGTCAGTGACCGTCACAGATTTACGCCCAGCGAATTCCTATCACTTTCGAGTCTTAGCTGAGAACAGTATGGGTTTAAGCGAACCGAGCGAAGTCGTACAGATTACTACCCTGGAAGAAGGTAATTGTAATAATATGAGACGAAAATAAAAGTCCGACATAATTACAGAAGCGGGATAGTGCCTGGAGCTCGGGTCGTAGAACGTCCAGATGTAAAAATGGTAGCCCCAGAAAAAATTAACTTACTTTTAATTAGCATAAATAACAGATATAATTCGATAGCGGTGTCCTTGACATTTCCCTACTTAAATTAACCATCGTAAAGACTATCACTAACTTCCGGTGGGATCGCGTAATAAGTGGAAATAGCAGGAGTTGACCTTCCGTTAGTCAGAGATGTTTGGAAACCACCCGAACGAGCTCCAGGGGAAGGAAGCTAAGGTCAGTGTTTACGTACGGTTTAGTAAAGGCCTTATTAGTCCTAATCTCCGGTTCGAGTCAATTTTTTTGTGCGGGTATGGGGAGTCGACGTAAGTCTAGGTGGAGCCCAAGATAGCGAATCTGCCGGTGGGTGGGGATGAATACAGTAGGACAGGGTTGAGGATGTAGCGTAACAAGTTTTATATAGAAATATATTTAAACCCTAGCGGTGTTTTCCGTCTGTGCCAAATCCGGACCCTTCGATCCGGGGTTTGTCGATGTCCCGATCGTCGGGGCTGCCGTCTTGGGCCGGTAGACGTTTTGGGGTATTCGTAAAAAGGATACAGTGGGCGATTGCAGTTCCAGCGGGTCCGCCGAGGGACGTCCACGTGGAGGCGAAGAGTTCGACCGAGCTGGCGGTGAGCTGGGAGGCGCCGGCACGCGACCTCTGGAACGGCAACCTGCTCGGCTACTACGTCGGCTACTCGGAGGTGGACAACGCGACGCCCTCCCCGGTCTCCGCCTCGCCCAGGGTCAGCATGAAGACCGTCCAGGTGGGCTCTCAGTTCGGCGGTCAGACCCTCCTCGAAGGACTCTCCATGTTCACCACCTACGCCGTCTCCGTCAAGGCCTTCAACAGCAGGGGCGCCGGCCCCGGCTCCGAACACGTTATCACACGAACCAAAGAAGGAGGTATTTTATTTGCCAGCAGTGCTCCAACCGACAAAATAGTAGTAGCACGACTTGGATCGGAAGTTTACGGCATGCTTTTAACGTCTGTAACAGAGTAGAGGGCCGTTTTAAGTAGTTTAACACTATTTAACACGATTATGATATTACTATAAAATGGAGGAAACCGGTAATCGATCCCTGTCCTATATCTCGAGAAAGTCCGTCGTGTAAATGATTTACGTAAAAAGAATACGTTTACAGAAAATTAAATTTCCGTGTCCTTTTGCGTGTTTAAATAGATTAGAATAACGCGTATAGTGGGACCATCGAAGGAAAACGATTCGAAGAATGTACAAACCACACTGATAATGTGACACCAAACCTATTTAAGTTCTGTGATGAAAATGAAGAAACGACGGTATGTCGTTCGTGCGTGTGGATTACAGCCTCGAGAACTTGCCAGATAAAAAGTAATTTGTTCGAGGACACGGTGGAGCTTCCGACAAGTTAAATATATAGTAAAGCTTCGTAAAATGGCTACGCGGGAACTTGTCAATCTTGGATCGGAGACGCGGTGGATCCGACAGGAGTGGAGGAAACCCTTTAAAGAACGATCTATAATACAGATAGAAGAAAGGGGGTATGATTGTAACGGAAGGAACGAAAAGATGCGGATTTAAAATCGAGCCTGACACCTTAGTATGTTGATATATAGTGTAGTCGTTTAATTGAATTTTATCTTATAAGTAGTAATTTTAGTAGACTGCTTTTGTGAAGTCAATTTTTTTCATTTGCTTTGTCATTTCTCGAATGAACTAGTTTATTGTCTGCTTTCTATTGCTTGTTGTCACATTTATTGCACCTTATAAAATTAATTATTGAACCTATTGTACGTTTCAAATGTCAGTGCCGACACTAGCACCAGAGAAACTCGACTGTTCGACACAGAGTTCTACCTCCCTTCAAGTTTGGTGGGAGCCACCTCATGTCGAAGGGCGAAACGGACACCTGCAGGGTTATAAAGTTATTTATTATCCCGCAGAAGATTGGTATGGTAAATATCGTTTTCTCTCTTCTTTGGTTGTAAACTCATATTCTACTCTCTTTTGAAATGAAAACAGATATGTCTCTTATTGTTGTGACATGTATCAAAATAACTATTACAGACAATTTTGAGGGAGAAACGAAAGAAATAGCAACAACTAGAACTACATTGTCTGGACTGGAAAAATATACAAATTACAGCATATCTGTGCTCGCTTATACAGGCAGTGGAGATGGCATTTTAAGTAACCCTATTTTTTGTCGCACTGCCGAGGATGGTAAGTACAGAAACAAAATTAGGAAACACATTTTAAACGGCAATTGCAAAAAACTTATATATTTTTATTTTCAGTCCCAACAGCACCTGATGATGTCAAAGTTGCTATGAGTGGGCCAAATAAGATTCTTGTAAGCTGGCTTCCACCGAATCATATCAATGGAAAACTTTCCAGTTACACTTTCTATATGGGACTGATTGAGGACGGGAATGAGGTAACGCCGGTCTCTGTGCGCTGCTATTTTTTTAATTACTTGTAACAAATTAACACTTTCATTATTTCTTATTGAATATATTTTTGGTTAAATCAGTTTAGTTCTAGTCAAGTCTAATTAATATTCCAAATTTAGTCCGTCTGGTATTAGTTACTTGGGATTTTTTCTTTCAGGAGGGAACACATAAAAGAGTTTTAAGTCCGACGACAGAGGAACACGAACTATTACAGATACAAGAAGGAGCAACATACCAGTTTTGGATAACAGCTACAACAAAGGTCGGAGAGGGACCTAGTACTCGTGTCATCACAGTAAATCCCTCAAACAAAAGTAATGAAACACAATATGTTATAATAGACAAACCTAACTAATAGAACATTATTCATTATCACTTCTTTTATATAAGCCCTTCTAAAAAATCTGTTAATTTGAAATGTGGCATGCTCTGTTACTATTCAAGGGAGAATGCACATAATGGTGTATAAAAAGCAGAATACAATTTCTTTTACAACCCACATTATATTTTTTAATAAACATCCACTGTAAATTGTTTTGTGGTTTCAAAATCAACTGTACATTAGGTTTAGATGACTCAATCACGGAAATGAGTGTTACTATATTTCGTATGTCCCCAATACTTAGTAATAATTTTGTCAACCCCCAGGGGAATCATGAACCCTATTTTAAGAAACTGTATTAGAAATGAGGAGAATGTTACATATTTAAATATGTAACACACATTTAACACATTTTTTGTAACACATTTAAATATGTATGTTTAAAAACTATTGTTGTTTTAAGGAGAATGATTGCCCATTATGACAGGTTTTACTCCACAAAAATTAAATAAATATATTTATTAATCATTAATTCAGTAACATTAGTTCCAGCTAAAGTAATGTCATTCAGCAGAGAAATAATAACACCCTGGAAACACAATATAAGTTTACCTTGTCGCGCAGTTGGCATCCCAGCACCAAAATTAATATGGAAATTTCAATCAAATAAAATTGATGGAAACAACCCCCATTATCAGGTTCGACATCATATATTGTTAATTTTTTAATAATAAAAACATCCTTTTGTACTTGAAATGAAGAATTAGTATCTATGAGAATGCACTGTACAAAGAACAATTATTTTGTCCTGATACCATTTCAACTACTTGACTGTATATAATATTGCACTTGTATGTAAATATCATTTTATTTATTATACAGTTTTAACTATATTTTAGTGTATTAATAATAAGAATTTTAAGGAAATACAATTAATTACTAAGTAATTTAATCCATATTAATGTTTTATTCACACTTTTTTGTTTCATTTTAAACAATTTATCAGTATTTTTCTACATTTTTTTTATTTTTAATGTTTTCAGATACTAAAAGATGGAACGTTAGAAGTCTATGATGTACAACACTCGGATAGAGGGAACTACAGTTGTACTGCTGAAAATGCAAACGGCTCAGATAAAATTGTTTATAAAGTGATTGTTAGAGGTAAGATTTATAAATAGGAGTATTTAATAAGGCACTATATTCTTTCTTATATTTAAGTCATATATGTATTTATTTATAAATTATACTTAATTCATATTAATATCAGGTAAACAAAAAGTGCTAGAAAATGTTATCATTTAATATTTTAATCTTTATCTATATATTCAAACTGAGTGGGAAATTTGATGGTCTGGTATTTGATGATTATTTTTCATGAATTATTACCAGATTCTAATACAAGGAAAACATAATTTCTTTTAGTTCCACCTGATCCTCCTACTCTCTCTGTCATCAACTCAGATTTTGATACTTTACATTTGAAGTGGAGTAGTAGAAGAAACCAGGACACTCCAATATTAGGTAAAACTATATAGCTTTATCTCTGCATGGTGTCTTTTTACATTCTATTTACTAAATAAAAATTAAATGATTATTTTGTTTATTGTGCATTCATTTTGAGACTGCCAGAAAATGTATGTTCGTGCATCAATTGATAAACTAAATGCTTCAACCTAGGTTATGTAATTAACTACAAACGAGATCATGGAGATTGGGAAGAACTACAAATTAGCGCTAAAGAGAACTCGCATATACTACAAAATCTTTGGTGTGGAACCAGATATCAACTATACATCACTGCATACAATAAAATAGGCACTGGACTACCATGTGACATTGTGAATGCACATACAAAAGGTACAGGTGGGTCTTATGATTTATTGGTGTATTCAAACATTTTTAGGATGAAACCGATTAAAATTTCACTGAATGTAATATTGTCTTATTCCAATACTATGTTGTACTTTCTTACTAATACTTCTGTTAAATAGCTCCACTGACACCTGTAGCTTCTCAGTTATTAACAGTAAATTCAACAGCAGTAACAATCTGGTTTGATGCTTGGGGTGATGGTGGATGTTCGGTTCTCTATTTTATTGTGGAGTACAGAGAAAGTGTAATTAATGATTGGACAATGATTTCCAATCATATTCAAGCTATAGACAGAGTGTACACTGTACCTAAACTAAAACCTGCTACCAAATATTATTTAAAAATCACAGCAAACAATAAGGCAGGGGCTACCATCGCCATTTATAACTTTACTACACTGGCTGCTGATGGATGTAAGAAACATTTATCATAATAATATTACAAATATTATTTTTTTTGTAACAATTAATATTCAATGATATTGAAAGAGTAATGTATTTTTGGTTCATTATATTAAACTCTTATTTTTGTTGCTTTTAAACAACTTTGCATTAAATGAAGAAAGGGATTTGCATAAATTAAACAGATACATTATGTTTTTGACAAGCTTTAATGTTATTTATATTATTTTTGTGTATATTTTTTAAAAGCAATGTCCTTCTTAAGTAATTGAGACCATAGAATATGTTAGTTTTGCAATTTCCATTATCCTTAATATGGTATGAACACTAGAAAGTGCAGTGTTTGTGTTAAATGGAACCAAAACTTATTAACAAAATAAACAATATTTCTTTTTCAGCACCAGTGGTACCAAAAGTCATTCCACCACTTAATTCAAATAATAAGCCACCCTCAATCTATAATAACTTAAAAATAGTTTGTTCACTAGTATTTATTGGGCTTACACTAATTTCATTGGGAGTGCTCTGTTTCTACATAAAAAAGAAAAGTAAGGACCTGTTCTTTATTAATTCTTGAAATGAAATATTTATTTTTTGAAATTATTCAGATTCTGTTTTAGGGGATAATTTTAATTTTGGAATGGGAGAATCGCCATCTGTTGCCCAGTTACAGAACCAGCAAAATAGAGACCAGCAATATGCTGTGCACGGTGTACAATCCAATCAACCATTAAGCATTGACTCAGCAACATACAAAACTGAATCCACTGGTACTCATATTTTATTACATTCTTTCATAGTGTTTTTTAAATAAATGTTTCAATTCAATATAATGCAATTGATGTGTTTATAGAATACATTGAGGACATTTGCCCGTATGCAACATTCCAGTTAACTAAACCTCCTTACACTGAGAGCACATTCAGTGGAAATGTATATAGTGGCCCGTATCATTCAGTAAGAAGTTCCTTTGTATATCATGATCTACCTTCTACAGCAGAAACATATAAAATCAGACATGTAAGTACAAGCTATTACTTAATCAAGCCATCTTTATTATATTATAATTAATATTTATATATTGGTTAATATTTATAACAAATTAACAGCTAATTAATTTGTTGATTTAAATCATTGACATCATTATTGTTCCTCTAATAGAATAATGAAATATATATTTTTTTTAATTTCCTAGGCCAAAGAACCAGAATACACTAAAGTAAGAAGGAAGCCTGCACGGCTGCGTGATCCACATTCTGAAAGTCAAGGTAAATTATTACCAAAAACATATTTGAATTTTTTATTTAATTGACAATTCTTTATTACTGGGTATTCATAATACTACCCCCCAAACACCAAAAAATATTTCAAAAGCCTCTATCATTAATAAAAGTTGTTATGCAAATATTACAGACACATAGAGACATACACTGTGGTCAGAAAGGTTTCAAGCCATCATAATTCAATACTACTTCAAATAAATATTGTTTTACTATGTTAACTAATATTTACAAATAGATGTTAGTTTTATTAAAAAATGTATCATGTGACACATTATGTTATTACAATAGTTCTGTTGTCTGCATATTGTTCTGAAACAAGCAGAAATCATCAGGCTTACTAAAATTAGAGTATGCTGCTAGTGTTCACAAACATGATATAAGATGTTTAAACTTATGGTTTCCTGTTATGTTTTCCATCAGAGGACTGTATGAGGACACAAAATAATTCTAAAACTACAATAACTAAAATTAGTGACACATATTTTATGAGTTCCTCAACAGTAGAGAGCCTATTTAAATGAATAAGTTTGAAATATTAAGAGGTATGTGTTTCAGAATCAGACAACTTGGGAAGTACAGATTCTGAAGTAAAGAAGATTTTAACACTGCACCTGCCTATTTCAGAGTATGACACTCATGGAAGTGATAGTGAAGGAGAAGCTGGACACCCAACAACAGCCAGCCAAGAGCTTGTTTCATTTCGGCACAGAATGTCGAGAGGTAGTAAGTGTCATTTATGAAAACATTCATTGGTCAAAATATTATTAACATTTATAAAAAAAAGCCTCTACTCTTAATTTTACCAATCTCAAACACGTTAAAATACTGTAACCAAATGATTATGACAATTTAGCTTAAGTTTACCAGAGTATATCATCACATATTGTGTGTCATTAAAAGAACTGTAAAATGATACAAGAACACTGATGTTAACACATCTAGAGTATGGAAATTCCAAAAAGAAACACAATATGACACTTCATAGCTCCTTTTTATAGCTGTATTTTTATAACACTCATTAAATAAAAGTTAAATTGTGTATATTTTTCAAGAATTTATTCATCAAGTAAATACTTAATAACTTAACATAAATTGAAAAGTGAGTACAATGATACATTTTAGTATACTTCCATAGAACAGAGAACCTAGATAATGGGTTTTGACCATCATTGTATCTAAATATTATTTTGAAATAATAACATAAACCAATAGAGGAAAAATATAAATAAAGTTGAAAGGAAAATACTGTTCATTTTAATAATGAATGCATCATCACTGCAACTGATGGTTTTAAACATTTGATCATTTGATAATTATATATGCAAGGTGGTGGAGAAGAATCGAGCACTTCATCTGAAAGGTCACCGAAAAGTGTGAGAAAGCAATGCCCACCCATTCGTAAAGTCAAAGGAAAACTGCCTGCTGGTGGAAAAAAACTAGGGAAAAGCAGCAGTGGGTACTCAAGCCATACAGAAGAAACGTCATTCAGGTAACATTAGTTTTCACCAAGCATTACAAATATTAATATGAACATAAAATAAATTATTCTGTTCTTTTAAATCGATACATTACATTTCCATCACTACAAATTATATATTTTGATTAACATACAGAAAATGTCTGTTGATGCATGTTGTGGATAAAGTTTCAGTGACCGAATCAATCCTCCCAGCCGTTTTTCTGATCCCCGTTGCCATTCACGTGATATGAGCGAGTCCGAGTGTGATGTCGGCAAGCTAGCACTTAGGAGATCTTCCCGAAGCAGCATAGGTGTACCTTATCGGTTGTCTCGGGAATCGACATTCCAAATAGACGTCTAACTGTGCCTTCACCACACTTACCATTTACACATCCCTCCAATGAGCAATTACCTGCCAATAATTAAATATCCGACACTTACTATAGGGGACTTGCAAACTGTTTTAAATGTTTCCAAAATGAAAGTTTAATTTAATGGCTATTTCCTCTGTAGTAAACCTATCCATTCTGACCTAACATTAAGGAGTGTTTCCATTGAATTAAAAAAGAACGAAAGAAAGATTTTAATATTTCATAAGACAAGCCTAATAATATAAAAAAATGTTACATGGAAAATGATGTATAAGTATGTTTATGAATAAAACATTTTATGTAATAACTATTCATTAATTTATTGAGTGTGCAATTAATATCTGTAGAATAGTAAATGTTAACATAAATGTTCTAAAAAAATGCATTAGCTATTATGCCCTCATATTAATTATATTATATTAAAACCATGCTCTTGATGTTGTACAAGCACTATATTGTAAGTCCCCTATTAAAAAAAAAGGAGGCACCTGTTGCAATGAATCATGATAATTGGTTGAATATAATGCAACAAGATGGAATGGGTGCAAAGATACTATATTTGAGTTATTTTTAAGACTGAAAAGTGTTCTGAGAAAGATTAATAATGAAAATGAATACACTTACCCATATATTTTGAATCTTTTAGCCATGTTACGATTTTAATTGCTCACTGATAAGTGTTTCTATTGACTAAATATATTTAAGAATTTTTTATACATTATATTAATTTACACAATGCATTATAAATACTGAAAGGGGTATCCATTTTTAATATACCTGTTAACATTTGTGAAATATAAAGTATCTATATTGATTACAAAAAATGTATGTGTATATATGTATATATATATATATATATATATATATATATATATATATATATATATATATATGTGTATACACATATGTAAAATTTGATTACTAACATGAACCAAATTATTAAGAAACATGATTGTTAAATGAGTAGTTGTTTATTTAAAAATAAATGTTATTATATTGCATAGATTTAACTCAATATCTTGAATGGAATTCATTTTCCAGATCTAGCTGGAGTGCGCCTCACAGCTGCCTAATTGAGGCCCATATATCTGGAAATAAAAATCAGTAAATGAAAATTGCCATGTGTTGAAACGTAATGAGCAAGTATTTCAGAAGATGTTAAATAAGAATAATAATGAAAATGTAAAATAATTTGCATTATTTATTATCTGATATTTTACCTCACAGTTCTATGAATTAACACATGATTTTGAACGCAAGTGTCAATCTGTAAAGAAAGGAGAGTTTCCCATCAAATTTATAATATAAACAGACGCATGAAACTTATACTTGTACTTTAAGATGCTCAAATTTTTATAAATTAAGCGATATTCACTTTATTATTTTGGTGGAATTCAATTTATTTCCACGCTACTTATACATATTTGAAATCTATTCTCATATTCAGAAAAAGGGCCGCCTTAAGCAAGGTAGCATTTTCCTGGAATTGGAAGTGCAGAAGTGTAATGTAGGTGTGCCCCAGCAAGGGGGGATAGGGGGGTCGTTATTATATGATATTTATATTATTGATATTTAAGTGTGAATAAAAGTGTTTAATTGTTGTTATTTTTGTATCCAAATGTTGCGAAATAAAAATTATAAAAGGTATTTCTTGAAGCAATATAAAAGTGTAGGGGTAAAACACATATCATGTGACGTCGTCTAATATATTGGCAGTGGTCCTAACCTCGATCGATCGTTAATTTACAACCTGTAAATAATCGTTAATATTTTAAATAAATATATTATATATTTAATATTTATTATTGATTAATATTGCAAATTTTATCGATATTTAGTGCAATAATCGATAAACGATTAATGCGTTTACTTTAACTTGAGAAATGATTCCAATCAGGTAAAGGAATGCCGGGGGACTTGAAGGTTAGGTTTCGTTACACTGAACCAGTCTTTTCTATAAATCTTTTTCTAAATTTTAAACATAGTAATAATATCCATATCCATAGGAAAGGGAGAAAGTCAATCCAAACTAGCCCTTACCCAGAAACAATGAAAATGTTCTTATTGATTATAAAATCTTACAGAATCAACATTGAAATGGAACTTCCAAGATTCTAAACAAAATTAGGAATAAATAGTAACACATTTAATGACACTGTACAATTTTATTTTGAAAATTTGGTTAGAATTAAACTTATATAATTACTACAGGCAGATAAATGTCTTTCTTACAGTCTAAGTAATAAAGATATATATATATATATATATATATATATATATATATATATATATATATATATATATATACATATAAAATGTATGTATACAAGTTTGGCATAACTATCAGGTAAATATTTTTGATTTATTTAAATCAAATGTGATACAAAGACATTAGTAGAATCATTATTTATTAAAAGTTATAAATAATTCATGAGCAACATATTTACAAAACAGAACATTTTTAGGAACTATTTAAACAATATACAATGATTAGTATAAATAACAATGTACGTAGTATACAATGAATGGGCAGTTGCACAAACACTACTCTGTAAATGCACAGTGTCATAAGACAAAACATTTTTACTTTAAAAATCCATATACAATTTATAAGCATGTCCTGTATGATCTTTTCTATATAAGCTAGTATAATTTTTAAAAAAATCAAGGTACAATGTAGAACAATATTCCAAAACTGTATGAGATATGTACAAATTATCCTTAATAAGTAACTTACAAGGCATGGATACAAAAAGTGACATTCATTTAAGAAGTTTGCCTGTAGTGCCAACTTTTTACATATGCATTTTTCCACACCCAATTGTTGTATGTCAGCAAAATATAAATAATTTTATTTACATTAAATAATATTATACAGCATATACATTCATCAAAATGTTAGTTGAGACTGTTGTTTGGTCACAGTATGGACACATCATACATACATAGATCTATCAATCTGTCTTTGAGTGTTCAAAAGAGAACAATTTTACTTTATCCACTCTTAAGGTAAATTACTCTTAGGTTGATTGAAAAGGGGAGACCTAAGTAATACATTTAATGATTATTAATTCCACTTTCACATATATGAAACACTTCTTTATACAATTCAAAACAACCTGAAGTGGGATCTAGTATAATACATCTTAAAATATTTCCTTAAACACACAGTGCAATGTTCATATTATATTAATACTCCCGTGATAGTGAAAATAATATGTTAAACAACTGTTAACGAGGTGGAGACAGAAATTTGAATGAGAGGGAATTATGTTTCAATGTACAAAAATTAAAAATAAAATATGCATAATGTCTAAGTAAATAGAAAATACAACTAATCACACATGTGATAGCCTGATAATTACTAATGCGAGGTGTTTTCCTACATGTGTTATTAACAGTAACAAATATACAACAATCCATGAAATATAAAAAATATACACATTCTTGGAACAGTAATATACTGCAAATGCTCCTGTGTTAGTAAAATATTTTTGGTACATCATGAGACTAATATGGTCACATGTATATATGTGGTAACAGCAATTCAAAATTCTCAGAGGGTGTTACTGTGGGAGTATTTTGGTGAAAATAAAAATGATATAACTAAGAATCATAGGAAAAAAGGAATTATATATAGAAAGCATAGGATGACAGATAATGCAACTTAAACAAACAGTAATATCTTACTACTATTTATTACCATGGTAATAATTTAAAAAATATTCAGATGAAAACTGCTGAAAACATATTAACACCAAAAAAAGTAAACGTAATATTAAATTATCTTAAATGTTGATAATCTCTTCAAATGTATACATTTTATCAAATAACTGAAAGCTCGCTAGAGTTAAATCAATAAGAAATAGTGTTGTTGTTTAGTATTAACTATTTTATTACTCCATATTTAATAATAAATTTACTAAATCGTTATTTAAGGGTAATTCCAGATGAAATTATCAAGTTAAAGCTTAAAAGTTATTCATAAAACTTGTTAAGCTTTAGTTAATAATAGTTTTGAGATAAAAATTGTTAAATTATTAAATTAGGATTATTCTTTGTTGGAAGAATTTTCGAACATTAAATATTTTAAGAGTGGTTATTGCCATTGTACAAACAGTTATAACCTATTGGACTATGAATATCACTTATATATGCATAAATAATATGTTTTACTTATTATCACAATCAACTAAATATAATATTTTATTGTTAAGTAATGATTTATAAAGATAGGAATGTTTTTAAACATATTACAGACAGTACCTTGATATAACACTTAAGTCCTAAAATAATTTCAGGACAATGACATCTAAACACTACTTCATAATATTACTTAAATTTACAATGTATTAACTTCAGGATTACACCATTATTCATAAAACATTTAGTCCTTCTCACCAAATGAATGAGTTAGAAAACTAAACAAAAAGCTATATTGAAAAAATACAAAACTTATTATACCAAGAACATATAAAAAGGCATTATCACAATAACATAATCAATTCGTTAGTGGTCTGACCACATTAGAAGAAGCAAAACATATTTAATGTTATGAAAACATACATTGAGAGAAATTATAGGTTGTTTTTGGCACAGTTTTAAATGTAAACATTCTTAAAGTAATAATACTTTTAATTCTGCGTTTTAATGTATTATCTAAAATGATTATTTCCTATTACTTTACTGTCTTTGTATAGTGAGTACAGTTTCTCTAGCCAATTTGTCCAAGAGAAGCTGAAACTATAAAAAAGGTTTTCTACATTTTCAACTAATATTAACTAAGGATACAACTGCTCATTATTAAATCAATCCCCACCATTCAATTTATTGACTGTTAATTACTTGCTTGCTTCAACTAATAACTATTTAACTAATACTATTACAGAAAAAGTTATCTGTTACTTATCTAGAAATGTTTTTACAGAATAGGACTTTCTAGAGGTATTAAAAATGAAAATCAGTAACTATAAATTAAGTACCAGATAGGTACAAAGGAGGGTTCAGTCATCATTAAATATGAAGAAAATAAAATATAAATGATATGACAACAATTAAATAAAGGTGCATATATCAGAAATAATGAATTTCAAGGAATTCAATGTGAAGTACAATGTCATTTTCGTATTTTACCAATACAGTTGAATAATAATATTAATAATAATTAATGTCGGTAGGAACATACATTATTTTTCAAATAGTTAACTGCATCAAAATATACAGCAAAACTTAAACAACTAGACATTTAAAAAATTCCTAGTTAAACATGAATGTCTGCACAAATATTCTTCTTAATGCGAGTCATAAAATGCAAATCTGGTTCAAAAATTGTAAGAGGTAGTTAAATGGATAATTTAAAATCTACATAGCAATAATTAAAATTTACAAAATGGAAATTAATGAAACAGTTCATATGAAACTAAAGAAAATAATGGCAAGAATTGGAGCAGTATTCAGTTTTAGCAAAAATTAGTCAAGGGAATATTTTCCCATATATAACAGAACATGTTACCCATTGACATAATTATTAATTGTTCACTATTTTATTTCTAGTTGTGAACACTAACTGTACACTAACCCATAGTTACTTATAAAACTTAAATAATTTTCTAATTGAACACTAAACAAATGAAATATTAAAACATTTCTTTTCATGCTAATTGAGCTCGATAACTGTTTAATATTCAATTTTCACTTCACTTGTTCATAAAAATATGCACAATACTGAATAGCAAAATATAAGTTAATAATTTCTTAAAAATTATTCAACTACAGAACAAAATGTGAACAGTGGAGTTAATTTGTTCCAAAGATCTCATATAATAATAAAGGAATACACAATAGAGTATTAATCAAAATACTGAATACTTAACATTTTATTTTATATGAAATTGATTGTGAATTTCGAATGAAGAACCCATTCATAACTATATCTATTCTTTTAACTAACATTTTACTATTAATTACACTGTATAACAGATTTATCAGCTAATGGCTTGTTCTCAAGGTTCTCAAGTTGTAAATGTGGCAATATATACAAGCACAAACCTTAGCAATTTTGTTAATATTAAAAAGGTAATTCAGTGCACAAATTTAACACATAGACTCAGCCTCTGAAATCCACAGATTATGAAAATATGTTCACACTATTGGTTTTAGTATGCAAAAATTGTTTATGTTAAATCCAAAAAGCATTCAAAGAACATGTAGAAACAGTGGTTTATATAAACGAACAAATATAGAAAAGAATATTATCTGAAATTAGTTGAATAAGGTATAATACTAAATCTAATGAATTAAATAGTAACAATAGTGGCATTTTCCATACACAATTCAAACATTAAAATTTGCTGATCCTGTATAAAAATAATCTTAGCTATTTATTTGCTAAATATCAATGCTATTATTTTAAATATTTGTTTCATGTAATTCGTACTGCATACTAAAACTGAATCTATTGAATGATACAAGCAAACCAACAGAGATTTTAAGCCATATAATGTCATGTATTTGAACTGAATAAACAAAAAGAGATAATAGTAGTATATGAAGGGAAATATCAGCAAACATATAAAGATATTGGTGGTAAAGAAATTATTGAAAAGCGAAATGGAAAACAATATCTATTACAAACATAAATAATTTGCTACGGCAACTATCTTATACATGATTAAAAAAATAATACTCATGTCTTCTAAGTCATTTAAAATCTATACACTTATTTATTTGTTCTTTTTCCTAAAAAGATATATTTTTGACAAGTCCTTTGGTTCCACCACCCCTTTTGCACCAATTCACTATTTATTTATAGGTAACAAAGTAAGAACTAAAAGATTAATTTGGCAGATCATTAATTCATTTGTTGCAATATAAATATATTGTAAATTTAATGCAGTTAACAGCACCTACATTTAAAACACTCCAATTTAATCTGAAATATAACAGCTGCTGCTAACTTCATTGAACTGCAAACATCATCAGTTCGATCACCAAGTGTTTTGGAGAGTGATATTGGCATACTGAGGTGGAGGTGACTGTCAACATTTTGTTGTCTTCACAGCTTGTGGTGGGATGGCATAGCCATATGGAGTGGTGCTTCCATTACTAACTTTACTACTATTGCTAGACCTTGGATGTTTATAATCATCATCATCACTCAACGAAAAATCTTCTATGTCACGAGTTATACTTAGAGGAGTTTCTTCACCTCCCATTACACCCCTCAGTTCAATTCCCTCTTCACTATCATAAAACGACACTGCCTGGAAATCAGATCCCACATCCTGGTGCAGCAGAGCAACCAACTCAAGGAATGTTGGGCGACTTGTCGGCTTTTGTTGCCAACACAATCTCATAACATTGTACAATTTGTCAGGACAATTGTCTGGCCTGTCCATAATACCACCATCTATTACATATCGCAAGACCTGGTCATTAGAAAGTCCCTGAAAAATATATATTTTTCTTTAAATACAAAATAATATTATGTATTTATATAAATCAGAATGTGTCTGTTATTCTATTCATAAAAACACTGTAGAAAGCTCTACAATTTAAAATAAGCTGCAGTTACAATTTAAAAAGTTGCTGTATTTATGAAATGTTAGATGATCATTAGAAAAAGGAGTAGGAAGAAAATACTTGGGTGAAGGTTTCCACGACCAGAACTTGAATTGTCACTAGTATCACTAACTGGCTTCTGGAGAGGTCGCTCCATTGAATGGAGCCCACTCGGGTGGTTTCCAGAAACAGGAAAAATCCCGGAACAGCAGGAGGTCAACCCTGGCAAACTGATATTTTTTCCACTTCACACAACTTCACCCGAAGCCAGTCAGTGATACTGGTGACAAGAAAAAACTTGTTTTTACAAAAGGCTAACTATTATAAATGATATAAAGAAGGATAGGTTTACAAAATATTTTGGTGACTATCAAGCAGCTCATTTCCATTAAATTATGTTGAATTCCCTAATTTTATTCATTCCACAAATTTATTTATGCATTAAACGTTAATCATAAATATAGATCATTCAATGAGATATTCAAATGCAAATATTGATAATGCTAATTTACTGCACATTTATGAAAGGTATATAATAATACTATACCTTTATAATTCCTAACATGTATTAAGGCAATAAAATATTGAAAATCAAAACATCAAATTACTTAAATCAATACCTGGTACGGTTGTGAAGCAAGTGTAACCATTTCATAGAGAACTATTCCATAGCTCCATGCATCTGAATGTGATGTAAATACTCCATCCTTCAAACTTTCGGGAGCCATCCACCTAACTGGTAATAAACCCTTTGATCCTAATAACAAAAAATTATGAACTTTCATTTTGTACTGAAAATGTTATTTGGGAGTATATGGGAGAGGAGGATTAACTAAGTTAATTATTTTTAAACTGCATTTCTTTACAATGTAATTGTGCCCGATCACTTCCCGAAACGTACCTACTTATGACTAGGTTACAGGCTAATATCAATGGCAAATGTGAGGAGGCTAGCCATCATTTTTTTTGGGTGGATTCGAATCACCAACCTTAGGCTCTACAGATGCATGCCCCCACACCAAACAACTACCAATTACAAAAACTGTATAATGAAATGAGTAATTTCTTTATTTAATACATTTAAACATAAAAATAAAGTTCTTTCTCCAAGCCTTCTTAAATTCATTATCAATCATTTTTTATAAACACTAATTTCAGTACCTTTTCTATAATATTCAGTCTCATAAATATCTCTTGTCATTCCGAAATCTCCAATCTTCACAGTTAAGTCATCAGAAACCATACAGTTTCTAGCAGCCAGGTCACGATGAACAAATTTTTTTGCAGATAGATAAGCCATACCATCAGCTATTTCGGCTGCCATACGTAATATTCGCTATAATCAAGAAAAGACATGATAAAATTAATACTAAATAGTATCTAAATTAGCAGTTTAAATTCAATTTAAAACCAACCATGTGAGGGATTAAAACAAAAATACAAATATGACAGTTTTGTACTTGGATGATGATCACTGACATTTATTAAAATAATTTTATATTATCATTTCTAATTCTAATTTGAATTAGTATTTATTTTGGCTTAAATTGTTCAAAACCTAATTTTATTAAATCAACACATTATCCCACTAACAATTTTTTTGTTATTCCCCATTATAATTTTTCAATATTAGCCTCCTATCAAGGGTTTCAAAGCTATGTTTATAATTAAACAAAAGAAAATTATAATAAGTATAATTTCAAACTCCTCTGCACTCTAGTAGTAAAAAAATATCAAAAACCTAACCGCAGTGTATTTAAGAAACAATAATTGAGGGCTTGCTATGATTAAGTTCAATAGGATTTGATCCTACCTCCACATTCACAATTGTTCAAGATTTAAGATAACCTGGGAAATTATATTTTAATATAACCACTATTTCCTATATAGTCACAAAAGAATCCAACATTTAATATGAAATATAAAACCAATACATTTTTTATACCTTAAGTGATGGCGGAGGTATATGAGGACTTTCTGTAGTATCAGGCCGATGAGATCTTAAATATGATTTCAGGTCCCCATTAGCCATTAGCTCCATTATAACAAGAGTTGGCTGATCACGGGACACAACGCCAAGCAATTTTACCACATGATGAGTGTTAAAAGCTCTAAAATGAATAAATTTATCAATAATAATAATACTAAAAAGGAAAAATATAATCAAACTAATATATTTTATATATATATATTCATTTGCATATTATATATTATTGCATTTATATATTATTTGCTAAATCATTTTTAGATTTTTTCAACTACATGGTTGTTCTCACTTAAGATCTCTCTAACACAATTTCAACACTATCATAAAATCATAATAAACATACTTCATGACAGATGCTTCATTTAAAAATTCAATGCGATCTCGATCAGCAGCTTGAACATTGACAGTCTTCACAGCACAACGTTGGTCTGGTGTACTATCACCCAAACTATGAAGTATTCCTTCATACACCATACCAAACGATCCTTGGCCAATATCTTTTAAGATTTCAACTCTGGAGCGTGGAACTTCCCAGTCATCAGGTTCATACACTAGAAATGATTTTAAGGTTTTCAAATTCTATAAAAATGTTTTGATACTTATGAGAAATTAAATACGTATTTTTAAAACATGAAACCCCAGACCAGTAGTTTCCAAAAAGTTGAGATCTGAAAATAGTTAACAAGAGATCCTTAAACCTTATTAACTAGAATCATCAGTAAAATGAGAATCTATCTAAACCTCTAAAACAATTTTTGGGAACATATCTGATTATTTTCCCTTGCATTATTTATTATTGTTATATATTTCAGACTGATACATATTAGTTCTTTATTTTCTATACAAAAATTTGAAAATTATTTGTCAAATATTGAGTGTGAATATACACACTATTCCAGGAATGAATAGACAAAACTATATCAATGTTTATTTATACCTGTAGGAACATATTCAGGATTAACAACTGCAATTAACTTCCTATCTGCTGATAGTTGACTATACTGTCTACGAAGATATAAGAACATACTGAAAACCACTGCAAGAACAAAGGAAATGCCAATTACTGCAATCACTAATACTTGAAATACAGACACAGTTGTCCCCTCCTGAAAAAAGAAGATGTGAATAATCAGTAGCATATTCTGTTAATTCAGAATATAAACAATATGAAATTATCAATACTGTTTAGATTAATGAATCAATTAATTACTTACCTCTATATAAAAATATTTCACATCAGTGTATTCACCATTTCCAGCAAGGGAAGTGGCTCGTATTCTCAGACTATAATTTCCAGGACTTAAATTTGTTAAGGTATACATGTTACCCAACTTCTGAAATTGCTTCCTCGTGATACATTCAATTGTTGGTTTATACTGGAAAATATTAATGATTCTTAAAAAAATATATATCAAAACTAGTAAAAAGAAATAATTCTGGAATAAAAACAAGATAAAATTGCATTTGTTAATTAAAATTTGCAATTAAAGCAAAATTCGGTCTACTCCTAAGATTCAAACCTGGGTTGGTGCACTTCAGAATTCCCCTTCAATTATTCCAAAGAATCCTAATGAGAATATAACACACTTATACAAGTTCTTCTTGTAATTAATTAATTGAAATTTCTCTTCAACTGCAAAATGTAATTCATGAGCTTCTATCGTACATCTCAAAGTACACTCATAATTAAATTTGTTAAATTTCTTGTTTATTTATTATATGTTTTAACTAATTATAACTTAATAAATTTTACTAGTTTTACCATCATAATTTCTTGCTTAAACAAAATAACAGCAATAAAGATAAAAAGTTAATTCTAAAAATGAGTTAATAACACATAATCAAATAATTGTTAATTTGTGACTAAATAAGTTAAAAAATCATATTGCAGTTAAACATTATAAAAACATTTTAAACCAACTGCTACACAATTTATGATTTATGAAACATGCTAATTGCAGATTAGATCATTTCTATCTTCAAAATTAGAAAACATTAGCTTAACTAACATTTTCAATATCGGTGCGTTTATATTCAATCTGGTAATTCACTATTAAACTATTTGGTTTAGCTGGTTCATTCCATTTAAGTAGCACAACACCTGCACTTTTATTTGAAACTTCCCATACAAGGTACTGACTGTCCACATTGTCTGCAGTTTCTAAAACAGAAGATTAATCAATTATTATCACACAATTAAATTGCAATATTGTGAATTGATTTGTACAATTCCAGAAATATCTTTAGTCAGGCTAATAAATGAGAAATACTTACTTAATTCTTTAGTTCTTGCAGTATATAATGCTTCTTCGCTGCAATTCTTTGTAGAAGTTCGATTTTCATCTGGCTCCCATTCTCTACAAGCCTTAACCGCTATATTGTATAATGAAAAGTGTCTCAAGTTATTCATTACCAATGTAGTACCACGAATAACTTTTACAAACTTTATATATAATCCTGAAACAAACAGAATAATGATATTCAGGAATATATATTGCCTTTCAAGTATATAACTTTAAGTTGAGAAGATAAAAAATAATTACCATCAACAATAGTATCATTTTTATCATCCACAAATTTATTAGTCAAACTATACATAGATAAATCACGTTTCTTCCTGTCTAATCTATAAAACAATTAATACAAAATAAGATTATACATATTTATTATATTTCCAAAAAATATAACAAACTACAATAGTAATATGAACAGTCAAAACTGAAAACCTGATTCCAACATAAATGAAATAGTTTATATGTATACACGTATGTACACACACACACACACACACACAATCACATATTGTTAATCAATTACCTTTTGATGTAAATCCGATTTTGCAGCTGATCTTCAAAATTAATTTCAGTTTCACGAACTTTGTTATCAACTACATTTGCTTTACATGTGCATGTTTCAATTGGCTGCTTACCAGGAAGCTTAGGTTCTACTTCTTCCTTACGTTTCATATGTTCTTTTCTTGGATCAGGCAAAGCTATTGCTGAAAATATGAGTAAGTTGATTAGTTATTGTGTTGATACAATCTGTAGATGAAAAATTCAAATTACAAAATGCATCTCACGGATAACTGTAAAGTGATAATATAGTTATATTAAATTAAATGCCATCACCATATTAAGGAAGCTAGTAAATACACTAATTTTTACAGGAGGCCACTATACACTTCCTTTCAATTTTTCTTACCTCAACATTCTAATAATTGTATTGAATTTCAAATATTCTGCTTATTAAAATAAACATACGTTCAAGACAATAATTCCTTTGCTCAATAAATTCTTCATTGTCTCTCTCCAAGTCACCAGTAACCACATAACTAGTTACGTTACCATTTGGCTCCAGAGGTGGTTGCCAACTAATAATAAGTTCATTGCTTGAATTTGAATAAACGGACAAATCTCTTGGCTCAGAAGGAACTGTACAAAAATCAGGTAAATTTAATTAATTCATGAATATAAATTATTTCTAAACTAAGGAAAAAGAATAAATAAAATTTGACTGTCTATTTAATTAACTTTAATGTTAAACATGTAATTATTACTAACAATTTCCTAAGCTAAAAATGCAAAATTTAACTTACTATCTGGTGTTGTACGAAAATACATGATTGGACTCTGAGCTCCACTTTTTTCGGTAGCAATTGTGTAAGTCTTTACATAAAATGCATATTGTGTATAAGGTGATAAACTGGTGAGAAAATGATTTATGACTTCAGTTGATTCTGATTCTGGTGCAGAAACATCATGAACCCGCCATCTATAATATAATTTAGATCAATATAAACAGATAAATTAATTAGCAGGTAATTAATTATATAATGCATCCAATCATCTGCAATAATGAAATTAAATATATAATAATGGTTTTGTATATTAAATTTGAATATCTGAATTTATTCCTTTCTAAATTATTCATTCATTTTCTGTACTTGAAAGAGATAGCAATAATTAGAGTCCCAAAACTAAAATAACTATAAAGTTTTCAATTTATTCATCTTTCCCCAAAATATTGTGAAAGAAACATGTATCTTTAAGCTAATGCTTGATCAAAATGAATGCTAAATAAGACAGTTGATTAAATTTATTTCCAAAATAAGTAGGACTTGTTGTTTTCTAATTCTTATTACTTATAACTTTCTAACCATATTTTCAATCAATTGGATAAAATGATAAATAATGATGGAAACCAAAATTTTAATACATTATGAAAAAAAAACATCAAATTAAGAATTGATTTAAATATTTTATATTATATTTATACATACATTCATTATAATAATACAGTTAATAAAACAGATTAATAAGAAAATACATACCCATCTCCTCCACAAGCATCTCTTCCGTCATACATAGTTATGTTTCGATATGGAGCTTCTATTGAGTATAAGACATACCCAAGGAGTGTACGAGAATCATAATGCTGAAAAGCCTTCCAAGATATTAAAGCCCCTTTCGACATAATGTTATATACCGTTGCAGTAATGGTTTTGATATTGCCTGAAAGAAATTTTAAAATACAAAATATTGTATTAATAATATTATTAGCAGATCTACAGAAAATATACCATTATTTGGCAAAGAGTTAATGGCCTAACATTCTTTCTTAATAAAATTTTAAAAAATAATTATGTTATGTTTAATATAATAGTAGATTTTTATACGTACAAGCAACCTTATCACCATTTGAATTAGTTGCTACCTCTAAATCAGTATAATTTTTTAAACCAGCAATTTCTCTTAATCTATCAATTTTAGATAAGCACAACTTTGGATTGAAATGAAAGAATAATTTTCCATTATTTATTTTGAAATTTGTATCACGATGTTCCCAATCCCAAAGCTCAATTAGATTCTGATTGTCTAAAACCACAAGAGCAAATCTGAAAAATAAAATGATAAAAAAATTTATGAATACAACACCAATATGTAATAAAAACAGTTCTTTACGAAGTATAAACAAATAATTCATAATTGAAAAGTATATAAAACATCATAGTCTCTGAATCATAAATATAAAATTATTGACATGCAATATGATTTTGTATTGTGTTTTTAAACAATTACTTCCATTTAATTACACACCATACGCTTATGAGAATTCATTTACTAAATGTTGAGAAAAAATATTCAAGTACTTTTATCTATTCTACAATTAACAGTTAATACAAAGAGATTAAATAAATAGAGCTTACTGTATGAACAACTGATTTGCACTGTATAATACCATAATCACATAATTTAAATCTTAATGACCAAAAAGTGGTAATGGGTAAAATCACACAATATTCAAAATAAAATAAACTGATTGATAACTAAAATAACTACTGCCTTATATTAGATCATAGAAAACCATTATATAGCAATATATTTTAATTCAACCAATAGATCTTATTTTAATCAATAATAATGGAAAAAATCAATACAATTTTGTGAATCTGGATACAGCTGCCTTATGTGTCATATGAAAGTTACAAAACTAAAGGCAAAATAGTTAATTACACAAAACAGCTTCCTTACTTTGAGCTCTCTAATTTAATTCCATGAATTTCCTTCAAATTGCGAAGAAAGTTTAGAGAAACCAGTGGAAAGGATCTCACAATTTTAAGATAATCGTCAATTTCTTCAATCATACTGAGACTTTCTTCAAGTTCTTTTACAACATTACCTGCAGATAAATGAACAATTAAAGAAAGGAAACAAAAACAGCTATTAAAATTGTGCTATATATAATATTCAGATAATATATTAAAACATAATTTCACCATAGAATTTTTTAAATAATTCAATAAAATAATTTAATAAAAATTTAATAATTCTTCTTCAAAGTGATCCCATAATTAATGGACAAGGCTCATGTATAACTGATCAAATATAAAAAATATAAAAAAAAGAAGAAAATATATTTCTTAATACATCAAAATTTAAGAATTTTAAAAATTGGTCATAGTAATATACATACTTCCCCCTCTTATCTGAATTTCCAGTGCTCCTGTAATTGAAGTGCAGCCTTTTAGTTTTTGAGCTGCTGCAATGCTATCAATATTTGCACCAGGACATTTCCTTTTACATGCCCCTGTAACATAAATGGACATAAACCAAAAATTAATAAATGATATATTATATAGCTTATATAACTGACTGTTTAATAAATAAATCACCTTCACAAGGTTCACATATGAATCGGTTCACACCCATAATTTCTTTTTCTACCTCAAGGTAACCATTTGGGCAATGAAGAATACATTTCTTTTGAAATGGCTTCCATGGAAGGGGGTTAAGCTTAAATTCAGAGACCTCCCTAGGTTTGGGCATGTCGTAACATTCTGATTCCTGAAGACATCGCCAGTTCAGATACTGAAAGAAAATTTAAAATCAGCATTCATGTAAGTTACAATATTGCAGCAAAAAATAACATGAAATGTCACACAGACATTTACAATTTAAATATACCTCATAAGTATTCTCTGGACAAGCGCTAATGCATCTTTTATCAAACCAAACGTCTTTACAAGCATAACAGTTCTCAGATCCATTCTTGGAACAGCCTCCTAAACAGGCAGAATCACAGCATTCTCCCTGAGGAGTGCAGCTACCAGGACACTTATCAGGGCACACTATAATGAGAATCAATTTCTCTTTAAGTTTTAATAACAAAACAATTGACAAACATATAAAATAATGGCTGTTATCAAAAGTAATTAACATTTTATAAACTGCATGCAAATATTGCAATATATATCTTTCAACGACTTCAACAAAAAACTACATATTATCAAAGTAATATTGTCAACCAAACATTTTACCTTTCTGGCAATGCTGTGAATTCCAACAGAGATATTCACCAGTCATTTGTGATACTGGACATGATTGATTATTTGAATTGGGACTGGTCATTGGACACATTGGGCATTCATTCTTAGGTTTATTGCTCTATAACAGAATTAAAATACATAAACAACTGAAAAATCATAACTGAGAAGAATACTTAAATATAGGACCAAATATTTGCAAGTCAACAGATCAGACAAATAGAAATAATCTAGTTTATTATAATTTGTAGTCCAAACTGAAAAAATAACACTACGTGTAACATTTCTGTCTAATAATTAGTTGCTAGTATATAAGTAAATTATTATAAAACATATTTATCCCGACGAAAAGTAAAATAGGAACATTTCTTTCAGGATTTTTAATTGATAAAATTATTTTTGTTTAAAACCAATAATAATTAAAAAACAATACATTCCAAAACTTATCACCACCTAAGTGGAAATAAAATTTGTAAAAATGTCTCACCGAAATGACGTGAACTTCTTTTCCATTGGGTGCTATAAGGTCCCAGTCTATCGTGTCCGCGAAACAAAGCAACGGGTTTTTCCTGAAATATATTCCACCGCGAAGTATATTTGTCAATGACGTCAATCCGATCTCCTGGGATAAACAAAATACCGATTAGTTAGTGACAATTCTCAAATTCAAAAGGTATAGGACAGCAATTCAATTTGCACCTGCAGGTGGAGCATTTCAAAGGCAACCAAAGCGTAGTTGATGAATAGAGTATGGCCCCTGATGACGGATAGATTTGGAAATATCTGACCGATGGAGCGGAGGCCGTGGACTCTATAGAGCAGGAGGAAATCCGTGATCTCCCTCAGTTCGGGAAATGAAATGTTGGCGTACTCCGAAAAATCGGCATTGTCGATGAGCACGATCTGAACGAAACCTTCCACAACTCTGCAACCTTCGAGCTGCGAAAACATGTCTACAGTATTTCGTATATCTCGACTCTGGCAAACTGAAACAGGTGTTAATGAAGTTGCAGATTAATTCCCTGGTCATAGAATTATAAGTTCCTAAATATTTATTTATGTAAAACAAATGAGTTGTATTTTTCTCTTAACTTTATGTAATACAATTTCTGTCCTACTAAAAATTAGTTAGTGATGACAGAGGAACATATGTTTTAAGTTAGCTAGTAAATACACATTTCTCCCAAAGAGAAATAAAAGTAGATAGCAAAGAACAATTGTTTTTCTTTCTCAAAGCTAATGTTAATTAAATAACTAAATTTTTGATAATTAAAATTTTATATATATATATATATATATATATATATATATATATATATATATATATAAACAAGAAGTACAAACTGTGAATATCTAAAAGAAACCTGATCTAGACTGCACTTATCAAATTCCCAATTCTTATATATTTATTAATTTTAAAATATGTGATATTATTTTCTTCCTATTTTAAAATATAATTTTACTTACATCTGTTCTGAGAGTGCAAAATAAATTTCTCGATAAATTCTTGAAAAACGACTAAAACTGGGCCAGTTCCTGAAACCAGCGATTTAAAATCGGCCGTTGTTATGTTTCTAAATAAACAAGGGGTATTCGAATACATTTTATGACGTCATAAAACAATTAGTCATCACACGAGACGGTTTTTACAATCAAAACGCCCTACCTTCGCTTAATTTTCGGGCCAATGAAGACCAACGCAAAACTTAGAATCGAAGACACGAACATACACAGGCAATAATTAAAAAAGGAACCAAGGCCGGTAGAAACACGACGATTCGCCATTCGAACAATGGGAATAATTATTGATGGCAGGTACAATCATTTCTAGAATTGTTGGCCGGCGAACAGCCTTTCTCGAAACCGCGAGGGACAAATTACGGCCTAAGAAAAGCCCGTGAAACGACACTGTTCAATCGGGAATTCGAATCTATTAAAAATTGGGCGAACCCGGACGGATTTCCTGGTCGCACTTGCAGGAGAGGGAGCCGCAAGGAAGACGCGGATTTACTGTTACACGTGGAATAAATTACCTGCGCCGAGAGGAATAAATTAGGCGACCCGACGGCGAGCCGGCCCCCTAACATCGGCATACGCTGCTTTAGAGCACAGAGAGATTCCACACGGCCCGTAATTGGAAATCGGATTCCAATCTACCAAATGGAACAAGTCCATCGGGAGAATAGCTCGGGAAGCTAATAGTTCCATCCAACCCCCCTATACAGGAAAACCTTTATTCCCATGAAATAGAACACGTGGGGGGGGGGATAATATAACCGCGTTTTATGGACAGAACGGGATTTAAGACTTAAAAAATCCACAGAGTGCCTTATTTAACTTATTGAATAAGTAATATTGGAATTCATCTTGATTTAAATTTTAATATATATTTAATATAGCGATGACATAACCTTTTTTATTCATTGTACAATCAACCTTAATAGTTATATGTATAATTGCCGAAAGTTTATTTTTTATCGATTGTTTCTCTCAATACAGAAGCCACCCAATTATGGCACTGTTGACGGGTATCCTTGCTACCGAAGATCTCTAGGCCAGTGACGTTTAAGCCGTTGTGTTTTATAAATAAAACTGATATTAATTATGTAACACATCACAATATCCTCTGTATAGGACTAAAATGGAGAATGGTATTGTAAAATAAAAAAGGCAATTGAACAAGAACTCGAATATCCGAATTTATTGCTTTCTGAATTATTTATAAATTTTACGGACCCGAAAATAATAGAACGAGGCACATTGAAAACACGAGCAAAAATTCGATAAAAGCGAAGGACCAAACCGGCGAGAGGAAGAAACTAAATTTATACATATTTATGTTCGATCTGGAGTTTTTATCATGAATAGAATAGAGCCAAAGAGGAGCGTAATGAATTCTATTTAGTGTTTATTAGTTCCTCTCGTTTAATCGGTTGAAATTTGCGAATCCTCGGGATCGAATCTTCCGGGGGGTAATTTTAGTGACAGATTTATTACGAGGCAATGGAACGAGTGCATAAGAAAAACCTTGTTCCAGAAAGACAAGCAGCGGAGAACAGGTGTGAGACCGTCCGGAGTCCTTGTCCGATAACGAAGCCAATTTTATGCGAACACTTAATGGGGACGTTTTCAAAGCTGTATAACTGACTAACAATAATTGCATTGAAAACAAATGACATGACGTACGTAGAGGGTTAAAAAAAATGTTACACTTTTTTCGCGCTGTATGCTACACCGGTTTCTGCAGGTGCATGCGGACATACCATGTTAAAGTCCTCTGGCAAATCACAATGCTTGTCGTGAAACTGTGCTTTCAAAATTAGTGGAAGTCAAATTATGAGAACGCAAAAGAAGATAGAACAATAAATAAATTAGCTCCTTATCCCACCGTACACAGACATACGTATTTGGGAGTAAAAATACAGAGTAGTATAAACAAAAAGGGGTCCGGCGACCCCGAGGCCCCAACTCACATTAACCGGACCCGACATAGAGAACAATTACGCACTGATATTAAACACTATACACTCCTTTGGCTGAATTCTGTACTGAAATATTAAAGACATTGTTATATAGACAGTACACCACAACAAAATATTCAACATATACTTGCGGTCTCTGAAAGCCAAGCGCTTTATTGTATTGCACTCCCTTATATGAATCCAATTTAAAAAAGAAATAGAAGGCTGAATGAAAGTATCCAATAACGACAGGCATTCCAGAGAAACGGTAGGTATTTGAGGTACTTCGAATCGGGTTTTAAAATTTGAATTCGAAATTGGCCGCTCGAAGGTGGGCGCATAAATAAGAGGGGGGGGGGAGATAATAACATATTCCAGGCCATCGATGACCGATAATCGAAACAAATGAAGGAATAGGAACGGTGATAGACGGGTCACAAATACCGATTGCTATCGGGGCGATTTTTTAATCGAGGTTAACAGCTTAGGGTCAAATGCAGCCCTCTCCTAAACGTCGGTAAAGGTTTATTATTGGGTTCAAAGCCTGCGTAATTTTTACCGACCGTTCATTCCCCCGTGCCAATTTATATTGCGTCGACGTTTCACGAATTTAGACCGGGCAGGGAGCCGGGGGGCATCATTAGGGAGCAGCCGCTTCAACAGAGCGCCGCCATTATTTACACTCCTTCCAATTTACAACAAAACATCGTAACGTCTTTACACCGTATCTTATAGCTTAACAGTTTTTCAGCTGTAAATTTGAGATATAACTGTTCCTATAATTTGATGAAATTAGTCGTGAGGTTTTGGTATGTTTCGGAGATAGATCACCTCCCGTTTCGCCTTCCTGAGCCAGTTCCGACTTCTCGCCATCGTTGGTGGCTTAGCATATTTAGCATCCGACAGGCACTCTTTACGCCTCCATCCCGGATAGTAGCCAGACGCAACAGTGGTGATGGTAACCAGGCAACAAGTAACGACGATCGGATGAAAGGGTTTCCTTACGAATAATGAAATCGAAACTAAGGTCAACTACTATAAAAAAAATTAATTATACGTCGTTTGAGGTTATTTTGTACGGGTAGTTCACTTATCACAGCATTATCATTTATCAAATTTTACAAATCGGTTCCCGACGACGCTGTATCCTGCCAGCGATGTCCCTGCATAGTATCGGCAGTAGCAACTTCGATGCCGTGACATTTATAAATTTCATCAACCCCGTGGGAAATTTACTCTTCAACTATCTACAAAGTATCGGTTGGCGTTGATATGCGCCCGGCTGATGAAATGCTACTGGCCATGTCGACAAACTCCATATAGTCTAGTAGAAACTGGAAATGGCGGGACCATAAATTTGTAGGAATGGAACATTTAAAATACGTACATCACTTCCTATATTATCCCGCTTATTAATCCTACCGATACTAGTGGTGTTGATGGGGATGAGCTCCGTAAAAGCGGATACTGGCCACATGAGACACAATTTTCAATGGAACAATTCGGTACTATGTGTTAATTATAACATTCAGTCCTGTGTCAATCGGACTGAGACCCGAATTGACGTTTTTCATGTTTTATACTGGGTCGAGGTACAATAATTAGACAAGAGAAAGGAATGAAAATTGCGATGGCGACAATGGAAAATTTATTCCAGTCCCTCGGTCCGATTCGACTAGTAATATTTACAACAAAAACCGAACTAAACGCTGTAGCGGGAGAGAGGCCACACGCGTCGGGGAACCACGTGGTGTCCTCAGCGGAGTGCCTCGAGCATTTTAAATGAGAAAAAAGCCAACCGAGAATAAAAAGAATGAGTAAGAAGAAGCGAGGTTTTAGAATGATTACGACATCATTGTTTCCTAGCTCTGAAATAGCGGAGCATTGGACGACTTCCGAAACATTGAAACGTGGCCTCGTCTCACAGATCCCACATTTTTTTTCGAGAGGGCGTTCGCAATTAACGGCAGTTTAACCCGAGTTGTAATCGTCCCGTCGCTTTTCTAATTCAGTTCGCTCATCCGGCCCTGCGCTAGACCGGTTTCGGCTTCTCGCCACTGTCCAGCCATATCCATTCTAGCTAAATTGAGTAGACCAGCGAGTGGAGAAAATCGCGAGATTGACAGATATTCCAAACCCTTTCAGACCTCCATAATGCCGGTAGCGTAAATATAATAATTTTTATTGTTAAATTGAATTTTATTTTGATTTGGGCCCCAGCTTGCCTTGCATAATTTACCTCCAACTTCCATAAAAAAGTAAGGATGCTTGGTTGTTATTTGAAAACATTTAATTGGTTGGATAAAAAAAATGTATTAATCGAGGTAATTATAAAAATTACAGTTGGACAACTAATGGCGCGGCATTAACGTAATAATAATTCAAATGAAAATGAAGGACGTAAAACTGAAACGAGCTTGTTGAAAATTAAATGTGATACATTTGGAATCTGACCTCTTTATGGTAGTCTTTATGGGTTCTAACCGTCGTCATGCGCGTATCGTAGCGTTATTAGGGCGTTTCGGTCGACGATGGCTTATAACGGTAACACTAAAGTATCCACTTTCTGAGGCACACAGTCACATATGGTCAAAGCGCCGGAGCAAACAACTGAGAAGAGGCAGATTATCGCGTTTATGATAATACAAACAAAACCGATATCAAAATATTTACAGGATGAGCGTCGTAAATAACAATAATCGATCTCAAACCCATAAATTGAGTAATGCGACAGGAAAAATCAAATTTTTATTCGCTGATTATAAAATCATTTTGTTTTATTACAGAAACGGTTACCTGGATAAATTATGACTAATACATAACTTGATTCGAAATTGTACAAAACAATATACCATGGATGTACATACAGTGTAGATTTATAATGGGCATAAAAATGTGAAAATGGGTATTCAAAATTTGCAACTGAAATTAAGTTCATTCTGTAAATTAATTATTCTAATCATTAAGCTATGACGGGTCCCAAACACCATCAATTGAGGGTCCAACGCTCCGAGGTATATTTAATCAATATTTTAATTTTACAAATTAACGATACTCGGACAGCGTTGTCTGTTGTACGTTGGGATAGCTACCGTACTAAACTATAAACGTTCTTAATGGAGACGAATTAAAGGGGCCTACTGCTGCTGATTGGCTCCGATCGATAGAATTCAAATTAGCAGGAACTCTCGCCTTGAACAGGTTTCGATCCAACGCCCATTGGATAACTAGTCCAGCGCCATACCTTCTAAGCTGAACAAATTTTTAAACCGTTTTCATCAGTGTGTGGGCGGTGAAACATATGTACCGAGTAGCGAGCAAAAATTAATTTATAAATCCTTCATTGTCCCTAATCAATATTAACTTAAACAATTCTGCATTACGCCGAATATTTTATTTTCATATTACCGTTTTGGACACCACATTGTATTTCAAAATTGCTATAAAAGTTAAATTAAGTTTTAAATACAGGTATAAAGTGACAATACATACTCATATTTATAAAGACAGTATTCATTTTTTGCCTACTTACTTGATCGTAAATCACTGATTTATAACATAAAGTAGATTGTGGTTAGTGGGAATAATCTAGAAATTGTTTTGGAAAAAACCATCTAAACCGTCTATCTCTTTCTATATTACATTTTTACGGGTAGCGGGCGCAAATAGGGCCAAAGGCGAAGGGGCTCGATGGTAAAAACGTTTTTTGTGCGCATTCCAAAAGTTTCTTTTCAATTTGTAAAAGCCGAGTTCCTAGAGAAGGGACCGACCCTTGGTGTTCCTGGGACCATTATTTTTGTTTGACATAACTAGACTGCTTTATATTAAAAAATGTAAGTTCCCGACAAGAAATGGGAGCCCTCCTTTCGTTTAAGAAACAGATTTAGCGGAAGGCTTTAAAACTGATAAGGTATCAATACCGGTTGAAAATACAGTTAACTGGGGGGATAATTAACAAAAATGTCGAAGAAGACAAATATTATGCTCACTGGGTGGTTTCTTTTATCATGAACAATCAAAGACAGACATAAACATGTTGTTGCCATTGTACTCATAACTGTAAATTTGATTGTATAATAAATAATAAATAAATAAATAATACGAAAATACTGTAATTTTAAATAAGTGTATAGATAATGTATGTGGAATATATAGAACCGCGGCGTTAAAAATGGACGAATTTCACTGCCATCGTGCAACAATTGAGCCACCTAAACGCTGGTTTGTACCTACAGAGTGACAGGTCGGAGGATTATACAATGGGCACGGGGGCGTTTTACGACCGTGCGAAATGAAGGGTCCCCCCCTCTCACACTCTCTCTCTCTCTCTCTCTCTCCTGTTAATAGGTAAGGGAAAAACCGGGTGTTTAAAGGCAAATAGGTTTACTGCTCAAACCAGGTAGAGAAACTACTAAACTTCGGGGAACAATCGAGACCGCCTCCTAAAGACCAGGAGCCACACTAATTAGTTACCTCGTACGATATTAGAGATCTGCGATTTTACTCCCTATAATAAATTAACTGTGTTGCATCGTTTTCATTCTTAACTGGACAGTTTTAACTGCCCGAGTTAAGGCATAAAAACTTGTTAAAATAATATAAGAATTTATAATTCATTTATATTTTTATTTATAGAATTTATATTTATATTATTGCAGCGTACAAAAGTTAACTTCGTTGTTACTCTTAAACTCGTTACTTTTGTTAACGATTTTTTTGTATAAAATAAATAAAACCGGCCATACACCGGTATAGGACACCCAATCTAATTCTGAAGAAGGAGTAATGAAATCTAGTACCGCCAGGATCGTCTGTGACGACGTGAGCATCGGTGTGCGGGCTAAGCGCTGAGACCGACCCAAGCAGCAGCCAGATTAGGGCCACTCCCGGCCCAACAGCTCTCCAAATCATTATTCCAATACCGCTATCTGAAACACACATTTAAATATCAATCGTACATAAATCATTAAATCATATTTTCGGTTGGAATTAAATATGAGAAAAACCATCTGAAACATTAATAAAATTATAACTGTAAGAAAAATTACTAACGCACCCTACTCCAACCTGCGTACAGATCGCAGACTTCCCTTTGTCTGCAACCTTGCCATACAAAAAAGCAACAAATTCCTTCCTGGAATTGCGCAACGTCCTAATCCTACGGCCCAAAACCTACTTACTCCCGACAGCCCATACTTTCCTTACAGATGCCTGAAAATGAAGTGGTCGAGTGATTTAATAAGAATAAATACATCGTAGATTTCGTGTGTGTGTCTGTCTTCTCTCGCTGGTTTGGTCTATCGCTAGACCGTTTCGGCTACTCGCCATCTTCGGTAGCGCTGTTAGTTCTAACACTGACACCGCTACTAAAGATTGCGAGCAGCCGAAACGGGTCCAGCAAAAGACCAAACCAGAGACAGAAACACACGATATCTACGGTATTTCAACCCTTCGCAGACCACAAAACAGGTATTCTAAACTAATGAATAAATCATTTAAGAAAAGGGAGGGGGCCAGTTGGTTTCTCTGTTCGTTACTAGCGCTAACTGAACATCACTGTCGCTTATTGTATTTTTACAGTTGTAGCAATAAAACAGTTGCAACAATGCAACTAGTAGGACAATGTGCTATTGTCCTTTACAGTTATAGTCCTTAAACATTTCAAAATATAATTAATCTATTAAAATATAATTATCCTTTTATATAAAAATAAGTTAAGGCTTAACGACCGGTAGCAACTGTCTGAATTTCCCTTCAGTTACCTAACCTAACCGGCTTTAATAATGTACGTTCATCTTCCCACTAGTGTCGAGATCGGCAGCCTTATAAATGCACTTTAGATTGTGAAGCAGTCGCAGGAACAAACTACCTAACCGAAAAGCAAAAGAACAAAATGTTAATAACTAATAAAAAAGAAATTTCTTGATACATAATTTTTCAGAAAATTTCCAGCTAATTGCACAATGCGTTACTTCCAAGAAACCGTACAGGGAAAATGGTCATTTACGAATGGGCTTCGATTTAAAGTTTGATACCGAAAAATAATTATAGCATGCCGCGTTAGGAATTAATTACATCGAGGGTAATTACATATTTATTAGAAAATTAATGACAGAAAACAATTGAGGTAAACAGCACCTTTTACCGTAATAAAATCCGACAAATATTAACTGTTTAGAATATAAGAACCGCGTAGCGTGATTGGGATGAAAGTGTATCGATCTGGTTTCGCGTTTTATCTTGAAAAATGAAAAAGTCAAAAAAAATTAACTAACAAAACACGTTTAACGAACATCCTGTGAACTATAATTAAAACACTCGAATAAACGTACCTCGTTCGGACCGTAAGCTCACGTTATGAAACGACATATGGACATTCAAGGGCAGTAAGCGCAGAATCAAACATATTGAGAATCTGAGGACCGCCCCAAGGTAGACTCACTAATCGAACCGGAGTGTCGAAACTTGGTGCGTCACGTAGAGGAAATACCAAACGTTATTCTGAAGTTCAAGTCGTACTTGCGGAATATTATTTTTTTTAAACGATTTTTTAAAAAATAAGTAAATAATTCTATTAACAATATTGTTCTGTTGACTGCTTCCCAATTTAAAGTGCAGTTACAAGGCCGCTGATCTCGTTACCGGTGGGGGGATGCTAATATACAATGAGAGCAGGTTAGGCTAGGTAATTGAAAGGAAATCCGGAAGTAAATGGCGATAGAGGTCATAGCGTAGAACGATGCGCGACGTAAAAACAATAGATCAGAAAGTCTGAGCCGAATTTTCTTCAATTTCATACATAACTAAACCAAATATGGCGGTTTCTAATGCAAAAAATTTCTTTCTAAAGTAAATTTCCAATATAAAAAAGTATTGTTTGTTAAATATTTTTTCTTCTTCATTTCCTATTTATGTCGCTATTATTGTTTTTTCTTTTTTGTAATAAATACTATCAGTTTTTTTATATAGCACTTGTATCTCCCGCTTGTACCACCCAGTTATGGTACTTTTCACGTGCCCCCGGGCTACAGAACATCTGTGGACCGGTGGCGCAAGCCGTTGAGGCAGGAGGTATAATGAATGGATGGATAACGGAGATTCAACAAGTGAATTAGAACGAGGGGCGAAACGGGAATGCAACTTCAGGAACCGGGATTTTATAATTTCGTCGTCTCTCGGTATGTTGAGGTCGTGGTGAACAGTGCGATTTGAAGCGTACCTAGGCGCATTAAGGATGGATCGAGGACTTTTGATTGGAATCTCTGGATGCGAGCGATGTGGGATGTCCCGGCAGGACTCCATAATTTATGGTATGGGGATGTTATTATTTAATGACGTTATACGCCGTTGAAAATCCTGTCAGTACTGTCACTAAAGCTGTTGGTAATATATGGGGCACATGACGCTTAATACCTCAGTTTCATTATAAAAATTTTTTAAGTATTCCGTCACTAAGCATTCCCACGATATATTGCATTTATGTTAACAGTGCTGACTGGATGCCTCTTCAGCACCCAACAATCCAAAATATCTTCCTGTAATACTAACAGTGGAAAAAAGGCGGTTTAATGCCGACATTACAAAGCTCCAAGTGAGCGCCTTAAATTAAATTGAACTTCTTTATTGCACTCAATTTGTCAAAAAAAATCATTAAAACCGCAATTTAAGGCCAGCTTCAGAAATGCGGTTTGTCAACTTGAATTAGGAAGAGTAAGTGAGGCACATATGCTGAACTTGTGAGTGAATAAGCAGTTTTATTCGCTCTCCTCGTGGCACCTTCCTGAACATCCCGAGCGCCGCCTAAAGAGGCCACGTTGATCGAGAAATGGCCACGTGATTTCCTCACTATCTAGTAAAGGTTGGAGCAGAAGTACCATCGAGGGGTGAAACGGACAAGGGGTGCTCAGACAAAAGCACACTAGTATCATCTCATAGCTCTGTCGCTAGATATATTTTTTAAACTTGTAGCCGTGACTTAAATAAAAATTTGAAAACATAAAATACTAGGATCGGACGGCGTTATTCCCAATGATCAACAGAATAAAAGAAGAGACAATACGGGTATGCGATTCTAAGAACAGATAAAAATTCAGCATTGCCAGTCAGAAACTGTGAAGGCACAGAGGTACCAAGAATAGTTGGCCTAGCTGGGCCGTATTTCATTAAAAAGTAGCCACTAGGTACAAAATTGAAAAAATGTAGGCGTCCGCAGATCCCAGCCATGGTTTCCTACGAAAAATTCCCACACGAAGGCCGACAGAAACTAATAACATGAGATTATAAATCTTAAATTAAGCTTTTAGCACTTTCAGAACAGAAAGATACTTCTGTAAGGTTCCCCATAGTTTCCGCTACAGAACGTAATGCCCGCCTTAAGTATAAAACCTAAGTTATTTTCGCATTACGCAAACGGCGATGTAAATTACGGTAAAAGAAAATATAAACGAGAAAATAAAATACACGACACCACACCACACGACGTCAGCGATAAATCCGTTTGAATTGTAAGGTTTTGTCTCGTTTAATTCCCCCCACCCTCCTGGCAGTAAATTATAACGCGTGATATATGAGCTAGAAGCACATTTGCCAGTTGTCAAAGTGGACTTTCTTTTAACAAATATATATGCCCGCGATTTTTTAACGCCCAATAACATTTTCTGTCTACATTCCATTAAGAACTAAGGAAGAACAAAGTTGTATAATACAACTTATGGATTGTATATTATGCTTAAGAGTAAGATTTGAAAATTCGTGCAGGCGTGAGTAAGCAACTTCGCTATAATAATGAGGCACTGTTATGACCATGGCGAAAAGCCGAAACCGGTCCGGTATAAGACCAAATTGGAGATTTAAAAAAAATTAAATCCATGCTAAATTTGGACCATGACCGCCCTTCGCAACATCTCATTAGAATTGATTTGTACAGACACGTATATTTCTTTTATGTCGAGAAGCCGCTAATTCACGGACGAACGGTATTTTCCAATGGGGAGGAGTACCCAAGAAAAAATCATTAAGAAATCAAAAAGGCGCGTAAAATTAATCCGGTAATAAAACAATAATAAAAAAACTATTCCAGAACGTGTGCAGTGAAATATAGTACCGCTCTCATACTACGTAGGAGGAACATTCATCGCCAGTCAACCCTCATGAATCAAGAATTTACGTTAATATTTTTACTCCAATAAGGTTTTATTGTGCCTCGAACTACGAAATAATAACTTCAATATAAAATTGCTATTGAGCACGGCTGTTATTTGTGTTTACTGGCCGTAAAAGATAGAATTTACGGTTCGGTTTACAGTCGATCGAAAGAAGACAAGGGAGGACAATATGTACCGAACGATCCCCTACACCACCGACCATAGGGCGATTTTTTTGACTCGGAAAATTTTTTAACTCGCACTTTGAAGTGTTACGGTGTCAGAGGGGAATAGCAAGGTGCAAATATATGGAAATAAAATTGGTCGTTCGGAAAATATGTCCGAGTTAATTTGTTATCCGGGACCGGGGGCAACACAGAAAAGTTCTCACGGGTACAACATGGGAGCGGACGCTTTTTAAGCCGCGTCAACTTTATATTTAGACTTCACCAAGTTTCAGAGTCCGCGTCCGGCTAGAGCGTCACCCTTTGATGGGAGTGACAATAAAAGCGCTTCTTCCTCTTTTTTCTCCCCTTAAATGCCGGAGACAATAAAAACGGGCCTCGGTGCTATTGACTTACTCAAACCCTCATTAATCATGACTACCAAGTGTTATCGCCGTCCCTTCTCCTTTGACCCGCGACTCGGCTTTCCTTTGAAGAAGAGCAGGAAACGGTATTGTAATAAAATATTAACGAGGGATTTACACGAGGAATCATAACCCGTCTTTAGTAGCGAGTCTGTCCGAATAACGACCGCTGCAATGTGATGAACACATTAAAATTATTATCAGTAACTTCCTGTAGGATTGCGTAATACCGTGGGAACAACCGAGGTTAGCACGGGTCCGATGCCCGAAACGTTGGAAGCAGACGCAAAGGGCAAAATCCCTTCGAATGGAGTTCCCTCGGGTGGTTTCCAAAAACTGGAAAAATCCCGGAATACCGGGGGTCAGCCACTGCAAACCGAGGTTCTTCCGACAGTATTACGCGATCATACCGGAAGTTAGTGATAACTCAAGTTTTGGTCGTCTTTTGACAATACAAGTAATGATAAATGTAAATAATGGAATATTGGACTTACAGTCAGACTAAAAAATGCGTCAATCCATTTTTTAATCTTTTCTAATGACGAATATATTACCGATATACGGTCATAGAGGCCCTGTATATCTTTACTGGTTAAAGCTGTTTTAAAAAACCGATTCCTAAACGGAAAATGTTGTTTTTAAATTGTCCACTCATTAACGGGTCAAAATGGCCTTCAAATTTTTTATTGAAATGCAATATAATACTGAAAACAATTTAAATTTCCCCCAAATGTTAATACATAATTATAATTTACAAAAAGAGAAAGTTTTGGGGGGGGGGGAGAATTTATCGTCCTAATTTACACATATGAACATACTATGGGCAGAAAAATTGGATAATATTTCATGAGGGAGCTAGGCACGTCCCTATCGATTTATCCCAGGATTCTTTTCTGAGGATAAAGGGAGTTTAAGAGTATACCCCTATATGCAGCCGGTGCCCGAAACGACCGAAATACTCGAAACGGAGATTTTCTCACCAGCCTAAAAATTCGTCGGTACAAAAATACGGCCGCAGTGTGCTCGCGCGGAAGAAGCCTAATTTCCGCCGACTATTGGGCGATTGTGTCTCGACGCGAAAGAGAAATAAAAATGGTATTCGTTTTCCGGAAAAATCGTTAATGCGTACTAATCATTCGCTGACAATGATGGATGACAACAAGCAATAAGCATTCTAACGTGCACGGAGTTATCAAGCTCCAATCGTTCAGATTGCACGAATGGCACCTAAACGGTACTGGCCTAGACATCTTCCGCAAAAAGTGCCATCGTTGGGTGGCTTCTTTATCGGGATTAAAGAGATATAAAAAATAACCTTTCCGCATTTGTACTTGAAACTGTAAAGGTTGAAACTATGATAAATAAGAAAGAAAAAAAACGATCGTTTAAACAGTTTTTTTAGCTTTTTAGAAAATTGAAGGAGCTCCGGGTCCGATCAATTCGTTCCGGAACTTCTCATCTAAAGTAATAAAGTCACCGCCCTCAATACTAGTGGCGGGATGCCCATATATAATGGGACCAGTTTGGGGATATGGAATAATTAAATGGAAATTCCGGCGATAGAGGGCGGAAAGGGAGTCAGAGTCTACGGTCGTAGACGGTATTTTCCTTAAATTTATAATTTGAACTGATCACTTATATTCAGTTATATTCATCTTTTCTAGACTCTCGTGCCTAGAGTTTCTAGACGTCTCTCGCGTAGGGGTACTAACAAAATACAGAAGAAGGTTAAAAAAAATTAACTTTCTCTCACTTTCCCACACATCAGAAACAGGATATCCGTGAAGCCTCTAGGATACGGTTTTCAGATCTAGTTTTAAGAGGCCACCTGAATTTCGGAGATAACGTCGTTTTTACCCCACTCCAAAACGCTTGAAATCTACATCAATATACTTACATTTTCTGTAGACACGTACTGCAGAAAGTTTGGCATTATCAATTTTTGTCCTTATTTTTAGTCATTTCTGTACTGAAGGGCAATATCATGGAATTTAGAATGGGTTAGATAGTCTTGCAAATTTATTGGATTTCACGCGCATCTGCACGTAACTACATAGGAATAGTTTAAGGTATTCCTTTATTTACCCGCCTATTCTTTACTGAGTTATACCGGTGTCGGTATCGCTCCATCGTCAGTAGCATCCCGCCGTAAAGCGTTGGCATGGGAACGGTTTGTAATTTGAAGTGCACACTGCAGCGACAACGCTGACAAAGCGCGTATCTCAAAACCTATCAGAACCCTAAAACGGGTTATTCGAAAGACCCAAAATAGAGTTTTATTCCTTAAATGCGCCCAGAATATTGGGATAATGTAATAGCCGCACGAATTGGATAAAACGATTACTCGAACCGCTCATTTTAGTCCGAAGTGACAAAAAATAGTCTAGCCGTATTATTAGCCCGGACTGTTTAATTTATGAACTCCCGTTAAGCACGCTATATACAGTTTTATAATGCTACCGACCTCGTACGATCAATGCCTCAAATAGAACTTCAAATGGTTAACAAGTAAAAGGTACGAGTGAATAATTAAGTGCACCGGTTTTTCTTCTGTCCCATGAATTACTTTCATATATCAATTATGTCCTAATAAAGACGCATATGTCTAAGATTCTTTTATATAGTTGACTGCCAGACGGCGGGGCGACGTAGGCCCTGCGACTTGAATTCGATTCAATTAATTTTTTTTTATCTAAATACCTAAGCGATATTGGATCACTTTAGATAACGGAACGATAACTGTAACGGCCGTCTTTTTCATCGGAATCGTCAGGGTTAACGGACTAACTACTGTCGCCGGGGAAAAGCCTAAACGGTAGAAAGCGCGACGCTGGGCTGCATAAATATTGATGCGGACGACGACCGCGGAGTGGACTACAATGGGCCGGCTCTAAATCAAAACCGATGTGGGGGATATTAACGCGAGAGAACCCGCATAACAATACGCACCTTGTTACCAGTAACGGCCGAATTCGTTCAACCTTTTTACACCTTTTCTATTAATACACCGATACGGTGGTAAAAATAAACCGCGGGCTTCACGCACGCGCCCCTCCTCGCAGGTAGGAGCGGGCCTTAAAGCGGCCCTCGGTTTTATTGCCGGTTTTACTGCGGACTCCGCCCCTCCCACCCGATATATAAACCCCCACGGCTTCTTTCATTTATTCCCGTACGGTAGCCCTCAGGCATAGTGACAGCGGTGGGCCTAAGAACGCTTTTCAGCCCCAGATGATATTATTGAGACATAATGAAGCGCTCGTACAATTCCCGAGAAGGGATGGACGAGCTCGAGGTGTTCGCGAGGAGGAGTGACCCTGACGAAGATCGCGAGGAGTGAGCCGCGTTAGTGAAGTACAACTCGGTTCGGCATGTAACGTTAATGAACCAGTCACCAGACAGTTTTGAGATCATAACTTTCACACATGCCAACCAGGAAAGAGAATCTAATAAAAAAAAAGTACGCGAGTAGTCCATCTGGAAAATCGTCGGTGACAAATCTCATAATTGTTTTCCCATATGCTAGGGTACCGGACGCAGAGTTGTCCCCTAAATACACGAACATATATTAATATAAATTAATAGGGACAACAGTGATAATAAAACCCCTCGACGGCTCGAGTGAAATACCTTACCTTGAAATCTAGACAAACGCATATTTGCGGACAATGAATTTCAGTTTAACGACTGCAGTAAACGAGGCCGATGCGTGGAGTCTATATAAACGCACAATACTAAAAGATTATTATTAGCTCAGATTTAATTTTAATCCCCGACTCACAAACGCTATAATATATTGAGACCGGTGGTATTAAAAATGCGCATTTTTTTATCGCCGAAAAGCGGCGATTTCGACACGTTCAACTAATTTATTGACAGAATAATAGTGCAAAATAATAGATGGGGGAAAGAAAATATTTTGAAATCGGTGCTAAACGCTGTTCCATGACATTTGAACTATACTGAGCATAGCTACTGCACGGGTGTAATATTGTCATATTATCGTGCATTTCGGTTGTTACTGGCTGGCGTAAAATTAATAAAACCGTTTAATTCGAATAGCTTCGACTTAAAGAATTGTCAAAAGAAATTGATCCGGTATTATTGTTATTGCCTTGGTAAAACGCGGCGTCGGTTTGGGTGAGGTGGAGGAAGGGGCCCGGCGTGAAAGGAAGGTCGACCGTAATCTGCATTCCTTCTCGAAGAATCCAGTCAATTGGCCGGCCACTCATCCCGGCAAGGGTAACGGGAAGAGGGGGAAGGGGCCCACTTAGATTTCGGTCATCCTGGAAAGCGAGTTATTACGGAATTCCGTAGGTACATAATTATTCCTATAACAGTTCGGGGACAAATTATGAGCTATAGTTACAGCCAATAAGCTCAATTATTTCCATTTAGATAGGATTTCAGAGGGGATGTTACTTTTTTTTATTTATTGTACAGTCAACCTTACAGTTATGGGGCGCAATGGCCGTATGTTTATTTCTGTCTTTGATCCGGCGATCAAAGGACCCACCCAGTACTTTTTGACTTGTATTTATTTTTATCTGGGTTACAATTTCTGGGCCACTCGCGTTTAAGCCATAGCGAGGGAGGGAGGGTGAAAGATGAGCAATAGAGGAGAGTTATCGAACCAATAAATGAGGATGAGGAATAAGAGGGGAATGGAACTTCAAGAGCTGGGATTTTATAAATTCGTCAACTCCCGGTATGCTGAGGTCACGGTGAATGGTATGATTTGAAAATACTGGACAGCATTGGTTCGAAGGACTTTTTATTGGAATCTCTAGATCTGCGAGTGATGTTCGATGTCTTGGTGAAACCCCACGGGGATGTAAAGTTAATGAATAGTGTATTTTATTTAAATGAAATGCATCCCACAGGGTGTCGATGTGTTTCGGTGGTTGGGTGTGTCTAGTGAACGAATGACTTATTAAGTCATAAATATCCTATATTAAGTGTATATAAAATATCCTTACCGGGCATGCGAGCCCCCTGTGATTGTAATTGTTACATCGGCTATAAAGCTCTGGCCTTAACGTTAACACTTTTTTTTTCAACTGTTTCATCGCCATAACTATCAAATATAATAACTGATATTGATGTTAAAGTAGAACTAGTAAGGAGTAAAGAATAACGGAGGAGAAAACTTACTGGTTTTCCTCCTTTTTCTTAAATTTTATTTATTTTTATATTTTTCTGATATCTTTAGATCACGTGGTCACTCCTTTCAGGAGATAGTAGGGTTTGGGCCGTAGGGTTAGGAATTCTGGAGTGAAATTTGTTATATTTTTGTATGGCAAGGTCGCAGACATTTAAGATCTGTATGTAGGGCAAGGTTGGAGATAGTAGTGTGTCGGTTATTTCACTGAATATTTTCGACTGTAAGTTTTGATTTTGGCAAGATTTTTCGGTTTGGCCGAATCCCAAAGTTCTATTCCGTACGTCGAAATTAGTATAGTTCTGTACAGTAATAATTTCTTGTTTAAGCCCAGTTTTGATCCATTGTCCAGTAATCCAAGTAGCGATTTATAGCCTCTGTTGACCTCCTGTCTCCTTAACTTTATGCCACACATTTTAGAAACGTTAAAATGAATGGGCCGACAGGAAGGATAGGAAAAATGGACGGTGTAAACATTGTGTACCTCGGGAACTATGACAAAGAGGGGGGAAATTAAGTAATTCACCCCCCCCCCAGAAGTACTGTACTATGATTCTTGTGAAAATGTAGACTCAAGTGCACGCACAGCGTTTGTAAGTTTTTTGACACTTTTGACACTGTTTTTGACCACCAGCGGGCCTACAAGCCGGCGGATCGAGAGACCAGACCGCTTTTTCAAAATCATCGAATTTAGTGAACTGTTAATTGGATCCAATTAAAAAATCATGTCGGCACTTTTCCCATCGCTTCTATTTTCTGCTTTGTTTTTTTCACCATATTCCTCAGCGACGTTCGAGCAATTTAGATAACGGGATTGCCCACTGATGTCCGCCCCCCCAGTTGATTGTTATCACATGTGCAGCCATTATGTACACCCGATATGTGTATATTGTATTATACAGTGAAAAATATTGCCATGATTTATAGAGTATTGCAAATATGCTGATTCAGAGATATCGATTTTCGATGCTGACGAAAAACGAATGCATACGCTGTGCATTCGTGCTAAGATAAGGGCAAAATTAATTCTAGATTTAGATGGAGTCTAATACACATAACATAATTATTTAACTATGGTATATAGGTCGAAAATAAAATAAATATCCAATGTCACAATAGAGAAATATTACTCAATATGGATCACAAGTGGCACCAGTTATGTGCTAAAGACGTTACTGAAATGCTCCCTTCGGCGACAGAGCTATATCAGCCGTCGTATTTATAGCTTTTGCGTTTAGAAACTGGTACACCCGTACTGGTTTTGTCGCACGTATTTTGTGACCTTGAAACAATAAATGGTAAGTATTTGTTTATTTAGGCGTTTAAAAAAGGACTATATTATATATGCTCGTCACTCTAGATTATACCCGTTAGTATAACGCCATATAAGCCAAATCATTTATATGTATTAAAACCGACTCCGGAAATTCCGGATGCAATTTACACATATTTTCGGTAACCCGGACGGGATGGAAAGAGGTGGACTATACACTTTTCAAATGCAAACGTGACAAACTGTTTTTCCTGATGAATAGAATGAAAAAAGAAAGGCGGGAGCCGATCGAGTCTGTATTAAATGGAGATGTAGTATACATAATGAAACAGCTCGGAATACAGATATGGCCCTAGGGAGGGACGGCTAAAGGAGGAAATGGACGCTCGCCGCGGGCATACGTGATCGGAGGCGAGTGTTAAAAACGGCGTATATTGCCCTTCATCAGGCGTGTTGGTACGGGTGAAAGCCAAAGATCGAACTGTCTCAGAGTAACAAGTTCAAGTTCGTTATTGATTAAATCCAAATCTTCCTAACCCTTCTGCAGATCACCAAAAAAGTATTTAGTTAGACAAACTTTCCAATCTTATACCCAAAGGCTTTATATAAGTTTAACCCTAACGATTTAATTGTAAAGGTCGCCGGGCTATGAATGAAGCACCTGAGCCACATTTTGGACTGACACAACTACCTGGCCTCGAGTTAATTGGGACCTACCATTTATCAATTGCAATCAATTCGAGCAGAATCGACCCCGCGAGCGTACCGTACATGCGCCTCAAGCAATCAACCAATAAACATATACAATTCAACGTGTATAAGTCGAACAAAATAGCATACGTAAAAAAATTTGAAAAATTGAAACGTTCAACGTGTATTGTAAAACCACGCAGGTAAATGGAATATATACTGCTGGTGGTGTTATATACAGTTCGTCAATGCGTCAAGCTAAACATTCCACTCGCACTTACTACTAATACTATAGTAATATGTGAGGTGAAAGGAAAAAATATCCGGCAAAAAATGTAAAGAATCTCTAACTCCGAATGGTTAGGCGAACTCAAATACGGTGAGCCTCCATTCAGAAGGGGGAATAAACACTGCCGGAGTAGGAAAGGGACGCTACGGCGGGCGGGAATCGATAAAGCGCGTAGGAGTCGCGGCTAACTTTGCGGCTTCCAGGCCTCAATTTCGCCGGTCGGATATCAACCCTGGGCAAGGGCGCAATACTAACTATTTATTTATTTTTAAAAATAATCTCCATGTCATTAAACCAACTCGAACGGCGGCCGAATCCGGTCGTTTATAGAGGAACATAAATAAATGTATTCAATAATTAATAGATACTTTTGATCGTAAAAATTCGGAGGAGAAGAAAAAAGACCGGGAATTTTTATGCTTAATTGATTGGGTCAATAATAATGGAGCGAGGAAGACGGACTGCGCACTTAACCCGGGACAGTAAGGCCAACGCCCCCAGGCGCCCAGAGTCCCTTCTCCCAATTCAATAATTCCGTCCTCCTTTAAGCTTTTACACGGTTAAAACTCCTACTTTGGGTCTTACATCCCTAGACCCGAGTTCTCCTTTTTTTCAAGAGCTTTTCTTTGTTCTACGCCCGTTTTTATTCTAACTCGAGTTTATTTTTTTCATTTTAGTATAAGAACCTCAGAAAGGAATGGGGCAAAACAATACGGGGAGAGCTCGACTGTTCCAAGTATTTTTTTTGCCCAGTTGTTTTGCCCGGTTTTTCGGGGACCCGGCCGGTTTCAGTTTCTCGTCAGTGAAAACATCGCTGACATCCTGTCAGCCGTCTGTCACTAACTTCCTATATCACGGAGGTATTCTTAGTAACGAAATATTTTCCCAGTAACCTCAACATTTCACAAGTTTTGTTTTTTCGCTTAAATAAATTATATTATTTGTTAAAATACGCAAAGGCCTGGAGGGAGTAATATCAGTTTGAATCGCTAAATGAATACAGTATCGAGATAAACAGAAGACATACGGAAGCAGCCCCATTTACCTTTACTACTGAACTCGGGTGTGAATGTAGCGTAAGACCAAACATGTGAATATAAATAGAGAACTCAAATTCTGTATACCTTATACAGAATACATCGTTTAAATTTGGCATAACTTTTTGAAAAACACTAATTATTTCATTATTCGTAGTGATTCTATTATGCAGGAGCGTCAAATCAGTTTTACTATAAACATTTTCGGGAATAAAGTTAAATGAAGTGTTCTCAGACATGTTGAATCTGCCATTCTGCACCGGGATGGAACGCTAACAGCAACGGGTCGGATCCTCTGATATGACAGTAACATGTAATGACGGTAGGACGAGGGGATGGAGACGCGCGGGAAATGCGGCAGTGAACGAACCTTGATAGGGTGCGCATTTGACGTCCGGTAGTGTACTACCTACCTGTTATCTCCCGTTGCTGATCTCCCGTTTTAATATGCGCGTCGAGATTGATCAAAAAAATGTCCGAACAACGGCGTTTCCTATCGGAAAAATATTACCCTGCGAGAGAGAGAGAGAGAGAGAGAGAGAGAGAGAGAGAGAGAGAGAGAGAGAGAGAGTGTGCGTGTATGTGTATACGCTGCCCAATCGAGTATCGAATATTGATATTTTAAAAGTGATTTTAAGCTAGTAGCTGATAGGATGCTTCACCAGTAGCCGACATGCCTAAATAACTCGGTATACACCGAACGATTCAGCTAAACACCGACTGGGCCGAGAGAACGCATCTGGCCTACCTTAAGGCCAAATGCGCGATTGGAGGAGAAAATAAAACGGAAAAGGTTTTGTTGAACCAAAATATCTTCGGTGGAATTATAGTATCATACGAGTGTATTACCGGTATACAATTTTAGATTTCGATTAAGCAACAATTCGTCTTAATACTTAGCTTTAAATCCTGTACCAGTAGTATTTTGAGATCGAAACGCCTATGAAATTTACCTTATGCACTAAGAATTCATACTTAAGGGCGGGACTACGGCGAGAATCCGGTCGACCTTAAGACCTGACCCTGTGCCTATGGGCCCAGCGACCCCGCATTAACACCAAACAATACCCCTCACAGGTATTCATCTGAGATACCACCCCCGAGATGCGTTTGCCCAGATGATGGCAATTGCACTAATAGTCTATTTAGTTCGAGAGGTATACCTGAAAAACACGATAGAAGAATTTATTCCTATAGATATTTCGTCGGGAATGCGGGATCCGATGAGCAGCCGTAGGAGAAAGCCCAGGAGAATACTCCGAGGCGAATAGAATGAACGCAAAATATTGCTTAGGGCTAAATTGGGGAAAGGAGAAACTAACTACTATTATTTCTACGGTAATTAATATTCCGAAACCATGTCACTAGTCTTTTCATCGCCAGACGCCATTTCTTAACGATTTCTTAACAGTTTCTGTCGAATGGGTCCAAATCGGGATCACAGAAGCAAGAAGTGACAAAATGAGGTGATAGAATCGACCTACCTCCAGCGGCGCGTTACTTGGGTGGCGGCTTTTAGAAGAGTCCTGGAAAGTCTTATCAGGGCCCGATGCCCGATGGGTTGTCCCTTGGCTGACATTTTCGTAAGTGGCGCATGAATATGGAATTATGATAAATGAGAGCGGGGACACATCCTGTGTTGACAAAGAGGGCCGGGCTAATGTCAAGGGTACATTATAATGATCACGGTGCCACCATCAAGTGTTACTCCCTGGGGATGTCCGCCGTCGGTCCTTTTTTATCGGTTTAAGGAACGCCCGGATAGAAAACAACCGGGGCTGTCATAAATAAGAACTTGAGATGGAAAACCGAATATAGAAAAGCTCGCTCCGATACCTCGATAATCACCGAAGGTACTTGACCGAGCGATTGATCTTCCGGCACAGCTCTCCGATACTGCGCTAGACCGGTTTCGGGCATCTTTGGTATTATTACGGCAACCAACAAGCGACTAATTATGTGCCGACTAATTTACTGAGTGCTACCGAAAATGGAGAGCGGAACGGGGATAATATTCCAAACTTTCACTGACCAATCCCAAATGTTACGATCGACCGATGAGTGTTGTAAACGTTAATTCTGGGGTTTTCGATATCTCACTACATTTGAAAAATTTTACTTGTAAAATTGGAATCCATTTTGTTTAAACATTATTAACGCGATTATTTCAAAGCTGAAAATACAATTCCTTACAAGGGGGAACGTTCGAGGTGCAATGTTTATCGTCTAAGCAATGAGTGAAGTACGTAGAACTTCCTATTCTATTCCCTTTACAAATCAGAATGCACTGTATTATATTAGCTAATTAAAATAAAATATATATAAACATAGAATTGCCTGCGAGCCGGAAATGTAAGTTTATTATTTAAAAAATTTAAAAAAGTATAAATTGTATAATGTAAAAAAATGTATAAATGTTTAAACTGTATAAATATATAAAAATTAAGTTACTTGTAAATTCGCTAATTCCTTCGATAAACGATGTCGGGACATAAGAAATATAATCCAGAGGTGTGAAGTTCTAAGGAAATGAAAAATTAAGTGCAAAAAAAGTATTCTAGTTTTTTGCTTATGAGGAGCGAGAACATTAAAAATAGCAAGGTGTCATCCCGGTTAATAAGAAATAAACAAGTTTCTAGAGCCAGTTAATAAAATGATTCCATTTGGGATAGGTCAGTGTTGAATTTACTGTCACACTGACTTTGACTTCATCATGCTTAAGTACCACCTATATTAAATCAATGCACCAGTATACAATCTCAAGCGCTTAACGGAAGTATTTTCCGTGTTCGGAAAAAAGAAATCAAACTATCCGAACACGCCGATTCATGTCAAATCGCGAAACAACTTGCGGCAGGTAAGCCATTTTGCCGAGAACAATATTTGTCAGGCGAAATCCGAAGCGTTACGAAAAATGCTTGAAACTCACCGATATCCCAAGATGTGTCTGTTACAGGAGAGATCCGTCCTCTAACGAACCCGAGCCGTGTCTGAGGCGGAGGGGGAGGAACGCCCGAGGACGAGACAAGAACTGCGTCACTGTCCTGGGAGAGAGACCGCACGCCCGACGAATTCTCCCGCACAAATAAACAGAGAGCGACTAAACGAGACGAAAGGCCTCTCGAAACGAACACCGAAAGTAAACACTGGAGTTTACATTACGGTTATATATTCGAGGGCGTTGGGGTAGGATCGCGTCATTTCTAGGCCCGGACGTTGGGCCCGAGTCTCACGACAGGACGAAACAAGTAAAAAGCCCGAAACGTTAGTGCTCGAACACTACGATTTATAGTAGGATGAGTCGTATTAATTTTTCGTAATATTATAATTTTGCCAACCGAGAGAAGGATATAACTCTTCCCATTATCGATGAAACGAGCTAGACATTAGGCTTAATTTTAATAACATAATAAACTATTTTTATTCAATACAATACAGTCCGTTATTTCTGCACTTCGGATGCGTTAAATTTATTTCGTGATTCTATAGAGGAGGATTTGTTTTCTTCCAGTGACATCGAGGCGAGTACGACGAGTAGGCGAGTAGGCGAGTAGGAAAATGTTCAGTGGCAAACTCGTAAATATCGTCACGTCCCAATTGGAAAAAGGAATATGGAAAAGGCATTAGGGTTGCAAGAGCAACGATTTTGGGGTACGGTCCAAGACGCGGAACACATACCGGGGTGTTCGTTACAATCGACATTTCACCGACGATATAGCACGAAGCCATAACAATATTCCGCAATCGTGCACGGTGCCCTTCCCCCTTCCGGGCGACAACATCGTCGAACGAACGTAAATATTTTATTGGCCGATAAAGACGCGTGTCGGCATTGTCGGGGTTTATGAGTGCTGCTGAGTCATTGGACTGTTGCGAAAATATGTCACGTTACTAATTCCTTAACTTCGATACGGTATTTAAAATCTGAATTAGAGTAAGTCCGCAAACTTAAAGTCCAAAAGTAAAATACTGCCATATGTCTTTTGTACAGCGTCCATTGAAATTGAATACGAATTATACGACGATATATATATATATATTTATATATATATATATATATATATTTAAATACAGATACATTCAAATTAGGAATAAATAATATAAATAGTTACTGGCAATTTTCGTCAGCCATCGTGGGTTGTCCACATTCCGTCGCCGGACATTATTGAGAAAGAATTACTACAGACGGAAGGGAGAAGCCTCAACCAAGCTAAAGCCTAAGCTTGTAAAGACAATAAAGGTAAAGATTCTAAACCCGGGATTTTTTTTAGCGTTATATTCTCAATAACGCTTTTTTCTTTTACCGGATAATGAAATTCGATGAACGGGACACGGAGAAAGGGAAAGTTGTTCCTGGAAAAGTATTCTTTTGGGACAGGAGATGTCACACAGGCTACTGGAGAAATCAAGAATCCGTGTGAATTACCAAATTAAATGAGTTCAGAGAAGTGAAATATAGAATAGTACCGATAGTGGCCCTAAATCGCGGCCCGAATCGGTTGAGTACGTTGTAAAGCAAACGAGGAACTAAATATGGCGGTATACGACACTGATTTGAGCGAGGATTCTGATTGTCTTCGTTGATCACAGTTGTGCGCACTACACCTAGGCCGGGTTCAGTGTACAGGCTCGCTGCGAAGTGCGAGCAAGCCACACTCAACGAGAGAGAGAGAGAGAGAGAGAGAGAGAGAGAGAGAGACAGAGAGAGAGAGAGAGAGAGAGAGAGAGAGAGAGAGAGAGAGAGAGAGAGAGAGAGAGAGAGAGAGAGAGAGAGAGAGAGGGGGAGAGAGAGAGAGAGAGTGAGGAAGAAAATAAAAAAGGAACGAATCGCAACCCGACGGCCGGAGGAGCGAAAAGGCGCAGTTCGTTCGGACGTACTGCGCAGTTCTCGGTTCTCTAACCTTGCGGTTTTTAGACGCCTTAATTAATATGTTGTCATTATCCGTTTGTTGTTCTGCTCTTGCCTCTCAGCCGGTTCGACTTACCGATTTCATTCAACGCCGACTGATCTAAGAGCTTTTCACGAGGGTAAGTTTCGAGCATAATTAAATTTATATTTACGGCCGAGTATCTGGCTGAAAATTATAAAATATTCAGCGTTAAAACACAAACGAAAGGCGCAGTTTAAATCTAATCGGAACAGGCAATGAATCTTGTTACAATTATGTTATCATCATCATTTCATTTAAATGTCATTTTCATTTAAATCCCAGCATATACATATATTTATATCTCAAATACATATTGCAACACGATTTTTCTCCGTATTATGAGGGAACCGAGCAATTATTTTAATAATTTGTTTAAATCGTTAATTTTAATTATAAATTATTCTACAGTGATACTTACAGTAGTTACCTTTTACGCTAAAAACACGGGGCGTACCGAATACGTCATCTTAGACATAAATATCCTTTCTTTCCTCATGCGCGCAAGGGTATCGTCAGTATCATTCTCTCGGTATTAGGAGGGATGGTATTTTTCATACCACCGTATGAAACTAGACCACAGTTAACCGTTGCGTAATGGATTCTTATTTGTAATTTGCAAAGGATCGAACGAAATGGCAGGTACCTACTCTCAGTTATGTTTGGGAACTCAGTTCTGCAATGTTCCAGGATTAATTGGGATAATTCAATTTTTGGCTTTTTCATAAATTGTAAATTTGATTTTATAACGTATTATAACTAGACCGCTCTTAAACTCAAATATAATATTCGAAGGGAACGATGCACTAGTCTAGTATGCGGGAAAAATTTAATAAGGAATTCTTCTTCCTTCGATGTAAATGCAAATGCAATATATAGGATCCGGGGGGCATTTTTTATCATTTGAAACGGCGGAGTATCGCGCCCATTTGCGCAAAGGGACTTTAAGGAAGGAACGCTCGAGGCCCGGAATTGCAGTCCGACGTTCCAGGCATACCAACACCGATGGAGTCAAGAAAGGAGGAAAACCGGGTTAAAACGGAATGGGCAATCACGACCCTCGAATTAACCCCCGATTCTAATTCAGAGCCGGGTCTGAGCTTAACACCTGATCGACGATGGCCGATCCGCTCTCCAGTCATCAACCCGCTCTCGTTACATCTCGGTATCGACGCTTTTGCCGCATACTGCAAGGGTAAAAGAAAATAATAATACGGCCGAACAGGCCGATCGAGAGGATCGTTTTAAAGAAGACGTCCCCGCCGGTGGAAATATCGGAGAGGACGAAGCGGAAGGGAGAAGAACGTCCGGAGATAAGACCGGGGGGGGGGGGATTAAATAAATTGAGACGGGCGTTCGAGAATATGCCCGGGGATTGGTTTTCTTTTTCAGCCCGGATCCATTCGGATTTACAGTTCTCCCCGACTGTTTTTCCAGTCCTGAAAAACATCTCGAAACACACTCAAATATCCGAAAGGTTATTCGAGTGTATGTCTGGCTGCAGAGAGAGGGGGGATTCCTATCGCGTGCCGAGCTGTTGAGTCAATAAAAAATAAACATCCGTTTAAAGAATTATATCAGTACTTCGAGTATATTTTTAAGAAGACTACATCTTATTAATTTCTGGAGATTTACCAGCGTAAATATCACCTTCTACATAACATGCTAAATTGTAACGAGGGAAATTAAAACGTTCGAACAGGAACGATTGCGCGTTTCATTTACGAAGGCGGTGTTAGGTAATAAGAAAGCGCAAACGATACGCGTGGGACGCGAACAACTCCTGTAATTCTAAACGATATTGTGTATAATAGTATTTGAATAATAAATTGATAATAATTAAGTGGTTAAAAAAAAGTAAATTACCTTTCGTCATATTTGTACATCTGTTGCATACCGCTATTGAGTGTGACGGACTTTTATGTACGATTTAATATACGAATATAAATAGGTTTTAAGATTTAACTATCTTACACTTATTATCATGCCCGATTCGAATTCAGAAGTTAGAACTGTTCTTAGATTGACTGTTAAAGGTCATTAAACTTGACTGGGAAACTAGTTTTCAATCACATAATTAAACATTTTTTTTACATAATTGTTATTTAATTTTTAAATAATTGTCACTGACTAGGCTTCCGGTAAGATAGCGTGATGTTGTGGGAAGAATATTGGTTGGTAGGGGTTGACCCCCAGCTGTTCCGGGATTTTTCCCGCATCACGCGAGCTTACCGGAAGCCAGTCAGTGACAATTCAAGTTCTGGTCGCGGAAACCTTCACTCACTTATAAATATTTGTTAAAAAAAATTTATGGTTAGATCGGAGGCTCTTACTCGAATTATAACAACCTGTATTATTTTTAATGAATACTAATTCGGTTATTATTAATATATAAGATCCTCCTGAAATTTATAGTTTCCTAAGGTCTATTCTATTCTAAGGCGGATCGAGGTTCTTTTAGCTTCTCGCCATCGCCATTAGCACTACATTATGTTACTTATGGTACTTACACAAACTTCAGTTGCAGGCCAACTACGAAGCACGTTATTGGAAACCCAAGAAAATATCTTAAAATAATAAATATTAACTTAACAACCTAGATTGAAAAGTGGTAATCATAATTAAATAGTCGGCAATTTTCTTCGCCACACTAGTTCATTCGTCGCGATTAATTACCTATCAGTGTCTGTCAACCCGATGAATTTCGGATCGATTCTATTTCCGAAAACTGGGAGCTCTTAATATAATTTAAAATTGAGGTTGAATAAGAACTCATTCCCCATCCGAAGTAATCGAGGTCTGGCACTGTGCCTCGCGCCGGCGTGAAGTAAAAAACCGCCTTCAACTGATGCAACAGCGTTCATTCACAAGGCCTAAGGCAATTATAGTGAAGTTTGCGTCACATTCGTATCCACGCTTCTATTCACCGGGATTTACGCCCCCGTTCTGGACGTTTATAGCCCGGTTGAAACACTAAAACAAACATTCCCCCGGGTGAAGAATATTTACGAGCCTCACCGCTGCCCGAATATAATAACGGCAACTGAAATCCTACCGGCGACGGTGAGAAGCCGAAAATGTTCTGTAGTTGGAAAAATCGGACAACGTTCCAAACCTTTCCGGTCACTCCAAATCTCTTTTCAACATTTTATTCGTCGTAGATGGCAAATTTTATAACATACAACGGGGGTAAAAGTTTAAATTTTGTTTAAAGGTCGAGTAGATTTATTTATTAGTTTGATTTAAAAAAATAAATTTACATAATTGGTATATTTTATATTTATAAACTAAGTTGTGTTCTTGTTTTTTTTATTTAATAGAACCAAGAGGGCTTAAAAAATTACGCGGAAATAAAATGTAAAAAAGCGGTTCTCGAGTAATAATTTAAAAAGTCTCATTGAAACAAACTCTACCATAGTTTATAAATGACCTCATCCAATGGTACAAAGCAAAATTTAATTTGACCCATTTTACATTTATAAGACACCGCAATGTGTTTGTGACTTCTATATACAATTATTTATTAAGTCAATAGTTTGATATATATGACGGGAATACCCTATCTGGACGTCATACTTTTGAATATTTTTTGGGGAACATTACATAAATAATGAACACCCGAACAGAATACAAATATATACATAAATATATATATATATATATATATATATATATATATATATATATATATATACACAAACGACCGAAAAGGAAGAGGTATATTTAAATATGCTAAGTAAATAATTAAAATGAAAGAAAGTGGGAAAGCTAGTCCTTCGTTAATCTCTATTAGTTACTAGTGCTACGTGAATATCAATGTCGCTTATTGTGTTATACAGTTTTAAAATAGTTAAGCAAAATATATGCATATATAATGTTTACAGACACGCAACTTTACCTATCATGTACAACATTCCCGACACTCTTAGGCTACATTTATTTGTCGCCGTTTAATATCTCAGGAGCCATCACCATTTTATCCTGCCCGAATAACAACCCGCCGACGCAGAAATCGTTTAAATTCAACCTGCGGAAACGAGATCTAACTCGTTTAGGAAATTAGCAATTCCAGAGAGACGTAGACATTCCGTAGGCCCGTAAATGAGGTTCGGTGGGGCGAAAAAGGGAGGGGTAATAAACACGGTATAGGCGCCGTAAACACACGCTCTAGGGGTCGATCGGTTTTTAAAGAAGTAAAACCTTACCCACTGCATTCGGGGAGGGGGGATTTTACTGTTGACCCGGTAGTTAAAACCTGGACTGCTGCACATTAACGGATTAAATAAGCTCCTCTAGATGGGTGCGGGGGGATATCGATCCAGGGCTTTATAAGCAGGGGGGAGGACTTTGTCCCGCGTGGTCCGAGAACTGCCGGGATAATAAAACCGTCGGTTCGTAGGTAGTAAAGTCTTTTGCAGTTATCCACCGCTAAGTCCAGAGGCGGGGTGCAAATGAAAATTGGAAGCGAAAACGCGTCTTTACACTCTTCGTCTTAATACTCGTTTTACGGCCTCCGGCAGCTGCCCCCCCCCCTCAATAGTTAAATTAATCTTGCAATATTCAAAACCTCCGGAGTGGTAAACGAATGGAAAAGAATGTCCGTCGATGAATAAAAGGCTTAATTTATTTTGCTCTTTACTCTGGACGGTCAAGCACGATTCGGAAAAGAAATAGTTAAAAAGAAGCTTCCACCTCAGTCTACTATCCGGAATCTGTATTTTTATAGACACGTCTTCTTGTTAATAGGAAATTTCAAGCGATCGGAATTTAGAAATGGAGGACAATGTGCGTCTCATCGCTCATTTAAATGGAACGTCAGCTCTTCGAGTATATAAACACTATATGCAGTACTGTGGGTACTTGAATTATCTGGGCTCAAGTGTTCTGTGGAGTAAAACAATATAGGTCAACGAGTTTCTACAAACAATATTTTTCTGAATAACAGAAAAGTCTACGAGCTGGAATTAAAATTATTATGTATTGTACACATATACATAATAGTGTACAGCAAATGATGATTAATGCGTCGTACCCAGCATTAAACCCCCCCCTCTCCATTCCCGAGATTGATTTCAATCAATCGTAAATTTGAATCGATTAAAAAAAATATCGCGTAAAAAACTCCATTTTATCTCATTAGAGCACTTAATGAAGGTGTCCGGTCGCGAGCTACGTGTAACAGGTCCCGAAGGGAAGTGTTACGCGGATCCTTTCGACCGGAGGAAGCGGCCGGAGACGTCATAAAACCCGGGTTTAAAACGTACACCGGGTCGGGACAATTGCGAAACAACGCCGGAGACTCCTAGCCAATGGCGGGCGGACAGCTTAGAGAGTATTAGAGAGTAGGTCATGAGAGCCCCCCCTCCTTAAAAACACCGGGAGACTCGGAAATTTCTCCTTTCTCTCTCGCTCTCTCTCTCTCCTCTCACTCCCTCCCAACCTATCCCCTCCCTCTCTTTCTCTCTCTCTCCCTCCCACTATCCCCCCTCTCATCCCATAGAAAATAAGAGTATCAGATAATGACTCAACTTAGCATGTCATTATTAGCATTTAGCGATTAAACAAGACAATGCCACTAAGTCATTAGATTTGTTTCATGTAAGTATTAATAATATCGCAATAATTAAACACACGGCCGCACGTATGTCTGACAGATAGATATAAGAGCCAACAATATTTATTCGTTACTTGTTTAGGCGTCCACGAAGGTTAATGAACCGGGTCACTACTCGTCTCGCTGGAAGTGAGAGTTCCGACCGGGTGCGTCATCGTCAATGCGACGCCATAAACAAAAAACAGTACCACGCGACACCATATTTACCCGGCGGTAACACCTCCCGGTTGCGGCATTCCGGATGCTAACGGGAGACGTATAAGGCCTTCGGCCGAGGCCCCTCGGCGCTCTAAAAACAAACACTCAATAAAATAACGGGGGCGAATGAAAACCGTGAGTAATCTCCGCCAATCGATGAGGCGAGCGACATTTATAGTCCCTACATTCGCAGCGGACATATGTAAATATCCGACTCTAAAGCGAGGATAACGAACGGCCGAAACAAATAAACGATCGGAGACGGAATGACGGAAGAGTGACGATATTCCAAGCGCCCGTACATATAACCGCATTTTTATGGGACGAGACTGAATCTTCAATGAATCGTAGATTCAGAATTATAAAGAATAGGTTTAAATATAAATAGGGATAAAGAATAAGTTTGTTCGAGATGGTAACTTTGATCTGATGTCCGTAAGGGGTTAGCAACATATACCGCTTGGCATCCCGTCCCTTCCGATTTCGGAATCCACCCCACTCCCATACCAGAGTCGATAACCGATAAGTTTAAATAACTAGCGAGCCACAGACAGGCCCCGGCCATGGAAATATAATGGGTGCGTGATTTTTCTCCCTTAGTTCCGACTTGATCGTAACGCTGTGCAGGCTGGTGGCCAGCAGCGTCTTCTTCGTACTGCTTCAGAGGTAAGGAAGACCTGCGGACTGTTAGATCTATATACGAGGTCTGTTCAAAAAGTATCGCGAATTTTAGATTCCCGCGAAATAAGTATATTCAATCTACGGTTTTTTAGTAGCCTTATGTTTGTACACATGTATCTCACTTATGCCGACAATTTTAGCCGTTGTGAATATTCAGTTAATCTTTTAAAGCCGCTTTTCTTGCTCTTTTTTTGGTTCGGCTTCGTTTTTTACCCATTCCGAAAAAGGGATCAGAGAATCTGTGTCAAATTTTGTGTGAAAAACAAAATTAAGTGCGCGGAAGCATTTCGAATGTTGACTGTGGCATATGGTGAAGCTAACTTAGACCGAAGCAACGTTTATCCGTGCAACAAAATGTTTTCAGAGGGCCGAGAAGATGTGAACGACGAAGGGCGTGCCGGACGCCCGAGCACGTCAAAAACGGACGAAAAAATTGATAAAGATAGTAAATTAGTTTTAGCGAATCGTTGAATCACCGTTAGAGAAGTTACTGAGGACTTGAACATATCGACTGGCTCGTGCCATTCGATTTTTTTTTGTGGAAGAACAAAAATTGGCTTTTCCACCATGACAACGCCCCTGCTCACACATCGCTTCTTGTGCGCGATTTTTGGCCAAAAACAACACTCTAATACTGCCGCAGCCACCGTATTCACCATATCTGGCCCCCTCTTGACTTTTTCTTGTTACCAAAACTGAAAAGGCACATGAAAGGACGACGCTACGCTACAATCGAGGAGATAAAAACGGCATCGAAGATGGAGCTTAACAAGATCACAAAAAATGAATTTTTGAAGTGCTTTGAGGATTGGGAAAAAAATTGGCACAAGTGTATAATATCTCGTGGGGATTACTTTGAAGGAGACAAAATAGATATTCATAAATAAATAAATAATTTTTGAAGAAACCAAAATTCGCGATACTTTTTGAACAGACCTCGTATATCGACCAGAGTTCGTAACCAGTTCGTTGAACCCGAGGCGGAGGAGATAAACCGGGGTGTCGAGACTGAAGAGAGTATCGGAAAAGCCGGGTCTATGCCGTGGCAAGTAGTGCCCTAGGTGTTAACTGGCCAATACGTCGCGATTCTAAAAAAGCCCACAGACTGATAGGTCAGGGACAGAGTGTCTGCCCTATCTCGCCCAACCAAAACATAAAGGTATAAACAACGGGTACTCTGCCCACAGTAGTAGCGTAGAACAACTTCTCCACTCTACGAGCACTCTACCCTACTCCTATACTAATTCACTCGGGTTTGATTTTATTTTTAAGTTATAAAGAGACGGAACAAGATAAACCAGCGTGTGCAAGAAGATTTGATTATTTAAATCAGCAGCTGATTTAAATCAGCGGATACCAGCGTTTTCTTTTAACAACACAAGGTTTTAAACGAAATGCAAAGAATAGTGATTGGAAAATCCAAGATGCGGTGGATGCGGGTTAGGGTTTTTTCCTGTAGGTTTTAATCTTCCGTTGAGAGGTTTTCTCCCCAATAGAAAGACAAGAACATATAACGTGGATAAATGCAAGCGCCTCTACGTGGCAACCCTCTTTACAGCGAACGCATTTTATAATTTAATAGTAGACCAGTAATTGAATTTATTTATCACCTTCAAATGTACTTTCATTATTGTTAAATGAATTACTGTTATTCCTAACAAGAAATTAAGTCCGCCGCACCTGTGTATACTTTCTGATCGGGTCTAATTGCAAGTTAAACTCGAGTGCGGGATTTAATGGTTTTTTACAATTTACAACACCGCTTTTATAGAGACGTTAAAATGGGTTTTTATGGGCCGACAGCACAATGGAGAGTTAAAGAGAAATGGGAGGGGCTATTTTTATTTGAGACTGCTCATTCATAGGGGGGACATGAATGTCGTAACCCACGGTAGTTTTATTCTCTTACAACTCTCCAATTCCGGGTACGATACGTCGGGCCAACTTTTACGACCCGATCGTCCGGTATCCCAACTGTCAATGGGGCCGGATTTCAATTCTTGAATTCCCATTTACACGACCAGTAACCGCCATTATGGAATGCAGTTTGGAGTAGCAGAGCGGAAATGTTAATAGGGGAAGGACTAAATTCTATTAGACTCATAATCCCTTTGTTTGATCTTTCATATTTCCCTTTAATACTAAACTGTTTTGAGCGCACCACACACACATATATAGCGTTGCTTCTTCGAGCTACTACCGCGATAAGGAAGAGCAGTGGTATATCAGTGGTTTTCAAACTTTGCTGACTCACGGAATCCTTAGAACTACAAGGTTTTTTCAGCGCACCCCATCCCACCCTTAGAAAAATATACCTTGAAATAACATTGAAAATAGTTCAATATGTTATGGATACTTCATGTAAAGATAGTTAAGGATAAGTATTATATTTTTTATTAAAAATGTACATGAAATTAATGCACACTATATAAAAAGTATACATATCATTAATATTATTAACTCGTGCTCCAGGTATCACCTACCTTTGAATTATATTTTGTGACCAGACGGTGTTTGCATTTTTTACACAAATTGTTAAAGTCTACCTCCATTCACAGTCGCATTTCATATTCTACGTTTAATTTGTTTTTCTGTTTTATTTTTGTTACCACATACACGTTGATTTTTCGCTTAAATACGTTGTTCCGAATGGCATTAAAATGTTTATTGTTGTGTGAGAAACGTCTGGATATTCTGCATGAGTGCTTTATCATTTTTGTTCGAATTTTTATTTTGACTCGCGAAACACGGGGTTCTGCGGAACACAGACCACTGGACTATATATATATATATATATATATATATATATATATATATATATATATATATATATACATATACAAGATGAACACATCACAAAAAAATTAATAGGTATGTTCAAATAGCCTCCCAAATTACCCTTAAATAGTTCAACCTGAAAGTTATCTCGATAATACAGAGATAGAGAAGAGAAAACTGCCAACAATGATTAGCCGACAGAGTTTTCAAATTACAAATGATAAGAATATTAAAATACCATTTGGAGTATTTTTCGGCCGGGTGCGCAACCAGAAGTGACGCGCAAAAAGATGCCCCAGGCCGTGAGAATAATCGCATAAATATTGGAATCGTAGAGTCTCAAGGACGGTGCAATCTATCAAAACATGATTCCTCAAACACCCGAGTTGCACAATCCCTACAATCCTCCCAATATTTTCGTCAAAGACAAACTGCGCATTCAATATACTGACAAAATAACTTTTATTCACCTTATCATTTTAGTGCAGAGTCGAAAGCATGAGCGTTCTATTCGGTTTCCAGGCAAGGCTAACAAATAACAAGGCTAACACGAGATAAGAAGCCTTATAACACTTAACACATACTGTTCCTTTGATTCGAAACATTCTCCAATAATACATCCCGTCTAATAAGTCGATCAAATCATATTCGATCTCGTTTGAACAGCCGAAACTTTCCAAGAATGGAGGCTTCCTGAGGAAAGTTGAAAGCGGTGCGGCTTATGACCGAACGGCTAGTGGGGGACAGAATATTATAAATCTCCCATAAAATTCATTAGCCGAGAATTCGGACCGCGAAACGGAGAGCGGAGAACGCCTACCAATTAATATGCCGAGGATTTTGACGTAAGAGAAATATGGAGCTCATGCCTTCCCGAGTCCTCAGAGTTGTCCCATGTTCTCCGATGTGTATATTCCTATTCTCCATTACTGCGATAACTTTATTTACAAATGTTAAATCTGAAGTTTAGAGAGAACCCCCCTCACAAGATAACTGAAGATAACTCAGTTTCCTGAAAACTGAGTATGTATGCTATATATATATATATATATAAATAAATAAATAAATATATATATATATATATATATATATATATTGATACACATAACCGTACACCGTAATGATCACAGTATCATTACCTAACCTATATAAACTCCACCGACATAAAAACTCTAGTTATTTGAAAACGGCAGAGCGACGCGGTGTAAACGGGTTGAACCCGCAGGTCAATTTTTCTTGGTGACGGACGGTGTTTTCCTCCAACTCTAAATTGGAATTCGTAAGAAATATTGTCCTCAAATTTCTCCGCTCAAGCTCAAATTATACAATTTCTATCTAAATAATTGAGAATGTTGATCGAAAATAAACAAAAAGAAAACTAAATTATATTTACTTTAAATAATCGACATAATGGCTATTTAATTAACAGGGAAGAAAGACGGAAGAATTTATAATTCATGTAATACACGTCAAATGAGCGATAACCTTTTCAAAAAGCAAGAACATCTCCGACGAGATGGAAATTTTTAGAAGGATTTGTTACGGGTTGATCCGATGGAGATAAGTTGATATTTAGTGATAATTAGTGACAAGTGCACCCGGGACAAGAAAAGTTATCTACCGCATGCTTATAATGAAATTCTGGATTCAAGGCAGCTATTTCAAAGTATACGTGTTACGTATTACGGTCCAATATTCGATTATTTTTATAAAATATATATTTTCTTATTCAATACAGCCAGAGCCAAAGGAAACCCGGTATGAAATTATGTTTTTGTCAACTGTATATTAATTAAACAAATACTTCCCTAATCTACATTCCACTACACCATTTACGCTAAATAATTTTAATATAGTCTAAATAATTTAAATTTTCGTTTTGAACAATTCAAAGATGAGGTAAAGTTGTTTCGACGGCAATCAAAGTTTTACCGAAGGGAAGGTGCAGAATTTGCCCGACCGGGCAATAAACCGGGAGGGCTGCGGCTGTAACCCTATGATTTATGAACTATAATACGCCGTACATCAAGGCTTATATCAATGTGGCGGCCGTAAAAGCCGAAGTCGTATATGTCCCCAAAAAGGAAGTCGGGAAAATTGAAACCGACCGGGACGAGCGAGGACGGCACATTTAGCCGGGATTGGACTTCTTCCTGAAGCGGATCGCGTTCTGACACTGAGGATATCGGTCGGGCTCCAATATCGTCAGGATGCCACTGAGGGTAACGAGAAAACGCAACTGGCCGATCGATTAAATAAATAATGAACCCGGATCCGATTTTATAAATAAGTCGGGGGAGGGGGAAAAAAAGGAAATTAAAGAAAAGGAGATAACATCTACTACTCCCGGTTCACGTCCTTCGCGCGGCCGAACGAATCAACGGGGTCGGTCCTCGACCCGGGTCCTTTGTACGGTCCACTATTGTGCGCGGAGACACACACGGACGAACACCCGCCGGCGCCCGGATACACACACACACTGGCGACCGTAAACAAATCATGCCCCGTAGTTCACGAAAATAGTTTGCCGTAACAGAAAATAAACAAATCCCGACCCCCCTCACACACCATGACGCTTTAAACAGCGCGGATAACATCTCGAATGAGCGGTCCGCGATGGGAAGGGGGGAATACATAGACCAGCTCCCCATTGAAGAAACGAGAGACGAAAATACCGCCGCATTATTCCAGTCTCCGGAAAAGTTTGAATGACTGTTATTTTACTTAGTCATCAAACAAAACGTGGCCTCAGACGTCTCGATAATAAAATACATTTTAATAAATTTCTAGAATTTTTGAGATTGTATAAAACTTAACATCTGATATCCCCAGAAGTATTTTTAGTAGATATCATTCGAATTTTTCATTTTCGTCTTCACAACTTGCTTGTTCGAGTGCTACCTGCAATACTGAAAATTAGGGCGGGTTATTTTTCATACTTTTCTTATTATTTTGATTATTATTATAAAGATTCAAAAATGTTAATATGCCGATGACGGTCGCCGAATTAAATATTATTTGTGGCAATGATGTGTACACTATATTTATGGAACGGTTTTTCCTTCAGTAAAGAATTAGACGCCGACTCGAGTTGACAAAAACCTCATGAGTTGGGATGTTACGCTGGCATCGTCTTACTATATTCTCTATAGTGTACAATTCCAGAAGTCCTGAGGAAAAATATTTTGTGGCTATTTTGATTCCCGAATCATATTTCCTTTTCGGGATCAAGAACAAGACGAAACATTTAATGTCTTACTGTAGAGACTCAACTTACATTTTCGACTATTTATATTGTACGTTAAGATATATATTATTAGTGTTTTTTATAATGTACATGTATTAATATTCGGAACATTAGTTTAAAAATTGTTTGGCGTTTAGGAAAGGTGAAAGAAGAATACGCCCGATTTAATTTAATTGTGGTCGGCGAGGGATTGGTTGGAATATCATCATTGAATGATTTTGCCCTACGCTATATCGGTGTCGACTTCTCGCCGGTTATTTTTATACCGCACGACATAGGAATACGACTTCGCCGGTTACTCACAAAATTTAAATCAATTTGTGTGGAAAGGGGTAGGGGGTCACTGTCCATTACACTAATTACAGTCCATTAGTGTAAATGAACGTCCAGTGAAAGTGCTTTTCGAGGAACAGAAGCGGCCGGCGCCTAAAAAAAGGAATTGACTGGCTAAGGCGAGTAATGACCGGCGGTAAGCACGCGAAACCACTTTTATTATTATCGAACGGCCAATTATTGCCGGTCGACGTTTCGGGAGCGGACAGAAATAGCAACTTAGGACACAGGGAGTTTCTTTCATAGCCCCGACCCAAAGGTAAACGCTTTGAGCGTTCTTTGGTATTCAGGCCGTCCTTAGCCAGACGGTCGGGGGCTCGATCCCCAGTCCGTAAGAAATTAAAAAAAGAAGAAGGAAAAAAGTTGATAAGGTATTTTGGTAAAGTTGGTAAGGTATTTTAGGGAAAAAATGTTACTTAGTGTATTATGCAACTGTATACACCACGTAAACTTGTTTAAACTTTCAAGGTGTCGAAAGGTACACAGCAGAAACTGCAACAAACAATTTTACATTCATCTAGGCCAGACAGAATTGCTAAGGAGTGCATTTAAGTAATGCATGTTACGTATCATAATATACGTGTATTGATATTTTTTTTTGCGTCACTAAGCTCAAATAACTCCAATGAATATCATCGCTCTTGATATAACTACAATCAATACTTGAATTGAAGTTGCTTGGACGATAGGGAGACGTACCTCGCTAATTTACTGACGAGGGAGCGATTAAATTCATAGAGCCGGAAAGGGACAGGAAATTAGAGTAATGGTGTCGCGACTGCGGTGGCGGACGCCGTCGCCAACTCCAAACGGAATAGTACGGACGACGGTGAGAATCTAAAATATTACGGTGTATCAACTGAGTACCAATAAAATTAAAGCTGAGACAGTCCCGCAGGCGGCTAGAATCCAGCGCGCCAATAACACCATATTTAGTTATGTACGTCACCGTTTCTACCGGCTGTGTGCCCTCGCATCGTGAGCTCACGTGAAGGCTACGGGGGCCGATTAAAGGCGCGGTTATTCAGTGAATCATTTTATTCGACTCTTTCTGGTTTTTTGCCCGCTTGAAATCACAATAAAACCAGTTTTATCGCACGTCGCCTTTCACAAACAACCTTGACATTGCATCGCAGGGGAAGACTCTCCCGGAAGCGGTCCCCACTTTTGAGTTGTCACATGGGTAATGTTATAAGCCTTAATAAGGGGAACACTGGGAGGGCTGGACAGGATACGCCCTTGGAAGTATCTGATGAGGCGGACCTCATATAGAGAGAGTGCGATGTACTTCATATTATATATATATATATATATATATATATATATATATATATATATATATATATATATATAAAATACCTGGTTTTACGTCCAAACCGAGCATCGAACTCCTACCTCTACAGTTGGCTTTTCTTTCAACGGCGCACACAAACTTATACAGAAGCATAAAACGACTGACACAATACACCGAATTACCGCAAAATGTTGGGAGATAAAATATAGTTTAATTCGAAATTATAGTTTTAAGGGCCCAAGAGTCAAAGTTGGCCAAGTGTAACGTACGTTCTCGCGTTCTTTATATTGCTTAACATTCCCAATTCTTATACCAATGTTGTAAAACGCTCATGTAAAATGTAAATCATGTACGTCTGTTACTATGGAAAATCCCGTGGGCCGGTTTACAATCTATCGGCCTATATTTGTATACGATATCCGTATTTGTATATCAATTGATATATTTGTATATTTGCAAACGATATCCCGCGTATATTTAAAGCAAAAAGAACGCTTGTAAATCGTAAATTGTCTCAATAGTTCAAGACGCATGCCTGTAGCCGCTGATAAACTTAGTTCGGTCAGTCTCCCTACCGCACGTTCGCTCGAAGCCTAGACCGGTTTCGTCACTGTCCCCACCCTCCACCACTGTGGATTCCGTTACGGTGTAGTAAAGCCAGCCTATGACAGAAAATCCGTCCCACCGCGACAAAATGGAAGACTTCATTTAAATTTCGTGGCTCACACTTTTCTAACAAAGAGATTCTAAGAAATGCGTACGTCTCCCAAGAACAAAAATATGATACGATTTTCAAAATTAAACATTCAATTACATACTACGCTTGGGCAAAAGAAAGCAGGCATCCCGAACGTGTGTTTGAACGGTACATGGAACACATGAAATATAAGCTACTTTTGGCCGGCCGGCCGAGCGATCTAAAACGAAAGCAAACATTCGAAAATCCAGATAACGATAAAAGGACAGCAGAGGAATGAAATCGTACATAAACTCGAGTACAGGATGCTCCGATTTTCCTCATTTATAATATAACAGAGTACAAACGTTGATTTCAACGAGGGAACCGAAAATCGCGGTTCGGTGACATTGAAAACTCTCACTATGAGTTTACAACGCGTTTCGCGAATACTGAACCATAAACGCGGCAGTCAGTTCGGCTTCGTATCGGATCAAACCCTGTCAAAAACTGTCCCGATTCTAAACGTGTCAACCGCGGGTGTGAAGTGACATCGGCAATACGTTACTTAGTGACTTTGGCGGGAATTCGAAACTTAGGCGGCATTCCTACGGGCTCAAATGGTCCGGGACCGCTCGCGTCCAACCAAATCGCTTCGGAGGAGATTCAATATCATTCGGACCCCAATATCATCCGGCCTTGATGCTTCTCCGGCCGGGGTTTGTCCCTGGAAGTGGGACACGCGTCGCGGGTCCCCTTTGAAGGTAGAAAAAAGTATAAGGTGTCGATCGGCTGTCGGTGCAAAAATAAAGGGGGCGGCAGCGGAACACGTGCACAGGTGACTAAGCGGTCGGGGCCGTGGAACCAGGCCAAAGCCCTGGCCCGGTAGAGCGCTGCCGGCGATAAATCTTTATTTACATTCTTTCAGGCTCCTTTCGAGGGAACCTGTAGGTGCGACTGGCTTCCAAGAATTTTTTCGACCCGTGTTTTTTCAATTCCCGCGAAGGCCCGCCTAAAAGGACCGACGGAAGCATTTTTTTGCTGCGGGCGTGCGCGGTTGCACATTGAAATTCGACGTTCGAGGTGAAAGGAGCTATACTGTTTTGTACATCGCTTTCATTATAGAAAGGAAACGAAATATAAAAAGCCATGAAATGTTCGGCTGCGTCCTTCGGTTCGAAACCGTTATGACGTAACTCCGTTAAATTTACATTACAAACAGAAGTTAATTGCACTTTTCTTAATAATTTTCGCGGGATTATTAGTAATTTTAATTCCCCTCTATATTAATGCGTAATCGAATAGCGCAGTTTAAAATGCCAAGAAGCTTATTATTATTTTTTATGGCACATTCCAGTGAATTTGGGAGCGGCCGATTTGTAACGGCACTTTTAGATGGAATACAGTTGTTCTGAAACAAACTATCGAACTGAATTCTTTAAAGTGGCAAGGCGCTAAGCTGGTTCGAATCCCGGGATATCAGCTCATAAACTCCGGGACGATCGCCAGAAATCGCGTGAAATGCTCCCCCCACTCTTACGCCCTACGATACCTCAACGAAGTAAAAACTCGTTAAGTGTGAGATGAAGGAAAGGTACGATTCTAGTCCATAATTAGATATTACTGAATAGGTCTGTAATTAGAAATTTTAATTTGAAAATTACAGCGTTGGGTATAAATATCCGCCGGGTTTTAGGAGAAGACAGGTGAGGTGTCAGTTGGACGTCTAGCTTTTATTGGCCGTGACGATAAATGCCGCAAGAGTGGTGGGGTGCGTGAAGCATACTTGCTGTGTAAAATTAGATGCCCGTGTTTCCCCGGAACGGTGAAACGCGTCGAAGAAATAACCGCACGTGATGCAGTTAAATAATACGTAAAAGGATACATAAAAAGGATGGTTGGGGACGAGCCACGAGTACGTACGTTGACCTTATCTAGAGCGCCAGCCAAGCGAAACGGCCCGAGCCTTCTCCTTAACCGACCTGCCCGTGTTTGCCCCTTCTCGTTAATTCCCAGTCCCGAATTAATATCATACACGTTGAACGCAAATTTTTCCCACCTCAGATCTAAAATAGACATAGTTAGTATCATCTTATTGCAAGCGGCAATAAAAGTCACACGCGGATTAGGCTATAAAAAGAGAAATATACAGGCGTTCAATACTTATTTCTTCATAAAACAAATTCAACTTAAATGTCAAGATTAAAGTAGAATTAAATCTTCATGCGTAACATCAATAAATCACGGATATTATTTTAATGCACCTTTCAATCAAATAAATTTCCCATTTCTTCAAAATGAAAATTCGGACATTTCTCATATTTTTGGAAGGGCTCCGACTCGTAAAGGGCCAATCATGAAGAAACATTAATTGCCTTTTCGTTGAAAAAAATTTACTTAACGCACTTATCTAATGAAGATATTATACAAATTCGGAGTTTTACAAATCAACCAAGGATTCCAGTTACAAACTTAAGCTTAGTACAAGTCCGCTGTGCCGATTTAGACCGAAGAGAGGGCGGGAACTGCCATTGCGACATAAATTAAAACTCCCAGAGCCCTATGAAAATTTTCATTCACCGTTCAGGCTCCCTCAATAATTCAAAAGGAGTATTTGATAAATTGCCAGGTATTTTACTCGGGGAAAAAACTGTTTATTAATAAAGGTGCCGGGAGTGGGAGGGCGAGAGGGAGAGGGAGAAGGAGAGAGAGAAGAAGATGGAGGGGGAGAGACGGGTACTTTCAAAGGCCCGCTCGCTTCGTATTTCGCGGGGCCGTAAATCTCGCCAGTTCGAGAGGGGTAAACAAACAGTCGGAAGGAGGGTAATATAATACCACCCGCAAACCGATCATCCGAGACGGGTCCCACTCAAGGTGCGCATATTACTATTTTCTGCTCGAATTCTATGATTCACGAGCAGAAATTAAATCGATGAATCAAAAGTCAAAATCGGGCAAAAATTGAGTTAAAATATCCTACAACATAAAATGACGTCGACGAATTAAAATCTATATATAAGTGGGAAGAATAATGTAATTTTATTTTTTAATTTAATATTTAATTTGATGTAATCGCTTAAATTTACGCCACGGGAGATTAAAGCGGGGCTAATAGGCAGAGACAATTTTTAAACTTTACCCGTTATTCGAACTCCGGTCAGAAAAAAAGAAATAAAAAAGGAGAAAAGAGAAAGGTATAATTCTCCCCGGGTAAAAATAGAGCGGAACGCACCCACCGTGTGGTCCAACCCGAAAACAAGGGAATTAATTGGTCCCGGAGTCGGAGTAATTATTTTCGCTCTCCGGCCAGACCAATAATATCGATTGTACAAATAATAGCGGCGGGGGACAAACTCCAATACACCGATTATTGAATCCCCCCGGGCGCTCTAAACGGTTTCAAACTGGGCCCTATTAGCTCAGCTAAATTCACCGGAACTTTCGGTTTCGTTTCGAACGTTAAATGCAAACCGGCGACGCGGCCGGTGGGCCCGAAGGGCGCCGGAATCCGATCCGCGACCGCCGCGCCCTCCTCATTTCCACTCCGGAAATCTTCGAAAATCCAAATCCTGAATCGGACCTAGGAATGAGAGCAGGTCAAGCAAAAGGACTATAAGCGGCGATCGATCGGCGTCCTCATCTGCCCCGAACGTGCCCGGCGAAGCCCATATACGACTGAAAGTAAATCGGATCAGAATTAAATCCAGAGCACCAAATGAATCAGCTAAAACCGAATTTATTGGGAAGCTTTGATATAATAATAAAATAATTATTGTTTTTCAATTATAGAATTAAACTAAAGTGAACTGGAATATGTTTTTGCCTACATCAGAATCATTTACTTACATTATTATGAATAAAATAATCAAAGTTGATATACCTTTCATAGTAATATACGTTGAACTATTTAGGTTCACACCTATTCCCCGCAATTTGTAAATATGGGATCACAATGACAAAATCCAAATATTTTAATTTAATGTAACGTAAATAGGGTTACCGGCTTAAAACGGGACCTAAAATATCGCAGAATGAAAAAGGGGATTTTATTTATATAGGATTTATATAGTATACTGATTAATTATGCATCGCTAATTACTTGGCAACTCTTCACCATTTGCTCGGAAATGAGTTAGAGTAAATAACCGGAGAACAGTATAAAGGACTTGAGGGAATAATTATTTCGCACTAGAAATCATTAATTCTCGAGATCCGTATTTGAAGGAACTCCAGTTTATAATGATCTCTACGCCTAAGTTGTTTGTGTTGCGGGGCGGGTCAGTAACTGTGCAGTGACCGTGTCTTCTAGCTTAGGCCCAGATTGGAGAAAGGTGCCGCAAAATACTAATCGCATTAATCTATTTGTGGTTCTCTTTTTTACATTTTCCAACTAAAGTTGGAAAAAGGACCTGAAGCCCTGTAAACACGATGTAACAGCGATACTCAACGCGGTATCATCGCGGTGATATTGCGGTTATCTTTAAGCCTGAGGGAAAGGAGACAACAAACAAAGAGACGTTGGGAAATTTAAAAATTCCAGGAGTGACGCTGTTCTTATTTATTATTTAAACAGAAAGCTACCGAAATGTGGAAAAGAAGCATATTTCATGGCCTACTCGGATATTATATTAAATATTTGTAAACAACGCTGTGAAATCATTTTTTGTTAAGGTAGTTTTGTTGAAATGAATTATTACAAAGTACCTACCTACTTATAAAAAATTAAACTACCTCTCCCAACCATAAAATGAAAATATGGGATTCTCTTCGAAACAATATCGACATTTTAACTACACACTTCATAAATATTGCTTTGTTTAAAAACCCTTTCATCAGCTATAGCAATAATAATAATAAAAACGTCCTGGTAAACATTCGGTTCCGAGTAACGTCGGTTTCTATAGTTAGAGCCGTCGGGGGTTTGCGGGGTTGGCGCTGTTGCAATTTTCCTAATGGCCCCCGAGGTTTCAGGTCACACCGATGCCAATGCGGATTCAATGGGGCCACATTTGTCCAATATAAAAACGAGGTTGAGCATTTGAAAATTTTCAAAACTTTTAGAAGAACGCGTGTTAATAATTCATCATAAGATATGGAGGGAGATTCGTCAGTCGTTCAGTGTACGCATCGGTTTTATTCCAATCGACAACTCAGTTTATTTGGGCTTAGTGTCACCAAGGGTTCGAAACATCATCGGAGTTAGTTTTGACGTGATCATACGTGGGACGTCCTGTGAAAATGAAATGTCGAAGTATGATATACTATCCGGGGAATCGGTCTAGCATTAAACCTAACCGTAGGGAGGAGACAAAAAAACGGTCGAGCAATTATATTCCGAACATTCCATTACTCTATATCAAAATACGCAATCAAATACGTCTTCAAAATTAAATATTGATAAGTTTGAATAGATTCATTATTGTACAAGAACCGAAAAATATTATATATCCAGTCTACGGAGATATATCCTGCACCACCTGAAGTTCAATACACGAAAATTATTTCCGGTTAATCTGCCTACATTAGATTATTTTCCTCTAAGCAATTGTACCTTTTAATACACACACACCCACCCACCCACACACACACACACACACACATACATATATATATATATATATATATATATATATATATATATATATATAGAGAGAGAGAGAGAGAGAGAGAGAGAGAGAGAGAGAGAGTGTAGTATTAGTGGTACAGTGGCTTTTGTACTCAAAATCAAAGAGCCCAATACCTAGTGTACCATTACCCCTAGTTCCTCTCCTCCACGACAGGAAAATATTACGGGAGAAAAATAAAATAATATATAACTTTAGAAATAAATTTACGAAATAATGTTGATTAAAAAAAAAACATCATTCGATATTTGGAACAGAATTAAATAATACACTGTCGTTGAACTATCGGCCCCCTTTAAAATCAATAATCGAAGAGTCACGAAATCCCCGCGGCTTTATAAAAAGTAAAATATTACAGGAGTGAACCACATATATAATTTAATATTATATATATATATATATATATATATATATATATATATATATATATATATATAAGTTATGCGTTGGGCAGAAGCCCACGAGAGGATTAACTCTGCTTATTATTATCAAATGTTTAGATTCGACAAATCCCTTCCCCGACCTAATATATTGTAGTCTCGTTTGAGTATTGTATCGACAGCAGTGAGCTAGCTCGTGGTAAGAACTTCTTGTGTATTGAACGATTGTGCGGTATTGTTATTAATTGTTAGAATTTATTGTTACAGTATCGTTGAGTTGTAGACGTCATAATTTGTGTTAATAAAGTAAATTATTTTTTAAAAACTCGGTTTTTCCGCCGCCGAACATAACTGGTGCCGAATTTTTTTTTGAAAAAGAGGCGGAAAAATGTCACATCCGACTACGCAAACAACGGTAGACACGGCCATAGCCACCGTACGTCATACCTGATAGCGCGAATCGGGAACCTGTGGCCGTTTGAGGGCCACTACAAGCATCTGAGCGAATGGCTAACGAAAGCTGATAGTCTACATAAGGAGATAGCCCGCGAAAATGTGCAGCCCGCATGTAGAACAACTCGTGAGTAGGATAGACCGCCATGTGCTGAGGGAGGTAGGCCTCCGGACCGTACAGCCATGGATTGAGGTTAGGAATCGGTTGCGGGAATACTAGATACGCGGGCCTCTATATGGAGAAGGTGGGTGAGAATTCTGCAAACGGGGCGAGACTCGGCGGAGTCCCAGATGGCCTTTGCCATCCGGTTCAGGGATGAAGTGCCCCCGCCTCTTGAAGAGATTAGAACGGCGGTCGAAGAACCCGCAAAGCAGGACCGCAAAGCGACGCGAACGACCCAGAAGTGGCCGGAGAAGACACCCCATTCGCCCTAAGATACCTTAGAGATTGGGCGTAAAGTGACAGGGGTCTCGCTAACTCAGAAGATAGACCCCCAGAAGATCCACCTGTCACCCCGGAGGGACCAGAGCCCGGTCCTCCGTCAGGAGTGACTCGACCGTCACAGATAGTCAACGACAAGCGGGATGAGAGTATCCGGGGTATGGGAATTACAACCGAACGCGAGCGGTATGCGCACACGCGGACAGTTACGTTTAAAGTGGGAACTGACATTTCTAATGTAATTTTAATTGCGACTCTGAGGGAAATACTTGACCAGGACAGAAACGTACTACGCGTATACCGACAACAACACAATGAACAAAAGTAAATTGTTACTAAGTACCATACCGGGACGACGAATCATCTAGGGGTAAAAGAAACATTAGATCATTTGAAGCGCGAGTACTATTGGCCCAACATTATAGAAACAATTAAATAATGTATAGGAGCATGCGAAATTTGTAACAAGGTCAAATACGTGAGACAACCCCTCGTAGCTCCGCAAATGGTTACACCAACCCCTATAGAGCCGGGAAAAGGAAAAGTACTTGACAACCATCGACGAGTACTTATGCCTAGCCTACGCCCGGCGAATAAGAAACAAGTCCGCGAGCGCGGTTAGAACGGCTCTGCTAGAAAGATTCGCGGCACAGGGGAAACCAAAATTGATAATCAAGGACAAGGGTCGCGAGTTCGATAATAAGCGTCTCCGCGAAACATTAACGAGGTTAGAGATCGGCTGGCACTATACGACGCCGCGACATCCGCAGTCCCACGGGATGATGAAACGCTTACACTGGACCCTAGCGGAACATTTGAATTTATTAAAGATCAGTGAAACATTGAAGGGTTCGACCGCGATGGCTCGAGCAGTACTCGTGTATAACTGTAGCATTCATTCCGCGACGACCCCGTACGATTTAGCGGTTTCCCTCTCGGTACGGACAGCCGTGTCGGACAGACTTGAGCAGGAAAAGATCAAGCGAAAAGAGAAACACAATGGCGGACTAGAGGGAAACGTGTTAGAGAGAATACGCGCGAGTGATGTGGTCTTTAGGAAGGATGCCTGCCGGGGCGGGAAGACAGACGCTCGATATTTGGGTCCGTATCGGGTCGTGAAGTTACTGACGCGCAACAGGTTACGATTGGTGATGGTCGATGATCCCACAGGCCGACGAGAGACCGCTCATCTCAGCGACTTGAGGACACCGACGAACAAGAAGCGTGTGCGCTTAAATTATGTGGTTGAGGTTCGAAATATAGGCCGTGAGGCAGATTTCGGGGAAAATTCGCGGAGCGTAAAATAAGGGGAATAGTCCGCGTGCGAATTCCGAAATCGGCCGTCGTTGTAAATAGTTAGGGCCCTCCTTGGCAGAGAAATTTAGTTCAATTTTAACGTAGAATGAGTTACTTTTATTTTCTTTCGTTTTGCACTGTATTGAGTTCGAGCTTGCCGTAACGGGGTAGAGACCGACGACAAGCGGTTATAAACAGGATTTTGTAAGCCAAGGTGGAGATAGTAGAAGTCCTATATTTCGGACAGGAGGTCTTTATGTAATAAAGGGATGTGTCGAATCTGGAGTGGAGGAGTTATGAGCGGAGGAGAAGCCCACGAGAGTTTATTATTATCAGAGTGTAATATCATGTGTTTAGATTCGACAAATCCCTTTCCCGACCTAATTATTATAAGCCGGGCAGAGGCCCGGTCTCGTTTGGAGTATTGTACCGACAGCAGTGAGCTAGCTCGTGGTAAGATATCTTCTGTATTGAACGATTGTGCGCTATTGTTATTAATTGTTAGAATTAGTATCGTTGAGATGTAGAAGTCATAATTTGTGTTAATAAAGTAAATTATTTTTTTAAAACTCGGTTTTTCCGCCACCGAACATAACTTATATATATATAAAATGTATGAGGTCTACATTTTGAGCAGTATATATCAGGTAAATCCCACAGAAAAAAACGTTGGATGTTATACTTTTCAATCAAAACAGGGAATCGAATAGGAGACACGATCAAGTACCTGCACTGCGCCAAAGCTACAATACCGATCCCGCGCTACGCTCATCTATTTACTTTTTTATCCCTCCCCCCGTAACTCGGACATCGTTGTCTCCTTTTTCCCTTTATCTTGCACCACTTCTGTCTCCCTAGTTTCACGCATCCGTTTATATATCATCTGAAAAGGCCACGTATCCGGCAATCGGTCTGTATCCTCCCGAAAACTAGGCAAAAGGCCTAAACGCGATCTGTCTCGGCAGATTCTGTCGACAGGTGTCTAAACACACCCAACTGTACGCAACTTAATCATTAGGAATGTTCGTGACTTAATTGTAAATATTATAAATTGTTTAAAAACTCGAAGAAGACACCGTGAATACAACTCGTTCCGAACGGATCAAACACAACTCTTTCTTCGGGGGAAGACTGCATTGTTATTTTGTAACTCGAATTATAATAATACATTAAAACTAAAAGCGCAAATGATGTGTTTTAATGAAATTTAAATAAAATACAAAGTACCGCCGCACTGTAATAATATTCGGCGGAATATTCGGTGAAATATTTCACCCTGTTCAGCCAACTTGGTGCATTTAACTAGGATAATATTACATGTCCTATTTCCTGGGCATAATTTGCCGTCCTTCTCGGGTTTAAAAGGGACCCGGGGACGAAGAAATCTCAGGGGATGCCGGAGGTGCACTGGCTATAACACTAAACAACCATTCACTACTGCACAGTTACTCGATTCGTATTAAGGAAGTTTAGCCTTCACGAGAGCGGACAGGGTGAATAACGGTTCTTCAATGTGCTTAGTAATCGCGTTGTGTCCAAACAACTTAAGCTATCTATATATAACCGAATTTTGATTACCTTATTAAAATTGTTTCTTTCCCTTTTTTTTTATTTATTATGCAATCACCCTTTATAGTTATAATTGAGGCTAACGTGAATGGTGCGATTTGAAATGCGGGGAGCGTTAAGGATGGTTCGGAGGACTTTTGATTTGAATCTCTGGATGCGAGCGATGTCGGCCATCTAGGTGGAACACCTATAAATATAAATAATTCTACTTACGAACTAAATAAACTAATAAATAAAAAAATGATGCCGTCATATTACAGCATATTTAAAAAATGTCTTAATACTGTTGCACTCTTCTGGGCAAAACATATCTCTGCTAACGATCCAGATATTTTTATTCGTTCTATTTATTTTGGCTTTCGCGAATAAAATAATAGCAAAAAATATCGAACGGTTATATATAATTGTTATATATAATCGCGCCAGTAATTCTAAATATGGGAATAGGTTAGGTATCAATTTATACACAGATACTTTTCCACGGAAACCGGGATCAAGTAGTAAAGTTATTCCTGTCCCGTCTGTTTTATTTTGCTCCATTCCCAGACGTGGACGTCGACTGCAATGACCTCGCTCGACAAAAAGACGGTTACGTTCACCGGAGCCGGCCTAGAGCGTCAAAACGCAGCCAACCGTCTTAGGAACGGGTTTCCTTCGGGAACAATAGCAACCGAGTTCGCACAGCACCCGTCCTGTTTTCAGACGCAATTCGCTTTTTATGCAGTATTCCGCAAGAGCGCCGCAGGAGGAGAGGCGGTCCCGTCTCGCCTTCCGAGACACCGCGTCACCGGGCAATCCAAACGATCTTCCTCCGGGAAATCGAAAATATTCGGTCGGCCTTCGATGCCGTGAGAGGTCGGCAGCGAAAAAGGTAACTTTCAAGACAATGGCCCGGCTAGAAAGCGATTCCGGACGGGCACGGAAGGGAAAAAAAGAATAGAATATCGAAACCGATCGGCAAATTTTGTTTTTCTCCCACCGATTTTCGGCCTCCGACCAAAGGGTTCCGGTCAAAGGCCTTTCGGTAACTTTCGAAACGCTCTAACAGTTGGGAATTTCATCACTTGTGTCATACCGCATTGGACCTTACTAAATTAGTAACATACTAATGAGGCCATGGTATTCGCTCCATTTATCCAGTAACAATTTAGCCTATTCTGAAACCGATCAAGCACCCTAATCGAGTTAATATTTCAGGAAATTAGAACCGAGAAGGTATAATACATTGACAATACACAGAATATTGCGATTATAAGTCCGCTTATTTGGTCTTAGGCTAGAACAGCTAGTCTAGTCATAATGGCCGCTGAGCAACGCCCCGTCACTCCCTCCTCCCTTCACAACCTAGAGTTACGTTTAACTGCAAGTAATGGATAGACAAGGCAGTAGTAAGTTAATGATAGCTCAATGGATGTTTCTCGGCATCCGACACGTCCCTATTGGAGCTGGCTTAATACAGAATAATACGAATGTCTTGAAGTATATGTCTACTTTTGAACTACTCGGAAAAACAGGACAGAATAATTTTCCTGATCCTCAATTGGTGATAAAATAAAAATAATAACTTTTATAATTTACAATATATATATATATATATATATATATATATATATATTTCTACATACATACAGCATCAGCTGAACATTTAAAGCTAATGGGAAAGACGGGTTATTTTATATACCGCTAAAGACATTTTCAGTATATAACTCCGTATATGAACGAACAAAGTGGATTTCTTTATCTATAATTCTATATCAATCAATAGCTTGTCCCTCCGGACAAAATAATATCACCACCGAACAGTGCAAACAGCACGCCCTAGGATACGATAAAATCGGAGAGTACATTCCAAACCATCTAGGACCCCCGGTCGGTATCATAAATTGACTCCAAAACACTTGGTAGAATTAGATGAGTTGCATCTCTTAGTGGAAGCACGGGATAGTCGGCCGGGCTCAAAAATGCCGACGAAGCTTTTTATCCTGTACTAATTGTGGACGATGAAATGTGCCTCGTCAAGCCGGGACGGATATCTGAGGCGCTCTCCGCCACCCGATAAAATTAAACCCCGAGCCCGCGAAGGGAAACACAGACCTAGGCTCAGATAGGTCGGGCTGCTGAAAAATATTTTCAAGGGAGATAACAACAACCGAGAAGGAAAACAAAACTTATCGGACGAAAATAGAGGAATGAAAGATCTGTGTTCTTCGAGGCTCCGAACAGTAATAGTAACGAGGCCTTTCCCACGCCTCTTACAAAGTAAGTCCCCCCCCCTCATCACCCGGGTGTTTCTAAAGACGAAATATAATTATCGGACATTCCAGACTGATATACAAAAACAATTTGTCATCCCGTTTAAGTTGTATCGAGCGGCCTGTCTCAAATGCACGATTTCACGAACGTCAGTAACTGAATAAGTGTTAGAAGTCGAGATGTACGTAGATCGGTTCCGTCAGTAGCAACGACTACCGATGAAGCATTCTGTCTGCACATTAACTATAACGACGGTGAAAAACATCGCGGATATATTTTCGGATCATTATTAACTGATTTTTATTTTATGTATCTGTTGACACACTGCAGTTCAGGGTTCCATGGCGTTATAAATTATACTTAGTTACCAGTAAGTGTTTAAATAAATATAAAATTATTCGGGTTAGGAATTCGTAATCCAATAAAAGTCCCGGCAGAATAAAAAGTTTACAAATATATTGTGTTGGATGTATACCACCGGTTTCATAACTCACAGCGACGAGAGCCAGAGTGAAAGTGAACCTTATTAAATATGGCAGTGTACCGAAACCGACCAAGCTAATAGACCGCCGATGGGGTTTTTTTTGTAAAACATCGTTTGAAGCGAGAACAAATTTAAATCTGCAATTCGTCGAAAAGTAGAGCTGCTGCATCCCGTGCAACGGTTTGTGAAACGGGTGAACGGGCCGGGCCGTATGAAAGCCCGAAACTTTCACTGATGCCAACCGGAGGGGACAATGTATTGACAAAAATATAAAGAATAAAATCTCAATGGAGTTTACTTCGAATGGCCGCTGCTCGAACTACAATACGAGTGTGGAAACGCCCACGTCCTCAACGTAACAGAGACTGACACGACACAGAAAGAACGAATTACTAAACGGGGGGATAAAAATACTTGCCGCATTAGGATCCCGAAATAAAACCGGTCACAGGTGATCGGTGAATGTGATTTAATGTTGCGGTGTAGCCAACAGTACGTTAAGTTCAGATCTTCTAATAGAGCGTTCTACAAATCTAATGAAGACATTTTTCAATCTCGACAAGAACGTTCATGCATTATGTGTCACACAGACATGACCGCGGGTAAATTCGAATAATGTAATAAGCAGTAGTGCACCGCGAATTGGGGGGTGGGGAGGGTCCTGTTCTTCAATTTTCAATGTTCTTCTATTGATTGAAAATGTGGATTCCAAACGAGTTCGATCTCAATTAAATCCAGTGCCCCCGATCTCCACAAAGGCCGAACTATTCAACTGCGCAGTAGCCGCCCGCCTTATATCAACCCCGCAGCACGAGGTTTATAACTATTCAGAGACTACTTTAATTGCAGATTAAATCCAAGGGCCCACGCTCGGACAGGAAGGGATATTTATCGCTTGAATTCCAGCTATATAAAGATTGGGCGCGCGAATAAAACTGTGATTAAATTCCGATAGAAGCGCGTAACAGGCCACACCAGCCTAATTGAGCTATTTAAGAAACGGGAGAAAGATACCGAAAATAACACCTCTACCTCTTGCTCACGCATTGGAGTCCATAAAATCCCATTTCTTCCCAAACAGAACCCTGACCTGAGCTCCTGGACTCGCCTAGTCTAATCGCCCAATTTAAAAATATTCAACAAGTATTACAAGACTGCCAAGGGAAACACGCTTAACGAATTCGAGTTTAAAACAAAATAAAAAACGCGTTTTGAACGTTTCATTTTCAGAACATATAAGAGCCCTTGGCTCGACCCCCGGGTCTGATTCATTCGAAATATAAAAGTATGCGGTGTAATAATAAACGTCACCGGGGCTTAAATTTAAATTTTCAAGGATGCTTACTTTCATCTTTACCTCATATTGTCCCACACACTCGGGGGCGGTATCGCTGTTATACTGTATAAAACTGAAGGTAAGAGGGAACGTCTAGCGGACGAATGCCTTTTTACTCTGCCTCGCAAACTTCAGGCGGGCTTCAATTAATCGCTCGGCGAAAAATACTGGGGCCGTAATGACCCTGTCGTGAGCTTTCATTATTTTTCGCTTTGGTTTTTTTTAATAAAACGAAATTTATAAAAAAGCTGTTTCATATGTAATTTTTTTTTAATCAATATTTATATAATGTTCAAGATGTCCGACATTTTATTTTGGGTATGATAGGAAACCGCGCGGGTTCACATAGTCATAATCATTGAAGTACAATAATTGCAGTACAATATTTGTTGAACAATGTGCAGTGCAATAATTGAAGTACAATAACTGAGTTAAAATAATTCTAGTACAATAATTAAATTAACTTACAATTTAGACAATAGAATTTATGCTCATCGCCAGTATAACAGAATGTGCGGTGCAATATAACACGAGTCGCCAGTTTCCTATGATATTATTTCAAAAATTATATATTCAATTTTTCGAAATAGTACAATAATTAAGTCACACAGAGTACGACCCAAATCGTCGCTCTCCTTTTTTTCAAATCCTCTCTTAAATTCTCTTAAACTTTTTTTTGGGTGGTTTTCTCCTGTTATCGTACCCAAGGTTGCAAGTTGGAGACCGATTATCACCGTCTGGGCTAGGTCATTGGATCGTCGGAGCAAGGGTTTTTTTAATGAGTTGCCCCGTGTACCGCAACGATAGGCTTAGGAAACGGTCCGGTGGACAGCCGGCCGGGCCACGTGCTCGCGAGCCCGAGCAAATTCATTTTCCCCGCCGTCGAATCTCGGCCGAGTTTACTCGGGGCCCTTTGTTGGAGAAAAATAACGGAAAAACGAGCCAAAAACCGACCGTTTAACCGGAGGGAATTCTAAAGGAGTTTAGGCCAGTACCGAATGGACGGTAAACACGATAGTTTAAGTTACAAACAATACACTTATATAAATAATTATACATAGATACACTGTATCGGATAGATACGAATATCGGAAAATGTGATGAAAAGAAACTTCATTAGGTTTTTCTTAACTTTTGACTATTGCATAGTCAACTATCTTACATGTAATAAGTACCATTGTTTCAAGTATCCTCTTGACACAGTTCTCATGATAAAAAAATCACCCACTGGGATATTTTCTTCTATAGGTAATAATTTTTCCAGATTAATCTTTTTTTAAGTCACGACTACAATTTTAAAAATTATATTTAGTGACAGGGCGATTTGATAACACAAAAGTATTAAGCCTTTACTAGATCACCTGGCAATTTCCTCTTAATCGGCGCTCGGGCCAAAGTAATCAAACTAATATTGTACACATTTTAAATAGTCCGTTATGTAAATTGCAATCAACATTTCAGTCAAGTAAAAATGTGACTCGAATGACAGGGGCGCAAGCTCGAGTTCAGAAAACTCTTCCGAACCTAAATAATAGAAATATTATTTCTAATAAAATAACGTACCTTGTAATAATTAAGAAGAAAGTGTAATAATACTAAAACTGGCACTGGGAAAAATGTTCACCGTCCCTAATTCTGAAAGATACATTTTTCTATGTACTAAATAATCTGGCAAATTGAAGAACGAGAGTAATACCTGAACTTTATAAAATTCTTCTTAACGTATAATTATAAAAATGTATAAAATGGATTAAAAAACGCAATTTTCTGCCATAATAGCGAGCATTTATTTCAGTTTCATTCAGTGAAATGAAACTCGTACACAACAGTCGGACATTGGTGAATTGCTTAAATGAAGCTTTTGCGAATAAGCATGTACGTTGAAGGGTGAGAAGAATAAAACTAATAATTAAAACTGAAATACACAATTAAAACAGAAATAGGAAACCCCGGAAATAAAGAACTCAACTCAAAGTAATAACAAGCCTAGGTGTGAGTAATATAAGCTCAAAGTCTTACTCTCTTACTAAAACAAAATTAACACCGAAATAGGCTTCCAAAATTATTACAAAAAGTTAACAATATGATTTATTTAATGAAATTAGTACGAATCAGCTTTATTATAACATGTTCAGGGAACGTCGGCGGCAATAAAAATAAAATACCCATTAACACATGAAATGAGTTAGTAGTAGCAGCACGTTTTTATTGGCAGTTTTAATGGTTAGTCTCTGCAGTACTGTGTCCAACCCATTACTTAGGTCTCCATTTAAGAAGGTTCCATTGACGTTCATACCTCATTAATACTTTATTAAACGAATAATAAAAACTGGGAATGACGTAAATGTGAACGGATAAAGGAATCATAGATAAATAGAGTAGGCAATTATTTTTATCTCTTACACATAATAGGGGTGTTCAATGAGCTTTTTCACACCCTTCAATGCCCCCAATTAAAGCAAAATAAATAACAACAGAAACTGACGTCCTCTGAATATGCTTGTTAAATAACATATTTGTATTGACTTATCGCATATTTTAGTAACAGTTCGTTTATTTAAACGAAGCTATTGTAACTGAATTATCTGGTCAATGACCGACCGCCGTAGTTGAGTTGTAGCAACCAAAACAAACATTTGATAACATAAAATTCAACATGATAAGTTACAAAATAAAATTGAGAAACTAATATCTGTACTGTAACATTTTTATTCTAATTATACATATTCCGCTCGGTACATTTGACTCCGGCCGATACTGTGTGCTGCTGTAAAGGAATACAACAATCATGCAAAATACAGAAGTTCAAAAAGCATTAAGAATAATGAGGAACAAGTGGAGTAAGGAAGTAGGAGAATGTCCGACTGGCGTGCGTAGGCAGGAGCCCTTCCTGGTAAAGCAATTTCCAGAAACGCCCAGTCTAAAAATGCTTCCGACATTGTTAGCCGAACACAGGAAATGTCCATGACGAAATGATTAACGATTAATTTATAGAAAAAGATGTAGGTTACTTAACACGGACTTAATAAAAACTGATAATTACTATATACTGGTAAAAAAGTCTCTATAATATTTAAGAGTAACAAATAACTACTAGACGACTTTCGCCTTACCAGCCCGGTACACCTAATAATATAATGTCGCCATAATAAAAATACTGTACGTATTTAGGTATAAAAACTATAGCGAGTTGTGGACATCGCTGTTTGGAAAACGCAAAATCGAGACATGTTCTTTACCGCCAGCAATTTTCTTAAATTGTGACCTCTATTCTTCGTCCATAACGGGACTCCGCTCTAGCGCCGATTTCAGTTTCCTCTCGCTTATTTGTTCCTATGCTAGAGCTTCACATCGTCGACAGTACCGTTCCGTCAGAATTACTACTTGATTCTGACGAGTGTACTGTTGTTTACGGCCTCGCGTGAGCGATTCAAATTTGCGACCGAAGTAAATTTCGGCCAAGGTTCAAAGCCGGGGCCGCTCCAACTAAGGAAAATTTACGAAAAGACTCGCGGATTTTCCCTCAGTACTTAATGTCGTCCAAGCTTTAATAACACGAGACCAGCCTGTACAGGATACTGAATATTTAAGTTTAAGCTTGTATGTTTAATCCCTAGCCGGTACTATCGCGTTCGTGGCGACGGTGACAGGCCGAAACCGATCTAACGAGAGAAAAGAGAAATAATCGAAATAATAATAATAATATCGTACAGCGGTCAGATTTTGACACTGACGCCGAATTTTTTCGCGACTAATGGATATCACCAAATAAATTGTTTCAAGTCACTCATTAAATTATGACATAGGGCTCGCGTGTGACCCGCCGATGTAGCGAACATTTATTACAAAAATAAATGAAAGAGACGTAATGTTACTAGGAGATGGCTGCTAATATTTTGAGAAGGGTGGTATTGACAACTGTACTAATGCGTATACCTCCTGGGTGTCTCTCAGCGAAAACTCAATAGGCAGAGGCCTTGGGCTCATCGATTGTCACGAACCGAGTAAGCCCCTTCCACGACGGACCGTTAGCTTTCAATTCCGACTGCCGCGCGTCGTAGTGTGCCCCGTTCGGGCTCTTACGACCCGAAGATTTCCCAGGTGCGTGGGACTGTGATAAAACGATGAACCGAGCCTCCGGCATTTTGGACCGCCGTGGATAATTGACACAAAACGAGTTGGGAATATTACGTACCGACAGTCCAAAGTGAAGACAGCGCCAACCCTACTTCCAGGCAGGATTTTTATTTAAATGTATTTTCCCAGTACGTTCCACTTCTTTATTTATCGCCTGCCGAAGGGTGGATTAACTTGTGATCCTGTATTTACCTGGAAGTGGGTAATCCCCTAGGTATTATGCCTTATTTGTTCACGTATTACCGCCAACCACCCCCTATACTGATGTCATTCTCTATATCCCTATGGAAGTTATCATTCTTTTTCTGGATTGCTATTGCCTCACAGGTACATACACAAGACCCCAAGTTGATCTACTGTTCAGGGTAAAAAAGGAGAGTGACAGAGTGAGCGAATTAGCAAATTAAACTAGTGGTTTCCATATTTCTTGTTCCTGTGACTCACATAAAACAGAATCTCTAGAATTTTTTAGAAAAAATAATATTTATAAATAAGGGAAGGTTTCCGCGACCCGAACTTTGAATTATCACTAACTTCGGGTAGGATTGCGTTTTCCTGCGGGAAGAACCTAGGTTGGCAGGTGTTGACCCCCCGCTATTCCGGACCCTGAAGATGGAACCAGTAAGAGTTGCGAAACGTCGAGAGCAGACAACGCCGAGAGGGCTCCAGAAGGAAAGGGTAAAAATCATACCAATGGAACCTGCTTGGGTAATTTCCAAATACAGAAAAAATCCCGTCATAGCAGGAGGTAGACCCCCTGCTAACCAAGGTTCTTCCCACACTATTACGCGATCCTACCAGAAGTTAGTGATAATTCAAGGTCTGGTCGCGGAACCAGATGTGTGCGTGTGTGTGTGTGTGTGGTGTGTGTGTGTGTGAAAACATATATCGCGAATCTCGGGCGATGAAACTCTGTAGTAAAAAGTATTATCAAAAATAAAAATAGAAAAATTCGGTTACATAAACGACTCAAATCGGATAATTATTCGGGGAGATATAATTCCATGTGTAATACATGGAAATACAGGTAATACAGAATCAGTTACCCTTACAAGCGTACTGGTGTTTTACTGCAGTTCTTGCTTCGGGCCCGAACCGTCTGTTTGTAAGCGCGCGTAAGGTATTCCGACTCCTTCGAGCCAATCGATGTTACACTCAGAGCGGGCTTGGACTGCGCCATTAGAGCCCGAACTCGATCTAGTGCATGACAACTAAACGACAACCTAATACGGCGATGGCACAAAAAAAATAACCAGCAGATAATAGGTGATTATTTAAATTTGTACTAAACATTTAGAGATATATGTAACATAATGATTAAATACACACATTGATTGTGCTTATACGCAGAATAATGTATACGTTTGAATCGTACAAATACTCTATTATGTCTGCAGCATTGGCATTACTATATCTTAATATATTAATTTCACACCAATTTAGTTTTGCCTGTGGGTACTTTGAGCTACTATAAATCGTTATTTACTATCTATTTTACTGGTTATTTTCAAATAAATATAAATACAGTACGGATATTGTGATCATTACGGTGTACGGTTATGTGTATCATATATATATATATATATATATATATATATATATATATATATACATAAAACATTCTACGCACCAAATGCCCACGTAAATAAGCAAGAAAATGACCTGTGTGCATCGTGTGTGTAAAAATATGCAAGTATTGTTTATTATTTAAAACGATGGACTATTTCTAGTGACCGGTGGACGCATTATCGATAGAGTTTTAAACATATGAAATTGAGCCCGGTCGTCAGGCAAATATGTTTATAACGGGAATCTGGGTAGCCCTACGGCTCCGACGATTCAGGAGTATTCCGGGTACGAATTAACGGTAACAGTGCGGATAGGATGCTTTATCGGCGATCCAGCGTGCTTAAGTGCCGAAAAAACTCGGCTAGATTTGAAAATAAACGGTTAAAATAGGGTGGGCAGGGACAGATACGGTTCAGAATGTTTGTGTCCGTCGAGAGGAACAGGATTCGGCCGTGTGTTTACCCGGCGACGTCAGAGCTCGTGTTTTATTCAGAATGACCTAAGGAGGGACCTGGGGGCGAGGTGAACAATTTGTCAAGTGCTCAGCGCGCGTCGCTACTCCAGGTATCATTTTTCTTCGGCGGGGTGCCATCGAAGGCCATCGGGACTGTAAAAAAAAGGAAGAAAAAAACGGGAATCTTCCAAGTCTCGAAAAACGGAGTTTCGAAGTTACCGGAGAGACGCAGTAGGGGGATGGGGCGGGGTGGTTTTACTGGGGGACGGTCGGAAGGGAAAGACGGAACAAAAGAGAAAAAAAGGGCTCATATCTCCGTACAATTCCAACCTTGGGCGATGAAGGCAATAATAAAAAAAGGAAAATGAAAAAAAGCAAAGAAGTAGGTCGGCCAATCTCCACAGTGTAATTCGTAACGATACTCCTACAAAATATAAAACGTTTATAAGTGAACGTTTACCAGAATGGAGTTCTGGTAAGTAAGGCATTTCATTTACGTACCACATCCATCTATCGGTGATTTATTTTGTCGTGACTTACTATTTCGCCGATAGGGTTCAAGACCCTCCGTCTTACGGCGTTTCATAAATAAACAATAATGAAACAACACTACAAATAATATTAACCGATGAACGGAATTATAATGATAACTGATTTACTTAAAAGTTGTCCGTTTTTGTATCGGTTACGGCTTTCCGGCTTCCGACAGTGCAGTGCTGACAGGTTGGTTCATAGCCAGACGAATATATGCTATAAACAGCCTGCAACAGTATAGACGATGCGAGTAACCGAAATCGATCTGCCTTTGGAAGTTGGGAAGAAACATCGTAGGAGTGATAATATTTTACAAACAACTCTGGGGTAAACAAATACCATAAATTAAAAAAATAGTTATAATCATAGATACAAATAATCATATCTAATAGAACCTATTAATTTGATTATTATTATTACTATTACTATTATTTTAGGCCTCAATAAATTAAACATCGAATAACATTGAATGGGGGGATTAACGGATTTTATTTTCGGAATTCGATTTTTTATATGGATTTTTTAAAATGATTTTGTGAAGGTTCAGCAAAAGTTATATTAATTAATATGGGTCAGAACGAACTCATTAAATAATAATATATTTTAATGACAGTCAAAATGAGGTCACATATAATGTAAGTCTTTCTTACGTGAAACTCTACTTGTTTTTTATTACTGCCATAAAAACATTTTAAAGCGTCGTTTATCTGTCTATTTATGAAAGTTTCATTTGTTTTATGAAAACTTTAATAATATTAAACGAACCAATTTGGTAACTTACGCAACAAAACAAATGACTACAAATGGCGCATATTCTTGCCCAATATTTTTGCCCATAGGGCTATACTGAAATAAACTTAAGCGAAGGAATCTAAAAAGTGAAAGTATTCCGAATATTCTCAGGATTACCGCATTGTTAAATAAAACCAAGGAATTTACACTTTTACTGTCTTCAAATGTTTAATCGAAAGTGACCTCGTTGTATTTCTAAAATAAAGAATCAACTGCACGACTAGAGATATAAAGTATAAAGAGTTATTTTTTACATCTATCCGAAAATTTTACACAACAACTTAGGGTTTAATGAACCCGGTATTGCGAAGATAGCGGAGGCATGAGGACAAAAAAGTAAGAGGATGTTCGCCAGTGGGGTGTGGGTTGTGACCATTCTTGGAAAACAATCCCGTTATGGTTACGAACCAGAAGAAACTCCGGTATTCGCCGAATATTTCAGAGAGGATCCAACTGACAATGATTAATAAAAAAATGCCGATGCCCGAAATGATTATGCATTACGAATTACGACCGTAACGCACGGAAAAAGAAACGAGAACCAGACGAAACGCAAAAGGAACGGCAAAAAACTTGTTGTGACTCATTCATTGAAATTTAATTCCGGGGTCAGATTAAAAAAAAACCGAACGCCGATAACAGATAGGTAGCATATTGTATTACATAATATTTACTCGATAAATGCAATTCAGACCCGATAGATAAAAGGAGTGAATGAAAATCTGTTCTCCTCCCCCTCCTGCCAGCTCTATTGCCCGTGCCCACTATCTCTAAATGTTTATCTAATCAAATGCGTTACTCCTGCTGCTACTACTACTACTACTACCACTATTACTTCTATCAATAGTACTACTACTACTACTCTTATTACTACGATAAATTCTACCATTACAATTGTTAGTATTACTACCGCTTCTATTATTATTACTATTAACTATTAATACTAATGGTGTTGCGGGGATTACCACGGTCCGTTCCGCACCCGCACGTCCTTTATGGACTGTCTGGATAAAAATATTTATATCCTCCCGAACCCGAATAACTACAGTTCAGGAACATTCACTGAACTGCAGCAAACAAATTTTGGCTTCGGCAAACTCCATCCCGGACCTCAGTGCTCTACCTCCCTTGGAATCGACAGAAAAAACGCGGCGGCTATGCCGACCGAACCGGAAATGCTTTCACCGCTTCCCACCACGTGGTAAACTCCCTTTCGAGCAGTCGGCCTTAAGGCTCTCTAACCGAGACTGCCTATCCAGCAGACGACGTATCCAAGTTATATCGGCCTAGTAATTCCGAGCCCTGGCAATTCACGACGACCGGACTCACCGGCGTAACGAGATATTTAAATGCTATTTGATTCGATCAACGAATCGATCGGAATTTGTGCTTAGGCATGGTGAATCGGCATTTTTCCACTCGACCGACAGACGCAGCCTCGACCCTTAGACATATGTTAACCGACGAATACCCTTCCCAGCGGCAACATATACCAGTTGTTACATAACCGAGTAAAAAATCGGCTTTGAGCAACTGAGCCTCTAATATGATAATGTCGCACTACGAGTCGATAAACTCTGTAAAAAATATGTAACAAGGTGATTAAATAATACTTTATTTTAGAGTGCACGTAAAACATGCATCGGTTATAAAATTATTTATCTAGGCCGTTTTTGGAAGCTTCTACGGTACTCGAAATATGACCCCCCCCCCACCATCATTCAACGACAGATAGTAGGACGCTCATTACTGTTTTGGCGCCCATTTCCCCACTCATTCTCACGGCATAGCTCCCCCTCTCCGCTCTTCATACACACAAATACATAGGCACACGCGCACACAGTATACTCGAGTACACTTTTTCTATTCTGACTACCACCTGCCCCTCTTATTCTCTTTTTTCTTCCTTTCCACACTCTCCCTACCCCTAGCGCATTCTCGCTCGTAGTCGTCTCTCCCGCTCACGTTCTTTCACCCCAATTCTCTTTCTATCTCTCTCCCTGTCCCTCTCATTCCCCCTCTTCCTCGCCCTCTCATCTCCCTCTCTCTCCCTGGCAGTCTCCTTTCACGCATACTACCTCTCTCTCCATCTCTCTTATCTTTTATTCTCTCATTCGATAGGAATTCTCTAGCTCCGACTTCTCTCCTCTCACCCTTCGCTTACTCCCTCCCTCTCACTCACTCTCTCTCTCTCTCACGACGTACGTACCGCTCACTCCCTCTCTCTCGTTCCCTCACTCCGTGTCTCATCCCCCTCCCACGTCTTCGGTCGTACAACTTCCTGAGGTGCGATTTACGACGTACTATCCCTCTAACGAGCGAGAGGTCTCCCCCCTAACTTTTGTTTAATAGAAAAAAATAAACCTACGTTTAAAAAACATTACGCCCTAAAAGCGGCTTTACGTAAATAGGCTTCCAAAAATATATTTTTGGGAACGTTTCCACGAAATGGACACTGTAGAGCGGTGACGTACTTCAAGGCTGGGTACGCGCTCACCGGCAATAAGTTAATCTCATCTATATAGGGAACTCACTCGGTGGAGGTGTAGGCCGAAGAAAAATCGAACCGACCGGGTTCAGTCCGATGCGGACGGTCCGGTCCTCTTCTACAGGGGGATTCGGAGCTGACGGTCCGGCGTAAACATCCTAATTACAGGGAGTCTATCGGGTACTCGAGACGGTGAGAGTGCCACTCCCGGAATACTACGCTCCATTCATCTCGGGGCGACGCGAGGAGCTCAGAAGGAGGATACGCGAGGTGTCCACTGGAAGCGGCGCTGAGACTGGCTCGGGCCGCCGAGGTTCTTACCCCCCCGGTCGGCGGATCTCATTTATGATTGGGCGGCCGCCGAGCGTCCGCGCAGCGCACCCGCGCACCTACGTCGCTTACGTGACGTCACCAATCGCCCGTATCCACGGCGACGCCCATTCGATAACACCGGTGACGTAACGGATAGCGACGGCGGGAACGGGCGAACAGGTAAGGATTTGAGTGGAGCCCTCCCCGTCACAACAATACAACTAGGTTACCCCCGTGTCTAGACTACACCATCCCGCCACGTCCCCCGACCCCGACCCACGGCCCCATTCCTCCCTCCGACCATACCTTCCCCCCCCTCGCTCTTCTTTTGAAAACCTATTTTGCGCCTAAACGGGACGAGAATTCCGAGGGCTGGCTTATCGGGGGTATCGGACTGCTTCCCCCTTGCGGGGCGGCCCTAGGAAGAAATAAAACTGCTTCTCAGATGAGTTTAGAACAGCGGATATATATAAATAAAATTATTTCGTATTTTTTTCCGAAGTGAAAAATCCCTTCCCCTCTATATATTAATTAAGTTAGGTTAAGAAATTAAGCTTTGGTTTAGTTCTGGCGTAATGCGCGCAGTAAAACTAAATCGACCTTTCAGAACGAGCCGATAATTAAAGGACATCTGGACCAAGGCATTTTATGGACTCTCCGAATTATATTACTCTTCAATTCGACATACTAGTTTCTTCAAAGCTACTTACATCCTTACACGGAAGTAGAGCCGGGCGTTTAGCTGAAACATTTGATGACCTCAATTTTTCTGCCAACTGTGCAAAAGACGTAAAGCGAACTGTAAACAACTCGTTCTATTGTCTTTGTGGAATAATTTCTAAATAGCTGCGAGATATTTAATTCAGAAATTACTTCATTCCTGGAGGGGGTATTTATTTCGAAAGTGTTATTTACTAAAACGTACTTTTCTGTATATATCTATGAACATTTCAATTCGTTTAAATAATACGCGGACGCATATTTGTTTTGCAAATATAAAATGTATGGAGCTCGAGAATGTTCTAATAGTGATGACGGGCGGCAGTTCAGACACCAAGTGTTACGATCCTATACACCATAGATGCCAGGTATTAGCGTCCTATTATGACTCTCCCTTTGCATCGGATACTACACTTATAATTCTTGAATGCATTCGAAAAGTGTGCCCCACGATTTTGCAATCTTTCATTCTTTAGACTCGTAAAGAATGTTCACGGGCACAAAACCGAGCCCAGAAGAATATTTGTTTACGGTTCAGGGTCTCGATCATCACATATTATTCATATCCTAGCATGTGAATTTGGAGAGAAAATACTCCGTATATTTAAATATGTAAATCATTGTAGCATACCTCAGATTCCGGCTTGGAAAGGAAAGTTCCGGGTTCGATTTCTACCACTTTATAACTGTATACCAGTTGGACTAACACTGGGAAGACACCCGGCCAGTTGGTCGAACCCTACTACTAGCGGTTTTTAGGGAGGGTGTGGTTATAGGACGCCAGGTGATAGTTAGGGGTGGTTCGGGGCTCGAGCCCCTGGGCCCTGGGGCTAGCATCACAGAAGGCATCCCAATGCAGTCGAGCGAAGCATTCAAACATTTTCGAGGGGGACGATCGAGGTAAAGTGAAATTCGCTTCGAAAATAGGACGTTCCAGTGAATAATGCTAGTCTTTTCGGCCCAAAAATTATTCCAAAATTAAACATTTCCATTATAATTTCCCGGCGTAAGTATTATATAAATACAAAATCTTGCCATCTTACATTTCTCCACTGTAGCTACAATCCGGGAAACTGGGAAAATGGATAGAATCGGAGCATTTTACAAAATTTGGGTGCATTACAGTCAAAATAATATTATGCCCCTAAAAATAAATAAATAAGAAAAATTGTACAATTTTTATTTATTCTGTTTGCTGAAGATATTCTTTTGTCGTTCTTAAAAATCGTCAGTAGCATTCCGCAGTAAATTGGAGAGGACAGCCTATGTATGTCGGTCGCCGTTGTGCATCGTGTTTGCAGTGTGTACTGTTACGACGGCGAGAAGCCGAAACCCATTTAATATAGGAACAAATAATGGAGCGGAGATAGACATAATGGTAAACATCTCTTTTATGTTGCCTAAAAGTATGTGGAATAGGTCGCATTATTGAGAACAATAGAGAACTCCCAAAAAAGATGTGCCAAAAATGCATCGGAGAATTCAAGTGTACTCGTGTTATAAGGTTAGCATTGCGATTTTCCCGAATATTCATCACATAAACATTTTAGTAAAGAAACTAAGCTAATGTATCATTACTAACTTCAATAAACGTAGCAACAATTTAAATTGTTGAAGAGAATTTTTGTCTGTCATATTGTAAAATTTATTAAATGAATGACATTACATTTTATATTGTACGACAAGTTAAAATGTGTGGTAGTGATTAACCGGAAGGATGAATGTGATTAACGAAGCAAAAATGAGCCAAATCAGTACTGTGTTGTAAGAGTGTAACGGCAGCGAAAATGGGGCAATGCCCCCAAAAAACAACAATGGTGCGGTGTTTGTGAGAGCCTACGGCTTTTGGTTTTATTTTCTTTGTTGGAAGCCCCGTAGGCCGGTGTATGTCACCCTATTTTTTATTTATTATATTACAATTATTTATTGAAATGTTAATGTAGACTGTAAGGCTATGATACCGAAGTTTTCGGATCGGTCTATACAAATCACCGCGGTAATTTTGAAAATAGGCCTATCGGAGTGTAAGGTCGATAATTGATTCTGTGGCCTCAAAATGACTTCTGTCATTCCCTGGTAATTTTGACCGAATCCTCAACAAATACACTCCGGTATATCACCCTTCTCACTCTGTGACCTCTAAGCAACCTCTGCCTTTCCCTAACAAATTTGACCTATTTCGAATGTCTCCTCCATTGGTTGTTTCATCGCTATACCTACCCTCTATACCATCTCGGACTTTCCCCTTCCGTTTTCCGGGTGATCTCCGCGCCACCCCACTCCCAGTAGTACTTCGATAGACGAACCGTCGATCTAGGTTATCCCCTGTGGATCCCGGTAGACTCTTTGTTGGTTTATGTGTTATACTTATAATAGCCTTTTCTCTATCGAAAAATAAATTAAATCAATTGCCTCCATATTTAAGACGACGGATGTAAATTGTTTTGGAACGCCATATTAATTTCAAATGTTTTCGTTATTGAATTTATTTTTCGGTGGTTTAGAAAAGATATAACAATCATACTTGAATATTTAATGCATCATTTTACTTGCGCGTAAATTAAGAAGCCAGGCTATTTTATTTCGCTCTTATAACTTGATTACGTACAAAAGAGCGAAAGTTTACATTTGAAAATGTCTTAGGTAATATAACTCCATATAGAACTAGGCCCCTCTCACTGTACGCTACTTTAATACATCAATTGAGTGTTTACGTTCCGATTTGAAAGTTTTTGTTTAATTTTTCCATACAAAAATTTCTAACCATTCTCAGGATTTTCACTCTCCATCCACTGATTTCGCCCTATCATAAACCGGTTTGGGTTCCTCAATAATAACATATTGTATGATAATTGCATGAAAAATTTATATATCCGAAACGGTGATCGACCAAAGGATATTTATTACAAAGGATTTACCATGAGAGGATCTGTCGCCAACAGCAAACGCCGGTACAATACTGATTCAAGGAGCCGGAGCCGGTGGCCACCGTTCGTTGCCACGGAGTAATTTCTCCGACCCAACCTGCCAGGCTCAAACTGTCAATATGTTGGCCGATAAACGCGCTGAAACGCTTCGGGGGAACCCTTAACGCGCAAACCTATGGTTTAACCATAATTGCGAAGGGTATTGACAGAATAATTACGCCCTGTGGATGAATTTCTTGATTTTTACTGAACCGCTAAATCCACGTTTAACAAAAAATTAATAGTTTGGAATGCCTGTTTTGTGGTGTGCGCGCGTTTGGAGTATTGTGGGGGGGGAGTAGTTTTCACGTTCTTCCATCTCCCCTCGCTGGTTTGGTCTTTTGCTAGACCAGTTTCGGCTGCTCGCAATGCAGTAGCATTCAGAGTCAGATAGTACAAGTGAAGTATGTGACAGTGGAAACAGCATGCCCCACAAGCGTCCCATGTGCCGAAGTAACTCACGATGGTGCTGATAGCAGAAATATTATGCTTCGGAGCGCGACTAACTAACCAGCGTGTAGTCAGATTTGACTGTCTCCTTTCTTTATTTCGTTATCCTTTTATACATTATAACACAATAGGTAGAGGGAGATGGCTAAACGCAGGTGTCCGTGGGGGGGGGGGGGTAATAAAAACCTCGTTGATGGCCCGCAAACTTGTCTCCGATATTGACATAAAAGGTGAACTTCTGGGAACATATCCTATGCTCCACCTGAGCAGGTAACGTTTATGGTTGTGCCCGTTATTATATCTCCTCTGGCAATGTTTATAGCCTTAGAGCCTGAATGAGTAATATTTACAGTTGCCACTTTATTAGACCTCATATATCCATTATCGGCAGTCCTTTCTCCCACCTTCTGGTGGTAAGATATATATATATATATATGTGTGTGTGTGTGTGTGTGTGTGTGTGTGTACAACAAATTAATAATGTTCCAACTAAATTAATAACTCCCCAAAATACTGAGGCAAAAATTCAGTATATGAACACGTATGAACAACAGAGCGTGCTAGGCCGCTCCTTCAGTAGTGGGGTCGGACGTAAACAACTGCCCAAGGATACTTTTATCAGCAAAATTACATCGATATCGGAAATTGGCCGTATTCGGAAAGAGATAACTGTCTTTACCCTGTAAGCAATTATGATAGCGAAAATGCGCTTTATTTAAAACAAACACAAAGCCGAATATTTCTTTTTTAGGGCACTGCGGTGAATGGGGGAGGATATTATGCCTTTTGTAGTTGAAAGCCAGATCATTTTTATCACTCTTCACTTTATCCCCCATTTATTATAGTGGTAACGACGGTATCCGATCTGTTGTCACAGAACAAGTGACAATGACAATGCAAACAGGATGCCTCACAAGAATCCAACGTGCCACAGTGATTAACACCGCGACTGAAGATGGCGAGCAGCCGAAATCGGTTTAGCAAAAGACCAAACCAGCTAGAGGAGTAAATCTACGGTACTCCAACCCCTCGCAGACCAGAAAACTGGTATTCCAAATATTTATACCGTTTACCGTTACAAAGTGGTATTCCACCATGTTTCTAGACTTCATCGTCTGGGCAGAAAAAAGAAAAATTAATTTCCCAAATTCGGCCGGCCGAACAACTGCCGGACGTGGCGAGATCAGTGTGCGACAACTTACGTGCACGTGTGTTCATTATTATGAGCGCCATTACGATCTCAAAATAACTCCTAAAGTAGAACTGGTCGACTGGCGGGGGCTGGGGGGGGGAAGAGTAAGTGATTACAAATGTTCTTTAGACTGTTCACCACAGTAATAGAGTGTTCTCGGAAGTTGTCGGAATGTGGATCTTCTGGCTTTCATTTGGGCATTTTTTTTAAATTTTTCTATACTCACTGGTAACAATCATACCCGGCGAACAGGCCCGAATAATTATCAGTTTACGACTGTAAGGCCTAAATTTACGCGCTAACAGCCGTGGGAGGCGGCAGCTGCGTCTCAATTTTTTTGAGGTTTAGGCCGTATGAAGCCGCCTCGGGAAGCTTGTCAATGGGTTACTGAAAAACCGTTGGTCTTGATTTTTTTTTATTCCATTAAAAATACTTTCTATAGCCCCGAATATTTTACATAATATTCGCAGTCACGTGGTTTTTTGCGGTAGAATTTATTGAATTGTGCGGTCCCACGCTACTACTCACCAATAAATCAGTCTCGCACTCCTCTGTATCCACTCTCCGATTCGGTCTCATGACTGATCGGTGTCGACTTCTCGCCACCTCTAGTAACGTCAGTAAATGGGTGAGGAACTTAGGCATGTTGTTCTCAGAGTAACAGGGCAGACCGATTGCCCTCCCGCCATTGACCCACTCAAAATGAGAGCAAAGTTTTCATTGATGCAAGACGAATGAACTAAAAAAAACTTCCTACCGCCAAGCGAAGTGCCTCATTATTTTTCCTGACGCTGCTGATGATGGCGAATGATAGTGGGGCAGTCGACATGCGGCTTCACTGTTATGATAGCGAGAAGGTGAAATCGGTCCAATATGTGACCGACTGGGGACGGAAGATCGCACAGGAGATTACCGCTCTATTACTATAGAATAAAATAGTATAATTTCATCATAATTTCAATTATATTTACTACATAAATGTTGGCACTGTATGTGCGTTGACTTATTACAGTGGTCAACCCAGTAATAACTAATTTTTGAAAAATATGGAGACGTCCCTGCTTTTTTACTAAAATGAGAAACTGTCATTTCTAAAAAAACTTATTTCCAAGTCAACCGATTTCTATTTTTACTATTAACGCTATAAATGAAAGACAAAAAGTGCGGGGGCTTATCGCGATTATTTATTTGCATCCTGACTAACGTCTTCCGTCATACGCTAGCGTCGGATCGTTCTCCTGTCATCACTGTTGCCGCCAACGTTAATTTCCGCCTCTCAGGTCATGAGATCATTCCCCTAAAGTATCACCGGCCCCTGCACGCTTGGTAGTTTGGCGTCTTACTGCCGTTCCCGGTAGTGAGGACTTCGAAAGAGTCCCTGGGTGTCAACTAGAGTTACAAGAGGGAAAGGATATTTGTTTCAGCAGGATATATTTTGGCAACACTCGTTTTTTTTACTGTTCAAAATTAGGCGGAAGACAGATTTGTGCTGAAGGGTGCATACAGCGCATTAAATTTGGAACAGGACGTTCGATACCCAGTAGAGGTACTATGGGATATTAAGGTCAGAATACAGTCTGGCCATTCGACACGAAGCATTCGAAATATACCGGACTGTAATGTTTAAATTTACATCGTTTACTGTAGGGAAGTTTTGTCATTATGTACATCGAATTGGTCCCTCGACATAAATATCAATTTATCAATGAGGAGGGCCCAACTACCATACATTTACATGTAACAGTCCTTTAAAGTGTAAATTATTTTAAACCTGTTTATTAAAATATTTTAATAATCAAACTAAACCTGTTACTGAGTCATCTTTAATAGCGTATCATTATTTATCTCTAATTTATAACTCGAGTTATCCCTTGAATACCTTTTAGTATAATAGGCCTGATCTTCCTACGGAATATCCTGTTTTTGTTTCTAATAATTTAGGATTTTTGTTTCCCGCACTTGGTGTTCGGAATATATTCGCTTGCGAGTATTCATTTCGTACTAAGCTAGATAGACCGGTTAGGCCATTATCACCTGCCGATTTATTCATTTAACAATATCGGAAGCAGTAGTCTATACGGTTACTAATCAGTAACGGACAACTACTTGAAATGGGTAGAACCCGAAACCGGTTTATCTCTGTACAGTGTAGGTGAGCGGAGAAAGCAAATCGCACAGCCGAACGATGTTCTGAACAATGTACAAACAGCTTAATATCTTCTAGCGAATACTGTCGGACCGTTGAAATGAATTGAATTATCTTTGAGCATTGTCTCTTCAGTCTGGGAATCATGTTCATGGTGAGCGGGAGGCCATGGAGGTATATAAAAAAAACCTGCAAACAATATCCAAACCAATTTAACGACCGAAATCGGTATTAGCCTCGATGGCTAAGCATTAATATTCCGATTGGGCAACAGAGCATGAAGTAAATATTGACACGCTCAACAGTTAGAAAATGAGCTCCACTATCTCTAATCATCCAATCTGTCGGTTTCATACCGTACATATGGTAGAAATAATTTTAAAACTGCAGTATTTCTACTTTTCATTTGGAGGACGGCTATGCAAAAATTAATTGAGCCGTTGGGCGGGAGACCTAAATGAGAAAATCTTATCGAAATAGGTCAGCGCACTTAAAATCGTCTCTGTTCTCAAGGGAAAAATAAAATTTCACGATTGCATTTTCTAGAAAAAACTTTATTACGCAATGAATTATATTCAAGAATTGTTTATTCAATTATATTTGGTATTCAAGTCATTCCTTAAACAAGAAAAATTACACTTCCCTAAAATCAACATGGCGTTTAACTCCGCTCTTACACACAACTTTTTTTAGTTTTAGCCCGTGTGAGGCACTAACACCCATATTACTTATTACTTGTTCTCTTATCATTCTGAAATAAAATTAGGAACTTTAATGAAATTTAAATTTTTATCTATTAAAGCTTTAGGGACATACATAATAATTCTGTTTTAGGCCTTAAAGAGATGCCATGAAATTACAAATTACAAGTTCCGTTTTCGGGATTCTCGCCATCCTCAGTAATATACAGCGAATAACATCGCGCTCACGGGACCCTGTCACTTAAGTGATGATATACCAAGCCTCCCCCCTCACCGGCATATGTCCTAGAACATTCTCAACATTATCGAGAAGAGTGAACACTGAGCAGGCGGTTATTTCCGACCTCAGTGCCACACCCCCACCATGTCTATCAGGATTTATAAAATCCGAATTTATCAAACCCAGATTTGTACTTTGAAATTACATAAAAAAAGCGTTTTGCATATCGCGGCCGTGGCTTGAATGTTTTCCGAGATATCGTCTTTATACTTTTTTAAAACTTTCCTCAGTCCCGGCCTGAAACTAAATTAACATTGAGCTAACTAAACAGTAAACAAATTGAAACATCATTAGAGGAAAGGGAAAGAATTAATTCAGTTTTATTTTAAAATCTCTTTTTTTGTGATTTAATGTTAGGTAGAATATTTGGAAAATCTTCGCCAAAAGGAATGTAGGCTATTGTGTCAAGGATCGATAATTGCGACTGCTCATTGGTCGTATACGAAATTAATCAATTTTCATTCCCTCACAACTCAAACAGCACTTTGTTGGTTACTACCATCAACCTCAATAATAAGTTATAACACGCGCTTTTATTATTAATGTAACCAACAATAAATTTCTAATTTAAAAATGACAATTTAATTTTAAATTTCTGTGCTTTCGATTTTTTTAAAGTACTCTAGACACCACCCACCAGGATATTGCATACAAACTTCACTACAAAACCTGCAGACTAAAACGCCATATGTATGAATATTTATTTTTTATGTCAATCTCAAATATTAAAGCGTCCTTTACGCCTGGGATCTCCAATTAAAATGTTAGTAATAATATAAGAGATACTATTCTGACTTATTTAAAATTATTTTCACTTTTTAAATCCACAATTTAATTAATTTTTTTGTAGGGCAAAATGTCGCTAGTGTCGACTGGCACCAGTACCAATGGACAATGATTCCTTAATAATTTTTCATTCGTGATATGGTAATTTGATATGACATTCAAATGCACAGGAGAGGTAGAAGGGCCTACTCCATAAGCAATGCCAGTAACAATATAAACAGGTGGCCAGAATAAAATTACAGACAAACTTGAGTACAAACTTCTATTCTTAGTAAAACCTCGCTGAAATGTCGAAATCGAGTTTATTACTTCATCCAACATTTTTCTTATTAGTAATAAACAAGGCATACAGTTCATAATAGCGCACGTCCCAGTTGCAAAATTCGTCTGGGAATCTATGAGGTTTGAAGTGTGCAAGTTGACTGACATAAGTGACTGATACACGTGCTGTTATCTAGCGGTATATACTCAGAACAAATATGACCTTCTGATGGTAAATGAAATTCAATGAAAATCTTGAAATAAAAACCAATCGAACAGTTTCAAAATTAGTTTATAGATTTTTATTTCATATTTCGACTTAGTGACTATGGGAAATATTCATTTTATTGTAACTACATAATATATACAGTTAAGTTAAATAAAATACAGTTACATAATAAAATATCATAGACAGACATTTTAACTGATATGTACTTTTATTTTTCATTTACAAAATATTAAATGTTTATAAGTAGAGTTGGTGTTGATTATTTTTCTTTACTTGTAAGCAGGTAAAAGTAATATATAAGGATATCCCAGAAGATTTCACTATTGTTGATATTTAACATTTATAGTGAGACTTAACCTCACAAAGATTGTAGAGTCTAACTATGTATACGTCACGGTTATACACGCTAGATATACATGCTGGCAGAAAATGTATTAATTTATAGCATTTTGATCATAGGAGGAATAAGTGAAATCAATAGCATTTTTTAATACTATTTTGTCAGATGATATAATACAATGAGATATTAAACTAATCATTTCAAATATTTTGTTACAGGTGGACCAGTTTTTATTCTAAAAATTTTAATGTTAAAAAAGTTACTTTGAAGTGAATTTTTAAGGTAATAATTTATTAATTTATCATCCATTAGTTCTATAAATGCTTAACAAAAATATTCTAGCCGATGTTATATATTTCCTGTAGGTTCGTGATGTTTCTGTCTCCTCTCGCTGGTTTGGTCTTTTGCTAGACCGGTTTTGGGTGCTCACCATCTTCAGTAGCGGAAGATGGCGAGCAGCCGAAACCGGTCTAGCAAAAGACCAAACCAGCGAGAGGAGACAGAAATATCACGAACCTACAGTATTCCAACCACTCGCTACTGTTGGGTTATAATAAATAAGCATCAATGTACATATACTGGTCTTTTATTATTTTAATTTCTAAGCCCGTGTTTAGAATGCTTTCAAATAAGTATTATGTACTAGTAATAAGTAGAACGTTTGTTCCAATTTTTGGTTCAGATATTTGAGTAGGTGATCCTTCAGTAATGTTTTTTGTTGGGCTATTGTGAATTGTCCAATAGCTCTTGATATTTAAATGGAGTGTTAAATTTCCCCTAATAGTGGACTATAATATTGCATTTTTTTAATTTAATTCCTTCATGCTGTAAACTTCCACTGTATAATTTGTTATTTTATGCTAGTATTGTTCATAAAAATATTCTGAAAATATTCTAAAAATATTCTAAAAATATTCTAAAAATATTCTAAAAATATTCTAAAAATATTCTAAAAATATTCTAAAAATATTCTAAAAATATTCTAAAAATATTCTAAAAATATTCTAAAAATATTCTAAAATATTCTAAAAATATTCTAAAAATATTCTAAAATATTCTAAAAATATTCTAAAAATATTCTAAAAATATTCTAAAAATATTCTAAAAATATTCTAAAAATATTCTAAAAATATTCTAAAAATATTCTAAAATATTCTAAAAATATTCTAAAAATATTCTAAAAATATTCTAAAAATATTCTATTCTAAAATATTCTAAAATATTCTAAAATATTCTAAAAATATTCTAAAAATATTCTAAAAATATTCTAAAAATATTCTATTCTAAAATATTCTAAAATATTCTAAAATATTCTAAAAATATTCTAAAAATATTCTAAAATATTCTAAAAATATTCTAAAAATATTCTAAAAATATTCTAAAAATATTCTAAAATATTCTAAAAATATTCTAAAAATATTCTAAAAATATTCTAAAATATTCTAAAAATATTCTAAAATATTCTAAAAATATTCTAAAAATATTCTAAAAATATTCTAAAAATATTCTAAAAATATTCTAAAAATATTCTAAAAATATTCTAAAAATATTCTAAAAATATTCTAAAAATATTCTAAAAATATTCTAAAAATATTCTAAAAATATTCTAAAAATATTCTAAAAATATTCTAAAAATATTCTAAAAATATTCTAAAAATATTCTAAAAATATTCTAAAAATATTCTAAAATATTCTAAAAATATTCTAAAAATATTCTAAAAATATTCTAAAAATATTCTAAAAATATTCTAAAAATATTCTAAAAATATTCTAAAAATATTCTAAAAATATTCTAAAAATATTCTAAAAATATTCTAAAAATATTCTAAAAATATTCTAAAAATATCTGAAAATTCTCCAAATCATGATGGCAAACATTGCAGAAAGGTTTCCTTTATTTTCAAATTGTTCCAAAAGACAATTTAAGACGTTGGGGAGTTGGGAATTAATATTGTTTGTAGGGAAAAAAATTAGAACCCGAAAATTCGACTATTTGTTGTAAAATTTACACTAAAATATTAACTAATTTCAATATCAAATTAGATGATGGTGAAGAATTGAATCATTCTGGACAAGAATAATGACTCAGCTGCCCTTTCGGAGGACGCGTCGGAACCAAACAGTACTTACCCAGTGGCCGTGGCCAGGACTCAGTTGCCCTTGCGGACGCGGTTCAATAGCACACGGCGTCTTTCTGGGACGTACAGTTGTAGCCCATAGTAAGGGAAATTTAACAGTACATTTAAACATCAAGAGACCTATTCGACAATCCACAATAACATAGTTTAACACTACTGGAGCATCCAATCGCACTCAAACCATTAACCATTACAAGACTAAAGAAATAAGTGAATTGAAGGAAACAAAATTAATTAATTAAATAAGTAAAAAATAGTTCCAGGACTGCATGGGAGGACTTCAAAATTTATCACAAAATATTTCACCTTCTTAAAATGATTTATTTTTGGTCATTCCAGAAGGACTAAACCAGATATATATATTTTTAGAATTCTTTTCAGTTTCCAGGTAGGATGCCAAGTGCAATACAATTAAAAAGAATTAATAAATCAATTTTTACAATTTAAAACAGGATTTTATATTTAACAGTAAAAAAAATTATTTCAAATAATAAACTAAGATCTTGCTTATTCTAAGGATGAAAGAAGCAAATTGCATTTAAAGGGCACAACGAATGCAATTTATCAAAAAAAGAAAAATACTGTAACAGTTGTACAAGGTTTTCGACCTATATACTTCAAGTGTTAAATTCAATTTTCCTTTATATAATTAAGTTCCTGATTAAATTTAAACAGTCCTCTTCAGAACATTTTGTTTAGCTTACCTGTTAAAAATAAAGATTCAACAATAAACACCTATACAATGAACAACTAAACATTAGTTTTCCACCAACTCCATGATGGGGAAGATTTCTGAAGGAATCCAAAGAGAAATGATGTGTTATTGCAAATGGGAATAATGTCTCTCAATTATGGGGTTTTAATATGAAACTGTTATACAGTAAATTAACTTCAAGAAAATAAATGTTAACTAACTGTTAATGTTAAATGTAAATGTTCTTGAAATAAATGTTTGTCAGGAAGTTTTGAATATTTTATTATCCTAATTATAATTATTGACATTATATAACTGTTGTTATAATAAATCAGGATATTTAGGTTAATAATTATAAATGAAAATAATAGTATAACATTCATTGAAAGAAACCTGTACAAAACTATGTAATAATAATGAATGAATTGTATTAAAGTCAGTATTTTCCAATCAATTTCATCTTTCTATTATTTTATTTATATAAAATTAATTAATATGTTTCTGCGGCCTGTAAATTAATATATTTCCTGCAATTATGTAAAGCATTACAAATAAAAAATACTGTAGTCTGACACTAAAGTCTTTGTGAGTTTAAGGCCCCTAAAAAAACAAGAGTATACAAAAGGTTTATTCTTGTCCAAAATAACTCAAAGTTCTTTTCCATCAATCTACTCTGATATTTATATTAGTTAAATTAATATTTTATTGTAAATTTGACAACAAAAAATAGAATTCTTGAATTGTAATTTTATTCCCCCTAGAACAAAGTTTATTCCCATCTTGGAGAAAATATTCTTGTGGAACAAATTGAAAATATAGGAAAGTTCTCTATGATGTGTGCCAGCATGACTTGTAGAATAAGGTACTACCTTATACTTTTTAGATTTTTCTATAAACTATAATGGAATTAAATAACACTAACTATACATGGAAAATGTAGAGCATGAAGAAATTAATGCAATGCCAGATTGATAGCTCACTAGTAGGGGAAATTTAACACTCCATTTAAACATAAAAACCTATTCGACAATCCACAATAACCCAAAGAATAACACTACTGGGGCATCCAATCGCATTCAAATATCAGAACCAAGAATTGGAACAAGAGTACTACATATTATAAGTGTACAACACTTATATTAGAGAATTCGGAAACCAGCCTTAAATATTAACATAATAAAAGACTAATATAATTTACATTAAACCTAATTTATTATAAATCACGTTGCATAAATAAACAGCGCTTTAAAGGTATAAACAGAGGTGTATTTCTTATATGAAGAATGTAATGTGGATTCTATAGATTAATAGCCAGTAAGTAATGTAGACCAGGTTTCAACCTATATTCTTCAAGTGTAAGATTTTATTTTTATTACAAGATTATTTTTATACAACATTCTTAAACAATAATAGTTAAAATCCACAGTATTAGCAGCTATTGCTAAACTCAGTTATTTGATAAAGAAAACTGCTTTCTAATGAGCTTAACTAACGTTTAGTTTAGAACATAAAGTATATAGTTTATTCTAAAGTAAGAATTATGAAGAGTTTTATTCTTTTCCTTTAAATTTTCGTATGTTTAAACATTTAGAATTTTATAAAACACTCCCAACAACTATATTTTTTTAATGAAGAAAATATTTTCGTAATGAAGAATAAGATAAATTTTAAAAGGACATTTGCATGCATAAGCTTAAACAACAGATTAAGTTGTTTCACATTCACAAACGTTAACACAGATTACACTTTTGAATATTAACATTTTCTAACGAATTACGCGATTTTCAAATTGTACGGGGAAGCCTGCAGCTAGCGCCATCTCGGTAGACTCAAGCAAACGGTCCAAAGAGATAGTTGAATATAGAAAAAACTCTGATGTTTGTTTTATGTTATCTTACATTTCAAAATCTAAATGTACAAAATGATGTGTTCTATTTTTATCAATGATTTTCATTGTTTAGTATATAACTGTATTTTACTTAAGATTTACCTTCAAATAATCCTACCTAATTATATATTTACAGAACATGCTCTTGTAACTCTGTTTTCTTTGAATAATCTTTCAAATTTCCAATACTTATTCTCATACAAAAAAACCATAATAATAATTTTTTTATGATCACATAAAACTAAAGAAAAATAAATCAATTTACATCCATTGTTTTTATATATTCTTTTCAATTAAAAATTGAATATTTTAGTTTGAATTTAACATTATAGGCCTGTAAACAGTTTTGATGTTTCTTGATTTTGTTTGAGTTCAAAATTGAAGTATACAAAAGGCTGTTGTATTTATCTGAATATCAATTATTTTTATTAAGAATTCACTTGAAAAACATGCATAACATGCATTAATTTGAATAAATACTTTCTACATATTTTCTTTAATTATAATGCTGAATGAAGAAGTGTTGATTGTTATTACTATCAATTATGCATTATATTACATGATATTTATATTGTCACATAATTTATTCATGTGTATTTGATAAGGAAAACCTGCAGTTTTATAGAATGCTATTGATTTGGAAAGATATCACACATAAGTTGGTATTTGAGTAACTAATTATCCATTAATGAATTAAGCAATATTTATCAGCATTGATGCATAATGGTGATGTATATCCCTTTTGTTTATTAAAAGAGGACATTAGACATTATATATTAAAAGAAAAAGGGATTGGTGTGTTAGTTTCAAATAATTAGTTAAAGCATTTTTTCTGGAGTTCATCACTAAAGTATTATAATAGATTATTAATAGTATTTAGACAAAGCTATTATCTACTTAGTTTAATATTGAATAATAATAAAAATATAGAATTGTAAGAGTATTTGGACACTCAATTCCCATAGTTAGAATTGTTAGTATCATGGTATATGCAAAAGTGCTGGTAGAAGATAATTTTAAATTAAAATAATAGTTAAAATCAATTTAAATCCTATTAAATGAATTAAATGTAAAGTATTGAATGTATTAACATACCTTGTGTTACTGCAGGATGCTATCTCGACTGGTCAGAGGTGAAGCAGTTAGGCCTGAAACAAATTAAAATAAAATATTAGTCAACTAACACATATATATATATATATATATATATATATATATATATATATATATATATAAACTTATAATTAAGATATAAATAATGATGTATATACGTTGACAGAATTCATGTCATTTATTTTTTAAATATCTAATAATTTTGTTATTTATAACAGTAAATAGTGGGGCAGTGTCACTTTGAAAACGTACACTAACTGCAGATATGAAGATATCTGATATTGCTTGGTATTAAAATTGATTATTCTGGTTTGCATGCATAACCTGTTGGCATATTTCAATTTTTTATTGTAAAAGTCTTCCATAAATGTTTAGATTCCAGATAGTTTTTATATGTAATAGGCGACTTTTACTTGATTAAATTATCATAATGTAATTATCCCTGAAACTGAAAAAACTGGTTCTTTCAAATTAAGATTATATTTAACTTTTAACTTAAAGCATACCACGAAGAGATGTTGTCGGAAATGTTTCCACATCAGATTAAGTTGTTTCACATTCACAAACGTTAACACAGATTACACTTTAGAATATTAACATTTTCTAACGAATTACACGATTTTCAAAATGTACGGGGAAGCCTGCAGCTAGCGCTATCTTGCTAGACTCAAGCAAACGGTCCAAAGAGATATTTGAATATAGAAAAAACTCAGGACCTGTATAAAGATATAGGCCTTTACTCATTTTAAATGCGGAGACGAAACAATAACAAGCCGCGAATGGTACAAACTAAACTTAACTCAGAAGAAATTGGACAGCAAACGTACAGCGGTTGAAATCGTTTTTCTCTCAAAACTAAGCCAGGGTGGCCAACAGTGGCCAGCCACTAATTCCTTATGAAATATATTTTATTTTAATTAGTTTTATTATAATTAATCACATGAGGAATAAAATCATTTGAATATACTAATTAAACAAATTATACATTTTGTAAAAATGTAAATTACTGACACAACTCATAGTGACACAATTACAATGAAACCCTAAAAATGTTTTATGAAATGCCAACATTTTCTCTTTAATTTAGGCCCAGGATTAATTCTTCTTTTTTAATTTTACACTGTAAGATGATCTATCCAGATGTAATACACTATACTATTTAAGTATTTCGGGAACTTCTTGGATTTTTATCAATATGTATTTACAGTATGCTGCTTAAGATTGAATTATATACCCACCCCTTGGATTATTATTTTAATTGAATTTACTTCAGAAAATCACACTTAAAGTAGACACAATTTGTTGTCTAATACTTCATCAATATCACTGTTTATATATTTGTTTTCCTTGTGGTAAAATCATTACTCAAATATACATTAATGATATAGGCTAATTGTGCTAAATACCTGAATTCTTCTTTTATATATCCCATGAGTTTTGGTCCAATACCTCCACCTGGTAACATTGTAACAGTATGTCGCCCGCCATACTGAGCTCTGGGAACTGCTATCTGAAAAAAAAACAAACAAAAATTCAGGGCTTGATGAGTGATATTATTTATCATTGTTTTTAGGCATTCTTCATTATTATTGCATAAAAATACAATAATAACATATTACATACACAAAATAATGAAAAAACAGTGCTGAGTCCATATTAAAAACTTACAACCTTCCTAACGACTGGTGTCTTATGCTGGATGTCAAAGGCAGATAATGATGCTGCCTGAAATAATAATTAATTGGATGAAATATGTAATTAGCTTATATTAAAAGACATCATACATATCTGGTAGTTGTACTGATGTAAATTATCAAACATTATCAAGTTTGTTATTTCAATTGATGTTTTATATATTGTAAAATATAAAGTTCTCTGTTGCCGTTCTGTACAACTATTAATAATCATTTTTTCTGGATAAATGGGTTTGTTTGTGCTCTTAAATGCAATCTGCTTCTTTCATCCTTAGAATAAGCTATATCTCTGTGTATTATTTCATAATATTAAATTAGGAATTATAAAATTCCTTTTTAGCAAAGTTTTAAACTCATAATATATTAATATATCATCCATTGGTTCTATAAGTGTTTAACAAAAATATCCTAGCTGATGTGATATATTTCCCCTTATATATTTTAACAAGACAACCTACCTTGCTTACTAGCTATTAAACTATATACTGTACATTACTTTCTTCATATTAAAAATAAACCTCTGTTTATACCTTTAAAGGGAATATATATATATATATATATATATATATATATATATATATATGCATATAATTTTTCAATGTATGTATTTGTAACCTTGAAACAATGTAATCGGAATCATTGATGCAAGGCACATGATACACATATTGATGATATGTTTCAGTACTATATTATTTCAGATAAGAACAATGAATATAATTGTCAGCATTACAAAGTCTCCTGAATTGAACACTAGGTACCAATACCACAACCACCAAGGTGATTAAAAACCAATTAAAAACTGATTAATTATTATGAAATTGAAATTTTGATAAATTGAATTCCAAAGGAAATAACAGTGAAGTGCTTCATATTCAAGCAAAAACCTTTGAAATGAAAGATTTTGTATTTGAAAAAGGAAATCTCTGAAACTTTTCACTGTCAAAAAATGGAAGATCCCCAAAAAGCAACTTCAACATAATTGTTTTTAGTATTGTAACTAAACAATAATAGTCCCGTTCTTCTAAGTTACTTCTAAAAGTTACTTCTTAAATTGAAGTAACTTTGAATGTTTAAATGACTTGCTCCCAATTCAATGATTTGGATTGGTTTCTTCCTACTCATTTAATATGTACACTTAAATACATATATTTCTAATTCTTTTCAATGAATTATTGAAAATAACCCATATATTTTTATTTCTTTTTCATGAATAGAAAGAGCCTGCTTTATTTTTATTATATGATAACAGTAACGTAGCAATTCCTTTTTCTTCTTTGGCAACATTGGTTGATACCGGAACGCGGCCATTGTCTTTTCTAGGACGTGAGAATCATATGATATTTGTCAGATTTATTCGTTCGATCTGATTTAACGAAAATAAAGAGAATGGCAAGTAGGATATGTTTAAGAGTTTCTGGCCGCTCCCTTCTCAAAGGACAAACTTACAAAGGGACTGAACAAAACATCAGGAAGGTAAATAGTTCTATTGAAATTTTAAATATTTAATGATCACGGTTTGCCGATTTTAAAACGCATTTAGCTGATGATTTGTTATATTGGCTTTAAAGTAAATCATATTTTAGTCCGCGGACGAACGTTTATCGGTGAAAATGATTTCGGGTTTAAACGTAAGGATAGGCACAAGATGTGTTATGTTAAAGGAATTTTGGTAAGGAATGTGGAAAATTGATGAGTTTTACACTTTTGTAAAACTTGTCTCTCGAATTTTACAGTGTCGTTTTCTCTGGATACCACCTTCACTGAGTATTTTGGTTCATAAATTCACCCATTTCCTTTAAACTGACACTGAGCTTCATTTGAATTTGTATTCATTTAATTCATAGCTTAATGCAATCTGTGATGAAATAATAATTCCCTACTTTTTTCAATTCCTTTTTTTAATTATTAAGTTCATGTAATGATAATGATGGTGTCCAAAAGTCAGGAAAATTCTCTGAGAATATAAAAGGTATTTATAACATTGCAGTAATACTTTCTATTTTGAATGTAGTCATAGTTATGTAGTTAAAGTGCGAAACCGTTGATTTTTAGTGTGAGGCATTAAGAATTTACATTCACAAAATAGCCATATCATTAATTTTGGTTTAGTACACATTCCCTCTTTTAGTGTGAAGTTTTTTATATGTGCTTAGTAATTATTTGTATTACTACTGTATTAGTGTAGTTTGTTATTTAGTTATTAATTAGGAATCTATTGACACTAAAGTCATCTTTTCAATTCCTTCTGGTATATTTGTTTGAACCATATTTAAAATTTGTTTGTTTCCATTAAGTCCCTACAATTTAACTGTTATTTATTGGTGGAGGTTTTAAATTATTGTTTTCATTATTGTTTGCTTTTCTTGTAAATAATTTTTCTGTAGGTATGGTAGACAGATGCTTTGATAAAGAGAAAAGGATTTTACTTTATTTTAAATTTACAATTAGAATAGATGGATCAATCGATGGAATAGATAGATGTGAGAGATATTCCTATTTCTCACTATGGCTTTTCTATGAAAGTATTTTTAAAATTTATAATAATTGTTTCTGTTAGACTAAGGTGCAACGATTGCATATAAAATAAGGTATATGTGGGATTTTGAATGCAAAGAAACCAATGTTTATTTTTTTTATTTATCACAAAGTTTGATAATGTTCATCAGTACAACTATCAGGTATGTATGATGTCTTTTAATATAAGCTAATTACGTATTTCATCCAATTTTTAATTATTTTCAGGCAGCATCATTATCTGCCTTTGACATCCAGCATAAGACACCAGTCGTTAGGAAAGTTGTAAGTTTTTAATACGGACTCAGCACTGTTTTTTCATTATTTTGTGTATGTAATTTGTTATTATTGTATTTTTATGCAATAATAATGAAGAATGCCTAAAAACAATGATAAATAATATCACTCATCAAGCTCTGAATTTTTGTTTGTTTTTTTTTCAGATAGCAGTTCCCAGAGCTCAGTATGGCGGGCGACATACTGTTACAATGTTACCAGGCGGAGGTATTGGACCAGAACTCATGGGATATATAAAAGAAGTATTCAGGTATTAAGCACAATTAGCCAATATCATTAATGTATATTTGAGTAATGATTTTACCACAAGGAAAACAAATATATAAACAGTGATATTGATGAAGTATTAGACAACAAATTGTGTCTACTTTAAGTGTGATTTTCTGAAGTAAATTCAATTAAAATGATAATCCAAGGGGTGGGTATATAATTCAATCTTAAGCAGCATACTGTAAATACATATTGATAAAAATCCAAGAAGTTCCCAAAATACTTAAGTAGTATAGTGTATTACATCTGGATAGATCATCTTACAGTGTAGAATTAAAAAAGAAGAATTAATCCTGGGCCTAAATTAAAGAGAAAATGTTGGCATTTCATAAAACATTTTTAGGTTTTTACTGTAATTGTAGCTAAGAGTTGTATCCGTAATTTACATTTTTACAAAATGTATAATTTGATTAATTAATATATTCAAATAATTTTATTCCAGATGTGGAGGTATACCTGTGGACTTTGAGGTTGTACAGATTGACCCAAAAAGTGGAGGAAATGAAGATTTAGAATATGCTATAACTTCAATAAGAAGGAATGGAGTAGCTATAAAAGGTTGTAACATTTGTACATTTAGTGCAATTGAAATCTGTCTATTAATGCACATTTCTTATGTGTCGATTAGGTCCCGACAAGTACTTACCTGGTGGCCGTGGCCTGAATTCAATTTTTCAAAGTGTGCCATCATTAGATAATAATAAGATATTTATTTTCACTGTTATAGGCAACATTGAAACCGGTAGTTTGGATACAGAAATCATATCTCGTAATGTTGCTTTGAGGAATGAGTTAGATTTGTTTGTGAATGTACTAAATTGCAAATCTTATCCTGGAGTAACATCAAGGCATAAAAACATTGATATTACTATTATTAGGCAAAATACTGAGGGTGAATATGCCATGCTAGAACATGAGGTATTGTAAACTATTTTTTATTTATAATTACATGTTATTATATATTATATAATAAGTGTTATTTCTAATGTTATAAATTATTATCTATTTATACATAATAGTAATAAGTCCATTGTGGTGGTTTATTATTTTTTAACCTACAGAGCGTTGATGGAGTTGTAGAAAGTATGAAAATAGTCACTAGTGAAAACTCTGAGCGTATTGCAAGGTTTGCTTTTGAGTATGCGAGGAAACATGGAAAAAGGAAAATGACCATAGTGCACAAAGCTAACATTATGTAAGTACAGTCTTTGCTTTATTAATTTTTGCTTAAATTTGTGGGGAGACGTGTGGGCTATAGGTATTGGTTTTAAACCATTGAGAACAAAGAAGTTGAGTTCTCTATGTGGATGTAAAATATCCTCAGATGTAAACTGCCCGTTTAGGCTATGGGACTATCTAAAACAAGTTCAATGTTGTATTTTTATTTAATATTGTTGATTTTAAATTTTTAAATTACACATACTCTGTTTGCCTAGAATATACACATCTTCAAATTTTTTCACAGGAAATTATCAGATGGATTATTCTTGGAGACAGCTCGCAGAGTTGGGAAAGAATACCCAGAAATAGAACATAATGATATGATTATAGATAACTGTTGTATGCAGCTTGTGTCTAATCCTCATCAGTTTGATATTATGATAATGACAAATTTGTACGGTACTATAGTATCAAATGTTATCTGTGGACTTGTGGGTGGAGCCGGTCTCTTGTCTGGCAGAAACTATGGAGATCATGTATGTAATTGATTTCTTTATCTTTCATAGTGTATTCAAGTATATTTTATATTTCGGAAGGAAACTATAAGCAGCACAGACCGCTGTTTATGTGATTATCATAATTCCTCTTTAATTTCATTATTATTGCATGTAATGACAAATTAAATGGATGCTTATGCACTAGAATAATAAATGTTACTGAACAAATTATTTTCCAGTATGCCATATTTGAACCTGGAACTCGAAATACTGGAACATCTATAGCAGGAAAAAATATTGCTAACCCTGTAGCCATGTTAAATGCTGCTGTAGACATGCTTTATCATTTAGGCCATAAAACTCATGCCGACATTCTTACTTCAGCTATAGATCGAACTGTAAATGTGGACAGAATCCATACTCCAGGTGGTATTTTTATAAATTTTGTTTCTTTACATTTTGTATACCAAAGTTTTATTTTTTTATGTATAGCATTCTAATTAAAGCATACTCAGTTCTTGATTCCCTACAAAATATAAATATTTATTAACATAATAACAGATAGATGAATTTTCTAGATCTTGGTGGCGAGTACAACAGTACTGATGTAGTACAAAATATTATAAAATATGTAATGGAAGCTACAAAATCAATGAAATGGTTAGTACAATTTAAGAATACTTTTTTCTTTTGTTTTTATGGGATTCCTCAAAATTGGTTTCAATCGTCACTTTTCTTAAGCTTACATGCTATGTAAGCCAAATTTTTCTTCAGTTGATATCTATCCTAACATCATAAGTGAAAGTATAAAACAGTGGTTGAGCTTTATGCTAATATGTTGTAGAACATAACAAATTAGTATGAATTGTTGAATATATGGGTTATAAATACAAAACTATTTATCATTAATATACAGCTGTTATTTCCAGAATAAATTAAGCCATATTGTAATTAATTAAATTCTATAATTGCAGAGTGATTATTTTACTAGTTTTCTTTTATTCATTAACATTAATAAATTGCTTTATTAATATTAATTATTACATTTAGCTTTGCCATATCTTTATCGTTTCTGTAGTGCCATTAAAATATCTTATCGTTTATCAGTTGGATTATATTAGTAAAGAAACATTTTCAATTTATTATTAGTTCATGTATTGTAGGACACCTTAATGCACGGTTCACGTTTTAGTATTTTTCAGAGATGTGTTACCTGGTTAAATGTCTGAGTTGAATTTTGGTTGCTACTCAAAGAAATACCTTTATAATACTGATATGGTGCCTAAGATTTGCATTTGTTTCACAATGTATAAAGCAAGCTATAGGTACTCTGAGTGCCTATTTTTATGTCTGTATTGATGTATGAATCGGTTTTTGCACCTACTTTTCTGTCATATGCACCACCCTAATAAATATACAGAAATACTGCTTACTCATAAGCATCTTGATGCTCTGTTGCCATTCTGTCACGAACTAACTGATGCTGGAATAAAGCAGAAATAGGCAAAAGAAGCAATTGTTGATAATATGTCACAGGAGTGATAATATTTCAAACACTTAGAGTCCCCGCTATATGATATGTTGAAATTTTAGATATAATCAGTCCTCAAGTAGTTTAACATTATATGTTCAGCCCAAACTTGACTCAAAATAACTCAGTTTGCATACCCGTTTTGTCTTTTGCACCCATTTTAGCTCATAATACCTAAACAGTGTTAAATTAGAATGCATTCTAATTCTAATACCGCTGATCAATCCCTGCCATTTATTCAAAAAAATTTAGCCTAATAGTTTTTCTGTATAAAGTCTTGTTTTTTACTTGAAGTTCTCTTTTTAAGTTTAGTAGAATTGTGGATTGTATTTTATTAAATATTACTTCATGGAAAAAATGCAACTACTTTCTTTTTAATCCGATCTGGATGTTTTCTATAACTGAATGGTTGTATGGTAGAATTTTGTCAATGTTTTTTAATATTTTTTGTTTTACTTCACAGGCAGCCGTTGCGACGTTCGTTTTTTTGAAACTTATTGTGATAAATTGAATCATCATGTCTGCATGCCTGTACTAATCTCCTACAGTTTTGTTTGTATGCTAGCTGTAACATGTATTAATATAAAAATATTTATTATAATTTCATCTTGTCCTTGTATGATTACCATGAATCGAATATGAGTGTGCTTAATTCAGTGTATTATTTAATGTTCATAGCATTCATGTTCTTATATAGCATGTATAGTTTTATGAAGTGAATTTTATGTAGATTTTTGCATAGTTCATTACACTTGAAAAACTTTTTTATTGCTGATAAAATGGCAGCAAAAATAGTGAATTTTAAAAATATTGCTGTACTTATTCCTCCAGACTTTTATTTAATATACAATTTTTTCATTGTGTATTCTACTAATTTGGCTGTTTCTACTTATGACTTCTTATTTAAACAATACAGAATTCCCTTATTGTTGGAGTTATGTGTAAATAATTATTTGATGTCATTACTATGCCAAATATGATTTTGTACTTAGTATGAAAATGATATTAGTAATATTAATATTATTAGTTTATAACTGGTTTTACTTATTCTGATTACTCAGAAAATGATAGTCTTTAATGTTAGTCATAATAAAGTAGTTTTATTTATACTTTTATTTCTATTATTTAAACATGCAATGTGATGTTTAATATTGTTATGTTCAATATCAGTTATTTATCTAAGACTGACATATTAACTTATGATGTTGAATACATTCCAAATTATTTTTTCTTTCAGATCCCTCTGCATGTTTTATTTTGAAAGGTAGTCACCTGGTTTTCCAACCATTCTGATGTCATATTTTGCTTAATGTTACAGGACTGTCCATTAAGGATAAAAGGTATTCGTTATACATGTTTGTTAATTTTACTTACAAAAAATATTTATGTTGATACCTAAATGGTATTTATATATTAATATTTATGCTGTATTTAAATAGGTAATAAAATAATGTAGTATGAAATTCATTTTGTAAGTATATAGTGTTTAGTACCAAAATAAATCTAAACAAAACTACAAATGAATCATTATTTACAACACTAACAATTACTGATATAAATCTAATCTATAATCTTTTATCTCCTATAATTAATATATTCCTATCAGATTCTAATTAAATGAAATAAGTACCTTAGAGAATAAATTTACAACAATTAAAAGATGACAAAGTGAAATCAAATATTATGTGACATATCATTCAAAATGGATATTGTGATACATATATGTCTACATTGGAAATAGTTTTTCCCCCATACATTCCATGGTTGTAGAATTCCATAGTTAGTTTTAGCTGAATATCTTGAGGGCCTTCAAGCGGCCTTATTAGTGCAATACCTGCTTGGTTGAAAGCAACTTTTGTGAGTGCAAAATGCTGACGAGTAGCAGGTGAAATGTCAGGTGGTGCTCTAGCCTATAACATAAAATAGAGTTTGGAAGTGAGTAATAATTCCAATTTTGATTGTTGAAACTGTGATTCAGCAAGTTGATCCTGAATAATGTATAATACCCGTTGTAACTCCAGATTGAAATCAACTGTTGTAGAAGACCAAAGGGGACCTCTCATGGAGAAAAGATCAATTTTCCCACTCCTCGGTATTGTTAAGTTTGAAACAAGTGTTATAAAATGAAATGTGTAACTGAGAGGTTTCTTGTGGCATTGTAGATCATCATCTGGGCAAGAATCAGCTTCTCTAGAGCACCGGCTAAGATGATATTGATAATTAGAATTTATTTAAGTATCATTATAGCAATATTATTTAATACAGATAATATATTTCCATTTTTAACTGTAAATAAATACTTACTTCTTTAGATGGTTATCTTTGATATATCCTGGAGGACATGATATTGATGTACATCTATAGTTGCCTCTCATGTTCAAGCACATTTCATCTCCAGTGCATACATTTTTGTCAAGGCATTCATCAATATCTGGAATTGAATGACTATTTATTTTGTAATGTTTAACAAATTTGCCATCTTTACTAACATGAATATAATGTTTCTTTCTCTGAGGTTTCTATCTGCATGTTATTTTATGTCTATTATACAGGTGATAGCTATGATTTAAATATTTTTTAGGGACAATACCATTTATTTACAAAAATATTCAAACATATGCTACAGTTTAATAGGAGGGAATAAAATGTACATTCTTAAAGTGAAGTTATTTCTTTTACCTTCACAAGTTGCTCCATTTCTACCTAATCTATATCCTTGTGGGCATTGGCATGAGAAAGAACCCAACTGATTGACACAGTATCCCATACAAAGTCTTTTATCATGGTACAGTTCACATTCATTAACATCAGAACATGTCCTAAAATATTAATTTGTTTCATTATATAAATAGTAACTGCAGTATTATATTTATCGAATTCCACTTATAACTATTATATTTAACTGTAAAATGAATGTTAGTATTAAAAAGGGTGTATACTGGCCTGTTATCATTGTTAAGTATAAATCCAGTTTTGCAGGTGCACATGAATGATCCCCACAAATTAATACAGTTATGACTGCATAGTCCATGTTGTTCAGTGCATTCATCGATGTCTGGAATATATTATATTTTATCAAAGAAGTAATAATTGCAGTCATTATATTTTTTTATATATATATATATAAAAACCCACCAACACATTTTGTTTTACCACTGTTCATTTTAAATCCAGGCTGGCAGTTCAGTATACTGGTGCACGTGAAGCTACCTCTTGTGTTTATACATCTCTGATTAGTTTGGCACATTCCACCTCTGTCGCATTCATTTATGTCTAGACATAAATAAAAATGTTATTTATGCACCTTATGTGCATTTTTTAAAAAGGGACACACTTAGCTGCCGTTTGAAGCTTTTTATCCAGAGCTATATTCTTCACTATGTGGATGGGTAATCAGATGATTACATTAAGAAATTTTAAATGTTGGCAATTTTTAAAATTAGTCTTTTCATAGACTTCTTTCGATGTTGCAGTTTTTCTAGATGAAGTTGAACTTACCCACACAAGTACTGCCACGGTTTTCATATCCTACCGGGCAACTTACACCGCAATGCCCCGAGGGACAGAACTCGGTTCGGGGTTTGGTGGTCGGTCTCACCATAGTAGGTGGAAGCCCCTCTTGGGGCTCGCGGGTTGCGGCTTGGACGACCTTCCCCGTATCAATGCCTGTCGTTCCGTTCTTCAAATCGCATCGGAACGAGCCCCGAGTATTCCGGCATTGGTACGCCTCCCCCATATACCTGCAGGTGTCCGTCCCAAGGCTGCATTCGTCGTCATCTAAACGGCCAAGTAACAATCCGCGTTTAGACCCAATTTATTATAAATATATTGTCAAAAATACCCGGAGAGTATCGGCGTAATATTGCATCGGAAAACTAGAAGCCTTTGAGTTATGACATATAGGCGCATGTTTCGTATAAGTTAGACCGAAAGGGTATGAAATGAAACTAATTGAACGGTTAGAGATTATCAAAAAGATAAAAACTCGCTCCAATACCCCTGAAAACGAGTTTGTTTCGGTCGAGCCTTTGGCAATAGTGGAAACAACGCTGTCAATATAGTCATAATAGCCAATACGATCGCCAAGCTGGTATGGCACGCGAAGAAGAATTGTGCACATTGAGGAAACCATGACCTCTAACCGAAAAGTGTGGCATTAACAGTGTTATACGTTATACCAGCGATACAGATCTGTTATAATCGACTGATCAAGGAGAGAAAAGATACACCAAAACTTCAAAGATGGACGTACCTTCGCACTGCCCTGTTTGGCTGTTGAGGGTGTAACCCGTGCCGCAGTTGGTGTACCTAATGCATTGGAACGAGCCAATGGTGTTGTCGCAACGCTGAGTCGCAAGGCAGTTGTGAAGGTTGACCTGGCACTCGTTGATGTCTGGAATCACACGAGTAGGAACAATTACTGGAATCAGTGAGCGGAATCAGCTATAGATACAGAAAGTTTTGTTTGGGACTTACCTATGCAGGCGTGGGTTATGCTATCGAGCTGAAATCCGGGTCGGCACACGCACCGAAAGCTTCCGACGGTGTTCTCGCATAGTTGCGTGCTGTCGCAGGGGCTATCGTCTATTTCTGTGCATTCGTTTATATCTGACGAAAACAACAAATAGAAGTCAATGTAATAGCACTGAAGGGACTCCACGAACAGAAATAAATATGTTGCTATTTAACGCGTACTGTTGTAGGCCAGCTGTTGGTCTTAAAGCTGATCTTCATAGGCCCGGTACGTTGCAGATTGCCACTTTTCGGGACTGTTTCTAAGAAAACTCCACTTGGTAGGAGAACTCAAACTTCCACTGTGAAGGCCCAAAAACGACCTTAGAAGACGAACACCTTAAGACTTTAGATTTAAGCCCAAAATCTGGATAAACTCCAACTGTTACCGGTTTAACCGGGTTCACACCCGTTAAAAGTGATTGAAACTCGTTATGTGTGTGTGTTTATTTAATAGGAATTGTATTTCTGTTTACTATTTTCCAATACGCTTACCTACACATTTGCCTATCGCGTCAAATTTGAATCCCAAGTGGCAGGTGCTAGGTTTAGGTGTTTCTTTCTTCACGCATTTGTAATTTCCGATCGTATTCACGCAAATTTCCAGGCCCTTTTTGCATTTGTTCGACCCGTCTAGGCATTCATCGATATCTGTAGAAAATCGAAAAATAATATTTCGGAGATATAATATTCAGAGGTTTTTGGTTAGTCTTCCCAGGTCCAAAGTTAAAATTTGCAAATGCTTCTTATTAGTGTTAATAAACGGTAAATTTTTTCATAGCGCAATTATTTCCATAATTCAACTACTTTTAGGTGGTACTTTCTTTTTAATCAACTCACCCTTACAAGTGGAGTTATTCCAATCGAGTCGAAACCCGGCCTCGCAAGAACACTCGTATCCAGTGGGAGTGTCCCTACAGATCTGTGTGCAAGAATTCCCGTCCGAGCATTTCAAACTGACAAATAATAAAGTTTAATTTAAAAATTGTTTAAAGTTCAAAGTAGTTAAAGGTTAAGAGTTTAAATTATTAGAAACAGGCTGACAGATAGATAATTACATTTTGGAGCTTGCATTGCAACCTAATACCACTTCACTTCATTTGGCCCGTACATATTAACATTCGACTCTAATGTAAAAGTGGTAATCGCACCATTTAAAACTTTTAAATATCTGAAAGGAGCAGACTTAAATTAAACTGAGAACCCTCAATAGATTTAAAACACGTAGATCTGATTGATCATGGGTGTCAAATTCATTTTGGTTCAGGGGCCACATACAGTCTAATTAAATGTCAAGCGAGCCGGTGCAATACAATCGTAAATTAATTACCTATAAATAATAATAATAGGTCCATTTTTCTCTTTATTTTCGTGCAAAGAAGTAGAAGTACATTAGAAAATCTTCATACTTAATCAAATATCTTTTTACAAAGCATATAACAACCTCAGTGTGTTTAAGACAATTGTTTGCACAAATACAAACAAAACTTTAAGTCAAAGGCATTTGGAGCTGAAAAAGTTGCCGCTTCTTTTACTCTAATTAAAACCATGCACCCTCCCTTTGACTGACAGTGTGCCCTTCTCCTCTGACTGACACCCTTGTGGACGATTTAGGAAATGGATTTTATTATGAATTTCGAGTTCGCGTCTTTTAAAAAATGTTTTACTCTCAAAATTCATCCAGCTCGTTTGGGATCCTTGGTTCAATGATGGAATAACGCCATTAAAAGCATCTTTTGATATCCATTCTGACGTTTTATGAATAACGTTTTATTACCTGGCTTTGTTCTTAGTCTGAACTTCAGACTTGCAGGACTTCTTGTCAGCCATGAGGTTGAAGCCAGGGAAACATCGGCATTCGTATGAGTCAGCGGTCGGGATGCATATGTGGGCGCAGAGCTCGCCGGGAAACATCTCGCACATGCTTGTCTCATCTGATCAGCCCAATTGTGAACGAAACATAAATAAGTAATCGTTGTTAGGTCATAAAAAAATATAGGTGAAAATATTAAGGAAATAATTTGCGCTTCGGGAATGCAAGTTAGTAAACAAAAAAAGGGCCGAAAAGTGTATCGGTTTCCTGCAAATACGCTCATAATTTATCTACCGGGTATTATACTGATTCAGTTCTGATTTATATAGGTCATCAACTTTCCGGTATGTATTTTTCTGTTTTTTTTTCAATAAAAAGACGTTCACTGATAATATCGGAAAGGTACACCAAACAAGGCTTCCGATATTAAAAACAACAATCGTGAAAATGAAATACAATAGTGTTTTAGCTATGACTAACCGGAGAAAAGTGAAATACAAAACTGTCTAACTGTCCCTCTATATTTCTTCGGACCAAGGAAGATATCTCCCATAACCGACATTCAGACACCCTTTCTTTGTCCGGAATCGGGTTTGGTCTCTTCGTTGTCTTTATTACTAGACTGGACATTTTGGATTAATACGACGTGATGTTTCAACATCAACCCACACACAACAGAAACTATTAACAATCATCAAAACTTCCCAGAGCATAAATTAGGTAACATTGTTTCAAATCTACCCGGATTGCTAAATCCAGCGTTAACACTTTTGTTGTCGAATTGGAAATATTTTAACGCCTTTATTACTAGCGCTCTAGCACGGCCTTTACAAGCTTTTTTGGGATGATCCCACCAATCATGGGGCGTAATACTGTGGGAAGAACCTCGGTTAGCATGGGTCGACCCCCTGTGATTGTAGTTCGGAAACCACTCGAGCGGGATCCAGTCGAAGGATTTTCCCCCCGGGTGTTGTCTACTTCCGACCTTTCGGAAATCATAACGGTTCCAATAATCAAGGTCCGACTTCTTCCCGCAGTACGACGCAATCCCATTGGAAGTTGGATAATGCAAGTTTCGGTTGCGGAAAGCTTTGCTCGTTTAATAAGAGTGCTCGTACAATGAATGGATTAACTCACCGGACAGCTTGTTAACGTTGTCGGCAGGAGGTTCCTTGTTTAGTACAGCCGGGTGGAGTTGCTTGAGTGAGTCTTTGCAGCAGGACTCGTAGGCCGAATCCCAGAGTCGTCCGAAACTTGTGCCTCCAGTCAAAGTGCATTGGCTCCCGAGGGACCCGGTAATAAGCCCGAGCCTGCAGGATTCGCAGCAGTACTGAAGAAAAGCGAAGATAATTTTGTTTCAGTTATATAACCGTAAAATCTATCAAAAACAAAATCGAACCCGTTTCATAATCCCAAACTGGATAGAAATAGAACGGGAACTCGCGGAAAGGTAATTTTATATTTATGGTCCCCGTTAGAATAATATAATCTTAAATATTTTTTACGGAATATTTCTTCCTCACCCCACGTCCAAACCGTACTAACTCGTGGCGTCTCAAACATTCGTTACAGACGCCTGAAAAGGAAGTGGCCACGAGATTTAAATACACCAGAAAAATAAAAAAGTAAATAAAATCAATGTTGAAAACAGGGGGAAGCTAGTGGGGTTCTTCTCCATTATGATCTATTTCTTACTAGTGCTACATTACCATCAATCTATTGAACTGTTGTGGCAATAAAACAGTCAACAACATCTTTAAAACCAAAATTAAAAATACCGAGCATACCTCCAACGTGTATTCAATGTTTTATCTATGGCGTTCATTTATAATTTAGTCGTGAAAAATTGGTCTGCAAGATTGCAATTACCTGTTCGTCCGTTTTCTTCATATCGGGACAGCTACCTCCATTCCGAGCCGCCCTTTTCCCGTCATCGCAGAGAGTCATCCTGCATCAGTAATCAATACAAAAATTAATAAACTTAATGGACATTTTGTGGAGAAAAGGTTGGAACCGGATATTAATATCGCGATGCTCCAAAGTAAGCAGATTTTTTGTTTTGTTTTCTACGCTTTCCGAACATTAAAGTTATTTCGGGACAGTTGTTCTTTATTTATTTAGACGTATAAGTCGGCTGGTTTGGTACGAGGGCAATCCCAAAAGTAAGGTCTCCAAAGCGGTGGCGACGTAGAGAAACTGTTCGTACGGCTGTTGGTCACAATGTCGTGATTGGTGCTTCCTCCTGTGAAAGACTGGAAAAATTCAGAAGGGTAATTCAAAACCGGAGAAGAGGAATGTTGAGCAAAGGCATAAGCGCTCATCCACGACATAAAATAAATATAAATATTATATAAAATAAACGGTTGTTTGTATTTTTCGAAATACTTTCCTTACTTAAAGCCCTTTGGGATTGCCCTCGTATTACCGGCGATCCAGTCTATTCAACGTTTCAGACAATGTATAATATAAGCTTCTTTCAACTTAACAATAAACTCCAATCGGTAATATTTAGGTGATTTTGTAGAAGAAACACGCAGGAGGCTTCTTATTCGGGTCAGACTGAATTTATACCTAGAGGGTGTAATCTTACCTGAGGGCGTTGGCGCAGCACAGTTGTCCGGCCGAAAGGCAGAGTGTGAGATGTTCTTGAGGCAGTTGCCAATCCGGAGACATTATGCCGTTCCGGCAGTCGCCATCACGCTTCCCAGCCTCGGCCCCAGCCAGGCAACAGGTCTTCAACGTCGCCGCCACCTCCAACCCTACAAACAACGATTTAACCCTCCATTCGTGACTAGACAACTATTATATTCTCTATGAATATAATGGATAATAATGGATGCGTGAGATAGAGCCGGGGGGTTTGCTTTAACAGATTCGGTTAAAGTTACTAAAGAAGATTCGGTTGCTGATCAGAAAACCAGGTTTCTGCTCCTGACGGGACACGGTTCTTTCGAGGCCTACACACACACTGGATTGGGACGTACGACGAACGTAGGTACTGTGGGGAGACGAACACATCGAGAGATGGGATTTGCGAGGAATGAGCGCGAATACTGCACCAGGGCCGCGAACTGAGACAGCTACCAAAACCTGACAGGACCCAACTGCGGGAGACAGACGACATGCTAAAAATCACGATGGAGTCTACCAACAGGTGGGAACTAATCCCCAGTATAGTAAGCGAGCTCGTGAGAGCGAAATTCGCTGAGGAAGTAAGAATTCAATCTAGTCGGGGGGCTAAATAATTTATAAATAAATAATTTATCTCGCACACACACACGCGTGCACACACCACACACAAATAATTTATTAATTTTATATTTGTTACGTATTTTTATTTGTAAGCGCGTGGCCTGCTACCGCGAAGCAAAATCCTCGGATATTTCCGCTGTAGCGACACAGAGGCCAAACGAATCAGAACTATTGTTGACCGAGGTCAACGAAGAGGCACCGACCGCGATAGCTGAAACACGAGGAAGCTTCTCGTAAAGCATTCCGCGGATATCAGCGGATCGTATTAACGATGTGGGGATTCGAGAAATCATAGACCCCTGCAGTGTCCCAGTTTTCTTATCGCTGTCGGGCAGAAAAACCAATATATATGTATAAATAACGCCCCCTCCGTGTTTGCACAGGCAACTTCAACTATTTACGTTTTTGGAAACGACACCGATAGTTTTTTTACCTCTCTATCCGTGATTATCGAAAGTTCAAGACCCGTTTCCCCCCTCCAGTTGATTAACAAAAAAATCACGCAGTTTATGAGTGTGAGTTTACGCTGTTTGCGAGGAGGGTGGGTTGGGAGTGGGAAGGGAGTGGTTGGGACTTTACTCGGTTATGTTCATACTATACGTGTACGCGTCATAAATCGAAATCAAATAAAATATTTTTTTAACTGTTTTATTGTCACAACTGTAAAATACAATAAGTGATATTGTATCGAGTAGAACTATTAACAAGTAGATAATAACGGAGGAGAACCACTGGCTTTCCCCCTTTTTTTAATTTTATTTCTTTATTTTTCTGGTATGTTCGCGTACCCACTTCCTTTTCAGGCGTCTATAAGGAACATTTGGGACGTCAGGAGATAGGTCCTAGTTTGGCCCATAGGATTATGATGATGTATAATTCGGGAGTGAAATTTGTTATATTCTTGTATGGCAATGTCACGGACAAATGGAACTTTAAGATCTGTATGTAGGGAGAGCTTGGAGACATAGTAGGGTGCCTAAAGAATTTAAAAACAAAATTTAATTTACGCCGGTTGTTACGGACTAACTTACTTTGTCTGTTTACATTTTTTAAAAAGCAAATAGCGAAGTAAATATTCAAAGTAAATATTTGAATATGAGAAAAAATGGGATTTCCCATTCAAAGCCAGGTTGAACCGGCAGTATCATAAATGTAAAATGGAAACACCAGGTATCGAAAATACTAGCCCGTTTTCGAATTAGTGAATATCGATAGTAAAATGCAGTTATTCTGAATAAATACGAAAAAATGGTTATTGTAGTCCCCTAAGCCGTCAGGAGTGGATTTTTTTATGTACTTGACCTGAACTTTGACCTGTGGCTTTCTGAGTGGGGTATACGAATGGCGCCAACATGGGTAGACCCTCCTCGTGGAAGGTAGCCACGAGGCTTGAATACCATCAAGGGCTTAGGACTGAGGGTTGTTGTTAAGCCTCCAGCGCCGCCCCAGAAGGGAATGGGTATTTCCGTAGCACCAAACAATGTTGCATATAACGCAGTCTGTTGATTCGCTTAGGTTCCAAAAAAATGAGTAGTTCATAATAGTTTAAAAGCAAAAAAGCATTACCGTTACTTGATGTAATTTTGTTAGAATAGGAAGATGTTTTGAGCTGCATACAGTGGAAACGATGATGCGCAAAAACCGATGGATGGATTGCAAAATCGTAAACTGGTATTGGTCAAAACATTCCTCTATAATAATAGTCTTGAGTGATTTTCATTGTTACAGGTGTAATTTAAATATAGTGCAGAAACTAAGGTGAAATTAAGTGGCGGGAAAGGAGCTTCGTATTGATTTCTGTAACTTACACTACTGCCCCATTAGCGTCCCCTACATAAACACGTTAGGAAACTCCTCCCCAATGGCCTGTGAACCCTGTATATACTCAGCTCTGATTTAAATTATAAGAAATACACTGTATACGTATAATAAAATAAAAATTGATGTAATTTGGCTATAGAACATGGACACACACAAAGCCATTGATTGGACGCAATTATTGAATCAAAACTTGAAAATATAACGAAGTTTAATTCCCGAACAAAATTCTACGACTGTCTTGATGCGTCTTGTCGTTTATAGAAAATGTGTATTCTCAATATAATTGATTGAAACCCAAAGCGACATTACAGAAAACTCAACTTTGTCACAACTTTTATAACTTTCCTTTTTTACATATTATTTATACAACACTTTTCGGTGGCGTCCAGTTTTATACGAATGCTTTAAACGAACCTCTCATTCCGTTGGTCGGTCAGAAGGATGTGAGCAACTCAACCTTGGGTAATCAAAAAAACTTCGTGCGCCTGATGAACCTGGGAAATGCCAGGCAGGATATTTATTTTAGATAGCGTAACACAACTATGCACACATTCCGCCGGCTGCTAAATATCGGTCACCGCTGATAAAACTCCTTGATCGTTCATTCCCTAGTTATTTATTTTCGTAACATATTTTCTTAGGGAATATCACCTAATACAAATATTGGGAGTATAATCGAAACGTTCTTCGCTTCGATTCGAGTTCGAGACGTTGCACGTTCTCAGAACCGAGATATCCGAACTTTTCGATCTGAATGGCCCCCCACGCTTTTAATTCGAGTCGTATCTTTTCCCAAAATAATAGGAGTCTGACCAGTTACCGATCCCGTAAATCCTCGATGACCTCAATGGGACCATGGGGGCGCTCTTCTCCTGTCGATAAATGACATTATGAATTCTTTCCTACTTCCAGGATCAGGCCAGGATTAGACTTTCCCATTGTACTTACGGTAAAATGATACGTAAATCGTGCAAATAGAAAAGGGTAGTTATGAAAAGAGCGGAAAATACGAGGCAGAAATGATCCGATAATTAGTCAAAAACCTAAAGATAGTAGCAAAAACTTATTTAAACAAATTTAAAACAATTTTCTCAAATGTTTCATACATTTTCGCAGGGTAACTCTGTTTTCAGACCGCAAACGTGAATCTTCCCTATGCCGCGGAAATAAGTTGACCTAAGGTCAACCGAATTGCAAGTTGTAACTGAGATTAACCACTGTAGCTTAATTAAAACAATACTTTAAATAAAAACAAATTCGTGGTACCTTGGGAGATGCATGAAGACAGGACGATTAACAGAGAGAATAACAGAATCCTCATATCGAAGCCACTATCTAAGGCCCTACAACAAACATCACTGATAGCGTACCTCTCGCTCGCATCTCGATTTATAGCCTTTACCCCCTCTTTGCATTCGAATCTTCCAATCCGCCTTTGCCTTTACAATCAGATCCAGCACTAACAGACAGGGCTTCAAAAAGATAATTCAGGAGGGATATGTTCTTGCTATTTCCTTTCTTACTAGTTCAATCCTAACATTTTATAATGTTTCTTGAAGATGCATACCTGTTTGGGATAAAGTGTTCTTTATGGGATAATGTGTTCATTATGCTAATGATATCAGTTGACAATTACGACTTACTTCTGTATTGTATCGAGCCACTTGATACCTGATTACGAATACCCAAATATTCGACTGAAGTTAAAATGAATATTATCAAAGTGATATGATATTGTTTTTACTTATTATTTTGAAAACCTAACATAACAATATATATTAAATCTGGCTTCACCATACAATATTCAAGATCATCTGATTTGACAATTTGATTCTAATAAATTACATTACACAGAAATGTAAATCCACTACTAAGATTGCTAGTAAGAAATCTACTACTAAAGTGCATTTGTATTGTCATGTGATAAAATGGGCACCACACAAGTATTATCTAATAATCACCCAAATTAGTACTCAAAGAAATTATATTGAATTTTATATGAATTGTTTTTTTAAAATTATAACTCATATAAGCCTCCAATCTTAATATTCTCAATAGTAAATATTAAAAATCTCATAATTTGCACACTTTCATAAATACTTCATACCTTAACATAATAACTTTTGTACTTATAATGCATGCAATAATTTTTTATATGCTAATATCAACAAAATTAGCATCATATTCACCTTTATCAAATTATTATTCCTGAAACTGACTCATTATTTGCAATGTATACAGGTAGAATAGTTCTAAATGAACAAAAATTACTTTATTAAAAAATAAATTATATAATATTTATAAATCTATATCTAGGCTTTTGATTTTTGAGTATTTTATAAGTGCTTCAACAATTTACATTTGTACATAAAAATATATTACATCAATTTTAAAAACAAAAAACATAAATAATAAGTCATAACTGATCTAGTGACATACAAATAACACAATATTTAATTGCAGCTTAACTAAACAATAATGGCACAAATGTTTGTACTAGATCTCATAATATATACTTACATACATATATATATATATATATATATATATATATATATATATATATATATAATGTATATATAAAACAAACATATTTATAAGTAAATATAAGAATATATCATTTCTTATTTATAACAATCAGTCTTTAGAATTAGGGCACTTGAAAAAATCCCAATAAGGAACACAATTAAAAACCCTTAATTAAACTGACTTGTTATATAATTTTGAACATTGTTATTATAGTATTTTAACACTGATTATTCTATTATTTTATTGTTTATATTACAGATAATAATTATTAATAACTATTAACAGTAGTTCATATTTTTTCTCTAAATGGTAATTTAAATAAGCTGATATTATTTTCAGTAATGCTAATACAAATATTGATAACTGTAGATAATTTTACTTTTCATAACTATTGAACAAAAAAGAAAATATTATTGTTTATCTTATCTAAGGTTACTTTGGGTGAAGCCAACAGAACAAAGACCATATACAATTGGCTTAACGTGATCTGACAGGAACAATATATTCAACATAGATTAACTGTTAAACTGCTGATCAGGTGCCAATAGCCATTTCAGCTTCTTCTCTAAATTAATTAAACACTACTAACTTCATTCACTATTCAACTGAAGTGATTAAAAATAATATGTTATTATTGGATTCAACATGTTCTAATTAACAGATAAACTTAAAATAAAACTATAATTTAATAAAAATATAGTTCGGTAGATTAACAATTAAATATTTTAAATTAATATTAGTAACCATAAAAGCATGTGTAATTTTTTTACTATACACAGAACTTTTACAGTATAAAATATATATAAAATTTCCAGTCAGATGTACAAGTGAAGTAGCTTTATTTAATGGCGCTGCTAAAGCTCAAACAAATTCTTCAAATAAATGTCCCACAGATAAAAAAAATATTATAAAGGATTATATTAATTATTATATTAATGCAATAATTTAAAAATCATCAACAATATTATATAGCATCAAAAACATATATTTATAATAAATTAAAGTAAAATAAAATTCAATTATAAATAATAACACAGTAATAAAAACTGCACTTAGTACCTTTATATACCTTTCTTTCGTTTTCTTTATGGTAACTATAATTATTGTTATAAACTTTGACCAAAAAAAAATAATTTATATTTTCCCTGACACTGCAACATACACATCTGTTGCTCACAAATTTATAGCAAAAAACAAAATACTCTAATAAGAAGAGTAATAAAGCATTTTTTATGTTAAGAGAGTGATCCATATATGGAAACAGCATGCATTGACGACACCTTCAACAAGGGAATGAATATCACTTGTTGTTATATCAGTCTCTTGACTATGAAACCGCTGGTAAACAATGCTTAAATCCTAGAAAATAATTAAACAATTTAATAGTATCTTATCTAAATATAATGGCCTTCTTAAAAACAATGATTCACAAAAACATCCAGAATGTTCACATTTACAGATTTTTTTGATATATTAAAATATAATATAAACAGAATTATATTCGACTGATTATGAAGGTCAAGTAACTAAATAAATTACTTACCCCGCTGAGATTATATGAGTCTATTGTAAGCATAACAAATCCATTTAAGAATCTTTGGTGTAAAATCAATAGGTGTTGAGTGTTATTATCTGGTGAAGTAAATATTCTATGCCTATCTGCATATTTTGCCATCAATATCTTCATTAACCCTTGGTACCATCCAATGGGCTGAGTAAGCATAGGGCTCAGGCGAGAATCCAATCCAAGTAAACTTTGCACATGGGCTAATTCTTTAAGCTCAAACAGTTCTGAATATGTAAGCTGAAGTAGAAGAAATATAATACTGTCATTACTGTACAAATAAAACTCGTCACAATAGTAAATAAGACAGAATGATAAACTGGAAAGAATGTAGAAAACGGTAATGTGAAAAGTAAAATGCTGTCCTAACATCACAAATCCATTCAGCTGTTTTATGAATTGTGGACAATTTAAAAGAAATAAAAATTTTATAAGTCAACCACAGAAGTGAATGATCATATCCTACAAAATTAAAAACAGACCAATGTTTCAACAGACCAAACTTTTTCATATTAATATCCCATTTTTCTAATTTTATTTTGACATTTATTTATTTCTCATCTATAAAAAAAAATTCAAAATCAATATCTAGTTACATACTGTGGGTAAAGTTGATAGAAGCTTATTCCAAAGAATATGAGTTCGACAGTCAACTGAACCTTTCTTTATCATAGTTTCAATATGCTTCTTTGCATCAGACGCTTCTTCTATTATTAACTGTTGCATTAATTGTTCATGTGATGAATAGTACCCCAAATAATTAACAGATTCTTGTCTGAAAAATATAAACACAAAATACATATTTATGTACTTGTATTGTACATCTGCACAACTCACAATATGTTTGCAGACATACATGATGCAGACATACTATCAGCCATATATTCAGAAATGATAACCTCTTACAAAGTACATCTTATTACAAACATATGAACATTACTTTATTTCCACATGCTGCTGCTGACATCCACTGTTCTCAGAAGATTTTAAAACAGGTGCTGATCCATCGAAGACATCACCTAAAGATTCTGAGCTGCTGCGGGGGGATGATAATGGATTTGCTGTTGAAACAGTACAGAATTTTCCAAGCTTTTGTTCAATCTCCAATTTAGGATAAAGTTCCCTTAAAACATTAATATTTCAAGTTATTTACATAACAGACATAAATTTAAAGGTGGATAAAAATATATAAAACATTTAGTGCCAAATTACAGAAATGAACTTACAAATGACAAAACATCATACATACCTACGACTGGTTAAAAGAATGTAATAATTCAAAGTAATCATCATTTGCACATTTATTTCTTCATATGATACAATCAAGGTGACATCAAAATCATCAGTCTGATTCGAATCTTGAGCATCTTTATATGTTATATGCCTTGTGCTGCCAAGTTTCACTAAGACATACTCACACTCCTGTATCATAATTAGACAACTAAGATATTAAATTGTTGTAAATAAAATTGTTCACAATATTTTGAAAAAAAAAACATACAGGTTGGTTAGTCTCACTTGTTGTAACTACTTCAAGCGGTACCATACGTAGAACTTCCATTTCATAAACATTTCCATGGCTAAGTAAATAATCAAATAATTGAGTTGCAGGTGTTATTAAATCTGGTACAGTTAAGGAACCTAAAATGGTAAGGTTATACTGAAATAAGGGGCACTCTAAGTTTACTAATATTAATAATGAGCAAAATGCAATGAGTTAGATTTATATCTATTTAAACAGTTAAATTTAAATAAGTCAACAAACCTGAATATGCAAGGCTACGTGCATAATTTGGGGCTTTTGGATAATACTTCAAGAAATCATCCAAAAAACTTGTTAGATGATAGTCAGGTCTCAAATGTGATTGCCCATCACTTATATACCAATGAAGGCATCTCAAATGGTAATCATATGTGAATGAATGTAGATGCATAAGCACTTTAACTTTATCACATTCATCAAGGAAATTTAATGTGAACTAAAATACGATACAAATATAATATAATATTATTATTATATAATATAATATATATAATATAATAGTAATTATATATAGTATATAATTTGATTTAATGTGTATACATGCATATAATTACACACACACACACACCTTTATTTGTAACAATCTGTGAAATAACAGTTTTCTATCACAAAAATATATCTTATAAATAAAACAAAAACTGTATGTATGTTCACATCAAAATAAATAAAAAAAAATGTTTTTCTATTTGCCCAGTTTATGAAACATGGGGCATATGTAGATAATAACTGCCTCCATATTTTAACATTTATCAATGTATCTACTTCTCATCTTTATGGTATTTTAGGAGAAATCATTACTATTTTAGTGAATATCATTACCTGTGATACTAAACTACTAGAAGATGTAGACTGTAACCTAGAACATTCCAGTGCATGTAACTTTGCATGGAAAAAAGGCTCAGACAAAAATATTTCAAAAAGCAAAATGCCACCAAGAAGGGACTTCTGTAAGTAACAAACTGATCTCTCATCAGATTTAATATTTCTTTCTGTTCTTGCCCTGAAAATAGAAGAAGCGTAAATTATTAAACAAATAATTATCATGGATTGAAATTACTGATTGCACTATAAAAATATTGGAACGTTTAATAAAAATATAGTGTGAAGGGAAATCAATTCTTTTTTTTTCTTTGGGCTTTAAGTGCAGCCAGCAACTAAGGCTATACGGCTTTACTTGTGACTGGAGGGGCGACGTACAATCACTGGGCCCTACTTATAGACTAGCTTACAGGCTAACACCTATGGCAAATGTCAGGCTAGCCACTCAGGTGAACTCGAACCACCGACCCCAGCAGCCCTACGGACGCACGCCCCAACGCCCTCAGCCACCGAGGCCCCAAATCAATTCCTAAACCTCAATTATCTAAAAATCATAGTTAAACATACAATTTCCTTGGTGTACTAGGAACAATTTGAATAGGAATAAACCCAAGTGTTTGTAAATATTGTTTGTATTCATTTACAAAATTGCCACATAATAACTGATGCCATTTGTCATCTTGACGACGAGCTATTTCCATATGAGCTGACTGAAAAGAAAAAACAATCCTGAATATTAAAATATAGTCATATATATATATATATATATTAGATATTGTGTGTTAGAGTACTAAACACTTACTTGTGAATAATGAACTTTCAATGAATGATCCCGTGTAGCAGCAGACTGCAAACGCCATCTGTTTAATCAGGATCAGGATCAGATAACGTGAAATAAAAAGAAATGTATTACTTGGAGATTAATGTACCTTCAATGTTACTGAAGTGCTTCAATTTACAGTTGTCCTTTGATATAGGTGTTGTAATATAACTCATGAAATATGGTTTATTTTACTGATGATTATTTATATAATATTAATAGAAATTTTACAAATCCCTGGACCTGATTAAAAATGTACACTACAGACGTGTACAGAATTATGAGTGTTACTTACTCAATCATAAAGAATTCTAAATTGAATGGAACAATATATCAAGGAATTTCTTATTGAAACTAAATTCTATTACATACTGTGGTAGGAAAAGAAGAGGCGTTGAACAGTAGTGAATAATACGTGAGTACTGCATAAATAAATCCAAAATATCCTCAGTAAGTGGGACATTTGGGGTAGCTCCACGGCTTTGCCACATCATATACAATTTCTTTTGTTGCTCTATTGCAATAGAATAATAACATGAATACAAATGATACAACCAATATAGTATAAAACATATTAATTTATGACTATGGTAAATACATAAGAAGAAGTACCTCTGCTTTCATTAGTTCGAATTTCAACTATTTGATAAACATTTGCTGTCACTGGATCAGATGATCTTCTCCGAAATGACGGGGGTTTAGAGTCATGCAGTATTTGAGTCATTCCAGCCAATGAACCATAACCACTTTTTTTGACAGCTACACTAGGTGAAAACATTAATAAACTCTCCAACTCAGTCCCCTCAGCACTGTTCAGCTATTGGATCAAATATAAATTTGTATCATTAAATTTATTCAAATTCATGCATATCATACAACACAAAACTCTGTTTTCAAATAATAGTTAAGCTGAGCCTAGAACAAATATCTGAATATCTTATATACATGAGATGAATTAAATATGAATTTCTTTTCGAAAAATAAATTAATTCTAGAGCTCATTTCCCACAACAAAACTAATATAACATTTATTGAAATAAGCAAAAAATGATCTGGTATATTAACACAACATAAATCAAATGATAAGGCAAAAAACTATTATCAAATTACTAAAGTGGAAATTAGTCCGATATATATATATATATATATATATATATATATATATATATGATAAAATATAAATACAAACCTGTGGAGTTGATTTCCTAGTATATGGCTGATTATGAAATAAACCCATTTTCTGAGTTAGAATTCCAGTAAGAAAACTGGATCTTGCACTAAGCCACAACCCTAATTGAGTCAGAGATTTGATTAAGTTTTCTACTCTTTCTTTAGCCCAATTATAAGTATATAGTGATACCTATAACACAGTAGAAAGTAGTAGTATTGAAATTCGTAACGGTTTTGAAATAAGATAAAGTAAATATATAATATTTATACGTGTCATACCTCATGATTATTAATGAGGGCTATGAGGAACCTTTGGCGTCGAATATATTGTACTGTTCCATCTGGCAGTGTATTAAAAAAATGTGGAAATTTTTGAATACCTTTTTGCCCTGAAATTGAAAATAATTCTATGTCTAAATGAAATATTTTCAATTAAAACAATTCTGAGACAAAGAATACATGGAGTACAAATAATATAAATGCTAATTTTTAGCTTTATTTACCTTTTCCCTCAATTTCAATGTGAACTGACTCAGCATCAGTGCTTGAACGCCAAAGAGACTGATGACATGCAATTAGAAAACATCTCACTGATGAAGATAATTCACTCCCACTGTAGTACATAAATGCAGCAGTTTTATCTGAGTTTTCACAGAACAAGTAAGAAGATGATTCATGTAACTTGACCAGAGAGTGTACTTCTTTTAAAGTGACACCAACAGCATGTCTGTAATAAATAAATGAAAATTACACAAACATAAGCCTAAGAACTGATATGAATCAAATTGATCAATATATTCAGCAAACAACTCCTATATTTCTAATTTTTATATGGAATAATATCATGTCAAAATAAAATAGAATAAAACAAAAAGCAAATGAAAAATAAAACAAATTTTGCTATACCTAGAAGTTAAGCTGAATGTATGCATTCGAACAGAAGGAACATTTAATTCATGACCATATTGAAGCCAAAATGGCATAACATCATAATAAACTGTGTGAAGTGTTACAACCTCTTGGCCTGAAATATTTAAAATGATGGGTTAATTTACTTTTGAAATATGAAGTGTTACAAAAGAAAATGAATAAAACTGCTTTGATATATGTCTGACTGTACTACCACTGTAATAAAAGTAATATTATACCATTCATTATTTCATTCATTAGATACCTGATTGCTGGTCATTAAGGGGAGCAGTAAGTATATAAAACTCCATATTAAGATCCCACAAAGAATACTGTACGGCTGACATTAATTTTTGAATAAGTGATTCCATATTAACTCGACCTTGTTTCCATAATCTAACTTCAATTACAGCTTCAGGATCTTGGAAGAAAGAACATTGTTGATTGAAAAAAAGCTACAATGTACGTTTATTAAAAAATAATAAGCATTTCATGGCATACACACACACACACTAGCACGCATGAGTAAAATTCAGGTTAGTACCTAAGTCAATGTTAGAAGAATCTTGGGTATAAAATTTATATGAGACATGAGTAAGAGACTGAAAATGTGACATCTTAATTAGTTTTTCTTCATAAGCATTTCTCCCAGGCCTCGTGAATTCAGCTTGCCTAATTACATTCCGTTGACTGTCCAATACTCCAATAGCCAAACATGCTATTCCTTTACTACCTGAAGCAGGGCTTTGATTATACAAGTATATGGTTGAATCAGACATTCTTTTTGTTGAACCTTCTGGTTCAGAATAATCCTGTAAAAGAAAAAGCAGATTAAAAAATTATAATGGTTTTATATTGTAAATTAATAAATTATTTATAATCATATGCCTTTCCGTGTTTTAAGATAAACTCTATTAAGTATAAAACTAGTAAGTCAAAGAATTACAAAACAGTACTAAAATCAGAGAATAAAAATTAAAAATAAATCTAATTTTTCTTTTATAGAAAACCCTGTTTAACAGTCCTGAAACACTACATTAACGTTTTATAGTTTTTGTAAAATGTAAAATAAAGTAATAACCTGAAATTGATGTCTGGTATCTGTGTACTTTGGCAGAAATAAAAATTGTAGTAAGTTCTGCCGCAGATAATATGAAAGAGCTTGCAAATGTTTATAAGCATACTCAGGAACAATAAACTGAAACAGTTTGATTTTAAAATCATGGCTCCTATTATATGCTAACACAATTTTTCAAATATGACAGAAATTTATTGAAGAGTATCAAACATTTTTAATTACCTGTATTGCTGTGTCTGGAGTATGGTTCGGCTTTTGAATGAAATCAACATCATCAGTGGAAAGCTTACACATGGGATTTCTGGCTAACATTACTGACAATACTTCTAAAACAGCATCGTCCAAACGATTCTGCAAGACTTGGACTAATTCATTTTTTACTTCAGCCCCTATTTGAATCACAATATAATGAAGGAAAATTAATAAAGTAGAAATCAATACCCTTCTACCAAAGTAGAAAATTGATAGAAACTGTGGTTTTATTTAATATTCACTTCTTAATTATTTTTGTGTATTATTTGTGTATTTGGTTTCATACAGCTAACAATCTAAAATTTATCATTATATAAACTTCAGATAAACATATGTATCTGTCAACATATGTCTGATATATATCACAGACAATTATTACTAAAAATATTAATGGCTACTTCAGTTTTTATTTTATATAAACTAAAGATGTAAATTTTCATTTACAGGTATTGAATAAATATTTACAAAAAGTAAAACAAAAGTAAATTAAATAATTATATTGAAGTTTGCCTTTTCTCTCTATTATAGTGCAATAATAACACTAAAACAATTGTACATTATTTCCAGGTAGTAAATTCCTTTACCAGCTTCAGTGATGCCGTGGACCTTTAACGTTAAAAAATCTTCTTGTTTTGAATATTCTTTGTCCACGCTTTCCCCAAATGATTTAAGCCTAGGTCTTATTTCTTTCTGCAACAATATATAAATTTATATTAATTAAAATAATTCTATATTTAAGTTACATATTAAATAGAAAAATAAATTCAAGTGTAAAAACAATTATTATAGAAAAACCATTTTTATGAACTGTAGTATTTAGCTACTCTTAAAGACTTTTTAAGTTACAACTCTTTCCTAAATGCATTATGCCTTTGTATAATCAGGTCTTAAATTCGTTTGAATTAATTATACCCTAGATAGGTGATTAACCCAATACTTAAGTTCCCATTACTGCAGTGCAACAGGTCCCCGATTAATTTTAGTACCTCAGGAGGCAAGTGTAGTCAGGCATTGAGAGGCCCTTAGCAATGAATTCTATTTTAGTTACATATTACAAAACAAATGTCCAGTATTGAAAAATTCTATAACCAATCCCTACTTGGGGATAAGTAATAACTGAATAACAATCCTTACAGAATGGATATCGTCATGAGGCCTTTTGTTATTGAGAGAATTAATTGATGAACTTCTAGATACAGAGCCAGGTGAACTGTCATCATCTATTCCACTTTGCCTTATGTTGCACCTTATATTTTCATGTAGCCTAAGATAAAAATCCAAATTATATGAAAATTATAAAATATAAATTCAATGTATACAATCCAAAATAATATTTTACTTAAGATAATACCTCAAATAAAATACGTTGTTTCCGGTACTATCTTTATACACAAACATATTATTTCTATTATTAACTGAAAACCTATTAAGCACTGTTCTCAATGCTTGAATTGCCCTTGAAAGGCCAGTTTTTCCAGGGCCAGTTTTCAACCGTGGATGTAACAAAAAGTGTGCCTGCCATACAACTGGGCATGAAAAACAACCTGGTAAAAATTTTGATACATTTTCCAAATAAGTTTCATTTATATCATCAACACCATCTAAAAACAAAAACACAAATTGAATGCATTTTAAAAAGAGTGATATAAAAATATAAATCAAAACATATCAATTAATGTATTAAATAAATAATTACCCTCTAAGGATTTCGTTCTGTTCATCACTGATTGATTAGGTTTCCAAATATCATCATTGGTCTCAGATTCTAATAGTTGATCACAAATTCTTGTGTTATACAGATTCTGAAGCAGTAAAGTTTGATTTACTGTCTTACAAACATCATCAATACTCTCTAACACTCGGGAACGGATAGCTAGATAATGTTGTACCTCAACACAATTGATTTCTAAAAATCTATTAATTACATTTATGTATTACTTATATTTCTTAAATTAAAAAATAAATTATATTGCAATCAGAGAACAGGTATAATCATTATATGATTGAAGGACTCTAGAGTATCTCCCATGTCTTATAACAATGTTATAAAATGTAACCATAATACTTTCTTTGCCAGACTTAGTAATACTGTCTTACTTGAAAAAGGAATAAGTAATAATCATTGTACCTGCAGTGAAAATATGAGATCACCTCTTCTTTTTCCACCCTGAGGATGAGCCAAAAATTAGGCAAATTAACTCTATGTTGATTGATATCAACAATCCACTGGTAACATGATGTATTAACATCAATAAATCCTGCAAACATAAGTAATTTAATTAATGCCCCTTTTTAATATAAAATTAAATAATAATAATGTAGGAATAATATTTTAAGATAAGAAATAGATAATTACGAAAAACGTAGTGTTATACTCAAGAACATTTCAAGGTAATTTTATTGATTGCCTACCTTTACAATCAGATTCCCATATGTTCCTGCAAGGAAATGTTATAAATTAAAAAAATACTATAATCAAAGAAACATTCATTTAATGTTTAAGTGAACTGATGGCTAAAGTCAACTGTTATTATTAAAGTATTCAACATTTACACTTCTACCATTAAAATTGTAAATGATAAACAACAATTTTATTTATCAGTATCAATACAATACAATTTGATAAGTGAAATACAATTTATAAATAAAATATAATATTACATAATAAAATAATGGTTCCAAATTAGCATGACCACATTAACATGAATGTAAATATATATCCCCAAACATAAATTTGTATGCAATATATATACTTACACATATGTACTCACACACATACATATAATAATGGTGCTGATTTTATGAATAACTAGCATGATCTGATTATAAATTGCACATATACAAAAAATTTACCTTGATCCAACAAAGCTTGTTCCATGATGTGTTATGTAGTTTACTTTAGTATCTTCTGCTGCAAATTCAACAAATTAGAATGTTAACGACAAAAATAAAAAATAATTTTGAATTGTTATACTGAATGTACTTGTTTATAAAAGAGCATTGTATTAACACAAATAAAACTCCATATATTTCAGCAATTTTGAAAATGTTTCTGGTAAAAATTATGATCAGGTTTTACTAACCTTACTTTAACATTAAAAAGGTGTACTAGCAACTCTCACAAGACAGATTTGATTTTCAAATTATAATTACACTTCTTCCTAATAAAGCAACACTAACCTGAAAAGAAATGTATTGGTAGCCCACTAGCACTAGTCTGTCTTGTGACTTTTGGACTAATAGATTCATCTGTATCTTTAATAACATAATAAAAGTCATCTTTTTGATTCAAACAATAACCTGGTATTTTCATTTTACCTAATTCCTGAAATATAATTTAACATGGATGTATTAAAAAAAGGTTATTTAATAAAATAATTATTTTCGTCACTTAAAATACCTGATATTTACAGAAAAAATCTTATATGTTGGAGAATACGAAACTGTAACAAAATAAAAAAAAGTTATGGATGAACTGAATGAAATGAACACTAACAACTACGTACTTCTACAAATTTTCCTATACTATGGTCAATTCCGGATACAAAGTTCAAGCTTAAAGTATCAAGAATGCAACTACTACGTTTTGAACGCCCCACATGTTCAGCTACAAAACTGAGGGTCGATTCTTTTACAGGATATTCTTCTAATAAAAAAGTAGCTATTTCATCTTGCAGCAACCATTTGATCTGAAAGAGAATATGTAACACATTCAAACATTTTGTTGTAGTAAACAACAATAATTACAAGATACCTGTCATTCATTTTTTGTTATTTCTAAGCTTTCTTATAAAAACTTAATAAGCTATTAAATTTAAACTAACCTCTTGAATGCAAAAGTTAATCGATTTACGTTGTAGTATAGGTAAATTTTTAAATTTCTCATTAATGTCATCATTAGATATCCTAAAAATGATAAAGATAAAATATAAATAGTTAAGATGGGTACAAATCCTATATTTCCAGAGAATACTAAACATGAATATAAAAATATATTTAAAAAGAAGCATTCAGAATTTTTAAAAATTAACATCAGGTTTAAAGTTACATATTCTTACTCTTCAAAATTGACATACCTTCTTCCTATCATATGGTAGCTTTCTTATAGTATATTATTATAAAAATAATTACAATAAATTGATATCATTGAATGATGTGTAAGGAAATTATCATGTATCTTACTGCTTTTCGACTTTTGTAAATTGCTGATCAGTATTTGATATTAACCCTCCCTGTTCAATATACAGACACTCAGTTTCTCTTGCAGGCATATCTTCGAAGCATGGCAGTGGCAGTGTAAGGAAATACATATTTAAGGAGATACTATAAGATGATGGATCCAATTTAACATCATCCACAACTGTAGACTCATCAAACACCTCTCCTTGAAATAAAGTGTCATCATATATATTCATATATTGTTCATAAATAATGACCATATTACTTCTAAAAAGGAATTGTTCTTAATAAGTGATTGAATATTTACCTAAACAAGTGGGAATTATTTTTCCACATTTTTTTTGATGGATAGAAGAATTTAATTTAGAATGAACTGAACACACCAAGTGCAAAAAAAGGGGAGATATTTCCTCATTAATGTCATCTTCTGGAAAATCAGAAATGCTCTCGGAATCTATATTTGAATGTAATGAAGTCCTGGCATCATCTGGAGTGGCAGTAAAACGTATCCTTTCCCATCCTCCTACATTTACAATCATGAATATATATATATATATATATATATATATATATATATATAAAACATTGCATATAAAATTTATATAGCAAGCTGCATGAATTAAAAATCACCTATCATACCTATCATATTTTCGTTGTTGGTAAATTCCAGTAAGTCTGATTGTATGGTCATCATATCAAATTCTGAATTTTCCATAACTGTACGATTTTGGTCATTAGAAGAATCAACCTGCAATATGAGTTATGTTTAGAGTAATATTTGCTTTGGTGGTACATATAATACTAAGCGTAGTTTACAGATACAATATGTGACAGTGAAATATGACAAACTAAAATTATAATAATTTATAATCAATATTATGATTCTCCAATCAAATTTACATTATATATCACATGAGCTTATCACAAAAATGCATTTTAAATACTGTAGATTTTGTGTTCTTTTATTTTATCTCACTGGTTTGGTCTTTTGCTAGACCGGTTTCGGCTACTTGCCATCTTCAGTAGCAATGTCGATGGCACCCACAATCACTGTCAGTGCAAACAGGATGCTCCACAAGCATCAAACATGCCAAAGTGACTCACACTGCTACTGAAGACGGCAAGTAGCTAAAAGACCAAACCAGTGAGAGGAGACAGAACACAAAATCTAAGGTATTCGAACCCCTTGCAGACCACAAAACAGGTATTACAAAGTAGCATTTTAAATACTTCACCACAATTGAGTTACTTGAGACACTTTATATAAACAGATATTAAACAATATGTCTTAATAAATAAATTAATTACCAGATGTAATGGACGGAAAGGTGGGCAGCAAAAGTAAAAATCAGGATTAGAAGGAATTGGTTTGAATGAAAAGGTCAAAATTTCTAGAAATTTTTTCTTGATTAAATTATGCAAAGGCCTCATTTCTTGTGGTAGACATTCAGACTGGAACAATGATGGGTTGATACTTGTATCTTTTAACATTTCTTTATAATGTCCACAAACAGTCTATGAAACAAAAAAAGAAGTCAAAACATAATACTCAATAATGACAATCTATTTATGATCAGTAAAAAATCAAAACTGGAAATAATTAAATAATAATTCAATTATATAATTAATAATTTAACAACCAGTTTTAGTTCTATTGTCCAATAATCTTACACTACATTTTCAATTAGAGCTTATCATTTGCACTCTTATATTAGTATAGCATGCATGAGACTACATTTCACTTTTTAATGCTTATATTTATGACACAATATATGTCAAATTTTAAAAATTAAGTAATAATATGTTAGATAATAGACTATCTAGATGTTGACTGCACTAATTATTACAAGACTGATACTTGCCTGTACGTACTTAGTTATGTCAATTTCTAACAATGTTTTAACACAACCCTCAACAGCTTGTTGAATGTCTAAATTATTTATAGGATGGCCTAAGTGCAGAGATTTAAATAAAGAAATTACAAAGCATTTATTAAAAGCTTGAGTTACTACTTTACAATGATGACAAAGATCAAGTTCATCTGAAACATATAGACATTATATTATTATAATTACTTCTTAATATAATGAAACTATAAACTTTATAAACTATATTTGTTTCTTCTTCTCATTAATGAAAAATTACCTGGAATGGATTCTTCATTGTTTTTATATTCAAATGTAGTAGGTTTATCTATTTTTATTGTTCTATCAAAAAAAATATCTTGAGCCTGGTGTATAAAATTAGATTTATAAATTAGTGCATCTTCAAGATTAGCTAGAGGGCAATTATAAATGTATATAGGTAAGGTTAAAGCTCCTAAAATGTTTTTAGAAGGATGCTGCGATGTACCAATTGAGGAAACCGAATTTTCATTACTAACTGATCTAATTTTTTTACATTCACAAGATTTCATCTTGGATCCAACAGAAGATGTTCTAATTCTAAATGGGTTTATTTTTGGACATTCTGGCTGCTCTTTCATTGTATCCCATGAACTTGAACGAAGTCGAAATGCAGACTGTTCATTAGATTCATTTAAATAGTCCTTCAAGATATCTCTGCCAGAGATTTCAAACACCGAGTCATCTTCATTTTCAAATATCCATCGTTTGCTTGATGAGCCGGAGTAAGTTTGACTGTTGTTTAAAGCATCAGGATAATGAAGAGATTCAGTTTCTAAAGTTGCATTAGATTCAAGTTTTGATTCTTCTTCTGATGGCACTGGTACATACATTTTTGTATCGGCTCCCAGCATAAGCAGTTTTAAATCTTGAAAAGATGCAGGTACAAATGTCAGTACACAGTGGTTTGAAGCCATGCTTTTAATAAAACATCTCCATTTGGGTATGAGCTGTTCTTGTTTTTTATTTTTCCAAAATGGAAGCTTTGAGCGTTGTTTTGTACCTTTTGGGTCATCTGGAGAACCTGAAAGAAACAAAACCGTGAAATACAATAAAAATGAATGAATTACTCATCACAGTTTGTAATGATACCATTATACTGATGCTAGTACATACTGTATATTACACACTATACAACATATTACTGACAGACAATACTACTTCTACAACTACATTCAGAATTGTAGTATTGTGCAATACTTGGTTTGTGTCACTACAAACAATGTAGAGCACAGAACCACCATCTAAAATAAATAGTAGAAAGTCACAAGTATTAACTTTTCTATTCATAAAATAATATTGTTAATTTTTAAAATAAAATTATTCAACAGCTATCTATGTTAACTAAAAATAGCAAACTTAAAAGGAGTAAGTAATCACAAATACTAAACAATATGTATACAATAAGAAGCTAACACAAATTAAATAAATACTAAACAAAATAAATATAACAAAAGTATTATCCACAACATACTGTTATACTTCTATGACAAAGTTACCCATCCATAAATTACAAACAAAATTAATTAAAGAATACAATTATACAAAATTAACAGTAAATTCATTAAGATATAATATAAAGGTTGATAGGGAAGTGACAAGAAAAATGAACACAATATTCATTATAGAATTTTAAATGAATAACAATGCAAAACTCAAACACAAAAGGAATTAAATAAAAAAAACTGACAAAACATTTCTCATGAAACAATTTGAAACGGATAAAAGGCATGAAATGAAAATTAAACAAATTGAAAATGAAAATTTAAAAAAATTTCAATTAGGATTAAATATACAACATTTAATCTCATACTTTGCAAAGAGAAATCCACATGAAAAACTGAAGAACACAAACACAAATAAAAAACTAACGTAAAACACACCCTTAAAAGTATATTAATTTAATAATGAAAAACAGAAATTATAAATTAAATTTGAAAAGCAAATCCCTTGGTACCTAATCCCATTTATTTGCTTTTGCATTGTCTGAGTGTTTTAATCAGAATTCTATCAGCATTGAAAACAATTATATCGTAACCTTAACTTCCCAATCATCCCTTTTGAAATTAAATATAATATTTATTTCCAGAACCTTGAATAGGGCTAGCAACATCTGCTGAATATGTTGCCCAAGAAATCATTCTGGCCCAATCACTAGCAGCAGGAAAAGTATCACAAGTGTCTGTTGACTCTGAATCTGAGACTTTACAAGCTTCCATTTTACTACTGCCTAAAATGTAACATGGCAATGACAAAACAACAGCCTACATTTAACAACATTATAACATTTACAACAATTAAGAAAATACTAAAGAATACTATATTCTATAAAAGCATTTAATAGAAAACATGTTAAAAATGATAATGCAGGGACTTCTAAATTATAATCTAAGTATTTTAATTATATTCAGCACATCACAACATATGCAACAGTTTAATAAATATAGCCTGATTATTTGGTTATTTTAAACCAAAAAAACTTACCAGTAGGAAATGGAATTGGATGTAAAGCAGAGTCCCTGGTACGAGCCGTAATTAAATGAAGTAACTGGGTTGATTCATGATCATTTAGATAAAGTTCTCTGTGATTTATTTCTTGTAATTGATTAAGAAAGCTTTCCATTAATGAATTATTAGATGCATCATGTCTGCACTTGTTTTCCCAATCACCCAGCTCTATTACAAAAAGATCCAATTTAAACTCATACCGGAAAATAATTCCAACTAAGGATTTTGTTACATATAATTCTTCCAGAATAAATAAGTATATAAATTATACAAACTATTGAAAAAATGTGTTCATTTTTCAAATTATTTTTTGCTTAATAGTGAATTATTTTAATTTATACCCATTAAATAAATATATTGACAAATATTTAATTAAATACTTATGAGATAAAAATCTATACTTTTAATATAGACATTTAAATTGTACCTTGAATAAACATTGATGACAGAACTTCTGCCTGTTGACATTTAGTTAAAATATTCATCAAGTTATAGGCAAATGGAATCCTGTGAATTCTTTCATCTTCTAATGCCACTGCATGAGGCCAATTCCTTAGGAAAAATGTTACAAATGCAACCATTTTACAGAAATACATTAGAAAAATTGGGACATACTTAAGTGCTCCTTCTATCTCTCTGCATATATATATATATATATATATATATATATATATATATATATATATATATATAAACTTAAGCATACAATACTAAAAATGTGTATTATATTATTTACCATTCATTATGGAACAATATATAATACTAACTCAAGGGGATTTTGATGTATTGTCAATGGATCCAAAGATGTAGGTGCCATTATTTCTTGGTTATGACACATAATTTGCAGATGATCGAAAGTCAATAAATTAGATATGCACTCAACATCAACTCGCCATATCTGTAAAATGATAATTTAATCAAACCATGAACCTTTATGAGGTTTAAACATATACATATAATTAAATGTAGCAATTTACAATTGTTTAAGTACTGCTAATTTTATTATTAAATTATTATATTAAATCAGATCTTCATTCATTTAAGATGCATGTTTGGAGGCCTAAAATGGTTTGTAATATCATGACTCTTGCAGATTTGGTCCCATGATAGACTGGTTTTGGGTTCTTTCTGTCATCAGTAAATCACTGAGGCATTTATGCATGTCAATTTTGCAATGATTTTAACAGTTTTTCATCCTAAAGGCATGATGGCATCTCACCAATTTATGACTTTTCAGAAAAACAAACATTAGAAAAATAGCTCAAGCACAGCATTAGAACTAACAATTTAAAGACAGCATCAGTACAGACAGATTTTTTTTTCATCAGCAGTTAGCATTCACTAGTGCCTCATTACTGCACTAAAGGAATGCTGCTGGTGATAACAAGAAGTTGAAATTGATCTAGCATAGGACAAAATCAGTAGGTGGATGCAAAAGATGATGATAATAGCGTTATTATTATGATTGACTTGTGATAATAATACAAGAAATATTTGTTATGCCATAAGGAAATAATCATTCTAACTATTACAGAAAACTATTTTCTTAAATCACAATACAAGCAATATTAAAATAATATGACACTAATAAATTCCAAATTTAAATATGGGCACAAATACACTTTTCTAAAACTGATTCTAATAATTTAAGATGAATGCATTGTATAGACAGTGCAATTTCCAATAGTTAGATGGAAGTGTTCAAATTGATTATTATAAGTGAAAGAAAATGGTAAAATCATAAAGTAATAGAATAAATATCTTATTCTATTCTTATATAAAGAAAAGTACATATTTTTTCCACATTCTGCATCAATGACAAAGGAAATAAAAATGTATATCATCAGAGTAACATTAAATGACAATTTTGACAATATCTTTTAATATTTTAAATAACTGACCATTTTAAAATAACTGCTGAATGAAAATATTCTTTATTTAAATATAGTTTATTGTTTTAAAGAATAAGTGTCAAAATTCACTACCCCTTTTAGTCCGTAAATACATCAATGCTACAATACATAACAACATAGAAATTCTAATATAATAATGTTATAAATTTTATGCTGTTTAATAAGCCATACAGCCAAGAAATAAACAGCGACCAGTAAGACAACTCAGGAAGAAAAAACTCAAACAAGATGAAAATGTAATAATTTTCCACATTATGGCATTAAAGGCTTTTCTTATCTCTCAAATTGGGCAAAACAAACTTCTTATAACATATACTTATTAGGATGAAGAGCATCACTTGAGTGGGTTATAACAACAGATTGATTTTAATGAAAAAACAAAATGTATCCAGTTTTATTTGGAAAGAAAGAAAAAATGGTAGAAACTGACAAAATAGCAATGAATTTTTAAACAAAATAAATTCTATAAACATATTCATCCTGCACAAATTAAACATTTATATATACATATATATATATATATATATATATATATATATATATATATATATATATATATATATATATATATAATCATCATATCATGAAGAATTTTACACAAGTGCAAAATTAAACTGGTTGATACAAGGAAAATATACCACTTGTTAAAAGTGAAAACACCTGGTAGATAGCGTTATCAGTGTAAACTACTGATAAAGTATTATGAGAAAATGCATGGACTGTCATGACAGCACAGTTGAAAGGAGTTAGTTAAGGAATATGATATTTAAGAATTAGAATATATTATGTATAAGAGAAACATCATATTCCTTTTTAATGTATCAAAGAATTAAAACATTTCTTAGTTATTTAATAAATCCCTTTATTTTAATTTCTATTTGAATAAATAAATTATAAACAAAGTAAAAAAACTCATACAAATAACAATAAATGATATACAATGAGGAATAAGATATGATGAAATGGTTAAATGTTATAACTAACAAAAGCCACACTGTGTAATGTGCATAATGAATTTTAGAACATAATATATCTGTAATCCTAGATATGTACAGACATTACAATTAATTTCTTACTGAATTTTTTACAATGATAGTAATACATGTAAAGATAACAAGTGGCAATTTATAATAGCTCATAATTATAACTCTAATGATAGTAATGGAAAATGAAGTCAATTCAACCACACTGAATGCTAAGATAAAGCATTAATACAAACATTATGAATGAAAATGCAGCATTTGGAGACAGCGTGCCATACACAGAAATCTATAAATGAAACTAAGTTACGCTTTTCTCCTATAATAAAAACTTCACTTTGAGTCAATGAAAGAACTACACACATTAGTTTAATTTTATAAGACTTCTTAGGTCTTAAATGTTAGTAATAAAAAGTATGTCCCATATTGTCTACGATGGCCAGATGATATGTTGTACGTGTGTGGCTGAAGTTAAGTTGGAGGAGTTGAATCTCACTTAATCAAAGTGCAGAAACTACTTCTCCACTTAACCTGATTAAAACCACTTCTACGTCATGATGCTCCACAATATAGAAAAATATCACTATATTTTTTTACAGTCAAATGACTATTAAGATTGAAGATAAACTATCACGCAAAACAATAATAGAAATACAATTACAATTACAGAATGAATTTAACAATCACTAACATTTATTATTTCCCATGATCAGTAATACTTAAAAATATACTATCCATTAAAAGGACATTAAAGAAATCAGTGTCATAAAAAATATGTACTATGAATAATTATAAATTTTATGGGAAAATAATTACAAACAATAAATATACATATTAATTATTTAAAATGACTAATAACAATTCAGTTCAAATAAATACTTTCTCAAAGTTTAATGCACTGTGAAATTCAGTAAATTGGACAAAAATGAATAGTCAGATTAACAAATAAAATGAATGTAATTAATAATATAATATCTAAATATGAAATGGAAATAATTCGGATATTTAAACAGCTGTTCTAATATTTCTCTACAGCTTCTCTTTTAAGTTATTATTTAACAAGTATCGTTAACAATGTATTTAATGATAATTGTTGTACTGAAAAAAGAAAATGAAAGAAAAGAAGTTACACTATTATACCTTATATAAAACCATAGAGATTACCATTCCTTACAGAAAAAACTAAACAACCACTAATTGCACAAAAACGAACGATCAATGAGATGAAAAATGCATACTTCTATCAGTTGGAAGAGTTAGATCTGGCACTATTAACTGCCTAGATCCCCACTTCCAACTGACAGCTGTATACAACCTACCAATCCGTGTGATACTACATTTCTGCTACGCATTTTCGATTGCACACAGTTATATACGCAACCGACTCAGCCCTTCCCAAAAGCACTCTCCACTTGAGATAATCTAAACTAACATTTACCTGCCCCCCTCCCATCCCAGTCCTTCTGTTATCTGTATTCTATTCCCACGTCAAACCTAGAAATCTGAGTAAATAAAAGCATGAAAGCAACAAGTTGCCCAATTCGCTTATTGAATATTATCTAATGACTGTGTTATTAGTCTGTGCTTACTTCAATGGACAAACTAACTATTACTATTAATAGAGTTATTCAAGTTAGATGAAAAAATACATACTATTAAAAAAGTAGATAACTGATTATCATTCATTTCTCATTAAACTTATGAGAACTTATTTCGTAGTGATATTTGGTAATTAAAAGTTTACTTTGTGCTTATTAGATTAATTATTTAATTTAAATTTGATTAGAACATAGTATGTTCTTTAATTTCTTATTACGTCACCACACTAGTAAAATCAGCCAGTAAAATAATTAAAAAAAGGATACAGGTTCACATTGTAATTGTTATAAGGCAGTGATTCATACAAAGTTAACACTTAAATACAGAGTATTTTAATAATTAAACAGACACCCAAGAGATACACACACGACAGATACCCCTATAATTAAATTCACATAAATAATCTTGTTTTAGAAGATCCAGGTAATTGATTTTAATTTTTGAATTATATAATAACCTACATATAAGCACAAACTAGTTTCCTATCAATGCAATAGAAATAAAAGGTTTACTTTGAAATGAAAGAAAACTACATATTTTTTCAATATCCTGCATCGACGACAAAGAAAACAAAAACGTATATCACCAGAGTAAAATTAAATACCGATTTTGTAGTTATTGCAACCAAAAACATTTTGAAATTATAGTTTTTTGTTTGTTACAAAATCAGCAGTTAGCATTCACTAGTGCCTCATTACTGCACTAAAGGAATGCTACTGGTGATAACAATAAGTTGAAATTGATCTAGCATAGGACAATATCAGTAGGTGGATGCAAACGATGATGATAATAGTGTTATTATTATGATTGACTTGTGATAATAATACAAGAAACATTTGTTATGCCAGAAGGAAATAATCATTCCAACTATTACAAAAAACTAATTTTTTTCAAAATCACAATACGAGCAATATTAAAATAATCACACTAATAAATACCAATTAAAATATGTGCATAAATACAATTTCTAAAACTGATACTAATAATTTAAGATGAATGCATTGTATAGACAGTGTAATTTCCAATGATTAGATGGAAATGTTCAAACTGATTATTAAAAGTGAAAGAAAATGGTAAAATCATAAAGTAATAGAATAAATATCTTATTCTATTCTTATATAAAGAAAAGTACATATTTTTTCAATATCCTGCATCAGTGACAAAGGAAATAAAAATGTATATCACCAGAGTAAAATTAAATGACAATTTTGTTGTTATTGCAACCAAAAACATTTTGAAATTATATTTTGTTTGTTACAAAAAGAATCAACAGGAAATCATTTTTTATTTAGGAATTAAGAACACCACAATTTGTATTATTTCTTTAACAGAAAATTAAGTAGAATAAACCAAACATTAATGAATTACAATTAATTTGGTATCCTTATATTACTTTGGGTCGGTTGGGTACTCTGGGTGTCCTAATAATGGATTTATCAATTTTTGTTTAGTATTATATTTTTGTTTACTTTATATAAAAAGTGTCAGTTGTACATTATATAACACTTAAAAAATAATGTATCTTTTGTAATGAAATTGGATAAAAAGTATGTGTTTCAGTATACACAACACACAGACAATTCGAAATTCAAAGTTAAAATCAGAACACAAAATTATGTCTAATAATTAAATGAATTTATGACTCGATCATTTGGGATTGAAGAGAACCCTATCAGTTAGTCAATAACGTCCATTTAGAGATAAGGCTGTTGATACAGTATAGGTGGCAAACAAAGTTAAGATATCTGAAAGCCAAGCCTCAATTTTTCGTGAAATATGCGCAATATAAAAAACATTATTAGACATAACTTAATATTATTAGGTAAAAAATGTGAACAAGTTAAATGGATGAAAGACCACTCCAAACCTATTATCCAAGCAGTATTCACAGGTAAGAGTTGGTATCAGCACTATCAAGCATGAAAACAGTTTTGAACAAGAATAAAATTTGGAAACTAACATCTGGAAATAAACTTATAGAAGAAGGGCTTAAGGAAGGTTAAACCTAGTTAACATTATTGATTGATGGATGAATATAAGGTATATAAAACAGGACAAAAGAAGAATTTATAAGAAAACTATCAAAGATAATATTGTGAGTGTAATATTGTGATTGATTTTATCAATATTTAGAAAGATTACGATGAATCTTTCATGGGAAACTAATAACATTAAAATAATTTGTACCTAAAATATAAATATTTTGAAAAAGTTTAGTAAAAAGATAAAAATAAATATATAATAATAAAATAATAAATAAATGATAAATATATGGAAATAATTATTAACTTTTTGAATATTCAATCATCAAGATTTTTACACAGTATACAATCAAATCTCCAAAAAATCAATAGATCATTCCTGGCACATGATTAGCCATTAAATTGGTAGTATATCCCATGAATTGTGCTGTACCTATTCTAGACATAAATTGTAAGTTGTGAATAACTGAAACTGAATAAGACTATGGAAAATATTATTTTCAATTTTTGGTGATGTAGTGCCACTTATCAAGCACTAGCAAAAATATGTTTGAAGGCTGGTACTCATTTAATTATCTAAAGTAAATATCAACCGTAAAATGATTGATTTCAAGATGTGAACTAATAATGAGCTCACCCTTGTTTAATTTGGAGTTAATGAAATGATAATATTGATAAACATAAGTAACACATGTTATGTAATGATAAAATTAATATTTAAAAAATATTGTGATTAAGATGAAAGCAATTACAGATTTTATTAAACATTTTAAATATTCCAAATCACAATAAACAATGCAATAATGAAAGTATATATTATTTTTGACACTTATAATAAGTATAATATGTTTTTCACTGGGAAATTTAAAAACTGACAATATAAATTTTGCCTTTTAAAACCTTCCCAACACTCGTATCATAATTTTTTGTTATCAATCTTAAAATAGTATATTAAAATAATATATACTTTCATTATTGCATTGTTTATTGTGATTGTTTATTGTGAGAAAGTTACTAACAATGGTGGGAAGCCAACCCCAATTTAAGATCAAATGGAAATAGATGATTATTATTTTAATAGATTTTCTTAATTTCAAAATATATAAAATTAATCTTTATTTAACTATGTTCAGTAGCATTATTCCAACTAACGCAGCTGCATAAGTCTAGGAAATACAATTTTAAACAAATTCAATTGTAATAACAAACAATTTGCCATATTCTTATTTTGCATAACAATATTTGCTTGCCCAAAAAAAATTTAATTTCCTTTACAAGAAATTCTCTTAGTGTCAAATTTCATTTCTCTTATAAGTCAATGCCCAAATATACTGAACAAATTAAGAATCATTTTTATTATTAATAATGTTACAATTATAACAATGAATAGTAGTAATTTAAAAATTCAAATCAGGAATTATGATTATGATGGATGGTTTATTACGTCAATCGAATCTAATAACTGGCATACAACAAAACCACCAAAGATTGGTTAATTACCTTAAAATAAAATAAAATTAAATCTGATGTGAACACACCTTAGAATTCCTATACCTTATTAAGGATACTCATTTAATATAACAGAATGATTACAACAGACTATCAAATGTCAATGCAGATTAATTAAAATGATTATGCATGTTTATGATTAAAACAAACTCCTGTCAAAATCACTCCAAAATACCTTACATCAAAAATCTGTTGATACTTTTCTGGTTGATTTCAGAAAAGAATACTATAGCAAAATATTTTCTTTCTTTCATTTCATTCTTTCATTCTTCTTTAATTTTTAAAGAAATATGTAGACCATTTTTTATACTATGGATAACATTACACATACACATGCACAAAAAACACTGTATGCTAAAGTGGCTAATAAAATATTAGGAAAATAACATACATGTAATAAAACGTACATACCATATCAGCAATTTGGTGATATTGTAGATTTTCCAAGTAATACCTATTAGGAGGGCTTTGGGTGACAACTCCATGTTGTGGTTCTATCCAACACTCAGTTATTAGTTCTGTTCGTATTTCACTGTCAGCTTCATCTACACCCTCATCTCCCGAATTACTGCAGAAATACAAAGGATAAACTATAATATATAAAATAATAAACAAAGCATTTAAAAAGGGCATTAACAGGTTATTTTTTAGTCAAACTCACCTTCCTTTAGCACTAATACTAGTCATATGAGGAGGAAACAGGACGTACTGTACAATACAAGGTTGATACTTTCCAGAGTTTCCACATGGTTTATCATCATCGTAACACTGGAAAAAAACAAATTTTATTTATAACATACATTAGTAACTAAGATACAGAAAAATTCAGATATTTGAAATCATATAAACCACATAAGTACAATCTCATTTCATCTTGATTTCAAATGAGGGTATTGTTGAATATATCCGTTATTACAGAACTAATGCAACTATATCAATAATTACCTTCATTTGCACTTCTAAAACCATATTTATTATGCCTGCAGTGCAATGTGCAAATCTGAACCCCTCTTGAAGTCTCATCCTGAAATGTAAAAATAGAAATAAGAATGAGTTCAGAAAAACTTTTACATATACATACTATTTACTTTAGGTATTAATACATTTTCAGAAGTATTCTTGTACAAGGGGATAATATCTGTGGAAAGTATATTTGGCCTATCACCAGGATCAAGCCCAGGTGAACATTATACAAATATTTTGAATAATTAAGTAAGAACATTGTAATATTCTTAATACTTTGCTAGGCATCATACATGTTATTTAATACTATAATTAATATTAAAGTAAATACCAACACTACATACTTGGTGAGAGTTGTAAGCATTATTGGTAAAGAATTGTTATGAGAAACAGAAGGTGTATGAGCATCCCAAATTGATCTTTTGTGATGCAAATATCGAGATAAAGTTGTTATTAATGTACTTGTTGGGCGTAAAGGCTTTGCAGCACTGACAGGTTGTGTCCCATCCGGAAAAATAACTGTCCGAAATTCACATGGCATGCGCTCGTATCTTAAACATTTATATTAATCATCAAGTACAAAGTGTAAACAAAATATAAATAAAACAAACAATAATGATATATTTTACTTGTCATATAGGTTTCATTTCTATTTTACATTTTAACTAGCAGTTTACTTTACCTAATTAAAATTTTTTCAAGTGGTTTCTGTAAAAGTGTACAGCACTGCACTTCTAAACGTAAATTAATATCTGAAGGATTTTCATGTTTTTGAGTTAAATCATATCTCTGAGGAATTTTCAACTGGTTTATTTCTTCTTTAATTGTTTCTATTACCTAAACAAAAAATTAAATTAGTAATTTATTTCATTTGAATATGAAAATAATAATCCCACAATCAATGAACATAAATCAATTTATAAAATGCATCATGGGATTCATGGAAATGTTCCCATAAGTAACCATTCTTAATGAAGAAGACGTAAACATGACTTTATACGTGAAGTATAGGTTAAATATGATACAAAGTGATGTAATAACAGAAAACATCAAAGTGATTAGAATAGGATTAAAACTCACTTGATGCCTTATTCTTCCTGGTGTCCCTCCTAAGAATGCAATATGAATTACCGCACATGGAGGTTTTGTTGTTACCCTTATTATCGAAAACCAATTAGGTCCTTTGTCTCCATTCCTATACACATACTCATATTTTATGTTATATATCATTGTGTAAATAAGTGTTTTTAAGAATTGTATTTAATGACCTGAATTTCAAATGAACACTATAGCTTTAGTTTGTCCCAAGACTAGTATTTACAAAGATTGGAGTTACATATACAATATAATATGCAGACATTTTCTTTTACTCTTATAATTTCATAGTGTTAAAATGTCTATACCAGGTATTAAATAAAATTGTGAATGAAAATGCTAAATATTATAAACAAAAACAAATGACGGCTATAGTGTTATAGCTAAACTGGCTATAAACACACAAAAATGATATTTACTGGCTATAATAAAACAAAAAGCTAGATCTTTACTTACAATGGAGTTATGATCTTGATATAAGAATGATTTTCAATTAGTACAAAAGTTGTAATTTTTTTTAGAGAATTGAAGAGTGCAGCTGCAGCCTGTCTACATTGAAGAACCTGAATCCTAGTATTATTAGACATAGCATACAGTGAATGTGGAATTGGGCGATCGGGTTGAAGTATAATTCCTAATCTATGTGTATGAAACCACTTTTGCCAAACACTTGGTTCAAGCATCACTACAGGTCTCCAAAACTGAGCGAAAGTAAAACAGCTAGTGCCACTGAAAATTTAAGGCATTAATAATAGCATAATATTCTTTAATAACTATAAACATCTATTATTACAGATTATAAATTATAGATTTTAAAACACATATTATTAATTCTAAATTAAAATAGAATAAAATACAAGTTTATTTTAAAAATACCTAGATGAGAGGACTGGAGGTGATGCATTTGTCTGAAGATAAAAAAGAGGCATGCCACTTCTGATACTATCTGGCAATGTAAATGCCACTGGATTTGTAGAGAATGAGTCTAAACGTGACAACAGGAGATCAGTATGTGATAGAGTTTTAAGAGTAGACCAAAAACGTGACACTACTGCTTGTCTATATGGTGAATGAAATCTTTTTTTCATAAGGCAAGTAACATCATGCAGAAATTCATAAGGAGCTGGAACACAAAGAGTAGTTTATATAGCAATAGCTAACAAGTGGTAATTAACCATAGCCAGTAACCGTTTGTTATTTGTTTTTTATAAATTCATTGTATGTATCTAGGAATGTTTAATTAAGGAGTATTCTCTATCCCCCTCTATCTCTCCTTATATAGTAATGATGATGCTATTATTTCAGAATTATAAATTTAAGGGGATATAGAATTAGAAAGAAAATAATTATTTCTGAAAATAAGAAGCACTATTACAGTATTAATAATAATGAAATAGAACAATAATAAATGTGTCTTTACAGCATGTGATTAATCTTAAAATACAACAGTTATGAAAATAAAATTTCAAATATATACCTTTAATAGATAAAATGTAATGAACAAGATTCATTTCATGTTGTTCAGGCCACTGTGCTGTAATTATATATTCAATAAAAATATGATTTGCCCATGGCAGAACCATAGTAACTTCCAAGTCATTAGCCTTCAAATGAACATTCTGTAAAATTTATTATGATGAAAAGATTACAGAATTGTTAATTAAAGATCCACAGTTTTTCTAAACCACATATCATGCGAATAGATTTTTCAATTTATTAGACTTTTTTAGAAGATTTGATTACCTTAATCATGTAACCCTCATGCAGTCTACAGAATAATACTCTGAATAGACTGACATTTAAATTTTCCTCAATATGTTTTTTCGTTAGCAGCTGTGGTTCTCTATTTCCATAAAAACTCTGATTGCTGAAAATTACACAATTTAAACATATTTAATTATTTTTACTGTCTCCTTGATTATGTGATTAATTTTCAAATGCTTTTTGGTACAAAAAACCATAGTAAGTTTTTATAAAAAAACAAACTTATTACATGCATATACATTACAGTATATTATAACATGATAAATATAATGTATTAGAAAAAATAAAGTTTGCTTAAGTTGTTGAAATATTTGGTGGAATGTAGGGTTAAAATTAAAACAATGGATGTTCATGACAATAAAGGTTTTGTATGGATGATATATTAATAAATTTAAGTATACTAGTAATGACACTCACATAAGAAAAAAAAACTGTTGATCATACCTGATATTCCAATCACCGGGTTTTGGAATAGGGGTTGTTAAATCACGAATAACACTCCTCTTACGAAAACTCCAAGTAATAAACATTTCATGATAAACATTTATTAGTTTATTTTCTATCTGTACCAACAAATAATGCTGAGTTAGAATAAAGATCGTATTAACCTGTTTATACAGTCATTCATTCATTTTAAAAAGTTTTAATTTGAATTTGAATCATACAATCAAATTTCAAATAAAATACAATCAAATTAGTTTACAAATGAAAATATAGCAAATATTATGGAGAAGGAAACATTCAAAACTGGTTTTCCTCACTGTTCACAACTATAGATATTAGGACGTTTCATTTTTAAATTTGATACATCGTGGCATTACCCATTAGAACAATACATAGGGCGCATAACAGATAACCTCTAATTGTGCTTGGTAGGGCATATAAATGAATAACATATAAATGAAAAAAGACATATATTCTTTTTTTGTCAGTATAAGATAAGAGGCTCCCAGGCATGTACTCCAAGGCCCCATGTGAAGTTTTTATTAAGGGACATAAAACTTTAAAACTTTGAAAGCTAATATGTAATTTCTATTAATATAGTCCTAGTAGTGTGGCCAAATCAAGGCAGAAGACTATAATAAGAATTAATTAATATTATTAACAATATGATGAATTCATATTATTAATAATATTAATTAATTGAACTGAATGTTCATATATAATTTAGATAAAAGAAGATTCACTATGAAACTCAAATATAACTAAAAAAAAAATTGAGAAATGTCTGTCCTAAACTTACAGTATAAGGAAGTGATGGTATGTATGCACCAAGAGTTGCAGAAGTAATAAACTGCATAAGTTCGGAATATGGCACCAATCCATGGCAACAATGAGGATGGAACTGACTACCAATATGCAAAAACGACACAGCCACAGCATTACTCCGAAGTTGGGACAGGACAGAGTCAAGGACATCAATATCAGGTAAAGTAATCATTCCATCAGTAACAACAACCAAATCTACACAAAAATGCCAAAAATGATAAAGTAAATTTCATGTAATCAAATAATGGCAAAGGAAAATATGTTTGGTAAACATTTGCTGTGACCTTCATAAATATTCGTTCACAAGAAATAATAAATGCCTTTATGGTTAACACTTACTAGATAAGTTATTAGGTGGGAGCAAACGAAGAGCCAACATGCCATAACGAAGTAAATTTATAAAACCTAAATCTGGTCCAACCATGGATATATTACAGGATGTAGAAGATGACATAAATTTATCAGGCACTTCTTCAAAAAGACCTCCAACTAACCTCTCTGATTCAGCCTGAAAAAAATTAATAAATCAATTTTCCAGTTGGTCTTTTAAACACGGATCTTTAAAAGTTTTTTTTCAAGACTTTAATGGATAAACGCAGATATTAGTAAAAAACTGGCTCAAACATTTTCATTAGTATGTATAACATTGAAAATTGAAGTTTTCTGTAGTAATTAATAAGTACTTACGCACCTGTTTCATACGCAAGGCATCAATTTGATCATGAACAAGTCCTGAAACGTTAGCAATTGTATCCTCCAGTCTCTCTAACTGTTTCACAATAGCAGATAAAAACTCCTCAACATTGGTCGCAGTAACTCTCCAGCCCTGAACCAATACCTGAAGTCAAATACAGTGCAAACTAACATGCTCTACTCTACAACTTACAAATGCATTCCACAATACGGCATTACAATCAACAGAACTATTCATAACTGTAACCATTTCCAAAGTTCAACTTATTAGATCTACTCTGATGCTATGTATCATGCCAAGTACTTCAACCTTTCTTTTTGCATTGATTCTTTGAAACATAGGTTAATAGAACTGTTTAAGAACACATCAAAATAAGACCTACATTTTCATCTTTTTGCGTTTGTTGATATTAATTTCAAACATTAATCAGCCAATGTTCTGTTTAAATACTCTTCTTCTTTAAATTCTTATAATTCATGCTTTATACTGAAGTAATAACCTGATACATTAATACTAATACGAAGTAACTACTTTAGCAATAGCACCTTTACAGAGCAATAAAAAATGCATAAATAAACATGTAAACATGTACTAATAAACAAAAAATAAATAGTATTAAATGATCAAAAAATATTGACCACAATGATGAAATATTTCCAAACACACAGAAATTAGTTATAGCTCGTGCACTGCTTAGGCAAAGTAAAATACCTGTTGAGCTGGTGTTGTGAAGAATGGTGTATGTACAATAACTGTTACAAAGATATCCGGTTCAAAAACTATCACTGAACCAGGCACAACAAACTGAAAAATTACACAAATTATCAGTAACTAAATACATTTAACATAAATACATTATATACATTTTCAGTAAATGTTAAAAAATGTCACGCATTACAAAAAATACACGGAAAAAATAAATTAAGATTATAAATTACAGTATGCCAGTTCATTCTTGAAATGACGAACACTTTTAATGGTTAAAGTATATTTCATTAAAGGATGGCTACAGTTTAAATTCAAATTTCCTATTTTACTATGTATTATACTACACTGTGTCTTAAATATATTGTATTGTATACTGTTTTAATCATATTTTATGGAACAAAACAGACTTTACTACTGTGAAGAATATATATACTTACAGGCCTCACTACACCTTCAATACTATTTCTTACAGCAACAACTATTTGGTCAATCATAACTTCACCACGCTGAATATCCTTAAATCACAGAAATCATTATTACACATGCAAATTGCAATATTTTATAACACTTTTAAAATAAGAAACAGTATATAAATACGTAGAGAAAGAATTCAAAATGAAACATTAATTGCAAATTCATAAATGCATTACAAATGGTGACTGCTGTTGAACCACCCTATCAAGACTCTCTCTGTGACACACAATAACAGTGTTGACAGAATTCATTGGCAGCTTAGATGCCTGACCACCTCACTATGTTACTGATGATAGTGAGAATTTGAAACCAGTAAATTTAGCTTCAGCACAAAGGCTAGAAAGTGCAGTGAGTGGGGATAGAAAAATTCAAGTGGTACTATTCTAATTGCGAGGGAGGAAATATATAATTCTGTCTATTTGATAGTCATAAAAAAACTACACTGGTTTAGATAAGATGTTGTTGTAAATAAAAAAATTGTATTTCAATTATTTAAACAAAAAATTAAAAACTATAATAGATTAAATAAAAAATAACAACTAAAAATAAATTTAAATCTACTGAGAGTTCTGCAAATTAATGGACATCTTTCATAATTCAAATTTGCATTTGGATGAAAATGTTGCCAACAGCGTGGTTTGAAACTATTGTAAATTTAATTCACTATAATGTCTTTAATTTCAGATAATGAGTATATGTGTAAATTATATTGTCAAATACTCACAACAGCTGATATTGATGGGCTCATGTCAAGGCAGTAAACAGCTTTGCTTACATGAGATAAAAACACAACATTTGTTGCCGGAGTGACAAGATATTGGTATATATGGCTTGTTTCTGGGCTCCAGTTAGGTGGTGGATCTTGAGGGCAAACGGATACTATTTCTATTTCACAGTCTTCTCCATACTGAAACTGGAACGAATTAAAAACAAAAATTAAACTACAAAAAATATTGAAAATATAAACACATTAATTACATATATAGTAAACTAAAATAAACAGGAACAGAATATATAACACTGATAATCGAAAATGTGGTATATAAAAGGGTGATGTTTACACCTTTTGATCAGTTATTATTTTCATTTTAAATGATAAATTAAATGCTGTAAGAACTTAAGACACCATAAGAAATGAAGAATGTTATTCATTAACAACATTGAGCATACCATGATCAATTTCATATTGTATTTCTAAATTTCATTTTGTCCAAACTTGAACTGATTTGACACTACTTGCTAATTGAGCAAATTCTGACAATTGACTATTTGTAAAAGGTCTCCAATACAGTAACATATAAAAATGATGAACACTTATTCCTCTTGATATACCAGCAATAACAAGAAATGAAATCAACTCAACATTAAATAGCAATTAATTCAGTTTTGTGTAAGAAAATAATAACAGTCAAATATGATTTACATTACATATTAACAGTCTTTATTTATTATAGATACATTATTTTTACATATCACAGAAATTGATTCAATAACTAAATATGTCAAATTGGCTACATTGGCCGTCATCAGAGCATTACAAATTAATCTGACATTCAACTCAATGAAGTATTGAAGGACACATAAAGAACAGTAATATTAGTTTTCATCTTCTGCATAAATGTACTAAGAATATTTTACTTTATATATTATCTGTGAGATAATACCTATATTGTTGCATTATAATGGTTGACTCAATAACCAATCATTTTAAAATAACACTCTTTTAAATTAAATTAATGCAAACATGTATATTTCCGTGAATTAAATATATTCCTCAGAATGAAATAAACATATCAACTTGAATAACACAGTTGGTTAGTCACTTAATACAAATGGTAAAACTGAATAACATTTAAACAACTAACATATTAATTTTTGTGTAGTACAAATTTAATACTCACTATAGAGGATTTCTGAACAAATGTCACTTTTTTATTCAAATGTTGAAAAAACCACTGAGCTCTTACATTCCTTGATATGTGATAATTCTGGTTCATTACAGCGTAAACCACTCCGGCAACCAGAACTCCATTATTCTAAAAAAAGGAGATTAATAAAAATTAATTAAAATAAACATGTTTATAACACACATTTGATGAAAAAAGAGATTACTGACTTCAGTGAACCCATTGCAGTAACCTACTTGCCAATCCATAGCTGTCTAAAACATCATATTATAAATGCATTCCTCCTAAGTGAGGCTAGAAAACAAACACGGTATATCTGGCCTACTGCCAAACAATAAATAAAATGTAAGATAACTTAAACATTATTTCATGATAGTCCGCCTTGGCATGTAGCGATGATAACTTATCTTCGTTTGATAGGGCTCAATTACCAACCACCCGAAACCTCACTGGAAGGTTATAAAAATGTAACTAGAATTGGCCGAACTTAAAAACGTTACAACTTATAATGCGTGTAAAACTTACAGAATCTGTATCTTCTAACAAATCCATTTTAATTTTCCTAAAACAGCCGAATATCCTTCATGCTACAGATAAAATGCACACAAACAGCACTACTAAGAAACTAATTTAACCTCCGCCGACACTCGGAATAATCAAACCACATGAAAAACACGTAAACAGAAACTGCAATTGGCATAAAAAATTAATAACACCTGTTACCGATATAAAAAACATATATTGCCTAATTTTTAACAAAGTAAATAATATGGTTTATAAAATAACAATAAATAATAAGTGAGTAATATAATATTATATCATTACTATTACCTTCTATTGTTGTAATAATTCATCCGCGGTGAAAATTTCGGTGGTATTCTTAATTTTACTTTTATTTTACTGGTAATCAGCATGTAAAATGGAAAATTTTTCTTTTACACACACAAAATGACGGGAACTAGTATCACAAAAATGGAAAAAGTTGTAGATTGTAAAAATTAGTTTAATGTGCTTTCAGGATTTCATGGATGTTTAAAAAATAATGATTTTTCACAGGCAGTCATTTAATTTTGACGTCTCTCTTTTATCAAACGAAGCTTGAAAAGATATAAGCCCTCGGACTAAAGAAACTCTCGGACTCTGAGAGGAAAATACCTTTCTGACTGGAAAATGTTCAATTGAAGTTTTCAGACTCTAAACCTCTGAAATCACGTAGGATAATTTTATCTTATAATTGTGGTTGTAAAATATTGGGAAAATAAGAAGTACAAATTGTAATTTCATTAGCACATCTTTGTATTCATGTACACTACACATTATATGTATCTATAAGAAATATAATAAAAATATAATACAATACTATATTTAACTTAAGTAGATATATACACAACTTTTTTTATGAAATTCTGCAGCCCTAAGACTGCCTCGATGGAATGTTCATTATTAAGAATCGGTGGTGAAATTATCGTAGGTTAAGTTTATATATATATATATATATATATATATATATATATATATATATATATATGTGTGTGTGTGTGTGTGTGTGTGTGTGTGTGTGTGTGTGTGTGTGTGTGTGTGTGTGTGTGTGTGTTTATTTGTGTCTATATGTGTATATAATCCAGTACATGTTAAGTTTCCCTTAATCAAATTATATAATAAAAAATTATTAAAATAATTCATCAGGTAAGACTTTTACTTTTAGCAAGGCTATTTGTGCATATTTTTTTCAGCATTTTGTGTCCAAGCGGTCATCAGGCTAAAATGAATGTAAGTGGCGATGGGGTATCGGACGTTCTGCAGGAACAGGGAGAACCACATGAGGAAATTTAGATATTTGCGGAGGAGAAATGATACGAGTTTGACGTTCAACAGCCAGTGGACGGCCAACTGGAGGAAGAGGAGAGGGCGGAGCAGGGCTGGCACTTTCTTCGGTGAAAGACCGCAGAGCCGCCTGGTGAGTTCCAGGATGCAGGGATAGTTCAGGAACGGGACAATCACCCAGACTCCGGAGATGAGAGCCCTCGACATGTGGTCGAAGTTTTCGGCCGGTTTGTCCAAGTTGGGGCCGAAAACCTTCTCGGCTAGCTCTTCGCAGGCTGCCTGCGTGCATTTCAGATTCCCCTGGCACAGGTTGAACCTAAAAACAAATTTAAAACTGTAGTTTTCTCGATCTTCTGTCTCCTCTCGCTGGTTCGGTCTTTTTCTAGACCGGTCTCGGCTGCTCGCCATCTTCAGTAACTGTATCTGTCAGTATGGTGTACACGTTCACTTCATTTGTACTGTGGAGGTTCTTTTGTTTGTTATATATATATATATATATATATATATATATATATATATATACTCACCACCATACTGACAGACACAGTTACTAAAGATGAGTGGCCGAAACCGGTCTAGCAATAGACCAAACCAGCAAGAGGAGACAGAGGATCGAGAAAACTACGGTATTCCAGACCCTCGCAGACCATTCCCGTTTCTTATTCCAGGCTAGTAGAATGAGGTGGGTTACGGAGACTATTAGATCAGGGTCTGATGTTCGTTCCTCACGTTCATGACATTCGGACGAAAGATGGTTTCAGCGAAGATGAGACGCGTGGCTAGAAAATCTTGAGCCGAGTCATGCGCACCATCTCCAAGGGTGTCTTGAGAACGGAACTTTCGCACATGCCAACCAGAAAGGAGATTCAAATAAAAAAAAATAGGACCATTCTCGTTTTAAAAGTCGTTTGAGGCTTTACCTGTTCTTCATACCGAGTAGGTGTCCAATAACCCTCCACAAGTGGAGAAAACCCGTTTCGCACTTAGGTAGTCCTAGCTTCTTAGAGGAGATTACAGCGAATCCGATGAAACCGAACTGTGTCAAAGCCATATCCTTCTGAGTTATCGGGCCGTGAGCCAAAGAAGCGGCTGAGTGGTGGCTTCTGACGTTCAGAAACGATTGGCGGGCTCTTTAAACAAAAGCGATACTTTGTTAAAACGCAGGCAACGCAAAGGGAGTTATATATTTCTTAAATACCTGAAAAAGGCGAGATAATAATGAATTATGGAAAAACTATGTAAAAATGGGTTTTTCCGACTGAACCTGTAACCTCGTTTACAATATCACCGGTACTCATCGGAATAGAATGACCTGTTTAAGATAGCTTCGGCTTTTTGCTAGTCAGTAATAAATGAAGATCGGCTGTCAAAACTGTAACCGTTCGGTGAATAATTTGTCACCGTCCAAAATTTCTCTACAACGGCATAAAGAGCTCCATTGAAGTCGGTTGATAATGAACACAATGTTTAAAGGATAATCAATTTTAAAAAATTATTTAAAATATACGAATAGTTTAACACTCAGCGTAGCAACAGCACTGTTCGTAAGTACGTCACTATATAATTGACTGTTTAGATTAAATAGGCCCAAAGAAAATCGTAGGAGAGCTGATCTCCTTGTGGAAGATCAGAAAAAAGTTATGATCTTGATTTCTAAAAAAAAACATTCCATTAAATTCTTATAACTAGGTTTACTTACTTAGAATTCGGGTTTCTCAGATCCGATCGGTACCAACACATCACGTTGTTGATTGTATTCAAATACCTGGAAATATATAAGAACAAATATCAGATCACACGCACTATGAAAATGGTTATTAGATTAAATGCATAGATGGCGCCTTTTCCCGATTAGTCAGGCGCATACTTACAATAGGATAAAAAGGATGTTGAATATTTATTTACAATTTTCTTTTTTATTTTAAATATTGAAATATTTTCACCTTTTGTAAGCGGTTATTGGACAGGAGGACTTGTTGGTAGATTTGAGGACGTGGAGAATCGAAGGAATTGCCAGAATTGCAATCAGTCCACAGAGCATTCCCACAAACATGGCGAACAAATGATCGAAAAAGAAACTCTGTCCCCTGCAAACAGAATTTCATTTTTATTTTTGTGAATGAACATTTTTCCTATCAAAAATTACTTTTTCGAACTGGAAAGCCACGACATTTTTCGACATATTGTAAATAAAGGCAGAAACTTGAAAGGAAGAATTCAAAACAATCCTAACGACGGTTATACGGTGGATTTTATTTTACATAAAACCAATACTTTTTATCTAAACTTTTTTGGTATCTGAAGGTATATGTTGCTTGCATAGGTTCGATCTTCACCTGCCGTTGTGCAATATGCGTTCCCATTGTTATTTGGGTAGAGTGCCCAACGATTTTATTTACTTGTGGAGTACGTTGAGTGAAGTAATCATTTGGAAATATTCCAGCGGCCAGACAAGAACGGAATTTCATAAATTAATTTGGCTCAGGGTGATTTGAAAATACATTAGACATAAAATAAAACCGACAGTCTAAAATGAACATAGAATGTCACATGGAATTCCTTTGGGAATTACCAAGCTGTGGCAACCTTGAGTGTCTACTTTTAGCGCCATAGTACATGGCGCATTCATTTAGTCTACATTTAGTGTCATACAGAAGAATATAAAATAGAATATATTACAATAATGTTTGTACAAAAAATTACGTTAATTTTCCCATGAAGGTACTGTATTTCTATTAAAGGTACTCTCCAGGCTAGTTCACTATCAGCGGATACATACACGATTTAAAATTTTGTTTATTTACTTGTGAAAAATTGTTTAAAATGATAAAAGATTAAAATTAATCCGTTCAAATGTGGATTTATAACGTAATACTACCTCAAAGTCACATTGATTTCATTACAATTATTTATTTATCCGCGATATTACTATGGCAGTACAACAGACGAAGAAAATTCAGTCCAATCTGTGTTGAAACCTGGAAAAGGATCTTTGCAAGTATAAAAATGTAAGCATTTGAATTAGTGTTGTAATTTTAAGCTTAAATAAAATGAAATTGGACAGTTTCTGCCCTTGTTCCACATAAGCCTATGCTCTTACTTGCAAGAATAATCACTTTTTTCTCTTTTCTTAAAAGAAAACACTCTAAGCTGAATGATAACTTAGACTTTATTTTCTAGTCAAAAGTAATCCTATTTCTTCCGCATACTGACCTTAGTTGTTAACAAATGAAAGCAGTAAGAAAAACGTCATGTTTTAGGGGCTCTGCACCTCAAGAATTTATAAGCCGTAAATGTATCTATCAGCAACACTGGTATAACTTCTGTGAGGTTTCATTTAGTGTTAGCGTTTCAGTTCTGATCAAAGAAGGTTAAACACATTTTGTTGTTACATTTTACATGTTACATTTCCTCTAAATAATTCAATTTAAACGTTTTTTCTTTCAGATTTTTGAGCAGATTAAGGTAGATAAAAACATTCTTCAGAAATGGCCAAGGACGGAAAGAGGAGCGTGTTGGACCCGGTCTTGGGGTGCCTGCCATCTGATAACTTCAGATTCTCAAATCATTATGAGAACATCCCCCCCTTTCCACAATGCATTCGACCAGAGTTACCATGCTCCAATACCAGAGCAGATTTACCGCCAAGATCTACACGTAGCACACCCATTATCCTTCCTCTTCACAATTATGCCCACCTCCTCCCTGAAAGTAATAGAAAAAACCAATATCCACCTTATTTGGGGCCCCTACATGACCCATCAGTACGATACTCTGCCATTTCCATAACCAATTATAAAAGTGAAATTACACTACTAAATACAGTACAAAAGAACGATACGAAGAATAACAACAGCAAGGGAAAAAACAACATTTTTAATAGACAATACTATAGAAAGAGAATAAACAATGAAGACAGTAAGAACAATACACACAGGAAGACAAATCAGAACACCAACAGAACACCAAGAGAAACCAGAACTCCAATAGACATCAGAACACCAATAGTGCCACCAATAGATATCAGAAGTCCAATGGAAACCAGAACTCTAATAGACATCAGACCACCAATAAATATCAGTAAACCAATGGAAACCAGAATACCGATGAAACCAGATCTCCAATAGACATCTGACCACTAATAGATATCAGAACACCAAAAGAATGCAGGATACCAATGGAAACCAGAACACCAAGAGAAACCGGAACACCAATAGTCATCAGAGCACCAATAGAAACCAGAGAGCCATTTATTCAATATTGGATCATATTTAATTAACAATATTGAATAAAACAATTTAATTTGAAGTACTCTCATAAATGTGTTTAAACCAATGAGCAGTTTTCAATAATTTATTTATGACAATGTTGTTTGAATACTTTTCCCTAAAATTAGATGACCTTTAAATGAAGAAATTGTTACATTTCTCTCCTTTTTCTAGAATTATAAATATATTGACTGATTATTTGTAATTCCATATTGGTACATATAAAAAAATGTATTTTTGTAATCTGCATTTTTAACTGACTTATTTTGTAATTATTAGTCTAGTATATTATTGATTAGATGTCTCTAAATTCTCTGAACTCTTGTTACCTATCTTGTTACCTGTGTATTTAAATAATGTAATGATTCCATAGTAAATGTAATAAGTAGCCGTATTTAAGACTACCATAGAGTACTATGTGATACAAATTACTGGCTGTTATAAGAATCACAATGTGTGCTGTCTTTATGTGATTGCTTATGGCTAGTTATTTATATTTTATATGTAGTATTAAACCTTTGTAAAGGTGTAAAAACCTCATATTTTATGACTTTATATAGTAAAAATGTGGAAAAACATTTATATTATGTACTTGATTTGATTTTGTAATATATCCTTTTTGTGCAATTAATTGCATTTTCATTTATGTAAATCATGTCTATTACTCATTTATTATAGTAAAGACTATTTTGCAATGTTAAATTACCTGGTGAGCATCCTGAACATGAAAGAGTAACATAGTTCAATGGTAACATGGTCAATGGTTTGACTTCACCTGTTCAACAATTTAATTATAATGAATAACTTATAAGGTGCATCAAATATTTAACTATCTTACTAGAATAAAAGATTAATATTTTAATCAAAGTAAAATATTTTAACACTTTAAGATATTATAAGATGTTAATACTATTAATAAAACATTTTTGTATAATTAACTCAATTTAAATTGAATGTTAACTGCTTTTTGTTTAGTAAATTGAGTACATCTACTTTTTCGGCCAAATGTTGACTTTCAGTTTAAAATTGAGTTAATTTTACAAGGATTAATTATTGGTATTATAAGTTTATAATAAGTTAAATCATTAAGATATTTTATTTGAATTATTAGTTGTAATTTCCAGCATATGCAATAAGTTATTGATAATGATTCAATTAAAAAAGGGTTCAATAAAATTGCAACATGAACAAACATCTTTCATTAATTAAACTTGCTGTGATGTCTTACCATTAATGTGCATCCCTTATGGTATTTAATTTTAATTCAGCTGTTCTCCTTTGTGTTACCGTATTTACTTGGTCAAGCAAGTTCAGTCTTTATGTACTGAACTAACATGTACTATCTTTTAATCCCAAAGCCTGTAGCAATAGAACTTGGTATTGTTTTATTAATCAGTACAGCTTATTTATTTATGAGATTAAATATAATTTACATGTAATTATATAGATTTATAATTTACTAATACATAATTATATAATTAAGATATGAGTTGGAACTTTGCAAAAAATTTCATTGAATTCAAAATGATTGCATTAGAGTAAAGGATGTCCTCATAGTGATAAAAGTCAAAGTCAGAATGAGGAGATGAACACAAAAAATTGAGTGGGAGGACTGTAAAACATTACAGCAACAATTGAAAGCTAAACATAAAAAGAATTGAAAATCTCCATGAAAGAGACTTATATTATCCCTGTATAATTATTTTAAAAACTATGAAGATGGTTATCAATATCTCATTATTACAAAATGTTACATTTCTATTTTATTCAATATCCGCAGACAATATAAGCATTATACTGGAGTTTATTTGGAATTAGTCAAAGCATTTTATTGTAATTTAACAAGCATTTAATAAGAATTTACACAACCGAACAGTATTATAATATTACATCTTAATGAAGAGGAAAATCCCAACAATGGAAAGTTGGAATGGAATGTTGTGGGCATTTTCTGAAATGTTGGTGTAATCGTAGTCATTTTAATAAGGGTGTAACCATTTTTTAAAGATTGAACAGCATATAATATATAATGTATTCGTTTGGGGTGGATTCTTCAAGGAATTGTAATATCATCAGTAATGCAATTTTCTGTTTCCAATTGCCTATTTGGTCTTAAGCTGTTGTCTGTACACCGTACATATACTGGTAAACAATCCCCCTGACAAGTACTAATACAAAGCAGTACACATTCCCTGAGAAGGGTTTTGCCCAGAATGTGTACTTACAACCCCATCCCCACCAAATTGAAAAAATAGATAAATAATGTAAGGAAATTTAATCAACTGTTGTACAAAGGGAAATGGGATGAAAGAGGAAATGGTGAGTAAGTGAAACATATGAGAACAGATTGGGCAAATGGATGTGGGGGGGAGGTGGCAGAGAACTGACCACAAGAGTAATGTAGCCCGGATTATAAATGTAATTCACTTTCTTGTTGTTTTTTCTAAATCGGATACCGCAATGGTAATTTAATTTTATTAGATAAAAAGATATATATGTATGTATGTGTATATATATATATATATATATATATATATATATATATATATATATATATATATATATATATCGAAGCCCAGCGGTGATAAAGTACCTTGTGTTTTTTATTTCATGAATATTTAATACGGATAGTGCTTTTGATCAATTTTTATCTCAAGCACGGAGTGTGACATAATAAAGGATTATATAATCTCGCCTTTCAGATTTCCGAGGAGCAGAAATATACGTGACTTGATCCTGAAGTGATATGAACAACGTTTATAAATCGGTTTAATTAGAAATGGAACTCAAACTCGGTAATAGTTGATGATGCACGGAATGCTGCATTATTTCGTTTAGGAAATCCTACTAGGAAGGAAATGCTATGTTTAGGAAAAGATACTACTTGGAGAGCGCAGAATCTACTTTTGGTACCTAATGAAATATTTTTAGTACAGCCTGAAACACACAGCTCTTTAGAGCCAATTTGTTGGGGATGCCTCTTTGGTGGACGTTTTGTCCAGATGTTGGCATCGGGATTTTAGAGATAATATTTCCCGACATTTTCTTCACCGAATCTATTAAGTGGATCGATTTACGAATGAAACACAAAAAACCAAGTTCTTACCAAGACTCAAAACCAAATAGGCGAATGGAGACAGACAATTGAATGTGTTATATTTGAACCACAGACATCTTGATTAAAGCAATTAACTAGTAATGATATAATAATTAAATACCCATTATTAGTACTTGAACCATCGAAAATGGCTACAAAATTAATGAGGGTTCAAATCTGAGTTGAGTGTATATTTACATTACTACATTTCAATCAAGTAATATGTCACAGCAAAGAAATAATGCTCCTACATAATTGGATCCACCGACTTTACATAAAAAAGTTTCTCGGTAATGCTACTTGGTAAACTATATAAATATACATTTCTGTTCGCTACTATATTTCTATTCTTGTTGAAGCGATGATGTTGTTAAAGTAAGTTTCCTCTAGTTCCAAACTACTCAGAGTCAACTTCAATGAACCCACAAAATGCTCAGGAGGCGCTTTCCCCCAATTTCTGTACACAAAGACAGAATAGGCGAAGGAATACTTACAAGAAAAAGTTGTGCTTTTTATAGACAAACACAAATGATTAACGAAAAATTAAACTCAAACGAAGTGACTCCATATTGCCTTGCAACTCTAATGGAAAACAATCAACAATGTTCTCTTGCAACCTCTGAAGTGGCACAGTCGAAGGATGCAATGGGGTACACTTTTCATTAACACGGATTTTTCTAACCCCAATTTTAGTAAAGACTCACGTTTTTGACCTCGAATTTATGCTAATATCAATTTAGAGGCGCAAAGGACGAGAAAAGAATAAACCGGTAAGTTGCAAGTTTCACGGCTAATAGCCATAACATTTATTGCAATAAAAAGGAATCAATTAGAAAGTCCTTATCATAAATCTAGCAAGTACTAAGTACGGAGACGGAAAAGATAATACATACAAACGTTTGATTTGATATATTTAAAATATAGTTTCCCTTTTTAGTTTAAAAATTTTTTAAAACCAGTAGTCGATAATTAAATCATGATTATAAGTCCAATGACAACGGAAGTTATGGTAACATCTATGCCCATTGGTGACGGTCATTCATAGTTCCGTCCGGTTTGACCGTATTACGTTTATGTAATATCCATATTAAAAAGAAGAGATCTCGAAGATACAACAAATAAAATAAATACCGTTCCATCATTCGTATAATGATTCGTAGTGAGACATGCGAAATCTTTAGTCATTAATTGTTATTGCTTTATTATTATTACTTCTGAATTATTCATACGGTATTTAAACTATCTTCTAGGACACGAATACCAAAATCCGTCATTCCCACATTTTCTTGCGACTGCTGAAAAAGGTGTATCCTCTGATCGAACAAGCGAAATGAATCGCAGCGGACATTTTGACTAAAGTTAATTAAATCATTATTAAACAACATATAAATAAATAATACCTACCTTAAAATTAGCGAGTGGTTATACCAGGAAGGAAGCAATGGAGGATTCGTCTCAAGAGTGTGAGATCCACCGTTTTCGATTATGTCCCTGGCGATCTCTTTTCCTTTTTTGATATCGCACATTTCGCTGCCGCAGCATTCGCATTGGGCCGATTCCGGCCTGGGACCTATACGAATTAGTTTATTATCTAAATTTATGAATTATTTAAATTACAATAGTAACATATAATAAACGACGGAGATTTACGAGGAGGTTTCCGTCAGTAGTGAACATCGGTTGTCGATAAAACATCCTGTCATCGCTGTAAATAAACCCTTACCACAAACTTAATAACCCTACGCGATTAATTTAAATTCTAAAGTCATTTAAATGTTATTACTGAAATGGGACGCAACGATGGTCGAAATTTCTCGATATGCAGAAGTGACCAAGCCGTTACTATAGATATTCTACGTACAAATTACTATGAGGTATGTAAATATATTTTCTAAACTTAAGTATAAAATTTATACTAAAAATGTAGCACAGTGACAGTGCTTCGCCGACAGTGTACCGCACTGTATCAATAACGGAATGCTACTGACGTTGGCGGGACGTCGAAACCAAATAGGAAAGTGGAAGTAGAAAATCGAATTGATGATACTCCAAATCGTGGCAATTGCGATGGAGAAAACTCATGAAACTGGAGTGATGCGGCGTGAATGGATAGGAACCTGGATTCAATTCTGCGGTGGCAAACCGAATTCTCCTCAATTATTAATTTCAACTACACACATTCTACATACATACATTCTATTTATTATAAATATAATAAATAACAGTAATAAATCAACCAATGGAAGGCAATAATAAACGAGACCGCCAGAATACAATGGTTGGATGAAGGAAGGGACAGCCGCCAAAAAAACGCATTTTGACATTCTAAAGAAAGCAACGAGTAATATTACGGTGAACGCGTTTCGGTACAAACAGTCAAAATGTGAGGTAAACCGATAGACTAAAGGACGCTTGCCTCAATCCCGGACAAAAAATTGTATCGCAGAGATAATTTAGTGTTATTCACTTTCTGTTTCCGCCATCAGGGCCATTGCAACAATCGCGAACAGTTTCACACTACGAGGGTTTCCTAACCGGACACCTGATCGATGCGCGGCGAGTGCGCCCTCAAGATGACTAAACGGGATTTACAACCTACAACCTATTGATTTAAAAAAGGAAGGGTGCAAAACACGAGTTTTCTAGTATTATTTTTTCCTCTATTTTTTCAACAGGCAGAAAAATTTGTCGGGCCTGCGTCGCACAACCCCCCCCCGTAGGGTCACGCAGTCCGCAAATAAACTCGGTTGCGAAACAGTTTTAGAACGTCCTCCTTTCGTGCGACTGAATGGGGATTCGATTTTCAGACCCGGTTGCATTTGCTGTTCAAACCAAAAAAACTTACCAGTGTCGAAAGACCGCGTCTTCTCTGGCAGAGGCATAGCGTATGACTGACAGAGGGTACTCGCTCGTACGGCCGCTTTCACCCGCTTTCACTCCCACCATTCAATGACTCCACTCGCGCATAGAAGAGGGGAACTGACTTTCTCGAATAAGTGTTCATAATTCGTTCTCACTTTTGTTTAAGGAAACTGGGATAAATAATAAAACCGACCATTTTTGTAGTACTATGTGCTCGGAATGTAATAATTTCGTGGGTAGGTAGTAAAAAAAATTATTTTTACTTGTAATGTATGGATTTAAATGGTGGTGTGGAAAATGACGTTTTCGAAGCGTTTGTAAGATAGTACACACGTTTTTAGTTTAAATAATCAAACGACTGAGAATTAAAAATAACGGTAAGTAATTATTTTATGTTGAAAAGTGGGAATTTCATATTATCAATCCCTTTAATTACAGCAGATAACATTAATAACAGAAAGACTAAGAAACACATGAATATTGGTGCACTCAAATACCCGACATTCTGGTGAGTTCAGTGTAATTATATAGTCATCAACAGTCATTCGATCATCCGTTTCAACCCGCTCATTTGGTTTTAGACTAGGACTGTTTCAGTTTCTCGGCGTCATCAGTAGATTAGTTACCGATGTCGATGACAATGATTTTTACAAATTTCCACCTTAGAGGCAACCAATTTCGGCCTCCGAAAAGTAGTTCGACCGGTTTGTAAAACAACGATTAGAAATAATACCTTATTGGATCTGACAATTTATAGACAGCAACAGTGCAGATGGGATGCTTCATCAGTAGCGAGTGAAGTAATATTACCCAAATAGCACCCGGTAGTACACCTGACAGGTATCTGAACAATAATATCCATCCTACGCATATCCAAATGGCATTCTGAACGCTATTGTCTTATTTCAAACAGGACCCATAAAGTACTAAATTTGGGAAATTGCTTCGGGTATATTTCGTCCTCATGCTAACTGTTAACATCGTGGTAAACTGGCCTTGTGCATTTATATAACGCCCACTCTTTTGCATACGTAAGGAAGAACACAGAACGTGGACAGCTTAATAAGAAATGATTCACGGGCATAAATTCGCGTCAAGCCGATGAAGTGATGTCTCAAATTACACATAGCGGAAATATTTACGACAAGTATTATAATAGACCTTTCCATAACTGGTGCTGTCGTGAGCATTATAACGAGGGGAGGAGGTGCATTAACTCTTGTATAATATCATTACCGTAGTTTTCTTGATCTTCTGTCTTATAGAAGTTGACCTCACGGAGTTTGGACTAGATGCTGGATCTCATAGCGCCCAAGGAAGAGGAAATGAAGTTCTGATCTGTGATGGTCAACCGGCACCAACCAAACGGTTACTAGCACATTCCCGACCCAAAGAAGGACAACGCCAGCAACAGCAGACCACGGGCAAGGCTTTCAGAACCGAGACGGCAACCCCCGCGTTGCTGGGAGTGTCGGAATGAAGGGCACACATAGCAAGGGAGTGCCCCTACATGATTCTGAGGCCGTGGGCACATTCACAGAGGGAAACAAGACCGGAACCAAAGGAAGTAAATATGGGTCGGCGGTCAGGTCGAAGGAGTTCACTTTGGGCCAGGACTTTGGATCCGGAGGAATGGCGAGCGCTGTCATCGGGAGGAAGCATCGTCACAGAAGACGCCCCCAAAGCTGTCCCACGGAAAGCTCTGTGTGACCGCGTTTAGGTAAAATTTAACCGCAGAACAAAATGCGACAGAAAAGATACTTTATAAAGTCGGGAATAAACTGACGTATTAGTGAAGAAAGCAGCCTATTGGCCGTATCCTCCCACGACATTGTCGGCGCTCCATCACCGGTCCCCTCCACCAGCGAGGTTAGGACGTATTGCTGCACCCGTTTATCCATGGCGAGTTTATATACCAAACCCCACCGATCCGAGTTTCCAACGGTTTGCACACATTCCGTCCAAACAGTGGAATTTTACCTTCCGGATAGCCGCATCGTACTTATTTTTTGCCTTGGATTTCGCAATTTACAATGATTCAATCAATTCGTGGCCGCGGATTCTACTCGCTCGCTAGGGGCGCCAGTTAGCCCGTATGGAGAGTCGCCGAAGGTTCCACCGGGAAACATCAGCTGTCTTCGGCTTCTTTCTGGGCATTGCTTTGCCGCTCGCTCCGATATCCGCTTCCGTGAACTTTCGGCCATTCCTTCTCCGTCCATATCTCCGACGCCGCGCTGAGTCATTCGCACGAGATGTCGGTTCCACGAAACAGTGGATCAGGACAGAAGTTCTATGCCTATACCGACTCAAACCGCGTTAGTAGATTCGCTGATTACAGTGAAATGATATATTATTTCATGCAGCGGTGAGAAACTAATAAGTTAATAATGTGAATATTATTCTTATTTGGTCCATATTTCATCATTAATGAGTTGATATTTCTACCCTCACAAACCACCAAAAAAATACATTTCATGAAAAATGTGGACATGCTTACCTCACATAAATAGTAAATAAATGTACTTGTTACATAATAGCACACGGCATTATAAACTACAATATTGCCATGATCATGCAGAAATTAATTTAATGAATTTAAATTTAATGATTTAATTAATTTAATGACGAAAGAGTACATCTACCCATGCACTAATTATTTCTTAATGTGTAAATTATATATTTTCATAAGTATATATTCACAAGTATATAACTTGAAGAAACTTATAGAAATAAATTGCATTAAAAAAAATTACAACACTTTTCTTATTTTTGACCAGTACAAACTTGAAAAGTAGTCTAAAATGAAATTTTACAATAATTAATGTAACAGCCAATATGGTTAAGATATTTACTGATAACATATGATATCAGAAAAAAGGACACATAAATAATTTGAAACTAATTAAATTATTGTAAGACAATTTGTATTCCTAAATGACAAATTCGTGTTCAGATAATAAAATATGGTTGTATATCAGGTAATTAAAACAGAGCACTGCTGTTACAGAAAAATGTATTATCAGGAAAGATAATTACAGATCAAATTCAACATAGAACTTTAAAGCAATAAATTTGCAAAGGAATATTTAATTTTTATTGCTAAATATTGTTTTTAATATGCAGTAATTAGAATATGTGTGTCTAAGCAGATCCACTCAGCTGCTTATACAATGTTGGTACATAATCATCCCACTGTGCCTGATAGAAGTTTCCAGCGATTGGGTTTCCCAAATCATATTTTTCAGCAAATTTGCTGATAGAGAATTTACCCCTATTATCACCAGATCTGGAAAAAATTGCATATTTAACACAAAAATACATCAATAAATTCATCTTATAGCAAAAATGAATGTGCTGCTTACGTATTAGGCAACTTGGGCTCTGTGAACTGGAGTTTTGATTTTTGCTTATAAAGTAGGAAAACATAACGATGAAGTCCTGCAACAGAAAAAAATATTGGAACAAGAATTAAGCTTGAATATATAAAGAGCTGTCATTAAAACTGAATAAATAACTACTACACATACAAGTTCATCTTCCACTTAAAAATATAATTTATGAATATATTTACAACATAAACTATATAGTGACTACAAAATAATGTTTATTAAAGGTTATATTAGATTTAAATTAAAGGTTTATCTATACTATACAAAAAATTATATAAGATAAAACTACAGGCAATCTATAAGTCAACTGAATGACAATAATTTTAATTTTAAAAGAAAAATACAGAAAGGTGTATGGATTAGATTTCTGAAGAAAACTGTTTTAGTTGGATTACAATTTGAAGAATCTCATTCCAAGAGTAAGAATGATTGCAGAGTATGCAGACAGTTGTTTCAATCCCCAATTATTATAAAAATGACAGTCACTTACCAGTTCCTTTGGGGGGACCAGACCCAACGTATGCACTCAATGTCTCCCCCTTTGCAACATCATTTCCAGGAATATTTGCCACTAACCAATGATGCCACTCGCGAAATTTCGGATCTTTTCGGCTTGGTGCATCCGGATCTAGAACATAAAGATTACATATTTCATGAAACAAAAGAATTTCACAGTTTGTTGCAATATACAAATGTTATACCGCAATTAAATTTTTAAACTGGGGATAACAAAAATGTCAATATTTTTGTCAATAAATTCTGACCAATGTTTTCATTATTGATTTGTCCTTCTATACATTAATTTGTCCCCTTTCTAACTACAAAACATTTAATGATCCAATATAATTTATTTTCATAGTGTTATTGGCTTATTTATTCTAGTCTAAATTAAATTACCCTACCTGGAGTTTATTCCAGTACTAAAGAAAAATTTAATGTCAGGCCAAATAGTTTTGGCATGTGACATTGTTAAGAGAAATTACAGGAACTTCATTAATAGATAACACTCCGGCAACTAACTGCCCAATGGTTTAGCCCGGCAACTGTCCAATGGTTAAACCGGCAACTGTCCAATGGTTAAACCGGCAACTGTCCAATGGTTAAACCGGCAACTGTCCAATGGTTAAACCGGCAACTGTCCAATGGTTAAACCGGCAACTGTCCAATGGTTAAACCGGTAGTTTACCTGTCATGCAAAGAGTATAATACGCGTTCTGGTCAGCACTCCACGAGACGGAAGGAATATCCTTAACTTGGGTAGGAGTTAATTCGTTACCCCCTTCAACTTTCCACTTGCCACCCTCGTAGGTCACCTGAAAATGTTCGCAATTATAGAAATCGCCAATTACAAAATGTCGGACCGAAATCGACCGGGCGGGCATACAGAGGTCAACCACTGACCTCCAGGGTTTCCTGAGGGGCGACGCCAACCACGTCGGGGACGATTTCGTTTTTCTCAAAATTCGAAGACATACCGCCGGTTGTAGACTCGACGTACAAAACCGACAAGATAAGGTTGCCGAAAACAGAAGCCAAGACCTTGGGCTGCAACATCTCTCGTCCAGTAATACCAACTGTCGATTACAAATATTCGGCACAAAAGAATTAATTGCTTAATAACCTCAGAATATCAGTTTTCAGTGTCGAGATTATACATTGTGAAGAATACATAATAGCATTAAAATCAAAACACAAGTACGATGGAGTGTATATTTGATCGGCATTCAATAAAAACCACCTTCAATGTCAAATTAAAGATTTGGGATAATTATTTAAATTAATATTCGGATATTTGAATTTACTTTCTAGAAATGTTATTAATGAAAATTTAATTTATTGAATGAGTAAATTTATTAAACGCTAATTGAGCTTCCATTCAGTACACAATCTGGTCACTCGTATGTTGGTCATGCTTGTTTCTGTCATAACCTTAAACCCGCGTTATGCGTTGACTTTGGCTCTGGTTACTTTTCACTACATCTGTTCAGGAAACTTCAGTTTTACAACATATTCGTTGAATTTCAACAGCGATGGCTGATGCTGCAGCTAGACAGTTGCAGTACGAGTACAAAGCTGTAAGTAGAAGCTATTTCTGTATAGTTGGCTTTACTTGTTTCGACCTATTGATAATGCGTCACTGTAAACGGTATTGTTTGCTAATTAAAAAAAAAGAAATACTGGATTTTATTTCTTCTCCAACTACGTCTTATGATAATTTCTTTAAAAAAATAGTTTGTATCACTAGTAAGTGCTTGAATCTACCATTGTTTTGTTTAAGTAAAAAACTTGATTACAGCAAGTACTTGCTTGGGGTTGTAAACAGTACTCAGTTACTTGCATTATAATATAGATTCATTTGTTGTACCTGGATAACATTATTTAGAATACATGATTATTTGTCACTGCCACCAAAAGCTACTGTATTAAATTAAGAAGTACATTTTATTAATAGGAATTTTAAAATGATATTCAAATTACAGTAAGATTCATTATAAACCTAAATAAGGTTGATATTAGTTAAATTTGCTAATAACCATATATTTCATAACAATATTAATTCTTTCCTGTTATTTTCTTTCCCCATTTGTGTATTTGCTTTTAAGCCAGACTGGTTTTGGATTACAACCATATTATATCAGTAATATATTAAATGATTCATGCACAGGATGTTTTGTCAGACGAAATAGATAAGTGGAGATAAAAATTACAATTGAAAAGTGATAATATTTCGAACCCTCTCAGACCCCTAATAAATGTTATATATAGCTATGTTTTTAGACAATTTACTCACACCAAGTTTAATAATTTTGTTTTTAGAACTCTAATCTTGTACTTCAAGCTGATGTTAGACTTATCGAAAGAAGAAGTCGAGATGAAGCCACCGGAGAGGTTATGTCTTTGGTTGGAAAACTTGATGGGACTCGAATGGGTGACAAGTTTCAGAGGACAAAACCAGTGAAAGCAGAAGAGCGAAAAGTGAAGTAAGTAAATTAATATTTCACAGTGTTTTAAAATTAATTTAATATTTTCCTCTGTCCTATAGTAATACAAATTTGTTATAATGGTTGAAATACTAACAAACAAGTATATGGGACAAACAGCTATACAGGAGAGGGGATAATTATGCATACACATACACATACACACATTGAAATTTTCAAATATTTATAGAGAATTTGTACTAACTCGTGTGACAATATTTCTTGAGGAGTTTGATGAAATCAAAACAGTCATAGCCCAATAAAAGTACTAGTTCATTCTCACATTCCCTATCATCATTTTAGTCCCTAAATATATATATATATATATATATATATATATATATATATATATATACATACATACATACATATAATACTCATTTTAGACATAAAAGAGCAATGAAAGTCTTGTTATCATCTCTTACAATAAGTTATTTTAAAACATTATCTGCATACAACATATTTAATTTCTAATAATCTGTCTAGTTTTTTAATAAAAAAAATAAGTTAGATACTTGATGTTTTATTTACAATTTTAGGAGACAAAAGCGTGATGAAGCTCAGTATGACTTTGCAAGGATGAAAGGAGCGACTTTGCTTTCTGAGAGTGTAGATGATATGGTTGGACTGATGTACCGACCAAAAACGCAGGATACTCGACAGACTTATGAAGTATTGCTTAGTTTTATCCAAGAAGCGTTAGGTGATCAGGTATGAAGCGAAATACATTTTGCTGGCAGATAATATTTTCCTAATTGGTAAACCTATTCAGTGTATGCATCAGTATCACAGGTAAAGAAATAGACTGCTTAGTTGTTATTAAAACCTGTGTTGATTTTATCTAAAATCATAGTAATAAAAATTATTTATAATTTATTCTGTATTCATGATTTCTGATATGTCATACTCTAATTTATGTGTACACACATATAAAATCCAATGTAAATAAAATTAAAATTGTATCATTCATTTACTGCAACTAAACTTAATTTCACATCATCAGTTCTTGATGTTTTATTGTAAATTAATTTCTGAAACATCTTTTGGGAAATTTCATAGCTCAGAATTTTCACAAGGGTATACATTTATTTCTTTTGTTTTAGCCACGTGATATACTGTGTGGTGCAGCTGATGAAGTCCTTCTTGTGTTGAAAAATGAACGTGTCAAAGAAAGAGAGAAGAAAATAGAAACAGAAAATCTTCTTGGAACTCTTGCTGAAGAAAGGTTTGCCCTTCTGGTTAACTTGTGCAAGAAAATTAATGATTTTGGCACAGATGAAAAATTATTACCTATAGGTTAGACATTTTTTGTATATATATTTCATGCATTAGTTGGTTTAACAAGAATTCAGTTCAATGTAAAAATGCCAGTTAGTGTAAAATGCAATTTTCACAAATGACCTGCTGATGTTTTATTAAATGTCTGTGGTCTTAGAAACAGGAATGCATTTTTGAGGTTTGGAATTTGTGTGCAAATACAATTTTGTGGTAATTGTCACTAGAGTTCCTTAAACCTTAAACTTCTAAATTACTATGGTATCAAGAAATTCTTAACATAAAGTGGTGTAAAAATATATAAAGCAAATCATATTATTCACTATAATTTTAAAAACTTCTTTTATAGTTCATTTTCATTAACTATTTACCCTATTATTTGTATTGCCTGTAGCTGAAGAAAATATTGATGAAACCTATGGGATAAATGTACAATTTGAGGAAAGTGAAGAAGAAGATGGTGATGATATATATGGTGAAGTAAGGGAAGGAGATGGCGTTGATCAAATGGATGAAGGAGAAGAATCAAATCATAACATTGCCATACATGCTGAAAATGTATGTCTTTGTATATTTCAAGTTTATACTGGATATATGGAGTAGTATTTTAATAAAGTAGGGAAAAGGCTCTAATTTTTACACATTAATATCATGTTTTCCATATCACTTGCGTGGTGTTATTCACTTTCATTTATATCTAGAGGCTATTATGTTGTTTATGTTTGTAGCTAAAATAACCTGTGATAATTTAGATTAAAAGGGACATTCTTCTTTACATTTTCTGATTCATTATCATGAATCAGAGCTATTGTCTTTGAGATAGATATTGTCAATAATTTTCAATTTTATTATTCATTGTTATAGCTAGTTGGAAATGATGATGTTTCTAAGAAAGAAAAGGGAATCCATCCACTAGATATTGATGCATATTGGTTGCAACGAATGTTGTCTAAATATTACAGTGATGCAATGGTGTCTCAAGCAAGAGCTGCAGAAGTCTTAGCAATTTTAAGAGACTCAAATGATGATAGGGAATGTGAGAATCAACTAGTACTTTTATTGGGCTATGACTGTTTTGATTTCATCAAACTCCTCAAGAAATATCGTCACATGAGTTAGTACAAATTCTCTTAGTTATTTATGAATCAACAGGGTATACGTATTAAATTGAGGAATATTTTTTAGTCACGAAATAAATGTTTGAAAATTTCAGTGTGTGTGTTCATATTAGATATCCAACTATAAATAAAATGTTTTTTTTGCAGTTTTGTATTGCACTTTGTTGGCATCTTCTCAAAATGAATCAGAACGCATGAAAATTCGAAATGAAATGTCTAGTACGCCTGCATTTACGAAAATTTTACGGCAGCTTGAAATAGGAAAGATAGAAGATACCGGTAAGGATGATATTTTGAGGATATGCCGACGAAAGGAATCAACATCAGGACTGACTGTGGAACATGAAGAAACCTTTCCTGGGTCAAGGGAAGTGCTTGACCTTGATGATTTAGCTTTTTCTCAAGGTTCCCATTTAATGTCAAATAAACGTTGTCAGCTTCCTGATGGTTCATTTAGGAAACAGAGAAAGGGTTTGTGCTTAATAATTTTTGCAAGCTATTACAATATCACAAATTTTGTTAGCATCAATTGTTGAATTATTTTCTTTATAGGCTATGAAGAAGTTCATGTACCAGCTTTAAGACCCAAACCGTTTGGCCAGGATGAAGAATTAGTTACTACTGACAAGTTACCACAATATGTTCAGCCTGCCTTTGAGGAATTCAAAACTCTCAATCGGATTCAGAGTCGTCTTTGGAAAACATGCCTTGACAGCGATGAAAACATGTTACTGTGTGCTCCAACTGTATGTTTAACTTAAATTTAAATAGTGTTGTACATTACAACTTAATATTTTTGCATAATACATTTTTTGAAATTATATTCAAACAATTCCTTGTTTTTTTCTTTTTAGGGAGCTGGTAAAACTAACGTTGCATTAATGTGTATGCTGAGGGAGATTGGTAAACATATCAATTTTGATGGTACAATCAGTGTAGATGAATTCAAAATTATTTATGTAGCTCCAATGCGGTCATTGGTACAAGAAATGGTTGGAAATTTTTCTAAGGTAATTTTTGTTAATATTCATTGTCCTAAATGGTGTTTTAAATTGCTTTCTATTTATTGACTCATCTGATTTACATGAAATACCTTGTATGCATGGTATATATGCGATTATTAAACAATATATCATATCTAATTTTATTTTAACACAATGAGATGTATGCTCATTTTCCAGAGGCTAGCATGTTACAATCTTTCTGTTGCTGAATTGACTGGCGATCACCAGCTTTCAAGGGAACAAATTCAGGCTACACAAATCATTGTTTGCACTCCTGAAAAATGGGACATCATTACACGTAAAGGCGGTGAAAAGAGTTTCACTCAGTTTGTTAAGCTTGTTATAATAGTGAGTGCTGTTGCTTATTTCAGAGTAAAATTGTTATGAAAAAAGCAATAATGTTTATCAAAGATAACATTTTTCTCACAGAGCTATGAAATTCATTTCATTTCATTCATACATGATTTTAAATGTAGATTAGAAAGAATATTGGGTTTTATTTTAAGTATAACCATACATTTATATTATAGATGGTTGTAAACAGTATAAGAACCTTTGACCAAGTTGATTGTGAACCTATAATTTTTATAACATTCCTGACTACTGAAGTATATTAAGTTGTGATGAAATTAATGGAAATGAATTGAATTACTAGAATCTAACTCAAATGAAATATACATGTGAATTTTAATAGAAAGTGATTATTATCACTAGAGTAAATATGTGAATGGTTCATAGAAAACAATCCTTTTAATCATTGTTTTCTTGTAGATTTGAAACTTTGCTTTGTGAAAATTGTATTTTTTATTTTAAGATTTAATTATTAGTAATACTTTCACAGGATGAAATCCACTTACTTCATGATGAGCGTGGCCCAGTTCTTGAAGCATTGGTTGCTAGGACTATACGTAATATTGAGTCAGTTCAGGAAGATATTAGAATTGTTGGTCTTAGTGCTACTTTACCAAATTATCATGATGTTGCTACATTTTTACGAATAAAACCTGATACTGTGAGTAAAATATGGTATTAATTAATGTTGTAACAAATTATTAGTCAACATTTCAATGAAAATTTTAATATTCACTTTTTCATTTAATACATTTTTCTCAGTCGTGTATTAATTATTTATATTGTAAGGTTAGCTTAATTTATATAAAATACTTTAATTATTCTTTATTTATATTAGATTTATTTATTTAGATTCTTAATTATGTTATATGTTAATTAATTGTTATAATTTTGGCATATATTTTTAGGGCTTATATTATTTTGATAATAGTTATCGACCTGTTCCTTTGGAACAGCAATACATTGGTGTGACTGAGAAGAAGGCATTGAAACGTTTCCAAATAATGAATGAAATAGTATATGAAAAAGTGATGGAACATGCTGGACGTAATCAGGTTTTAATCTTTGTTCATTCAAGGAAGGAAACAGGTAACTATTACCAGTCAGTGTTTATAGTATGATTGGCTAATAAAAAGTTTTTTCATCACATATTAGTTAATGACAAGAGCTAGAGAAACGAACTACCAGATCCCATGGGGTCAAGTTCTTGTGAACAATGTACTCCCTATAAAATACCAATTTCCTAATAACTCATCATCTGAATTGGTATTCAGGATGGGGTTGAAGTAGTTGCTTCCTGATTTATTCATGTATTATATTTCGATTTGAAGAGATATGGGGGAATTTTTTACATCTCTTATTGTATATGAATTTGTTTTTATTTCCAAGTGTTTACAAATTAGAATTTTGAATATGTTTAGGCATGTAAGATTTTCTGGGTTAATCAAGCACTACGTTTGGATCTGAAGATATATCCTGGGAGCATATGTTTCATTGTCTCCAAGTTCATATTAGTTTCAAACATTAATAAACAGGAATAAAAAAAACTTTTTATTTCTATGAAACAGAAAAGAATATTTCTTTCCAGAAAAAGAGAACTTTCTGAAATAAATTTGTATTAATTGTCTGTCTCTAACAAATTCTTACTTGACATGTTTTGTCTTGTGCTTTGAACATTAATGAAAATAAAAAAAAATTGTTGGACAAAAATTGCATGAGATTGCAATATAAAATGAATGTCAACCTGAACAGTAATTTATATAATAGTAGTATCAAACCCCTAAGTTAAAGTCATATTGGAAATTGAGCATTGCAATATGAGTGGTGTTATCAAATGACTGGATCGGATGGGTGTCTAATTGCAAATTTGAATTTATTATTGTTTTATTAATTGTAGGTAAGACTGCACGATCAATTAGAGATATGTGCTTGGATAAAGACACACTGGGACAGTTTTTAAGGGAGGGATCTGCCTCTATGGAAGTACTTCGAACTGAAGCTGATCAAGTCAAGGTATTTATAAATGTGATTCATTATATCTTTGACCCATTTAATTAAGTAATAATGTTAAAGAAAAGTCCACGAAGGTGATGTCAGTATGTCCCTTAGTTGGAGAATTTTTCTTTCCTATTTCCCAATTTCTTCCGACAATGATTTCTTACATTAGAGAGTCTATGTAAGTCCATAGATGAATGGACACAATATTAAAATTTATTTTAAATTTTAGAATAGCGAATTGAAAGATTTATTACCATATGGATTTGCTATTCACCATGCTGGGATGACACGTGTTGACAGAACTTTAGTAGAAGATTTGTTTGCTGATCGACATATTCAAGTGAGTAACTTTTTTAATATATTTATTAAATTCATATACACTACTGCAATGATTTGTGTCATTGCAAAAAACACGTGATGTTATTACCCTATCTGGTTTTGTTATGACTGATTTATATATATATATATATATATATATATATATATATATATATATATGCCCTTATAACAGTAGTGATGGTTATAATCCATAAATTATAATAAATTAAAATTATGGTTATATTTGTGTTTAAAAGAAATATGAATTAATTGTTCAAGGTGCTTGTATCAACTGCGACATTGGCTTGGGGTGTTAACCTCCCGGCTCATACTGTTATCATAAAAGGAACGCAGGTGTATAATCCAGAAAAAGGAAGATGGGTGGAACTGAGTGCACTGGATGTTTTACAGGTTTTTTTGTTTTGTATTTCTAAATGTTTTCTGTACATTGGCTCCTTTGCAATATAATATATAAATTTTAGGAATTTCATATCAGATTGAATTGTGTCCATTCTTTGGGGGTATGAATCGCAGTTACACAATTGTTGATGTATATTTTGTTGAAAATTTTTTTTATAAATTTGTTTATTGTATACTCATTTAAATTTGGGTTATTTAACCAACATTCATGATTAAGCATCATAAATTGTGATTCATGAACTTTCTAATATAAATAATTTTATTTAGGATATGTATAACTTAACCAGTTTTGTCATTTTTAGATAATTGTTTAAATATTTCATTTTTCTTTTATGCAGATGCTTGGTCGAGCGGGAAGACCTCAGTATGATAATAAGGGAGAAGGGATATTAATTACTAATCATAGTGAATTGCAATACTATCTTTCACTTTTAAACCAACAGTTACCCATTGAATCTCAGCTAATATCAAAACTACCTGATATGCTGAATGCTGAAATAGTTTTAGGTACCATTCAAAATTTACATGATGCTGTAGTTTGGCTGGGGTACACTTATTTATATATTAGGTAAGTAATATATGTATTGTTATAATTAACCATTATAATTAGTATTTTCTCACTTAGTTTGTGTATTGATTTAATGTTTCAGTGCAAATAAAATGTGTATTTACTTGCAGTAATAAGTATGTATTTATTACTTTATAGAATGCTGAGGTCACCAAGTTTGTACAACATTTCTTCAGACAGGTTTGCAGCAGATCCACTTTTAGAACAATATAGGGCTGATTTGATTCATACAGCGGTTCTTCATTTAGAAAAAAGTGGCCTTACAAAATATGAAAGGAAATCAGGTCATTTTCAGGTGTGTTTCTTAATATTTACAATTACTTTTTAGAAATAATTTAGGTTTGTAATTATTAACGATCAGTAAAGACTGTTTGTTGTTGAAAGAAGAACTAATATATTTAACATTCATTTTTAGAAAATTATTTTATAATTTATGCACTTAAAATTTGGTTCCTTCTTATTGTAGGTAACAGAACTTGGACGGATTGCCAGTCACTATTATTGTACTCATGACACTATGTTGATATATAATCAGCTTTTAAAACCTACACTCAGTGAAATTGAACTATTCAGGCAAGTAGAAATGAATTAAATTATATTTATGATATGATTTATTGTGTGGCTTAAATACATTATATCCCGAAATAGAATAAAACATTTCATCCACCCAACATTCAAATTATATTTATCTATTTGATATTACAACTTAAGCTACTGTTATTATAAAGGAAAATACATTTATTCTTTTTTTTTTCATTTTTTAGAGTTTTCTCAATGTCTGGAGAATTCAGAAACATTGTTGTAAGGGAGGAAGAAAAGCTAGAGCTCCAGAAATTGATGGAACGTGTACCTATACCAATCAAAGTACTATTTACTTTACCATATTCCAAATGTTATCAATTTTAGAAGTAGCTAAATATGTACAAGTAAACACAAACTTACATAAAATGAATCATATACTAGTACAAAGTGAATTTTATTTTTTGGTTGTAGTGGATTATTATATTTAATAGTTGTACTTATTAAAATTATAAATTTATAATTTTTTAGGAAGGAATTGAAGAACCATCAGCTAAAGTGAATGTTCTTTTGCAAGCATATATTTCTCAATTAAAACTGGAAGGATTTGCGCTAATGTCAGATATGGTTTATGTAACGCAGTCAGCTGCAAGGCTGCTTCGGGCAATATTTGAAATTGGTATGTTAGAATTATGACTTACATGTTTTTTATTAACTGTATTTATTTACTGTGCAAAATGCCTGATGCTGCTATGTGCAAATGACTTACATGTGAATTGAAATAAAATAATATTTTATTTAATTCCTTGTGTAGTTCTGTTTAGGGGCTGGGCTCAACTAGCTGAGAAAACATTGGCATTATGCAAGATGGTTGATAGAAGAATGTGGCAGTCAATGTCCCCTTTAAGACAATTCAAGAAGGTTCCAGATGAAGTTGTAAAGAAAATAGAAAAGAAAAATTTTCCTTGGGAAAGGTATGACATTTTATTGGCCTTAAAATAATTATTTTGAATGAAATCATATATATATATATATATATATATATATATATATATATATATATATATATATTGTCACATTGTTGATTTAATTTCAGGTTATTTGATTTGGGTCCAAATGAAATTGGAGAATTAATTAGGGTTCCAAAGCTTGGGAAGAGCATACACAGATATATACATCAGTTTCCAAAACTAGAGCTAGCTACTCATATTCAACCAATTACTAGGCATGTAAAATTTAGATATTTAATATTATTTTCATATTTTAACAATTTACTTAAGTGTTTTATTTATATTGTTTTATAATACATTAGTATTTTTTTTAAATTTCAGATCTACTCTGAGAGTGGAATTAACAATTACACCCGACTTTCAGTGGGATGTGAAGCTTCATGGGGCATCAGAAGGCTTTTGGATTCTTGTAGAGGATGTTGACTCAGAAGTAATTCTGCACCATGAATATTTCTTATTAAAAAGTAAATACTCAAAAGAAGAACATCTATTGAAGTTTTTTGTTCCTGTTTTTGAACCACTTCCACCACAATATTTCCTAAGGTATTTTTCCTTTTCTTTTTAATGTTGTCCCAAAATTCTTAAATAGTCTTTGGCTCTGACATTTATTTTTTCTTATGCAGTTTTAAATTATTTGTAACAAATAAATATTCCATTTTTTGTAGGATTATTTCTGATCGCTGGATTGGAGCTGAAACACAGTTAGCTGTATCATTTCGACATTTGATCTTGCCTGAGAAGAATCCTCCTTGCACTGAACTTCTTGATCTTCAGCCATTACCAGTTAGTATCAGTATAATGGGGATTATTTCTTTCTTGTATTGTTTAATTGCTTCAGGAATTTCATTACCTCTATCCTATTTTTTATAATCTCATTTTATGAGTAAGTTAAAATTTCATCCATAATTTAGAAGCATCGTTCTGAGTTTAATATTTATTTAATAATTTGATGTATTCTTTTTATTCTCTATTCATATTTTATAGGTTACCGCATTAAGAAATAGTCATTTTGAAGGATTGTATTCAGACAAATTTGTACAGTTCAACCCGGTTCAAACTCAAGTTTTTAATGCAGTTTACAATAGTGACGATAATGTTTTTGTGGGGGCACCTACTGGTTCAGGTAATATAAGAAAATTTATTTGTCTTTTTACTGATTTTTAACATAGAAATTAAATAATTTATTTTTTGAATGGAATAATTTCATTTCCTATTTTGTTCCTTAAGGTAAAATATTTTGATCACTACATTTAAACAAATGATGTAGAATAAAAAAGTTGACAAAACGTTTTTAAAGTTTGTTCTTTCACACAAACCTGCTTTCAGTTAATATTATTAATTTTGACTATAGGTAAAACCACAATTGCTGAATTTGCAATTCTACGTTTGCTTTCACAAGATTCAGAGTCAAGGTGTTTATATGTTGTATCTCGTGAATCATTAGCACAAATTATATATGCTGAATGGCATCATAAACTAAGCCCAATTCTTGGTAACAAGGTGGTATTATTGACTGGAGAAACAGCAACAGATCTTAAGGTTTGAAATAATTATTAGTTATAATGTAAAACATTAGTAAATTTTTCAATTCTTATTATTTTTGTGAACATTTTTTTTAAGGTTTTTTATATCTATTCATCCATCTTTCTATTCTTATTAACTGTTACTGATTTATAAAACAACATTCTATCTGTTTATGTGTCAGTGTAAATTTAAAAAAAATATTTCACATTGATTTTTTTTACCGTGAATTATGTAATTTTTAATTTTAGTTGCTTGCAAAAGGCCAAGTTATCATCGCATCTGCAGAAAAATGGGATGTTTTGTCTAGAAGATGGAAACAAAGGAAAAATGTTCAGAATGTTCAACTCTTTATTGTTGATGAACTTCAGGTAAAAAATATGAGCACTTGACTGAATTTAAAACTATATACAAGAAAATACAAGATCAACCAAATCCTTATTTTCATAATTATTTCAATGTTTAGAATTATGAGTTGGGTTCATTTTTAACAATGCTGCATTCGTAAGTTTCATGAGTTTTTTATATTCAACTGTACTTCTAGATAAGTATAATAATTTTGGTATTAATTTGTTTAGCTTTTAGGAGGAGATGATGGTCCTATTTTAGAAATAGTATGCTCCCGCATGCGATATATATGTTCTCAAATTGAAAAACCTTTGAGGATAATTGCTTTATCATCACCTATTGCAGATGCAAAAGATATTGCTCAGTGGCTTGGTTGTAGCAATAACTCTACCTTCAACTTCCATCCAAGTGTCAGACCTTTGCCATTAGAATTGCACGTGCAGGTAATTATTGTTCTTCTAATGAAAAAATATTAAATTTTTTGTGCCATCCTTTTTTTAAATTTAGAATTTAAAAAATAAAATAATGTATTTTTCAAGTACAAATTTTGTCCTCATAATTGGTTGTTTTTTTAAAATATTATATTCCTTATATGCTATAAGGAAGACTTTCTAGGAAGGTTTTTATGCATATTTTGCAGTTATTTTATTTTTGTATAATTTATTATAAGTTTAGGTTTTATTATAGTGTGTTTTAATATTGCCCTTTGAATTTGAAGGGGTTCAACATTACTCATAATGCATCTCGTTTAATTGCAATGGCTAAACCAGCATATAATGCCATAATGCGCCACAGTCCCCACAAACCAGCAATAGTATTTGTCCCTTCGAGGAGACAAGCACGACTCACAGCTATTGATTTATTAACATACACAGCTGCGGAAGGATATCCAACTAGATTTTTTCATGCTGATCAAGAGGATATAAAACCATTTTTGGACCGGATGACTGATAAGGTTTGATATATATATATATATACACACACACACACACATATATATATATATATATATATATATATATATATATATATATATATATATATATATATATACTATCTACTATTGACCAGCTATATTAATATTTACTACTATGCTCATATTAATATTTAACTAGAACAAAAAATTTCTTTTTTGTTTTTTTTTAGACTCTTAAAGAGACCCTTTCCCAGGGTGTGGCATATATGCATGAAGGATTAAGTACCAGTGATCAGCGTCTTGTAGAGCAATTGTTTGATTCTGGAGCAATACAGGTTGCAGTTGTTACTCGAAGTTTATGCTTTGCCTTAAATATCAGCTCTTATCTTGTTGTAATCATGGATACACAATTTTACAATGGAAGAGTACACGTGTAAGAAAGTTTACCACAATTATAATAGAAGACAATAATTATTACATTATAATCTATAAATGTTTGTATCTATAGAAAATAATTTTCCTTTATATTGCTGGTATATTACATTGTTTTACTTCTTGATTCTTATGATGTTGATTATATAAATTATAGGTATGAGGATTATCCAATTACTGATGTGATTCAGATGGTTGGTAGAGCTAATCGACCACTTGAAGATGATGATGCTAGGTGTGTTGTTATGTGCCAAAACTCTAAGAAAGATTTCTTCAAGAAATTTCTTAGTGAACCTCTGCCTATTGAGGTAATGCATCTTTTTATAATGTTAAGAATAAGGGGAGTGTATTAATAAAATCATAAGTATAAGCATACTTAAAAAAATATTACCCTTAAATATAATATAATAAATTTTATTTCATTATATTAGAGCCATTTGGACCATCGCCTTCATGATCATTTCAATGCTGAAATTGTTACAAAAACAGTTGAAAATAAACAAGATGCAGTAGATTACTTAACATGGACATTTTTATACCGTCGACTAACACAGAATCCAAATTATTATAATCTACAAGGTGTAACACATAGACATCTTTCTGATCATCTGTCTGAATTAGTGGAAAACACTCTAAGTGACCTAGAGCAATCCAAAGTAAGTATTCATATTTTCTTTTTTCTGTTTCACTTTCCTTAAACTCCTTTTCATTATTAGAATCACTAGAAATTGTTTAATGTAGAATGTTGCTGTACACTCCAGATATCTAATTTTAGTACAAAATATGTAGTGCACATACTAATTGTAAAATGTAATTTTTACAATTTCACTATCAAGAGTTTTGTGTTCACTCAAATGTGTGTGTGTGTGTGTGTGTATATATATATATATATATATAATGTAAATATTAGCTATGTAAAATATATTAGCTTAGAAATTACTTTTGTAAATTACATTTAATCTATTGCACAATTTTATTACAATAAATACAATAAATATTTAATTTCAGTGTATAACAATTGAGGATGATATTGACACACAGCCACTTAACTTGGGAATGATTGCAGCCTACTATTATATCAATTACACCACTATAGGTAATTCAAATTTACTAATAATGAAAGACTACACTGTGAAAGCAAGTTATCACATTATACTCATATATCTCGAATATAAGACAAAATTTTAAAAATATCCAGCTATCTTTAAAATCAGCCTAATTTTAAACCAATTTCTAAATACCTTTTATACTATAAATTCAAATTCTGCTCGATCATTTTTGTTGCTTTGTTGTGTTATTTTATGACACAAAGTTACATGTTCTTGTTGTAAAATGTAAAATGTCATATTTTTTCCAGAACTGTTTGCTCTATCACTGAACAATAAAACTAAAATACGTGGCTTAGTTGAAATAATATCATCAGCAGCAGAATATGATAACGTTCCTGTACGACAGAATGAAGATGGTATTTTGGAAGCACTCTCCTTACGTGTGCCTCATAGAATTTCACCTCAGGCTAAGTTTAATGATCCCCACACAAAAACTAACCTACTGATTCAAGCTCATTTGTCAAGACTGCAACTTGGTGCTGAGTTGCAAGGTGATACAGAACTTATACTTGGAAAGGTATGTTATCTACTGATATAGGATACTGTTACTTACTGGTTTATCTAAAAATAGTCTCTTATATCTTATTACTAGTAAGTTTGTTACTAGTATAATAATCATTTTTCTATTAATAAATAAGTATTTAACATTAAATTTTTTTAAGGGGCCTCAGTGGCTCAGTCGTTGAGTATGCGCCTATAGACCCAGAGGAAGACGGATTGGATCCTCCCATTTATAGTATATTTTATTGCATGTTTTTGAATGCTAACAAGAATAGCAATTACAAATTTTGCAAATTGTGTATATTTTGTGCAAAGTGGATAATTTTAGTTTTTGTTTCCAGTCTATCCGTTTAATGCAAGCTTGTGTTGATGTGTTGAGCTCGAATGGTTGGCTTTCTCCAGCTGTAGCTGCCATGGAACTAGCACAAATGTTAACACAAGCAATGTGGAGTAAAGATTCATATTTGAAACAACTCCCTCATTTCAGCAATGACATTATTAAACGATGTCTGGAGAAGGTAAATCTATTTGTCATATGTTCATATATAGTTCATGTTTTTTTATCATTTATTAAAATACTTTTTTGTGGTAATTTACATGTTGTCTGTGAATGTAATAATAATATATCTCTAACTTGTTTTATGTTAATAGAATGTGGAAACTGTCTTCGATCTAATGGAACTTGATGATGAAGATCGTTCCAAATTACTTCAGTTAACCGATATTCAGATGGTGGATGTGGCAAGGTTTTGCAATCGCTATCCAAATATTGAACTAAACTATGAGATTCAAGACAAAGAGAGAATCAAATCTGGTAGTTCTGTTGTAGTAACTGTTTCACTGGAGAGAGAAGATGAAGTTACTGGTCCTGTTATAGCACCTTTTTTCCCTCAGGTAATTACTGTTTTTGAGGCCCTTAATTTAGTATGAAAAATAATGATTATAAATGTAATCAGTAATTGTATTTCTGAATTTTGTTTATTCTCATAAATATTATTGTATAAATAATTAAAATAGAAAGTGAATATGTTTGATGATGTTACATTGCAACTATTTATTTCCTGTTAATCTCATGCAAAGTTAGAGTTCACATACAAATCATTGTTCTGTTTTGATTTTTAATAATTTTTTCATTTTCAACAATATTTTGTAGAAACGAGAAGAAGGATGGTGGGTTGTAATTGGAGATCCTAAAGCTAATACCCTGTTGTCTATTAAAAGATTAACTCTTCAACAGAAAGCAAAAGTAAGGCTGGATTTTGTTGCACCAAGTCCAGGTAATTTGAATTTCCTAGTGTTGGGTTGAATAATAAAGAATATTATAGAATTAATTAAACATTAAACTGTTTATTTCATTAAATTAAATCATTCATTCTATTCCATTATTTTTAATTTTAGAACAAAATAATTTTTCATGGCACTTCTTTGAATCATTACATTTATAATAAAACACAATTTATTTCATTATTGATATTTTATTTTCAACAATTGATTAATTTCATATTACATTATGATTATTTTGTATTATTGCATTTTTGATTATTATTATTTTTATACTTTACAAAATGTTTGTATAAATATTAATTCATTCTCATTGTTATCTTTTTACCTTATTGCATTTATTATGTTTCAGGACATCATTCATATACATTATATTTTATGAGTGATGCATATCTTGGGTGTGACCAGGAGTATAAGTTCAGCATTGAAGTTATGGAATATGATTCTGCAGACAGTGACTCCGATTAGTCTTAGTTCATTAATAATTATTGCTATACATTTTTACTTGATTATCATGAGTTTATTTGTATTTTGTTATTAAATTATTTCACTATACTTATATGTTGGACCTGTATTATCTGCATTAAAATTGTTTGTTGTTTATTCACTAATGAGCACTGTATATACACTAGTTTATTCAAAGAATAGGGTAATTAAATCAGTTTATCATTACTTACATGATTTTCTGTAACTGTCAGTAATGATAATGCAGAGTAGTATCATTACTGACAGAATGTTATATGTTAGTAACCAAGCTTAACATGAAAAAGTTAAGTGGAGACAGAAAATCACATGACTTATGATATTCAAACCCTAGTGGATTGTGTAACACTTTAAACTAATGGAGTCACTTTTTAATATATAACAGACATAATGACAATTGATTAATTCTATAATAGCCAATCAATTGATATATTTGAGGTGACAGATTCTGATACTTAGCCCTGATTAGGTCAATGAATGTAGATACAACATTTTTAGCTATATTTTTATAAATATCATGCGATAAATATTATTGACTATTATATTATTATTGGCTTTTTGATCCACAGCCAGGGCACCCAGTGGATTATGAATGAAAATAAGTCCTACTAAGGGAGAAAAACAAAGTGCACAGCAAAGTTAGGAAGATTAAGTAGAACCTATAATACTGTACAAAATGAATCCCTGAGATTGTACAAAGCAATAACCTACCCTGTTTATCTTAAAAGGATTTATTAACTTATTCCTACTTCTTAATAATAATAAAATTCTCTATTCCAGTGTAGTAATATATTGTTTTATTTTTAAATTACTGTCCAAATTGGAACACTTCCTACAAGAATGTTTTGTTTTTTCTTGAGTGAATTGAATATTAGTATATCTGAACTAACACATTGCTGCACACACTATACTTACAGGGAAAAATGTTGAACTAAAGAGCAGATGGTGATGGCTAAGTTAATTACTACTGTAGTAGTACATGTTTTTTTATCCCTTTCAAAATTCAGAATATTCGTAGAAAAATGATCTCTTTTGGAATGTAGAGGGTAAGAATAGTTCTTATGTGAGTTGAGTGAAAGAATATTTTTGTCCCTGGTTATTAATTACTCAATTGTTTGGCCCTGGTTCATTTTCTCTATATTTTACAAATGGTTTGATAATTATGCAGTACTTTTTTTAAATACTTTTCTTTGTAGCTACTCCAAATTGCTGTATTAAACGAAACAGGCTAATTAGGTGTTTCTATAATATCCTACCTTTCAATTGTGTACTTGATATGTTTAGTAAGAAATAATTTTGCATCTAGAATTAATTTTATGTTCATTTTATTTTATATGTGTCCCTTTAATTGAACCTGTTAAATATACTTAAATGTAATTTTAGGAATTAGTTTAACATGACCAAACTGTGGTATGTATATTATGCTATATGTAAATGTGCGAAAAAGTACTTTTGTATTTTAAACAATATATTCTTTAAATAATAAATTGTTTTGTACAGTCACAAAATAAAAGTAATTTTTTTATAAAGACACCCTAAAATTAAGATTATTTTCTTAATCACAATATTATTTAGTTTCAATGAGTTCTCCATTTTATATGGTTAAGTTGAATGTATTAAAATAGAAATGAAGTTGAGGATTTTGTGTTCAATATTTTAGGGAAACAGTATTTTCAGAGAAAAGTATTTTGTTGATGTAAACAAACTGAATCATTATTGTTTAATTTTAGATTTCCTGTATGTACTGGGTTCATTTATCTGTACTAAGTGTATTTTATTTTAGAACCCTTTTAGAACTATCAGACGTTTAAATGACAGATTAATAAAAATTAATTAATTTAAATTTAAATCTCGTAACTGCAACCTATTTCAAATTCTACAACAATGTTAAAAAGTATTTTCTGTTCAAACTAAAATTGGAATGCAAGTTCTTTGGCTCATAATTCAAGTGTACTGATATCAAAAAATGAACACACTGATAAACATACTTATAAATCATACTATAAGCATTTTAATGAAATACAGTAAGTATTTTTATTTCAAAAGGCTATAATTAATTGTAGAGGAACAAATAGAAAAGGTGATTTTGGAATTCACTCCAATTGTGTTGGTAGAATAAGTGGAGAAGTAATCTAATCATTAGAAATCATGGGCAATTTAAGCGTGTTGAAATTAGGTAACATAAATAAAATGTGAAATTTTAAGTTGTAAGAATCTTGTCAAGAAAATTGCTATTTAATTTTCTCAATTACAATGTTAAAATGCCATAAAATAAACCTTAGCTTTATGAACCATAAAGAGTGTCCTCATATATATATATATATATATATATATATATATATATATATATATATATATATATATAAAATATTGCAACTACTCTGAATGTGTGGTCTATAGAGAATTTTTATTTTTTAATAAGAGTAGATTTTATAATTTAAATAATTAAGCACACATTCGATCTCAGTGGCATTAATTTATCCATTACTAGGAATCGAATTCGGATTTTGGGAACCGGGCATGCAGGTCAAGTATACCCGGAGCCAACCTTAATTTAAAGGCGCTACGGTCACTCAATGGGAATATAATTAGGATACCAAATTCGAGCGGTATAACGAAAGGGACCGCTAACTAAAAATGTTTGCATATCATATCAAATTTTTATTGTAACACCACGAAAAAAAATAGTTGCAGAGTATTTCTGTAATTTAAAAATCTTATTTTCTTAAGCTCGTACATGCCTCGCACCGACCCTTTCCTTCCGTTGTGTTCTCTTCGTTAAAATTACGAAATTAAGTTTTCGGAAAATATCATAGGCGTAATAACCCACCGTTAAAGATGCCGTAATATATGTAGGGGACCATCACGACGGTCACTTAATAGAACCGAGAAAAGGATCCGCTCGTCGAATCGTCCACAGGAGTCAGTTAACGGGGCCAGTTTATCAGTTTTAATAAGACGGACATAACTGGTCGAAGAAAAGGATAATAATGGGAGCGAGGACGAGGTTTCGATCGGGATGGAGCGCCGGGTAAGTAAATAGTGTAGAAGACTCGGGGGCTCGTTCTACTTCCCAAAATCAATAAGTATCTCTCTACACGACTATACGGACCTTTTTCAGGGTCCCGGAAAGGGACGTCCGACAGGAATGGATCCGCCGACGCTAATTATAATAGCCGATATAATATTTAAATCTAAATAGCGGGAGTTTTATGGAGGAGGGAGCGGGGAGGTTTTAACGGTGTGTAAAAGAGGAGAGAGGATGGGGGAATAGAGATTTAGCGCATGTACCGAGAGTGGTGGGAGAGGCGGAGGTGCTGCCGGAGCGAGGGCTGGGAGAACTAGGGGCGTTATCAGACCCCACCACCGCGGCCACTAGGACGACTAGGACGACGAGGACGGGCACTACCCACTGGCCCCCACTGGAAGTCGTGTCGCGGTCGTTAAGTGAGCCCGAGCTCCCCGTCGGATGGTGCAACTGTGTCCTCCCAGTCCCGCCCGAATATAAATAATCCTACGGGCCGCCACCGCCTCTAATGGGTGATTACAAGTTCAGTGTCAATTCTAACGTGGGTGCAGTGTCCTCGGTGGATTTCGCGGTGAGCACGTCGAGCGGGGCCCTCTATTACAACCCGCCTACCGTGCAGGACCACGCGTCAGCTATGCAAGATGATCTTATAATCGAAAAGTCCTCGACCAAGAGCCAATTGAGCAATGCCGTCGGCGACGTCAACGGCGACCAGATGCTGAAGAAAGAGGAGGAAGGGAGCGGGGGCGCCGATAAGCCGGGGGCCGAGCAGGCCAGCGCGATGCCCGTGGCCAGCGCCCCCCTTCAGCTTCCGACCGCCTACAACGTCTCCGAACCGGGCCCTAACCCGATCAATTCGACCAACACCTCAACGGCCAGCCTCTGGTCGACGGGCCCCATGGACGACGCCATCCTCCATGGGCTCAACGTACCCGCCATCAACGGCTCGTTGGCCTTCCAGAACTTCCCCCCGGCCACTCCCAACCTCTACAACGCGGGACTCGGGCCCCAGATGGGGCTACCCCAGTCCCAACCGCAGCAGAGGCGACCCATCCCAGCCGCGCACAATTTCCCCCGTCACGTCCAGCAGCAGAGCCACCCCCAGAGTGTCTTTATGGCCGGCAAGGGCTACACGTCCTGGTCCAACCCCCAGCAGAGCACCTGGTCGGCGGCTCCCCAGAACCAGGCCAACCTGACCGCGGGACTCTCCCCCTGGAACCGCGGCCGCTCCGTTCCCAATCTCAACCCTCTTCAGACTGTCGCCAACAGAAAACCGAGCCCGACCTTCAACCACCAGCACTCCGGAATGGTTATATCTCCCAAGTTTCGCCGCAGCACTTCCTACCCGGGCAAAGGCATGTTCCCGCAACCGCCGACCTTCGAAATAAGCAACATCGAAGAGAACCGGCCCGATCTTCTTCTTCCCTATCAGGTTCGCAAAAAGATGTTCTTCATTTATTTAGTTTACGGTAAACCTTAGATTTAAATATTTGTTTAGTGACGCTAGGAGTACTAGTATCGGATCGTCCAATTATTTAAACGTACGTTTAATTAAACGTATTATTTAAAGTATTTTTAAATCGGGGATAGTTCTGGTCGATGATAAGGTAACCGGGCGAGGGGAAAAATTAAAAGGTAATTATATATAAAGGAGGAGCGTCGGAGTTTAGAACGATGCCAGGTGAGCATGACTCCGCTTAATGATTAGAACCTTGGTGGGTTCGCGTGACTGGGTATCGATCCCGGGACGGAGGGTACCTCGCGGTGGGCTTCTTTCTGGCCGACTGCCGCCCCCACAAACCGTTGACCCAAATCCGGCAATTAGCGGACTACGCACACTCGGGCAGAGTTCGGCGTCGTCGGGCCCTCGACCTCTCACCGCCGGTTCAATACTGTTAAACGGCCAAACTTCGGTACCGAGATCTTGACGCACGAGCATTAGTATAGGCCGATCGAAAACCGTGCCCTAATTGGGTCGGCATTCTCGCCACCAGCTCAACTCTTTCCACTTCCCTAACATAAGGTTTTGAAATAAATTCAAAGCTCCATCGTCGTTTCGGTTATGTACGCGATTTAATTGTAAAAAAATGTATATCGCATTTATAAAAAACTAGCCCGTTATGTAATGTACGAAGCATTTTTTGTACGCTAAAACTCAAAACTAAAACTGTTATCATTAATGGTGCAATAAAGACTAGGCGCCCGGAAGGCGATGCTGTCTGGCAGAAGCTATGTCTTAATCCGGGTCTCTTAACCCCTATAATGGGTTATTAATTTATTGGAACGACGTCTGGCCCACTCAATTATTCGACGGACTGTCGTAACCTGTGGACAAAATTTATTTAATCAAAGCTGTCGAGGAGTTGGAACGTTTTGAAAAGCGAAAATTAGTGACTAAAAAATGGTTCGCTTTCCCCCGAATACATTCCTATACATAAATACATTCCAGATATATCAATATAAACTATAAACTATCCCGACTTTCGGCATAATTATAAATTTAATTCCGGGGATTGTCCGGCTCGTAGACACTACCGGACAAATTCTATTGATTAAACTGGTTTAAAACATAATTCACATTTGCCGTTTTTGGAATGCTGTCGGTTAGGCTACGCGTTTGTTCCGGCGTTTTAACGATAGCAACAGCGTTAATCAAGGCAAATAAAATGGCGTTGGGTGGACTATTCTGTCGAATTACGCGGCCCTTTATCGTGGCAATTCCTTCGGGAGATTTACGCCCAGTCGTTTCATTCAGCGGCCCGTAAAAGTGAGGAGGCACAGGTTCGGTTCTAAACACAAAAGTGGCCTGCCGCCTCTTGCGGGCCCATTTATGAGTTAATTCTCTTTCAAATTTCCCTTATAAAAAGTTGAGGCCGTAAAAAGCACCTTAAATAGAACCGCTGAGTGTTCCATAGACCGGACTCGCGGCTTCCATTCGCCTCCCACCTTAGGGGTGGTGATTTCGAAGGTTGCGCAATATTTCGTGCAAAGGCGCCATCTTGAGTTTTCAGCCTGCAGTTCCAAAGACTGAAAAGTCAGTTTTACCCAAATTTCTTCAATTCGAAACGGTTTCTTCATTAACACAGAATACATTACAATTTAGTCCATCGACAACAACAATAATTGGAAAAACTTAATCTGCTTGAAAAAGAAGATGCAATAAGATATTTATATTTCTGGAATAACCCAAATATATTTGTAACTTTTATTTTAAGTGTCGTAGGGGACGCCAGAACAGTTTTATAGGTGTTTTGTTAGTTTGTGTTGTGAGTGACATTAATGTTTTCAAATCGTTCGTTTGGGTGGCCCACGAGATTTCGGAATATCGTCATTTCTACGGTTTTTTCCTTTGCTTTTTGATCTTAAGCCCAACAGTCATTTATACACCGAGACGGTTATAAAACTGACTGTCGGCCGCCGAAGCATCCTGTTAGCACTGTGACTACGATATAACAACATTGATTTGAGTGAATGTCGAATCAGTGTTGGCAACAGTGCTGACAGATTGCTCCGTTACCGGTTTCGAACGGTTTGATTGAGACCAAATAGGCAAACTGAACCAGAAGATTAAATTCTATCCAAAATATGGACCTCACATAACTATCTTAAGTAAAATTAAGATTCTAATTACTGTTACTTGGAATATTCCTATACTCCTCTCAAGAATATGATGTACAATCTTGGTGTGGAATGTTGAAAGCGGGGAATCTAACTGAACATTATGTGGGAAACTAACTAACTTAATTCTAATGTCTAATTGCACCAACCTAAAGTGCTGTGGTAAAGCCGCTTTCAATAAGAGTGGCGAATACCTGGAGAATAAATTAAGGATATGGAGCAATTTACGAGATTAGGGTGAACAAGTAGGGCCCGCGTTCGATCCCCCGGTGTCGAACTATTTACCCAATTACAAATTCCAGCTGATTAAAAGCGTGTGAAACGAATGTATAAATAAACGCGAATTAATCAAACTTATTGTAACAAAAAATTATATATCCGTGCTAAAACTACCATACATTTGAGAGCGACTCGATAGCACGTATTAATTAGGAGATGAGTATTCATTTTAATCCACGATCAGGGTTTTCATCATCAAGATTTTGAAGTAAATAAAAGTGCTCTCGCGTTTCATAAAATCTGTTTGTTTTATGGACGGGTCCCAGTGATGTAATTACAAAGAAGACTTCTCCCGCCTTCGCTGATCATGAAACTATCGCACTCGGTGAATTCTCGGAAACTTATTTGGAACCTGGACTTGGAGACTAACCAATCAAAAATAGTCCCTTACGCCATACCCTTTTCATCCCCCACGATTTCTTCGTTGTAAAATAGTTGTAAAATAGAAGCGGAAAGGGCGTGCGCTGTGCTATTTTGGAAACCCGGACGCTAATAAAGGCTGGTTTCTTTAGTCGCTTCGCGCCGGCTCGTATTACGGCTGTTGGAACCGTGAAAACGGCCGATTCTACGATGGCCCAATGCTACGTTCGACCCGACAGCGGTACAACAAATTAATTAATTTTATAATCCAAATAGTCGAAAATATCCCAACCAATATTCCCATATTCTTCCTTTTCGTCTCCTTGTATTTCTTTTACAGTCGTCTCACTGCTTTGAGGCGACACAACTAGGCGAAATCCCGTTGCAGGCGCGTACCGAGATGGCCACTACTTCGATTTCATTGGGCCCCTTTCGTAGGATTTAACTCTTGCTAATGGCCCGCAAAATAACAGTCAAAGTAACTATAATATTTATCTCCAGTACTGGCTGGAATTGAATGTTCTGCATCCCATATGGTTCACGCAGAAGCCAGGAAAAACCGTATTTTTCTCTGAAATTCAATATTCCATAGCCAATTGGGCTCAAAAATAGCTGTAAGGAGTCTAGACGCACAAAAAAAAAATAATCACGACGCCGAAATTAATTATAATAACGGAACTAAGATGCTCTATAAATTCTTCAGGGTGCCCCGGTCTTGTCCGAGGTTCTCTCGTGATCAATCTATACATCAATCTCGCGATTTTGTGGATATAAATTAATTATACGTGTAAAGGACGATAAAGTATTATGAAGGAGCGACTCTTCGAATAGTGAAACGTGGCTGGTAATTATTTTATTACATATTACGTTTCATTATTATACTATAATTATGTTTAATTATTGATTTACCTGTTACGGTGAAATAGAGTATTCTGTATCCACTCGGCGATTATTTCTTATACTAGACAAAGGTGGTTTCTCGCCCTCTTCAGTAGAACTAATTATTCCACCAGTAGACTAGTGAGGCACCTGCGTGTTTGGGACATCCCATGGTACTGACGATACGCAACAAGAACAATATTTTACGACCATTAAGCTATACTGTAAATGATATTGTTACCGACGCGTCTGTTAAGTGAATTCTTATATTTTTTCATTCCTCTATTCTATGCAAAAGAAATGTACGCGAACTCCATGTACTTCAAAATCACTTGACAGTTATTTTACAAAGTTCCATTGCCGATTTAGTGTATGCCTTCTATATATTATTAGTTTTTAAAAAATCTGTACTTATGTTTTACAACGGCGCCACTATGGTTGGAAGGCTATAGGTTATAATCAGCTCGACCGGTCGGGAAGTGGATAACAACAAACTGTAACCCACACAGACATATTAATCTTTGTAGTATACATTTATCTTAAGACTATTTATTGGTCATTAGTTTCTGTATTGGTCACAAGAATATATATAATACGTCTGTAATTTTATTATGGTTGTTTGAATCTGTTAGGGATAAAATAGAAATACAATACTAGAAATTGAATTATTTCATCAAATTTCCGGTGGTCTAAATTGGGTAATACTTGTTAATATTTCTTGGAATACACCGTTGGATGTATGTTTTCGGTACCACATAAACTAAGCAAAATACGACGCCATATGATACCTGACAGTGCCTGTATGTGTTTAAAAGAGAAAAATAAATAAATTTTTTTTTATAAATACTTATTTAATCCATTTCTAAGTAATTAAAGACACTTGATCGGGAAATGGGAAAAACAATTTCAAAGATTTTACGCAATTTTAGACGTTTTTTTGCCTTCGATTTAAAGTCTCACTCTGAACAATGTCTGGGCGACTGGTCCTAGAAGTGATTAGGGAACTTAACCCGCGAGAGTGCGAATAATTTCAGAGCCAGACATGAGTTTGAGGCCTGCGGGGATTGTGTATTCGACGGTGTTCACCATCAATGCGGGCCGTGTAGGTGGGCAACTGGCGAACACGTGCTGGGTTTTCGCACCTGACTAAACGCAATTAGGCAAACAGCCTCCAGGAGTTCGAATCGCGCGGCCCCATTTTCGTTTAATCGTCGGACTTTGCAATTCGATTCGGGATCTTGGACGGCTAAATTGTTCGGGATTTCGGCGTTGATGCAAATTTTCGTGGCCCCGCGATAGAACCTATTGCAGTAGCACCTATTGTGACGATTACACCGGGTGGTTTTCGAGGGTTTGTAATACCCTCATTCGTTTGGCCCTACCTTATCCCCTTCGGTTGCGTTGGGCGAGGCCCTTACGTAAGTTAGGCATCCTGTACGCACTGTTGTTGTCTCTTACAGGACGGTGCGCCGACATTTCCATGGCTGCCTCACTAACCTCTGACCGAATCGGTATCGGAAGGCTATAGACTATCGAGAGCGGTCGAAATCGGTCTGGCGTAATACCAGACAGACAGAGGGTCGGTAGAAGGGTGGGGTTTTTTCAATATTTATGTTTGGTAGGTCACAAATAGTGTTTACCAGATATGCGTCCCAAAGATTGGATTAAATTATAATTATTTCGTCTGATTTTCCAAGTTATTATAGCCATTTTATATTATAAGGACCTGAACCAGATCAAATTATTAGTTACGGCGTTAATCAACACTAGACAGGTTTCGGCTAATCCTCATCAGTAATATACCGTTAACAATTCGGTACTTTAATAATAATACCGTATTTAGTCATTCTTTAAAATTTCTATTTTCGGTTCGGGTTTTAGTGTAATTAAAATATATAGTGTATAAGAGATATTTGTTTAATATGTAATAAAACTCAGTATCGTACATTCTGTAGCCAGGCTCTCATTATCATTGTATGATTCTCATTTCAACTTTTGAAAAATTACGGAGCTAAAAATTTAGCTAACAATCATTAATTTTGGTTATTTCAAGAAATTCATGGCACAGTCCGCGGGATTGCAGCCACTTGCGCAATTCTCGAATTCCACCCGGACTTTTGGCCACAAGCCAGATTCCAGTAAATTTGACGAAGGGGGTACTGAGTCGAAGACTTATCCCGTAAATTGGAATACGGTTATCAAGCGGCATCGACACGGGGACCAAGTCGCGACGGAATCGGCACGTTTTTACGGGGCCAGGTCCTGTCTACTGATTATTTTCGGTTTGAGAACAGTCCTATTTTTTATATTTTTTTGTCCCCCTAATCAAAAAGCCAATCGCAAGTCCGTTGGGATTCGAGGGCATCGGAATTGTTACAATTTTCTTTTCTCCCGGCGCGGTTGGAGTGCGACACTCGGTGACCCCGGGGAAATAGAGAGCTTGCGACCCGTCGCGTAATCGTAATTTCATCCTCGCCCGATCCTTTTTCCAATCAGACCCAGAAATTGAGGAATATCGGCGTACCTACGAGTTCAAAGAGCAGACCGCAGTGATAGAGGTTAATTAAACCTCCGTGTTAAGTTTCAAATAAGTTCATATTTTAATTTAAACTGTAATCTTTTTTTATCTGCGTCGTATTCATAACATTTCTTTTAACTCTGTTTTACGTTTCGTCCATCAAACGAAATAGAGATACTCTCTTGTACTGGCTGTCGTTTCATTTAAAGGATCTTGTCATAGGATTTATGTCTCCGAGGTACGAAACGAATCGGCAAATAGCAATTATTTGTCCTGTACTCGTGTATCCTGAAGAAGCGCCCGACGATTAAATACCACAGTCGTTAATAAGATAGGTGTTACCGGAACAAGTTCTTAGAACGGCACTTCTTTGAGCCACTAAAGCATCGCTTTTCCGTGTCTAGAGTTTCATTCATAGAGAGAAACCGGTGTCGGTCTATACTTTTTTCCCGGTGTAACCTCATGTGTCTATTTTTAAGCGGCCCATTGGCTCGTTGCGCTATTGTGGCCGACCGTCCAGAACCAGGAAACCCGCCAAACGTCGGTCCCTCCCAGATCTTTTTTAGAACTATACAACGCAACGCGACTTTCCCACGTGCCTAACTGCCCGTTTACAGGATGAATTTGACTTTTGTAAGAAAAAAATCCACGAGTTCCAAGCCACCTTTGAATTTTGATGTTTCGCCATTTTTGGGTCGGCCAAAGCTGTATTCATCATAGTCATCTTAAGTAGCATTCCATTGGTAATAATGTGACGCTAGTAAGTAGTAATAAACGCCCTCGGTAATAGATTTAACTATCAATGGGTCCCCGGTTTCGATTCTCCATCTAGAGGAACACGTTAACTCCAGTGCATTCTTAATAATTCAGTTTGGTAGCTTATTCCCTTACAAACTGCTTTCGATGTAAATAAATGAAGTTACGCGGCCTCCGCTTCCAAAACCAGTGTCGAGATCTACTTTTATAATGTGGAGTAACTGAAAGGAAATTCTGACGTATACCCGAGTTCGAATTCCTGCGGGGAATCGAATAAAATATATCTATATTTACATAGAAAAATATTCATTGCGATATGTGAGAAACTATTTGTTGAGGAAATGAACTTCCAGTACCGTATAATAATTGAGTAAGACAATTAATGCTTCGATGGATTGAAGAATCGCAGGAGTATTATTTCTGAATTAAATATTAGATAATTTTATCCTTGATCGTTTTGTACTATATTAGGCCGTAAATGTTTTTATCTATCCCTATAGACTATCTCAATAGATATTTGCGGTTATCCTGGAGTCTAAGAACCCTTTATTATTTACTTATCAGGAAGAGCGCAGTTATGGAAATCTCTTCCCCGTTCTCCACTCCCCAGGACATAGTTATAACCGTAGGATCCTTTTTTTAGATCTATTTAACGGGTCGTCTCTCCAGCGGTCATAACTTCCCGTGTATTTTTAAAACGGGTGGGTTTCTTTTATCGCGACATTCACGCGAGGAAAATACATTCAGCATTTGTACCTGTAACTCTTGTTGACTGTACAAAAATAAAAGGTGGAAAAACATTTTAAATGGGCAGTACAATGAAATAGGATTATGGAGTGCGCGTACTTCAGGCGAAGGTGGTGACCCCGGTGATGAATTTACCTTTTTTTTAATTTTTTTTAACGCTTCCCTGTAGCCCGTCTTGTAGGAACAGATTTATATTGAAATCAAGGAAAATAACCAATACACCTTTCCAGGTCTCCAACCTCACCCTACGTATACGTCCGTTTGTCCGCGACCTTGCCATACAAACATTTCTCCCGAATTACCCATCATCCTATTCAATGGGCTGAAAAGGATGTGGCCGCGTGATCTAAATATATTGGACAAATAGATAACTAGATAAATAGATTAAAAATTAAAAAAAGGTGGGTATCTCCTCCGTTATGCTGTGTTTGTTACTGCCGCTCATTTAACATCCATGTCACTGTTTGGTCGGGGATTGGTGAAGAGGGTTTGAATCCTATTTGTCCCCCATCCCGAAAAAAACGGGCCTGTCGGAAGATTCACTTATTTCGGAAAAAAGTGCCAGGGGGTGGGGCGAAAAAGCGAGGCCGCGGGTGTATAAATAATCCTGGCAGCCGGATCGAAAGTGGGAGACGGCTCGCAGCGGCCGACTCAGTCGCCGGTCTCATCACTTCTGATATCAATCCCTGGAAACTTTCTCGACGGAACTTTCGTGCCTTGAAAATTTCGGACAGCGGGAAAATCTTTAGATAATTCGGACGAATTTCGACAATTGCGCTCGAACGTACAGCGCCATTTCTAGTTTGACAGTTCCAGCGCTAAAGTTCCTATAATGTCAAATTACAGGCCATATTCGACTGTATATATTTTAATTGAAATATATTTATATTTGTAATTTCTTTTTACTTTCCGCCGTATTCGTAAAACTTTTTCTTACTTTTCCACTATTTACTCTTCAAAATTAGCTCCTTTCCATTCATTGAGCGATGTATAGTAGTTATAAACGTATTTTTTAGTTGTCTGAAAACAGGAAAATAGAATGCTTTGGTCGGGTAATAGGAATCACTGAAAATTGAGAATGAAAATATCTTAAGAAATAAGACTTGCAGAATTCGTGTGGGGAAGAAAAATAAAGTAGATTAGAAATTTCAACAGATCAAACAGACTGGAGTATACTCATTAGTAAGGCAGTTTGATTACAGAAAAATGTTTCTCTTCCAAAGTATAGTTTTTTAGTTCATTCTCTGTTCTGGGAGGTATTTGTGAATGTTTTGCTGTAGTACCTGGCGAATGGTTTTATAATCCCAAATTCTAAACTAATTTGCTCGTTTTCATCTTGCGTTCATTCTCGCCGTTGGTTAATCCCTGGGAATCTTCGTTGGGGAAACGTTTCCGAGCAAGCACCCTATCCCAGTCCGGCCATACGGAGGAATTCGCGTTATCTACTGACGGTGTTAAAAACCTCTTCCCTTCCAAAGTACAGATATAATACATGAGATAGAATCCAAAATTCTATTATAGATTACAAGTCACTAGTCTTTAGTTACTCTTCAAGAAAATTGTACCGACGAGTGTTTAAATTACGACCCCTAAAATCGATTATTTCGTTGGGCCCAATCCGTAAAGCGCGCCGGTATTCAAGGAAAGTCCCCTACTTTTCCGGTCGTCCGTTCGGTGATACTTCTTTCGGGAAGTGGCCGTGTAAGATTGACATCTACAGACGCATACTCAGGGTCGAAATAGAACTGGGTTCAACCCCCTTACGGCAGAAACCTGCTTCCTTCAGCTCGGTTATTCACGGTCGGTTGCAATGCAATAGTGTGCCCATTAAACAGAGCTTGTAACATACGAGTGTGATTTTGCTATACCTACGAATTTCCGCGTACGCAATCCATACTTCGATGCTATGACTGAACAGGCATACTCCGAGGGACCTTGAATCCCTTTTTCATTATTTAAAATTCAATATAATTTTAAATTCTTACACGATATAGCAATCTGGGCGATATTTACTATGCGCACTGAGACTATCGACGCGAGTGGCTATTTCTTATTATTTTTAGACTGTTCATTATTATTTGCAATAAATATTTTTTTAGTACCTTTACCAATGTTTTCGGAGGTTGCCTGATGACTGTATCTTACTGTTCCATTCTAGAACTAATTCTACATCTGCTCAATCTCTAATTGGTTCCATCCGTGCGAATCTCACGCGCTTGTTAAACTCCGAGTGGAGGTAGTCTATTCCCGTCCCGCCGTATGGAGGCGCCAACTAAAAAAGGCGGAACCCTTCTACCTAGGGTTCGTTAACCCTTTACATACTTAGATATACCGGACCTCGGGAAAAACATATCCTTCTAATTTTCTGTACCTAAGTTATTTCCGTGCCCGTTTCGAAGAGCTCGAAAACCAACTGGGACATCAATTTATAGCCAGGGACTATTATAAATTAAATATCTGGAACGGAGCGCTGGAAGATCTTCTGTCGCCACTTTAGCAAGCCCCTTAGCTAGTCGGGTTACGATTTACAATGTGCGCGTGATGACAAATTTTTAGCGAGTCCGTCAAATATATTATCGCGACTCGGTTTATGATTTGAGTCACCCAAGTAATTTAAACCGATATTCGGTTTCTCTTCATCTTCATAGGCACTTCCAGACTGTGGCACGTTGTCGCTTTCCCAAGGGGCGTCAGGTCTGCACTGTTTACCGGGGTGGCGATTTGATTGTACAGTTTTATACACGAATTTTCGCCTGTTTTTGTCCATTTGTTGTTGTTAGGTTTTACCCAACGTTTGTTTTGTTTTTTTAACGCCGGCATTTGGTCAAGTGGCTTGTGTCCCTTTGGATTATTTTCAGGTTATGTTTTCTTAAGGCGTATTAGGGGGGTAAATAGGGAACCGCTTTGAGAGTTTATATTTTTGTCAACAAGAGGCTAGTATTGAAAGTCTCTTATTCTTTGCCTCATCTAGCCTGGTGGATTAATTGCTCGATCGATTCGATATTAGACTGGAATATCAGAAACTAGAAATTAGCTAAAGGACGCAAAAGGGTGTTTGTTTTCTTCTCATAAATGTCACTCTTAAGAGTGTATTAAAAAATATTTTTTAAAACATATGGTTTGATTAAGTCTTATGGATTTTAGTTTGACTCTGTTTTCACCAGTTTAGAGTAATATATTCTGACTATAGTCTGACATTGCCCTTATAGCCGCAGGGACCCATACTGAATTATTTTAAGTCTCTCCAGAATTTCCTCATTACCAGTATTTTCTTCGTAATTGGCGCATGGGAGGTGGCGGGAGAGTCAACCATCAAAGCGAATAAACAGGGCCGTTGCGAAGAAAAATTTGTTTGCTCGTCGTAACCATGACAAATGGGGATAAAAGAACAAATATATTTATTCGTATAAAGTATTTATTTTCAGCAACTTTGCGTAACACGTAACAGTTGTGATCTAACAATCGGTTCATAACAAACTGTTTTGTAACGAGTGGATTAATGAGTTATAAATAATAAGGTAACATAGATATATCCTTTGTATGTAGGTCTATTGAATGAAACCTTAGAAAAAAAGAAGAAATTTCAGTTGTAAGGAATTTTATAATAATAGGCATTTGGAAAATATTTAAAATATTGAAAGGAATCACACGGGCCTTTCTACGATTGTATACTGTAATAGTGGAACTTATACCTAACTTAAAATATGATTTAATAATTGGGAAATAAAAGGAGTATCCAAGAGGTGTTGATCCAAGACCTCTTGGAGTTATTTTCAAAATTTGCAACTCATCGAAAAGTTCAATTCAAGACTTACAACTTCGCGTTTGTGGCCATAAAAAAAACAAAGCTCCTCGGTTCTTTCTTCCTAGTAATCACCAAATATAACGTGACAATGCAAGACCGGTATTGATGGGGATGACGCAGAAATCGTTGGTTAGTTCTTGGGACGCCTGCATTATTCAAAACGGAACGTCTTTCCTATTGATTGAGGAGTCGGATATGAACTCCGTGGCTCCATTCGAATTGGGTCCTCGAGTCGCGAATTGTCAATCTCAATTCTTGGAGTTAAGAACAATTTCAAATACGGAAATAACGGCTACAACATTCATTCTTCGCCTTCTGCCCTTAAGCCCTTAAGCGCAGATTAACAGTGCTTCGTGTTTAATTAAAAGAAAGCGTGAAAAAGCCGGTTTAATAAGATAGCCCCTTGGTACTGCACCTGAAGTAATAAAGAATTTGTTTATTAAAGGCTTGCCGTTTTAAGTATTCTGCTTTGCGTAGTTGTAACATTCCTTATTTATCCGCATTAATAAACTATTTATTATATATATATATATATATATATATATATATATATATATATATATAATAGGTATATAGGTATATGTGTATATATTAGGTTTAAATATACCTTTATTATGACATATTTTGTTCTTTAAATACTCTGCATGGCAAGCATTTCAATACGTTTTATAGTATTAAATAGTAAATTTTACAAGATGATTGAATAACAGGTTAAAGAACGAATGTTTTTCTACTGAGTTTTGCACAAACCGAAAATTGCAGCTCCGACTCGGACTGAATCCCTGTCCTCAGGGATTCTATTCGATAATGTTCGATGGAAATTAACCGGCAATAAGCTCGAATTTCCGTCAGTGAACAGTTATGCTCCGTGCAAACATTCAGTTTGTGCGGCGAGAGTTAGTGGAGGCCATTTATTACGGTGCTGGTCGTAAACTATATCACGGAACGAAGGGGCTGGAAACCACTTACCGGTAACGTATTTTCTCAAATAAATAATTTATTGACATCTTCAACATTCAATAAACGGAAGACCGAGACCCGTTATTGGCTCGGTACTTCACTGTCTGAACTTCCAGCTACCAACAAGGCACTGATCTACGCCGTTTATTAATACCAACAATAAAAATAATTGTAATATAAATAATGATAGGACAATTTTAACGTCCTCAAAAATAGTGTTCGATTATTAAAACATACCGGTAACGTATTTCTCAAATAAATAATTTATCGACATCTTTAATATACATTATATAGACGGCCATTATTAGTTCGATGTATCGCCTGAACGTATACTTCTAGTAGCTACTAACGAGTCACGAATTTACCCCGTTTATTATTATTAATAATAAAAATAATAAGATAGGTTTATTTAATATAAATAAAAATAGTAATAGTATTCTTTTTCTTACTCCAGTATTAAAACCTGCGTTCAGTTTTGTAGTTGACACACGAGGCGGGAGTACTGAACTCGAAAGGAGGATAGGACCCTTTGGCCGAGGTAGCGCGGAACCCGAACTGACCTTCGGTCCCAATTGACGCTTTATTCTAGGCTTTTTCATAACTGTTTGAATTATGTAATCGTATTTAGCCACTTGCTCCTTATTGAAACCGAGCTCTCCCGAACGTTCTACGGCCTCTAAAACAGTGTACCGTCTCAGTTACAGGGCTCTTCCATTCAAACGGCGAGTGGGAATTTCTTAATTCTAGATTGGTGGGGGGGGGGCACTCGATCACATCGTTCGGGAGCATTCTTCCGAAGGGGCCTACCTTAGGAAGCTTCACTTAACCGACTTTCGTTCCTATTAAACAATGTTTAAAAGGCGACGAAACAATTCCTCCTATAAAGGGATCAAGAGCGCTGCAATAATTACATTGTAACAGCTGTGTACGATTAGAGAGTCTTTCCATTGTATTTAATTAAAAAAAGAAATTCCGCTCTGAAACACGGTTTATATTTCAACACCACTCGTTTATCAAATTATAAACAAATATATTTAAGCAAAAACCTTTGTTCGTCAACATATCATATCAGTTAATATTACAAATTTCATTAACTAATTGGGGTCCTATTTGTTACCCAAGGAGGCTATTGAAACTGTGAAACTGATTTTTGACACTCACGAATCTTTTAAGTGACTTCCATTATTATACAGAGGGGTCCAAAAATATGTATCCACTGTTTAACAGTCCATAACTTGCAAACTAATTGACGGAGTTGTCTCATTTTTGGTGAAAGTGTAGCTTAAAGTCCAACTTAAAGATATCACTTTAACGATGCCGCCGAACTGCAGCACGAACTACTGAGGTGTTCAGTTGGATATTTGCACATGAATGTACGATGGATTCTCGAAGTTCATCCAATGTGCGTGGCTTTCGTCGATGCAGTCAGTAGTGATATCTTTAAGTTGGACTTTAAGCTACACTTTCACCAAAAATGAGACAACTCCGTCAATTAGTTTGCAAGTTATGAACTGTTAAACAGTGGATACATTATTTTGGACCCCTCCATTTTTTGGAGCCATGTTTACTCGAGTAACAAGGTACAACTAACAACAAAACACTGACTATCTGGCGACTGTCATGTGACAAAACAAAACAACGCACTACAACGCTTGTATGGCTATTGCCGGAACTACAAACTATAACACTACGAAAAATGAGACAACTCCGTCAATTAGTTTGCAAGTTATGGACTGTTAAACAGTGGATACATTTTTTTGGACCCCTCTGTATGTGTGTAAAAAATCACAAAAACTAGTGAGGTATTGAATAGACTAATTTGGAAAATCTTCGGCTTAACAAGTTGGTTTATAAAATAAGTATTGTAGACTCTGGAATATCTCTCGTGTGAAATTTAGGCGAGGTAGTTTTTTGAGGCTATTAATGCCCAGTGCGAAGGACGAGTCATTCGGTGAGTAAAAAAAGGGACACGTTAATTAATGACTTTTTCCCTTAGCGGCGGTGGCAGAAAGCCGAACCCGATTTCGACCTGGACTGGGAAACGCGAGGCGGGGACCATACATCACTTCGGATAATAATCTTCTCTGGACCTTCCATCGCGGTTTCTTAATAAAGCCGAGGGTGACAACCCCTTTTTTATATTCGCAATGATGATAAATTTTATTCGGGGTGAGATTTAAATCGTTATGACGTCTCGCTAATGCCATAGCTCGGGAAGGATATAAATACATATGACGTTGGTTTAGCCGAATAGTCAATTTCGCCATTCCGAAAATATATAGCACAACCGGAGGAATGGTTGAAAAACACCATATATATATATATATATATATATATATATATATATATAAATAGATGGATAACTAGGTAGATAGATAGAGATATATGATAGCCTGTAGTACCGCCCGAATCTTTATACTCTTACATGTACGAATGTGTGTGTGTGTGTATATATATATATATATATATATATATATATATATATATATATATATACACAACACACACACACACACATTATATATATACATATTATTGAAACCCTGAGAAATAATGAATTATCATGCTGTTTTTGAAAAACCAACGCGGTGAGTGCAGAGCTAAAGCAAACGCTGCATTAATTTAATTCGTCCCAGTTTAATTATAGCTCACAAAAAAGGTGTTTGCATTTGAATTTATTTTATTTCCTTACTCAACTATATATTAATTACCTGTCTACAATAAGGGGAGGCAGATCACCTGTTTCAGTTTGTAATCTTGTTAATAGACCTTGTAGACTGAATATAATCAATGTGTTTCTCTTCCTTGTACCTCTACTTTGGTTATTATAATAGTAATGAAAATGTAGCCGATTTTCGATACTAGATTGAGACAATTTTGTGATAATATGTCACCAGTAGTCATATCGCTTCGCTATTGTACTTACTGGCGGAACGCGGAAGGCGTTGAGAAACCGGTCTATCGTAAGATGGCAAGACCGCTAACGCGTTAACGTTATCGTAATTGTGGCGAAACTAAAACAGCCTTTATTTTGACTCGAGTGAAACTTCTAGAATAGAATGGAGCTAAAAAGCGTCGGATATTTCGATGCAATTGGGTTAATATCAAACTAAAAGGCTAAAATTAAAACTGGAACAGGTCGCGCTGGGTTTTGGCAGCGTTTGGTGGCGTCGAAATTTTTTCGCGAGTCCGCGAAACTTAATATTGAGCGTGTTGAGCTCAGCAAGGTTCCATCACCCGGCAGGGGTTCATTGGACGCCCGCTCGACTATCAATTTTAAACATTAAATTCGAACTAAAATTGACAGAATGGTTAAAATATTTGGCTCCGGCACAATTGGGTTTGCGCCGTGCACGGGCAACCGATGCGGAATTTACAAAGTTAAAAATAGGAATTTCCCGCCGCAAAACGGTGTACGATTCTAACCGCTGTCTGCCAGTTCAAATTACTGATTGGTTTAATATATCGAATATATATTCGATTGGTTTCATATATTTCGAATATTCGAAATTTCCAATTGCTCAAACGTGAAACAGTTGTCAAGAAACAAACTCCCGAATGATCACAAAAGAAATCAGTTCTACCATTGGTATTAATGAACTATAAATTCTAATTTTTTTCATAGTCCTATCTGTAGTGCTATGGCATGGCAAGGAGTCGCATCTGTGATAATTAGTTGGAAAGCAGAGAAACGAGGTTGGGAGATAGGAGGCAGCCTTCCGTGAAATCGATTTTGTATAACGCAGTTTTAGATACCCTTATATCCGATTATCCAAAACTTTAATATTTGATCAAATTCAAAGTATTACACAAAAGAGGGGTAAATAAAGGACTATTTTTTCATCTGATATTGACCATATTAATATATGTATAGAATTGATACAAACATTAACAGCAGGCTATTTATTAGTGGTATGTGATCTTCAATATTGAAACCTATAATATTTTTGTCTGTCCAAATTAGGATACTGGTTGTAAAGTTGGATGCAACGATATTAATTTCACGGCAGTTTTGAGGGTGTATGTGAAATGTTATTTATAGGTTCCAACAATTTATTATATTTCCCTGTAGTTTCTCTAGTTATCCGGTAAATCAGGTCGATCAGGAAGTGACGCTAAATTGTACCTTTAAGTAAAATAAATAAATTTGGCACTTAAGGTATAATAAAATAATTATTTAGGGTATGCTTGTAGTGCAGTGTCAAATAAAACTGTTTATTATCTAAATTCTGTCAATATTCTGTCAGTATTTAGATCTGTCTAGTGTCCGGCTGTTTCACATGGACACAAATGTTATTCCTATGATAGGGAGCGGGTATGTTCCAAAGAAAAACCGGGCAGTTAGGGTTTCCCTTTTTTAACATTTCATTATAGCTATCTTATCTGGTAAACATTATCTCCTTTTCGTATTTGCGGATATCAATCCGCATTGAAAAGTATCAATTTCGCTATTTAAGTAAATTGAAAAAAAAGCCTGTGGACGAAAAGTTGTTTATTATTGTTTAGTACTTACATCTGGCTACATCGATTTCGGGGTCCGCGAAAAAAGTATTGGCGCTTTATAACGATTTTATAAAATTTCAATTCCCAGTTGTTAAAACTGACTACTGAACCGTTTCTTCAACTTAATGCACGTTGTCAAGTCTCTAAGACTATACATGCGTACTTCCGATATCGGAGTCCGCTCCAATCATGTCTACATTACTACCAAATACCTTATATAGTGCACATATTTGTATATGCAATTTGTTTAAAATAAATGAGTTAAATAAAATACATGTCCACTTGGTTGGCATTTAATTGAAACGCCGAAATATTAATATATTTTATTGGTAATTACACTCACAGCCATTCCAATATATGTTCTATATGGAAACATAACATTTTACTTATTATTATAATACACAACATTAATTAACATAAATTTATTTTTCTGTTAATAAATTATTGATGAATATATTTAACACACTAGGTGGAAATAACTCCGTGTTTTGATACTTTGCGTCAGATGATTTGTAATTTGTAACAAATCGGCCGGGTTTGTGCCAACCACCGCCCAATTGCGAGAAAAGCCGGAAAATTGAATCGGTCGCCGGTTGAATCTTTTAAACGCCGTGTCGACGACGTACGACCCCCCCCCCCGCCCTCCACCCGGGTAAAGCTCCGCAGCCTCGGGAGTGTCTTATTTTAAGAAATGCCGCATTTCAAGCGACTTAATTTGTCGAGTCGCGGCCGGTATTGAAGTCTATTTCGGGTCTGGGATGGCTTGCTGGCGGAAACGTTTCTCGGAGAGTTTTCTCTAAGCGGGGTATTACGTCACCCCCGTTCGAAAACCTGGACTGTTCCCAGGGGATTGTAAGGATAGAGGGAGTTCGTCGGGGAAGAAAATTTTATCGGCTTCAAAACTATTTCTGGCGGTATCACTCTTGCAATCTCGGTCTTACACTACACCGGTTTCGGCATTACACCATCCGGACTCTTAGACAATACTTAAGTTATTTAGCGAGCTTTCTTTTTTTTCAGTTCATTCTCTGAGCAAAGTTTTGATTTTAATAATGCCCGGCGATTTTTTCTTTGGGTGTTATTTTAATGGGTGTACAGGAATTTCCAATTGAAGGAAAATCGAACTCCGGACCCAATCCGTTGACGGATTCATTTTGGTATTGAGAGTGACGGTCCTATAATTATTTTTGTGTATGAAGAAGACGTGTCCGTATATTTTTAAATAATGTTCTAATGTTCTCTGGACTACGGGGAGGCACATACTATGTAGGTTCGATTTTAAGAGACCGCACATCCTCCCTTCATACTAAAATAATCCGCAACTTACGTACGCCCTTCGAGAAGCGTTTCCTTAATTACCTTCCTACCCGAATCAACAAAGTAAATCGACTTTTCCCAACGTTTAGAAACCCGGGGGTGGTTTTATTGTAGTTTCTTCCCCATCCCCGGCATTTTCTTTATTCGGGCCCCCAACAACCCTCTTTGAATGGCCGAATAAAGGAGGGGGGAGGCGTGAGAGAGAACCGAGTTTCGACACTGGGAAAAGGATAAGAATAAGAGAATAAAGTAAAGAAGGGGGATGAGCAGACGAAGTTGGCGCCGGCGAATTGTACTGGCGACATTTAGGCACTAATACGTCTCGCTTTAGGCACGTCTTGGGTTCCTCAAAGAGCCATCCTAAATTGAAGTAAAAATATATACTAGTCATAAGAACTTGAGCTTAACTGTTAATCATTTTTGAGTAAGCATTTAAAAAGGCAGAAACAGATACACACTCCATTTAGGATTTTTCCAATTGGGAAATTTGAATCAATCAATCGCGAATTTGAACCGTTCATCCATTCCACTAATTTTCAGTAATCGAGAGAAAAAATACTTGAACACTAAAACTTATTTAATATCAACGATAATAATATTTTGAAAATCATTTGATAATGTGAAAATGAGTTTATAGCTGAGACATTTGCAGAATTGTCAATTCCACTCATAAGGATTGAGCCCCATCCCAGTTAGGGGGTCGTTGCTCCACCAGCAATTTCACATCTCATACCAATCCAACCTCACTCCAATCTCACTCATATCTCTATCCAATAAGAGCAGTAGAAGTTTTGATAGAAGTTGCTTCCGAATAGACTTCCCAACTTAAATTTGTTATAAAATATAAAATTTGTTATAGAAATAAATTATTAAAAATACCATACACAATTTTGAATTATATCCTAATATATTATAATTGCTTGTTTAATTTTCATATTCGCTATATTTAATATATCGCTACATAACATATTACGGTTCTGTAAAACTGTTGTAAAATGGTCAGTGGCTTTATCTACTTGATAATTCAGAAGTGGATATGATTTGAAATTCTAAATATAAACGTATCATCCACAACCTTTCCGGTATAAGACATAAAAAGTAAAATTATTAATTAAAATGTTTAAAGGCTTATACGAGAAGTTATAATTCCGGTGGTTCTGTGCACTATGTGGTAGAGGGAATATTTCAGTGGGCTGGTTTCGCTGTTTCCGCCACGATAGTAGGACAGGATGTCCGTTGACGAGTTCCTGATATATATATATATATATATATATATATATATATATATAAAACATTGACCACGGTCTAGGTTAACGAAAACCCGCGCTTTGTTGACTCAGTGTCGAACTTAATGGAGACAGTTCGCAGTCAAACTGGACTGAATAAAAAAAAAAAAAAAAAAAAAAAAAAAAGAAAAAGAAGATAGTTTTTTATATGGTATCCACGAGAGGACAAATGTTAAATTCATACATTTTTCTTGAGTTAACAAAAATTTTAAAGAAATACGGTGCATGGTGAGAATATGGATGATACAGCAGGCCTGCGACACTGTATTCTACCTTATTAGACCTCATATTTAAAATATGGTGATATGCTTTATTATAAGTGACTGTAAATTAATAAACGTATGAGGAATGATCAGAATGATCGGCCATGATATTAATTAATTATTAATTATATACGATCATATTTATGGCGCCTACTGGAATCGTCCAGATCGTCTGTCCTTTTCCATATGTATGGTTGGTGGGAAAGTTCAATAAGGTCCCATTACAACGCGTACAGTCAAAATTCGAAAGTCAGAATCGAAAGTAAGTTTCAATATATCAGAATAAGTATTCCGATATGTGCGTAAAAGCGGAAACCGAAATTTTCATGAAATGTATACGGCATGCATTTGTTTCATATCCCTATTTATTCATTAATAGCTATTAGGGATATCGCAAACCCTTGTTGGTAAATAATTTTAGTGAACCATAAATAATGTATTCGCGTTTAATTTATTTAAGAAAGAGAAATAACTGGTACTGATTATGTAAAACAAATAAAAATACAATAAATATATTGTTGATGAAATATTTCAGTATTAACAATATCCCTATTTAAAGAATAGGCAGCAATATATTATGAGGATATTTCGCACCTCCAATTTCCTGGCTGGAATTTAGTCCGAGAGACCGTCCTCATTGTTTTTTATCTTTCGACACACTTTAGATTTTCGTTTCACTTCACACAACAAAAAAACAACGTTAAAAATGTAAACTGATTAACCTTAATTAATTTGATATCGATTAACGAACACTCGTCCTATCGAAATCGGCCGCATTTTTGTCTGAAAATATTTCCAGAAATTACAATTATTTCAATTATCATTATTACAATCAGCGCCCTTGGGGTTAAATTAAAGTTTCTATGTATATACATTGAATTCCTTTTATAGAGGATTTGTTTAATTTTCGATGAGAGTTTTCAAGTTTTCTACATTGAAATTTGGCCTCTTATTTTCTTTGCGCACCATTCTTTCCAACATTCATAATTAAATTCTGAAGTTTCAATTAAACAGAATTTCATATCTTGCTATATCATAATGGATACTCGTGGCGGCACATTTTATTCCCGAATTATTTTCCTTAATATTGTTATCTCCCCGCAATTGTGGTTTAGTGGAAAAGCTCGACCCCGAAATACTAAAATTCTCAAATATTTATTGAATAAATACAGTCTATTAAAATATCCGAATTTACATAATTTTACGTACACTAAGAATGTGTGAGATAAAGTAATTTCAATAATTAATCACAGGTACAAACGCCAAGAGCCACTCACAAGCGTCTCAGGGTTTACTTTAGTTTATATTTATACAGTTTATGTTACTTTGAACATAAAAGCAAAAAAAATATTTTTTAGTCCGCCATAAAAAGGCGGACAATTCGCCACAACATTTGCCTAAATATTTACAGTAATTTATCTCCCTAGATTTTGAAAATCGTATAAAACTAGAAACTGTATTACATTCTAAGCTGAAAATATTTCGTACCTCGGTAGGAGTAGCGAACTGGCGACGAATATGAATGAAAATCGCGTTTAGACTAAAATTGTTCTTTATTATGTTCAACGTTCAAATATTTTCAGAGCCCAAGGATGGGGGTCCAAAACAGATCACCGTATTGCAGCTGGCAACGGATCGGCCGTTATTTTCAAGTTTCTTTGCGTTTTTAAGCCAGCTGTTTTAATTCACTCGAAAAGGCTTTATTGTAGCCGGTGGAATAGTGTTGATGTTAAAGGGGTAGGGGAGGGGCATTATCAACGCGTAACCTCGTTCATATCTTCTATCTTCGGAGCCGTCCTGGGCTATCTCTGCGGTTATGTAAGCCGCTTTATTATTAATATTATCTCTCCTACCTGCCGGTTATCTCAAATTAGGACCCAGTTCTTGCGACTACGGGTACCTTTATTTATTTTATTTTTTTATAACTCCGTACGGAGAATAATACCAACTGGAGTGGTTAGGAACGGAACACACGTCGTGTTCTATTTTTTCGATTATTCCGTTTCGTAGGAGTGCCATCCATTTAAGTCCATGAAGAATCATTATTTCGCGAAAAACACTCCGCAGTCTCCTCTCTCGAGTTTATGGTCGGAGCATATAGGAAGGTGAGAACCGGTTCTCGTTTGACAACAAAACGTGGCGAATTGTGAGGTAAACGAAGTTTACGACGTGCAGTACAGCCCATCGCGTACAACTGAAAGGGAAAATCGAAATTATTATATCGCTTTGAACGACGGCGGTTCAGGTTGATTCTTGCCTGCCCGCGAGTGCAGTCTTTCCGCGTTGCTTCAGAATATAATTGCTCTTGCGGTTTTTATCACCTTTGTTTCGTTGTAAGTGAGCCTTGTTTGTGTCATTCCGCTGCTCCCGATTGAGCATCATGTCGCTAAAATGTTATCGACAGCCGATCTGGCTTAGGACCAGAAGAAGGGCGAATATTTTTGTTATCACTAAGTTTCGGTAGGATCGCGTAATTTTGGGGGAAAAACCTCGGTTAGCAGGGTTTGACACCCTGTTGTTGGGAAACGACCAAAGCGAGCTCCGCTAGAAAAGCCATCGCGGCTATGGTTTACATCTGACGTGTCGGATCTCTTATGGTCGGACTGATCAATCTCGGGTCTTATATGTCCCTCATGTTGGGGTGTTATTAATCGTCTTGGGATTATGACTTGTTTGAACCCGTATTACCTTGAAACACCTTCTGTTATACCCAATATCCCTATTATAGTTATTTTTCTGGATTGCTATGGCTTCCCTGATAATCCTGTTGTAATAGTTATTTTCCCTCTACAGGATTTTTGTTGTTTCGAACTCAATTGTGTGACCTGTTAGTGCGTGTTCTGTTATTCTGGTTGAAATTTGTTTGCCTGTTTGCTCTATGTAAAATTTTTTTTCGGAATACCCATTTTGTGGTCTGCGAGGGATTGGAATACCTTAAATTTCACGTTCTCCGAAGCTAATCATTTGAAAATTAGACTCCGGTGGGTGGGCAGGGCGAATTTTTGTTTGCTTTGAGATCCTCAATTCAATTTAGATCCGTACAACACTTTTGCTCATTGCAGCGGCTAGATGGCATTTCGTCCATATTCATTCTTTTTCATATGAGACCCGCGAATTTTTGTTTTTTAATTCTAACGACTTTCGTTCCAATTGTTTCAATCCATTTGGAGCTTAAATCGGCGTTTGATAGTTACGGAATTTTCGATGGCCGACAGGAATGCCGTGTGTTAATAATGGCTGCACTCGGCAAATGCGTTTTTCCGTTCAATATCTGTTTTTCTGTCGATTCCAATAGTAAATTTTAGTTTTTGCATTCGCAATATCAACATTCTTGCGATCTTTGGTTTCCACTCACTGGTACGGTCCTATGCTACATCGGTTTCGGATTCTCGCTATTGTCGAAAGCATTCCTTCATTAAATCCACTCTGCACTGTCACTTCGCCTATTGCGTCAAATTTTACTTACGTCATTCTTTTACCAGCGATTGTAATTCCGCATCGCCTTCTTTAATTCAGTAGACTTAGATAACTGCTACTTAGGGATAAATAAGCTCGCGTGTCCGTTAAACCTGCCGGTTTGGTGTTTCGGTTGGGACATGAAAACTGAAGGTGAAATAATAAACGCCGACGATGGCGGGCGGATGATGAAGGGGAAAACGGGAGATATCGATAAGTCTTGGCATTGAATATTGAATATAACTCGATCCACTATCGACCTGCTTTTTAGCGTCGGCGATTACTTGATTTCTTTCTGGCTGGGATAAAATTATTTCACTCAAATATAAAGATATTGAAAACTTCATTTGTATTATTGTCTGTCCTCAATATTGTTCGATATATTCCGAACAAATATATTCCACGAATGTAAAGGAAAAATATCCCAAAACAAGGATTTTTTGACTCGGCTCCGTTCGTGACTACTCTTTATGTTCTGACTTGATAGTGTCAAGTCACTGACTTTCTTTTCTCTCTTTTATTGTTGCAAATGTAAAAAATACAATAAACAACATTGATACAAGCAGTAAATACAATGGACAACAATGGAGGAGAAACCCACTGGTTTCCCCTTTTTTGTATTACTTTGTTAATTCTTTTTTTATTTTTAAACACTTAGGTCGCGTGGCCACTTCCTTTTCATGCGTCTGTAAGGAACGTTTGGGATGTCGGGAGATAGTAGGGTTTGGACTAGTGGATTAGGGTGATGGGTGAGTTGTGAGTGGAATTTGCTGTATCGTTCTATGGCAAGGTCTCGGACAAACAGGACCTCAAGATCTGTGTGTAGGGTGAGGTTGGAGACATAGTAGGGTACATTGGTTATTCTATATATATATATATATATATATATATATATATATATATATATAAAGAAAAATTGTGTACCACCCTCAAGGGGCGCTAGTTTATCCGTGCAATTGTACCCGACGAACTTTAGATAAGTAGATTTCCGCACCACCCTCAGGGGGCGCTAGTTTAACGGTGCAAGTGTACCAAACCAACTTTAGTTAAGTACATTTCCGCACCACACTCAGGAGTTCGTTGGGTACAATTGCACCGACAACTAGCGCCCCCTGAGGGTGGCACCGATTAACTAGATAACTTAAAGTATACATTTTTCAATAAATTTTGGATCAACAGGAAAACATTTATGACCGTAAATACACAATACCAGATAGGTTTGCTGTCATATATTTGGAAGTCAGAATCTAATAGTTTTGACCACTTATGTGATCAAATTTATATTTGACCGATAATCCGACAAAGACTTAAGCCAATTAACAAAATTCCTCTCAACCCAAATAAGACTAACAACATCCCCCAAAAACACAATAACAAGACACATATCTATTATATACACACGACAAATAGACAACCACCACGTACAAGTGACAGTCATAGTGAAGTGAGGATACCCAAAAAACATCCAAAGTGCCAAAGTGACTAACACCGCTACTGAAGATGGCGAGCAGCCGAAACCGGTGAGGCAAAAGATCAAACCAGCAAAGAGGAGACAGTAACACACGAAATAAACGGTCTTCCAACCCCTCGCAGAACACAAAACAGGTATTCTAAACAAATTTTGGGGCTTACAGAGAATGTTCTTAGTAACAAGCCAGGACATAAAACAAATCCAGGAATCGTCGAATGTTGTTAAACAAAATCCGCGCTAAAAATCTGTCCATTTTCTAACTGACAGCCCGGTTTAAAGCTTGAAACGCTGGCTGAACTAATGCATCTCTTGGCACAGACTAGCAAGTGACCTTAGGCTAAGAAACTCACAATCTACAAAGGCATACTTAAACCGACGTGGACATACGGCGTACAACTGTGGGATTCCTCTAAGACATCCAACATCGGTCGCATCCAGAGATTCCAATCAGAACTTCGAACCATCCTTAATTCTCCTTACTATATTTCAAATCACCGGTAGTTGACGATTCAATAAAATCTCTAAAGGTTCATTCCCATGTCACTCCTCATCCTAATTCATTCGTTGAATCCCTCTCGTCTGTTACCCATCCATTCCCCCTCAAGCCGGTTATAACGTCACTGGCCTAATGATTTTCTGTAGCCCGGATACACTTCAAAAAGTGCCATCATTGGGTGGTGGAAAAAAAAATTGTCCATACTACTTGAGATTCGTTCGGAAATAGAGGTTTAAATGGGAAACCTCTATACGATTCCTGGGTTTGCTCCAAGTACCGAGCTCGTACTTTCATTCTTTTCATCGCGTCTTATCGCGGCCCTACTCTCCATTATCTCCGGGCCACCTTTTATATCCTTACATTATCGGGAAAGCGTTGTTATGAAACAAAGTACCGGACTGAATTCAAACGAGGGTTTGTCGACGAGCTCCATTCGCGATCGATTCCAGTTTGTAATCGCCGGAAAAGTTGCGCCACCACGAGACATTCCCCTACCCACTGTGCTAATTTTACAAATATTCAAACATCCTTCATTTTTCGATTTTCTGCAGATTATTTTTTACAATTAGTTGGGATGGGACACATTGGTTTTATGACTGGAACGAATGAGCTTTGTCAGAACCCAACTGAGTGCGATTGTGTAAAATTAGAGAAAATAGTTCGTATTACCGGAGTGAATTTATTATGAAATATCTATTGAAAATTGGGCACGCAATCCTACTAAGTGATTGTGACCAAAAGGTAAACCAAGGAATTAGATTTATTACAACCCCTTCATTAATGACAAATTGATCGTTGAGTTTCAACGTCCTGGACCGACTAGCCTTTTTGCATAAATCCGCTAATGGATTCTTGCCTTAATTTAAACGAAAATACATGCATTTTGACTGCAAGATTTAAATTTCAAATACGATCGAATCCCTATGTGTGTGTGTGGGGGGGTTATGCGTAATAAATACATTCAAAGTACCCCTTCGGAGCGATGAGCTTCTGATGGAATCCCATCGTCGTTATGTCCCATTATGCTAATAGGGAGCCCCCCTTCCAATGTGTTTATATAAGTAAGCGTCTGTGTAATGTTTACTTCGTATATTCCGATACCGAAATAAGGAACAATATGGCAGTAGTCATAGGTGGTCTGAGGTTTGCACCGAATTTTCAATTGATTTTAAATTCATTTAGTACATATGCAAATTGACATTTTTCTTAAAATGTCGATGGATGACTAAACCGAGTTGTGGATTCGCAAGAAAACATATTATGATATTCAAAACCCTGGAGGGCCCCGGAAAAATTACCGTAATGTAAATACTTTTTTACTGCAATCTTCATTCATTACTTCGTTCATAAATTAAGTATCTATTATTCTTATGGTAAAGAATCGCGAAATTAATCGCGAATTTTAAATAGAACAAGGAATTGGCTTGGTCTTTTGCTACCCGTTTCGTTTGCTCGCCATCTTCAGTAGCATCGCCTTATCCAGAACCGATAATAAGAGCTATTGAAGATGGCGAGCACCTGCAACCGGTCTAGCCTCTAAAGGCAAGAAGAGGCACAAACCCGAAAAAACTATTATTTTTTTGGTATTCCAAACCCTCGCAGACCACATTACAGGTGTTACAGTCTTATTCACCAGTTGTGTAAGGTTTTACAGGGTAACCGTCGTCCCATATTTTTTATTCGTTAATAAAACCGCATAAACTCCGCCTGCTGGCTTGACACCGGCTCAGATTCCGGACAATTGGACAAGATCGCCATTCAACCGAGAACAATTACAGGAGTCAACATGCGAATTGATTTACGACTGAGGAGTGTCTTAAATAAATTGGTCGGGGAAGGGGAAAACCGGAATCGGAGGAGTGTTTCCGATTAACGGGGCGGCGGGTTCGCCGACAGCTCGGAGAGCGGGGGGCAATTATCGAAAAAGTTAATGGATCCCACGGGCTTTATGGTTTGCAATTTCGTCATAAAAAGAGCGGGGAGGGACCGTGAATGTGGGTGGTTCCGAATGTTCCGCACCGAGAAATTTCCCTGAGATGAACCCGGCAAAAAAAGGGTTTCAAAGCTGCGACTGATCCCCAATTTATGGAGAATATATATGGAGACACTTAATTTGTCGTACAAGAAACGTATTAAAAGTATAATTTCAATACAGTTCCTATAGTCACAGATTGTGATTGAAAGCAGAAAACACGATATGGCGTTATTTGTAAAGAAAAATATACTTACGGATAGTGTAGGGGTCACTATACCCAAATCAAGGTCCGGAGATAAAAAAACTAACTATATAATATCTCTGATTTCGTTTTCTCTATTTATAACCGATGTACACCGACGAGTTTAGGTATTAAACCTACATTATTATTTTGTAGGTAATTGTTGCCTCAATATATAAAAATTACCAGTAATTGAAACGGCTTCTAATTCTGAGTTCTAAGGCCTCAACGCAGCTGAGAGCATCGTTTATATAAATTATTTTATTCGGATAAATGTACTCTATTTATTTTACATTGGTCCTAAAAATATCACTTTTCTATGTATTTCTCAGTCCTACCGCTTAAAAGTTTTTGAGAACCATACTGAAGTTAGTAGTTAATTGCCATTTGGTAAAATTTTCATTTTACAGTAAGTAAGCGAAAATGTGTGCGATAATAGCTAGTGTCGTTGAGATTGTTATTGACTGTTATTTGTTATCTTCTTTATTTAATTTTTACTCCTTCTTCTTGTTTACTCTCTTTTGCCTAATATATTACATTTTTTGTGGAAAACTCCAAACTCCAAGCTCCCAACTCTCCAAATATGAAAATTCCGTGAGCTACCAAAATGAAACTCTGAACTGATCCAAAAATATTATTGACAAGTACCCTAGACCAGGTTTAAATTTTCAAGTGTTCTTGTCAGGTGTTCTCGACAGTTTTACAGTCGTAGTAGAACTGACGATAAGCGTCGGTAGCTTAGGACCAAATAGTGACGGAGTTGATAGTACCATTTAATCGTCTGCACAATCGGTTGGCACACTCCTTGACCCACAGAGCTACTCTGGAAATAAGGAAATATGCAGTGAGCTAACAAAGATAGAATACAAATTATTTTACAAATTTATTGGATTCATTTAAAGAAGAAAATGCTTTAGTAGTAGGTAAAAAAAATAGTAGTAGGTAAAAAAAAATAGTAGTAGGTAGGTTTTAATTTTCAACCGACATAAAAGTACAAATATCCCCCCGAGATACCCGGTAGCCGGTCCCTGTTCGAGAACAATGTTTCTACCACGAATTTCTCCTTCTTACGTTCGAAATCGTCAGCTCTTTCGGCCACGCACCTGCTGAAGAATTTTACAAGGACCATCACACATTCCTTGTTTTAGAAATGGCCGACCAACCCCTCACCTCTCCCTTAGAGAGGTTTAGGATTTAGATCCTAAAATATTAGGAAGGATCGCTCGTGGAGATAATTATTTTTCAACACAATTGCGTAATTGCCCCCTTATCGCATCGAGCTGATATCCAGAGACGTGGTGCACGGGGGCCGAGTAAATCGTTCGGCGCGTTCAACAAAACAATGAGGCTAAAAGCGTCGCTCTTCTAATAGACCTGTCTGGAATTTTTAAAAAGTGTGGATCCGTTGAAAGTAGATTTTAACATCAGCAAATAAATTGTATACCATAATATTACAAACATTCTCTGCAGAACACCAAATATACCAGTCAGATACCAAAATTACTGGTACATGGTTTGCTTGTAGATTGATTTTCTAGATAGAGGATTCCAGCAATTTCAGCTATGATGAGTTTTAATGTTCAAATAAATAAAGATAAATATTTTTTAAATTTATTAGTATATGTTATTAGTGTCACACTGGCTTCAAATTGGCGTGTATAAAATCGAATTTTCCTCCCTCTTCAACATTTAATGCGCCACTAATATGTCAACATTTTTGTTTTACCGACCGACCCAGTTCATAGATATAAAACAAGCGAAGGTCCAATATAAGGCCATAATTTGGCACGCGCGTTATTACCGGCTTTGGAAATCCCAGTTTAATTAACTGCAAAATTCAATCCCGCCGCCATCGGCGAATAAATGCAGGCGTTTAATTCTGCAGAAGAGAATTTGTTTTATTTATTATTAAAAAAATCTCGACCCTCTCACTCGATGACGACATCCGACTGCGACAGTTGAAACGTCCAGACTAACCACGGGTCCATGTTTATTGGACGGGCGATAACATTTCGCAATCTAGTGGCCCATAATGACTCTGTTTATTCGATGCCCTATAATGTGTCCAAGCTTTGCCAAAAGTGCGACCTTTCCGGCTGGCGTGTGTAGGCTTCAAATTGTGAAATACTCGAACTTGGTATTTCAATACTTCAGTAGACCCGATCGCAGATTAGGTCGATCACTGGTTCTCTCGTTTAACAACGAGGTATTGTTACAACCGCTGTCTTATAGACTCAACTTGAGGACTTCAACTCAAGTTCTGTAACATCCGGAGCTTCGCATGTTTGGATGGTGTCCAGAACTGTTTCAGTTATTATTTAATATGGATCAAATCTGGATGTGGTTGTGGACCAATGTCTAATTTTTTGAATAGTCAATAAATAAGGAAAATACAATTCAAACAGTCTATTAATATCCTGGTTTCATGTATTTTTGCTAACAAAACATCATCTAAACCACGATGCTCATGTATAATATAGATAGTTCGATGTTAGGGCGTATTCTTTGTACGACTCATTGATCCCACGACTCAATTCGGTTTCAAGAAAACTAAAAAAAAATGAATACTAAATTATTACTTTCGTAAGTAATAGTGATCTCTTGTCGAGAGGTTCAAGTTTCGTTACGTCGTTTCGTTTTTATTCGAATCGCTGTGTCGGTGTATGTGTCCAGGTTAGCCAGACGCCCATTAGACAAAGAGGCGATGGGAGTTCGCGGTGGTCCTTTAAGTTAGCACCTTTTATGTTTGAACCAATATCGCCATTCCGCGTATCGGGGACAGGACCATTCGGCCATTCGTTACCCGGGGATCCCTTTTCATGTCCCACCAATCTTTTGTCTCGGTGCCGCTTTAAAGACAAAAAAAGGCGGGTGGGTTTACCGCCGTCAAAATAAAGGAAAGAGACGTTTCTGCCTATCAAAATTACCGGTGTTTTAATTACCGGATCCGGATCGCGGTCACGATGGTTTTTTACGGGTTCGGACACACGACGTGACTTCATGGCCGCTACACGATCAATGGCCTAATGGCCGAAAACGGTCAATAGGGCGGCCAACGTTTTCCTAGCCTGTTTTTAACTGATTTATTGTCACAACTGTTAAATACAATAATTGGCTTAGATGTTAGAGTAGCACTATTAACGAGGAGATAATAACAGTGGAAAACCCCTCTGGCGTTCCCCCTTTTTCTAAAATATTGTTTATTTATGTTTCTATTTTTGCGGAATGCTTAAATCACTTCCTTTTCAGGCGTCTCTTAGGAACGTTTGGGATGTCTGGAGATAGTAGGGTTTGGACAATTTTATTAGGGTGATTGTTGTAGTAAAGCGGGAGTGAAATTTGTTATATTTCTGTATGGGAAGGTGGCGGACAAACGGGACCTCAAGATCTGTATGTTCGGTAAGGTTGGAGACACATAGCAGGGTGCGTTGGTTATTTTCCTTAAAATTTCTGACTCTAAACTTTGGATTTTGTTGATATTTGTTGATTTGACCGGACCCCACAGTTGAAGCCCGTATGTCCAGATTAATTTAAGTATAGTGTTGTAGAGTAATATTTTATGGTTTAAACCTAATTTTGATGTATTTTCCTATTATCTAAGTAGTACTTTGAATCGTCTGTTGACTTTCCTGTCTTATTACCTTTATGTACGGATTCCATATCAGTCTTTTTTCCATTTAGAGGTATTTTACCTTACATACTAAATATTTGGGGGACAAGTGTCTCATCTAGGAGAGAAAGTGCCGTGTTTCCCAGTCCTGATGTTAATACACAACCTATTTAATAAACTTAACTTCCATACAACTGCCCGCCACGTTTTTGTTTGCAGTAACACAATTAATTATTTAATTTATTTGATACTGGGAATTCAGTCACGGGAGAATCAAACTCCGATTACATTTACGTATATTTCCTTTTAATTACTCATATTAGTTAATTAACGATATATCCGCCAGTATTGGAAACGTTATTAAGGGGTGTAATTAATTTCAACAGGGAGATTGGCTGTAAAATATGTATTATTCTGTCAAACAAAGCGTTGAATTTGATAAAATATAGACACTCGTCTGAACAACATCGGATATTACAACTTCATAACAAATTATATTTACTCTTCCTCCATTATTATGGGGTATCTCCTCTGAGTTTTCCATTTTAAAACCGGCTCATTTATAGTGATTTTACTGCGAGTATTTATTGTTCCGTATAAATGTAAAGACCAACAGCGTCATATAGGCTGTTATTAACACCTCGATGAATACTCAGCGTATAATAAAAAAAAATTCTCGGTTATGTCGAAAGGGGGACTTAGCGATCTAGAACTGTCATTCGGTTTTTATTTTCATTTGATTTCCGCGCGAAAGAGGAAAAACATAATTAACGACCGGTAACAGTCGTGGCGGCCAATGCCGCTAAGTACGTTTCGTACTGATTAGGAATACAAGAATCAATACTGTAGATTAATATACACATATTTATGGCTCATAGGTTTTGATCTTTCATTTCATTTGATCTTCATTTGAATTTAAGATATTTTTTGTTAAGCATAATTGAATTCCAATCTTCTTTGTCTTTGTTAAGATATATATATATATATATATATATATATATATATATATATATATATATATATATATATATATGTATATAATACAATAGGATGACATAATATTATAGGATCACCAGTTGCTGTATTATGATTACAGCACAACAATGAATCGATGCTTTACTAATTTCTTTTATGATGGTAGCCACTACCTCAAATAACTACACGAAACTCTGCCTGCTCTAGTGCAACAGTAGTACCTCATTGGGCCTCACTGTTTAGTACACTGATGTTTATTTGTACCTGGGATAGGAGACGCGGCGACGTCATCTCCGGAACGCGGATGGAATTCCGGTCGAACAAGTTCGGACCCGCCTTCCGGAAATAATTGTCAGCGGGGTGTACGTTCGTAGGTTCGTAGGTTCGTAGGTTCGAGTAGGCTGCGCTCAGAGAGGCGAGGTATTAAGCCGCGGTATGAAACCGCACGTAGCGATAAACTCGCACATCGCTCGTGCACCTCATACCTAACCGCAAGCCGGCCATTAATGGACTCGACTATTGTGTTGACTACAACCCAACATTTGATCTCATCACTCTAATCCTGTAATTCGACAGCTCTCCTCGCGTCACCTTCATGAAAATGGCCGCGCGATTTCCTACCTATTAAGGACAGGACCGGCAGTACCATCAATGGGCGGTCTCTCGATCAAAAGTACATTCGAGTTATCAAATGGCACTGTCACCAAAATACCAAAAACTGTCAAAAAATAAATCAAGCATTGTACAGACAGAGTATACCGTAGTTAGTGAGCAGAACACTTTTTAATTTTCCTTCAAATGCTAATTTCAACTCATTAAATCAGTGTGCTCATCAAGTTTTCCATTTGCGATGTGAGTGACATCATAGCCTTGAAAATTGTCTCCGTCCGGTTTTTATAAAAAGGTAGAATATTTTCATTTCAACGTGTGCAGACGGAAACGTCGTTCGAGACACCTTTGTTTCTACTTAGAACTTATACTAATACTTAATAAATGTATAAGTATAAATGTAACGTATTTTTTTGGTTCAATCGGACTGGTTATTGAAATGAACTCTGGCTGTAGCGTAGGGAATCGGAAAATCACAGTTATTAGTTATCGAAACCCCGTAGTATTAAATATTTCTTTATAATTGCTGTATAATTGTTTACCATTTCATAATTTGAGTCTTTAAATTCGACTTACCCGACGTCCGTTCGGGTTCGCACCCCGTTTGTCAATGCAAACGTCCCAAACCTCTATCGACCTTCCCGTAGGGAGGGTTTTGGAACTGGAACGATTTCAATTCTGCACCAGCTTCTCCATTACCAGACTACATTCCGTTACCTCCTTCCACCGCAATTAGACGGATAAAGGGAGGGGCGAAATCAGTTTGGTGGGATAGAGCTTGGAGGGAGAGAAAACATTTTTCCGGTTGCCATCTGTCAATAAATAAAATTTATCGGCTCGATGAAAAGGTTCTCCGTACTTGAAGTTCAGATATTGCTTTTGTTACCCATATATTAACATTTAGGCGTATGAAAAAACTATCGGACCCCTGCTCTATAATTGATGCCCGTTAATTAACCGACGAAATGTTTAATGTTTTTTGGTCCGCGTAGGTTTGAACCTCATGCGGTCAATAATATACCCCATGAGAACTGTGCAGACTGGACGCTAAATAGACATTCGGCACTAATTTCTAGAATCCAGAGGAGATTAAATGTTTTCACGATTTTAAGTATCCGCAACTGAGTTCACGGCGTCCATTAGAAGTTTGCTTATCAATATCAATATTTATATATAATTTCTCCGATATTTTTTCCTACTGATATTTATTTCCCCGACCCTTCAATTTTTATCCATCCTGAATGCGCCTTCAACGCACTCCTCCCCCGCCCCAAGGCGTGTAAAATTGAAAACGGTACAGGAATTGAGCATTCGGGAGCGACTGGAGAGCTGTAAACGCGTGGAGGCCGGGCGGTGGGAGCGAGTGTGCGCCCTCCTGTAACGGAAGTCCAATAATGAAACACATCCGTGCTTTTCATTTCTAACCTCCAAAACAACGAAAATTTGTCCCCTAGTAGCCGGTTCTGACTCCGTCTACGTGTGAGTATGTTTTACATATATTATTTATATATATATATTATTCTCGCCGTGTCCTGATTCTCCGGCCAAACTGTGGGGGGCTCGCTCACACGTACATAATTTATAGAACCTTAGTAGTACACCGTTATGAAAGGGACCAAATTTAAACGCTCAGTAAGGCTGAGGATTCTAATTAAATTGTTATACAGTTGTTCTACTATTATAATGGCAGCCAAATACTGAGTTAAATTCTATAGGCCCCTAGGTATACATAAGAGACATAATACTCAAATACAAAATGCTTGACAACCGAATGAAAAGTATTCTGATTTTCTGTTTCCTCTAGGCTTTCGCTCATCAGTAGTTTGTGAGTCATGTTATCTACTGTTCTGCTGTGGTAGTAATAGTGCGCAATAATTCTTCCGCTCTTTCGAGGAATTACTCATGTGAATAATGCAGATGTAACTTGCACATGTATCAAAGTAGAGTAAGAACGCGAGATGGATTATACTTTTTTCTACTTCATCAACGAATATCATTACATTTCCAATACTGATTAGGGAAGGTAAAATACGTGAAAAAAAAGTTAATTTAATATTGAATAAGGAGTTTCGGGGCCTGATGCAGAAATGAACAGGTGCCATAATGAAATCGTTATTCTAAATTTAATTCTGCGACAGAATTCCAAACGCCTATTCCGCCGCGGGAGCTCCGAGTAAAAACAGGCTGTTGGATCATGTTTCACATGACACATTCCCCTCGGGCTTCGTCCAGCGGTATTCGATCATTAACAAAACGACTGAATAGAGAATATTTGTGTGCTTAAATTTAAGAATTAAAATGACTATAGACGAATGAATATTTCGATGCAATTCATATTCACAATGATATGAAATCGAATCCCTTTCTTTTTATTCTTTTTAATACTAACGAACCCTTTTAAAAGCGTCTTGATACGTGACTGGGTAGTGTCAGATTCTCCATTTGGCGTACTAACTAAACCCCCTCTTTGACCTCTATGTCGCTACCGCGAAAATATCCGCGGATTTAACACGCCACGCGCTTAAAACTAATAAATAATTAATCATTAACGGGTATATTACATATATACATATATATATATATATATATATATATATATATATATATATATATATATAATGTGTGTGTGTGAGACAGAGAAATGACTTATATCCTCTGACTAAATCATCTAACTTCTTAACTCCTCAGCGAATTTGGCTCCCTTACCAATCCTCGGATTAGTTACAATAATTTATTAATTTATTTAGGGTTGCAGCCTCGTTCCATTCTTTTTAGTACACCAATCTTTTTCCTTCAACGATCGGGTGAATGAAAATTGCTCCATCCACCACCTACAATGCCACCGTCGACGTCGTCGAATCTAACCCCAAGCTATTATTATACACAGGCATCTCGACGGCGTACCGGCCTCTCGTGTCAGGCTTCCTTATAACTGCACTCTGAGAAGGAGGTATCCTGCAAAATACTATTACCTAACTTAAATCTAATGAGCACACTGGAGTTGGGGAGCTCCGCTCTTTTAATCAGTTGGAAATTCGCAGAATCGATCTCCGGGCCAGATGCCTTTGACTTCTGCTACGAACTTTTTCATTGAATTTGAAATTAAATTGACTTAAATCCGGTATACGCGTATTTCATTTAGTCGGTTTCTTCCTCAACAACTTCTTCCCATCGGAAGTTATAATAAGGACGCCGCCCTATTCTAGAGCGAAGTTCACATACACAACGCGGTTAGGGATAAGGAGTTTCCCCAATTATAATATTTCAAGTGTCATTACGGTTATAATTCAGGTTTCGGCTGTTCGGAACTGCCGGATTAAACATACGAGATGATACACTAATTATCAGCTGACATCTGACCACGCGCTATCAAGTATACTGAACCGTAATTTTTTTACTGCCTATTTCATACTTATCTGCGGTTTATAGTCCTATAAAGATTCTTCAAAAACGGTCAATTGATTGTTTCCGAAATTCAAGCCATTTTTTTCTTATTACCATACTATAATATTATAACTGAACTTTATATATATATATATATATATATATATATATATATATATGTATAAGGAATGAACGTTATCTATAACTGATCTCAATTTCTGATGTACTTCAGAAGAGAACTCAGTCACGAGTAAAACTCAATGCACAAAAAAAAATTGGTTTTTCGTATTTTAGGACCGTTTTACAGAGGTTTATGAGTATATTTTAGCTACTAGAACCGATTTTTTATTTAGTTAGCTGAGATCGTTTTGTCGGATAATCCTCGGCTAGATGCCCTCTCTATTATTTATCATTTTCCAAGCGGGTTTAGCGATTATTTCTTCTGTTCAAACCGCCTTTGTAATAACACGAGGAATAAATTAATTAATGGGTAAATACACAAATCCCAGTTAATTATTAATTTACTATTTCAAATACGGTCCTGAATGGCCACAGCGGTGTTGATCTAGAAGCCCAACAAAAAACATAGAAGCGGTTTTAATCAATCGAAGTCAGTTTATTAATTAGTCGGTTATTTTAGTTAGTTTTTTAATTCTGATTCGAAACCAGAATCCACGACAGATTTCAGGTATAAGTCATATAACCAACGTTCCTGGCAACTTTACATAATGCAACTTTTACCCCTTATTCGTTGGCAGATTCTCATCGTTTTGTTATACGCTGTCGTTTTGTTAGACGCTGTTATCGTTATTGTGGTCGGAGAAGTTTTATATCTCCCTCGAAAATTTACCTTTTAATCTCATTGCCCTTCCTTATTCAAAGGGAAGTCTCATACGGCGAGGTGAACCTCGAAAAATGTTTTTTCAGGCGGGTTTTCGGTGTTGAAAGCAAACGCTTTGAAGACAGAGCGATTCATTCGGGTGGAGATCTGAACATTTACCACTCCAATTGGGAACAGATTGAACAAAAAATATATACGAACAAATTTTTATGGGTTTTTCGGCCGATTAATTCGACGCAGTTTCCAAAAAATGTCTGTTTTAAAGCTATATTCATTACAAAATATCACCTATTCTTCCCTGTTAATACCAAGTTTTGATTTAATCACTGTGTATTGCGTTAATTCTAAGTTATCGTGAGATAATGTGCAATATTCACCTGTTCAATTTGTGTGATTTCGCTGCTGCAAGAAATAATCAATCGAACCCAAACCGATACTCAAAGAATATGGTGTCATTTCGGTGTTCTCCGAGAATGTCGGTTAATGTGCAGATAAATTTTTAATTTCCAACAATTTTCTCGGTATTATTGAACTCGTTTTTCGCAATCTGTTGTTATCGGCACAAGGGGGCACAAGTTTCTCTTATGGACAGAAAAGTCCCATTCCCTTATCGCTTTCTGCGCACTATCAAATGCTTCGGTAGGCGACTGTATACATCCGGCAATCAATGGATTCTGGTGCGACATCCGACGCTGAGACAGAAAACAATGAACACAATGGTGCCCTTTTTTGTTAATCCGTTCGGGTCCGGGGAGCTTTCAAAATAATCCGGTAGCAACAATTCGCTTCCAGCGCTGAAATAGGATATCATAAACTTTATAATTAACTGCGTACCTCCCTCGGTTGTCTGGTCTGCGGTTCCTCATCACCATTAAAACCCTGCTTAACGACGTATTTACGTCCTCTGGCTTCTCGGATAACCCGCCGCCACTACCGCTAATTCCGACACAGCATCGATACTAATCATATCAGCGAGGAGCTTCGTGACTACTGACGCGTTGCCAGAAAACAATTTTTTCGTCGACTCGCCACCTGAAGTCGCGTTTTAAAAATTCTAATTTCCCGATTAACCGAAGGATAAGGGAACTTCTATCGGTGAATTTCAGAAAGAGAAAGTAACCGGCTTATCAGAAAGTGAAGGCTGAAACCGGGCGTTTCGCAATATTGAATTCGTTTCGACCTTATGAATTTTCTACTCTCCCCCGTTTGTTCTACTGTAATTATAATTGCAATTTACAATAATAAAAAGAAGCGTCTTAAATTTTAATTACAATTATAATTGAAGAAGATACTTACGAACGTTCGTGATAGTATACTTTTACCTAGTTCGGAATCATATGTTAATCAGGGCTCAGTGAAAATTAGTTGGGGCCTCGCTTGGGTGTAAATTGAGATCCCTAGGTATCAGTATTTTGCGGGCCTCAATCCGGAAAAGCGCGGGATCGTAGGAAAGTCCGACTTAGTATCCGGTCGTCCACCTTACTTCATTCGTCGGGGAAACTTTTCCTCGTTTCCCCTATCGCCGCGTTGAGGCTTCATAAGTAGGCGATCGGCGACTTGGTTTGAAGCGTTCGCGGAGGGAAAATTCAGTTGACTGGTCAATACGGATTGGTCGGGTCCAATCGAAATTGACACGAGATGACCGTCACTCATCGAAGGAGAAAGTACCATCCCTGGAATCGACGCTTGTCCTCTCCTAATCGGCGAATAAAACTGCATGCCACCGTGCCGGCTTAAATGCGGCAGTTTGCAAGCGGCCGTGCCCGATTGTGTGGCACGGGCATGGAGGTTGTTGACCCGAGGCCCAATTCTGTTATCGAGCCACGCGGAGAAAGCAGGGGGGAGGGCTCTCTTCTGGGGCTAGCAACAATTAACGGGCCTGCAATCTCCGGTTCGATATGCCGACTTCCCGAACCGCTGTCCGGGGTTTGGTGTCCCAATATTTCAGACATCAGTTAAGAAAAAACAAACTTTTCCTAGACGAAAAACGTCTTTGTATACTGGCGAAACGTGTGTAGTTTAATTAAAGTGCAACAAAGTTGGACAACAACAAAATTAACAATAGTTTAATACAAAATAAAAAGAAAAAATCTATATTATATTTAAGCCACGGATTGTATCTTTACAATATATAATTTTTATTTTTATTGGTTATAGGTCAGATAATTAGGTAAATGTTGGCACTATAAATACGCCATTATAATTTCTTAATTATAATTAGAGAGAAAACGAAACGTAACGCATATTCTTCGAAGGTATTGTCGAGTGAAAAAAACCTTACGTAATTAGCATAAATTCTGACCCTGCCAATTTACTGCATGCTTGTTCGAGGAGGTATTTTAAGAGGAATGACTGAAAATAAATAAAGTTTCGATTAAAAGTTCAATTAACATATTTGCAAATAGGCGCAATAGAGAAATGAGTGTTGTGGCTATCTTGGCCGTTGTATTCTTGAATCGGGAGCATTTAATGCGTGATGTCATCGCTTCGGTCGATTGGGGGGACCGAATATATAGACATTTCTGTTCCCTATTGTATTCCCACGCTTGTCCCTGCAACCTGTGGGCCAGACGGGACGCGCGTCATCCTCCGTAATTACTGTTGTATATGGAAGTAAATTTGAGTGTACAAGGTCTCTACCGGTTCAATCCGCCGTATACGCGTACGGGGGAGGATGCAATTTTTTGGAGAGAATCGGAAGCGTTAATGGGTTTTCGGTGTTAAACTTACAATTTTCCAAATTCGGAGGACTTTAACGGAATCTGTAGGATCCAAATGGTGAGAGAATCGCGGCAACGACATCGTTATTTCTCTAACCGACGTTCAACCTCACGCCCGTGCTATTTTTTCACTCTTCTAATTAAGAAAAACTCCCTCGCGAGGCTTTTTGCAACTCTGGCTACTCGCCACCGTCAGTAGTATTGCGTCAGTAATGTAGAGAGAGTGCCAAACGGGCTGTCAGCGACAGTTCAGTGTATAAGGCAGCAGACACGACTGACTGGCTTATTAAATTACTGTACGAACGCTACGTACAACGGCGAGAAGCTGGTACAGGTCAAACGGGACAGTGCGGCAAGGATTTCATCCGAAAATTAGAGTTGTAAATTTATTTAACACGAAAATAAGTTTTTTCGCGAAATTTTGTGCCCGTTCTCTTTTCCTAGACCGATTTCGGCTGCTTCGGTACCCAGAACAGTACAGGTGTTTCAAATTGAAGGTTTCTATAATAACGAAGTTATACGGTATTTTACATAAAAGAAAGCTTGAGACAAAGCTCGAACAATCTACACCCTTACGCACGAATGGCAGGAAACAGGTTTATCAACTGAGATAAAGAAGAAGGAGGACGGGGTATTATAAACGGTGGAGGGAGGGCAAATGAAACGTACTTCGCCTGTCGCCGTAAGTCCCACGAGCCGTCGGGGCCCGGATTAATTTTAGCCCGGTCTTGAAGATGGCTGTGAGATATTTATGCGACGGCAAGCGGTCAGCTGTTGCCCCATTATCTTGGAACGCTGTCAGTGTTCTCCCTGCGCCCATTCCAACATAACAAAATGATTTTAAAAAAAACGCATACAGTCCTCTTGACTTTCGGGACCCGGTTGTCCCGATGAAAAATCGAGCCGAAATTCATTCGAATATTACAAAACCATTGACACGGTTCTGGGAGGAAAGCAGCAATGTGGCAGTATTCCAAAATAGTCCTTGTCTTGAATAATTCTATAGGTTCACTCTGTAATTTAAAATTTTACAGGGAGGCCGGACTGACTCTCCGATCAATTATTATTAATTATGAGAAATAATTACTAGTAAAATGAATAATAATGTTCGAGTTCTATTGGTCATAATTGATGATATTTAAGAAGAAAACGGATAATTATGATATTATAGGCAGTCAAATTATATATTTATATTGGTTTTGCGCATTCATTCAAAAAGGTATCCCCAAATAATGCCGTTTTGTACTATTTAGTACTGTTTTAAATAAATAGAATAAATGAACGTGGTCACTATAAATTCATATTCAAAGTTTGCGCCCCAAATTACAGAGATTTTCATCCATTCGGTAGTCTACATTCTCATGTCTGCATTGGGCTATAAAGGTGTGGGCAATAATCGTTACAGATTAATAACGATTTATTACAAGGATGTTATTTTCTGTTTATTTCAGCCAGTGTCCTTCAGTGATATCACCTACATTATTTAAACTTTATTTCATCTGTCAAAAGGAGTCAAATAACCGGAACTTCAAGTCTCCTCACAAGGAAAGAGAAATGGCCAAACAGGTTAACAACACGGTACGGACTATAATAAGTATACTAAGTATGTGCGGCGAAAGCGAAATAAACGAGTAACACTAAAGTAATCGGTTGAGCACCTCGGATAGGATAAATATGAAATACCCATTTGGTCTTTGTAGTATTCTCAAGTAAAAATTACTTAATTTATGGTAACTGAATAAGCACAGGACGCCCTGCCATTTACCCATTTTTTTAAATTAAAAAACCATAAGTCTGCCCTCATATTTAGCGAGGCCTAAAGTTGTTTGTTCAGTGAGTGACCAGTGAACATGACAGTGAAGTATACTATCATAGTATTAATGGTGGTATACGAGCGGTCCACAGTATCACGAGTGAAACTAATACCAAGTGTCATGTAAATTGCAGTGATTCCTGTATCAAGTATAACAATAAGGTGGGGGCTAAGTCCTTAAAAATGAGGTCTTCGGGTGTGTTTTTGTCAATACTGTATTTACCAAATAATTAAAACTGAAACTGTATTTATATTAGGAACGCTGCAAATTTCAATACTTTTGTGTTTAAGGTAGACAATGGTTAAATAGATATTTCGAACCGCTCGATCGGTAGACAAGGGTTAAATAGATATTTCGTTGATGCCGCTGGTGTTGAACCAAAATTAGGTTAAAAGGTAGATACAGGCTAGTTGTGGATTGAGCTGAATGAACCAAACTATGCCTTAGCTGGTCGCTCCTATGAAAACAAAACAAGGGCAATCTCTGACACAGTCTTCGACCTATTCGGAATACGATCTATAGTTTCTTCCATATCTTCATAAACAGCCTTCCTAATTGTAAACAGGAATATAAAAGTATAGTCTCAAGAGGCAATCTTCCAGGGCTATCTAACTTATATAGAGGTAGTTAGATTGTAATTAGGCCCATGTACATTTATCATATCTTCCTCTTGTAGGATTCATACTTTTTTATCTTATTGCTATACATATTTAAACTTTTTATATTTTATCACAAATAACGATACCTAACCGCGGCACTTACCGCCCAGTGATGACACTTTAGACGTGTATCCGCGCTACAGAAGACGCCGGGGTACAGTGGCGTTTAAGTCGTCGTGGAGGGATTCAACGAGTGAATTACGATGAGGAGTGAGATAGGAATGAAACTTTAGGAACCGAGATTTAATTAATTCGTCAACTGTTGCTATGTTGTGATTTGAAACATACTAAGGATAATTTTTCTAATGGTTGGGTTTGTTCTAATTTCTATGCTCCTACCGGGTAACGATTAAATTAGGAATTTCGCAGTGCATAATGGTGCAGGCTATTCTATACGGTATAAAACAAAAAACCGATCTAGCCGCGGACAAAACGCGCCGGCGGAGGCCATAAATCGCAAGGGACATAAAATTTTGTTTTCATTTTCCTCCCGGCTGTCATTTTGCCCTTGGAAATATAACCCTTTTATGGCGGCCCATTTGCGCCCTTCATTCGTTCGGTACCCGCTCGTCTCCCAACGTCCTTTGTGAGTTGTATTTTAAACGCTTTTCATCGAATAACGAAAAGACAAACAAAAGAAGCACAGGCTAGGCGGGCGAATTGAATTACGGAAATAGTTTGGCTCGAAGTAACATTTTTCCCCATCAATGTCCCTCGTTCTGTGATCCAATTTTCCGGGTGAATTGACTTTCCGAGCGGTCGAAAGACACGGAAAGGGGCACCCTGGGCCGTTCCAAAATTGAATGGGGTGCGATGATTTATTAAAGCTTTTCTAAATGATAAAAGCGTCCGATGAATCTTAAAACAAAACAATTACTGAGATTATAATTTCTCGGTGTTGCCCATTAAGTCATTATTCTGCGGGAATTTTAACATCGTAGTCGGCACCGCGACTTGTCGTTCTGGATTGTTGTATACTACAATGTACACGATGTGCTACAGTAATTACTGTAAGGAATAGTTTGACCTAGATTCATCACTGATATTTAAAACAATCCTTGATGCATTCTTCGAACCAAGTTGTTACCATTACCCTGCTCGAGTTGCAGACAAATATTTTAATTTTTTATCTTTTTATTTTTGTACGATCAACCTTATGATTTGTACTATCAACAGTTATCAGTACATTGGCGGTATCTTTATTGATGCTCACAGTGATGATACTTTTTGACTTGAAACAGACAAATAACGATACAAACGTCTGCTTGGACTATATCCTTTTATTTATGGTAATTCAAACGCTCTATTCTCATTCCAAATCAGAGGTTTGAAGCCTCTCAAGTGCTGTACACTGTAGGGTATTTTATTTAAAATTATCCCTCTCTTAAATATATTTACGGGGATTGTGCTAAACACATTCCAGTCTATTTCACGTGCGACTACGACTCGCCAATAAATAAATATGGGAGGCACTCATAAATATTGATGTTTGAACCGACGAAGTTCAGGTGAGTAGGGAATGATATAATTCTTTTCGAAAAATCTTATTTTCCGTTTTATTCGTTATTTTAAATTATTCCTGTATATTTTCGGGAAAATCGTCGAGTGCTCCATAACGGCGAAACGCTCTTCTACATTATCATTTTCAGTGTGTACTCTCTTGCTCAGGTTCGTTGGGATATATTGAAAGCCGTTTTGCATATTGAAAAGAAAATATGGCCTGATAGACACAGTCTATTAATAACGCCCGGTTTTTTATTTTTTAAATTTGCATCTCCAGAACAGTTACGCACTTCGGGTGGCAATTACTAGCGAATACAGAATATTTAGAATTCAGAATAATAAAGAAAAATATTGCTCCCTGTAATGTTACCATTTACGAATCGATTTAGAAAATTCTACTCCATGACATTCAAAATGTTAAGAATTTCGATATATTATAACAAATAAAAGCTATTGTTTTGCCTAAATCAATAATCTGTTCGTTTTTAAATTGAAGTTTTGTACACAGTTGTCATACACAGCCCCTTCAGGTTTCGGAATTATCGTAGTTCTCCTCCCTCCGTTTGATTTTAGGGCTTAAACCGGTTTCTATCTATTAAACCGGTACTGCTATCGCCAGTAGCTATCGGATAACGACTGTTCGCAGTTCCGGATATTTGCATCACATTAGTACAATCCGCTGTGTAGTTCGGTACATCCAGATTATAGTTTCATTAACACGAAATTTGACTCGGGAAGTGTTAAAATCACATTTGAAATTACACGTTGTCCTAATTCGTTTCAATATTGTTTTCAGGTGAGTGTGGGAAACAATCAGAAGACAGATCCAGGAAACGTGAGTAGATAACGGAAGTTAAACTCAGTTCCGGTTTGAAAGGAGCCTATCCCCAAACACCCACATTGTATCCTATTTGGCCAGCCAACGTTCCCTAGGCTTCGAGTCTGTACAAAAATCATTCCGGAACAGATTCGTCGTCCCTGTTTGGCGGCGGGTGTATGTGTATTTCGGGAAAATTTGGAGTACACTCGCAATTTGTCTATTACTTTTTTTACTGTTTCCCCCAAGATTTCAGGCATCCGTGCCAGCCTTTAACTGATAAATTTGATTTAACCGGAACGATTTATTTCAAGGCTTTCCCTTACGTACGTTTCAATTAAAAGACGGGTCTTGTTATCTCCCCGTTCCCGCCGTCCCGGAAATGATTTAATATATCCGGGATTCCTGATAAAACAAAACGATGTTTAAAAGAGAAAAAAGTGGCCACCTCTCGCGCATAATTTATCGGCAGCTATCGAACAGCCCGGGCGCCTTCCCAAGATTTAACTCATTCAATTTAACTTCTCTTGCTCCATTTCGATGTCATACCGAGGCTTTTTCCGTCAAATACCCGACCGAAGTGTAGTCATAAATGGCGTCTAGCTAAAACTGCTAGGGAGTTTCTGAAGATTCTAACAACTCAATCGCATACTTAAAAAAAATAATTGCCCGTGAATTCTGCACTGAATTGCACTTGATATAACCAGCATGTTAATTCCTTACTGAGCACCACACAGTAATTCAAAGGGCCCCAAAATCTCAAAACTCCTTTAGCTTCAGGGGTATTAATGCGCTTAAGATTGATTTAATAATTCTGTTAATTAAACAACGTTTATTGTTTAACATTGGAGAGAGTGGCCGTTTTTTTTATTATATAACTGAACTCAATTTTGATTGACAGAATGGTGACAGAATAGAAAATTTGTGAGATGCAATCGTTTAGTGCCTGTGTTTATTTTGTTCCTAGTTGCGATATAGATCGAGGATAAAAACCTCAACTTTCAGGTTTTATTACACCTTAGGCGAAAATGTGGGGCGGTATTGGGTGTCATTCCTTCTGAAAAAATGTGATATATATATATATATATATATATATATATATATATATATATATATATATCTTCCCAAGTCTTCAAACTCTCTGTTCATTATGATCCGTCCTTCAACATCTAAAGTGCCTTAATTATAGTGAGACGTACGGGCCTGAATACTTGATTTCTGGGTGAAATTTCACAACTGGCGAAGGCGAAAAGGGAGACTAGTCTGAGGAGAATAATACTTAAAGACAAGGATAATTTCGATATAAGACACAATTCTCAGTCGAGGCGAAACTATTGCAATACTGGTTGATGCCTGACTATGCGAGGTGATACCGAAACGCGGCCGGTACGTGACCGCGAATATTTTAAGCCGTCCCGGCGGAATAAATGCGCCGGTTCCTGTCTCATTCAGTCCCCGAACTGTATAACCCCTTTTCAAGTATTTGTCTATTTATGAGATTCGGAGTCAACCGGATTAATAAAACCGCCTCCCACTATTCCCCTTTAAATATCATATTTCAGAATAATTCCCTTAAAGCTCTTGTTTCGGAAGGAGCCGGCTTACCCCCTCTACAGAGAGGTCTAACCCTTTTGTAGTCCAGGAAAGTTCAAATTTTACCTTAGAGCTCCCCCTCTTTTAATTCCGAACCTCGGTGCATCCGGATTGCCCGTCGGTATTTTTATACGAATACCCGAGTAAGCCGAAGCTGGACAACAAGCGAGCTTAATATTGTTTAAATATCCCCCATATCTTCCGGCCGATTGGAGCACAGAGAACATAAATTGATTCAACTTAACTCGTTTACAGAGTTCTATTATTACAGAGTGCGATCATCGTGCCAGACGACCTTCGTAGCCAAGAGGTGTGGTGCAGTTAATAACTAGGTACTTGGAGTGTAGTTAAGTTTCATAGGCAATAGTTTGAGCGTGCCACTTTACGTTCGCCACAGGGTTCATCTAAAGAAGCTGAGAAAACTGCACTTCGTTGTTTTTTATTTCGAGCCAATTAGAGTTTTGGCTATTGACTCATTCCAATTTATATACTTTCTAAATTGATAAAAAGCCAGTATCAATTTTTACAAAATGCTATCACGATATTAGCGTTTTGTCCGGCTTCTGTTCTCCGAAGATTGTTGATAGAGAGAGAGGGGAAGAGGGAGAGGGAGAGAGGGAGAGGGACAGGGAGAATGAGAAGGAGAGGGAGTTAAAGGGCCTCTTTTTAGGACGAGGATATCGATCCGGGCCCCGAGGGCTCGCTTTTCAAACGCCGTCCTTTTCCCTTTGACGGATCGTCGTCCCCTGAACGCTGAGGGCACCGAGGAAAAAATTGTGAATAAAATGTAACGATTCGCAAGGCCCGACCGATTTCATATTATCACCTACTGGGTATGAAATCAAACTGCAAAATATCAATTTCGGTCCGGCTTGGGCGAAAGCCCAAACAAAAACATTTCAGGAATTTAAATAAATAGAAACGGAAAAAGGATTGTACAATGTATGACCGAGTTACGACCGCAAGTTTTAATTACAATATAAAATTACAAATAGCAATTTTATAACGCCCTCTTTGAATGAACCTTAATCATGGTGTAGACAAATAGATATTTTGGTGGTAGTTGAAAATTGATTATTAAATAAACTAAAATTAGGTTTCGTGTTCTTCTGTCTCCTCTCACTGGTTTGGTCTTCTGCTAGACCAATTTAGGCTGCTCGCCATCTTTTAGTAGCACTATGAGTCACTTTGTTACGTTGGATGGCATCCTGTTTGCACTGTCACTTATTTCACTTGTATAGAGGATAACAACTGACATATATAATAAAATATGTGATAGTGCAAACAGGATGCCCCACCAACATCCAACGTGCATAAGTAAGTAACTCACACTGCTACTTAAGATGGTGAGCAGCCGAAATCGGTTTAGCAAAAGACCAAACCAGCGAGAGGAGACAGAAGAACACGAAATCTACGGTATTCCAACCCCTCGTTGATCACAAAACAGGTATTCCAAACTAATTCTATAGAAATGGATTCATGGTTTATATATCTACACCTGCCATGTATGTTTGCTATAAGTTAGTTATAATTAGGGACAGTTATCGGAGAAATAACCGCTCCCATATCGGCCTAGGCACACTTGCGCTATATAAATACAGAAAAAACATATGTCTCTAGAACACTGTAGCACTAATTTCCTCGGTTCTTTCGTCAACTGTTTCCAGATAAGGCGGGCAATACAAGTGGCGTGACGCCCACAAGGCAGGTCGGCGATAAGGAACAATTGATTGGACTATCCGGAATAGCGGTTCGACGGTGGAAGTAACTTTCGATTGGACATTTGAATTTTATTATTTTGACATACAGTCACAATCAAAACGCTACGAACTCACATTCTCATATATGCTAAGTGACGTAATTTGTAAAGAAAATAGTGGTAGTGTGATTAATCACTCGAAATACTGAATTCCCTTTGCTGGGATTTTATTCTCTACTCTACTCAAACGCCACTGGCCTAGAGAATTTCTGTAGGTCGGATACAGGTCAAAAGTACCATCACTGGGTGGCGTCTTTATAGTTGATTGTACAATAAATAAAGTTAAAAAAACTCTACGCTACTGGGTGGCCATTCAATTTCACACTCCTGAAGGCATAATGGGAGGTTTTCTCTTTCTCTCTCTCTCTCTCTCTCTCTCTCTCTCTCTCTCTCTCTCTCTCTCTATATATATATATATATATATATATATATATATATATATATATATATATATATATACGTGTGTGTGTGTGTGTGTGTGTGTGTGTGTGTGTGTGTGTGTGTACACTGTGGGAAAGGGGTCGCGTTGGTTTCTAATCAACATTACAACTTGATAATGTCGCAACTCCCTAGGCTGAAGCTCTGTTATGGTTTGAATGAGCTTTCCAGGTCCAGAACTATTCTTTGAATCCTAGTGTTAGGAGTCTTTCGATTAAAAATATTGATTTCCCATTTTTTTAAGTATTAACTTTAATTGTCTGGACGCGAGTATTTGTTATCCGGTGGTCTAGTACCTCTACGCGTTCATAGAGTGCACCCGGCTCAGATCAATATGTGTACCTGCATCCATCCGTCCGACCCCTCCCACGGCCCGGCCTCCCCTGCTATATTCCAGTACCGGTTTCGGATTCACCTCACTGTCACTAAAAAGGCATTGTGGGCCGTACAATGGGCGGATAGAGCCTAGGCCGCCATTGATTCCATTGATCTGTGATAAGGCGTTGGATGGGGAGGGAGGATGACTGGACCACGGCTATTAACTTCGGGGGAAGGATTAACATTGTCCCGCGGCTTGAACATTGTGTCGGCCCATAAATGACATCCTCCGGGATGTCATTTGTTGTCTAACGCCGCTTCGAGCGGTGCCATTAATTCTGGAGGAATGCGGACTTCATCCAACCATTACGAAAGACTAACAACGCTTAATTAATGATCCGGACATAAATTTTCGCTAGCATTCTAATCTAGAGTTGCATTACTTGTGTTAGAGCTACTCGAGTATCCATTAAGAACTATTCTTCAGTTTAGCGCGTGTAATTTAGGCATGAAAAAATACCAAGAATTATTGTCAAGTCTCCACTACAACATATATTATCTATATATTTTGTTTTCGGTACAACACGAGACTCGTTTCAAATTTTCAGATTCTGTATATTATAACCACATTTTATTTACAACCGCCGGCGGAAACACGAGAGTAAGGTTCATATTTAAAAAAAGTTCATAATACCTGTTCGCTAGGGGTTCAAATATAATTCATGTGCCTTCCTCCCGCTTCTTTTGACCTAAACCTAGACCGATTTCGACTTTTCAGAAGTGTTGCTTGATACGGTGTAGTACTTGAGGTGTATTAAGTGGAAACAAGAAATCGTGTCTGCGATCACTCTCACAATTCAGGGACGAGGGCGACCACGTATCGGTAAAATATTTTACAGCTCCCGATGTAATTCCCCTATCCCATGTCATCCGTAATTAAGTGAATGAAAGCGTCAGTCATTGAATTGAACTATGCCTAGCGAATTTCGCATTATATTTGTCCATTCTAGCTACACTTGGCTGTATCCGCTAATTAGGGCTAATTGTGTAAAGAAAAAAACTAATGGCCTCAGTCGCAGCTGTAAAATGTCGATTCCGTCGTCTATGATCCCTGATATCGGAATGGGGAAATCACGTACACTTTCCTCAAATTAATTCATAAGTGTTATTGCAATTAATAGGATAATTTCGAAGTAAATGAGCGGTATTTGTTGGAGGTTTAAGCGTGCTTGTAAATTATGGTTACAAGGGGCATTGTCTAGCTCATTATGACGTTTGATCTTGGATTAGTCATATCGCGGAGTCGGAAAGAAGGGTTGTCACTTCGTGAATTCAAAATCGACCTGATCTCCCACTCTGGTGTCTTTATCGGGAGCAACAAGCGATATAATACTTTCCGCAGTTGTACTGTAACTAATAAAGGTTGATTGTACAATAAAAAAAGACAAAAGAAGGTTTTTTAACCTTGACTTCCGAACTAAGGCGAAGTTATTCCCCCCATCGTCCTGGTCTCATTCTTGACGTCAGTTCCTCCCTGTGAATATTATCATTCAGAGCAGGAGGCGGAGGGATTTTTCGCTGTCGGTGTCTTTAAGAAGGGGGAAGCGATCCTAATTTAAATTGCCCTTCAGAGCCGTTGATGGAGAGAGGTGTCCCACTCGTCCCCCCGCCACTACTCACGAAGTAGCATTCGAGACGAAAGCGTTAGTTTGCCCCGAAACTTCTGTTTCCTCTGAAAATATTTTCGGCCATGAAAATCTATTCTGTAGGACCAGGATTTTCTAATTTTCAGGATAACAGAAAAGTTAATGACGACGGTTAGTTTCCACTCTATGCGAGCCGCTGGAAACGCTCTACATTTGAGATTTCTATTCTCTCGATATGTGGTATTTCTATTATATTTCATTCAGTAAGAATTTGATTTCTGCAATTATTGTACAGTGCGCGAAGTGAATATTTTCTTTGTAGATTTTAGTAATTCACATATTGGGTGAAATTGGGCAATAGTGTAAATCATAATTTGATACCGTAGCTTTATCGAAATTCCGTCTCCTCTCGCTGGTTTGGTCTTTTGCTAAACCGGTTTCTGTCTGTGGAGATTTACAGTACAAGTGAAGTGAGCATGCAGTCAGAATGCCATACTAGCATATCATGTGCCAGCGTTACTCACCACCATACTGAAAAGGCTACTGAAGATCGCGAGCAGCAAAAGACCAACCCAGCAAGAGGAGACAAAAGGTCGGCAAAACTACGGCAAACCCTCGCAGACCACATAACAGGTATTCTAAAATATAATTATTATTATTCCTAGTAAATAAGAAATACATTTTCATAAATAGTGTGACTATTTATTTGTAAGTAAATAAATATCAAAAATCGAATACACAAGGGAATAAAAGCAACTGTAATAGCTTTACTTTTATTTATAAGTAGTACATTTACATTAAAACCCATTATTTAAAAGGCAGTGATACGTTCCTTAATATTTACTAATATTAATGGAATAATTAGGATATTAATGGAGTATACATGGATTAACCGATGCAATAATTCATTTCAGAACCAAGCCATTTTAAAATTGTAACGTCTCTGTGTGTTGTACATTGTAGTGATTCTTACGAATCACTTTTGCAACCAGTCCAGGGCTAATCATTCAATTAGTTCAGCAGCAATTAGCTGGGATTATTAATGTCGATGTATAAATGCGGTCAAAATTCCAGACAGAGAAATGATTTCTTTTCAATAAATTCAAATAAATAACGCCTTCGGAAAATTCGGGTGCCAACTTCCCCAATCCCGGGCGTTTAGGTAAGAAACAAAAAACAGGTAATAGGTGGTGTGGGGAAGCGAGGGAATAGGCGAGTCAGCAAATGAAAAGAAACCCTAGGAAAGTGAAGTACAGGTGTACGCATTCTGAAAAGGTCCCTGGCTTCCTCTCAAATTGTATTAGCCCGTCCCTGAACACCGACCTCGCCGAAACCTTTCAAATAACCCGCGGCTGGCAATCGAACACCGAATCGCCGGAGACATATTTTTCTGTCCCGGGATTTTTCTTTTCTTTTTGATCATTCGTTCCATTCTGTCGGGTCACACATCAAAGAGTCGTCTTTGTACCCGACAGGGAAGGTACCCGTCCTACCATAACTAAGGCTTAGTATTTCTGAGAAGGATATTTTTGTGAAATTGTTCTGTATGTAGCCACCCACACACCAGTGCCCTGCTGTCTCCAGCACAAAAGGGTTATGCGCGGAGGTTTGCTTATTGAAAAAATATTGAATCAACCGGGCTTCAATCGTGTTTGTACTCACCATAAAGAACTATCAGGAATTGTCCTAGATAAGGGGTAAATTTCGTTTAAGCATTCTTATCTTAGCATAGGACCAAATATTGATGGAGCCGATGGTACCATTGAATCGTCAGTATTATCCCGCACTCCTCCATCCAAAGAGCTACTCTCGAAATATGGATATATGCGGTGAGCTAACAAATATAGAATGCAAGTTGTTTGATCAATTTACTGGATTCATTTAAAGAAAGAAAACACTTTCAAATGCAGCAGGTAAGTTTTAATCGTCATCTACTCAAAATATACCCGCGAGCTTATTATATACTTATTATATACAATAATTATATTGTTTCGATAAAAGTAATTTTAATGCAGTACAACGATAGATTATATCGAGATTAAAAATAGGACTTAACACGTCTGGAAAGTCATGAAACTTATATAAGATGGCACGCCCGTCTGGCTCAGAAATGCATTGATCGGATATTATTTTCGCTTACTCATCCTTTAATCGACACCTTGTGGTCTGTCTCATATTGCTTGCGTTGTCGTAGGATTCTAGTTTTATTGCATTCCCTTTTTGAATTAGTAAGGTAAGTAATTAGTACCTCACTAAGTAATTTTTTCAATTAACTGGAGCACTCTAATCGTATGCGGACAGTGGCGGAAATCCTTACTGTATGATTGATGGCATGACATAAAAATAGACAATAACAATTTTAAATATGTAATTATTCTCAATGAACATCGCTTATAATGATTCTAAATTCCACTAAATCATAAAACGGAATTAATCTATCAAGCTTTATGCGGCCGTTTCCATTATATAAAAATAGGATAGGATTGAAGCTCTTGTCAGTGCATAAAGTAGTGATTATAAATCCCTCCGTTCCTTTCAGGACATCGCCCCTATTTTAAAATCAGGATAAACTTACTTAGAACTTTTCGTACCGACTGGAATTTTGACAAGACTTTCATTCGCCAAACCAAACTTACCCCTCGTAGAGATTTTTGGAGGGAACAGAAAGTGAGATAATAAATCCCGAGCTAAGTTTACCCCGGTTTTAGGGAACTTTGTTGCGAGGGGGGGCGAGACGGGTTTATGTTTTGGGTTAAAAGCAGTTCGGTGCTTTAACCCGAACGGCTACCGGGGGTCGGCCGAGTCCGAACAGCGTATGACTTTATGAAATCCCCCCAACCCAAGCCCCCGCCGTAATGGGGGTAAATGGGACGCTAGTCTCCGAAGTAGGGTTGACACGCGTGCATGTAAGCATTCAAGAAATAGGCGCCGTCGGAAATTACTCTCTTTCCCGAAAACCGTAAGGACTTCGTGCATTCAATATACGTCATACCTCATTTAAAGTTATGTCATTTAAATATACCCACCATTAAAACAAAATTAAGGTGCTCGGTGTAGGGTATATTAATTGGAAACATTACCAAGGTATGAAATAAAACGAGGGCGGTTAACGATAGTACGAACAAAAAATGTTTTAACGCCGTTGTTTGAGCAGAATTATTTTTATTTTTCAACATGATATCCATATATTTCTGATCATTTCATTTCCAATTTATTAGAGTTTAATAACGTTTGACGGGCATTTGAAAAATCGTTGTTAATGCATGTAATGACTAATTGTGTTTGAATACATGCACTAACCCGACAATACGACCCGATTATAAATTGTATAATTAATTGATAGTGAGGTTATGAGAGTCTGTATTTAGTTGAAAGTATTTTGTACTATGGGAATGAGTTTTATTCATGCTGAACTCCGACCTTCAATTGAATGCTTTTCAAAGCGGGAACAAATGTTGCAAAAGCTGTACATTTATTGGCCGGGTATTTTGGTTCATTAAATTAACCGGTGAATGAAAAATGGAATGTCTCCTCCCCCCCCGCCGTATTTTAGTAAAATAGTTTTATTAACAGAATTCTATGGCGCCTTTCGGTAACGTATCACCTACTTTTGTTTCTTATCCGGAACATCTTTCTGTATTCTATTTTCTGATACACATTTAACACATGAAACCGCGGACTGCTCCACGGAACGAAACACGAAAGCGGCCGAAGGCCTGTGCTGTTGGTGCGAATGGCATGTGTACAACTAAGTTATTAACATTCTTTAACCGAAACCTGAAACTCTTTTGAAAAACATTATCGCTTCATAATTCTTGTGATATTCTCCACTCCTTGACTGTTGGGTATCCAACATGGCTAATAGACTCGCTAATCTACCGGCTACTGAAGGTGGCCAGCAGCCGAAACCGGAACAGTTACAATATTGACAATTGAAATTCTAAACAATAACAGGAATTACAAGTGACACATTCTTTCTTATTTTAAATCAAACCTGAAATTTTATGAAATCTCATCCTTTACGCTCTATAACTCTCGCGGCTATATTTTATACTCATCTTATTTATGTAAGTATGATGTTCCTGTTAATATCTGCGAACATGTGTTCATAATGATATATTTTCACAAAACATACTGTTCTTCGGCGTACTTCTTTTACACTTCGTAAAACTCCGAAGGTTAACAACACTGGATGCTTGAAGTTAAAACGGCATAAATAAAGCATATAATAACTGAGAATAAATGATATAAAAAAAAAACTGACTAAAAAGTTTTGTTAAATTGAAAAGGAGTCGTTTACCTCTCGACCCACAACCTCGACTTATTTTTTGTACCAACTGGCTTTGAGACACGAACTTCGGGTGAGACCAGATAACTGCTTTACAGCAGTTGTGCAGTGGTCGCCGCACTGACACCAACCGGAGCATTACCGTCCTACTCTTCACAGTGTGCACACTGTTTCGTGACCTCGTCGCGGACACGGTATAAACGTATTTATTTCGATTTTTTATTCCATAAATTTGTATAAATAAAGTTTTCATTTCATTTCAGCGCAATTACCACAGGTTCAGTATCTGTTCATCTCCTGATTGAGGTTGAATATCATGACTGCTACAATATATCCTGAAATTGCGGAGTACCGTTCTCCAATATTTGTTAACCTTTCATTTCTTCATCCGACCGATCTTTTTCCCTCGATCTTTCCGATTTGTACATTTTTCGCCCGTTACCCTACCTGTCGACCGAGCTGCCGGTACCATTTGCTAGCCGCGATCTAGGAATGCCGCCGGAACGGAAACTGTACGCTCGCTCGGGGGTTTGAAACACGATATTTTGTAATCGTTTTGTCAGCGGGGGCGTATTAATAGAGCGTAGGGCGGATTGCCGGCAGTTGGCCGCCGCTTCCTCAGGGAATATTCCCGGGGCCGGCCCCGGCTAGCCGGCTAATTGCCAATTTCGACCGTGAAATGGGCCAAAAATTGGAAAGCGGTCGGGCCCCCTTCCCCGCCACCAACTTGCGAAAACCCTCCCTTAAACCAATTGGAGCCGTCGTACCGCATTTCTTGAGATTGCCCGGGGCGTAATAAAATAAGAACGTACAAAAAGAAGGCGTCGTCATCTAAACGCAACAGAAAAATAAATAAATAAAATTTTAGAAATTCCGTAAGGAAATCCTACGGTCCAAACCCTACTATATCCTGACAACGTTTCCTATAGATACCTGAAAAGGATGTGGCCCCGTGAGTTAAATATATCATTAATAAAATTTAATAAGGGGGAAGCCAATGGGTTTCTCATTCCATCATTGTCTACTCGTTAATAGTGCTAGTCGAACGTCAATGTCGCTTATTGTATTTTACAGTTGTGACCAGTTAGAACAGTTAAAGAAACGTTAAAAAAGAAAGAATTTCACGGCGTATTCCGTCACATGAAACTCACTATCGCCAAATTCCGGACAATTATCGACCTTATGATTTTTCTTATTTGTTTTCAATAAACTTCCCATGATCTCTGTCCGCTAGTAATCCGTAGTAATAGGTCCGAAATAATAGGTCGTCCGTCGAAGGTATGAGTTAAAATAGGGTTTGGAATATCATCAATCTTCTCGGAGCCTCGGGAACATCAGCAGTGTTCCGTTAGTAAATTAGTGAGGACTTACTGCGTCACTGAGGTACTGGCGATGGCGGGAAGCCAAATCATCGAGAGGAGACATATGGCTATACTTTAAGGCTTCAGTCTTAATACTTTGGGCCGGTTTCATCAGTACGTTCCAGCCGGTGTATACCGAGATACCTAACGCATTTAGGCTGGCTATGACACACTGACTTTTCGAATAATATTCAGTTTCATTTCACTCTTGAAACCATTTAGACAACCTTGATCCGAACTATTAACCCTGATTATTATGAAATATCGTAATATAACGGCTCAGTCGGCAACGATGATATGTTCCCTCTAAATAGACGATCGCTTTGAGCTAAGAGCGGGTACCTCCTTAAGTAATTTAACGTGAACGTTGATTTCACTGTTATAAGCTTAAGACTTGATTGGTTGATTGCACTAGTTCACTGATATTGTGTTAAGTAATAATTTGTACCGACCTTAATTTGAACCGTACTTCGGTAGTTCTTTATTCTCAAGGCATTTGTATTTCAGGTCCTCGCGGAACTCCAAACATTAAATAGATGGGTAAACATCGACGGAACTAGAATCGACGTAAGAATATATTCAATATTGCGTCAACTGTAATTTTTAAACCATAATTTTTATGGTCACAGGACCCTAATAACTGACCAACGGCAGAAAGTTAAACGCTGCTAAAGGGCCGTTAGAGTTAGTTTGATATAGGTCGGAAAATATAATAATTACAACTTAAAGATTAAATTTTAAAATCATCCAATGCAATAATATTACTAGGGCGGACACGCCTACACTATAAAGGTTCTGTGAAGTACACTGAAAGTTCTAAAGGACATTGGGTTATTTTTACGACCACTTAGACAGGGACTTTATCGGCTAAGACAAATATCGCCTTTTGAGGTCCTCGACAATGACTTTTAATTAATTAAAGGATTATTACGAATAATTAATCAATTTCATTTTTTTACCACACAGGAAGTCCGGTACTCACTTAGAGCTAATGGTTTAAATTTTAATGCCGCTTATAATGAAGACAGGTAATAAAACAGGACATCTTTGGTCCGAAAATGGTGTTTGTGTAGTTGGACCCCGCTGGTTTATTATAAACGCCAATTCTGCAGGGAGAGTCGTCCGCTTTATGTTAAAATAACATTCCCCCGGAGGTAGTGAATGCATTGTTTAAAGTTGGCTTAATGGAAACCGAGCGCACCGGGGACTGAGGCGGAGTCTGCCGACTCTAAATACTCCCAGTGTAGCGCCGAGAAATTTATTTCTATTTTCTTCTATTTTTATTCGACGATTACAACGCGGCGAAAGCAAAAAAAGATTGTCGGACGGAACCGATTTTTATGAGGCTGGAAAAGGCTTTAAAATAAAAATTAATAATGAACTGTTTACTGAGGAAGATGAATAGCCGATACTGGTTCGGTCGAGTCGCAACCGTGTCCAGTCCGCCCGCGTAACTTCGAGAAAAGAACTTCGTTTAAAGTTTTTAAATGGAATTAAACATTAGGGCACGCGAATGAGAATTGGCTGGATATTCATTATCGGCAGTACAGGTTTAAAGCGGTTATACTTTCTTGGGGGTGTCTTATTTCAGTAATATTTGTCGCTTAGTTGGCCCTATTCCTGACCGTTTTCTCGATTTCGGTCCAATGCCATTTCATGAAGCATGAAATGACCCTTATTATAAAAAGAATTCTACCGTTAATGGACGAAATAGAAAAAATTGTTTATTATCCTATTTCCTTACGTGCTTCACGTTTATTCGTGCAAGTATAAACTAGCATTTCTATTGTAAGATCCAATAATTTAGGCTTGAAAATCGGTATGATTTCAATACAAAAAATTTAAAATAACTTTTGTATTGCAATTATTTATACTGACCCCAGAGAGAAGTAAAGTCCTGTTTTACCTAAACTGGGCAATAAACCGAAGATAAACTGATAGATGGGTCAAGAAATTGTTGAAGTTTGATGAGGAATACTAAGATGAAGGATTCATTCGATTCCGTGACACCCGCTCATTTGGGTGGATTTGAAACCGATTCTGTCCCTTAAAAGTAGTCTATTTAACATTAATTTCCGTTTTATCCTTAATTTGGGTTGGCTTCAACAAGAACATGTCGCTTGTCTGGGAAAACTTGACTGGGCTTGAGTCGGCTTTGACTTATCAGAGGTCTTGGCGTTTTCGGATACACAATGTAAAGGTAATGAAATCTCACCGTCGAAGCCTTTAAGGGCTTTGGAGTCCTAAACACTCTTGAAAGTGTAGAAAATTGCCGGCATTGTCGGGCTTACCCATTTCTGAAGAAAGTACCATTCGACATTCATTGCAAAGGGATTTAAAATATGGCAAAAACATGTGAAGAGTTATACGCAGAATTGATTAAACGTTTCATAACCTTAAGTATTTTTCAGTAAATGCTAAGACGAAAACTGTTATTATTATTGTAATAATACTAAATACAGTTTTCTCTAATAAAGAATATTATCGTGGGACAAATTATAACAACAGAACATTAAATCAGAAAAAATATTGTTGCAATATCGCAACAGTACTTGTTTCTTTTTTTAAGAAACACAGAATAAACCCGACCCTTCGGTGAAGCTTTTGAACTAATTAAATTCAATTACAACGAAAAATTAATGTGTATTGTGAAACAATGATAATTGTAATAAAATTAGAAACAAAAAATACGGCCTGATCGGAAGTTGATATTTATGAAATAAATTAAATTCAATCAGAGCTGGGATGCAGGAGCCAAGGTCTGTACAGGGGCTTATTGCATTGTTCGAGTTTGAAAGGTATAGTAGAAAACTGGATTTGACGAAGTAACTTCCCGCGGACAAACCCTTCAGCAGATTTCATGTTTCCCCGTCGATTTTCACCTCTCATAAGAGGTAGACAATTTTATCCCGTTAACTTACATAACGAAGGATATCTCCTAGCCCTATATAAATGAAGAATAACAAACAACAAACTTATATAATGAAGTTCTGAAATATAACGATTCTATAGTTGATAATAATTTCAGTAACATATTCTTGTTTCTTTAAAATAATCTGTGGTAAATATAATTAAAACCAAAATATACTATTGTCTCTTCAGTAGTATAATGCGTTTTTGACACCCAATTTTTGTGCACATAGTTATAAACTTTCTTTGCTTACAACTACAACTTATGGTCAAATGTTTAAATCGTCGAAGGAAAGACGAATCAATTATAACCTCGTCCTCCTTGAAATACATTTTATTTTCTAATTCCGGACCGCCTAAAGACGAACATTTGGCTCGCTGACAGCTATTCATTCTTGCTGATACTTTTAAACGGACTCCCGGCATTGTTAATTCCCTATTTCGATAAGACGACGAAAACTGAGGAATTGGAAATAAATCAGAGAAGTATGGAATTTAATTTAAATTAAACCGACGTTCAAAGCGGAGTAAACAATAACCGGACTGTGTAGGTGACTCGGTGACATCATATTGTTGGTCTATTTTCGGTGAGTTGGCAACACTTCGGGTCCGGCTGCCAACCGAATGCTCCGAGCGAAACGGGGCGGAGGAGGGAACGTTTTCGACGATACAGAAGGCAATGGAGGTGTTTGGGGAATTTATTTTTTTTGACCGAGAAAAACGCTGAAACGGGTTCCTCGGTCGGAATAAACTGTGGACAATACAGATCCGAATTTGATAGCAGCGAGGTCAAAAAATTAATACGAGCAGATATACCTTTATTAATTTAATAATTTAAGGTCATAGGTTGGTCAAGGGAAATAACTAATAATAACAGTATGTTACTGTGTTGGACGAGAATGTCGAACAATATTTTTCGTATAATAATATGGTGCAATTATAAAATATTCACGATTGGACAAATGACCACGAATAAACGGAAGCCAGGATATACATTTTCAAAATAAATATAAACATTTCTATGGTCGCGACAATAGACTACATTATCTATAATTTAGGCGATGGCGGTGTTTGGGGAATTTATTTTTCGTAGACTTTTTTTCGTAGACTACTATTATCCATAATCTACCGAAATCATGTTGGTATAGCAGTTCAATTAGATTGATCAAATTTGGAAAATACAAAAAATAACTGACAATAAACTATCTATTTCCTTAATGAATAGACTTGCAGAAGTCAATAGTAATATTCGAATATATTTTTAAATAAAATTTTGAATTTATTGCGAGTAGAGCATAAATAGCCAACACCCTGAATTGCGGTGGTTTTTTCTTTAAGCTCCGACACAAATGGAGGTAGGTATATATATATATATATATATATATATATATATATATATATATATATATATATATATATGCGTATGTCCGGGACAAACACAGCGAACAATTGCTTTAGAAGATCTCAAAATACAACGAAATTATATTTCCAGTTAAATGTCTCACATGACGAATATCGCAATACTTCAGCAACCTCTTGTGTTGTCGGCATTTATGAACAACGGATTACCATTGTCAGGAATAGTAGTGAAATATATATAATATTAAAGCAAGGTTTATTGTGTAAATTAATGATGGGGGTGGCGGTCATATGAATTCCCAAAATAAATTATGCGAAAAAGGCCCGCGTGGGATGATCCTCCCGTCCACTCACCGTTTTTGATCATTAACAATTATTGGCGGAATAAAATCCTGCAAATATGGATTTCACTCCGGGGTTCGGCGGGCCGAACCCGCGTGGAACGTGGGCCCCTTTTCATTTGAGGCCCGCTAATAAATTAATGGCTTAACCAATTGGCTCAATGGCCACTCATTTGCAATCGAGCTTCTAACTAAGTGGCCATGTGATTACCGTAATAAGAATTTCCCGAAAGTCATAAGGAAAAATTTGGCGTACGATAAATGTAAACAAAAATTGGAGATAAAAAGTCATTCCCTTGTTTCGCAATTATAGGTCCAACTGTGGAAAATCCTACAGTGTCGGGATCAGTAACCGAAAACGATGTTTATTAGATTGAGTTCAGAACACTGAATGTAACTTCAAGACTCCAGCTCCCAGTTTATTACTCTTTAAACATTTTTATCGAGACTAAAAATACGACAGTTTTTCCGACATTGTCTATTTGGGCAATCCTCAAAGATCATTATTATTAACCAGGCCGTCACAACCCCGGGTGGGTCTTGCCCCTCCAAAACCCAGTCTTCAATTCTTAACGATTGACAGTAATAATTGAAACAGAAACAATTTCATTCTTAACACAAATATGAATACGTATTTACATAGGAAATTACTAAACTCAGCACCTGCGGCCGTGTATTACTCGTTTAATATATTAACGTCCCATATCCTATAAGCAATGCAGGAGGTTTCCAATATTGTTGATCACAACTAGGGATCACAAAGCGACTCTCCGGCGCACCGTGCTCCGGGGTTAATTACACCTGTCACCTCGACATCCCGTCCTGAGCCTCAGTGCGGTCAGCTTAATCCTCCCACGTCTGGCCCCACCGAGTCCGCAAAATATATAATGAAATTCCGTATAGGAGACCGCCATCAGGTCCAGGTGCATAACCGCTCCGTTGGCTACAAATTTAATTAATGGCCCTTTGTAAAGAGGGGTCCTGGGCCTGTTTATTACCGACAATCGGCCAATTAAACGGCCAGATACAGAAACCGATAGGTACGACCCTTTGGCGACGAAGCCCCCTCCGCGGTTAATTTTTAATTACACTCCTCTCGAGAGTGAGATACGACAAGTTGAATTCCGGTTACCGCCCCTCTGATACTCTGCCTCCTAACACTTATTTCGTCCGGGATATAGAGTTGGGGAAATTATATTCTAAATGAAGAATACGACATTTTTTAATATTAATCGCGTTTAAAATAGGAATACAAATTTATCAAGCTTTCATCGTGATTATTACAATTTCATAAGTTTATTAAATAAAGTTCTTCTTGATTTTTCACTTTATTCCAGCTCCTTAACTGTTCGATAGCATCTCTCTCGGTTTTATCTGCATGTCTTAATTAAAAATGCACGAGTTCGGATTTATTAGGACCACGAAGGTTTCATTACTACGTTAGCTAAATACCGTTTCAGTATTTAGGTTCACTAGTTTTTTATTTTTTCTGTCAGGAGGCCAGGACAACGGACAATGATAGCATTATTTTTTTTGAAATTTTTATTACACAACTACATTTTTTTACATTTTACTTAGCGATATTGCGATTTGATACCACGAGTACTTTTTTTATGATGAATGCACCCATCATCCCCTCACTACGCCATTAGGAAACACGTGGCCATTTCTCAATACTGGATTTTCAGGAAGTTGATGCGAGGACTGCTGTCGAATTGAAGGATCACAGTGATGGGATAGTTTGGAACGGGAGGATTTATTACGAGGAAGCCGCTAGTTCGTGAACGAACAAGTCGGATTGTGCGGTTAGATACATAAAGTGGGGCGTTAACGATTTTACGAAGGATTATGAATTGCGATTATTGTATTTTGTAGGAGACGGCTCTGTGGATCCCCTCGGCTCAATTTCGTACGCCCAGTTCGCTTTCGAAATGGAGTTGTAAATTATTAATTTGTTCGTAAATGATAGTTGCGATTTTTAATGTAGTTTAACTACACAAACCTAGTACTAATTGTTAAATATGGGCTTAGTATTTGTAACAGTCCTGGATTTCTACTCATTATCGGTTTTGCAGTAATCAATGTGATCAAATATTTCCAATGATAAGGAAGCCCCGAACGCGCTTGCATAGCATCGAGGAATCTTAGTTTTATTTCTTTTTGTGTCCAAAAGTTTAAATCAGTGACAATGATATATACTGCAATAATTCTTGTGATCTGTCTCAGTTGCACGATGTTTAAAGCCGATTTCGATTTCTGGCCGATCACAGTACGGTGACAGGTGGACAGAATGCTCTGGGATGCGTAGGTGCCTCCTCTCCGATTTACCGACTTTGGCAACAATCCAAAACTGGTCTGGGACGGGACGAAATCATCGTAGAGCGATCATTGTGAAAATAATTATCGAACCCTATTTTGCAATGTTTGCCATTTGACTGACCCCCGTGCCCCTCGCGGACGGATCCCTAATTCTATTTGATGAGAGGCAATTGGTTTCAAACCCAGTCTACTGGACGTGCGAGGGATTAGCGTGTTGTCTGGGCATACCCGACGGTAATCCTCTGGTGAGCCCTCCGTCGGACCAATGCCAATGGGTGGGGATTGAGCCGGTCCAAACGCGTTGGCCGTGGACAAGGACACGTTTTAATGAATACCCGAACGCTAGTGAAGAGAAGCTACGCTCGAGACTGGGGCGAGGGGATTATAAAACTTTAATCATTTTTGGACAGCGATCCGATCGGGCAGATCCTTGTAATAGAAAGGTCCTTAGAAGTTAAATACTGCGCTGACCAGTGGCAATACGAACTGCTGATTTAAACCTGACTTTCTGGTTCGGCTTCTCGTCATCATCAATACCGTCCCGTTCCGATTTACCTCACAATATTACCAACGGAATTATTTATTCATTAAATTTAAATATGTAAAGGTTTTCACGAGTTATCCTCTGGTGTAGAAACAACCCTTGTTTCAAACCGTAATGCGGAGTGGATCTGAGTGAAAATCGATGCTGCATATTCTTCAGTGGTATGCTTCTCAATCCCTCTTTTTCTTTAACCTCTTCTTATGACGACTTCTTTGTTACTAACTGTCTTTAGTATATCACTATAGCTGTTCTTCATACTGAAGGATAAAAAGAAGTAAATCCAATGTCCTTATTCGCTTTTAGCTGCGAGAAATCACTTCTAAAAATCTCTTTCCAACCGTCCATAAGTAGCACCGAGAGTCGACCCGCATATATACTCAAGGCTGGGTTAGCGGTGAGCTTCCCCCCGGACTATAAATTCCGCCGGAAGCCCACGTGATTGGCCGGTAGGTATCGCAGCTGCAGGTTGTGGACAGCGTGCAATGCAGGAGATCGTATCGATCTGGTGACGTCATCAAAGACCATCTTGACCTATATTAGTCTTGAGGATTTACTCGGCGCCCACCGCAGAGTTTGTCTATCGATCTACACTAGGCGTCGGGGAAACAAAGACCGGTGTCGGATTCTCGGCTTTGGCTTTCGCTTAAGTCGATTAGTTTTAAGCTTTCCGTAACCCAAGTGCAATTTTCTCCCCTATTTGGCCCTGAGCTTTACTCTTTCTGTTTGTCGTCCTCGCCGACACCATTGCGTTCCTCGTCTAGTGTGCACCATAAACGTACCATTTTATTATCAATAAATTTAAAATTCAAGAAAGGATTCAGTGGAAGGTCCGAAAATTCTTCCACCCTCGAAACTCCCTTCGGCTTATGTTTTAATCAGACCTGCGCGTCCAGTTGAAACTTCCTTCGCTTAAAGCCCCGGCACATGATGCATTGTGATCCGCTGTGTGTTGCGCATTGAACTTGAACCGACCGTTCAGTTCGCGCTTTGGAGAACCAAAGGGTTGGGACGTTGTGGAGTAATCCTCTGTGTGGGGGGAAGCCTCAATTTAGAGATCTGATGCATGCACAAGCGGACCACAGGGACGTCGGTGAATCGGCAAATCCCTAATACAATAGAGCCTACTCGAACTTACGTTCCTTTCATCGGGCGGTCCAGTTAACGTTTTGTCCAGTACTGAACACCTCGTGTCAGACAATGGGCGATCATCGACTTTTATTACATGGAAGTTTGATGGTTCCAATGGGATTTCTATGAATCCCAGCGGGGAGCGTAAAGTTGATCCGGCCGGCAACTGTGTGCGCTGTGTTCGCAGGGGTCTGAAAGGATCGAATCCTTCAGATAGAATTCTCTGAAATTCTATAAGCTATATTTGATAAATTTAAACAACCGTAAATTATCAACCCCTTTCCTGAAAAGCGTTTACTGGAATTTATGTCGATTTTAATTCTATCTTCCTCCTCAAATTTATTTTGAATGGACGATGTTAGTCTGTAAGCTTAATATGAGACCGACGTTCAATACAGAAACTTGCTGAAAATCCCGAGCGCCGCCTTAAAAGGAAATGGCCACGCTGGAGCAGGAGTACCATTGTCCGTCAAAAGTACATTTGCGTTATCAAATAACCCTGTCCCTAAATATAATTCCAAAAATTGTAGTCGTGACTAAAATAAAAAAAGAAAAAATACAGAAACCAGCGGTTAAGTAATTCTTTATGCGTTTACTTAACCAACAAAAATTCCATGCAGCGAAAATGAACATGCCGATAATTATGCGAAAACCAGTGATGTAACCAAGTGATATAATACAGCACTGCTCGTACATTACACCGCTGTAATGTATCGTACGGCGGATGTATCGTACCGATACCGCTGTTGTGAGAAAACATGTCTGGGGAAGATATCTCAAGGGCTCTTGAGTAGCTGCGAATCGCGGCAAATGGGATTTAAATTGCTCTTCGTGTTCAAAGCCAGAAGCCGCTCGGTTAAACTAGAGATATTTTTTTTAATAAAGATGACTTAGAGACAAAGTACGTACCTGGATAAAAAACGGATAATGAAAACGATTATATTGTTATGTATTTTAACCTTAACCCAAGTTATAAGCGCATAGTGCGATTTTACAAAGGATTGTGGATTGCAACGGAATGTATTTAGACTAAAGAAGTTAGACGGCTCGGCGCGTACCCACCATGTCGATTCCGTAGGTCCAGGTAGGTTTAAAAATACAGTCCTAAATTATAAATTTGATCGTGAGTAATAGTTGATCTGTTGAACACGCATTAACTTAGACAACATTTTTAGAAAAGATAAAATGTAAAAAATTACTGCAAAGTAATTAAGACATAGTAACTAAACGTGAAAAATTCTTCTCAATCTTTCGTATAAATATTACCTCAGACATGGGAAAATTCATTCATAAATCCCCTCACGCGGTATTCAATACAGTGTTGGCGGTATTGAAATATAAACGTTGTAGTCAACGTTTTTATGAACAATGGATTATGGATTGCAATGATTGTATTTTGTAGGAGTTAGACGGCTCGATGGGTCCCCACAACTCGATTCCTTACGCCTAGTTCGGTTTCAAAATTCAAATGGTTGTAAATTATTAATTCGTTCCTAAGTAATAGTTGAAAGTAGGTTTTAACCTGTTGTCGGGAGTCTCGCGTGCGGATTCCATGTGAGAGCTTTAGCATTAGGCACGATTATGTTAAATTCTACTGTTTATAATGCAAGGAACCCACCGCCGCAGTGCTTGCTATGAATTAACATCGAAATGCTTGTTACATTCGGTTAATGGGAACGCCTCACATATCGTTTGGTCGTCCGCCGTCTGGAAGGCGAGAAAGCTCGAATTTAAAGCCCCCTCGAATTGGGAAGCAAGCCCGCACTGGTGGCGGAGGGAAACGGGGGAGCGGTCCGAAAAAACACGGCCGGTGCCTTCTCCTATCGATCCTGTCCCTCGGCTCCTGCCACCCCTCTTGTTTCTTGCACAATATCCCTTAAAGCAATTAGTGACGTCCCAACTTTTATCCGAGAAGGAACAATGTCCCGGGAACACTCGGAGAAGCGTCTAGAAAAGACCGGTTTGGCGGCTCGGCGAACTGGGCCAAGGGCCACTATTTCCTCTTTGGGTTTTTTTTTGTATTTTTACGCGCGTTTACATCTTAGAAGTGATAACGTCGTCGTCCGATATGTTATGAAACATTCAATGATACAATGAAACATTCAGCACCAGCACATATTGATTGTACAATAAATAAAAAAGAAAAAAAATATTTTCAAAGTAGGTATTTCATTCCTGGTTAGTTGGTCGAGAGGAGACAGAACATCAAGAAAACTACAGTTTTTTTTCTGTCACGATATAAAAACCGCAGAGAGATGCCGGCTTCGACTTGTGTTTTTGAGGTAATCCCTCTTGTCTAGACAAAGTACAGGGATTTCTGTTTTAGAGCTAACCCCTCTTCTCTGAGCCCGAGGAGATCTCAGGGCCAGGGGCGTTTAAGTTGCCGCGTGCGGGATAATGCTTGGAATACAGAGGTAAGGAATTCGACGGGACTAATTAGGATGAGGAGTGGGACGGAAATGGATCTTTAGGTCGACTATTAGTGTATTGAGGTTGAGGAGAATGGAGCGATTAGAAACATAACATAAAGGTAGCATAAAGGACTTTTGATTGGAATCTCTAGATATTCCTCTAGATATCTTGGTTGAACTCCTGGATAATTATTACGGTGGGCAAAATATTTCTTTTCTCTCCGCGACGGTTCGTTTGGTCCTGAACTATACCGGTCACCAATACTGATTGGTACGTATTGTATTACTGTGGCTGTGCTCAATTATACTAATAAGATTGTAGCGCGTAACTGCAATTTAACGTTTTAATTAATAAACTGATCGCAAATTTGAATCATAAAACCACGTTTGGCACAAAACAAAATCAGAAACAATGGATGTTAAAAATATATAGTGGTTGTATCACCTAAGCGAAGAAATGTTATTACCCAATGTAATACGAAATATCGTACGATTAAGCACAGTTGGTGTTAGGTAGCTCCTAATTCTAGTTGTATCAGGGAGGAACATTTGCCAGCAATTGTATTCCATTCTTCCCTGTTCTTAGAATATTAAGTTCCAAGGTATTTAATTTTGTCATTATTAAGATAATGGGAACTGGAGTTAATGTATCCCCCCCCCCCGGTGGGCACTCTCTAGAGAGCAATTTATGGGACTCAACTGGGAACCTAGTTTCCATTATCAAAAGGCGGAATTTGTGTTGTACATTCTGTTGACGAGGTTGTACGACGAGGTCAAGATGTACAAAATCGGCGGCGGATATTTGAAATTCATGGATCGGGAGTTCCGCATAATGTGAAAGCAACGCTTAGGAGGCATTTGTCAACATTGAAGGCTGTTCCCCATTACTCCATCCAACACTAAACAGGGATATTCCACGATCGTAGCTTCCCGTGTAATAGCACTTTCGTTTATTGAATAATTTCCTCTGGATCTTATTTAGCCCTTTAAAAATCCCGCGTTCATAATATATCTAGTTGGAATAACACAAGCAGGATGTGTTCTGGCGTAATTAGAATTTATAAAATAGTTCAACATAAGTTCATCATCACACTCTTTATTTTGTTAATTAAACCGACCGATCGGTTAATTGCCTTTTTGTGGTGTCCAGATGCTGTCCCGTTCACTCGTTCACCATTTTCTCTATCCGGAGGCAGAGAGACCGGCCCATATCGGCAGTGAGAATGTGAAATTCATTGAAATTGATAGGCGGACTCCCGAGTCTGCATAATGCGAAAGGGACATTTTGCCTGGACGGTCTCCCCATTTCAAAAGCCGACATTGAAACGTCACTGACGGCGCACTGTGAAACCCAGAGGTTTGATTGTTGGGACATTATTGTCAGAAATTGAATTCTCAGATATGTCCCTATCCGATATGTCCCTATGCATGTGTGTATGTACCAATGCACCGACTCATTATATGTTTTTAGGGAATAAATATTGCGGACATTACAGTTAATTTAATCTTCAGTTAATTAGCAATTCTTTGTTACATATTTTCCGTTTACGTTAATTTGGCCCTGCCTGTAGATTTCTCGCCAGCTTTTTCTCATGTTTCTCCAGCATCAGATAAAGGCCTTTAGCAGTTGTTGAAATTTTAGTATATATAAAACACCTACTGTAATTTTCACAGCACAGTCGATTAATTAATAAAGGATTCCAATTTTTTCGAGGTTATTATATTATCGGATGCTTAGACTGATTGAGCTTCTTCATCCCGAAATATCTAATAGTATGAGAAGTAGTTAACAAATGACTTGTGAGAATTTTGAGAATTATCAATTTTTGTCACTCGTCTGATTTTCTATAATCGCTTGGCCCATGTTATAATATGGCTAGGTACTTGCGCATATTCGTGATGAAGCATCCATTCAGCTTTGTGTGTCCGGTTCATATATATTTCGTTCGTATGTATCCGTTCGAATTGCTCGGCATCTTGTTCTTACGCCCCGTTACACAATAAACCTGACAGCCCAAAACACCACAATAGTTACGGTGATGGAGAAGCCTACAGTAAAAACTATCTGACAACTGAAATCTGATTGATTCAACAAATACATTATTTCACTCGTTTAACCGAAAAAATTCACGTATTACTATTGCGATATTTCTCCATCCCTAGCCTTATAATAGACCGGTTTTCGATAAATATCCCCACCGTGTGATCGCGGCCACGTGAGCACCTGAATCGGAGTAAGGCGCCATTATCGGTCTGCTTTAAGTGCCGGCTTTAATTCGCCTGTTCAGGCCATTGTTGTCCAGAATTGACTGAAAATTATCGACTTCGCATATGCCCTCGTGTCGCCTGTGGATTAGCCTATTCGAGGCCCTCTCTATTGCAGTACCAGCGGTTCGATTCCTTCTTTTAACGTTTGAAGCCCACTCATTTTGCGATAATGGATTACAACTACTCGATTTCACAGCGGCAGTTATTCACTCTAACAGGTCGGCGGTGAACATATTAACATTTTTTCTGTCGAATAATGCTGCGAAAAAATATTGAAACTTAAAATATATATCGAAATTTCGAACCGAAACTCAGAAAAAATCAGTTATACTTTTAGGTTACAAAGCTACACTGAAAACAATATGGACCCTAAGGACTTGAAAAGTGGGTTATTAATAAAATTCGAACTATATGTTCAAAAATACTAAAAGAAATAATTTAACGCCGTGCAGATCTTAAAGTCCCTTTGTCCGTGACCTCGCCATGCACAAAATTCAAAAATTCCACTCCAGAATTATACACCATCCTAATCCTATGGTCCAAATCCTGCTTACTCCGGAACATTCTTTACATACGACTGAAAAGGGAGTGACCACGTAATTTAAATATGAGGAGTAAATAAGACCGGAAAGCCAGTGGATTTCACCCCAATTATTCTCTATTTGTTGCTCTTGCTACTTAAACTTCAATGACGCTTATTGTATTTTTACAGTTGTGGTAGAAAATAGTTTAAAAAATATCTAATTAATTTTTTATTCAAATTTATACATTTTTTAGACATACTGATCAGTATGGTTGGGAAATGTGAACTGGTGCAGAATGGCTAACAATTACAAATGACCATAGTAAAAGTAATGACGCTGTGTCATTGTAATATATGTCGGGTGTAAACAGAGGGCGATAGAGGCGGTCGAATATCCGTTCATAATAGATACAGTGTTAATTAAGATGTTTAAACGCGAGGCTGTGAAGGATGTCGGGGAATGCGGAATGCCGGCCGTGGAATGTCTAGAGGGGGCAACCCTCCTGGTGGGAGCTTTTGATGCCGAACCGCCATTATTATTCCGGTCACAAGTTATTTGCATGCCCAATCGGAATTGACATTTTTTTGTTTTATATGAGAGGCGTTTAATCTAAAACCGATTTTCTCCCTTTTACATTTTCGGCCGCCAATTGTTTTACTGAACAAAAATTTTATCCTCAATTCTGAAATTCTCGCCTTATTGTAAGGGAGTTTCCAAGGCTGGTGTTAAAGAAATGTGATACCTTCCCGAGTCGAATCGACAACCGCAATCCTCGTTGAGGATGTTTCACCTCAACAATCGAATTACCACTTTGGGACTGGGGAAATGAATAAAACATGACCAAGTAAACACGGTTATAATATTCCGCTTCCGCATTCTCTTTTGCCAAGGCACAGAGGAAAAATCCGTACTTACGGGAACCCATAAAATACTTTGGTTGTTAAAGGACTCTAAACTTCCTCAAAATAATATTAAAATTTATTTACTAGACCCCTTTACTTAGTGTAACTGTTCATGAAAAAAATCCGCTCCGATGTTGGAAGGCCAACGCATTTTCCTCCATTCTCAGTACTAAAGGGAAGAATTGTATCCCGTTTATACTCTGTCTCTTCTGTTAGATCAGCCTACAACTGACGATGGCGAAAAGCCAACTCAAATTATGTGATATTGTCTTCTAGGTTGTATCGAAAAATGCTTCGCGCTTTTTTTTATAAAATTCGCGCCTTATTTTCGGAAATAATCCTGGGGTGAATACGCCGTGGGGAAAATAGAATAATGAGTTCCATAATTCGGTACGGCCAACCGCATTATAAAGACGTATATAGGCCGCACTGAAGACATTTTAATAGCACTATCTGGATGTTCGTTATCTGGAATAACTGCTATTTATTTCATCGCACTATGTTTTCTTCTGATAAGGAAAAAGTTATTTACACTTCGTTATGTATGTGAAGGGAAAGCTTGCAAGTGATATGTGAACACCAATGGCTTAAAATTTCATTTCCTTAATCAATTTAGGCTAATAGTCATAAAACTTTTGGAGATGCTATCAAGTTCTAAAGAAAATAATTCAAAAACTTTCCTGACATGGTCAGCATCATTGGGTTTTATGTAAATTTTTCCTCTAAAACAATATATATGTGCGTATTATAAATTTTATATTCTTGTAGTATTGGTTTATAATTTTAAAACCCGAGTTCCATTCTTCAATTTCACTACGAAATTTGATCGGCTCAAAAATCGTTCGCGTAGATTTAAAGGCTATTAAAAATTAAACGGAATACTGTAGGGGTGAAAGCCTAATTTCGTTCCGTTTATTAGCCGTTATGGTAGAAGGGCGGGAGCCTACGAAGCGTAGAGTGAGGAGAGGGGTGGTGTCTAAGTAGCAATGATAACTGCCACTAGGGGCAGTCTTTACTTTGCCCACATGCTTCATTTGTCCAGTTCATATTGCGGGAATTTTGTACAATGGTCCTGCTTCACAAGATGGGATAATTAATTTGTCCGCGTAATTTTATTCCAGTTAATACATTTTCTGAAAAGAAATGTCGACTCCATGCGGAATAGTGATAGACCGGTTTCGGATTCTCACTTTTATTAAATCATTTCCCCAATTATGTAAAGCGAAATAAATTCTAGAGTTAAACGATGGCTTAATGGTTAAATTTTTCACCATAAATTTGAGTGTTGTAGTGAAATTGTGGAACGTTTATCGGAGAATAAACTAGTCAGATAATATATAATAATTTATAATCAAAACCAAACTCAAGGTATTAAAATTCCAAAACCGTGCTTGATTATTTCGGTTATTAAATTTACAAAATTTACTTTTATGAGTCTCAGTAACTATTTGCAACACACTTTCGTTTCCGTACGTTTATGTCTTGTATGCAGATTCTAAGGGAGACTCTTCTGTCCGAGCGCAGCCCGAGTTTTAATTAATTAAATAGAACAATAGGAAAATTGCGGTTATTCTCAACCGAGTCGAGGAATATAATTTACAGGCTTTAATTATGATTAATGCAAAGAGAAATTGCAGTCGCGGATGGCGTCTATTCGTGGGTACCCCTTCGGCGTGGCTTTGTCCACGCCTGGAGGCTTAGGTTTTTCGAATTCGTGGTGAAAATAAACTCCATCTGCTGGCTGCCTAGTATTGATTCTCTGTTTTACTATGACCCAGATAGCGGGCGAGGACAGCGTGGGCGAGGGGGGCGAGGTGTTCCCTCTCCGCACTAGCCTATATTTGCAACCGGGATTTGGCCGGTTTCCAAAATCGCTTCGCCTGCTAAATGTAAAATTTAAGGTCGCATCTTTGCCTTCCATCTGTCCCTTCCACGCTATCCGGTTACTCTCCGAGGAAGGGGCGGATGGTGGTGGAGAGGAGGGGTATCGATTCCTGTTCCCCCCGCGCTCCTTAAGTCCCGATGGGGCTTAGGGCCGCACGCTAGGACTTCCGGTGCTTAAAATGGGCGAAACATTTTGTTTTTGTCTTTTCTTCAACCGATCAGGGTGCCTTCAACTTATTTACCGCATCGCCATCCCCTATCGACCATTGTTATGATAAATTATTTCGTGGAGATGAATCTCTACGTGTTAAACAACTCTTATGACACCATAAGGCACACTCTTCGATCCAAACCACTCTCCAAACATGGAAATATTTGGAGAGCTAAGATGACAGTTGTTTAATATATATTGATTGGAATCATTTAATGAAGAAAACCATTTAAAATGTAGTACGTTTTGATTCTCCACTAACATAAAAATAATGATATCCCCGCGAGCTTACGATATTGAAAGAAGTGAAAGATGCAGTATTTTTTGGTATAATCAACAACAGTTCTATACTTCATTTAACATTAGAATAGTGTATAATTCGAATAACTACTCGAAGTGTACATAATTATTGCGAAGGAGTTGCAAAAATTGAATGCATTTGGGATTATGTAGTTTGAGGATGCTAATTACACATAGAAAGTATTGTAAAATTTTTTTCCGACCGCAATTTAGCTTTAACTAATTTGTTTAATAATGAAATCAGAATTTGTGTCTGTTGAGGTTTGCCTTCATAAGAATCGGCATTAGTAGCGTAGTACGGTATACTTGTGCCGAATCTTATATAATATACGTAATATGTATCAATGCATATCAGGTTTAAAATCCTTTGTCTCATTTATTATTAAAGTTCTTGGACGAGACAATTTTACCGTATCGTTAATTGGGAGGCGGTCCCCTCTTCGTGTTCGTAAATATCAAACCTTAATCGAAGTCCTCTCGACTCATTTATTTCGGGAAATTACCGAATCGGGACAAAAGAACGGGCTCTTTGTTCGCCGGGCGCCAGGGACAATCCAGCGTCGGGGTTTGGGCTAACGATGGGGGGCAGAAAGGTATCTCTCGGCGTTTATACGAGAAGATAAAGGTATGCAAAACTAGTTTCGGATCCCGGGTACGGGCAAACGTCGTTTTGCCCGAAATGAATTTCAGACCGACGGAATGATTTAAGGGAATAAACGCTCGGGCCGTATCGTTAATTAAACGAGACTCCCTCCCCTTTATCGTACTTTAGTACCGGCGATTAGCCGCTACGCTAAAGATCATAATATCCGTCTTATTAAACTACGGTAAATTCATTTCCTCGCAATAAATTTCGTTCGAGTATTCTAGTCACGTAAATGCAGTTTTGCAGTCGTAGTAATACCGACGGTAAGTGTCAGTAGCTTAGGACTAAGTTATGTCAGGGCCTTTAAAATTATTAGATTGGCAAATTCGTGCCGATAAGCGAACTGAACACAAATTTTGCCCCCGTTATTTTCCTTATTTCGTGTAATTTTTGCCAAAATTACATAATTTATCACCAATGTATTTCTTCAGACGTAGCTGTCTTGTCCTGCTCCTCGTCTTTTGGGCGATGTTTTATTTTTAATCGATTTTTTTAATGACGATCACCAGTTTGGCGACGGCGCGAGTCAACACTGGAAATTGGGGCGGCCGAGCCGGGGGGGAAAGGTGTCGAGCCGTAGGGCGGGTTCCTCTCGGCGTTTGATTGATGGGAGGGTCTTTGGGGGAACCGGGGCCGGCGGCGTGGGTAGGTGATTGATGGACTCTGGCCGCGCTCCCACCTCCGCCGTTCCACGAAATACCCTTCCGGAAGGATCGAAAAATCGAAAGTGGGGGAGGGGACGGTTCGAAAATTCATCCCTTCACCTGGCCCGATATTTGGGACTTTGTTCGAGCCCTTGTAACTGTTAATGAATCAGATATTGCGCCTCGTCTCGCCGGCTCGGCCTTTCGTTCGGTACGAGCAGGTACCGACCCCGAACTTGTCTGGGTGAGAAACCCTGTATTAAGTATTATTCTTTCGTCTAACACACGATGTTCCAATTCACACTGCTGTACCGAACCTTATCAGAGCGCTGGTCGATGATTTAATTTATCGTAAAATTGCATATATTATATGGCGCCTCTGGTGACTACGCTTTAAAATCATTTTGCAGATTGTGTTTGAATTTTGTTTTCGAAGCCTCGAAAACAAATGACCGGGCCGTAATTTAATGACGTGAATCGGAAATTAAATCGACTTGCGAAACAGTGTATCACTACTGGCTACGGTTCGATATTCGGACACGTGCCGACTTCATTCGAACTCGGGGCCAACAAACCGAATTTATATTTGGGCGCCGATCGGAAATTCAAATTACCAGGTCTACTCGATTGAAATAGGATCGCCGGAGAAAATCGGGATATGAAAAGTCTGAACTCTCCGCTAACCGAATAAATTATTGTTTGATCTATCCGCTAATCGGTTGAAGACCAATTTCCACGGTACCGACAGGTTTGGTCTCTATCTTTATCGAAGCAAGGCCATTGTAAACCGATGAGAATAGTGGCCGATGGGAGTTTTCAACTGAAATATATCCATTATAAAGTCAACGTGTTGACTTGTAAATGGTAGGGAATTTTCCTCTGTTAAGGCAAAGTTGGTTTCACCCCTGAGGCACCGAAAGTACAATACGGGACAATACGAAACGCTCTAATATAAACTGAGATGAAAACATACAGAACAAATATAGAATAACATTATTTCACGAATTATATTATACATTACGGTAATATGTGTCGTGTAATGTGGGCACTGTTCCCGGTCCCTAAACCGACCATTTATCTCGCAATAAAATATACCTAGGGTACTTTTCGCAAAAAGTGAAAATGGGAGGAGTAAACGAAAAATAACAATAAAAAGCTAGAAACAAGAGCGTAACATTTTTTCGTTAATTTATTGATGTTTTCCTGAATTTTCCGTTTTATGGTTTGAAGCAAGGCCCCCCATTTATTTTCTTCGACTTTTTATTTCCTTTTTCAAGTGTGCCCGCCTTTTAAATGCTGAAATTTAGTTTCATAATCAATAGTTCTTTAAGTGAGCGCATAACGGCAACAGCCGCATTGCGCTATATAAATAGTGAAAAAAAGTTCTTTAATTTGCTCGAAGAAGACAATATAATGTAATATTGATTATGGGGTATAGACCGTAAATAAAAGAAGAAAAATAATCTTGTCCCACGAAGTCCCATTTGTTCGTGACCTTTCCATACGAAAATATAACAAATTTCACTGCCGGATTATACACCTATTAATTCTATGGTCTAAACTAAACCCTACTTTCTTCTGACATCCCGAACGTTCCTTACAGACGCCTGAAAAGTAATGGGGTCACGTGATCTGTACATACTGGAAAATAGAAAAATAATTGAAACAAATTTAAAAAATAAGAAGGAATGTCGGTGAAGTTCTCCATTATATTAGCGCCACTATAACATCAATGAGGCTTATTGTATTTGCACAGTTGCGGTAATAACACAGTTAAAAATAAAAAAATAACCGTTCACAAAAAACCCCATGATAATTTTATTCTCCGGTTCCAATCTCTCCGGGATCCACGGATACGAAGAAATATTCCTGTACCGGCCGACATTTTTCCAAGCGACAACGGATTCCTCATAAACCGTATACGTGACGCTAACGCCCCAATTTGAACCGCGGCCGCGATCGATCCGTTCGCGCCAGGGCCGTGGTCGCCGTTCCGAGCTCGGTGATTTACTCCGGGTGTGAAACTATTCTTGGGCAGGAGGGGGGGGGAGGGGAAGGGGAGGGGCGATAATAATTGTTGCGGACTGTGCCCTTTCCGGGTCTCCGCCGCTTATGTAGCAGTCCTAGAAAGTTAACTATGCTTTGTTATGGGCGGGGTTCGTTCGCGGAGTCCCGTTGATAGTTTACCTAGCAACGGACAATCGAACTGTTTTATCGGACCCTGTTGCCTGGAGACAACCTAAATCTGTTGACAACGAATCGGTGATTGGGTCTACAACTCTGGTATTTACAGCCTTCCCGCTCGTTAGATATGATTCCGCGCCGTGTACAAAACGGTATGTTTCGCCATCTCATCTCGCTTTTTTTCATTAGTAGCATATTAGGATTATTCGTTAGCAGCTATCTTTAACTCTCAGGGAATGCTACCGACAGTGGCGAGAGGCCGAAACCGGTCAGCTTGGGACAGAAGCTTGAAGTAACCGAGTGATGTACATTATGCGGAATTAATGAAGATCAATAAAGCTAGTTTAACATACCTGTTTACCTGGTCTGCGAGGGGTTGGAATACCTTAGATTTCGTGTTAAAGCTGACATCTTTAAAGACGATATAAGGCGAATTAGGTTAATGAAGCTGGTCCTATTCCGGAGATTGTTCTACATTTTGTCACCTGCGATTCTGGCTGTGATTCTCAGCGAGGAACACCTTACATTTTTAATTCGGATTGAACGCTATTGACAATGGCGAGAACCCGAAACCCGTCTAGATTAGGATAGTAACCCGCATGAGTATGGGCCCCAAATAGTGTACGGCCGATGTGCACTGTGCTGTATTAGATTTATAAAGCTGCTCGATTTAGATAGGACTATCTGTATTTTGTCACCTACAAAACACCTTCAGTTATTTGTTAGTTTACAAATGTCTCATTTTTATACGCTTCTAGGTAATTAAATACGGTTCCAAGCCGTGTACCAAACAGTATAGTCTGTGCTAACGTTTTGAGGGATCTGCGAGGATTCACCGCTTTTCTGTCTCATTGCGCTTGTTTCCATTACACAACCGATGTGCCCTGTGAGAGATTTAATTTTTATTTTGTCACCAACAGTGCCTTGTCTGCGCTTCTCAGCTAGGAGAATACCCTTAAGGCTGAGACCGTTAATTATGACAGAGTGCCGATCTAGCTTAAGACAGAAGCTCGCACGATTATAGGTCTCCAATTGTATACGAGTGATGTAGACGGCGCGGAATTACATTAATGGAGCTGCTCCTAGTTTAGTGGTTAATCTGCATAGTGTCACCTTCTGTCTTTTGTTCAACGAGGAAAACAGCTTGCAAAAGAACACCCATAAACTGATTCATAACCTGAACGTGGACCAAAACAAAGGGCCGTTTGTATAAACACCTGACCACGCTTATGGTGTGACATCATTCTGGTGAAAATGACTTCATCGACCGAGTTGTGAAATAGAAGCTGAAATATACTTCCATATTTTGGAAAAACATAAGCTCATTGACATATATTACGCTCTTGGATGTCGACTATCCAGAACAGTATCAGTATCTTACTAACGAATAAGAAATGACCACAATGGAATTTAAGAGATCATTATGACAATTATGTCATATATTGAACTGTATCTAACAATGTACACTCTGAGAGTTACCATTTATTTATATAAATGGTTTAAACTATTTATATATATTTACAAAAAAATTTATGATTTATCGATATTAATTACAAATACACACCAGATAAAATAGAGGTGTTTTTGTGACTACTTTAGCAGTGATGTTTCATTGGGGAAGCTTCGCTAACCCACAACTTATATGAGTAGATAAAATTCGGGATTTTTCCGACAGTTTAAATTTCACTTGGGTCTCAGGCCGCGAGTCATATTTCGAAAAAATAAAACTAATTCAGCTATTTATTTGGTTCTCGAATTTCCGGCCAAGAGAACGGAAGGAAACGGGGTTTATCGGACATCTCTGTACGATGAAATGTTTGAGCACAGAGAGAGGCAGCTGAACATAAGAAGGGATATATTGAATTTCAAAACCAAAGACTCTTCTTTGTTTAGAACCGGAATGAATTGAACCGGATAATAGGGAGGGATTGATTTTTGAATCGCGTTTTTTTTTTTTTTGGGGATACATTAAAATTACCGATTACCCGAATTTTATTCTTAACTGTTTAGTAACCGTGAACGATTTAAAACAAAGTACACCATCTTGTCGTTTCCGTAATGCATAATACATTGTCGCGAATCTGGGCGCGGACTAATCGCTGAATTGATGCTGAAAACTATTGACGATATATTATTCATGAGCAATATAAACCAAATCAATGACTTTTTTTAATAAAACAGGCAGAAAATGAATATTCTATTTATAAATACGTACAATATCCAGACTCGAGGAATATTTAAACTTTCCATTTCCCGCACCCAATGTGAGTTATTTCATTTATAGTATCACTGTATCAGATCAGCAACATGTTCGTTACAATAAAAATAATAACAGAATATAGCCAGTAATCCCCGTGTATATGTTTTTAAATTATTTGTCATCAATTGTGCAATGACTTTGTTATTACTTGAATAGACCAGTAGTACCTAACAGGAACCAAACGTGAGCAATCTACCGGTCAGCTCCCTGTAAATATTTTAAAAGTAATCAAAATATATGATTCGATACTTATTAAGTATTTGTGTGAGGGTGCGTGTGTGTCCTTTATCGTGAGTGTTGCTGAATCGTTCCTTTAATGTGGAAACAGATCAACCGGATAGACTTTATTCCGGGGCGAAGAAAAAACTTTTTTTATCCAATCAGTAGATATAGAATTCATGTACAGATGGGAAATAACAGCAGCATATAATCATTACCAAGCCATAAATTATTTCACGCATTGTGAAAAGTACCTCATTGGATGGTTTCTTTTGTCAAGCCATTCAAGTGAGAAACGTACACTCAACACTTGTACATATAATTATGTTATAATTGATTGTACAAATAAAGAAAAAAACCAAAAAAAAAGCATATAGTCTAACTTGGTTCGTACTCATCGCGTGCATATGGTCCCGCTGAAAACTCCCGTTAGAACTGTAACAGAGTGTATTTCATCACTGCGACAAAAAATATCTTCAAAACCAGATCAGATAAGAGCCCGATATAGTCTGATATCTCTAAACAAGAAATGAAATATAAGTAGCGGGTACGCCTCTTGTTTTCAGCGCTGAAAGTGCACTGAGCGCACAATGCATAATGGATATAATGCTAATGGGTGTCGTTTGCTCGGCCCAATGGCTGCCCAACCCAAATATACATCAGGACCGCCTTAAACACACACCGCAGAATCTACCGGGAAAACTAAATTTACGCTAATTGTATTCCCTGAGGAAACTCCCGGATTTTTGTACCGATTTTCTTACGAAACGGGAGGAAGACAATAAACGCGAGTCTATCGACAAATATTGGTCTTACGCATCGTTTGGTTTAACCAACAGCTATTGGTTATAAAACCTCGTCTTATACCCAACTGATGGCACTTTTGACGGGCTACAGAACGTCTCGAGGCCAGTGGCGTTTTAGTCGTCCTCTTGGATAATGGAAGGGCAACTGAGGAGAGACGTGAAATTGATTATGAAATTTTCGGAAAGTCGTGGTAAAGCCTGCATGGATGTCGGAATTACAAACTCCCTTGTCATTAGGTCATGTTCCTTTGTAGCTTTGTCTATATACCCATAGCTATACCCTATATATAATATATGTTGAAGACCGTCATCATCATAACAGTGTTCGGCGTTTAAATTCTTATTTCCTCAAAAAATTAATTAGGCCAATTTAATTTGGACGCTTCGTAATTTTAGGAATCAATTTAGATACTCGTTTCCATGATTGTTCAGAAATGGCAGGAACAATGTAACAATGTTTACCGGATAAACAGTTGGAATATTGTTTGAAAATCAATATATGTGTAAATTAGGATTGCATTGTTCGGCCAAGGACGCTTTGCCGGTTCAAAATATGGGACCGCGATTGAAAATATGTTCATCAAAGAAAGCAATTTTCCTTCCTCGTGCTTCGTGGGTAGCAAACATTCGCAAATACCATCGGAATGCTACGATGGCGAAATTGTGGAACCGAAAACAGAAAATCGTAAACGTGAAACCTGTACTAGTCCAATTGTGTGTTTCTGTCATATATATATATATATATATATATATATATATATATATATATATATATATATAATCCTTCCGTCAGCTATATAGCGACATATATTTTGTTAGTTCCTCAGTGAAATACGGAATTTATATTGGGGACGCTCTCAGCTACGATCTCGCTTCTTGTTTTTCTATCCCGGATGATGCGCAATATTACGGTTGGAAACTCATTTCCTTTGCGGAAACACGGAAAACTATATTTTTCTTCCGATACAATCTAGTATTTATCTAGACGAAATTGTCTGACCTCTTGGTGCATTACACAAGTACACCACTCACACGGGGTTCTTAATACGATATCGAACCGAAGTACAAGAACGAAGGGAATTAACATTACCAAAACTGGCCAATAATTTTTTTTTAATGAACCGTTTCAATACAGTAAATCCCATTCAAGTAAAAAAGGTGGTTTAAGGTTTTCCCGGTCTACGAGGTTCCTCCCATTATCCGCGAAGGCCTTTACCTTGGCTGGATATGGTGTTTTGCTCAGAAACGGGGTAAAGTGTCCCTGTAGAAAATTCGTAAGAAGAAACCGACGGCTAGAATGAGCCCACGATGAAAAAGAGTAAATTAGATCAGAATTTAAGGTCAAAGAACCAGTCGCCGGGCTGTTTTTAGAGCAAAACTATCACAAATTCTACCTAGAACAGAGATTGAACTAAAAAACTATAGTTTGGCCGACATTTTTTTAGAAACAAACTGACTAATTAGTATACTCCAGCTTCTTAATCTGTTAAAATTTGTAAGCTACTCAGTTTTTCTCCACCACATGAAGTTTTTCTCAGTCTAATTCCTAAGATTTTTCATTCCATATTTTCAGTGATTTTCATTATGCGAACAACACATATAATTTGCCTGTTTTCAACGGTGAAGAAACTGTCCACCAGTTTGGTAAAACCAACCTAACATTTTGATCGTTGATGAATCTCTCGGTCAGTCTAAAGCTCGTAGTCTCAATTTAAATTGTCAACTCCTTTAAGATGTCGAATTTTTAAGGCCGCTTAAATTGAATAACCTATCGAATGAAATGACGCCACCGTAGCATCGATACGAACTTGCCAGAGTCAGCCAATCCATTATGTATTTAGGAAATACAATCTAATTAGTATTCTCGATTTAGCAGGAAATTTGTAATTGAGGCAAATTCTGTCCGCCGCACTCCGTCTCTGCAAAATAACATATGTCCTCTGAAATCACCTCTTTTCATTATAGATTCAATCGACTAACGATGTATAAAATATTGAGGGATGGCTACTGTACGGGGTTTTAATCGTGATCGGCGATAACCTCGCGACGATATCAATTACTTACGTTTCCGTTTAACTGGAAGGTGCGATAACGTGTTTTTTCAATTCGAACGCCACTCGATTCCTTTGAAAAGCGGGAATCGAACCCGGGCGATTAACCCTAGAAATGACATTTTAGCCGTTCCCGATTATCCTGTTGAAGGCATCCCGCAAAAGTGTATCCATTTACAACCGTCTTCGGAAGGACGATACTCGCGCTCTTAGTGCGGTGAAAAACAGAGGCTTTTGTCTCTCTAAATGGGGGGAGTAATTTAGATCCCATTTGCCGCGTGGCTCATTTACGGTGTGTTTTAAGGTGTCTCCGGCCATGGGTTACTTTTCGGTAACGATGAATTAAAACGTAAGGTAGGACGCGTGAAATAGCCCAATTAGGTTATTTCGGAACATCATCCGGTTAAGGCTTTTCACCATATTCAGCGGACGAATTCGCATCTATCGTGTGATAAGTCTAATATTTTTCATAAAATTTATTGACGGAATGCTTCTGATTATCGTAAGGAGAATAAAACCGGTCTAGCGTAAGGTTCTGTTATGCTAAGAGAAATACTAAGGATATGTTTAATAGAGCTTAATATGGCTGTGCCTCATAAATACGCGGGGAAAACATACACAATCCAGTTGTTAGCCTAAGTAATACAATTTTTAAGAGTCATTCCTGCAACAAGGACAAGAGATAAGCATAGGACAAAAGAAGTAATCATAAAGAAATAGAAATAATTTATTTATTCTGAAACTTCATTCTATCATTAAGACCTAACCGATTCGTATTGTTCAAGTATCGTGGAATGATGCTACTTGCAATAGCTTTTTACAAACCGATTTGAATTGCGTCACAAGAAACGTTATGTGAGTTATATTGAACGACGAGTTTAGGTCGAATATACCCGGGGAGACTAAACCGCGTGGATACGCGAATATGTAATAAAGTTCAGCCTATCATACTATCGGGTCTACAGTTTTCACATTTTCTCATATATATAGAACATGTAGTAATATTTTTTTTTAACTTTTTATTTTGCACAATCATCTTAACAGTTATAGGTGCAATTGATACAAGTATATTTTGACATGTTTGTCTCGACAAAGAAACCACCCAGTGATGGCGCTTTTGACATGATTTAACTACATGTAGTAATATAAATAAAAGAAAGTTGAATGTCCGTAGGAAGATACTTATGTGGGAGCCTTTGCTATAATCCATGAGGTGTATAGAATTAGGTGTCCGACAGGTTACTTCACAGGCAGCTTTGACTTCGCACATCGCTATATTCCTAACTTGCTACTTAGAGACGATAGCACTCACGAGTGACGTATTTATCGTAAGAATTATTCGTGTTAGTGGCGGAGAGGGGGTGGGTAGTATTCTAAACACGTCTGTAACACGTATTAGCCCGTTAAAATCGATCAATGAATGGCCAATTCTATTTCGAGGTGACTAACGCATACCTGTGCGTTGGGCACTCCTTATCGGAGAGATAAGCCGGTTTGACGGTAGGTTTTTCCCGTCGGAAATATTTATCAATAAATCAACTCGATTACTGTGCAAACCGATAGCCTGTATGAAACCGGGCCTAGGTTAAGCCAATTTTAAGTCGGCGGGCGGAAACATAATGGTGATAATAAAAAATCGTTTCTATATGTTCCTTGAGGTTGTCGCTTTGTAGTGAACATAAGATACAATCTGATGTGTTTGTTTAAGAATTAATTTTCGCCACTACCGCCGACCAATTTTGTTCCACTAATTCTGTTTGCTCCTTTTAATGAACTTCATCGCTTCAACACCTCTGCGAGCACGGACACTAACTTCGCAAAGACTTTGTCGCATTCGCCTGAGAGACGTTCGGTCGGCCTAATGGCCGAAGAAAAACCCGTTTTCATCGCTGAATTTTATAGATAAGGGCGGCCCCTGGCTAAGTAGAATCGTGGAGGGTTTCCGTTCTCGGAGAAGTTGAAAAGGTAATTAAAGTTGCAATGAATTATATGTTCTCCCATGAACTCAAAGTTTATACCCGTTGTTATCTTGTAAGTATTTATAAATACGTCCAATATCAAGTCACCAGGAATATTTAAACTCTCAATTTCTCATACCCAATATGACTTATTTCATTTATACTATCACTGTGTCGGTTCAGCAAGGCATTTGTTACAGTCTAACAGACAAAATAATTACAGAATATAGCCAGTAATAGTATTGGAAAATATATGATTCTGTACTATATATATATATATATATATATATATTCTGCACATTTATAATGAGATAAATTAAATTAATCCCTAGTAAGGAATGGCCGCTTTAATCGCTTACTTATTGTGCTGGCGGTATGCCCCTACTTTCAAGTGGGGCTGCTTTCCCGCTTAGCAGTACTACCACTCGGGTCAGCTCGATGTCGCCCGGAGCCCCCGACTAATACAGCGAACTTGAATTCGACTTTTCGTTCATGTTTTCACACCTCCGTGCAACTTGATTCGGTCTCCAGTAAAATAAAAAATTATGTTAAAGGAGTATAGCGATAAACAAATTGCTTCTAAACTGCCGTTTGGTTTTTTTTATCAGTTTCGAAATAGATTTTCCTATCCTGTAAGAGTATAAAATTATGGATACAGAATGGTAGGACAGTTTCGCACAGAATTGGGCAGGCTCCTAAAAATAGTGAATTAAATGTTAATCTCGCCTTAGTACTAGGAGTTTTCAATAATCTTTTGGCTAATTTGTGGATAATCTTGGGATTAGGAACTGGCTGTGGTTTGCACCGTGCCCTCCTGTGGTTATGGGGACCGCCATATTCCAAGCAAGCTTCAGCCTCCAATTTTCGTCCTGATATTAGGACAGGTGTCTCTATTGTACTTTGAAATTTGCTTATATTCGGGGCTTATTGGACCCCCGGGGGACCTCTCGGTAAAGTGACATCGCCCACAGTGCTTTACTACGTTGTATTAACACTGTATTAATTATTTTCCGACAGTGAGTATGCTACTGAAATCCCACGTATACATGATCTCCCTGTTATATTATATTTAGTTCCGCTAAATTAATATTTTGGATTGGACGCCGAACTTAATTCGCGTTCTCAAACTATCGAAAAAAGGTGTATATTTAAATTATGTATACGTAGATGAGTTAATGTTTAATAGCTTTATCATTTCAAGAGTTATGTGATTGGAAATAGGAAAATTAGGGTCTGCTTTCGCGTCTGAAATATATAAATGTATCGAGTGGAAATTGAGTTACCGAGTGGCTAGGCGTTACGAACTATTTATATGTTTACGATATTAATTTAATGTAGTAATTGATGGAAAATTGATGAAACAATAATCACTTCAAATAGACAGGAAGCCTTGCCGGTATATCCGAACGCTATTCATTGAAATTGTAAACAATTCAGTTTCTAATTTAAGAAAATAATGAACGTTGTAAATTGGTAAATTGGCTGAATGAGGTGAGTTCCGAGAAACGTCGCAGGGTTAAATGGGTAATTAATATGAGAAGCTTGAGCAAATCCACTCTGTTCCTCTTTGTATTTTTTGCTTTTTGCCCTTCGCTTCTTGGATCTAACGATTCCGAACGTCCCACCTGAGGCTTAAGACGGCCCGAAGGACGCCCGTCTAAAAATACATTTCCAAGACGGTAGATGTGGGGCGCTATTTCCGAATAACGCATTCGGTAGGCACGATAAGGGATTAGGGACGTCGATTTGTTCCTCCGTTTGGTCCGTGCCCTATCTGGGCGATTTTATTCATCGCCGAACGGGATCCATGGGGCGGCGAACGCTAACGGCTTCGGGGCCCCAGCGGACCGTGTCCTATCAAAACGAAATGTTAGGGAAACTCGCCGTCGGGGCTGAGAAAACGAAAAAGAAAGGAAAGGCGTACATCTATTTACGAGTGTTCGGTTATCGCACGTGTTCGAGATAAACGTGACCTTTGGCGGTCGGATCTTCCGACCAGGAATGAGGAGAAAGCGACACCCCGCTAGGTGTTTTCGCAATTGTGCGGTTTTAAAAAGGCATTATATATAGGCTAGAAGCTGTCGACATGTTCGAACGAAATTTAGACTCGAGCTCTGACGCGTTCACCTAGAACCATTCTTATGACTGTGCCCTTGAAGAAAAAAACCGATTCCGAATTATCGTCTGCTGTTTTTTGTTCTCTTTTTATTTTGAGTTCGCTTACAATTTTTAAAATTATAATTGCAAGTACGATTTGATAACATAAATGTACTTTTGGTGGAGAATCCACTCATTGTCGAGTACAAACTATGGAGTACACGACAATTTTCCCGAAAATTGACAGGAATATTAAAAACAGGAAATAAAACTGAATATTTTTCTTAGATTTAAAAGCTCTATTTCATTTCCTTCTCAACTGAACTACTTCGGTTGAAACAATATTTACGGAATTATTTAAGGAATCCAGCCAAGTGTTGGATTTAAATATCAAAGAGTACACTCGTTTACATTAAATATTGATATAGAGACGTGAGGGAAAATTGAGTTAAGTTATCACAATGAATTTCCCGATCTAATAATGTTACTAGGTTAGGTAGGTTCGTGATGTTTCTGTCTCCTCTCGCTGGTTTGGTCTTTTGCTAGACCGGTTTCGGCTGCTCGCCATCTTCAGTAGCGGTGTTAGTCACTGTTAGCACTTTGGATGTTTTTTGGGCATCCTCACTGCACTGTCACTTTCACATGTACTGTCAAAGCACATGTTGTCAAAGGTAGGTTTCAAATTCAACGAAAATATATAAATATATTGCTATAATAATTAATTTATAAAATTTATTTTCTATATACGTTTGCTCCGTCGAGGAACAGTTCTTAATTTCAAAGTTATCTTACACCATCTGAGGATGGAGGAAAATCGAATATTTTATCTAGTTTAGTGTACCTGTTTTGTGGTCTGCGAAGGGTTTGAATACCATAGATTTCGCGTGTTTCTGTCTCCTCTCGCTGGTTTGGTCTTTTGCTAGACCGGTACTGACAGTACAAGTGACAGTGACAGTGCAGTGGGGATGCCGAAAAAACATCCAAAGTGCTAACAGTGACTAACACCGCTACTGAAGATGGCGAGCAGCCGAAACCGGTCTAGCAAAAGACCAAACCAGCGAGAGGAGAAGAGAAACATCACGAACCTATAGTATTCCAACCCCTCGCAGACCACAAAACAGGTATATTAAACTAATAATGTTACATGTTTAGTGAGACACGCCCCGTTTTCGAACCCCTACCTCAGGAGTATAATATGTAATATTATAGAAAAAAAAATACTTCTCGGTGACAGTGAAAGGTGTAGATTTCAGGATTCTTTCCTAAGTGGCTCCCTTTATTTATATATAGATACATACAAATGCGTTCTACGGTTACGTATGAGGAGGTAGAAGACGCTACGATTGTGCCGAAACGGAGCACTGAGAGTGGGTCAGACTGTTCTGTGGGGGAGGGTCTATGACCTCTGAGGCACGTGTCGGGGGCGGGATCCACCCCTCTCATCCAGATTGCCGCCCCCCAACGCTTCTCCCCACACAAAATTACAAGGTGGCAAGAGTTGGCTACTATAATTCCCGGCTAAATAATAACAATTTTCAACTTATTGTAAGAAGCGATTAGTTGTAGAAACTAGTTAGTATTTGTTTAGCGAAAAATATTCTGAAAACTGTATGCTCAAACCAGCACATTACAATCGGCAGTCGGTTATAGGAGTTGGCATTTCCCTTGGCCATGAAGAAAAGCAACTTAGTTTTTTTTCATATAATAAGTAAAATGTAATAATAATTTTATATATTAATAATAATTTGGTAGGTATAAGCCAAAAATAGGTTTTGTTGCAAAATTATTTAATGGCTGTTCTTAATGTTCTAATGCCTCGTACGGTCATAAAATATACAACAGAAAATCAGTTTAAGCTAGATTATTTCTTTAACATAGAAAAAACAAAAATGATTATCAGTATAATGCATTATAATAATTAAAACTGGTAATAAATCATTTGATACATTGGCTATAAGCTTGTGAACATATTTAGAAATAGCCTTCTTAATATTAATGGTTTGTTCGGTGATATATTCTAAAAATAATGTTGGCATAGATATATTTATAATGTTTAAATACGTATATGGATAAATTAAGGTATTCTTGTTACAAAGAATACTGCGTTCAATAAAGAATGGTTTTGGCGATAAACTATTACAATACACTTTCAGGTGGCAGGAAGAGAGAACGAATAGCAATTTCGTCCGTATAATTTGTTGAGAAACCGCGTTAGCTTTTGAGTTTTGCATGCGGGCACGTTTCAACTTTTCGCCACCCTCAGTAGAAAACGCCCATTTTCCTCCAGACCCTGCTCAGATGCGATATCGATTCGTCTTCAGGGCAATGCCCTTGGGCATGTGTCGGGATCCCGAAGACGGTAAAAATTAAATAACTCGACATAGAGGGAAGCTATTTTTGGATTGTTGAGTATTCAATTGTCTAATGGCCGGTCATCCGTCTGGTCGAGGGCCAAAGGCAATTTATTTATAATTTTATTTTGTAACGGTTCCGATTGTTCTACCAGTATTGTATACCTAGTTTTGTGGTCTGCGAGGGTTTGGAATACCGTATATTTCGTGTGTTTCTGTCTCCTGCAAAAGTCCAAACCAGCGAGAGGAGACAGAAACACACGAAATCGACGACAAATTATTTATTACCCAGTCGATAAGTACCCTCATTATATATATATAACGGTAAAATGGATGGAAAATTCTTGCTTAGGTTCTCAGAGTGAGAACGCCCTTCGCCAATTAGGTATTATTCCATTTCAGAATGACGTTAATTTTCTTCCCGATGAAAAATGAGAATACATGGGCCAATAAATGCAGGTTTAAACATAACGGGGGATCGTGTTTCCACAATCTCTGAAGGAGCCCTGCGATACGGAGGAAACCCGGCCGGTAAAGGCAGAGAGAGAGAGACGTTCGTTAATATTAATAGCACTCAACCCGGGTAGACGACGAATGGCGCATGGTAATTTAATAGTGGGACTGCTATCTCCCGTGTATCTGCACTGTCTATATCGCGCTGAACCCGGACACCGGCCGATAAACGAGCGCCACTTCTCTGTCCTATATTCCGTGTTTTGATAAACCATTAAACTGACCGCCGCGATTGTCCCCTATTAAAATCGATTGCTTTCCCCTCCGTCCCTGATTTTACCGGGCCCTATATTTTCCTTCCGCCCCAGTTCAATTCCTGAAAAGAAGTTTTCGAGACGCGAAGCGCTTTCCCGAAGCTCACTAAAATTGGATCACAAAATTTGATTATCTATAACCGCCCTCACTCAGTTCGCGATCAATAAAGCAGAACGTTATAACTGATCACGGATAATCGAAGCCTTAATGTGACTGAGTGCCATTAAATGTCCGTACAAATAAATATAAATGAAACCATTTTTCTTATATGACGGTCATTATATAATGATGAACTATATTTTATAGTATCGCTCAGATCAAGTAACTAGATAATGTTGATTTAGTTGTAGTTGATAGATATATATGATATACAATCGGATTACATAATATAATAATTTTGTTTATATTTCACAGCTTTTTACTCAGAAAGATTCAATACGTTCTGCAGCCTGATTTTCTTATAATCCATAGTATTACAAGATTCTTTTTTATATTTCTACATAAAACTGGCCTAGAATGTATTATGAATAAATCGAACCGTGTAATTTGGAAATGTAAATTTAGAATGGTAAATATCGACTGTAATTGCATTGTTACTTCTGAAGATAAATTGAGCTAGTTACATATTCCGACCATTTTACCCGACATTTTAATCCGGAATATATTTCCACCGGAACTCGGATTATAGCGGAAACGGGTAGTCCCCATTCTCCTTTTGAATTTCCACTCGGCTCTATCGAGGAAATTAATTTTTTTTACATTCAGAATTAAAAGTGCAAACCTCACGTCCCGAACGTGCTCTAGGCTCTAGGTCTTCGTTTATCCTCGTTTAATCCGGACAAACGTATTCGGAGGCAGGTCCGTCTGAGAGGCGGCATTTTAATTAAGCTCTTTCGGTTTCAAATAAGAGAAGTAAGACAAGTAGGTCGAAACTGTGCTAATCCCCCATGGTATGACATCGGGTGTTAGCCGTTCTCGGGTAATCCTCCTTTTACTCGAATGAAAAAAATATCGGCCTTGCATAAATGTTATCAATCACTCCTCTGAGTGCGTGAGGCGAATTTACGATGATTTAACGATCCTGCCATTTGGAATGGGGGCTTTATAACCCGTCAACTGGGTACAGAAAATATAGTACTCAGAAAAAATAGTGCCTCTTGGCACCGTTTTAATTAATCCCAGACGATCCCACTGGTGACGGTCACCGTAAATGTCGGCATCCGGTGAAATATTCGGAAATTGTCTATTGTAGTAGCAGCACAGGTTGCTGCACAGGTTTGTATACAAACAGGAAAATTCACTTTATAGAGTCGTTTATTCGGAATTTAATTTAATCGCTCTGTCGCCTAATGGCTGCCAAGTTTTTAAAAGGGCGGTCTTACTATCGGTACTTCGCGGGGTTATAAAGAATTGCATACCGCCAATTTTTGTTACCCGAAGAAAAACTGCCGTTGCAAGTCGATGGTTTTTAATGTTTGGTAGGCAGTTTCGGGGGGTTTTTGATATAATAATGCTCGCGATTTTTTTTCCTAAACTTTTCGCTATCTTCAGTAATGAGAAACTGAGGAAACGTCAATGCGCTGGACGAGAGATTTCCAACATGATTGAACTATTCCAATGGTCACTCATCATTGAAGTTAAATATTTACACTACCACAAAATTGAGTTTCCAATCCAGCTTGCTACAGGTTTCTGATTATGTTTTCGCCTACATTTCCGAGTCTTCAGTATTTTCTTTAGCTCCGAATGGTGCCACTGTATTTCCCCACCTCTCGGCTTTGTGCGAAATATTTGAACACTATACAACAGCTCCACCTACCGGAACCGTGAACTGAGATTCGTCGTCAATGAGCAAGGGCGTTTCAATGCCTGCGTAGAGCCGGCCAATAAAGTTTGATTGAATACGACTCTCGAAGCAATTAAAGGAATCCGACTCTGAATGCACGGCTTCCGGCCTCGGAACTCAGGATAGATCAAATCCTATTATTTAGGCCACGAAGTATTTTTCTTTGTTGCATTTACGTATATGGCGCTGACAGCAAAGGGGATGGAATTTCTCCTTATTTAGTCTCATTTCTCTCTTCGAATTATTCTCCCCGATAGGACGCTAATATGAAAAACGCAGATAAGTACCTTGTCCGAATCTTTCTTTCTCCTATTATCACTCACTAGTTACCGGTAGGTCACGCAATATTGTGGGAAGAACCTCAGTTGGCAAGGGTTGACCCCCTGTTATTCCGAAATTTTTCCTGTGTTACCCTTTCCTTCTGGTACCCTCTCGGGTCTGTTTCCTACGTTTCGGAACTTTTACCGGTTTCATCATCAGGGTCTGACTGAAGAGTAGAGTAGGTCAATTTGGGGATGTGGTGTCGTTAATCCTCTTGGGATTATGACTTGTTTGTTCCCGTATAACCAGGAACCACCCTCTACTGATGTTGTACCCTATATCCCTATGAAAGTTTGTTTTTCTGGATTGCTATTGTCTCCCCGATAGATACAATAACTATTACAGGTGTTGTAATAGTTATTTTCCCTTGACAGGATTTGTGTTCTTTCGGACTCAATTGTGTGGCACGTTGTTAGTGCGTGTTCGGATAGAGCCAACTCAGGAAAAATCCTGTTATTGCAAGGGGGTCAACCCCTGGTAACTGAGCTTCTGCCCGCAGTATTGCGCGATCCGACCGGAAGCGACTTAGTGATAATTCAAGTTCTGGGCGCGGAAACCATCGCTCATTTACATTCATTCTCCCGTTCCTACCGTCCTTTGTGCCCGACGATTTCCGTACGGACATTTCCATTCGGGGTGCGTATCGCTTTCCCCCCCGATCGTATCGATTCCCGGAGGGTTACGAGAAAACGGCCCGCACCGAATAATTCCGGCAGTAATCGCCTTCAGACGCAAGAACACGTCCGGGAGATTTCCCCCCAATGGAACAGTGCGTGCTGCCTTTATAGGCTCCTCGTAAGGGGGAAGAAAGCGAACGACGCCGGAATCTAGGCGTATTCGGTATGAGGCCCAACTGTCATAAAACAACAATAATAAGGATACATTGAAATCATCAGAGAAATTGAAGTGTTGGCAATACTCACGTTTCCTTTTCCTACAACCAAAGTCGTAATTGAAGTTTATTTTAAGATGTTTCTGGGGAATTCTGGGAGGGCGGTGCATTACTTTAACTCCCACTGCTTACATTATTGTATTTTTGGACGCGACCTCAGTCCGATTTATCTGGAAATAAAGGGAAAATATATTCGGAGAAAATTCCCGCGTATAAATAAGTAGGGGACTTGAAAAAACGAAGGAACCGTTCTTGTTTCAGGGAGGAAAAATATTTTATTCATTCTAGTCCGTTAAACTTATCCTGATCTAAATTTTATAATCCTATCCTCCCATTATACACGTTTGAATATGTTCAGTATGGTTTTATACTACCCGATATGAAGGATACGGGAATCTAAGCATCGGACAGTAATCCTCACGTTTCCTTTTCCTGCAACCCTAGACGTCATTCGATTCTATTTTAAGGTATTTTAGGGAATTCCGGGAGGGCGGTATGTGTTACTTTGACTCCCACTGCTTACATTATTGTATTGTCTCGTCTATTTTTGGACGTGGCCTTGGTTCGATTTATCTCGAAATAAAGGGAAAATATTTCAGAGACATTTTCCGCGTATAAATAAAAGGAGAACTCTGAAAAACAAGGGAAAAGTTCTCGCTTTGAAAAGATTTTGGTTCATTCCATTCCATGAACGTTTCCTGGCCTAAATTTTATAATCCTATCCAGCCATATACACATTTGAATAGCCGATCAAATTAATAGCGCGAACGGGACTGAAAAGAAATTTGCATATGGTTTGAATGCATGAGCCACCCGTGTGCTATGCCTATATACATGTATCGGAATTGAGCAAACTATTTTACTCCTTTCGTCGATTTTAAATTTCTAAATTTGTCTGATATCGAGGACACAGCAATTCATATACCGAACCCTATCGTCCCGCTCTATTCGTTCTCGCATCATGAAGTGGGCCGTTCAGTCGTCCACTTCGACCCTAATGGATAGCGGATAGCGTTCCGGATTTAGATTTCCATGTCTATCCCCGGGTTTCAAAATAGACCGGATCGCTTTGCCAGAGGCTGATTCATGCGGTCCAGACGCGGCGCACCGCTGCACAAAAAGTGGACCCCTTTTCCTCATACTTCACGCGGGGTGATTCTTCACCGAAGCGCGATTCGATGCAATACCCCAGTAGCCTGGTGTATTACTGAACGGAGGCGTTTTCGATTTACATGGAAGTATACAGGAATTGTATACGACGCTCGTGTGACTTTCCGCCTCTCGTTTTATATATATATATATATATATATATATATATATATATATATATATATATATTCTACGCCGGACAAGTTTCAACATCCTTCAATCGTTCCACTAAAGGTTAATACGAACTCCCGATATATCCAATAGTAACAAGCGTTATATCAATGAAAGCATAAAAGGACCCAACTTCGCCGCCTCTGGGCGTGGACAGCTTGACAGCGGGTCAAATTTAGAGACAGCCCTTTCATAAACTGTCCCGCACCAGGACACCCTAGGGAACCATTGTACGCTCTAGCTACTGGCTAGAGCGGCTCCAAGTTCTAGACCTAGGTGCCTAGAATTCGTGCCCTTACCGAAGCCTGATAATTAGTTACCGCGGCTTTTCACGTCCGAGCCAGGATTTCAGTCGACTTTCATGCGGTCCAGGGGTCGGCCTCCGAGGGATCTAATCGCCACTTTGATCCCTGCCCCGCTGTCAGAACAGAGAACTGATTTTGAACGCCCAGACCAAAACGGCCGGTACTAAATCTGCCACCGACGTTATATCCCTGGCAATATATTATATATTGTTACACTATACCGCTCTTGTTTAGAGCGATGGGCGCATTCTCCATACCCATTACGACCTACCCAAGTTTCTCTGTATCTCTTATAATGCCATATTTAATATATTTTAATAATTTCGAATAGAAAAGACGAAAGTTTATTTTTTGACTGGAGGGGAAAGGATATTTTAGTATAGAGGGCCGAACCTAAGGACAATGTGACTGCCATTTTTCATCATTAGAGTGATATTCAGTCTGGCTCTTGGGACTACACTCAAGACCCGAACGTACAGAAACAAAACTACGTTATAAATTGCTAGTTACACTTCTCGTAAAAGATCCCAACCATCAATTACGATCGAATTAATAATTTACGATGGGTTTTTGAAACCGAACTGGGCCTACGGAATCGAGTTGTGGGGATCTACCTATATTTAAACTACCCATTCTTTTCCATTTGTCCGTATTAAAACAGCACCAGAATTCTTGCCACGTAGTGGAGGTAGTTCAATATATTAAAATTCTAGTGATGTTTGTCAGTGACGAAACCTTTTCAGGAAGCAAGGCCCAGACTCCAATATCAAAGATGCATGATTGCATAAATGCAAAGATGAATTTATTTTTCGACTCGATGAGGAGTGGATTTTTTTTATTATAGAGGGCCTAATCGAAAGACAGTTTGACTACCGTATTTCACAATTAAGAGTGATATTTAGAGCGGTACTTGGGAATACACAGACCCACGCACACTTGGGCACAGATGACCCACGCACCTCGAAATCCCGGCCACGTGTAGCCACGTCAGAAGGAGCTTGTCTGACTGTCTGTGAAAAATCTAAATATTTAATTAGGATGTTTTATTTAATTGCTTGACTACGACGCTTCCAATTAATTATGTTTATTACAGAAACTTACAATCGGGCGAAACGCTGAGAGTAAACATCCAACGATAGATTGCTAAAACGATCAATAAGCTAAAATTGACGTTTATATGCCCCCTTATATATTATGTAAACATCCCATAGAACACTAAGGGTCGACGGATCGATCATCGCCCGAGTCCCCTTGGTGCCCCGTCAGCGAGAATGCGGGAAAATAATTTTTCCCAGAAGATTTCCGCACAGTCCGTCCGAATGTTTCATTATTGCGCAACCGGCCGAAAGTAAAGGTTGGCGTAATTTGAGAGGCCTGCAGTTGAAAGGGGCAACTCCCCCGCGGGTTGTTTTCTTCCGGTTTTATAGTGCCCTTAAACCCCCTGCCCTCAGTTAAACTTGAGTCTTATTCTCTGGGATTGGACTGCAATAAGTTCTCAACAGCGATAGATCTTCCACCCCCATCAGGCATCACAATGGTCCCGACACATCTGATACAAAGCATATGTTAGATATCGCAGTAAGCGACTACACCTGTATATTTGGGACGATCTGAAAATACATTCCACGATTTGGATTTCGGCCTATTTCGGATTTCGGATAGTTCGGAAAATTTCGAATTTAGCGCGTTCCATTCGGCTATTATTTATTTGGAGCTATTTTCGGAAATCAAAAAAGAAATGTAAAGATCGGGAAGAACACCAATGTGAGAAATAGTGAAAAAATGTTCGTGATGAAGTTCAAAATATCCATTATAACTTTAAAACCTCTAGGCTCTATAGTGCACAGTGATAAGATCGTGTTTGGATTAATACAGAAGTGTCCATTCGAAGCGGGTACACGTGGACGATTCAGAGAAATATGCTTTAGCAAGTATACGGTTTTTAGTATCGGGTTTACTAATAAACCTACTAATAACTATGATAAACCTACTAAACTAACAATATGATTATTAACTTTCATAATAATGAAAATTAAACACCGTTTAAGTTGTCCTTCAGTTGTTCAGCTTAAACTCATGCATGTCCTGCATTGAAACCTGTAGATACGATTTGGACTGTCGCATTCACACACGACCCGCTCCTATCTAACCTTTCTTATCTGTGGAGCTGAAACCATAGGCAGTTTTTATTCGGGTTCCACCGGTTTATCACTGGTTTTGCCAATCCAAAGAATCCAAAACTAGTGTGGAGTCAGTTATTTTTAGTTCATTCTCTGTTCTGGGTTGCATTTGTGAAAGTTTTTCTCTCAATACTGCCTGGTCACTGCTTCTTCAACCTTAAATTCTGAAATAGTTTGCCCTTCTCCATCGTGTTTTCTCATTCTTGGCCACAGTCTTGGCTGGTTGGTTTCCTCCCCGTGAATCTTTAGAGGCTTTCGCGTTGTCTACGCGAGGTGGGAGACACCTCAATCCACTCTCAATCGATTGGAAAGCAAATGGGACCTGAACAAGTCAATTGTACCTAGGATCGTTAATTGCACATTAAAAAATATTTCCAATAAATACATTGACAAACCTTCAACTATGTCTTTTAGCCTGGTCGATCATACGAAAAATCGTATCACATACATAGTGGTTCACGGTAGATTAGTGGAGCACATAATCGACGAGTACCTAACAAATTATATAAAAGACTCATCGAAAGATATCGAAAAGAAAATGGGACATTTACTATGATTCGGAATTCGATAGCGATTCGATAGGAAAGAGTGGACCAGATAAAATAATTTTTAGAATACATAACAAAGAAAAAGGCTACGAATATTTGATTATTAACCGATTGCAGTAATACGTTAGACTTCCTTCACGCTCCGGGCGTCCGAACCCCGGTACCCCGGCCGAAGCGATCGGCGATAACAAATAGTCCTATCTCTCGCCTTATTTTAGGGGCCGTTAGAGAAGGGCCTCGAGCGAAGGGAAAAGACGAATGGCGTCGGGTTGAAGGCGTCGGCCGAGGGGGACGGGGAGGGGGCATCTCCGGCTTGAATTAAAAAGGAATGGGAGTCCGACGCTGCAGAGGGAATAAGGTGTGGGGGCAGGGTCAATACTTGGCCCTGCATTTCCCGCACTCTTATATATAAAACAGCATCGGCCCCGACCCGATTTTGTCGCCTCGTTTCAAAAAGAGCCAACAGATAAACTTACAGGGCTTTGCTTTAAGTCTTTAACTGCACTGGCTCTTGTGTAGCCGGCGGGTACGAAATTCTTCACGCGCCTGTCTATCATCGTCGTCACGATTCTCTTTTAGATATTCGTATAATCAAGGTACCCGAAGTTAAGACCGTATGAATTGCTGTCGCCAATCAAGTATTGGCCCTGATTGGACTCACCTGTATCAAGATATTCACATATCAACTCGTTCTGACAATTCGCGGTTTCCGGAGTTATAATGAGTTTCCCCTCGAATCGAATAAAATTCGCGAGTTGCATAATCTTCCCCCCGCCACGATCTACTCCAATGGGACTACTGGATCTCGGGGGGTTGGGGGGACCTCAGATATATTCCGTAATACTGGAACCATCGAAACGATTCTTTCAGATGATTTAACCAGGTCGGAAAAACAAGTATTTCCCTTTATTTGTTAATTCAAATGCATATTGCGAATTCGAGCGGGATTCCGAAACCGGTTTTCACTCTTCGCCATTATCGGTAGTTGCCGCTGTACTAGGCGGGTATCCAGTTACTATTAAGATGACTATACTTCGGATATCCGGTCATAAACTCATTACCGTTGATTATGTACAAGTCCCTCGGGGTGTAATATGTATCTATCTGACGAGGTAAGCAGTAACACTATTTTATAAATCATTAATCTGCTAAACCTTCCTATTTTTGTGGTTTAAGTGTCTGGGCTTATAGTTAGACAAATATAAATAACTGATAGTTCTAAATGGGTCACATTTTCTATAATCAATTATTCTAGACTTCTCAAGAAAAGTATTTTTTTAAAAAAGAAACTTTGCAAGTGTTGCTAAAAGATTCAGTAGAATCGCCTCGCATATTGCGAAGTAATGGGAGCAATTTTATTATATTAAGAATAAAGGAACGAAGTGCATGCGATATCTTAAAAAGTGCCTGGAGAGTGAATGCAGTATACGGAACCGTGCTCTTCTCGACTGCGTAGTTAGTATGGGACGACCGAGCGAGTTTTGTAAGCCAATAGAATGCGCGCTCAAAGCGCTCCTCTGAGTTTAAATTGCACATTACTAATTGCTTTTGTAGTAGCACCTTGAATCCACCAATAGTAATAGTGTCTGCTTCCTCGGCGTTAATCGAAATTGCGTAATTACTATCACGGACGATCTCTCCAACATAGGAAACACCGTGGACGGGAAAATAGTAGTCAAGAAACGTCAAAAAAATATTCTTACGTGATAATTCATTTACAAGTAATTTTATTGTTTTAAGATTCGAAAATATTTTAAATTTTTTTTTCGAATACAGGATACTAATTCTTTTCCTACAGAAGTGAATAGAGCCTACCTCGATTTCGTCATGTCCTGCGAGGAGAGAGTCCCGCTCATGTATGCACTATGTTGAATCCCATAGTTGGTCACCTATCGCCGTCTGACTTTCATAAACACCAACAAATTTCTGACCCGACAAGAGTGTACTCTCTCGGTCGCTCAGTTAATATCCGAGCCCCGCGGCATAACGGCCCGCCTAATTCATTCAATTCGAAGAATATACGTCGGGAATTATATTCGGATTTGTGCCGGCCGCAATTTGTTTCCCCGGAGCGATATGTGCAATTTTAACGGAAGTTTGAACACAAAAGCGCGGTTGCGAAGTGGCGGGAGCGATTTCAATTTCGTGCCTGCTTGTTTCGCGAGAAGCCTTCGTTATTATTCAAATTTGCAATTGAATGAAAAGTTCCACCATACGTACAATTAGTTGCCAATTGTTCTCAGGTCTACTCTCGTTATATATAGGCGTGTCGCCAATTGATATTAGGGTTGGATAACGCGTTGTCTGGAGGTTCGTGGTCTTCAAGTTCGAGAAATGAGCCGAGTACAAAACAAAAAACTAAATAAAGTCACTTAAACGGAAGGACACCGATAGAATTTACGATGCGAAGCTGGGTCGGCAATGGCGAAATAAATCCACAAAATGAACTAAATATAATTTATAAATATATTTATTTTTACGTAATAATTGTCAGGATTTGTGAGATCGGAAAGGCCCGAGTACATTTAAAATGCGTTTTTTTATGCCGAATGCTCCAAAAATACACAAAACAAATTTAGAAATTATTAAATCAGTTTATACGTAACGATTAACAACCACCTGCTGTTTATAGGTCAGTACAGTCAGCAATATAGTTAGAGAACCCTGTCAGCACTTTACAGTTTCAGAGTAAAGGGACGAACTTCAAACGTGAACTCAGAAAAAATAGTGTACTGTTTATTTCATTCTCCCTTCATATCGGCACGTGTGAAAGTCTTTCACGGCTACACCTGAGGTAATTGATTTCTCTATATCCTGGTGCTTTACTCTATGAGGCTGAATACGATTGTTCGGTTCACCATTTTATTAGTTTTACTTGAAACCGCGTTGTTAGTATAGCGTATTTTTTCATTCGAGATATAAGTAAGAAGTTATTCAACGCCTATTTATCCTTTATTATTATTATTTTCAGGTGCCTTCCTCAAAGCCCGTCTTGACCAGTTCATTTCGTATAAAGCTTCATTACCATGTCTCAAACTAACCATGACGAGAATTCACGCCGCATCTCGAATTAAATTCGAGTTTATAATGGGCATTACGTGGCCATTGTACTTTCTCTGTGCGGAGTCCCGCATTAGTCTCACCGGATTAATCCCAATGTGCCAACACGGGCGAAAAGCTGGAGGCGGTTTCAATTTTGTCGCTCCGAAAGCTCGCACGAGCGCTCCTCCGATGGTCGTTGGTGTGCGGGTGGGGTTGGAAACGGCGCCGTCGATTTGCTTTGGGATATCGGTCAATACATTTTGGATGCGGTCAGGTGCGAATTGTGTCCGTCTACTGCGTCGGCGGCTTACCAATCGATCCTAACATGCCAAACTTTCACCGGAATTCGGACCGACACTGCGGTCGCACAGGTTCGAAATAGTTTTCCCAATAGTGTGTTGAGTTGTTCACTAATTGCGCCACCCGAATGAATGTTGAAATTTGACAGAAAATACAGATGTCCGATGCAATTTTGCGACTTAACCCTTTTGCTACGGCGGTCCCCGCCGCGGAGTGGCTCGCGTGGAACGGAGCTCCGTGCCGAAAGTGCGAACATTAAGCGCGTACAGTCTTTAACATTCGGAGCCAAGACTTTTGTCTCAAAAACGACTTTGTAACATTATAATTTTACTTTGTAATTTAAAATGGTTATACCACAATTTACAATATTTATATACATTTAATGCAGTTTTATCACTTACAGGTTTCGTTCCTATCTTCTGACGCATTCAAATTACGACTAACTATTATTATACATTCGAGTGCCAGAGGCCAATGGCAAAGCACTGTCGAAAGAAATAAACATTGCAATAGCGCTTGCAATTGTTTGCGAACTGAAAAAATCGAGTTGATAGCATCTGCCTTGATTTTTGGCCGGATTTTTGCCTGGATTTCTGTGAGAGATGCGGCGTTCGTGTATAAGCGGCGTTTTGTGGCGGGTGATTATAGTCACCCCTAGTAGCGAAAGGGTTAAACACAATCACAATTTGTTTTTTATCGCGCTATAGTTTTCTCCGTCTTCTGTCTCCTCTCACCTTACGCTAGATATTTGGTCTGCGAAAGAGATAAAAAACATCTAGAGAAGACAGAAGAACGACCGTATTCCAAACCGGACTACAGGTAAACTGGAAAACTGCGATCCAGATTTGGGTATTCCACCCCTCGCAGTCACATAACAGGTATTCCAAAGAAATATCATAAAACTTGATACGATCAATTTGGCATCAAAACTTCAAACCCGTTATCGCTAATTAACGCTCGATTTACATAATTGTAGTCCTTATATTGTTTTGGCGGTTTATATATAATATTTTAGTAAATATATTAAGTATGATTTATTTTTTAAATTGATTTTTTATGATACGACACAAGAATAATGTGGAAATGTGCATTGATCCGACTATTCAGTATAATGGGTTCAAATAGGGTGGGAAACCATTTTTTAGATATTTTTTATCTAACCTATCTTCTACATTTTGAAGGGTTTTCTTCTTTATAAATTCAATAAATCAATATTTAATGAGTAGTTCTTTGGGTCGCAGGGTATTCCCCGCTCTAACTTTTCAACGAACTATTCCAATTGGCCAAGGACGCTTATTACGTAGGCAAATACGATCTATTTATCGCCAGTTGCTAGAACGTTGGGTCGAAAAGTGTTATATAAATTATGAATGCCCGAAGTTTTGGGCCAAGAGTCGGGACTGCGAAGCGAATCGATAGCGCTAGTTATCTAACATATGACGCCCGGTAAAATACACGGTGTCCCAACGTTTCGAAACCGGAGGCGTCCGGAGGGATTTTTTGTTCTTTCGGGGGATTTTTTCTGGCCCCCCGAAAAAAAACCCGTCGATATCAATCCCCACACAACCGCCCGCCGCATACTTCAACCTTAATCAGGATACACAGCTCCACCTGTGTCCGAAAAGCGTACTAGTTAGCCCTGGCCCAGCTATCGATTTGACTCGGCAGTTCATTTTAGGCCGTCGGTTTAATTTTTTTTTCATTTTTTCTTCTTCGCCTTCAAAGCGGGACAAAGCGAGAGGCCTTAAAACTGGAATTGCCGGAGGGGTAAAGGTGGAAAAGCGGCGACGCCAACTAGCCTTTTATCTCGCCTAGGTTTTAATCGTTTCGGCCCCGGTCAGCGAAACGACCTCTATTTGAAACTGGGGCTTTTCGTGCTTATAAGCGCAAATTCACTTGACGGAAAAAAAGAACTACGGCGCGCGAATATTGCGCGAAGTCGGGCCGCAGTACAAATCTCGAAACAAATGAATAGGTAACGAATTTACTGTACGGGGATCTTATGGTTTGTTTGGACATCAGCATAACCGGTTTCGATTTCTTGGATGCCGTTAGGTGCTTAGCTAAGAACGCGTACACCTGATGGGACGGGGACTAGTGCCCCTGACGAAGATTCGCGGGGAGAATCCGATGGCAAGAATGAGCCCACGGTGAAGAGAAAAGAGACAGGAAAGAGAATGTTTGAAGTGTTGAATGAAGAAGATTGAATACCCCGTGGTTCATGACGTTTCTTAACTAAATATAGATCGATATATTGTCGATTATAAATATTCTACAATAATTATCTAAGATATGTAAAAAAATATTTTTTATGTATATGAACTATATCGTCTCTCTCTCTCTCTCTCTCTCTCTCTCTCTCTCTCTCTCTCTCTCCGCCTTACCAATCGGCGCTTGTTTCTATCTACGACGGTGGATTTGAGTGTCTGGTATTATGGGGTTTCTTGAATTTCGAAAGGTCCCCTGATTTTTATCAACTCGGAATTGCGAGTTCTCTTAGTCCGTATCGTATAATCCGGAATTATTTTTTTTCATTCCGAAAGGCGTCCACGCGTCCTCATACCTGCCGGCATGTATCGACCGATGTCCCGAAAGCCTACGGAGGCAATCCTCGGGCACGGATTGGAGGGAGGAGCGGTCGGGGCACGAAATTGAAATCATCCCCAGCTTCCGTTCCCCCCTTCGGTGGTTCCAACTTCGTCGGCTTTTCGCCCGTGTCTCGGGGACTTAATCCTCGGGGACTAATGCTGGTCTCTCGGGACACGTGGGGATGGGGATCGTTTCTCCTGCTGCTCGCTCAATTTGACAGATAAACCGATAAATACAATGGGACATGTACTCCCCATTTTGATGCTAAATTATTCGCGGTCATATTAGTGGATTATCGGAAACTAACATTCTACGTGTTTTAAGTAATTAATCCGTATCTCAAATTGTGTAGTATAAACGTTGAAGAACACGTGATATACTGTAACAAGTATCCTCCAGAAATTTATAATTAAAATATAAATATCCTTCTTTAAAAATATAGAGTGCTCATGCCTCCTTCACACTACGATGTCCTAATGTTTATTTTAATGACATACCTATCCCAACCCAGCAGCAGTTCGCTACCTTGGGCTCCGTCAGAACAAACTACTTATGTGGACGCCCCATACTCGTTTGAAATGACTAGATTTAAACCGCAAATTCGGACTCTTGAGACCTCTACTGAAAACAACTTAAGAACTTACCATAGTCAACAAGTTGACCGTATACAAAACTATAATATATTGAAACCGACGTGGACATACGGCGTCGTCTATGGGGATCCACCAAGACATCCAACGCTGCTCGTATCAGGAGATTCCAATAGCATAGAGTATATTTCTAACCATCCTGAATGCTCCCTGGTATGTTTCCAATCACACTCTTCATAATGGCCTCGACATACCTAGAGTGAACCAAGTTATAAAATCCCGGTTTCCCAAATTTCATTCAACCCAATCCTCTAAGTGGACACAAAGTACGCACGATTAAAAACGATCACTAAGGTATTGTGAATACAAAACTACATTATTACATAAAACAATATAACTCATTAAAAAAGAGCTGAAAGTTAGCAGCGGTTTGCACTACGTCCACGCGGCACTATATCTGAAAGAGAAAAACTGAAGGCTCAGATAATAAAAGCGTTGCCACATAAAGATGAATAATCATTAGCAATTACTCGTTTCACGGTCAATTAGCTCGGCGATTGTAATTGTTGTATGGAACCTACATTCGGGAAAATGAATAATTAAACAAATTTATCTGTTTATTCCAATATTTTTCTTAGCATAACTAACTACTACATAGTATTACCTTCAGCCCTCCAGCACTTTATGTGGTTATGTACAGGATTCCTACACAATTACTTCGCTTGGCTAGCCATTTGAAATATGATCAGAGAATACCGTAACTGAACTTTCGGATTTTGTCCGCTCTTGAATAGAACTACAGTTTCGTATGACTGACGGCGTTGGAACTTATTTGCCCGCCTGTTAGTATCACTAGAAACAGAATATGTGTAGATAACGAGTGGGATAACCAGCCGACAGTTCGGTATTGACGGCCCAATTATGAACAAATATGTTCCAAATCGGTTTTTCCCTACGAAATTGATTCTTGTTACTCGTGGCGTGTATGACCTTTTCGCTGACAGAAGTATTCTTTTGCTTATTTACCGCTTGTTATTTTTTAATGAACCGTCACGGATATTCAATCATACACTACCTTGTTGTTTCCTTCTCCGTTGTCAGTCATTTGTAGTTCGTAACTTAATTAAATTTCGCTTCAATTTTTCTTCAATATAATATTTTATAATAGTTTACGATTATAATTTTATTTTTTTTACGATGTCGTATTTTCTTTTAAATATAACAAGGATATTTAAACGAAGGTCCTTTCAAATACGGCTACAGTGGCCAATTACCGTGCACTCCGGTTAAATTAATCCTACTTATATCGAAGCTTTGTCAAATACCCTGTAAAAATCGAACATTTTGCAAACATCTCATTATATTTGAAAACCAAAGACATTAATTATTCGCATGTTTTAAAATTTCAGATAAATTATAAACGCTCCCGAACCATTTTTTTCAGGCAAATGTCATTCGTCTGAGTATAATAAATTCCATAAATTCGTTCGGAATATATTCTGTAATTAGAAAACAAGGCTGGCCATTTGTCAAAAAACCCCGTTGCGTTTATCACCTGATACATATTAACCTGAATCAATATTTATTCGGAATGCAAAAAGGGTAAAATGCTTAAACTAGTTATACTTTTCAACCCAAAGTTTTAATCCGGCGCTTTTAATCCAGATTATATTTCCATCTCACAGAACACGGATTATAGCTACTCTTTGAAATTGCACTCTATTGGGGTATAAGGAGGGGTGGGGAATTATACTAATTTTTCCCCCCAATCAGATTTTAAAGCGCAAACAGATCAAAGCAAGTCCTTGCCCAGTAATCAAGTCCTGCTTACCGAACCTGGTCTAGCCCATCCGTCTTATCCAGCTTTTATTGTCGCCAATAAGCGTTCAGTTTGAGACGATAAAATAGGGATTCTTTTTCTATCCGCATAATAAATATAACAATTTATTGTACTCAAGTTATTTACAAACTTAATATTGAAATCCTCCCATTTCCTTTAAATTTAAATTGCGGTCGGGATGTTTACGACGCAGGCTATGCGAGTGTACTAAGTTAAAAAACGCGCTACTTAATTCCATCGAATTTATATTCTTAAAATTACATTATAAACTGCTTGCTCTTTAGGTGTAAATCAAGGTTGATAAATAATCTAACATAGGTTAGTTTATAGGGGAATTCAAACTTTCTCGAACACGGAACCCTTAGAACTCTAAGGTTTTCTGCGGGGAATCCCATATACCTTAAAATTATATTTAAAATTGATGAATATATTATAGGTACTTAATGTAAAGATAATAAAAGAAAATTGTTTTCTTATTCAAAAATGGTAAAAAAATAATGTGATTTACGCATTGTAAGTAACTCGTGCTCCAGATATCACCTACCCTTTATTATATTTAGTGACTGGGGTCTGTTCGCATTTTTTATATTAATAAGCACTAGTCAACTAGAGGGAGTGCTTTAAAATTTTTTTCGAATTTTAATTTTGACTCGTAGAACACAGTTTGATATCCTCTGGTTGACGGCCATTGGGCTAAAGTAGGTGAGAAGTGGAAGGTGGAGGTGGATCGAGAAACTGCGCTGTGAAATGTCAGCCATTGAGCGAATGGATGCGAACTGTAACGGAAATTAGTTCCTCTGGAGAACTTACAGCCCTCTGCCCAAAATACAAACACGGAAATTATTAATTGCTTTCAAATTTTCTGTTCCTGAAGCTCATAATTCTCATCATTCGATTTTGTGCAGGAGTACTTAAGTGCCTCATTTGAGGTCCACTGTTAACCGATTATGGGCCAAATCTGCGAATATATCGGTGAATAATTTTCAAATTTCAAGTGGTCGGCGAGAAAGCCTGAAACCGGTCTTGAATATTGCCAAACAACAGGTGGGATGAAATTTAAAGTCTTGCCGGAAAACGACACGCTCTGGCCGTTTTTTCAACACGAAAAAACAATGAAAATTAAAATCTCACTTTAAAAGGTGTCTAGGAAAGGACAATAACAACTTATAAAACTTCTAACCGAGAAGGGACAACTTGCAACACCGTATCTGCACAATTAATGCCCCGTTTAATTTATAGTAACATTTGTTAGCCCCGCGCGGTCTTCATTATTTTCAAACGAGGTCTAGCCCAGTTGCCAACTCTCGGCTATTTCGCTTAGCTGTAATTTTTAAAGCGGTCGTATTTGTTCATAGCCGCGAGCATAACAAACTCTAAATTACGCCGTGTAATGGAGACAGACGGTTTGTCGGGAACAGAAGGGTCAAAGAGAGTTAAAAAGGCGTTAAATTAATACATTCCCTCCTTATTTTAATTTCTCTATCTCACTCAACCTTCTTAAATTTCTCTTTTCTCTTTCCTCTAAATTGAATATAACATCGCATTCCAGCAATTCCTGTAACAGGAAATACGAGAATAAGATTTTAAAAATCGTTCTACCGCCCGTGTTCTCATCATCAACGTGTTTAATACAAAATGCGTACAGCAATTTGATGATGTTACAGAATTCAATAAAACAGTCGTTTTCATGTTAGGATCTCATTTTTTTTTATGTCAGATATTCATGTCACGGTTATTTTGGGCAGTTTTCATTCTTTTACGAAAAATTAATTTCAGTTTGACGACAGTTGCCATGAATCAGTCGAATATGAATTGGTTTTCAGTATAATTATTAGGAACAATAATAAATACGCGTAAATGCGGATACACAAACTATTTTGTTCGGCCGACTAGGCAAGCCTGGGCGAAGTTCATACCGTATTTTCGAAATGTTGTACAATTTGAAGGTTATCAAGATTGTTTTCTGGGCCTAAATAAAGAGGGGTCGTAAAGTCCGATATTAGCTTCCGACTTTTTCCAAGTTCATTAACATATACACGGAAGATCCGTTACATCGAATTTCTTTCGATGCCCGGCCGGTACGTGCGAATGGTTTGCTCTCAATACTGCCCGCCTACCGGTTCTTCAATCTTTACTAATAAAATAATTTATTCCTCTTCATCCCGGGCTCATTTTTACCGTATGTTTCTAAACGCGAATCTTCATAAGGGACACTTTACCGAGCAATGCACACTATTCCTTGTCCCACCACGTCGAGGCGTTTTTAACCACTGTCGTCCTTCACTCATCTCAGATATTTATTGTTGGACACAATGGACTTAAAATTGGTCTTAAATGGAATTTCAGTCTCCTAACAGCGATTTAGTCGACTCCTAACCTCCCGCCGGAAGTTCCAGTCGGCCTGAAACCTAGGATCGTAATTCTTTTGTCGGACTGTCGGTAACTTTGGAATGTCGATTTTTGAAATTTAATTTTTGACTATAATTTTTTTAAATTATATTAACGATTTGATAACGCGAATGTACTTTTGACGAAGAATCGGCCCATCGATGGCACTCCCGTTATACTGGACTCAATACGTGGCCGCAGGATTTGTCTGGAGAGCTGTCCGACCGAAGGATCGGAGTGCTATAGTTTTAAACGGAACGTACGGGCCTTACCAATTCATCATTGAATTTAGTAGGAGTCGGACGGCCGAACGTCGATAGCGGAAAATCGGAGACGGAGGAATGGCGTTTGGCGTCTGGACGGCCGGGGCGGTAAAATCAGAGGCGATGGGTGAAATGGGGGTGTGAGGGGCGTGAGTGGACCAGTGGAACAGGGACAGGCTAATTGCGGTCTCCGGGGCGGTGTTGGGGGGCCGCTCCTATATTGATCCCAATTGCTTGGCAACTGCCTTCCAGGCGGCTCGCCCCACGTGTCGCCCTCCGGGCCGCAGTTCCGCGTTGACCGCCCCACCACTCGAGACATCTGGCCGAAACTTATCTTCTGAGTACTTTTTTTTACCTCTTATTTTTCTACAATCAACTATATAGTTATAGGTACAAATGTTGAATGTACTTTTGTTTTGTTTATTCACGTGAATGTCTCGGTGAAAGAGACCGCCCAATGATGGTACTTTTGACACATGAACAGTTTACGGCTTCGGACTAAGGACATCTCTAGTGGCGTTTAAGCCGACGCGGGGAGGGGATAATGGATGGGAAAGAGAGGAAAGGGACTGAACGAGTGGATTAGGATGAGGAGAAAGGCGGGAGTGGAACTTCGGGAACCGGGATTTTGCGACTTCCTCGACTGTTGCTATGTTGAGGTTATGGTGGATTGTTCGGTTAGAAACATACCGTGGAGCATTAAGGATGGTGCGAAGGACTTTTGATTGATATCCCTGGATGCGAGCGATGTTGGATGTCTTGGTGGAACCCCAAGTTCTATACCGTATGTCCATGTCGGTTTTAGTATCGCTTTATATATTGTCAGTTTGTTACTTAAGGTCAATTTTGATATCCGTTTTAGTAATTGTCTAAGAAGTCCAAAATTTAGGTTTAAGTGGATTCTTTTGAGTCGGGTTTGGGGATTCACGTGAGTCGTTAGTCCAGGTGGAGCCCATCCGAGTAGAATCCATTACAAAATAAATTAATATCCGTAGAGGTGTCGTATTAGTTTTTTTAGTTGATCCTGTCTTCTGGTTGGCATACGTGAAGGTTTTGCATTCGAGATTGCCCAGCTACTCCGGCCCACTATCGAAAGACAACGCCAACGCCTCCACGTGGAGGGACAGGGATAGTGTGCTTTACTCGGAAACGCTTTCCTTCGTTTTTCCCCAACGACAATGCGCGGCGAGATGAATGAGCCCACGATTAATAACCGCATATTAGTTCAGAATATAAGCTTAATGAATCGGTCGCCAGGTGGTATTGAGAATAAGGCCACCCGGGAAAGGGAATGAACTCAACAAAAATCATAATTCTCGATAAACCGAAGAACCGAGTTTGTACATTAAATAACATCTTTCATTTACCTTTATATATCTTTCAGCAATCCGCCATCTGAGCAAACAATGCGGTACTGACAGACAAACGCCGCTAGGTATTTTAATTAATTAAAACTGTCTGAGGAAATCGAGATGCTAATACTGAAGAAAATGTCTGTGTTGGCCGGAACTGGTCCTCGTTGTCGATGAAAAAACTAGCGCCCCGAATTCCTGTATTCTTCCCGGATTTCAATTAGTATTTAACGAATATTACGACAATAGAATTTAGAACCATCGTAACAAATACATTGGACGAAAATATGTTGGGCATTTACTGAATTATTTATTTCAAAACCATGGTTCCAACACCACTCGCGTTTTAACCATTTTCACTTATTTAAGTTTTCCCCAAAACTACTACCGTACAAGAGTATTTTGACTGGATGACTCCTCCATTTTGTTCTCATCATTCATAATATCACTAAATATAATATAAAATTTTAATCGTAATTTAATTAAAATGGAAGAAAATACGTATATGTAAATATGATTGTGTTACGCAATACAGCGTTACAAAAATTAGTAACCACCTAGTAATAATTGAATGTTTGGTCTATTTTGGAATCTTTGTGATTATGATTGCACAACGTTATCGCATTGTCACTTTGTGGTAGTAAAATGATAGCGACACTGTCAGTTGTTTCTCCACGTTTTACGTTCCCATTATTTGTGTGTTTATTCAACGAGGTAATTGAACGAAAGAGAAGCAGTTTTCGATATCGCCACTCGAAAGTACTTTGCACTTTTATTGAAGCAACTTAAAAAACCGCGGAAATATTCTGTTTACGCTTCCAGTATTACAGGAATATAACCTATTAAACTTTTTCTATGACGTCTCAGCCATCGATGGTTCGAGCGCTTACCGGTGTCATTAGAATTCATGTAACTCCAACTCAGAATTTGATTCGGTACGGTTGGTTAACTCGAACAGAAAAGTTTCTGTCCCGTTTGACCCAACAGTTCGGTCATTTGGAACGAATTTCTTCCTTTATATTGTCGTTTTGTACGTTTTATTGTTTGTGTTTTTTCATCTGCCATTATTAAAATTAAGGTGATTTCTTTCTATCCGATATTTAATGATGGATAAAACAATAAGTTAGGAATGCCTGGTGATGCATCCCATCACTTGAGTTACGTACCTAGTTTATTATTCCTGATTTATTTTCATTTCGATAACTTTACTGGTAATTAAGATAAAGCAAATAAGCGTTTTCATAATTTAAGCGCCAATCGTTGGATATCTTAATTAGCCAGTTGAAACGCGCCATTAGAAGCGCACTTTAGACTATATAGTTATTCTATTTCTCTTATCCGTCCTATTATAAACTGTCTATATCGCTTCGACGCATTCGAGGATTTCATCTTTCTGACGATCAAAAAAGCGTTGTCCTTAGTTGAATTCATATTGCGCCTTTTTAATGGCCGGATAATCTTCAATATTCTACAATGTTTAGGTTCAAATTATTTTTTATGTCGTTTTTTGATTAATTCTTTTTTTTAATTAATGTTTCGGACGGGTACTTTATCGTATACCATAACAATAACTAATATTTGATATGGGGAAAATCCGAAGCCGATCTGAAAGTCGATAAAATTAATTACCTTATAATTATTACCTATAATGCGTGATATTTCGTATGAGTTGCGGTAAAGAATAACAACAATTTTATAATTTATTACTCGTGTACAGATAATATGGGAAAAGTGTTCCATAACTAATTTATTTTGTTTTAATTTAAGGAGTTTATTTTGGGGTCTACAAGAGTTCAGGATACCGCCAGTCTTTCCATTATCTCTCTTCTCCACTCTTTGGTCTTAAACTAAACCGCCATTAGAATTCCGGCAGTTATATTGTGTGGTTCTTTTTTCCTGATATAATATACTGTTTTAAAATTCTTAAAGTTGTTTGGGTACATTTTAAGAGTAATATGCTAAAATTCATATTAGGGCTTTTTTTTATTATTCTGATTGAAGTGAAAATCCTCAAAAAAAAAAACGTACTACAGATGTTCGGCGAAATAACTATAAATAAATTGCGAAACCCGACTGGAGCCCGAAAATCGCACAAGTTCTGAAATAGATCCTTCCCTTAACACCATTTTAATATCGCTTTCTTTTGTTAAGGCGTATTGAGAGGGTTAAATATGTGGCGGAGACGCTTTGTGTGTTCATTTTGTGTTATATTTTTTTGCCCTTAGTTCTCTATATTTTCTTTTAAGTCCAAATCTTTGCCAATTTTTCTTCTATATTTTCTTTGCACAGGGCAAACTTTTCAAAAGCGCCAGTCACGCAACTCGGTAGTGTGGGTTCTCTATTTGGCATACCAACTGAAACCCTTGTTTGGCCGCTGATATATCCAAGCATTGCCTTTTCTACCTCTGTGGATTTCTTTTTACTTATAAAATGATTCCAATGTACTGGTAAGAGGAGGTGAAATTGTTGTTTTAGTATTTGAAACGGGCTTGGGTCAGGAGTAGCGTGATGGGCGAGATAGTAACGCGTTACTTGCACGTGCACACTCAAAACCAGGTGGAGCCAGCGGTTGAAGGGTGGTGAGGAGTGTGGAAGGGATGTGGATGGAGGCTGCAGTAGACAGCTCTAATGGAACACAATGGTTCCGATTTCGAGCCGCCCACTGTGGCGGTGACGTTGAACGAGACGGTTTTCTAAAAGTGTCGTAACGAAACGCGGAACGGGGCAAACAATCCGTGTGAGGTGACGTACATAAGCTTTTCGGCGGCTAACCGATAAACAGAAACTATCCCCGAAAAAAGAGGCCAAGAGCCGAAGAGAGTAACACGTTCGAATAAATTACCTACCGAAGTAAGATAAATTACGTGTACAAATATATTGCGACATCTTAGAATGGATTTAGATGAAGCCGTTTCAGGTGTTTTCACAGTTATGAAGAATGTTCTAGTGGTCGATTTTGAGGGCGTCCTCCGCGTATTTTGATACACGAAGAAGAGAAAGCGAAATCATGAAATATGGACTAATATCCTATAGTTGTTATAAGAACGAAAGGAAATACGAGGACTAGTGTTTTCTCATCCTAAATCCCCGATAAAGGAGTTAGGCTCGTTGGTGTTGGGCAATATTAAGCGAGGGCCATAAAACAACGCGACGAGTGTGCATGCATTGGAATGAAGAAATTAACGCTTTTATTACGAGCAAGTATTACAGGCTAACCCATTTTGAAAATGAGATGAACCACTGAGCCTAATACCCGCTGTGAGTAAATTTGATAAAAATACAAGTTTTTGTGGCATAAAAAGGAATTAAAATTGAAAAAAACTATAGGGGGTAGATAAGCTCGCGTACCTGTGAAGGAAGGCCACGGATTTTATAAGCCGTGAAAATCATTAGGAGCCGGTTGGATTGACACGAGGTGAACAAAAAGCTCTCCGCTTCCAGGTACTCAAACATATTTGGAAAATATTAAACAGGCCGTATTTTTAAATCGCCGATAAATATCACTTCTCATCTCGATCGGGATTAATATATTTAATACTTTCATGACTTCAATTCCAAGTGTTTTAATTTCTTAAGAAATGATAAAGAGGGCATATGAGGCAGTTCACACGGAGTTTTACTTCTGAAGTCACATGGCCATCACTATTTCCCCCCTCCAGCAAAGCCAAAGTCCTTATTTATAAGCCGCCTAATTGCCGAAGTTCCAGTCCGGGATTGGAAAACTTCCCCAAGTGACCCCTTGCAACGAACATTTATTAAACATTTATTAATGAATATTTCATAATTAAAAATTCCTAACGTTCGCTTCGACCCCCCAGTGAATATTACTGGGCATATTTATATTTATTACTCTGCTGGGGATAAAAGAGAAATAAATAAATTTGTCCGTGGTATCCGGCTCGACTCAAAAGAAGAGACACACCGTAAATTAGGAGTATTACTGAAACGGACATCAAAATTTACCTGAGCCAACAAACTCACAATCTATCTATAAAGCAATATTGAAACCGAGATGGACATGCGGCATTTAACTATGGGGTTCCACAAAGACATCCAACATCGCTCGCATCCAGATATCCCAATCATAAGTCCTCCGAACCATCCTTAATGCACCCCAGTATTTTTCAGAGAACACTATTCAACACGACCTCAATATACGGAGAGTTGAATTTATAAAATCCCGGTCCCTAAAGATTCATTCCGATCACGCTCCTCATCCTAATTCACTCGTTGAATTAGTCTGTAGCCCGGATACACGTCAAAAGTGCCTTTATCGGAAGAAACAAGCAATATGAAAATTCCCGACGATCGCTTCTTTCGCCTCGCTAGCCCCAGTGAATATTATATTTTTGCGCGGGCCGTTATACCGTTTAGCCCCGACATAAAACGCCTAAAATTTTCCAGCGCCTCCGGGTTTCCTCAAATATTAATTCGAGAATATTCGAATCCAAGAATTATTATTGAGTCCGGGCAATTCTCAAGAACGCGTCATTCGAGGAGACTGTTTATTATATTGAATATCGCGCAAAAATTATCGAAGTAAGGGAGAATGCTCTTTTTGGTCGTATCAGGCCGGTACGTCCAATTACTCCATATATCTAGTAAATGCCTTATAAACTAACTACTATGCTTAATCAGACGTATGTATGTCATAATATGTTATATATTAAACATAACATATAACTATATTAAACATAATGTGTAATATATAAACATATTGTATCTGAGACTGTCAATCATAGGGGATCGAACCCTTATATATCGTGGATTGTTTGTGTGTGTTGTCGCAATAAAACCTGTAGAAGGAGCTTATCGGTTTTCTCTTTCTGAAATTGTTCGGTTTAATACGAAATAATTTATTGCCAATTCAGGGGGGCAAGCCCCCATATCGGCCTGTCGTTCGCAGCGGCACATGCAATACATTTATGTTAAAACATTTTAATAAAAATTACAATACTTTTCTTTAATTGTCTTTACAGTAAGTGCCTATAAAGTATTAACCTACTTTGAATATTGTTTGAATCTGTATATTTGTAAATTTGGGATGGGGTTCGGCGAAAAAACCTTTTAATTCTAAGATTCTGTTAGTTGACTTAGTTTGAAGACCACTGATCTACTTTATTACTTCATATTATGCATCAGAGAAAAACCGCTCGTCAGAAGGCCGAAACCGTCAGGAAAAACTCCAAATTCATGGTAGAAATTCTCAAATAAAATGTACCGATTTTAAGTGCTCGTGAGAGAACTATACGGTTCAATCTTACCATCCGTCTAGCCATAAACCAGCATCAAATCACGAAACAAACTCTTTCAATCTGCTTCTTGCTTATTAAGTGATTTCCTTACGTGAGGAGTCAAATATCCGTTTCCGAACACGCTGGGAACGAGCTGCAGTGCGGATAATGAGGATAACCGTCTCTGAAGTGACCCTACATCCACCACCAATCCCGCTATTCTCTCCATTCAAAAGCCGCGCGGGGGCGAGCAATTTGTTTTACACTTAACGCGTTAAATCCTCTTGAATCTTTTTTTTGGAATAAGTGGCCTGGTTTTGGGCCGGCGGCGAAAAGGGAAACCGAGAAAAGATGGGATATTTGAAAAGAACAGTTCGCGGGTTGCGGTTTTGGCTGGGATCTCCCCTCTTTCAAACCTTCCTCCACTTCCGGAAGGATCTACCTGTACATACTGTCTCTTCGTTTCATTCTCCGCGGAAATGGTACACAGTCTAGGAAATTTTATGTTGGTCGGATACAAAATCATGCCGTTCAGTCTGAGCAAGGCCGGTTTTGTCTATAGAACACCGTCGTCTGTAGAATTCCGTTAGTAACTTATCGTATATTTATTTTATACGCTGCAGATTCCTCTGGTGATGCTTTTGGTTTTCCTGATTTTATTATACATTGTTTTTCTGTTTTGTTCCTTTTGTCCTACCCTTTAAAGATGGGATTGTATTTATTATCACCTAAATCTTTATTGATTCCTTGCTTCGTTTGGTTAAGTTGTATTTATTAGGGGCGTAAATGTGACATTAATTGGGGGCTTTAATTTTTATATCTAATAATGTTATATTTGTTTCTATTGATGTTTTACCTCGAATTATATATTCCATAGTTCTGGAATATATTATTATTATGCGTAAAATGTATTTTATGTAGGGATTTTTAATTATAAGAAATGTCGACAGGCGGTGAAGTAGGGAAGGGAGAGCTCCTCACATTTTGGGCGGTCGTTCCTACCAGAGTACTAGAGTGGGCTTGGGGGGGTTATTTGAGACATTTTTAATTTTTTTTCCTTTTTTGAAGTCCGCCTTGGGCCACGTCAGATATTTGGTTAAGTGGGGCCCTTTGTAATCTATATATCTGCTAGGGCGGGGGCGTCCTGAGGACAATGGAGGTGTTACAATGGGAACCTCTGAGATAAGAGGGCTCTCGCCACAGTTACACATTACCGATACCACTCCAAGGGGCCTCTGGAAGGGGCCACCCCCACCCTCCCATTTTTTCGGGCGCCTTAAAAGGAAGGTTCAAACTTTTTAGGCGGTCCAATAGAATTAAGAAAAAGTTGATGGACAGAATTAAATTAACATAAAAATAATGATTTCTAATTCTGTAGAATTGAAAATATAGCTTGGATAGGGACTATTCTTAAAATATTGTTAACGAAGCGTATTTATATTTAGACCAGGGTGTGACCGACCATTCAAACGCCAACTGCCTTTTCTTCGAGTTTAGAGCTCTCTAAAATACTCTACAAGGAAACAATTCACAGGGCCCCCTCGGCAGTCACAAATTACCGATGCAACTCCAAGGGGACTCGATCCCCTTTCTTTTGTTTCCACCCGAAAGGGAAGGAGAGAAACTTCAATTTTCAGAAGCCGAAGAATTATTAAGGGATTCCACGGCTATCCCCAACCGTCTTTACGTTCAGAATAATATCTGTATTCGTAACAAGAAAATGCCGAACACGAAACCACTTTAATTGATGTCGGCCGTGGTAAAACTGGAAACGCGATCGAACGCCGGATTGGTTGACTCGAGCCTATAATGTCGGAATGTGGGTTTTGCAACGGCGAGTTTTGATTTTCCGTTTGCGAATATTTACTGAAATCGCGTTCCGTTTTAATATTTCAGAGACGCGTGTAAATTGGATCGTCCCTCTCGATTTTTATTGTAGGCCTTCAAACACGGCCGCATATTTTAGCTGGGAGTAAATTTCATAAACCGCGCTAATATTATCTCCCTTCCGCCGTCGTTTTATTATATTTCCTGTTTAAAAAAGAAATAATGGTCCCGAGGTTTCAGTAAATATTCGAAGTGCCCGCCTTTCGTTTCCGTTCGAGTTATTAACCCCCCCACCATCCGGTGAAATAAAATCGAAGATCCGTCGTTCAAAACCAGAACGACCTTCCTTTGGTTCCTTTAAAACCTTTTATTACATTAAAAGAGCGAAGGTTTCATTGACCAGAACGAGAATTATCACGATGTAAGTTCCGGTAGGAACGCGTAATACGGTGGGAAGAACCACGGCCGGCACCGGTTGACTCCAATTTTCCTGTGATTCGAAACTCCCGAGCGGGCTCCACTGAAAGGGTTTTACCCTTTTCTTCCGGGGCCCTCTCGGTGTTGTCCGCTTCCGACGTTTCGGAACCCTTACCGGTTCCATCATCCGGGTCTGACCCAAGATTAGATTAACTTGGGATCCTCTGTATACCCCAAGGTGGGGTGTCGTTAATCCTCTTGGGATTTTGACTCGTTTGATCCCGTATTACCGGAAACCATCCCCATACCGGATGTTATACCCTATATCTCTATAAATTATTTTTGTTTTTCTATATTGCTGTTGCCCTCCCTTATAATAATGTTGTAATAAGCTAATTTCCCTCAACTGGATTTTTGTTCTTTCGATCTCAATTGTGTGACCTGTTACGGAGGATTTAGTTAGTTGATTCAGTTTTATGTTTCTTTTGTGTTCTGCTATTCTGGTTGAAATTCGTCTGCCTGTTTACCCGATGTAACATATACCACAATTGCGGGGGATCATGTGATCACATTGTGGTGAATGTGTTGTTTTTCTTCCACCGTATTTTTGAGATGCGGTCTATGACTACTCTAACGTAAAGGAGCAATGTTGTTAATCTCAATTCTGTAACTGGCCGTTCCGGGGGTGCGCTTTATAGGTTTTTGTAAATATAATGCGAGATTTTGAGCGCTAGGTTCTTTTTTTTCGACGTTGCTTATATAGCGCAATTGGCAGCTTACGTCCGTTTTGTGATGCAGAGGGAGCGGTTCCTTATACCTGCGATCACTACGATCCCTACTAACATCCGACATTAAGTCGGGCATTAAATGTTTATTTGAAAAATCGATGGACGAGAAGAAAACTCAACATAACATATACGATAAGTGATGTAAGCAATATTGCTCATCCCCACCTAGTCTGTGATGTACACGCCAAGTAAGGAAAAAATCCTGCATTACTTTTGCAACAGCCTTGTACTTGAATCATAGCTCGGTTCGTATTAGTTTAATCGAACCGCGATAAGGAGTTGCGTGCGAACACAAAACTGTAACCGAATAAAAACACGAGCAATATTTGTCGACCGAGCCGAAAGTTTTTCAACGTTTCAACGTAAGTATTTCCTTCGGATTTGTTTTTCATAAGTCCCGAAGTATGTTTACCTTCTTCCTGAAACTGGGACCACCTATCTCAAAACTCCATATTGGTATCTGGCACCGTAAATACATCCGATGACGATAATAATTACGAATGTTTTCCTTCTCCGATTTCACGCCCATTTTCCGTTATACCTCTTATTTCGGTGAGACAAGACGCTACGGTCCTATTTCAAATTCGACGGCCAGTTCTTACAAAATTATTTCCACCTTTCCGGCTTCAAGGTTTAACTCGAAATATGACACTGACATTGGAGGGGACATATCGCGTTTCAACGAATTCTTCATCAATATTGTCTAATATAATAAATATGCCTTATTACAATATCGTATGCATTCATTGAGTTTTACTACATTATAATGATAATTCTGTTTTAATTGTTTAAAAATTGAGTTCACGTTTCCCCAACTGAGTATTGTTCCCTAAAACAGAAGGTGGTACTTTCCTCCTAACTTTTTTACCGGGTACATTCAAATTCGGAATGATTTTGATGATGCTTTACCGGATGTTTTCAGTCTGATGCATTCTCACTGGGACGGAGTAATTCGATTTAATCGAGTTATTCCCAGTTTGGACATTTCCTAAAAAAAATTGAGTTTACCCTCTCACCCGCGCTAAATCCGAAGATTACTCAAGATTACTCACCCCGAACGATTCCCAGTAATTCAAACAGACCTATTTCAGTATTTGGCTTCCGGGCTCTCTGTCGGGGCCCTCTCGACCGCTTAGAAAAGTCAACAAATTTTACAGCCCTTTTTTGTTTTCTCGACGACTTTAATGAGTTTCCCCTCTCGAGAGTACTATTCGATTCACCCAATTGATTCCAGGATAATTTATAGACCATATTCTATTTCGGGTCTCTCTGATCATTTTCCTTTTGGCGATTACTGTTGTTTCGGCGGGCTATCCTACTCTGAGAGATTCCTAAGGTATAGCCATCCAATTTCAGTTTGGTTTTTCTCCCTCCGATTAATTAAGGAATTAATTACTACGAAATACTGTCCTACGAAAGGGGCTCTCTCCCAGGGAATTATTCTGTTCGTGTCATTGTGCCGTTTTATGTCCCCCAGTTCACATTAACAGCACCCTACATACAGATCAGACCCTTTCTCCCTCCACGAGTACTAAAGCATTGACGGTTCATGGGAGCTCCCAGATATGGGTCATGTCCAGAAGCTCCACAAAAGATGAATGTGTCCTATTATAGGCCGGATTTGAAAAGGAAAGCCTAGGGCACGCAGACGTATGGCTTTATGAGCATATTCCCGAACGTACAGAGATCTGTACATCTTTCCGCAGGAATATTGCTTACAACTCAAGTCACCGGTTACTAAAGTTTCATTTCCGTCTCACTTCTTATCCTGATTTACTCATTCATATACAGCGTAGAACTATGGGGATCAGCCTAGATATCCGACATCTCTCGCATCCAGAGATTCCTTCGAAGCATCCTTAATGCTCCCCGGTATGTTTCATATCGCACCATTTGCCACGATACAGCCGACGAATTTATAAAATCCCGATGTCTAAAGTTTCAGTCCCATCTCATTCCTCGTCCTAATTTACTCGTTGACTCTCTCTGCTCTAAAGGTTGATTGTACAACCTTTGTCTTGGATTGCCCAGCTTCCTCGGGAACTATCCATAGAAGCCAAGTCCGTTACGACTCTGTTCGAACTTCAATTACCCGCACCCGCCGGCCGTTAATATTGTCTCGAAGGGGCGCAATAAATGCCTACTAAGACAGACCTATCGATCGGTTATATAAGTATTACTACCGGTTGCATATCGGTACCATAGAATAAATTAGAATTTAACTCCGGAATGCATAAAAAAATCAAAAAATTGTTCCGTACGTTGATTTTAAATATAATGAGTTGGTTGCAACTTATCTTTAATCCCTACATTGTATTAACACCAGGTTATAAGTAGGGACAGTCACGTTTTAATATTAGCATATTGTGCTTTAAGATCAAAATTGCACGACCGCTGTGCATTGATCTGAAACATTTTGGATATCCATATATTGGATATAATATAATAATAATTAATAAGATTAATTATTTTAATAAATATTTTGCAACGTTATCATTTATTGTAAAAATTAATAAGTTTTGCTAAAACAGGGTGGTTCAAGTACGACATCGTTCATTTTTGTTAGTGCTATTATGTTGTTGATTTCAATTTTATCTATCTTCACACCGCAAATTATTGTAGCAAATCAGTTCTAAAATCAAACAAAACGATTTCTTTTAGCGGTAAAATATATGGTACTGTATATTTACCTGAAACCAAAAAATGAATCAATAATCGCAATTCAATTATCCATTTAATCCCTTTTTAAAACACTTACCTGTTTTTCGACCATCATCAGTAAGTAGTATTCGGTTTGTAATAGAATGAAGCCATACTAGGGGTGGTTTAAAGCTTATCCTATCGTTTGCCGACCCTAGCTCATGGCTGAAATCAATGGCGATTACAATGAAAATCGTCTCTACCCGCGTTGTGCCAAGCGGCGTCAATGAACTGGGATTTTTGAAACAAGAGATCTCACGTTCTGTTTCAATTAAAACTGCCGCCTCCTCTCCTCGCACCCCGGCCAATCCATTTTAATAAACTTAATTAAATTCCATTTGAAACGAACGAAATTTAAAATTTACGTTTTCCCCCTTCAAAAAGGGAGAGGGATTCTGCCGTAAGTTTCCCCGTTCATTTTTCAAAACGTATTTGGGTCTTTTCCGCAGCGAGTTTTTAACCGAAAATAGTTTAAAAATATACGTAAAATATTCATACAAATTTGAACAGGTAACGTGTCAAAACGAAACCTCCGCCTAGTCGGTGCTAAGTAGTAAATTCCGGCCAGTTTTCTTCTGTATCGTGCGTGATGCTTAATCTTTAATTCTTAATGGGCATAATCAACGCAACAATGGGAACTTAAAATTGAAGTTCAATTGTAATTCTATTCAATAGTGTGGGAATATCAAAACAATATTCTCCGGCATAACCCAAAAATAAGAATGGGATAGGAATTCAACGGGTAAATCCCCCATTATTCCGTTTATGCACACTATGGACCTGAGAAAAAAATTGTTATCATCATATTTATTATTAAGCACATTCCATAGGAATTGTACGTTCAGTTATGTCCAGTGCCGTCTAATGTTTATTCGTTTAGTTTTTCCGATTTAATTTAACTGGAAAGTTTTCAATAACTTTCTTCATGACGACCGCGCTCATCATTGATTGTGCGGAGTTCCAGTTTGTCCAGCTCGAACTGTACATATGAGCTGGGACCAGGGGTCTGTGTGCTCCCTGAAAATCTATTGTCCCCCTCTGAGTGAATATTATTATTATTATATATATATATATATATATATATATATATATATATATATATGTCAGTTGCAAAACATAAAGCATTGCAGTTAATTGAGATACGTTCCCAGTAAATTAAAATTCCGAAATTATTGAAACTATTTCTGGAGAATTGGAATAGATAATAGGGAAATAAGGCCGAGAAGAGGGATTAATTTTTTTTTAATCCTATCGTTTTGAAACAGATAACACATGTTACCCCTGCCGCAGTTTAAAGCCCCCGGGTAATTGAATACCCGGAGATTGACCGGTTGATTGGTTTTATTTATAAATCGCTCCGGATTAGCGCCGCCCAAATTATTCTATCGAATTTCAATTATCCAGAAATTAAGTTAATCCTTTTTATTGCCCTATCTCGGTGTAATAATTGCGGAACTTTCATAATAGTGCCAATAACTGAAGCCCGGTTTAAAACTACGTATAATTAAGGCAGCAGACTGAAATAAATATATGTGTTCGTACTGAAAAAACACTAGAACGAAGAACTGGGAGAACTGAAAACTGGAGACCGCTCGGGTGGCTTCATAACACAGTAATACGTGATCCCAGCGGAATTTAGTTAGTGATAGTGTATAACCAGATCGTGGTTCGGTGGTATAACCACCGATTATAGTGGTACAGTAAAGAGATTGTATCGAGTAGGATATATTATACCGGTAGGGTATATATATATTATATAAATAAAAATTATCAACAATTTGCCGATAAATTCCCGACCGAGTAGCATTCCCGAAATATTTCGAGCGCACTGTGTCTAACTGGGCGTGGAGGCGAAGTGTTTAGTGTGTTAGTATCGAAAGCGCCGTTCTACCTCTGTACTTTCCTCTCGGTTCATTTTTTGAAGACATATTTGCGTTGTTGGAAGGACAACAATTAACAAACAGACAATTCATTCCAACGGGCTAGTGTCTCGACAACCATGTTTTTTGGAGGGAATTATTAGATCACTGTACGAATATTTCCCTCTTTGTTGAGAAAATGAATGCTTCGTCACGTATTATTTTTATTGCGTGTAATATGATAGCAATATTATTAATACAATAAAGATATTACAAATGTAATTATCGAAATTAATGTGGTGCTGGCGGCGAATCTCTAAATTATCTAACCAATTGCAATGATGGTCCGAAGTGAAATAATCGAGATGAAAGTGTGCTATACGAAGGAGACAAATATACCAGATGAAAATACTAAATTTTTGTCTATTCGGAATAAGCCCCGGGCTATGACCGACTTGTCCTATTTCAATTTGCGGTTCGTCACGTCTGGGGCGTCGATATCGATCCGATCCTAATCTATTGCCGCGGCATTAAGTCGACGCCTCTGTGCCGGCTTCACATATTTCGGCATTCTATTTTTTACTTCCTACTTTCCGCCATATTTTTTCCAACCGATCGCTGGGCACGTCATAAAAAAAATACCTCGTAAAACGTCTTCCTTTTACCGTCGCCTTCATTTCTCCCGTCTCCAGGAAAACCCACGGCGGGAGCATGGGTTGTGAAATGATAATTTGATAGACGGGCTCAGATTTTTATATAAACGTCCATATAACTTGTCGAAACGTTTCCTCGAACGGTAAATTATGCAGTCAATCGAATAAATACTATTTTTAATTAAAAATGTGAATATTTTAAAATATATTAAATAAATTTATCCGATGTATATTCTAAATTCGATTCATCCTTACGTCTATAAGAACGAAAAGGTGTAATTTTTACTGCTACAGTTAATATAATATGCAATACGTTTTTCCCTATGAAATTAATAGAGCCTCCGAATTACATATGGGTAATGTAAAGTATGCTGTTATTAATAAAACATGACGGCAATAGGGAGATATAATGTAAATACGATTTATATTATAATAATGTCACGAGCCTAATTTTTATGGTTTTGTACATGTAGCCCGGTGCAGTGTTACAGTTAGAGGTAAAGTAGTGAACACTACTGTCCGTACCGATTTTGCTCTCGTTTATGTTCACAAAAACCAGTGGATGTCAAATGATCACCCCCACGACAGGTTATTCTGAAGCGGTCGTAACTTTTCATTCAACTGTAGATTAGTGTTGAGCAGGTTGAGAGAACATTATTTTCACCGACATCCATTACTCGTTGGTTCAATTTGTATAAGTGATTTTCTTTACCCGAGCTCTCAGCGTTTTCCGTTCCGTCGCTTTCACAGGGCAGTTCGATAAAGGACATCCCTCCCTCCCCGTGTCGTAATATTTGGCCGGGTCTTCTTCCGGTGGATTGGATAGACGAAATTCTTCAAACGAGGACGGAATATATGTTTTCCCCGCTCAGGTGGGCACTTAATAAAATGCGAACCAGCCTCGAGGAAATGAACACATGAAACGCCTGTCCGCCACGCAAGTTTGACAGCCTAAGAAATATTAGGTTTGCGCATTCCGTGGAATTGTATGCGTCGGCAGAAATGATTCGTTTCAATGTCAACCAGATTCTGCAAGGAAACGCTCCCGGGAATAAAACAAGGAGATTGGAAGGTCCTAACTAAATTGAATTGTATTGGTTTTTCTTTTCCTATTTCCCTGTAATGCTTCACTTTATTGTCCAATGAAAAAGAGAAGTTGTGTAACGACGATTTAAATTCTTTGCTTTAGTTTTCCGGTTTTTAGAACAAGGTTCAATTTATTCTTCAAACTGCCGAATTTTAATTGACTGTAACTCAAAGCTACTCATTAAACGTACGTCGGTTCGGATAGAGACCAGTAAAACTATCAACGGAACACGAAATAACTTTATTTCTCGAATTTATTCTAATAACGATCATACAGTATAACCTATATCTCTGTGTGATAGTATTTGCATTATTCTAAACCGGGGAATATATCAAAACAAAACGCATAACTGAAATTATCAGTAATTATTCATTCCGCAAATTAGGAGCTATTTTTCTGTGTAAACGTTTTATGACTGATTGTTACTCGACGGTTTAAAAATCCGACATATATGGTGAGATGTAACGGTTAGATCTCAAATTCTGTGCTCAACAGCATTCGTTCCAAAAGTCTTTCTTTAGTATATATAGGCTTGCATACTCTTTTAAAACGTCATATTTCAAGGTACGTTTTAGGGGCTGCAAGGAACAAATTCGGATCTTTTTTTGTGTCGGTTTCATTTTTTTTTACACGAAACTAGCAACACTCGGAAGCTGATGACGCCGTTTACTTTAAAGATAACAAATGTTACGTCCGATATCGGTGTTTTCAGGGCGGGGTAAAATGTAAATGTCACTCATTCATTTGCCAGCGATAAACCAACAGTGAATGTTGCAACAAAACGAACGACGCGATACGAACGAAGCTCGATCACTTATTTTCAGTGATTGGATGGAAACAAACCGGGCGAAAAAACTGAGGGGTACATAAAACAAAATAGCTGGATTCAAAAATAGCTGCAACAAAAATTTACTCTTTTTTCCACCATTCGCATCCGGCACGAGCGATGCGTGTTCAACTATAAGACGGAATTCCGGAGAAACGCCGGGGAAAATTAGGCCGGCTATTCCTCCAATTTTTCAATAAGGGAAGCTCCGCAACTTCAATAAGTGGGGCTCGAAACCGCGTACTTTCGGAGGGGGGGGGGAGTCGTTGTCCAGACTAATGTGTTCTATAGACTTCATTTTATAGGTTTTTAATTGGCTGAAATAGGCTGAAGTACAATACAGTACAGTATTTTTCAAATACTCCAGGAAATTATATGTTATTTTCGGTAAGAAAGAGATTACAATTTGAAATTGCAGATGAAACTGTTGGTTTATTTGAAAGGGAGAATAAAAAAATGCTACATGTAAAGGCTGAGTACGATACTAAGAATGAACTAATGATAATGAAATCTACACTTTGTTAGCGGATCAAAGAGAAAGAAATATCTAAGGTCCTGGGTTTCGTCAGCAGCTATTAAAAAAACAAATATAATTCAGTAACACAAATCATACAATATCAGATCTTACCACGAGAAGCCGGGAGAAGAGACTGGTCCGAACTCCCCCTTCCCAACGGACGGACGGGGTCTAAGGCTCTAAGCCTGCTAAAACTACATTATTTCTTGTACTTAAAACTGTTACTAGTGCAGCTAACCGGTTGTTAAATTATCCAATAACTTGACTTCCCGTTGACAATCCACATAATGCCCGTTGTTACGTCCCGTCAATGTAAAATCCCTAGGAAATAGTAAATTGTATATTGCACAACGTAATGTAACTCATAAGGTTCCAGTGATCTGATCGGTCTTCCTTTTTTCCTTAGTGCCCGGTTGAACCGTCGCGTTTAGAACCCCGTCACCGAAATTCCGCCCATACCGTGTGAATAGGCATTGTGAAAATAACCCGATTACCCTTTATGTTTGGCGCAACACCGCCCCGTGTTTAAGTTCGGTCGTCAGGTTAATTGGTTTCGTTTGCAGAGTCATTCAGTGGTCCGCAGTTTCCATAATACCATTTCGAGAGATGGCGGCGCCGGCGATCTAAATTTTGGATGTTTAATCTATTCAACTTGTTTATATTATTTGCTCCGGAGCGTCGATTTTTCATGCATGAACAATTCTCAGCTTTACTCGGTTCGCGGTAATGTTTCACCTCTGTTCCGTTCATTATCGAAAGGCCCGTATAAACGAGGACAGTTATTTTAAAAACAAAATAGCACTTTTGTAGTATGTTTGAATTTGGAAAATGATCAGCCCCTCATTACGGTCAATGTATAGTGACTTACCTCATTAATTTAATTGTGTACTCAGCGTACTGACGTTTGTTTCCAGTCTTTAATATCATACACAGCACATAACTTTTTGTGACCTTGCGACGCGTTTTGACCTTTAAGAAAATAAAATCGCAAATTATGACGATTGAGTTTGTTTCACCACATTTCAATTGGTGTAAAACGGACACTATCAAACAGATTGGGGTAAGTCCTACTGAATGTTTCATAGAGTACCAAGTAATAACATATCACCTTATCGGTTCGAAGATGTAAACATGCAGAAAAATACAAATAACACCATCTATCGGTGAAATCCACACCTACTTAGCTCCCAGCCCAATAAATACTCCATACTCAAAATAGACATAAACTTAATTTTGTGTAACTGAACATGGAGGGAATTCGGTCGACGGGCTATTTGGAAGCAAAACTCCCCCGTGATACTCAACGAGAAACCTAAAGTGCAAAAGCAAATGTCTTAAACAATAATCGGTCACCGAAATATTGTGTAGGATCGAACACTGTCTAGAGTGACACGGCGTTATTGTATTCGATTCTCCGTTGGATGGACCAAATTTTAACTGATAACCATTACATTCGCTCCAACGTGCTGCATAGATTGTAATTAGGTAGTTTGGTCCTGAATAATTGCAATATATAAGTTGAAAGTTATACCAACCCGTTTATAATGAGTGGGGGATAAATCGTTTATTGAAATTCGGAAGTCGCCGGCGATAAAAGGTCCGACGGTTAGAATCGTGCAGAGAACAACGCATCCGGCTCCAGAATTTTCCTTATTCAATAATTTAGGACCGTTATCTATAGAGTTACAAATTGGTTACGGGATTCGTTCTCGTCGGAGCAAAACATTATAATTGAATACCGACTACTGTAACGGGATAAATTGGTGGCAAAGAGGAAATTGACTTATTCGTAGGAAGCATGTTCGAAATTAGGTATCGTGCGGTAGGGGAAGCGGCGACGTCTGGTTTTAAAACGTTTATCAAAACGGAGGAGGGGACTAATTGAAAGGGCACTTGTCTCCCGCTGAGTCCGCTCTATTCAAACCGGTTAGAAGATACTCCTCGACAAGCCCTTTCTACCCGGATTTTCTCATCGATTCCCTATTATTACTTTACGCGTTGTTAACACCGACCTTTTGCCCGACGCTGTCCACCCCAATTATCGATTGAGAAAGGAAACAAAAGAAGAAAGAAAACGTGGAGCAGTTTCTGCCGTTCCAGTTTGTTCATCGTCACATTATTGGACGAGAAATACAATATTAATTGAAGGGTGTTTCTTTGGAGGCGCGTGCCTCGGTTTCTGCGTCGGACGACGTTAGTTGCCTCGACCTATACGCTATTCGGCATTTCACCATCGACATAGACATCCGATGATGAGCGCAACTAAGAGCCAGCAAACAAACAATCGAGTATTCGACAATTCGAGATTCAGAAAAACAACTTCAGTTGGGATACAATATCATAAGAGATAAGAGTTCCCAGTAAAACGGGAGCAAATAAGATTTCTGGGGCTATAAGGTTCTGGTGAAATATCTAAAACTAGGAATTTCGAAAGAAAACAAGCGATCCATGGTAAACCCTTCGACCGATAAGACACGAAACAATACCGCTAATTAAAACACGAGCATGACTCGAGAAACTCACGCATTGGTATTTACTAACCAAAATAGGCAAACCAACAGGCACTAAGTGCAAAGTACAGTTACCGATAGCGCACATCTCCACAGTATACAGCAAATGAATGGATTATTTTAAATGTTCAGCCTGAGATAAAAATATAAATTCATAATTCTTATAACTTAATTTATGTATGGTGAGATAGCATTTTTTATTAGTAAGCTCCCTTAAATGGATATAATGTACAAGATATTTACAAAAGTTAGATACCATATTTGGATTTTCAAGTTCTAGTAGGAAGGTAAAGTAACGGAACAGTATTTCTGCTCGAGAATGCCGCAAAAATAGAAAACTAAGACCATGCCAAATGAAAAACATGCCACTATTTTAAATAATTTGCCGCAAAATATTTTAAATTACCAAATTTTCTAAAACAGACGTAGTCGAAAGAATTTAGATATGTTGACTCTGGATTGTGGAAAAAAGGGATTCCTAAACCTAAAGTCTTTATTCTCCACGTTTTATTCTCCTGTCCTATCTACTGAGATCGTTCCAAACTTTCCAGCATCGGTGTTTTTACCTTTGAAATGTTAACATTAATTGCCGGGATGTGGTGCAAAATAAGCAAATAATAAGAAAAAGGAGCGGGATTAAAAAACAAATGAGGGCCAGCTACAATGCTGGCTAGGGCGATAACCGTTATCTTATCGGCTTTCGGATAAAAATCGAACGTTCGGCGGCGAAATTTACCGGCCGCGCACGAATCTCAAATCTCAAAGGTTTGATTGTGTAGATAGAATTCAGACTGTTTAAGTTTCGATATTTCACCGGAACGCCAAACCGACCTGCTCCAAATTCGTTTTCCCTCAACTCTGAATTGCTTACACTGACATATAATTAACCATTGTCAATAACGGTGTTTGCGATATTTATTCCTAATTCTACTGTACACATTGTAGGAAATTAGTAATAAAGTAGATTTCACTCTATCTCAGTTAGAAATGAGAAACTGCTCTCGAATTATTAGTCATAATTTAGGTTTACTACCGACTTCGAGTCGGTCGTGACGTGCAGACACAACGTGCCAATTCCGAATCCCTGTATACACTGTTCAAGAACATTAGTGTGTTTATTCAAGATAAAGTAATCTTAGTATGTTTGTTTTATTAATTAATTAATTTTGGAATATCATCATTCTCAGTAATTTTTCGACTACATTAGCCCAAACGGGCTTATTTAAGTTGTTGTGGTTACGTAATCAGTTTAGCATATGATCAAAAGAATTATATCTAGTTAATATTGCATAGATTTGAGTCAGATTTATTTCCACCACAGGCCAAACACCTCTATACAGAAGAATTACATACCGAAATACAGCAGAAAACAACATCTCCTACAAGTACATATTTACATTTACATTTTCTTCCTATTTTAATTATTCAAATAAATGACAACAATGTCACGGGACTGACAGAAAATTGATCATTTAAAATTATAATGCACTACGTAAAATTACATAATACTGGATACTACGCGAAATATTTCGTTTTTAATATAAGGCCAATGAAAAGTTAGGTTTCAAATTCAACGAAAATATATAAATATATTGCTAAATAAGGAATAAAATTTATTTTCTATATACGTTTGCTCCGTCGAGGAACAGTGCTTAATTTTAAAGTTATCTTACACCATCTGAGGATGGAGGAAATCGAATATTTTATCTAGTTTAGTGTACCTGTTTTGTGGTCTGCGAAGGGTTTGAATACCATAGATTTCGCGTGTTTCTGTCTCCTCTCGCTGGTTTGGTCTTTTGCTAGACCGGTACTGACAGTACACGTGACAGTGACAGTGCAGTGGGGATGCCCAAAAAACATCCAAACTGCCAAAGTGACTAACACCGCTACTGAAGATGGCAAGCAGCCGAAACAGGTCTAGCAAAAGACCAAACCAGCGAGAGAAGACAGAAAAACACGGAATATTTTATCGTTTCAACGAGATAAGACATTGTTAAAACGACTCGAAAATATGGAATAGGAAAACAATTATTATTACTCTTCTGGCAGTCTTGTTTTCTGGAAGAACGTGACTACAACATTTGGGAAGCCGGTTTCCAGATATTTTAGAAGCCGTATTTAAATAAACCAATCCCGGAGCGAGATTCTCACGCTATGAAAATATATGTATACAGCAGCATGAGGGCACAATCGTGGCTGTGATTTTGATAATGTTATTCCTTGAAATAACAAGCCCCGTTCAAAACGAAGCCTTAAAATAAATGGGGCAATTAATACCCTGCAGTGCTTCTGTCGCTTTTATACATACAGGGAATTTTAGTTACAATGTTCAGTTTCTAAATAAATAAATTGTTAATGTGCTTCTTTTGGACGATTTTGTTGTCTTGAATCAACATTATGGAGTTACAGTATACAGTACTTAGTACTATTTGGGTATTTTCGCTTTCGAGAAATGGGAATTTAGGGAAGAAAAAATCATGGCACATTCTATCAACCGCAGCCTAAGTGAGATAAGGAAAAATAATTTGTTAGAAGTAACTGTGGGGAGTTTTTCCTTTTTTGTATCACCATTCAGTATTGTTTTATATTATGCGATTTAAACTTAAGAGTACAAACCATTTCGGGGTTCCGTGACATGTAAGTCATCTCATCAGACATGCAGTCAATCCCTGTCCTTAATTTGTAGCATTTATATTTTTATACGTGCAACGAATGAATTGTTAATAATTGGTGTATTTTGTTTCTTTTGAACAGGAGAGGGCAGTGGGGAACGGAGCCGGTCCTCTTGATAATATGAGGAATTTAGAACATTACCTAAACGACATAATGCGTGCAGCACCAGATACTTCTGACCACCATTTGAAAGGTAATACATAGTAAATTTGAAATACTTGTGGCGCATGCCTGATATTTTAATTACTTAATAACAAAAATATGACGTTCAATATTTTTTAATGTTCTTAATGTCTTGCTCTAGCATTAACTGAAAGGTTTTATTTCTAAATATACGAACTAAAATATTAATTTAATAAGGTTTATTAACGTTGTAATACCTAGTTTTCTTTTAATCTCCTGGAAAGATATTTTTTCACTCAGATCGACTAAGGAAAACATTTAAATCTTATCGCTCTGTGTTTACATTCTCGAAGGTTAAAGGAATGACGTACGGTTCGAATTTCTTTTAATTAAAGTATTATTTTGTTGGTTCATTTTGTTCACTCTTATTGATAAAGGAAGACAGGTATTACAACCCTGTTGCCTTATTTGTATGTAAAAAAAACTAGCGATCATAACGGAGGTCAATCCATAAGAATAAGATTTCTGTCGCTCGTACACTTTATATTATGCTCGACAGAATGCGTCGGAAATGAATTTCTTTTAATTTCAGTCATTAGTTGTGCATGTCTATGTACGTAACTAGAATTTGTGCAGTTTAATTGTTAGCGCAAGTCACAGCTCACCAGCAGAGCTTGATAAATGAAACAACCCACAAGAAAAAAGATTGTTGTGGACTTAATCGTGAATTGTGTAGTTCTATGAAAAAATGTTCGTTAAATAACCTTCCTAACTTCCTAACCCAGCACTGTACCTTCAGCACGTTGAAAAATATAAGCCACTCGTGTCACTCATATGCCGGACCGGTTTCGGTTTTTTGCCATGGTTTATCATCGGTAATGCTACGTTAAAGAGTACTGCACCATCACTGTGGCGGTAGTGTCGAACATTGTAGACAATTACAGGAGCAATGAAACATTCAACCGAAATTATTACTATTTTAGTATACGGTCTTCTGCTGTAGCTAATTTGGTCTAAGCTGGACCGGTTTCGGCTTCTCGGCATCTTCAGTAGCGTTTCCTCAATAGATTACTGAGATCGGCCCCCGACATTCCGGAGAGACATAAGCCATTTGACCACATCTAAAAACAAGAATAGACGAAATTTAACAGACAGAATTTAAATTCAAATAAATAGATAAATAAATAAGATAAATTAACCGAGTGTAAACAGAAGGTACAAACCCCGAAGGAACAGAAATTATTAAGTATTTTGCCGGTCATTGAGTTGGACGGAAGGTTTCGGTTTCCGGTTTTAATTCCGCTATCGGCCAAATCGGCGGCGTTCTTCGGAAATTTTTCAGTCTCAGAGTCGGTGAAACATTTCAACGCTTTCTCACATTCTTAGACGTCGGTTCTTGTTATCGTCGATGATGGCGACAAACTGAAGCAACCTCCTCACTGAAACAAACGTGAGGAGGAATTAGCGCTTATATATATATATATATATATATATATATATATATATATATATATATCACGAATTAAATAGTGAATGAATGGTACAGTGTGATGTTGCCAGGTAAGTTGCGAAAACCTATAAAGAGTTGACGAGCGCCGTCTAGGTTTCAACTCCCCTTGCGCCATCAATAAATGATGAGCATTAACTACTCTGAAAGTAAGAAAAGGAGAAGTTGACAAAGTTTCTTAGCGGTGGGGATGTGAAGTAGGAAAGGTCGTTACCAGGGGACAAGAACAGGAAAATCGCCAGCTATCGATCCCCAACCGGCGAGAGCGCCTCCGTTTGACCTTTCCCGAGGTCCCAGACACCGTCCCCCCAACGCGAGAACATTTCCAAATTTAAATTTTCCAATTCGGAATCTAATTAAGTCGACGGCCGCCGGGGATCTTCAAGGCGGGGGAGGTGGAGTGAATCCTATGCGCGTTGACAACACCCTAGGGGGTGGGAACTTGCTTGGATGTAGAAGCAGTAGTCTAATTAGGTTGAACACGGTGCCCCCCTTTGGATGTGGCCGGCGACAAAAAGCAACTGGGCGACCCGTCGGGATATTGGGTTTTCACGATAATTAGAAGCGCGCCGATATAGTTCATTAGCGTGGAATTTCGGACTGATAAATTGTGTATATCCTTTGAGGGGGCTCGTTTCTGAAGCCGCGGTCGCGGCTTTATGCGGCATTATATTCCCGACCGGCACATTTTATGCGCCGGTCTGATTTTAAACAGCCCTCGAAATTCGGATATAGCCAGAAATAAAAATCAAAGCGAATCCATTAGTGCCGGTCCCCGAACGGGATATTTGGACTCAAAAATCTGTTTTTCGTTAAATGGTGAAACTCTGAACATTATCGGCGGCTTTTCACATAACGGATAAATTTCCCTCTAGAGATTTTGCCCGGAATAACAGGGTAGACGTTTCACCTTTTTTGTAGAGTACAGGACGGTTCCCAATAAGGAAGATAGTAACAAATAAGTCGTAATTCTAAAGGGATTAACGATCCTCACCTTCGGGAAGCGGCGGATCGACACCTGCTAGCCGAGGTTCTTCCCATAGTATTACGTGATCCCAGAGGAAATTAGTTAGGGATATTTATTATATCGTCTAAATACATTTCGGGACTGTATCACGACCTGCTTTGAAATTCTTCTGGAAATTTGAAGCCTTCGATCAGGCCAGAAGCCGAACAAACGGAGATTTCGACCTTATCGGAACTTGAACCCGGCTGCGTGGAAAGGTTTACTGACTAGTAACCTGACATTTGGTCGTTGGTATTTCGCATACAATATTGCGTTTCGCTGCCGATTCACGTATTGCAGAAACCAATGAGACGAGTCAACAGGTCAATATAACATCTATCAATGGCTTGGGGGTTTATTAAAATATTTACTTATTTAACCCATACACGTATTGGAATAATTAATAATTGATTCGGGAGGGAATCGTCGGGCCCGGTGCGTGAAATATTAAGTCAAACACCATTTTGAGTTATCAAAGAGGAATATTATTCGTTTTAAGATCAACAAAATAATGGAATTTATTCTGTTTTAGAATTCAATTGCACTACCCGAGTTATTAGCACCTCTTTGACTATCGTAAATCTCGTTAATTTCAATTTTATTTAGGAAATAAATACAAACCGTTATCGTATTTTGTTTACATGTATACCATATATTGTATAGTCCGGTTCGTGTAATGAATATGGTTTTAATAGTAGTGATCCCCCTTAACTGGGTAAGATACGGTTAATTTACACGATTGCTGGAGGTTAATTATTACAGATTAAGTTTTCTTTCAAGGATAGAGTTTTGTGACTTTCTATTTTCCTTTGTGATCACTCCTGGAAACGTCGTTCAAATTCCACGCTATAATTTGTTCGAGCACAATTGGTTTCATTCATTGATAAATGTCCTTTTTTAAGAACTGGTGCCCAAATACAAAAACTTAATGCTAATGCAGATGTATGATACTGTGCTTATTTAAAACTTTCCTCACAGCCGAGTCACACGCATGGCGCTGAATAGCTACGACCCCTTTCCAACCATTATTCACAATTCGCGTACCAGGGAGTGCTCTGCCTTTTCATTCAATAAAAAGGTTACTTCGCTTTAAGTACCGAAGAAAGCAAAAGGGTGTATTTTAAAAGAGACGTATTTAATTTCATGTATCCGGAAAGATTTAATTCCTTAATTCACATATGTATATATATATATACAAAAAATGGTCATATAAACAAGCAAAAGGATAAACCCTTTACAAATTGAAATAATTTAGATATAAAACGTGTTCTTTCTGATTCTTCAGACTCCCAACGACAGAGTCGAGACATGGCATCATGTTCTTCAAAGGAACTCCAAATGGAAATATCCATTTTCAATTTCATATTCCCACCTCATCTTGCAGTGCTCAAGTCCAAATACTCATTTAAATTTTAGGTTTTAAAATACTTTAAATTGTCGTCCACAGTGCGGCACGTTCAGGCACGTATTTGTAGTAGTCAAACGCGAACTATGTCAACCGGTTTATTTCACTTATTACAGTCACTTACTGAAATTACTACACTGTTAATAACCTTTGTCCACTGAAGCGATAGCTACTTTATAGATATATTTCATGTGCTACTGGGTCCTTCTGTTTGTCGTAGCCGTCATTGTTTTCATTCATGAAGTTTTCATATTAAGGACAATGGTACTACAGTAACTGGTTTATGGCTTGCTGAAAAATGTCTCTCGACCTTTTGTTAGGGTGCAACTTCTGCTGCACTGCATCATGCTCACGCTCGTCCACGCCGAGACTCCAGAAGTTATCTAGTTTCAGTACATCACCCTGGTGTTAATTCCGCCCCTCGCATTTAAAATTTCTTACGTACAATGTCTAAATTCCTATAGATTTAAACACTCATTGCATACTTTTCACTTGTCTGTCATATGTCTGTGTAAAACAAAAAATTGAGTAATGATTCATTATTGATTTCAGGTGAGTTCCATCGGTTGCTGATGGCCAGAGGTGAACCCGAGTCGAGTAAGCTAATTTTAAGTTTATCTTTTCCTTTTCAGATATTAAAAACTTCCAGTAGCTTCCAATTAAGGTCGTATTTCTTCAATTGTTTATCGACCGATTCCAGAGAGTCTCCTTTATTGCTGCCGTTTTTTTGTATTTATCCGTTTCCTGGTGCAGTACTTTATATTCTCGAATGGTTGAGTCGATTTTTCTGCGACCAGAAATACAGAAGTTTTGGAAATATCCGTGAAGCGAATTGTGACGAGAGGATTGTAACTTCTACAACTCGGTCAGTCCGCCCGACACTTTGATATGCAACTGCACAGGCGCTTGTTGATTCGTTGCCAAATACCAAAAGTATACATTTACGCCACTCTTCTAGACAATGTTCTAGTCGAATCGGGAGAAGTTATTCTATATATGGAATCGCACTTGAAACGTTAGAACCAAATTGTTTTTCGACAAAAAATGTGGACAACAAAAAAAGTTGGGCGAATCGTTTCCTAAGCGAATATCGAATACGACAGTATTGGGGAAAATATTTTAACACCGGATTAAATATATTTACAGAATCGATATGGAATCCCGGGTGGGGGCGGGAGCATTTAGGCGGGCGACGAGATTAGCGATGCACCCAACTATGCGTGAAATTTAGCTCTGTATTTTAGGGGGGCATCCCGAATATTAAAAAATTTACGATTCATCCCAACGGTTTACGACTCATGGCGAGGGTGCAACCCGCGACGGAATTTACTGCCCCGAACGTGTTTTTATCGCCGGATATTACAATAGATGCCCCCCGCAATAAAAACCCTTTCAGGGGTTCTACCACCGAACTAGTTCCTACTGATGGGCGCATTTCACGAAAGGCTTTCAAAAAAAAAAAGAAAAAGGCTTTCAAGTTTATTCAATTCGAATACGCACGGAGCACGGCACAAATAAAGGAATAAAGGGGAATCCAATAGGCAACGATAAAAAAATGCCGGCAGTAAATCCCGCTGCACCGACGACGCGTGGAGTAAAATATTTTCTTACACGAGTTTATCCTCTCATTTATAGGTCAAGCGAAAATTTATTTCAAATCTAGAACGTAAGAACACTGCACACGTAGGTAGTACTGTTTCAATATGTTGCACATCTGATTAAAAAGATTAGTTTCTATTGTCTGTATTTTCTTTACGGGTACAATTCAAAACGAACGTTACCGGGTTGGGGCAATCCTGGCCTACTCTGCTTATGTGTGAAGGGATTTCAGTTACCGCGAAGTACTAAATCGTCGAAATACAAAACTGTTTAAGAATCGGTACAACACAACGCCCGTCCTGAAGTAATATTAATCGAAGTTCCAATGATCGAATTCAATATGCCTGTCTTTTATGTATATTTCCCAGGCCACCCTAATCACCTGTTTCAAAATGTTATTTATTTAAACGAATTTGTTATTTATTTAAACAAAATTTATTTAAACGAAAAACGATATTGTTTTACTATATGTTTGAAATACTGCATATGTTATGAAAGAAAACTGAAATATATTGGATTATTCAGGGGTTGGAAAGGTGCATCGAATACTTAATTTAATGAACAAGATAATGGAATATGTTATCAAAATTATGCTGTAATTTAAGAAAAAATTGATGATTTCTAACTCATATTCTGGGATCAACCGTTTTGGTGGTAAATGTATTGCATCATGTAGGTTGTTAAATTAGAGTTAACACAATTTTAAAGTTAATATACATTTGGTAAAGCGTAATATTATTGTACACTATTGCTGAATGCTCTTTTAAACTCAGTTTGAGTTTGTGTCAAGACCCAAAAGAGTTGTTAATTAACCCTTTTTATCGCCCGTATGATTAGCCTAGTTCAATTACTCAAGGGGGAGGGTCCGAGGAGATGTTAAAAGGCCCATTCCACTCTTGCATTGATTGTCGAGGGCGGCCGCGTGAAAGGGACCGATCGTAAAATAAACTTTAATTGAAACAAATATAAAAAGCGGTTATATCCGAGGAAGGCGCTTGTGTTACAAGCCTTCAAATCTCCTTCCCGGGGCCAAACGCGAGACATGATCGTAATTGCTTGACGACCTCGTCAATCGAGATGTCTCGGAAATTAAGGATTCTTGTTAAAGAATCGGTAACTAACATTGACAACATGACTTAAATAAAATGTTTATGATTGTGCCTAAACTAAATGAAAATTATGACCATCAGTCATTAATAGATTACTCTCACATTCCATCAAAACTGAAATATGTTATTAACGCTAAATTATGCATACATACACTAAATATTAAAAAATTATGCCTAATTAAGGTTGGGATTCCCGTGACAGAGTTAGTTTTTGCTGTAATTAAGCACCTCCTATGTCCCTGCGACGCCACTGAAGAAGGCGAATACGATCTAAAATATGGCCGCCTGAAAAATCAAATGACACGAAATTATTTCTTGTCTTGCGCTCGGAATACACTTGCGTAAAACAGTCATCAATCCATTATTCGCAAAATAACAGCTAATAGGACAGACAGGACGGGACCTTGCGAATCCCGCTTTAGTCGATGGGCGAAATGTACCGAATCTGGGAAATCAAGTTAATATTGCCCTGGTACGGTCGCTTCTTCGATTTCACTGCTGAGAAAGAGTGTTTAAATTAATCGTAATTGTGCGGGAAGCGTCAGGCCCTAAATCTTTTTACCACCCTACTCCTAAACAAGGGTTGCATTTCGGAAAAGAGAGGAGAAAGGAATAAAAAGCAAAGGTGAATATAAAGGTCATATATTCACTGGATTTATCCCCCGAGGCTTAAATTAAAAACGTAGCTCCTCAACACTCTCTCTCTCCCCTCTCTCTCCTAGCTCTCCTCCTTTCTCTCTCCCTCTCTCTCTCCCTCCTGTCCCCTCTCTCCTCCCTCTCACCTCTCTCTCCCCTCTCTCTCATCCCCTCTCTCCCCTCATCCTCTCATCCTCTCATCCCTCCTCCCATCCCTCTCCTCCCATCTCCTCCTCCTCCCCCACCCTTTTCCACCGCCTCTCCCCTCTCCTCCGTCTCACTCTTCCCCATCTCTCTTCCGTTCCATCCCTCTCTCCCCCCTCTCTTTCTCTATCTCTCTCTCTTTCTCATGCTCTCCCCCCTCATTGTCTTTCCTCTTCCTCTTTCCGCTTTCTGTTTCCTTTTTCTCATTCCTCTTTTTGTTTCTCCTTCTTCTTCCTCTTAATGCCACCGATATGTGTAAAAAGTCGGAATCTCTGTTGAGGCGTTTCGATTGTGTGTTTGAAACACACCTATTCAAGGGTTCGGAATATCATTGCACGCGTGATCTTCCCGCTCCTCCGGCCCTAAGCTAGACCGGATTCGACTATCAGCCGTCGTCCGTTGCATTCAGTTAGCAACGCAGTGGAATACTTGCATCATCAGAATCTTCCAGCCGGCGTTGTCACTGCGGTCGTATTGTTGACGCAATGCTACTGACGATGGCGAAAAACCGAAACCGGACTATCTCAGGACACGCGGGAGGGGGGCCTTCTTGTCGGACGGCTAACATTATATCTATCATATATATTTTCAGTTCATTATTAACTTTTGGTTTCCAGCCAACAGTTAAGTGAAACTGTCTTCAGTTACTACGGTTTTGATACACTGGGATATACAGCATCGTTGAAAATCGCACGTGCGTTAGTCACACACAGCATCAGAAGGTCATCTGGCGAGGTATGATTGATGTCTCGGCAAACGCGAATGCGGTACACTCTGTTTTCCAATTAAATACTGAGAGAATGAAGGAACGTACTTAATATGTATATATATATATATATGTGTGTGTGTGTGTGTGTGTGTGTGTGTGTGTGTGTGTGTGTGTGTGTGTGTGTGTGTGTGTGTGTGTGTGTGTGTGTGTGTGTGTGTGTGTGTGTGTGTGTGTGTGTGTGTAAGATATAAACGTGTGTGCGAGGGTGCATGCGTGTGTGTGTTACCATCCTGCAGATATTTATAATTGACCCGTTGCATGGCTGAATACAGGTTTGCATATATTAAAATTGTGTTTTCTTCCGAATAAATAATTCCCCCAAAAGCTTTATAAAAACCCCATTTCACTATTAAAGTATAGGGAAATATACATAAAGAAAATATATTCTTGAATAATATAGTTCACCTAACCTAAACCTTAATTTAACCCAATCCACACGACCCCTGTTAGTAAAATATTAATAAACACAACTAATAAATTTAAATATTCAATTGGAGAGACTTAATTATATAAATAACTGTAAATTGTGGCCCTGCAGAGGTAGATTTTTCAAGCTTTTTATTTGTGCTCGAATCGGCCCATTTAATGAAGAAATTAACGTTAAGTAAGATAGTGAAAGAGGTTCTCATAGCACAGCTGAGTAGCCCTACAAGGTTTCCACGGATATCCCTTCAGTGATGTCCCCGGCGGACCCCCATAGGGATTACACGGGCAGTCGAGGGAGGCATTAAACCAAGGGCTCTTAAATTGGATTTCCTGTCGTGATTGAAGCTTCCGTCTCCAGCTTTGTCGAAAATCGAGACCGCAGTCAGTTTCAAATTGCCCCCGTTTCTCGAATCGCTGTATAATTTCATTTTCGATAAAACAAGCCGCCAATCTTAAATAGCCGACTGAATATTGGTTTTATAGTGAAATGAAAATCAATTCATTAATTGTCCCGACACTTTGTGCGCGAAAGGCCAAAAAAAATTCATTCGTCTTCAGGGAATCAGTGTGGCACTTCCAATTGGCAATATCCTTCAGTGTCCGTACGCTGATTTGTTCTTATTAGCACCTTTAGTAGCATAGGAAATCAGCACTACTCTTGGAATTTGCACTACTCTTGAAATAAATAAAAAAACGTGAAATAAATAAATATATGTACATACATATATACTTGTGTTGGAAATATTGATACGTGAACGAAACTCAGTCAGCGGAACTTTCGTTCCTTTTCGAAAACAGATAATCCTTGTGACATTGATACACAATGCACTTTTAACCATTTAAAGAAACCACGCAATCACCTAGACGAACTGTTTCGAAGATTTTTATCCATCAAGTCTCTGAATTGAATTTCAATAGACGTATAACGTCTAATTATATCTGCCCGTACCATGGAGTAAAAAGGCCAGAACTGTTTCAAGGGCCGTGTTTGTTTCAGCCCGAATCGCGTCACTTCAAACGGGGCAATTCGGGACTCTTATGAGCCGTTTCTCTGAATTGGATCCGTGTTATTTATCCGTTTTATTTTCGGCCAATTGCGGCCCAGAAGTGTACGGGTGGGTCAAACATGAAGAAAAAACATGATTCGACAATAGGCAAAAGACCGGTTTACAATGACAAATTAATAGTAATATGAAATATTTGGTTGCGGTCGTCGAGAATTTAGAATTTTAAAATTTTCTGTCTTCCAAGCTAGACCGGTTTCAGTTTTTCTTCCATAACAACAGTGATGCCCCAGACCGAGCACTACTGACGGTTACGAAATGGGGCGAGATTAACTGTTACAATGTTCGTAATTGTACGCTACGTTCAATTGAAAAACGTTCTATTGACACTATTCATGATATTACTGTTAGTGTTAGACCACTAACACTAACATTATATATATATATATATATATATATATATATATATATATATATATATATATAAAACTAGTGAGAACAGAATGAGCATTACACAGGTGTCAATGCTCCAAATCTTTTATGGTTAATTATCATTATTTCTTTATCTTAAATACTTATGTTTTCCAACCTCTCTTATTTTTTGGCCAAATAATGACGTTTGTCATGCACATATCCTAGAAGAGCACTGCAGTGATATTTCTTGTATTCTCGATTATAAAGACGGGTAGGGAGAGGCTAAATATAGAGTCGCTTTTGGGATTTCCATTTTTTTAGTGCATTTTCATGTCATTGTTCCCTAATTTCGGCACGCGAACCAGGTTATCTCATTAAGGAAAAAATTTCGAAGTACGAATTCTCGAATACTTAAAACGATACATCGCCTTTGACTACAGGTTAGTTAAAAAAATAAACAACTACTTTGGTGGTGACGAGGTGCGGCCGAAAATAAAGTTTGACGCCTGCCATGTGAAGAATATTTTTCAATTTCCCGACACCGGTATGTCGCGTTCCCATAGCCCCAGGGCACCATAAATTAAAGCGTATCGCCGCCATTATCACAAATAACATACCCATTCGTAGGGAACATGTAAAATGTTAAAATAAGAGATGATTGTTTTGATTCGAAAAAAATGAGTACAGATTTACATTTCTGCCACATAATTATTAATTAATCGAGAGAATTTAGTATTTGTTTGAACCGTTAATGGAAAGAATTTTTGTTTTAGTACACCACCATACGGCTACAGCTATTATTTATCGTATTTTCAATTCGATATCGGTTCCAAAACATTTTCAGTTTCCGATGGAATTCAATCCTGAGTCAAAATCAGCGTTATCCTTCTACTGTATCCCAGCAGCGAGTGAGGCATCGGTGTAAATTCCCACAAGTCGGACGGGCGCTAAAAATGATAAATAAATGAAGCTGCCAACACCAAGGATTATTGAAATCACATACCACATCAAATTGGGAAACCCTTCGCACAATTCGAAATTAAATATTACGGCTGCTTCGTTTAACCTCGGTTAACCACAAACAAACAGATTGCATAATATTAGGGCAAGTTTGAATTAACCGAAAACATTCTCGTTTATTCACCGATCGGTCAATATATAATATTCCTTGCATTCCGTTTGTTTTGCCAGAAGTACTGCTGTTGAATCCAGTGAACGCAGCTATAGTTACGTGCCTTAGAGCGCGTTTTCAGTATTAGGAAAAAAATCTCATGTGACGAGTCTTATCGAGCTGGAGTGGGGTGGTTTTCCCTGTAATTTCAAATACGAGTCCTTAAGGCACCCCATTATTCTGGCAGTATTGTCTTCTGTAATGTAATACGCTTGGAATTTATCAAACGTACGGAGAATTTACTACCGAGTCCCCCTTTAAAAGAGACGGCTCGAAAATTCTCGTCTTTTCTGTAACATCGTTTTCCCTCGATTTCATAATGCCCCCGGTGAGCGCCCGCGTCGAGAGAACATTTTTTCCCTCCGTCCTTATAAAGGCTACAGGAGACTTGAAAACTTCGGCAACCGCTCCGACTTGAAAGGCGAAGTCCGGGCAGTCGCCGGTGTAAAGCCGCACTTTGTCGGCAGCCGAGGCGTTCGAGATTAGAAGAATAATGTTATTCGCCGACCCGGGAAATTATTTACCGGCGAAACTCTCGGGCGGGCATTCTTCCGGACGCAGTTTATGGATTGTTGAGTAGCGTCTCCTCTGAAAAGTGGTTTCAAAGGGCGTTCCAATATTAAATAACAATCTGTGTGCACTCCCATTGAAAAACAAGCACCGAAAGAAATCTGAACCCCGACTGTTACACGGTTCCATGTAAAAAATTAAATTTATATATTTATCTTCGAAATGAATATAATCAAAAATTAACTCGATCGTTGCTTCTTAATACGCAGGGCAGTGCAAATAAGATCTACTTTAGCCAGATATTTTAGTCCAGATGTCACGATCCGTTTTTCTCTGTTCCCTTTATGTCAGTCTGTATACCCTGAAGCGGAATCCAAAAGATGGCGGGATATTTTGAACTAAATATCCGCCGGACGCGGAGTAATGGTGGCGAAGCAATGGGTTTGGCGAACCGCGGCCGATTAACACCCCCTACAACAGTACCAAATAACAGAGTCGATATAATCCCGCTACAGAAGGCGGTAGATTAAACCAGGCATAATACATTGGGTTCGTTTATGAACATACCTGAGGTAAGAGCCCCAAACCCCCCTCCTACCCCGCCACACCGCATCACAGACCGCAATCTCCTATTCCTTTGATTAATTGAGGTGGAGTCATTAGGTGAGATTGCGCAGAGCCACAGTAGTGATAGTGCAGGGTTATCTCAGATGAGCTCAATTTCGAACCCACTGAACTGTCCCGCAATTGGGACTGAATAGCGAACCGGTCTCATGAGACAATGAGACGAAATCGTCCTTATTGAAATAATAATCTTTTTCCTTTTTTTCGTGAGATTTATTTCCGTTTATTGATTGGGACACATCTCATGTTGACACTATACCAAATAATAAATAGGCCGATGATTATTTTTTCACGGTGGGCGTATTATCGCTGACGCGACGAGCCATTTGCGCTGCGTTTAACAGAGGGACCCACTATCATGAAAGGTCACGATAAAATATTCCAGGGTAAAATAAATAATACAACTATAGCCAGAAGCTTTACCTGTATCACGATTGTCATAATTCCCAACACCATTCGGTTCTGTATACTCTTCTGGCCTGTTTCCGGTTCTGACTTCTCATCAACAGTAGTGTCGGTCAGTTGATTGTTTGCCAAACTGCGAAAAACCGATGCTTTTTTTTACTTAACCGACTAAAAATAAATTTGCGCCTCATTTTTCTGGGCCGAGAAAAACAAATTCTATTTTAATTACTGCGAACATAAGCTTGCGATCGGTGCTCGGATGCGTTGAGGAACAAATATTACATTTTAAAATACTGGATTCGTATTTGGGCGCACGGTTTATACCCCAGAACACGGTTGGATTTTAAGAGGAATAAATTGGGAAGTTCTTAAATAGTTTTTATCGTCGTTTCCTGAGCCGAAAATATAACGGCTATTCGGTCGTTTACTGAAAGATGAAACGAAAAATTTCACTGGAAATATCTACCGATTTAAGTTTCAGTTTAACTCCCAGTACACCGTTCAAAGCGTTACCCCTGGTAAGCGGGCCAGCACGGAGTAATTCAATTCCCCACCATCGGAGTTTTGCATTTAAATTACCCCAGTGAGTTTGAACACATCCGAGACTGGAATTCCCATCGCGGACTGACCGCGTTTATTGGTTGTTGATAGCCTCTAACACTTGAGGGAAGTTACAAGTAGAAGATTAATTCAGATTGAATGCCCTTCGGTGGGTGAGTGTTTCATGATTTCCGCCTAATTGTCGGATAATAAAAGCATTTTTCCTCCGATATCAGCTGGTAATTTAAGATCGATTTCGATTCAACCTTTTTTAAATTTTGTTATCACCAAATTAGACTCCTGATAAGATCAATTTCTGACTTTGATAGTTCAATGCATCCCATCATACCTGAGATGGCCGAGAAAGAAAAATTGGAGATTTCCGTTTCTATTTTTCTGAGTTTGTTTTCACCTTCTTGTTTTGCAGGATTGGCTCCGTTTTATAACACTGCAATGGTGGCACAATTTCAAGTGGATTCTCGATTAAATCGTGTTTTTCCTAAACGTACAGGACGTTAAACCAACCATTTATTTGAACCAGAAGGAAAATTTGATATAGCGAAAAATTACCTAATCCGTTAGCCTGTTATAGAAATTATTTAATTACTACATATTTATATATTCGATTCATTTTCGAATCTCTAACACTTAAATAAATATTGAAAATACTTTACAAATGTATATGTACGCTAAATTCTTTAGCACTCATATTTCCGAATTATTAACTTCAACCAGATAGTCTAGAAGCGTTTATAAAATTTAGAAAAACTATTCCGAAAATTGCCATTTGCGCACTTTTAATTGACACTGCGAATTGTTCAAACCAAATTAGTAAATGCAATTGAGCGGGAGGCTCTCTTAATCAGACAAGCGATCCTCTTAAAATGTATTCCGGGCGTTCTATTTGCCAGCCTGGAGAGTCCAGGTGGCCCCCAATAATGCGTCGGTGACTGGGACAGACTGGCGAGAAGGGTTCGATTTAAATTGGGTCCCGTTTCACATTAAATTAAATCGCGGGATTGAGTCCCCGGCTAAAAGACCCGACACCGGGCTCTTCCCCCCGACTTTTCAGTAATTGTGTTATTCAATTTCTGTACTTCTAATCCGGGCTCTATTTTCGAATTCTAAATGAGTCCTCTAGACCTCCTCCTAACTCGGTCGGCATCAAAAGGCCTAGTAATTCCCTAGTGGCCTACATTGTATCGGTCATGAATTGCAAGAGAGCTTAATAAAATAAACTATATATAATAATTTATCGCATCTTGTTTGTTCCTGTGTTGTTCCGCTATCAATAGCAGTATAATGATAGGACAAGAAGCTTCCTATGCAATCGACATTCGTAAATATGACCGAACAAGCTTGAGTAGACAGAGCCGAATGAAATTCAAAACTAGCCACGTAAGAATCATAAATTAATGAGCCAATTTTCCATATTTCTGAGCCTCAACCTTCCTTTTTTAACTGCCCTCGTAAAATCCAGATAATTAATACCCTTTACAGTACAGCTGAAGGGCATCAGAAAGTACTGTAGGGTACAAATTGGATTTAAGCGTCAGCAATAAAGGAGTTTAACTTTTTTTCTAAGCTTCTAGTTCTATTTCTGTTGCACCTAACATTGACTTTTCTAACACTGCATTCAGAGTCCGAATTGAGCGCTTCAAAATATGATAGTGTGGCAAGTTTTAAATATTATTCCTGAATTATAATTGTGTTTCTATTTCAACATTCAGGTTTTAGCCATCCGCCCTGTCTTCAATGAAATGCACCCAAACCCAAGCCTGCAAACTAGGAATCACCTTTGTTATATCATCAAATTATATATTGTATACTGCCCATGTATTCTGTGCGTTCGTGTAGCGAGAATGACGCGTGTGGAGCGTATGTCATACAGGTGATAATCATCTGAAAGCTTTGAAACATTTTCAAACCTTTGAAGTTTTTTAAATTTTTGTTTGCCGTTGTGTAATTCTCACTTTGCCAATTGATCGAATGTAGAACAAAAATTAAGTAACAATTCATTTTTTTTCCAGGTGAGTTCCACCGGTTGCTGATGACTGGAGGTCAAATCGATTCGAGTAAGCTAATTTTAAGTTTATCTATTCCTTTTAAGTCAGTTAAATTTGCCGAATTCCCAATTAAGCTTCCCATTAAGGGTTGTACTCCTCAATTGGCTTATCGACTGAGTAGTCCGCTTTATTTCTGGCATTTTCGTATATTTGAACTTGTTTCCATATTTGGTATAACATGTTTATTTTCAAATTTGTACTCATTACCAGCCGGAGAGAGGCGTCGTTTCAATAAAATAAATTAACCACCTGCCGATTTTAAAACGAGCACTAATAAATATTATATGAAAAACGGAGTCCGGAACCTTATCTAGATTTTTTGTCTTGCCCTGGGAAAATCAGAAATTTATAACGATGAACTACCCTTAAATGAAAAAATGTAACACAGAAATTAATAGTAAATGATTCCTCTCCTTCAGCGTAAAACAGATTTCAGAATCAATTACACCTACATGAAGTACATAGAACAACATGACACAGGTAACGATATTATTTTCTTATAAATCTGCACATTGACATATAATTCTGACATTAAACATTCCAGATGTGAAGTAATTCATGATCAGGAATCGCGTCATGGATTCCAAGGTATCAGGAGAAACGGAAATAATCTTATTTGCATTGAAAATCTGGAATCTCTAACTAGGGAAATGGTCCGCGGATGGCGGATGATAAACATGTAAATTGTTCGCTTAATCGAGAGATAAAGATTTTTATGGAGGGTGTTAATTTGGATTCAAGATAGGTGTAATATCCGCTGTATTCCCGTCCGTGCATATTACCGACAATTCCACCGCTGCCTGTGATTATTAACAGTTCAGTGAAATTTCATTCTTTATTCTTTGTTACAAACAACGGACAGTGTTTAATCTGCACCCAGCCTTATCTGCAATTCGGAGTCGATTTAAATGAAACCAGTCTTTTTTTAGTTCGATTGAGTGTTAGACTGTGGGTCATGTTACTAATTTGTTTATCCCCTATGTTCGTTTGATAGCGGCTGACAAACTCTCCATTGTTTCAATGAATTTATGTACGTTTCATACAAATTTGAATATTGGTCGATTCAGGAAGAAAGAATCTCTTTGCCATATAGTGTCTAATTTGTTTTCACTCCCGGGAATAGTTCTGTTTTTTCAAATCCTCCAGGTTTTAGGGCGATCACACTTCTATGCAGCAGTTGTGAGCAGAGTCCGACTTTCGTCTGCGGATTTCTCAAATGCATTTCCGGGAAAAGGTTGGACACTGAAGAAACGTGGATGGAGAGGTTCTGGCCGCGTTTTTATCGGTCGTGAAATTCGACAATTAATTAGTTCCCAAATTGGAAACCTGCCACACAGCGCATGGAGCCCAATCACAGACGCTGACGGATATTTAGTTCGGTTAGTTTCGGAAAATCATCGATTTTCAGATAAGTAATTGGACTATAATTGGTCTCGCCTGTAATAATATTAGGTTACAGTTAATCATCGATCCTCGGTGGAATAAGAGTATCGGTGCGGAAGGGCTCGACGATGATCCGGCGCATGTATGTATACCAAGTGTACATAGTATGAACTTGTACTATCGTTTATCTTTTTGTTATGCATAGCGACTTAATTTCTGACTTTATCCATGTGAGTTCAGCGCAATTCACTGTTTTTATCCGGGCTGTCTGTACGTCGGTAGCGGAGAGAGGAGGCTCCACAGGTGACCGACAGGGGTAAGTATTACTTCACTGTGATACTAACGGAATACTACCGACGGTTATGCGAGAAAAGATCATTAACAGATTTGACGACTTATAAACTTTGTCCGAATTCCTTTCAGTGCAATGTATAATATATTTTTATCGAGAAATTTTTCAAAAAGTGTACAACTCGTAATCTTTCAATGGCGGTACAGAAGAAAACCGGGAATTCTTTGCAGTTGTTAATACCGCCTGCCGCGGTATTAACGCATCTCCACTGTTTGGCCCTAGGTCCTAATATCATTATATCGGCGGTATCAAGAATCGGAGATTGACCGTAATCAAAAAATATCACGGACTTCTTGTTTTGGATTTCGGAAAATCCGACCCACTTGGTAATAAATGCATTTTAAATTTTATTTAGTCAGCGGTTTTGATACGAGTAATTAAAAAAATAATGCATCTAGCGTATCTTTAGCGTATATCTAGTGGATATCTAAATCCCTCAATCTTAACAGCGTTTGCATACACTATTATAATTAGAGCCCATGATTTATCGTTGGTATATCGCCGCATTACGCAACATTTCTTATCCCCTCGATCTGAGAATGGGATGAACAGTTGACTAAGAAAACATATACGATAGTAAATAGGGCAGTAACCTTTATTCGGTCAAATAACGCAGAGGAGACATGTTGATTTCAACAGTACGGAAACTAATATACAAACGGTATTTTATTAGTGTTTATTAGTAATTCGAGTGTAATAATCTAAAAGCATGCTGTTTAGACTAATATTATTCTTTTCGTTATATATTCATACATATTATTCTTGTCCATGGTTATGATTAACTTACTGAAAATATAAATTTTTACAGGGCAAAATCTCCGGATACAAAACATGCACGAATAGAATACAGTTAATAAATAACGCAATTAATATATTGTTAAGCTGCTTAATGTAGTTCAATTAAAATGTAGAAACGTAGTTGCAAGTAGTACACATTTTTTACGTCAAAACGGTGATACGCATCTGACCAGGTTTACACGCTATACGGGAGATTTTGACAAATTTTGAGCACATGTATGTGTCCTTCGCATTTATAAGTAGTAATTTATTAATAGTAGTAGTAGTAGTAGTAGCAGTAGCATTGCTCCTATCGACTGAAGAAAATTGAACATATACTTCGTGCTTCAATTAAACCTTTTTCCTGAACTGGAAATAAAAAAAACCTCCCAATTACCGAATAAAATGACCGATAATTCAAAACAACTGAGCATAGGACACAATTACCTTATCTAGCGCTCTAAGCAAGTCTAAATAAGTTTGCCAATCAGTCCCCACAACCTTTAAGCCGAGAGAAGGAAATCATACATCCTAATTAACTCATCGTTTCCCTTTGCTGTAAAAGGGCATATTACTTATAGTCGCCTGGGTATTGTTGAGCGCGAGGGGAGATATGTTATCGAACTGTTGGCGCGACCCTTAAAGAGTTGTTAACATTTTCTTGTGAAAGCGCAATTCAGGTCATGACAATTTTCCGGTCCGCCACCGGAAATCGGACCCAGGTTGCGGCCTTACGAGTGCAGCTTTGTGGGAAGCAGTTAAAGAATAAACTACCGAACTGAATTTTGCATTCTACATAATTGATCTTCCCACCAATTTATTTATTTTGTGCCTACTGACGACTCGCTGGAATATTAATGGACGGACTGATCAATAAGAAATTAATTGATTTTGAAATACATGCCAGGGCCAATACTAGATCATCCAAATTGTAATTCCCTCAATTGTCTTTTTATTTTTCAAAATTATAATTAATAAATAGAAGTAGAGAATATAAACTAGAGAATATAAACTAGAGAATATAAATCAAAAAGGAAATATCAGATCCCTCAGAGTGGAAAAAGGGCAGGGCGGGAGAAAATAAAGGTCGATTGGACTTTTCTTCGAAAGGGGTATTTCTTTATCAAATCAGAAAGAAGTAGGGAAATGAAAAACACAGGGTAGAACCCAATACGGTACACGATTATCAAACCGGTGAACCGACATGCTTTCAACTCTGGTCATGAATTTACTCGCCTGGCAATAACCATTATAATATCGGCCATAATAAATAAAAAATGTATTCTCGGCTGTGTCTATCATTCAGATGATAAACTTAATTTCTCTAATCTTCGTTTAAACATATGGCTAATTCGTTCTTTGCCTAATTCCTCCAAATTGCGGTAATTTTATATCTTTTTACTCTTTCAAGAGGAATCGCTTAGTTCATTACTGATTTGCAGGGTTTTCTTCAAATATTAAGAAGACAGAAAAAGGTATACAACAATTATAGAAATAATAGTAGTCAGCTCATGCATCCAGGTGTAGATTCTGACTAAACTTGAACTTTTGAACGTAATTCACCATAAAATTATCCTGTTTTAAGAGGAATTCTTAAATTATGAGGAAGTTCACCTCGCGAGTATTATTCCGGAAAACCGATCACCGAGCGTGTCGGTATTGATTACAAAAACCAAGTAATTTCGCTGGCATCAATGAGAATGCATCGAGGTCAATTACTGCTAGCCCCCTTGGTACGACTAGGTGTTCAATGAGCGACAGATGAACTCGGACACAAGTACACACTTTTTCAGCTTCCATCGTTCTTTTTATTTTGTAATGACAAATGTATATTATCTTTTAAAAAGACAGTATCTTGGTTCGAATATAATCTGTAAAGACCTCGAATTCTGTAAATATATGGTTCGAACAAATACATCTGTGATACATGAACTGAATCCTGGCGAGTTAATTAATTTTGAAATACCTTGTTGATCAATCAAGAAATTAATAATCCGTCCACCGATTTGCCGCCGGTCCATCATTCACTCAATATGTTCCCTAATCTCGATTATCCGCTATGGGGAGAGAGATGGTAATAAACAATCGTATGCCGATATTAGGCGGACCGGTGATAATTGGACTGGCATGATGATACTGTAATTCTGGATTACGGAAATGAATAAGCGAACTAGAATCTAACAATTAGTGATCTGCCTATGATTGGGTTGAAAGTCCCATTCGCTCAGAGTTCATCCGGTTTCGCAATGATGGGCGCCCGCCGTCATAAACAGGCGAGCTAAAATTGTACGCGATGTTTCCGCTTCTGAAAAACAAAAGGAATTAAGTAATTTTATGTCCCGTCTAGTCGTAAATTGTTCTGATTTATAAATAAACGATGATATTCACAATTCCGAGATAAGATTGCTGTATAATTGGCATTTCCACCGCGACAAGCAATGAAGTACGAATCGGTATTATTGCAATGGCTTCCTTAACTGCCTCGACCCTCATTTTAATCGCACGATACGATTTCGCGATAATCTCTTTAAACGCTCGATATTAAAGATCCGATATTTCTCTTATGTGTCAAAGAGACACGGATGAAAATTCCAGCTTCCGGCGAGTTTAATTAAAAAATTAAACGGCTAAGGCTTTTTTCTAAGAGGGGGAAACATAATAAATATAAAACGGCGCTACAATCAGCGCGTTCGGTCGACGGGTAGGCTTTCCCCCGCGGCCCATTCCTGTTATGAGGTCGGCACTCACGCGGATTTCCCCTGGCGGTTTCCCGGCACTTTTCTAAATAACAAAAAAAATATACGAAATAAAAAAATAATTTTCCGGCATTTCCGGCAGGCCGTTCCGATGAAAAATGGTGAGGAGGAATTAATAGTCAACGGTGTGGGGGGAAAATCCTTGTTCTATTGAAAATATACAACTTGAAATTTCATTCTACATTAATTTCCAGAACGCACTGGATGTTATCATGACTGCACAAAGCTCCAAATATTTCCGTATTTCAAATTCATTGTTGTTTTATAACTAATGCTCTAAATTAATTTTCGAGATATCAAAACGTTTATGTGTCTACAATCACAAGGATCGGGTGATTTCGCAAATATGCATACAGTTGCTACCAATTTTAACGCTATACATTTAACCATCATCTTTTAATTATACTATTATATTTAATGAGGGAAAATGTCATTACTTATGGATTTAAATTATTTCCATAATTCTATACAAATGGAAAAACATTTTTAAGCAGTAAATAACTCAGATCTAAATGCTTAATAAAGCGGATTTGTTTTTGTAAATTTTCAGGAGATCGGATTAAAATTTATTGTTATTTCTAACTGAACAGGTTATTGAATATGCTTTCCAAAAATACTTATAACCTAATTTATATTCGTAAATTAATATTAATTATTTTGTAATTATTATTTGTTATATATCCCGTGTATTAGAAAATCGGTGAAAGGTTTACAGAACGGAATACAAAATGGAACATACCGTTTCCAAAATGCAGGAACATTTTAAAATTATCATGTTCTACGGAGGAAAAATATTAAAACAGCGTCCCGGTTTGAACTGCCACCGCATTGCGGGATAGCAATTAACCGTATTGAGTAATGCATATCGAAACCGGCGCTAATATTCAAACCGGCTTCAAGCGGGTTGTTCCTTTACCATTAGTAAAATAACCGTTCTCATTCAATCAATAATTAGACCTCCCGTATATTATTTGTAGCGGTCGATTCACCGGAAGTTGAATGGGCGATTATAGTTTTGATCTTCGTGGAAAATTTAAGTCCAGACGCGATGCCCCCGATCACGCCCTTAGGATTCGAGCCCCAAGACCCTTTCAGGATCGCTTAACAAGGAACTCCAATTGAATGAACGCTATTATATAAATCAATTGACATTTCAAGATTGAATCCCCGCTGGCAGAATTCTTTATATTATGTAATATGTATATAACCTTGTTTATTAAATCAAGAAAAAATATTTGCAAAACGGAAACACAAATCTGACATCCTAACATAAAATAGTGGAAATCAATATATGACCTTTAGTTTGTCCCGGAACTCACAGAAGCTAATTAATACACGATCTGTGAAAAATTATTTTTTTCCAGTCCATTTCAATATAGAAAAATAAGCTGAATTAGTTTTTCAGAAAATCAGGGTAACTGCGGTAGTAATTCCCAATTAGTCCTCAAACAGTATGGAAACAAAAACCTGAACAAAGTATTAATGTTACAGCAGAAATATTACCAAAATGTATTTTGATTAACATTCCCTTATATGAAATAAATTAAATTGTTGTGTTGTAGATCATATTAATTCTTCAATTAATAATACTCGAATAATATCATATTTAAGCTGATATAATAAGGCAGAAGGTTGTAATTGACATTCATATACGGAAAATTAAAATTTTACAACAAATTTATATGTTTTGTGTTTTGTCATCTTTGGATTATTTTTTTTTGTTTTGTCATCTTTGGATTATTTTTAAATATCAGTAGCTACAAATAAATAATAAAGTATTTATATTAAAAATTCTTAATTGTTTTAAAATTTATGAAAAGATTGAGAATAAAAGAAATTATATAACTATGAACAGAGTTTAATTAATGTTTGAAATGTTTTTTTCAATTGACAAACCACTTTCTTGGAGACACAAAAAATTATGTAATTCCACAAAATATTTTAGCGGTTTTTCATCAAGTTTAGTTTCTGTATAGGCTAAAATAATCGTCTATCTTATATCCATCTAACCTAACCTAACCTATACCTAACCTAACCCTCTTGGATTCAATGAAGTCTTTTTGCATCCACCCATGAAAGTTTTTATGGTTTACTGAGGCATAATACCCATTGGTTTTTATGTTTACCCCGTACAGTGTGGGACCGCGAAAAATAAGAATTATGGTGGGTATAATACATGAAAAAAAAGTCGATCCTTGTTATGGCCCTGTATTAATTAGTTAATGAGCCGGAGAGCCCACGAGGAGCGAAGTGTAGTTTCTCCGGACGGCCCAAAGATGGCGACCAAGTCCGGGTTCGTGTCGTCGACTTTATGTCGTCCATTTCCATTTCCCTATCAATCTTCAGTTATTTCGATTTTTAACCGGCGCATTTATACATTATTATAAATTAAATAAATAAGATTAAAATAATAGAAAATCGCTTTACGGATTTACTTGTATGTACGTATATTATAACAAACGTTCAACTGTATTCAGAATCTACTCTGTTGAATAATCTGTAATTTTGGCTTCTCTTCACAATTGGTAGTGTTCACATAGTATCACAGTAAAGTCATATATGCCTGTCGGTGGAGTGGGCGCATATTATTAATATTATAATGGTCACATTTCCATTTAAATGTCTACAGTTTAAGCAGTTGACCCAAATATATGTGTTCACAAATGGTTTTTGTCCGAATTGTTATCAACACACCAGGGGACTGTACAGAAGGATGCAAGTTGACAGGGACTGGACTAAGGGAAATTTTACGATGAATAATTTTGAAATGGAATGTATCATAAAGGGTAAGTATTAAGAACAGCACTTAATGTGAGAATTGAATAGTATTTATGTACACATCTTCAGGGTTTAATATTTCCGTGGCTATTTTTAGTACAGCGGGCCTGTTTCCTATATTTTGGTCGCTTGAGATTTAGTCAGTAAAAATTTATATTTATTATTATGTATTTCTCTCTGTTATTTTACGGCCATAATTCGTAGTTATTGAAATCGGGGCCATAACAACGGCGACTACAGAGGACGGCAAAAAGTCAAAACTGTTTATAATCATTAGAGTTAAATCATTAGAAAGGATGGCTCTCGGTAAAACTCAAATGGATAGTCAGAAATCTTTGTACAAAAGAAAAGATGAAGTCATTACAAATTTATACACCGTAAACTTTCCAATGCCTCAGCTCATACTAAATTTTCTCTTTTTAATGGGATTTTATGAAAATGAAAAACATTGCATTAGAAAAAGCGCTTCTTTGTCGAACATTTTCAAATATACGATGCCAAATATAAACAAAAAATTTAATGCTTTCACTGCACTAAATAAAAAATTGTTAATCACTCAGGACCTTCACTAATAGATTAACTTGTTTTTTTTCTAGGTGAGTGCCACCCACTACTGATGACTGGAGGTCAAATCGATGCGAGTAAGCTTTTTCATATTTTTATACCCTCATATATATATATATTTATTTTTCATAACTTTCACAGGCTTCCCATTAAGGATGCATTTCTCATTTATTTCTGATGCTTTTGTGCATTTCAACCATAATAGACCCATACTACGTGAATTTATTGGAGGTCGGTTGCAATAACACCGTTCAAAGATGCTGGATTTACGCTTGAGAAAGATATGCCCCTTGTTAACGAGTAAACAACTGACATTGAAACAATATCTCACTCCATTCCATTAACTAGCCTCCTATCGTTCTCATGTTATATGTCTCTTTCACTCCATCACGATTATTTCTACTCTTCTCCGTCTCCTAATTTATAGACCATTATTTCAAAAAAAAGTTCAGATCGCGTTAATGTTATTTTCTAATGCCCATAATGGACGGATGTTTCGATTCCTTGCATTTTGGTAACAAACACGGAGTGTTTGCACCGCTCTTTGTTTAATATAGATTAAGCCCATGTTAGTTATGGTTTAGTCATTTTCATTACGGAGTTTAAAGAGAATTATTAATTTTATACATCGCATATGCCTTTATGCGACACTCCCTGCGACAGTGTTGGGAAATAATTCAACCAATTTTCTGAGCCTTGTTTTACCCGGCGTCGACTACTCAAATTATGGGTCGGAAGCAAACTTCATCAAAATCTCATAACCCGCATCGCTGGTCGGATATATTAGACATAGACACCTTCTAGAGGGGAGATTAAATAGCACGCTACAAACCGGCGTCTTGACCTCTCTCCCTTATTTCCCATCGCATATTTTCGTCCAAACACTAGTTTTGCCAGACATTCACAGTGACAGGGGAATTTATTCGTATTTTTTTAACCAGAAAATTCCATACTTTGACCGGGCAAAGAGAAGTATGAGAAAACGAGAGTTGGGGGGAGGGGGACCGATAATAAAAAAAAGTTGAGTGGCCAAGATGGGTATCGTATTTTGTGATAAGGAAATGTTTAATTCCGGGATAAGCTCTCGGAAACATAAAGTTCGCACGCGAATTGCCAACTTCCCCTCTTGCGCTGTCCGCAAACGGCGCCTCTAGGAGTTTGTGGTAAATTACAGGAGGAATTAACCGCGTTTAAACTCGTGAGTTTCGAATAATTATCCGCCCTCTTCGGTTCGGATCTTCGCCACAGTACGTGGAAAGGGATAAAAACCCATTCCCGTACATGCTTTAGTAATAGGTAAATGTAGTGAGGAGGACGCACGAGAGTAAAACCTCAATCAGGTTATTGATGCCAGCCAGATGAGAGAACTAAAAAATCTCAATATCAGATCCATTCTCAGTTTTTTCTTCATATATTGCGCGCTATTATATCGCAATTGTAAATGTTCGTCTTGTTACAGGTCAATTAAGAGTGAATAATTTTCACGTAACCATTTTAAGGAAGTGTTGGAAATATTTCTGAGCAGTTAGATGGCCCTTTTGAGAAAATATTAGAATTGATATTTAGCAAAAGTATTTTATTTGTATTTGGAATTCACATAGAATTTTCAGCCAAGGTTTTTGACTTTTCGCCATTCCAGGCAAGAAAACGTGATAACGCAGATGGGCTAATGAAACGCTCCTATACCCGACGGGGTAATCACGGTTCCAACCACGTCAATACCATTAGTATTATCTCAGATAAAACACGATATCGCCTTTGGGCGGACGATAACGATTATCTGCAGTATACACATTCGTATCGTTTCAGTTATTCAGCATAAAACATAGTGTGTCTAAACATCCCCTCCCTGGATACGGTTTTGGCTTTTCGCTTGCCGTCACTAAGCCCGATGGTCAATCGAGATCATTTGTCCTTGCAATATTGAAAAACTTACATGATAACTAATAATATTTGATATAAGATTTAAGAATTAATAAAACAATGACCTAATATTTAAAATATGTGGTGCAATAGTTAACACTGATACCTGGTTTTTATATAATGAATGTGAAATGAATGAATTATAAATTCTTTGTAACTGACACTCGTTAATTAGTGTTCTCCCTAAATTTTATGCAGATTTATTTATATCCTGTTTTTTCGACTTTACTCACAAAAGGGACAATTTTATACAATAATTTTAACTTAATTCTAAGGAAGGAATGTCCCCTGTGCGTCGATCTAGACACGTGCAACATGCCTCCGTGCCCCTGTGATTCCGGTGTTGCCAACCTGAACCGTTCCGGCCGTGCTCCCGCCAGGTTTTATCCTCTGAAACCCAACAAGTATAGTTCTTTCTTTCGGGTTGTTAACCCCCCCCCCACCATTCTTGTCCTTATAATATTCAGTCGGTAAGAAGAGGTTTCTGAAGTTCAACGTTACCTTGTAACATATAATTGTACGCATAAAATACAGTGTACAAGGCATACATTTTCTTTGGATTACCTTTTAGGATGAAAAAAAATTGTTTTAATCCGAAATGTTGTGGAGGAAAAAATCTGGAAATGGCCTTCGCGGAAGAGGCGAAATTTTTAAAAATTATTAAATATTCGGTCATATTCTTACATCATTACAAAACGGGAAAACACTTTCTTCGGGGTTACTGAATGTTATAATTTAATCTATACAAGTCAGAAATGGAAAATCAAAATTAAATTACATATTTAATGAATTTATTTCTCTCCAATCCACACGATTTACGCAGATGGCACCTCAATGATGACGAATGTTGAAGACATGTCATCTCTGCAAATAATAGCACAAGGCATCAGTCAATAATTCAACGAAAGGAACCTCGGCTACAATGCGGGAAAACTATGAAGCTTTTTCACTGGAAAAACTCGAAACTGGAAACATTTGAAATCTCCCAGATTAAAATTCCATACAGAAAATAGATTAAAACTAACATATTCTTCCTGGCTATATCCTCTAACAGAAATTTCAGTGCCGTCCTTTATTATACACTTCAATAGATCTGTCTCCTCTTACATACGGTAACTGTTTTTTCTAAATTTAAAAATAAATTCCGCAAAGAACATGTTAGATTATACTTCTTGATTACTATTATACTAGAACTCAGACAGCAATAGAGAGTGAAAATAACGAATGAAGTCGGGGAGCGTGGACTATGCAACATAACCTATTCTCGCAAATGATGGTGTTCATTATGAAACAACCTACATGTTGAGCTAATAATAAACGAAACAAATGGTTCGAGAGAAACGCCTAAACTTTATGACATGAAATAGCTACTATTCAATTGCCAGTACACCCATGCTCTAGATACTATGACTTCAAATAAATGTGAATATTCCAATATTTGCTAGAAATTCGTTCTCTAATTCAAATGAGTCAATATATACTTTTTGTTAGAGCAAAGCTTTGCACGAATTGTAACTTTCTGGATACGTTCTCAGGTTCAATCTGAATTTCAAGCGTGAGGCTTGAATAACAAAATTCAAATTCAGCCATTATAAAACCCGTGAAACTCCCGTATTTAGCTGACTAATCGCCCGATGACGGAAGCGGGTCTGATAATGTCACCTTGCTATGTAATTGAGAGAGGGAAGGGAGATATAAAAATGACTTGTTTATTCTCTGGACGTTGTTTCGTCACGCGTCGAATGCAATTCATGGAACCCGAAGGACTCTGGAATCCCATTTGGCATGGAAAGACATTCTAGAAGTTTGACGATTTGGTCTTGTTACCCGTGCTCTTTGGTCTTGTACACGATGAAAGACTATACACTATTAAGCTGACGACAATAATAAGGTTTTCCGATGAATGAAATTATTGAACTGCTTATGGAATAAACAGGAGTGAGTTGCACAAACTACATATCTTCATTTTTACAGTTAATGGAATGTCAGTAGCGATCCAGTTTCAAGGTTAGGTGCGATACAACGCCTTATAATAATTCTATCTCAAGTTTGGTATAAGATTATATAAGTAAAATAAGAACATAGCCCTGTCCTTTGGGGAGGGCCTTGATTGAAAAACTATTTTTTGCACACTTCAACATCGTTATGGAGACGCAGAAAGCAGCGTCGAAACATTTCAACCGGGGTGGCTGACTGTAAAGTTTCGGAAAAGTCGGCCTTGTCCCAAAAGTCGATTTCCGCAGGTCCGCATCTGTTTCAAGTATTTTACTCTAAGTAGATACTTCATATTGGATACATTTAAGCGGAGTAAACTTGAGAATAGAACCTGTTAAATGAATTTCCTTAGCGCTTGGGTATTACTTGACGGGACAATAAAATTCTGTTTCAGCAAATCCACCTTTTTTTTCTAAATAACATCTTCAAATTATTTTCTCTAAACAATTTGACAACGAATTATATGACAAATAACTGGTAATCTAGACATTTTCCAGGAGCATGAACGACAGGTCGGTTCAGTTCTTTGTCTTAAACCTGAGGATTTTCTTCATAGTAAATATTTTTGGATATTCAAGTCAGAACAGGGAATATAGTGAATAAATTATATGTTTTTAGCTGCATTTATATAGCGCAATGAGGTACTGTTTCAGCTTCGTTATAGGCGCAAAATTACATATTTAGATTGTTCATTAAATTTAGAGTAGGAAGTACTGTAATATTTTGATACTTTTTCTTGATCCGTTCCCTAGTTAACCCGTTCTCATCATTTTTTCTCACTCTTCTGGGACGAATTGGGTTGAAATAAGAGAGGGAGGCGTGATAAAAATCCTCATTAATTGCTGCCGTAAAAAATATTGAAAGAACGCGAAGGAGGGATCACTGTCAATGGATCCCCCCCTATGGCAGGGGAGTTTAATGAGTCGGAACTTATAACCGGCGCGTATAGTCGATAGCCAGAAAATGATTACCGTAACCTCGCCGAAGTCCCGAGTAAGTATCGGGCATTTCCCCCGCGGCAAATTGCGGCGTTGAAAGCCTCTCGGAAGGCTTTTAACTTGTTCTGAAATCCTCTCGACGTCAGTAAAATTTTACTGATGTTTCGCGTTCGGTCGAATCCCGGCTCAGTTTTCTCCATATTCTCTGGGTGATCATTCGCCAAAAAATATTTTTTCAGTCTTTGACCGGTACGACCTTCAACTTAAACTTGAAATAACTTTGGCTTACCAAACTGCTCAAGATGGTACTGAAGAAACTACTTTCCCTCGTTTTCCACCTACCACCAACACATGTTCCATGTTCATGTTCCAATTTACAAGAGGCACCATACTATACAGTTCTGTGTACTCTTCTACTTATCCTGAAATTCTACACCTCTGAAATTCTTTCCTTGCGTACTGTCTGGAGGAATTTTATGAGAAACTAAACGAATGCTAATTATAATCTGGATACTCTCGTCACGAGGGAACCACATTGTGAACCGCAGCCGAATGAACGGAAAAAACCATATGGAGTAACAAAGCCGAGACAAGGAAGGATTTCGAGTCATTGGACTAAAAAATAGTTTATTGTAGTGTGAGAATTATGAAAAGCGCTATTTGGAGGCTAGGGATGGACAGTGCCCCCTCTTTTGTTTATTCGGAATTAGAACGTAATGGTCATACTTGTAACGGGTGAGAAAAGTATTTACATTTGTTGTTTTATAAATCACTGTCACATATTTCTAATCCGTCTATATAATAGTACACAAATCAAATAGTATTTTGTCTGGAAAAACAAAGAGTTGGTGTTCTTTAAAATAGGACTATCAATACCTAAATGTTATATTTGAAATATGTCCAGTAATATTACTGGAATATTTTCGAGATTAAGAGAGGGTAACTCATCAAATAAGGGGCCGCTAAAAATATCAGTTTTGGAACAACATACAAAAGTAACAGCCTAAAATACCCAGTTAATACTCGTCGGACAAACTCGAATACGTTGGTTTTAATACTGTGATTGAAATCAGACGGATAGATTTAATATTTCAGATGTCCACTTCATCGCTGCGAGTTTCAGCCGTGAGTTCAGCTCAGAAGCCCCGTTTCTGATGAAATAAAAAATTGGGACTGTTGTACCATTAAACGAGCTTCTACTCGAGTTATTTTCATCGGAGCTCTGTCGCTACAGCGTCGGTGTTTGGTCTACCTATTGGAAAATATGGGGACCGGTGCCCCTTACCTATCAGTTTGATGGCGATTATTTGAGTAAACAACGACCCGGGATTTGTGTGGATCGCGACGTGGGCTGGGATAGGGTAGCGCCATCATAGTGTTGCATTAGGCTCTCGCCCGTGCCGACTACACGGCGAGTCTCGCCGCCCAATTTATAAATGCGGTTCGATTTAAATATTTTCTGCCGGCTAAAATGGGGATTACTCTTGTTAAAATTGGGATACCGACTGTTAAAGGGTCCCCAGAACCACTCATCGTTTTAATGGCCCCCATCCCGTTATGTCAACAGAAGGCCGAGATTTTAGAAGACGGCATCTGTTCCGAAAGGGCTGTTTGAATTACTCGAGTTTTTCCCCTTCTTTACTTACAGACAACTCTAACCTATCTCCTTAAATTAAATACGAGACGAAGTCAAACAGGACTGTCATAATGGCGATATTATTGGGCTGCTCCGATAGAGCGTTGAATTACACTGAGTCATGGGCGACAAATAATTTGCATGTTGCAAAAAAGTAATTAAATTATTTTTTTTAGTTCTATATCTTAAAAGGGAGGTCTGCGAGGGTTCCAAATATACGTCGGTGGTGTGGTTTTCTGTCTCCTCCCGGTTTCGGATTTTCGCCATCGCCGGTAGCTTGATACTACATTACACGACACAGCGTGGCCAGACACAGCGGAAACGTGCCAGAGGAGACAGAATATTACAACAGTGGTAACGTGGTCTATAATCTGGGAATAGACCGGTTTCGGTTTTCGCCGTCGCCAGTAGTCGTTTTTTACATTTCGCTACCCGTGCTAATTATAATTACTAGAGAGTTATCGCTACATGAATAAAATTTTACTGTCGATGGCGAGATACTAAAACCGGTCTAGTTCCAGACCGTAGAGGGAAGGGGGTGAAAATAACGCGTGGTAGAAAATTTCAATGTTTATCCTCTAAAAAGTTAATTTTAATCTTTTTCCAGGTGCTTACAGGAGGCATAGAATTAACCAAGGTAGTAGAAAATAATTTAAAATTACTTTCTTTGTTTTCACTGTTACAATTAAACTTGTAGAGAAAATAGATTTCTTATTGCGTTGATCTTTATTTTCATTAATTCTGTCCGACTGTACCACTAGGGACATCCTGTTAGCACTAATAGGTAATCAATAAAGTCATTGACAATTTTGAATTGATCTCATACAACACTAGAACACTACACAATTGAGCGATTATAATAGATCGTGTAGGGATTGCGCTAACAGGATGCTCCTGTGTATGACATGACTCAATACAAACCGATTACCACCGACAACAGGGAAACAATTGAACCGGTCCCAAGGGGTACCGGTACGGACCCCAAGACCGAAAGCCCAATGTACTTAGGTTGTCAACCGTCAGTCGACAATTGTCATCGAAATTCTCCTTTCAGAGTGTTCTTTGTGGCCGAAAACTTTGAGCTGAAACCAATAAAAGGGACAAAACAAACGAGTTAATTAAAAAGGATGCGACTTAAAAAAATGAAAGGGTCGAAACTCCGAAACTCGAGGTCGAAAGGTCATCACCACTATTAATACCTCCTAATATTCGCATTCGTTTTCTGTACGGTTTCAACCTGCAGGCCGGTTATAAGATGGTCGTGCGAGTGATTTCCTGGTTTTCATACGTAAATTGAGGAATCTTAATATTAAAATAATATAACAAAACGATTTGTCCAAACATTCTGCTTCGTTGCCCATTACAAGAAGTTATATAAATGAGTGAAAAATGTTCACATAAAATAAGATCCGACTATGAGCCTCAGTCCAAAATTATTTACTGAAACCGACTATATAAAAAGGAAAGTTCGACTTGGAACGTCCACCGTATCCAAACTTTTCAATCAAAAGCCCCTTCTTACGTCTCTCAATGTCCCGTGGTTTGTCTGAGAGCGTACAAACATACAAGTTTTTGACGCATAAAGACGTCCCTGCTCTTAAAGAAGTTACCAAATCCGGGTTTCTAAAGTACCCATTCGCTACTCTCGCTCTCTTCCTCTTGTTGTACCCCTAACTTCCCGTCATCGCCAGAACTCAACCCTCGTGAATCATAAAGTATCGTCAATAAATTATTTGTTTCTTCCGGTCTGCACGAATTGTCTTATACACGCTTACCCGATTGTTTAAATAAACAAGATAAACGTCTTCGGGTCTACTGTTGGTTTACTTTAATAATCATAACTGAAAATTGTTTTAATTAGATTGATTTAATAAAAGAAATTGGATAATAGCGTAAGAAGTAACCTACGCAGATTTCATATAACTTCAGATCCTTACGTAATAAGTTAAGAATTTTAGTATCGGTTGTGTGCACCTCGAGGTCCCGAAATCCCGTTACAGGAGTTCTACATGTCTCTAAGGATCTCGCTCGTGAAGTAATAAGAATAAAAATGTCCATTGTCCCTTTACTGTCGCATTTGTGACGCGGTTAAATTGTCTCAATCTAGCGTGTCGGCCGGCGGTTTGCCCTATTTACGGTTTCGTGCGATACGGTGTCCCAACGCATCGGCTAGGCCCTGTAGAGGAGGGCTCTGCATTGTAGCGCGAATTTCATTTTCTTCCAATTTCGCGCCGAATTTATATTATAATTTGTATGCCAGTCTAGTGATATTAATAAATTTTAAAGTACGGACTCGAATAATTCGTGTATCTCATTTTTTGTTGACTACCGATTTCATTATTAGTTTGGAATCCCTGTTTTGTGGTCTGCGAGGGGTTGTAATACCGCAAACTTTCAGCAGCAGTGTGAGTCACTTTAGCACGTGTTAGCACAAAGTGACTTACACTGCTACTGAAGATGGGGAGCAGCCGAAACCGGTCTACCAAAAAACCGAACCAGAGAGAGGAGACAGAAGAACACATGATTTCATTATTCTTATTTTTGGAATGTTGCAACAACTTAGCTGATATGCATATTAGCTAGTAGTTTACAGATTTTTAACATTAACTTATCCTATTATATAGCGTAGATTTTCACTGCTAAATATAGGCATACTATTAATCTAGATATTCACTCCTGATTATCGTTTATTAGTGTATTTAATTCATTATTATACTTCATTATTCCTCTTAATTATTCTTCATTAATTTTATCATAATTTTAGATCTTTCTGTGTTGCCTGTCTCTATATTGTTTCGTTTAGATCACCAGTTTCTTCACCAGTAGTACGACTCAGAGTTGTAATTAGGATTAGGATGTGGTATAAGATATAACACGTGCATTTTTGACCTCTCGTGGGTTTTATTCCGAATTATATGTCCGGTTGATAGTACCTCCAGTTCCTAGACCCTTGGTCCAGATTTTCATCAGACATTCATCCAATGCCATTTCTGACTTGAGAGCCTTAGAGGCATTGAAAAACGACCCATTACCTTCGATATTGAACTGACTGTAGCGAAAAGCCAAAGCGAACATGCTAGACGATTGTTAAAATCCGCTTCTGTCGAAACCGAGGCCAGTGGTCGCGTGTTGGAACAGCTATCTCGGCCGGGTCCCCACTATCGGAAAGCTGAAAATATTCACATTTTCCCTCTCCTTTTTTATGTTCATTTTTCTATCTTTATTTTTACTTTATCACCTATTGGAGTTTCCATTGGCCACCGATCGCGGAGTCCGTGACATGAATATCTCAAGAACGCTCTGGGCGTCCCACCGTAACGGGAACTTTCCCAGCCGAGATTCCTTTTTTTCCGCCACCCGGCTGACTCCCACTCACTCGGTGTCGAGGATTTTGCCCGTCGCGAATCTCGCGAAGCACGACAGGAGTCACCCGCGCATACCGGGTTTGGATTCTCGCCATCGTCAGTAGCACGTTGTCCCACCGACTCGAATAAATAAGCTCCTCACTGGAGCCTTTAGTTCCGCTGGATGATATGTCCTTTCGCATTTTCTAAATTAGGGCACATAATTGATTGTACGGATTGCATTTATCCTTGTTCCTATTGCATCAGCTGTCTCAAGGAATCGCCTGAAAAACCGCAGGATTAAAACTTCGGCCTGTATAATAACGCACGTCGTAAATAATGAAAAATTGGGGTTTATTTCTGGACAGGACTCGACATACCGAGGGCGAAAGGAACTATCCCCCGTAATATCCTGCGGTACCTTAAATTTTTGATCTCGCGTCCAGTCCCGCCGGCATTTTAATATCGGAATCCCGGTAGCAAAAATACCGGCGAGCGGGAAAAATCCTGTAATCCTTGCCCCTCGTTTCGGAACCCCGGAATTCTTTCCGGCCCGGTCCTATCTAGCCGTACCGGAATTCGGTCAGCAGTGAGGGGAATAAAAAGTTTCGGTACACCGCAATTCTAACATGGCTCCGATATCCCGCGGCATCCAACATTTTTCCCGATATGCATTATTTTTCATATTCGTCCCTTGCTACTGCCTTAAACTTCTTCCCAACTTGATACCTAAAATAAGACGCTGAAGGACTGTATATTTTTTCGATAGAGCCATTTAGTAGTATTTCAAATCGGTGAAAAATAAGAACATAGTTTAATGGCACAGCGTAATTATCTTGGATAAGGAACTAAAAATATAGATAAATTAATACCCTAGATGAACATGCTTCGTAACATTATAGACATTCCACCGGAATCAGTATGATACAAGAATAACTATTATTTCTATTAAAATAATAAATGAAGTAGACATTAAAGTCGTCACTCGTCGTCGAGTTAATTAGAATTTCTCTGACTCCTTTGCATCCAATCCCTCGGCCCACTTCAGGTTAAAGACTTAATTAGTGCACCTGATCCATCGACGGATTCGGTAAATTAGAGAGATTGGAAAGGGGCCCAGAAATCTGTTTGGTTTAATCACCACCGCCAACATGCTTTATCCAAGGCTTTGTAGTTCACTAGAATCAGCATTAAAACGCTTTTATTTTATTAAAAAAAACAACATTTATCGACGAACGCATTTCGGTTTAGATAAAACTATTCCACTTCCCAGAAAATGAGTACAGTTTATCATTCCCGTTGGGACTCGTGGTCATACATTACCACGATTGCAAAATTTCCCTACTAAATTACAAGCAAATAACAAACATCCTCCAGATAAAAGCACGGGAATTGTTTTCCCTCACTTTTTTCACATTTGAAATTACCATAATTTTAGAGATAACAATTCTTAATCAAACTCCCACAGATTTATCTTTTAAGGTATTAATAATTATTGTCCATCGAATAAATGGCGAATAAATCCAGAGTGTCAATTCAAAATTTCTACCCTAATTAATATCACTTGGTTCGTTTCCAATTATACTGTGCATTAACATCAGTTGGATAAGTCGACAGTTTGGCAATCCCCGAAGTTCCATTCCTTTTGCGTCCCCTCTCTTCCCACCAACGATGATTTAGATTCTATATTACAGCAAGTCTAATTTTTTTTGTTCCCTCCTGTTCCTTTGTACCGGTAAATTAACTTTATCGTTGTTCTAACGAAGGGTTACAAAAAATCATATTCCTTATAATGATCATAGTTAACCTCTGCGCCAGCTAAGACAAACGACTAACATGGAATCCCCATATCCAACCCAAAAGAATCTACTTACACTCAAAATTAGGACTATTAAGACCATTACTGAGACGGATATAAAAATTACCATTGGACAAAAAAATTACAATTTATAAAACCATATCGAACTATGGGGTTCTACTAAGACAGAGATTCCAATCAAAAGTACTCCGAACCATCCTTAATGCTCCCTGGTATGTTTCTAAACACAGAATTCATCATGACCTCAATATGCCAACAGTCGACAAAGTCGCAAAATGTCGGTACCGTAAGTTCCATTCCCGCCTTACTCCTCATTGTAATCTGCTCGTTTAGTCACTATCCTCCATTACCCATCCATGAAGCTACTTCACAGCTTATCGTTATCACCATAACCGAATCCTAATGAGTTAATAATACTGTTAATATCCCGACAGGATATTCCATACTAAACTTTTACAAAAAACAGTACTAGTGAAGTGGAGATAGAGAGTACCAAAAACACTGGGCCATTTTACTTTCATAGATGAAGTAATCTTTCATCATACCGCCGATTTTGTCCCCAACAGACAGGCTCTCGTCCCTTTTTGCCTCGACAGTTCAATCAGGTTTTCATTAATTGTTCCTCTATCTCTTTTCACACATGCCATCCAGAGGAGAAAATGAGCTATAAACAAAATAAAACAAAAAACCGTTCTTATATCTCTTTGCAGCGGAAGTGCATCATTAGTGAGTTGAGATCCGTCGTAACCTTCGTTACGAAATCAGTGGACCGATTGAATAAAAGAGGCTTCTATGGAAAATCTGTAGATATTTATTGCTAATTAGATTATTAATGAGCCGAACGATTTTGGTTGTGATGACTCAAATTTTCAGAAATCACATCTAGATTATTTTTTGTTATAATTGAACTGGGTTCATAATGTTTTTACTGCGCTATAAGGAACTCTCTTAGGAAAAAAGAAAACGTTTTACCATAACCGCTATTCCAACACTTCGAAAATTCTCTATCTGGCAGAATAACGTGCTGAATATTTCAAGTCTGCCGATATTTAAGTAGGACCTTGGTGTCGTTCATTTTATAGAAAACTCTAGTTTTCTGGGAGAATTTTCCAGCATAATACTATGAAGTGGAAACGAAATATTTAGAAGACTAGTAAAAGCTATTGAAGTGCACTGATGACATGGAACACAAGCTAAAAGGCTGCAGGCAAGTAGTAAAAGAGAGCTTTTATTACAGCTTTTATTGCATTCATAGCGTGCTCATGCTTGGATCCCTACGAATTGTAGTTCTTCGAGTAAAACACCCTATCCCCTTTCCTCTATCCCGACAGAAATTCCTGTTTAATAATGCCTACTAACAGTTGTAAATAAATGTTTTTAATAATCTATAAATAGGCTAAAAAACCGTACAGGTAAACTGTTATTCTTAAAACTGGTCTTGAATTGGCTATATATTTTGTCGTGTATATGATTTCTTATAACTATTTTGTCGCTACTTTTTACATAGAATAGTTTTATTATTTCAGTATTAACGCAATATATACTTTCACAGTCAAAATTTAAACCATCGACTGATTCCAGAATGGCCTTATAAAACCGCAATCGTATCTCGAACTAATCAGCGGTGCAGAAAATTGCTATAAAAAACCAAAGGATTAGGACCGTTTGGGATGAGCGTCGGATTTTTCCGGTTTCCATGGGGACGGGCAGGCAATGAAAGGGAGTTCTCCACGTGGCAGTATCACTTTGCTGTATGGGAAACGGTATCGATTCGCCGCAGTAAGGGGGCCCTTACTACGTCCTAAATGGTCCAAAAGCCCCGCTCTTCCTTTATTTAAACGCGGAGGGTGGAAAACTTTCTTTTCAGGCGATCCTGCACAAGGGTAAATTTTGTATTTCCAAATAAATATCCGCGGTTGAACACTCAACCAAAGGCGATACCACCAATCAACCCTACAGTACTTTTATACTGTTTAGCGCTGACAACTTACTCTAACAACTTGATAAGAACACGTCCAAGAAACGCTTAAATAAAAAATTGAGTCCCATTTCGAAAAAACTACTTCGTGGAACTAAACGCTGCTAATCTCGTTAAAAATAATTGACATTGAATAAACTATAATTATTAGGGTTTTCCTAATAATAGGAGTCAATCCTAGTTTCAATATACTATTGGGCTGGCGACAAAAACAAAACGAACATTATCATCATATTTTACATTTCTTTTTTCGTAAGGATTCATCAAACGAGCTCACAAAACTTTATGCGCTGTGTATGGTGATAAAGCCTTAAAAGAACGTCAGTGTCAGAACTGGTTTGCTAAATTTCGTTCGGGTGATTTTTCACAAAAATACAAGGAGCGCTCTGGTTGTTAAATTCGCCGAAGAAAAAGTCGAAGACGGCCAAATAAAATAGTACAGCACCCAGTACAAGTACAACTAGTGATAGCATAAAAGCTAATTGTATCGCATACCTGCATTGAAAACCATTTGAACCATCTTGTGTACCAAAAAATAGTCAATATATGGGTACCTCATAACCCGGCGATTGGAAAAATCCGCAAGTATTTAGTTACGAACACAATATTTTTCCATTCGTGAAAACGGAAGAGGTCAAATTGTATTTTACCTAATTGTTTTTTTTAAACTGTATTTTTTACTTAATGAATTTTGAGACCCAGAGTAGACCCGTATCGGGCGCCCGCCGTCGTCGGTAGCATTCGGCTGGAAGGCGGGTCATACACGTGTCGTTTGATGGCGGAGCGTCACTCGGCCGCCCCCATTTCATGTGCTTTGGAGAAAACCGTTGATGGAAATTAAATGGGTCTCAAAAACTGTCCACTCATCTGTAATCTACCGATCAGTTAACTGACGAACTAGGAGTGTTCAATCAATCTGTTAGGTAAATGGCCGAATTTATGACACGAACGAAACAAGCGCCATTAAAATCGTCCCCAATAATTATTTTACGAATTTTTTCTTGTCTGTACTTGTACTGTAAACTCTGCCACGCCGGGCAGGATACGAACGCATAACGGCGTACATAAAGTTTAAATCCGAACGCTATTTTAACCTTCGACCCCGGCTTTAAACATCAATCAGACATTCGGCTAGTTGAAAACATTATTCAGTCAGATTTCCTGAATTGCATTTGCCGCTTGGTCTAATTTGGATTGCATGAAACACAGGGCGGTCCCCCACCTATCGCTGGGTACAAGTCTCAGCACGTGCCCGATCCACGGACATCTGTCCAACGTCGTTATTTTCACGGTTGTTTTTTTCCCCGAATATATGACTCGTAGACTTCGCTTATATTAAGGCATTAAGTCTTGCAACTTCAAACAAAAATAAGTGGGGGAGGACTTAATTGTATTCGTTAATTTCGATCGGTTTATCTGCACAATAACCCAACAACAAACAAACCAACAGCAGTTTCATATAAATTTACTGCGATTATTCCGACTACAATATTTGATATAGATATTTTAATACTCGAATTTATACGTATTAATATGTTTAACACCGTTGGACAATCATCGGGTATTGATCGCCAAATTTGAACCCTTCGGGGCACGGTCCCTTACAGTGGTTTCAGTGACCCTCGCATGGGGTCAACGCCCTACAGATCTTTGATTCCTGATTTGCAATTGAATTTCAATCAATTGCCCGGGACGTTTCCGAGGGTCGGTCTTGGGACCCCAGCCCCCTCCTTTTAGAGTCCGACTAATTTGGTTACAAAAATCATCTAGCCTTGTACCAACAAGGAATGGACGCATTATTAAACTTATAGTGCAATATATATATATATATATATATATATATATATATATATATATATATATATATATATATTGCAATATAAGTATCGTTGAAATAGGCACACTCTGGAAAAAAAACCCTACCGGTTAGATATTTCACCAAACGTTTTAGTAAAATCAAAGAATCGATTTTGTACGAGTACAGGTAATACAGGTTTCTTTTTGTCTCTTCGTTCAGGTACTTAATATAAATTGATTCAATCTAGCGATAACGACATTAGACAACGGAAGACCCACCTACCGCTTCGAACAATAAAATACTAATGCAGAATAAATACACAACAGAATAACAACTTTCTCGAAATCCAGAAAGATAAGGCTTTTTTAACATTATCTGAACGGCCGAAAACCGAACGTCGTTTTATCTATTGCCAGCGCCCTTGGGATATTTTCTGAATTATCCTGTGCCTTAGAAATGTCTGCAATTGAAAATTTAAAATTTCACAGACATAAAGTAATATTGGACGGATGGTCACTAAGACTTTATGTACTAGGCCTCGTAAAGGAAGAAGGCTGTCGTTAGACAACTGCAATTACCGAAGGAAACGGTCCTTAGAGGAGTTCTTTAATTTCACGGCTGGCTCTTTAATTTTTCGCTTTAAGTACATTACAATAGGTATTACATGTATTGCAGCGTTTTTTTCCCAAGATGATATTCCCTTGGAATATTTCTATGAAACCAAATCGAGTTCAATAAAGACTTATTGTTATAGTCATATATGATTGGAATTTCCATTTCCCATCCGAAAACCGGCGACAGTGTCACGAACACCGCACTTTTCAAATCATTTTTCATTTAATTCTAATTTAATTTTATTCCCCCAGGGTTCCTTTACTTCTCCCAGGCCCGTAAAACGCGTGTATACACTACGAGAAATCTCTAAGAAGTGCAGTTGAGAAGTAAATCGACATGTTTGTTATAGAGAATATGGTTTAGCGTTTGTAGCTTTATCGAAATGCTACTGACGTTGGTGAAGATAGTCTGGAGAGATAACCGAATAACAGTGTTATTTGGAATTCAACACCATAAATCTGAAAATCGAGTTCTAAAAATTTATTTTATTTTTGAGAAGCAAGGACCGCCCCTCGTTGCTATTTTTGCGTTTTTAATTATTTATATATATATATATATATATATATATATATATATATATACATATATATGAACATAAAAACAGTATTTCCATCAAAATATAATCCATAAAATATTAAAAGCCGTTATTAATTTATATTATGCCTGCTCTAAGATCGGAATGCGCATCATTCTACATTAAGATGAAATAGTCGGAAATGGGCGAAAAAAAAGAGTGGTAAACTCCAAACAAATACCATAATTTAATCAGGGATTGTATTCTGTGTCAGTACCTTTCTGGTAATTCGAGATACTTAGTTTTGGCTCGGCGAGAGACGCAATGAAACTTTGCCCGAATTAAAACAAGGGCTCGACTCACAATTTATCGGCAGTCCAACAGATAAAGCCCACAGTGTCGGCCATAATCGAAGCTCTAATCGCAATCGAACCCTAATTGAGGGCAGATATCTTCGGGAGTTCACTGCTCCGCTGATTATTTGTAGTAAATTCAATACGGTTCGCATTCCCATTGTATTGCAACTGAGGGGCTCAATTTTCCTAAGGCACGAACAAAGAAACGCACTGAGGACTGTATTTTATCTACTGACGATTGCGAAAACACCGAAACCGTTCCACTAATTTCCATACGGACTAGATCGGCTGTTATTCTTTTTAATATTATACGTACCTCACACTATCAACTGCAATATACGGAGACCTGTCAGTTCCCACAATATTATGGTTAGTTAATTAATTTTTTAATGCGAAATTTATTTTATCTACATTTAGTAAGTAGGGTAAAACTGTCGTTAATTGATGACACCGCTGTTGAACAGTTTAAAATTTATATAAAAAAAGGGCGTTAATATTTAATTTTATTTGACGAAAATAACGATTCTGGCTTTATACCGACGTTCTTGATGTGCTTAATAAATAATTTCTTCATTGAGATTTGTCTAAGTAGGGACTGGCAATGGGAATGGAATTCTGCATACAAACTGGACTTTTTTGTTCCATTATCTATTTATATCAAATATTTATTTAAACCACCCTACATCTGTGTCACAAATTAACAACTGTTTCACCTAGACTAACTAATCACTAATGACTCATTAAATGTATATAAAATAAATTCCACAAAAAAATTAATTACTCGTAACAACAGTGGTCCAAACCCTACTTCAGGACATCCCAAACGTTCCGTACAGACGCCTGACAAGGAAGTGGCCACGTCATCTAAATATATCGGAAAAATAGGAAAATGAATAAATAAAACTTAAAAAAAAGGGAGAGCCAGTGGGTTTCTCATCCATTAAATACATGTGTAACAGTATAAAAAACATAATACTGAGTGCTAATATTGCGGGAATCAAATTTTGCATTAACATTTGTTGTTGCTTTATTTATTGGCCTCTCGAGCTCGCTTTTTATTTATCTGAAATATTTTTATCCTCAGCACCGTCACGGGGAAAACTAATTTTCTAGATATTCTCTCCTTCATTTACGACCGGCCCCTCCTCCAAGCCCTTGGTATCGACAGGGCGCGATGTGGATATGTCAATAATGCGACACGTCAGTTGGTCGGCTTTGATGTGAAGGGGGGGGGGGGGGGGCGAGAGCCCCTTTTATAAACCCAGTCCGTAATTGTTTCTCTTCGCCCGGTACCCACATCCTTCCGGCCCCTTAAAACCTTCCACGTGCCTTCTTTAAAAACCAATCGGTCATTGGTAGTATCGTATAATGTGGCGTTGAATTATTTTCTTTTCTTTATTTTCCTTTAGAATTTTCGATATAATTTTCTTTCTTCTTTTCTATTTATTTCTTGCAGTCCAATAACTTTTTGGTCATGTGGTTTATTACTGAGGGCTGACTAGGAAAAAACCCTCAATAATAGTTGTATACAGTACGTGATCCAAACTCCTCGAAAAATAATATAAAAGGCGAATAAAGTGTTGGTTAAAATCATATCGAATATATACTTTATTTATTATAATGTATATGTACAGTGAACTAAGGCAAACCTACACGTGGCTTCTTGTACCAATCGGTCATTGGTTGTACCGTTTAAATTTCGCGTTACATTAAGCTTTTTTTCGAAGGTAAATATTGAGTGATCAATTTGTAACCGCCCCATCATTCAAGCCTTGTGTTTAAATCATGCTCCCATTAGAAGTAATTACCCTTGAATAGACTATAGTGCGATTTCTTTCTTGGAGTCCAATAACTTTGGCCATGTAAAAGTACTTGACAGTATAAAAGTATACTGGTTACTAGGACTGACTGCTAACAATTGAACCCACAGTAATAGTAATATGCATTACGTGGTTAAAACTCCTCGAAATAAAACGATAAAAGACGAATACAAAATTATAATCATCGGAAATCATTATTACGGGGCAAAATGTATATGTACAGTGATCTAAGACAAACCAACCCTTTTTAATAACCGATCGGTAATTGATTGTACCGTTTTCATTGGTGCAATATTAATTTCTTCGCGCATTTTTTTGAAGTGAAATATTGAACGTTCAATTTTTAATCGCCCGTTCATTCGAGCCCCGGCTGTGAATCTTTATTTATGTCCTTTGGAATTAATTACCCTGGAATACAGTATATCCAGGGTACTCCAATCATTACTTGGAGTCCAATAATTTATAATAACGGCGTATTCTCTGTTGACTGCTAGGAATTGAACTCACAATAAAAAAATGGAAATAAAACGATAAAACAAAAATTTGGCTATAATCGTTTCGGACATTTTCTTGCTTTATTACAGTGCACAATGTATATTTACAGTGAGCTAAGGCAATGACAGGCGTAAGAAATAGTTGCCAGAACTTTGTTCGAGCAAAGGCTCGCCAATACCCTTGAGTTAAATATATATTGTAACATCATTGTCACAAACAACTCTAGCCCTTGATAAAAAGTGCGTTTTAAATTTTTCCGAGATCGGGTACATTTACCGTAAGGGGAAAGGTTTCATTTTTTTTTTAATCGCGTAATACCGACATTTATATTTCAACAAAAAGATAGGCAATGCGTATGACCGTTTTCGGAGAAAGAAAAGTCTCCATGTGAAAAGAAACGTAAAATCGCTAACACTGAAACTAGAACCAGATAATCGTGTAAAATCATTTTATACAGCCGGGTAACTTCCTGTTTGTGCACTTTGCATATATCGATCGGCCTGTGTTCATTGCCCTCTCAGTGGTCGTAAGTATGTCCACTTTTCCAAAGAAGGTTCGGGTTTCATGTCAAGATTTTGTGTCGTTATATCGGCTCCTTTTATCGGTCAGTTAAAAATTCAGAGTAAAATTGAACAGAACAAACACCCAGTTACATTTGGGACCTGGGTCCTGTATGCAATATACAGGTTATTTATGCTACGGAAATCAAAAAAAGCGAAATTACAATTATGTGTGTGTGGTTCAAAAATAAATTAGATATAAATCGGATACACCGAACTCTGTCTAAAACTGGCAAAGAATCTTGTAACGTTGAAACAAATCAATATAGATTTAGAAATTCGGCCACGAAGCCAAATTTCCATCCTCAGAACGACCGGTTTTTCGCTGTAATTCCGTTAGAAATATAAGCGAGTCCATGGCGCATCCTTGTTCAACCGGTGTTTTATTACACCAGAGAGTCTAGTATACTTCAACTAACTTTATTTGGCCTCAACAAGTTTCGGTTTCTCACACCGTTGACGGTGCAATTGTGTCGACAGGATGTACCCAACTATATTGCTGACGTAATTATACTGACGGCGGTTTGACGCAGAAACGGCTCTAAGCAAATAACAACAGCGATGGCAGTCCAAACACGCGCCGTCACCCAAACAGACATATCAAATCATTAGATATTTTCCGGTCAATCGAATAAATACACAAATTATATCTACGAATTTTGGCTTTTGGGCAGCGTGACCCGAAATCCAGTCTCTCGACGAAATCCAATTACCGGGAGCTATAGTCTTCTGTTTTAAGTTTTCGCCGTGGTAAAAGGTACGCCGACAGGACCTCGTTGGAACGTGACTTCATTGTGAGCCCAGAGACCGATAATTCGTCGATCATACTTCCCACCAACTGTAGTAGGACTGGGAACTAAAAATAGTGACTCAACAACTCATGCTTTATCGAGGGGGATGGCGAGTACGAGCTTTTAAATAAGAAGGAACGAAATTAAATATACCTTCGAGCTATTTACCTTCGAGCAATAATAGGTTATATTAAAAGATACATACACATGCTTTTAATATTAAAAAAAAATGTTCATAACCGTGGAACGGGATTTCCTTTCTAGAACTCCATTGTAAATCCTAGACTCATAATTTCTATTCTTTGACCAAACTTCCCACCTACTATAGTAGAACCGAGGACTAAAAATAGCGTTCAACAACTCAAGCTTTATCGTAGAATGAGGGGGGGGGGTTACGATGGTGAGAGGGTGGGCTATCGAGCGAGGAGGGGCCGACGAGGGGATCGATAGGTGGGAGTAGGAAAACGGGCGAGAGGGGAGTATCAGCTGAGCCGAGGGTTTACAGTGACGTCACCCGGCCTCAGTCTGTCCCGAGCCTTCATATCGTTGACACATCATGTTCAGAGCTTTCGGCACCGCTCCCATCGAGGTCCCGGATCCAGTCTACTCGTGGAATTCGGTCTTCAACAAGGGTGAGTACAGGCTTCCATTCACGAGAAATGAGCCCGGCTTTCGGGCGACTTGAGAACAGCCCGAGCCGTGACTCGGGAGGTAACCCCGCTGTTACATTCATAAATGGGTGCCTGTATATAAATCCATCGATCGGGTGGCCGCTCTTCGGGGGGATATGAGTATCGAAAAAGATAGCCCCTGGGGCGGGGCGTTCGATACCTTCGGCGAACGTGACACCTCTCTCGGCGTCCGCCATCATACTGCCGTAGTTACGACGCTCTCGGGAACCGGTCTGACGCCGCGATGTGCGCAATTACGGACGTGGACGAAACCGGTCTCGTAAAAGTCCCGTCTACACGGGACGAAACCGGTCTACACCTCGTGGATCGTTCAAGCTATCATTTCCGTACGGTTTCGTGGGGGGGTCCGGATCGGAGTAATATATATATATATATATATATATATATATATATATATATATATATATATATATATAAATACTCGCGAGAGTAAAAGTTGTAAGGATTGAAAAAGGGGTACAACTTTTACACGGTAGTTATTTTTATTTCGACCCGCGGTCACGCTTCGTCGCTCTTATTGTGGCAACGGTCGTGACAACGGACATCATTCCTGTGAATCATTTTTCACTCCTCGCCCGATCAATCTGGCCGCGATAATAATAACAATAACGGTAGGAACGGGGGACCCCGGCGTTAGGTGGGATGGCGGCCACATGTGGCCACCGCCGCCGCTTCCATCCACATGACATGTTTACCGCGTTCCCAGCGCGTGGGGCAATTTTAAACTTTTTATAAACGCCCCGCCGCGCCCCCTCAAACGCTGACCTAGAAATTACTCGAGAAATTGAAATTATGCTTCGCTTGCCGAAACTGTCGCTTCTTATGAATTGCATCATCGCATGCAGCCAGTGTAACAATAAGTTTTCATTGAACCAATCTAGAAATGACCATAATTGTTAAAGGCGTAAATACGTAACGCTCCTTTTGATTTTCATGTTTTATTTTCCCCTTATGTATCACTACCATTATACCAATATCTATCTATTTATCTGTCTCTCTCTCTCTCTCTCACCATATATGGACCCCGTATTAGCTATACGGAATATATATTATCTATACGCCTTTACTGAGATAATGATAAAACAATCTACCCAGTAGGCGCGGTGCAAGACAAATATGGTTACTTTTTCCTTAGCCTCTCCATACTCGTTCCTACGAATAGCTTGAGTGTCTGAGATAATACTGCTTGGCCATCTTTGTATAACTTCCGTACTGATTTTACGGCTTGCATACCGCAGACATAAGTCAGACGAAAGTTTGAAATAAATTGGTGTATATTTACCCACGAGGCCACAGAATGAGAAATTCCAGTTTCAGGGATAAAGGATGCAGTTAATTGTACCCAACATTAAAATGAACAGTTCTGTAACCCTGAACTAGACCTTATGGTGGGTATCGGCGACCTCATGCGTGTAGAGCACATGCATTAAACCGTAGATTTTGTATTTCAGCCAGTTAAGTGAAACAAAACTCACTGGCTCTAAATGCTCATTTAGACGAGACCAAGAGTTTTTATTCAGTATTGATGAACATATTTTTTTTAAATTCGGAATACCTGTATGGTTGTCCCGGCTATCATTAATATCCGGGATAATAATCCCGGATATTTTAATTTAAAGTGAGACGCTACAGTCTGGTTGTGGTAGTTCGTTAAAACTTAAGAAATATAATGGCGTATTTTACATTTAGGAGGCCCATAGCGGAGAATTTTATTACTTCGAGTAAAATTTATGTTTATTATTAACAAAATTATATCGAGATACGAGATGGATTTCATATCCCAATTTGTCTATCATTTAATAATGGAATGCCGACAGTTCTGAATGGGTTTTCAGTTCCTTATTCCAGGGGAGACAGTTCGTTTCATTAGGAAATCGAGAGGAATTCGGCTCCGCCCCCACCACCGGGACGTTTTACACAAGAGCCGAAGGCCCTAAGGTTAATATACGATCCACAATCCCCGTAACGGTTTAATGGGTAGGTTGGATCTCCCTTTTTAAGAGCCGTTCGTGAGCGAAACAGTTTGGGAAGGAGGCGCAGTGTTGACACCCAGTGAAAGTTCAACTCGGCGCACACGACCCTCTCAAAGGTCATCGATCCTCGTCATCCGCGAGGGAAGCATATCCCCCTAAACCCTTTTTTGTCCCTCAAATTCGACCTGTACCAGAAGCGGAAAATTATACAACTTCGGGTCGGAGATGAAGGGTTGGAGTAACCCCGTAACGTATACCGTGTGCAATATTTGCCGGCATCGATGGCATGCCAAGTCAACCCTGGAGAGCAATATTTCTTAGGTGTTTCAGGACTATACTTCATCAATGTTATAATAGCATTCTTGGAGGTTTCCATGAATAGAACAATTCTAAAGGCCACTCTCAATCGTTTCTAATGAATCGCGCCTCTCAACTATATAATTCCCCTTATATGTCACGCTATTACTCCAGAGTAGCGGCATCTGAGCTATGATTCCAGTTCCACATTTTTTGAATTAGTTCTGTCTCAATGGGGAACGCCGTGTCCAATCCACGGCCAGAGGCCGGCGTAACGATTATTCACCTTTTAATTGATCGTAATTTTCGCTTTCTTGGCGAAAAAGTCTTCCCTTTCAATGTTACCGAGCGATTGACCGCGAAATTGTTTCCAACAGTATCGGCGCTCAAAGAGTTACTCAGGCGAAGAACATATTATAATTATAAGTCACATGGGCTAATTACCAACCTCTCTTTTTAATGGGACCGTTTTATGTACATTTTTATTCGAAAACAGAAGACGGAAAAGAATTCCTTTTCCCCGGAGCAATACGTTATTGTACGCACTTAGTCACACCACTATGGGCCACTATGGGATAAGAGGGTTTGTTATGCTCCAGACGAGAATTTTGCCCCTTTGATTGGTTTTAATGTGCTCGTATTTTAGACCGATCGCGACCGAAGCTGTAAATTATTGCGAATAATTCTATTTTTTAATAATATGTTTCTATTATTAGATTTACAGAACATGACAGAAATCAGCTGTTTGCCGGTACTATGAATATATGTTTTTACTTCTCTCACCTACGATTATATTTCGCATCAGATTAACTATTACCGAGAATATAATTATATTTAATAAAGAATATTTAGGGTTTCTCTACAGTAGTTGCATTACGAACCACAGGAGTTTTCCTCTTTAACCCGGTGTATTTGAAAAGCATTTAAACTAATTATTTGTTTATACGGTTTTTATTCGTAAAGATGGGCTCTGTATCTGTGAATTTATCGATCGGGCCGGCCTAATTAAATCCTCTCGACCGTTCTAGGGGTATCCCCTCACGAAAATTAATATCGATTCCCGACGAGTGTTTCGAGTGGGTCCCGAACAATGCGGGCTCACAAGCAGCACGCTCCGGGCTGCCTGCTGAAGGCGCATGTATCCGTGTGATTCGGTCCCGCATCGGAACCTTCCGTGACGGACTCCCTTAGGAAGGGGCCCCATAATCCGTGGATACATCCGTTCTCTAGAAACAACCGGCCGCTACCCTCTCGAGGCTTAATGCCCCAGTATACATTAAGTGCTCCGGGACACGTGTAAATAGGTTTCTGGAGTCACGTGTACCCATCGAATAATCGTTAGTCCTCCCGGGCTTGGAAGAGCGAACGCCATTTTGATTCGGGCGTTAGAAGAGTGCCCCGTGTAGTGGTACTGCACCTCGTGTAGTGGTTTGAAATTAGCACTTTGATGCTCAGACATTCTTGTATCGATCATCCTGAATGTCATGCAGGTTCAATGTTCCCGTGTCGTTTCATCTCGGCTTTTTCAGCACCGTTCAGTAAGAAATTCAGGATCATTTCCAAGAAAATTGACTCATTTTCAACATCTATAGTCATATCTTCACTTTAGTGTCGAAACCTATGGGAAAACATCAGTACTGGATGTTTATGTAACTCGTGACTCCGGTGGCGGATTTTCATAAAAGCCCCGAATTATGTTGACCCCATTTGATATACGTTATTTGTTATTCTTCTAATTGTATTAGTTGGCTAAAATACAGTTGAGGTCAATTTATTAAAACTTTTCCGAACGTTGCCTACACCCGTGCGGACACACTATTACGCATCGTGGTTTATTTAATATGATTCATCACGACTTCGCCCGCACAATGTCACTCCCTTTTCATACCGTTAATTAATAACCCGAAGAAAACAGAGGGTGGGAATTAGCATACATTTATATAGCGCTCTGATCGAGAAATTGAAAAATTGTCTGTTTCGTTTGACCGAATGCCGCGTATTTCGGATTTAGTGCGTACACTACTCGTTATGACCTCGGATGGACGACTAAAGGAAATAATTGTTAATAGTCGCCTGGGGTTATTATTGACCCATCTGCTATTCTCGAGTCGGTTAATTGAAACAGGAGCGGCCATACTGGCCGTTTATATTTCATCGCGTATAACACGTATTATAAGTTCTTTAAAAATACCAAAAAATTATATTTTTCAAAATAGTAAATATTACCTAATAAAGATCAAGCACACTCAGTCTTGAAAAGCCCGAGTCCAACACTGCTTAAAAACAACAACGTAGATTGCATCATTGGATAATTATTCATTCATAGACATTAATAACAATAAGTGCATTTAATAAATGATCTGTAGTCATATAGTAGTGTAATCTTCGAAATCGAATTTTGAATTTCAAGTGCCTTATACCGATTGAAGGAACCTATTTTATGTAGGGTACTTCCTCTCTGAAATAGCAATAATTTTGTTTCATATCATTTAAACTAGTATTAATGTATTTTGGCCGCTGGGTTTTTGATTTCGGTGTGGTTGTTGGGTGAACCGCGGTGGCGCTATCTGCTGCACCGGCACGTGCCAGTCAGTCATGCTTTACTACCGGCGAACCAACAGGATACATTGTTAATAACATTTTTCCTTCCATAAAATAATAATACCCGCTTAATTCTCAGAAAAATTAACCGGCCTTTATGACGTTTCCCATTGCACTTTCCGCGGAGACCTTTCGACGACCTTTCGGTCCGCAGTCTAACATTCCTTCGTCAATCCTTTCATTCAACGTCTGCAAGTTTTTTCCGTACCACCGGTAAGTGAATCACTGTACGACCGTTCGGTGTATCTTCGGCCATTCGGAAAAGGGTATTATATTCGTGACTCGAAATAATGTCGAGATAGGGTAGGTGCCGTGCACCTTTGGGCTTTGGGATCACCTCCGCCACGGTCGTAAACAGGCTTCTCCCCACCGAAAAGGCCGGAGGGGGCCTGCAAGTACAGCGGACGGCGGAGTATCGATTGGTGAAGCACGAGGAAAAGGCCCGGGAATGGCCGCCGAGAGCTCACCGACTCTGACCTTGGTAAAGGACAGCGGCTGAATCACTGCCCACTTCTTTAACTCCCGCTTACTTTATCTGCGAATACCCGTTGGCGTCTTCAGGTTCTAAAACCGTCGAAGAAGTCGAGGTTCAGAGCGGCCGCTTTCCCGGATTGATCCTTTCGATGAATTTGTTGGCCCTTTTTCAATGGCGGATTGATAGATACGTGGGCGAGGATAGTGTGGAGGGTTAAACATCCCTGAGGTTGGACATCGATCAAACCTTAAAATACTCTCATTGAATTAATAATCTGTCCAAGGCGCATAGGAGTTTTGATTCTACCTATCGGCATTCTGCTGTCCCCACAATACGAGTGTTGCCTCGACAATGGTTATGCGCACAGAATGCGATGGGAGCAGATAAGGGAGTTTGGAGTTCCTTTGAAGTTCCTTCGGATAAAATCGTTATGGAAACAGATACCATACCTTTGACGTTGATTATAATTACGAAGGCATTTATTGTTCTCCGTTTCTGTATTCATTTGGGTGTTAATGACGGGGCAATAAAAAGTGCCGGGGTCCCTAATGCATCGAAGAGAGGTAGGGTTTATTCACTCGAAGGACAAGGGCATGCCGAATCCACCCGTCGGTCGAGCCGGTTATGATAATGTCGGTTTTATGCTTCCCGGGGCATTAATATAATTTCTGTCCGGGTCCGGACAATCGCCCAATTATTCGACCTGGATATCATTTAACCGGATATAAGTGGCGACCGGACGTCCGAAGTGGGGGTGGGGGCAGATCCGTTTGTGCCCCGGACAATGGTCGAAGTCGCGCGGTCTGTTCCTAGCTCTGCAGGTTGCATTTTCTAAAGAGTGCGGCGCAAATTTTCTCAAACCGGTTCACCCGAGCCGCAGGGGGTTTAGGGAGGGGTTCTCCGTTTGTTCGGGTAACCGACTGTACCTCCGTATTTAACCTTTCTGTCGTCGAGCCGGGTAATAATCGTACGCCGGTGTGATTTCTGTTCACTTTTATTATTTTAGATTTTGACCCTGAAAAACGGGATTGGATAACAACGGACGCGGATTTTACTCAAGTCATATCGCCGGGGAAGGGCAATGTTCCCAACGAACGAAGCCTATAGTAGTGCTCTCCCCTCGGCTGGAAGGGGTCTACCCACCGATTAAGTGCCCTGAAATGGGGGAGGGGAAAGTACCGACTAACACGAAATATTCCTAATCCTGTATTACATAATCTAACTCCTGCACGGGTTTCTCTGCGAGCCGGAACCATACCGGTTGGAGGTCGTTTTGAGACAATCCCAATATTTTTCTTTAAATTTTTTAGATTTTGTAAGTTCACCTAGAGTGCAGAAAGGCTAAGCGGATAATGGATTTTCGCTTGGATTCCCCGCTGTGTTCCGTTAGTCACTTTCGATCGGAGCTCTGCCCGTGGCCGGAATACTACTCGCTCGCTCGACAGTTCAATGCCCCCGGGGTTGTACTCACTTATGGCATTTAAGTTTAAGTGTTTAATTAACATCACCGAAAATAATTACGAATAATTCTTCATTTTTCCTCTCAGTATTAAAGTAGAGGCTATCCTTTATCCGACTTGTGGTTGCTACTGTTTGGTTAGTTTGATTCTAAATAATATATATGGAATTTATCCAGTACATATTGCTCGGACTACCATTCGGAAACTGTTCTCTGATTTATTTTGTAGGATCTGCAGAGTAGATATCGCCAATTTACAAACTCGTTTTGTGCTCAGAAAATGTTGAAGGTTTACCAGAACAATTATTTACACTTGGTATGAGGCCGCTTGTGGGTTGAGCACTTCGCACTAACTTCCTAATTGGTTTTACGGATGTCGCTCTATTTTTCCAGACCTCAAAAAAATTGAGGTTTCCTCTGTTTTTCTATTTTTCCCCCCTCTCTCTCACTCTCTCTCTCTCCCTCTCTCTCCCTCTCTCTCCCTCATTCACTGTCCTGCTCTGTTGTTTAGAACCAGAACGTTAATTATCGTAATGGAGTCGGACCGAGGAAACAAGATAAATAGCAAAGGGCATCTGTTCCGATAACCGAATCGCTCCCCGGGCCTAATCTACAACTGTCCCATTATGACTCTTCGCTCCAGAATAACACGGGATAAAATTCGTTGTCTTATATCTATTGTACGCCGGCGTTTGATGCAGTTTTCTGTTCAAAAATTTGTAATATGAAAACTAAAAGAAAAAGAGTCGTTTAATGATTCAGGCGCGTTACTCTCTCACCGGTTTTGTAAATAGCTGTCCAAATTATACAGGCGTTAATCACTGTTTTTGTGGTTATTGAATCCCTTTCATGCGGGCCTATATAGGATGAACAAAACTATCAGTCGACTTCCATAAAAGGAACATATTTTTGGTTATTACATTTCACGACTGAATTCACGTAATAACCGGATATCATATCTTGGCCCGGTTCTATGGTAACAATGAGTTTGTGTTGGAATGGGTTATGACGATTCACATGTACATGTAATGCGTTTTAATGACAAATTGTATTGTCGAATATAAAAATCGGTGTTGGTAAAACCCAACACAGTTTCATTACTGGAAAGTTTGAGTTTAGTAGTCGAAAGTAAACACGAGCCGGTTTCCGTATGGACCGAATTCCGGATGTTAACAAGATTGGCTTGGTTGAATTTAAGTTGAAGATATCTAAGAGGTATCTAGTTTGGGTTTAATTGTTATAGGATAATATTCAGGTTCCTCTTTGAATATACTCTTTGAACTGGCAAGGTAGAATTTCTTGTATTGAATTCGATACTGCTAGAAAAGTGTTCTCCTTTCGATAGCTACCACAATTCGTCTCGAAGGAAAGTAAATAATCAAAACTGGGAACTTATCTAAATATACTAAGTACTTTGTTTAATAAATAAACACAGTAATTGAAAAGTTCCTGACTAGAAGGTTGACTTCTTAATATTTTTTATTCCTTATTTAGGGGCCCCTTTGATATATCCTGCCCATTGAATTGCCAAAGAGTATTGTCCGCCCAATCTTCCATTGAAGTCCTGGACCGGACATCGCAAACCCGAAAATTACCGGCTACCGCCGGCCTCAAGTCTCAAAGGCCTCTAGAATTATTAAACTTTTGTTATTTTGTTGTTACGAGAACCGAAAAAATATCGTAGGGATAATTGCCGGGGACAAAAGACTCTCGCAACCGGACGAAAAGTGGGAAGGACGCGTTCACAGACCTGGCGTGTTTTAAGGACGCCGCAGAAATTGCGGCTTATGGGAAAATCGGCGCGCGGAATGTTCTCGAAATTCGGCATGCTGGAGAATGATTTGGGAATGGGCGGAAAATGATTTCCTGCGACTGTTGTTCAGAATCGTATGGTTGTGGTTTCGTCGCTGTGATTATTTCACTGTGTCTGAATATGACTATTCTTGAGAAAAAAAGCAGAGTGGAATAAATAAAAAAAACTCCTATGCTGGGTTGTCAGGCGGTCCCTTTTTGCCCTCCTTAGTACTCGCATCTCAACAGAAGCTAGTTCAGTTGTATGTTTTTCAAGCACTGGCCTGCTCTTAAATGGTAAAATAATGTTGGAACTATGGCCGACTTACTGTTTCCTTCGAAATGCTTTAATTCAAAACCCTTTACTTTTGCTGGCGTTCCATCGGTTAATTTCAGTACTATTATTACTTTTCGTACTCACTATTGCCTCTGCTGGCAACCGCGGAAAACCGGGTTATGACCCGACTAGCTTCGAGCAGAAACTCGATGGAGTGATAATTTCTTCGGGTAGGCTAGCGGAGGAATATACTCGTATAAGGTGTAAACCGAACGTTATAACAGCGATGGAAGTTTTCCTTATATTCCTTGCCCAGTTTGACAGAAAAATAAATTCCCAGAACCTCGACTGTTGGGGTCATTTCGAATTATGACGTTATGAATAATTCCCCGTATAATGTACAGCAATAGGCGATAGTTCAAGACGACCGAAACATATACTTATGACTTAAGAGACTTGAAAATAAACCTTCGTCGCTTGCCCCTAAAATGGATTCCGTATTACACAGATGTATCTGTATCTGTTTTTGTGAATTTTTGACTTCAATCTGTTTCTTGCTAATTGTTACTTAATATAATTCTTACAACATCATTTATGAGATCTTTTGTGCCCACTCGCTGACTTGGCCTTGTGCCAGACCGGTTTCGACTTCACGTTATCCTTAATAGCGTTACATCAGCAATAGTGCACACAAAATGCCTTACAAATAAGATACTGAAGATGGCTAGAAGGTGAGACCAAACCAGCGAGTAACACCAAAGGCGGGAATAATCCACTTGGATCATCTCATAAGATACCTTCAATTAAGTATTAGTTATATAATATAATGTTTCTGTAATAGTATTGACTTAATTCCATCGATGGAACTGTGATGCTATAAATAGTGCTGAGGAAATATCCGCGAGCTTTACTTTCCTGGAAGTTGTTCAGTTATGAGTTGTTTTATGCCCCGTTTATATATGAAATCGCGGGCGGACGGACTCTCCTTTTGAGCGGAACTAAACAGTTTTGTAAATCTGAAATCGATTGAGAACACTGAATCTCATTCCGGCCCGTTTTTTTTTCTTTTACAGCAGGCTTTTCGAATACAGACGCTCGTGCACGCCCCCAACGTGTTCTTCAAAGAACGGCATCGTACTTGTCTGTTCACTTGAAAACGCTCCCGAAGCACCTGCTTAGAATAATATCATAAGTGTGCATAGTCAAATAATTTTTCAATCCTTCGAATATACAGCAGAGAATCGTTAAGAAAATTAATTTCGAACCACTATTAGAAACTTGGGAATATTACCACTCCGAATCCACATTGATCATTAGTAAGTAGTGGGCCATTTCACTCCACGGCATTACGGTACCCGTTCCAAATTTAGACCTTTGTGTCCTTTCAGAATTATTTTGGTCCCGTGTAATTAATTTATCCGGATTCCCTTTCAAATTTTGGAAGATCAATACCTTTTGGCACACGTTATAAGGAAGAAAGCGTGTTTTGTCGTTTAGTATTCATTCAAATAAGAATACTATAAAGAATCTACTGAACTGAATACTAAAAATAATGCCTATTTCGTAAATTAATCTTTGCATTAGGCGGAATCGTTAATAATGACCTTAGAGTCAGAGTAACGTATTATGCCCGGCTATCAAATATAGTTTTTTCAATTTAGACAGAAGGTGCGCCAGTGTTCAAGACTATTTATTGTTATATGTTTTACCTTGAAACTGAAACCTATTGTAGATTAATGTTTAATTCAGGATATCGGGGTTGGGGTCTGAACTAAGGTTTCGTGAAGTTTTACAAATGCAGGTGCCGCTCCGGGAATAGATCCTGAGCGGTAAATATCGAATTGTTTTTCTCTTGTACGGCGTACTGCAGGCTGTTTGCGATATTGTATTCATTAATCTGGCCCGACAGGACATGGGGAATAACAGAATGACTGTCTCCGGAGATATATATATATATATATATATATATATATATATATATATATATATGGATTGGGGTCATGTTGACGCCGAGAAAGGCCTGGGAATAAGATCATTTATCGCAATGACATTATATTATTTTCCTTGGCCCATGGAGTATACCAATCAGGGAGTCCTATTTTGATAATATAAATTGTCGGCCGTCTTCGTTGAACGGTGTTAATTTCATGATGTATCCACCGGTTGCGAAAGTGAATTATTCAAATCTGAATTATTAATTGGCGAATTCGCATTTGTAATCATTAGCATCGTGGGTTAGATTCTCACCGCTTGTGAAGAGACTTCTCCTTGAATTGCAAATTAGCAAAACAAGCGGCCGCCGTTACAGTATTCATCGCCGTCCAATTTGTTTTCCATTTTTCTGGCCAAACCCTGCACTCGGGACTTCGTTCTGTGCGAAGCAGTAGGGTCACCGCTCGGCTATTAGGTATCCTGGTTGACTGTGCAGCGCACACTGCATTATTACCATTAGGAACACAGGCGACATCATTTTGGTCCTACCGCACGACAGTTTTCCCCGAACATTTTCCGCATACATCTCTAAAACATAGATGGAAGATGGTAATCTATTCTTATAAACTTAGCGCGATTTAGAGAGTGTGGGTAGTTCTTGATGGAAAATATCTGAACAAAAGTTCATTTTCAGTTTTAAATAGTTTGCGATCGAAAAATGTTCCGATCGATCATTCAAATTATAAGGAAAATTCAGATTCAACGCAAGATTATATATTGTGTTTTCACAATTAATTTAATTTAGTTTGCATATACCGTCTAGCAGGCCTTGCTATGTATTTCACATACTAAGCTATCAAACAGTAGACGGCGTCAGAGACATGAGTCAGCCATATGCCAGATAATTAAAAGGAAAAAACCGACTATCTGTATATTAAATCCTTCTTAAACCTCGAAAGAAAATCACGAAACACTCTGTTTAAGTATTTAAAAGGTAATATTCTAAATTCTCAAGTATCCTAGCCGTGCTAATCGGTTCAATTGATCGCTGAACCAGTTTCGAATAGTTGGATTAGACGCCTGTAACTGCTTCCAAGTTTGCCGACCATCTTGAAGCGCCATTGCGGGCAATGAATGTTGGACAACTGCATCCAACTATTCGGACGGTTTCCAACTATCCCTGCATACATTTCAAATCATTCCACCGGCTGTAACCTCCGTACTGTAACGCATTTAAATTGAATTATCGAAACGGTTGTACTTTAAACCGTTGATTGTAGAAAAAGTGGACGAACGACGGCCGTTTTATAAATTTCCCTGAACCTAAGGACTAATCGATAACCGAGTAATTATACTTCTTGCGCTTAATTAATGGCCTGGTATAATTTATTAAAGGGTGTAATAAAATTTGACGAAAAATACATTTATTCCCCAGTCATATCAGGATTCAACCGGTTACCATAATGCTGAGCCCCTATACCAGATTAATGAGGGGATTATAGAGCTAGGTGCAATAATCTCAATCTAAACTTGGACACCTAGCTGTGCAATCATCACTGCCCCCGATCTCAGAGGTAACCGATATAGTCAATGCTAACAACAAACAACCTGTATTTTTATTTTATTTATTTTTCAGTTTATATACATCATTATTGATATATATCCGATAGATCGTTGAGGCACAATACTAAAGTTTTACTGTTCGATGGGAGATATTTGTATGTAATAATGGATTTTTTATGTCCCATAAGTATATGTTGCCAAATTGAGTATGCAGACTGTTAATTAAAGGAAAGAGAGACTGGAATCTGTGGTTTCATGGTTCTTTCTCGCCCGCCCCCGTTTTAATGTAATTCGGTCTGAAATTTGGACGACTCCACGCCCTGGTGTTTGCGGAAGGGGGGGGGGCGCCTTCGAAACCCAGGCGTTGCACAACCAGAGCCGGGCGTTGGGTAATACCCGCCGAATGTCCCAATAAACATGAACCTTGTGGGGGGGAGGTGAAGGAGGTACGTGCCCGGGCCGCGTCACGAACTGTTTCGGCTCCCTATGAAACTTTCTTTGATGGCCGATCCACACGATTGTGTCCAAAATTCATTGCATAGAAAAGCGGTATATCCCAAGTAAACTTATTATGTGTAAACGTATACGATATTTCTGTCCATATCACTTCCTTTGGCCTTATCGGTCACTTAAACTTATATTGCGACGTTTCAACTAAAAAAAAAAAACCTAAGGCATTCCTTAGGCATTTGTTTAATACCGTATTTAATTCTTCATGTACAATTTAACACAATGCCAAAAAATCTGGATTTATGAATTCGATACACACACATGCCCATTTTTGATGTAAACGCGATGGTCACGTTTACAGGATTAGTAAATTACAAGTCTAAAACATATAATGAACCCGAAATTAAAAATGAAGTGTAACTAGTAGCGAGAAGTTTTCTTTTGTTGCCGAGTACCGACTTCATTCATTATGGCACAGGACTTTGGTGTAGGGCAATTTGGAGTTATGAATAAAATTTATCTAGGCATATAAAGTTTGCGGAAATTCTAGTTACAAAACTATACAGAACTATAACGCAGTTCTAGAATGGGGACAGTTCGGAAAACTACGAAGTGGTCCCAGACAAACTCTTGAAGCTCTTTTGTCAATATTTTGAACTCGTTAATCTATGCTTAAAGCATATGACCGAACGCATATGATTACACGGGTATGTTCCCTGATTTTGTTAAAATAAATGTCAACTAAAAAGCTATGTGGACGTGTACAAGTCAATCATTCGGAAAGTACCAAGTACAGAGATATGACATGTACTGGCTGTGCCAACTCGCATAACTGCATGGGCGAATGTTTTGAAACATCGTAGGGATAAAAAATTAAATAGCACGATAATCGTGGTTTCCCCGGTGAGGCAACAGGGGTCGACTTAAAAGTTACTGCCGATTTCTGCAATAAATTCAGGGTTTCACTTATCCCTCCGTACTTTTCTGCCTAACCAAACAGTCGGATTTTCATTCTGGACGTTATTAGTTAGCACGCTCGATTTCGCCACGGTTACTGTCGACGGCGAAAAGCGCCGAACCCGTCCAACCGCTTTTGCCTCGGGGTTATGATATCTGGGACCCTCCCAAACCCGTTTCTGTACCTGCATGACTTTAATTGCTGTCAGAAAGTTCGAAAGGGGTGGGGGGGGGTTCGGTAGCTTTGGTTGACGCTGTGAACTGACACTATTCGCATATTTCGTCCATCACTGGGTTCTCCATCATTAGTTGATAAAGGATTCCCGACGTTGGTCACCCCATGAACAGCTGTTACAAATAATTATAACCGAAGTGAAACTTATCCTGTCCGTTATTCCCGATTGATGGGGGTTTATTCAGGAGTCAACATGACCTCAATCGGAGCCCATTTATCGTAATGGGACATCCGCTCATCGGTCCGGGCATCGATTCGAGCCGAAGGTTCTAAATTTGGAACGATACCGTAAAGTGAAATCAACTCGAGGATTGCGTAGCCAGGAATACTCGACGACCGATGTTATAATACGCGGCGTTACAATAGGGTTGCCAACTATGGTTTTCGGTTAAAATAGGGACTGTGGGAGCTTACAAAACAAAATTAATGTATAACGGCTGGACTAGACATTAAATAAATGCGAATATTTAGTTAAATAACAGTCTGAAGACCATGTAGGATGAAGTACAAGTGACGGAGAAACGTTAAGATGGCCCCCAGACATTTCAACGAAGTTCCCGAACAGGAAGCTGCGTCTTGGCCGTACATGCAGGAGACGTTTCGAAACATTTAAGGATAGAAACTTAACTTGAGTTTTAGCTTGAAAAGGGGAGTCTGGAAAGTCCATTAACATGGCAGTATTGCTATATCGATAATTAAATACGTCTAATTCTGCCACTCGTCATATTCCCCTAGTCGCAGTGGCTCCAAACGTTGAAACAAAGGCATTTGAATTTGTTCAGTCAGGCTTCCGATTTTTTCGCGGAATTCAGAACTGGGACAGGTTTCCCCCATTGGAAATTGCAAAACGCACGTGAGGATAAAGGCGCACTTTAACCCACGCATGTGGGCCCGAGTTCCGTCATCAGTAATTCTGCTGACTCTTTGATAATTCGGATTCACTATATAGGCGGGCTCCAATTATATTTCCATATGGTGGTTTTCAATTCTTGTATAGGAAAAATATAATTTCTCGGAAAATCGTTTTTCCTGTTGGATTCCCCAGTAGGTGTCCTTCGGATTACGACACCTTTACCAAGCACTTTAAATATCTTAGACAATATACAAATGCTTAATATACGTACCGGCCCCCTGCATTCGTATGAAGGACTATTTGGACTAAAATACACTTGTTTTGTGCACAATGCTGGTATAGTAATCGGGACAGTTACAGCAATAAAACCCCGAGAATATAGTTCACACTCACAATCTCTATGCACTCCACTTTGATTCACCGCACAATGCACGATACTCGTTGTACCCTGTGCACTTGAGGGACTGGGGACATTATACCGCTGTTAGCACTATAAACTGTTGAAACTGGCACATTCACAGGTTTTTTCACTTCGCTGTTAGCAAGCTCTCTACTTCTTGCAGTACTGGTGTGCAGAACGATGAGCACAGACGCGCTACAGGTAGTGACTAGATGCATGCCTCTAGATCTAGAATTGGGAAGCGGAGCGCTCAGGAGGGCAGTAATAAACGGGCCCAATGATAACTTTGGAGATAACGGAACGGAGGGTATAATAGAATTAGGCTTCACAGCAGCGGAGATAGACCCGTCCGTTGCTGGTGATCTTCGTCAGTTCCTGATTGGGGAAGCCTATGAAAGGATTGATGAAGACATCATGAAGGTATGGGAAGAGAGATAGAGAGTACTGGACGCACGGTCGGGTAACCTACCAGTTCCTGCCCTGGGCGACCTCCCTTGTATCCGTCGAACCAACATAGTGGAGTATGAGCTTGTTGTTGCTAACGCTCCATGCCCATCTACACAGGAGAGGCCTAGGGGACCCCTCGGAGTGCGCTTGCGGGCAGGAGGGATCACGTGCTACGGAATTGCCCGCTCTACGACGAGGCCGGAACAGACCTCATGATAGCGGTGGGCGTTGAACCCTCCGTGAGCCCGAGATAATTAATATTATTAAAGAAACACTTTGAAGCATTCAGACTAGCCGCGAGAAGGGTTTTTTTGCCAGCGGTGCACTGTCTCCGGACGGGTGGATGGGGGTTATCCCTCTGCGAGGTTCACGTGCCATGCGAGGAAGAGTGGCGGAGATTTGCGGCAAGGAACAGACGGCCGGAATGGGCCGACGATGAGGAGCAACGATACACTTTTGAAAAGAAGGTTGATGAACCAGTCGCCGGGCAGTATTGAGAGCAGAACTCTCGCATATGTCAACCATAATGGAGAATAAAATTAAAAAACTTCGCTGTTAACACATTGCACGTTGTTCAGGCAGTTGTCTTTTAGCTCGGCACGAGGATAGTTGCGGTGCAGGATAACGCAAGTTCTGTGGACACACCCACCCGGTGTATTTTATAGACGAGTAAGGTCAGTCTAGATTCGAGCGTTTTTTTAGCTGTCTAGTTTCACTGACTATGTCGCCGATAAACCGTCTGAATTGGTCCACTGTCGAGTGGACAAAATATTTGCTTCGGAATCCGAATTGGATTTCCGGGGATAAATTTGAGTGGTTCATTTTCCTTACGGAGCCTGGAGAGGATGGGTTTTTCGGAAATTTTGGAAAGGACAGGTAATAGGCTGATGGAAGTTTTGATATCTGTTAGGCTTCTCGATGGGGACTACTATAGCCGTCTTCCAGACAATAGAAAAGTATAAGTCGACTCTGAATTACAGCTTTACCAGAATTGACCCGTCTGACTATACTATATGCCTACTGCGGAGTATATTTTTATATTAATAATTGAGTAGAACTATGCAACACCTTTGTGAAGGACCGTTTATCGTGGAGATATTGGAGGCCGTTTCGCTCGAATTTCAAGTAGACTAAGCCAATGATCTTAAATTCTAGCTTCCGTTCGGTCCGGTGTCGCTTGCAGAGGAGGACTTTTCCCCGAGTTGGAACATTATATATTTTGTGCAATGTCTCCTCGGGAGTTTTACAATAGGGTTTTATCCGGGTGTTAATTGTATAACAGAGAAGTGACGCGTGGAAGTTTTAAAGGTTTGTTTTAGCTGTTACGTGGACTCGGTGCTGACGTCAGAAGAGTGGGGGTGCCCACCAACGCCTATCGGGTTTCACAACCAGATCGTTTTTTTTTATTTTTACCGTGCCTTCTGTGTAGGCCTAGCCCCTTGAAAATATCTTGCTTTCGGTTCAATTTCCAATTTTTCGAAAGATACATATCTAAAGGAATTAAAGTTTCTCAATGAGGAGGACAACAGTTTGAAGAGAGAGATAGCCCTTCATTCTCACATATTCATATTATCTTTCGCCCTTCCTCATACTGCCAAAGAAGATATATCAGTAATGTTAGTTGTCTAGTACAGATGATCGTCCTGTCGTATACCTCAGACTACAGGTTTCTATTGATACACGGAACCGGTGACCCTCTTCTAGGTCTGACAAATATAAAAGTAGACGACATTGTCCTAATAGTCGCAGGTCTCGATCACGTTTCCCCGGCCGACGGTTTGAAACCTATTCAATACAAGGTTGTATTGAAAGGTTCGCGTGGCGGAATTATTATTCTGTATAACTTCATAACGTACTCTACTAATAGTACTGCTCTTAAGTCTATTAGTTTCGACTAATTTCCGGTGCCTAAATGTCCTGGAATATCTAGTGCTTTCGAGCAATCGAGAGCTTTCGGTTATGGTGCAGGGGTTTATTCAGAGGAAGCCCCACAGAAAAGCTGGGGGGGGGACGAAAAATGTTATTCGTATTTTTGGTAAGTATTGTTTTCTATTGTGTATATCTTAAGCCACTCGGGTTTGCATTGGAGGTCGCCTGTCAAACTGCCTTATTTTTAATCGAGTCGACTCAGTATCGTATCTCCGAAAGGCGGCGAAAAATATATTAATTTCTCATTGCCGTGTCGTTTGGGCCTGGAAAATCGGTCGCTTCCTATAATGCGTTGATAAGAGCCTAACAGTGTCACATTAATACCGAGAGTCATTAACCGTATTACCGACAACCGGCTTTAGTGATAAACTAACGCAGATTTAACTCAAAATTGTTTCAGTTTGTGTTTGGGCCCGTAAGTTCTAAAAGGGGTTTCAGGTTGCCCCCGTTTTAACATATGGCGCAATTGCTTCTTTAGTGTAATTTAGCGGAAGATAAACGAAGTAAAAATAAATAAAGTGGCACGTATTCTGTTACGCGCATCGTTACTTCAAGGATTTACCCCACTACTACACTAAAACACTAGACCCCATTCGCTGATAATGAGTAAAATGCCGTGATATGGCTGACATTCAGACTTGTCCGGAGGCCATACTGCTTTTTTAAAATTTATTTCTTAACTCGTACATTTAATATTATTTTTGTCGTATGTTTCCATTGTTATTTTCTTTTAACTATCGTGTTTTTCTTAATGCTAGAACCGCTGCTATAATTTTCATTATCTTCGTTCTCGCGATCTCTAATTCTAATTTGTTTCTATACCAATTGGTACGTCATCAATAGCATTGCACCGTTCGACGACAGTCGAGGCGTGATTGCATTTCAAACCCCCAGGTTCGTATCAAACGGTACTACGGGATAAAGTTGACCGAGAGGAGATAACTTAGGCACAACAAGCAAAGTGACGTCACCGGTGTGAGGTCCTTTCCTCAGAAGGTACAAAACGGTGTTGTTACCACTGTCGTGCACACTTAAGTTTTTCGATTATACTGCTTATAATTAAAAGGCGTTTATTTGTCGATTTTTATGGCCATAGATCCCTATTACAATTCGAACTCCCTCAGTGTGGAAAGAGGTTGTATTCACTCGTCGATAGACGATTCGTTTTGGCCAATTGAAGGCCGCCGTCTCCGGTCATTAAACTCGTGCTTTACACCTCCCGTTGGAATCACCCGGTACGATGCACTTTTGCACAGAGGCTATTCGAACATCCTACCTCTCAGAGGCGCAAGTAAGGTTGCTGTTAGGCGTCCCTAGACGCCTCAAGTATTTTTTCCATTGTTCTGTTTTGTAATGTTTGTCTGTGTTGGTGAAATCTCCCTGACCCGTTGTCAGCTGCGTCTTCATTCAACTCTGGGGTTTACTCTGCATTCTGTGCATTGTGGTTTGCTTTCCTCTAATAGTAGTCTGTTCAGAGCTACTTCCTACTGACCTGTTATAGCATCCTCTGTCGTCGATAGCCAATGTCTTTTTTGATTTGTGAAAGTCATATATATTTTAATTGAACACTTTGTTGTAACTGGCAAACAGACTGGAAAACATCGTATTAGTAAAACTCTCATAAGGTCCCTTTGGGCCGAATTCATGGCCTTATAACTGTTTCCCCAGGCCTGTTGAAGTTATGGATGCGTAGGGGAAAAAAAGGTCCTACCTGCTTTTCAACAGATTTACACCTTTTGGGGGTCCCTTAAACACAATGGGTCAATTCAGTCCGTCTGGAGCTTGTCTGAAGCGAGGGAAACAATTCGTGCTTCGATATTTTAAACGAATATTATACGACCGATGATGAGTTTAAAAATAAAAATATACAACGGTAGAAGTAGTACTAAAACAGCTTGGTAAACTGAACTAAATTATTTCCTCGTTCATAATTTCAATCTTAAACTTGACCGCTTGAAATGTTATCATTAAAACCCATAGAAGCCTGTTTTAACCAACAATTTTACTAGTGTCTAACATGCCAGCAGAACGTATCATACATTAAGCATCCCCCGTTCTATAATTTTTTCTTTCGAACACTTTATTTGGAAGGAGGTTGTGAAGAGTTCTGTAGACTGTGAAAGGTTTGTTTTTAAATAAGCTTCCACGTGTTTTACGCCGACCAGGTCACAATCCAGGAACCTTGACCCAAGTCAAGTTGGCCCTTTTACCTGAGGAGCTTCCGGTCAAGGTAACAACCCCGACGATGGGCATCATCGTATCGCTGGAGTACCTTCTTTCCTTCCCGGCGGGGTTAGCCAAGATTGAAGGGATAGTCGCTATCTCGGTCGATCGGAGCTGGGTAAAACTCAGAGTTGAAACCGGCTTAAGCCCTGGTCCGGATGGTTGTGCACGATTCTGTCTTGAAAAAAATTAATGTTTTGGCTATAGGCGGCAGAGTTTTTGCTCATTCCAGTCTGTCCGGATTGCCATAAATTAAAAAGAAAATGTAAATAAAAATATTCTAGTTGACAAAACGTTTATATCAAATGCATTCTTAGTGGGATTGCCACCATCTGCGAGGTGTTAAATTCTAACAATGATTTGAATTTCCCTGTTATATGGAACACTGATTAAGGTTATGTACACTGTGATGTCACTTACAACTGTGATTCTGTCGCCTGTTTATTTCTTTTAAAATAGTTTGCTCAATTATCCTAAACAAACGGGAGGTTACAGAATTAGGGCCGTTGCGGTGAAGTTCTCTTTTCTGGTAGTCATGTGTGAAAGTTACGCTCTTTCAGCATGCCTGACGACTGGTTAACCTTTAATTCTAAACTAATTTATTCCTTCGCGAACTCATTCTTGTCCTTGTCGGTGTCTCCCCGCGAATCTTCGTCAGTGACACTTTTCCTCCTTTCCAAGCACAGCACCCTATCACTGTTACTACCTGCGTGCGAGGGCTGTTAGTGTAATACGGTGCAGTTAATATTGTGACCCATACACCAAATGTTGAAGAACGCAGAATAAAAACAACTTTGTGCACCATAAATTTGTTGAACAGATAGTCGGACCGGAAATCCTATAATCGGTTTCAAGCACGATTTAAGAGAAACAGTAAATATTCCTTTTAACAATATGCGGGGCATGTTTTAGCCCTGCGATGTATAACTTATTGATTCATCCATGACTCAGTTGTGACAGGACGCTCTACGTCATACCATCGATGAGAATATCAATTGCGCAATACGTCAAAACACGCTAGACGGTCATATTTTTTTCGAAATGATGAGCAAAAACAAACAATTTAAAATGTGGTTCGTTGGACTCATTTCTGTCGATACGCTCTATCGTTATGAAATTATTATCAATGACCATAATCTGCGTACATCATCTACTGAGTGATAAAACTATCTATAACTAATTGCCAATCCGTGAGTGATAGAACAATTCACCCGTCTGTAATGCGTTAAGATACAGCGATTGAGAAACCTCGATGTTCATTGAGTATCTTGTTTGAGATGGAAAAACTCGTTTTTTTGTTACTTGGAGTTGGAATAATAACATTTAGCGAACAAAATTTAATATAACCCCAACGTCCATTAACTTCTGATAATGTACGAAGTACGTTCGTATGGTGTACGGTGTTCGTCGTAACACCTTGCAAGGCGAACAGTAATATTCCTAATGTACATCTATAATAGCATCCTACGTACTACCTATTTTCCAATCCTATGGAAATTCTCCCCGATAATATTAACTCCTAAAAGCAATAATAAACCATTCGAACCTTCCTCGTACAGACAAATAAGCCTCCCACCTTTGTTCTCCAAGATATTCGAAACAATCCTCCTAAAACGGCCCCTTCCTATCCTTAACTCCACCGAAATAATCCCTAAGCATCGATTTGGATTCCGACCGCAAGACTCTAGCATCCAGGAATGCTTTCGCATTGTAGATGAGGTTTCCTCTGCCCTTGAACTGGACGGTACCGCGGAGGGGTCTTCTTCGATGCCGCGGAGGCGTTCGATCGCGTATGGCATCCGGAGTTAGTGTTCAAACTTAAAAATATTCTTCCTAGTACCATCAAAGTCCTACCTTGAGGACAGATTCCTCGGGGTCAAGAAGGTGTGGCATTAATTATACAATTACTGGCTAGTCGGATCGTCTCTTCCTCGAGGCAGTGTCCTAGGCCCACTCCTATATACCATTTACTTCCACAGTTCTCGCCACGTTCGCAGACGATCCTTACTTCCAACCCAAGTCCCGCAATTATAACCACTAACCTCCGATAGCACCATTCCAATATCCAATACTTGTGCAGGCGATGGATAGTGAAGGTGAATGGGCCCAAGAGTGCTTACGTCACCTTCACACTGCGTCCTCAACACTGTCCTAATGTTTATTTCAACGGCATGCCTATACCCATCCAGTAGCAGGTACCCTACCTGGACAAACGACTAACATGGAATCCCCATAATCGACTGAAGAGAACAGACTAAAACAGAAAATTCGGCCTACTAAAACCATTACTGACACGGACATCCAAATTAACATTAGACAACAAGCTTACAATTTCCAAAACCATTTTAAAACCGACTCGGACATGCGGCATAGAACTATGGCGTTCTACCAAGACATCCAACGTCGCTCGCATCCAGAGATTCCAATCTAAAGGCCTTCGTACTGTCCTTAGTATGACTGTAACCAAACAATTCACCACGGCCCAAAAATACCAACAGTTAACGAAGTCGCAAAATCTCGGTTCCTTAATTTCCATTCCTTCCTTTTTCCTTACCCAAATTTGATCGTTCAGTCCTTTGTCCCCCCACTTCGGTTTAAACGCCACTGGCCTAGAGATTCCTTAATCTGCAGTCGTAATTACTTATTCATGTATCAAAAGTCCCATAATTGGGTGGTTTCTTTTATCGCGACATTAACATGAGGAAAACACATATAGCATTTGTACCTATAATTTTAGTTGATTGTACAAAAATAAAAGGTGGAGAAAAAATAAAATAAAGCTTTTTTTTCGACCCCCATTATTTTTAATGAAACTGATAATCCGGGCTATGTATTGGCATCGGGTATATTATCTAGCCGTTTTGTAATCGTGCTAAAATGAACAATAGCGGCCTTGAGTTAATTGTTTCTTCTTTCATTTTGTTTTATTTCCCCCGCTGTTTGTAGCGTCGCGAGCGACGTGCTAACAGGCCCGCGTTTGGCTTTCAATCTACCAACGTTTCTCTGCTCAACCCGAGATAAAGATTTACTTTATCCCAACCGACGGATAATATATCTATATAGAAATTAATGTGACTATAATTCGCAGAGAATAAAATATTGTATCAAATCCAATATGACAATATATGTGCAAGGATCAGAAAGTTTATGCGATGCATTACATCCCAATTCCCTTCCCCATCAGTAGTATATTCATATCATACTGTTATAGAAATATCGGAGAAATTACGAATTATGCGTGGCGATGTAACTTGTTAATATACTGGATAAATTACTAATACAACATTCCGTAATTGGAACTAGTCCTGGAATGAATATAGTATTAACACCTGAATGTGATACTTGTTTAGTGTATTAATTGCCCCTATGGTTAGTGGCTGTGCCGATTGTAGGATTTGTAATCCTGCCCCCATTTGTTCAATGAAGCCTTATAATTCTCCCACGTGAATACAACTGAGTTTCAGCATTTCCCTTTATAAAGTGTTATATATATATATATATATATATATATATATATATATATATATATATATATACACATATTTGGCTTTATAACGGATGAAATAAACCGTCGCCATATTTTATTCGATAAATCGATCGAACTATTCTTTAAGCCATAGTGTTGTTTGAAGTTCAGAGGTGAAGATTGACTGGTTTCAGTAGCGATTTGTAGACAGAAATAAAGCGATGTATAAAAATGAAAGACTGTCATTACAAGGTTAAATTTGTTTAGTCCAGTTTTTTAGAACCCTTTCAGACTCTCAGACAATGACTCGTTGTGTTTAATTATTTTTTTTAGTTATATAAGCACTTTGTCAAGTAAAAATTATTATTTTTATGATTTATTATTGCTATCCAGTTGTCCATTGTCCAAATAACATTGTTATCATGGCCTTGAGCGGCCGTCGGGAATTTAATTCGACAGCAGTTTCCGATCGAATCCGTGAACTTCTGCTCGTCCAATCTGTATCCCCTCCACTGAGTGGCCGTCCGGCCTATAAAAGCATTTGTTTAAAAAATTGCAACTCCGTTCTTGAACTTCACGGAACGTTTCATTTCAGCCCGGGGAACTATTCCCCTATTATCCCCCCCCCCCCCCCCCCCCCCCCGATATGGATGACTGTGAGTGCAAAATCCTCCGCGTTTCTAGTAACGAGTAACTTACAGGAATTGTTTGCAGATGCAGCTATCATGGAAAGAGTTTCTATACTTTTTACTGTCCAGAAGCGGAATAACCTAAATTCGATATTTGAAAATCTAAGAAAACTGCGAACAAATACGACGAGCCCGATGGCAAATATGTTTTCGCCAATGAATATGCCAATGAAATATTCGCGATGGCAAATATTGATATTTTATATGGTATGTATGGTTCGGCTTTATGGGAAAATTACATGAAATCAGTCCTCCTGGTCCACAACACTCTTAAGCCTCTCCGTGCAATCAAGATCGATGAGAATAAACGACGAACCTGTTTTCTGCATTATTCCCAATCGGGGAATGTTGACTATCAAGCGTTCATCCAATCTCCTGTTATACCCCCCCCCCTCATTTCTTAACCGTAAATAATCGGTCCCGGTTTTTCCTGGTTTTTATCCGTCTACCTGTTGCATTTATTCTCACCGCTCCTATCCGCCATCCTTCATCTGGGTTTTCGGTTCTCCGGTCGGTTCATCCTGCTCTTTCTCCGGGGGGGGGGGTTTAATTATACACTTGAAATATCAAAATAGAAAATGGAAGAAGATATACCGGCGAAAATAGTTTTTAGCAAGACCTGCAATTTTCCTTGCCGCTAGTTGACAGTTGCCACGTCACAGACACGACCGCAAACTCTTCTGGGAAAAACCTTGTCACCCCTACAAAACAATATTGTACTTTTTACAATATTTCACAAAACTGTAGATAGACTTTTATTCTCTTCCGCCAAATAAATAGAACAATCCGTACCATATTTTTCTTGCACATTGGACGCAGTGTGAATATTCCGTCCCGGGAGATTGGACGAGACAGCGATAACGATTGTTTACACCAATATTTTCAAACTAAAGGACTTATTAGAGAATAAGTCGTTTGGGCCGCGTTGGGGTTCATTGCACTAGCGTAAATGAAAACGTGATTTATTTCCACATTGTCATTGTTATTCACGCGTGCAATGTAAGCTCCTGTCGTTTTTAATACCCATTAAACTGCAAATGAAGCGATAAATCGCAGTTTTACTGCTCTCGAACGAGATTAACACCATGCCAGAAGATTCTTTTAATGCGGTATATGTATAAATAATTAACAGTCATTGCTGAAAACAGCAAACAATAAAAATGAGGGAAAAATATCATCGCGAATGTGTAATTCATGAACGAACCGGACTTTCAAAAACGGGACAGATCGCGCAGTTAGAAACATAAGGTGGGGCGTTAACAAGTTCACGAAGGACGACAGATTGCAACGATTAATTTTGTAGGAGTATGACCGTTAGGTGGATCCCCACAACTCAATTCCGAACCCCCAGTTAGCTTTTACAATACGGTTGTAAATTAATAATGTTTTCGTAATAGTTGTGATCTGTTGTCGAGGAGTCGTAGTAGCAAATTGTAACGGCGTTTCGTTTCTCTAAGTTTGAGTCATATATTATATGTTGTATTTACGGAATGAACTCGAATAGAAAATTTTTCTTCTGACTGGGTTGTCCTAACAGAGTTTTTTACCCTTCGAGTCCATTTACTCGGTTATACGTGGACTGGATTAATCCTATTTCTTGTTGACCGTTCGAGTTATTTATTTTTTTCCTTCAGAGCGCAAGCCGAAATAATCGCGGGGCCGGTACCCCGCGAGAAAGCTGACCCCGCGTTACCCAACACCACCACCGGACCTGCCCCACAAAATGATTTCTACGTCCCGCCCTGTCTCCGCCATCGGAATTCAAATAAGGAGCAATACCCTTTTTCTTTCTACCGGCCCCCTTTTTAGCCTCGCCTCCATTTTCCTCGCCCCAACTTTCCGGGACTCCTTTGTGCAGCCGGCGAAGCCCGGCCCCGGTTTGAGCCGTCTGAAAACGAGAAAGAAAACAAGAGCCGGAGGTGGAAATGGAGGTTGGAATTGAGCCGATTGCACCAATTTGATCTTCTTCAAAGCTGTTTTTCCAATGCAAATGGTCGGGACTGTTTAAGCCGCTTTCCTCTTCTCAGCCAGTGTTCGAAGCCTTTGACCTCATTTAAAACTTTTGCGGTACGAAGTCATATTCTGTCGTCGATTTCTTGTCAAGAAATTATTCCCAAAATAATCTTCATTATTTCCGGACAAGACTATTGACCTAAAAGGCTTCAATTTTATATTTTTCACCGTATAATAAAAATGAGGATATCATTACCCACTATCGGTTCTTATTTGATACAGAAAATATCCGTAAACAAATTAAAATTTTGCATTGTCGCCACTTCTTATTTTCTATTTTTTAATTTTTATTTAGTTTGCACATACCAAGGTCACCGGACATAAACCCACAAGCACTCGATATAAAATCTGTTTAAACCAGATATGTATTACAGCTGACAAGAGTTTCATATTAAGATAAAAATGAACAAGATAAAAACTTAAATACCACTTCTTATTTCTATACCGATTCCCCGATGCGAATGCAAACCCGCGAACATCTCTCAGATTAACCGCCGATATTAAAATTGTCAGCAGGAAACTCAGGTAGTGCTCGGTACAACCTTTTGGGCTTATTTATAGTCCCTTACTTGTCTTGTAGCTCCCCCTCGGTTGCACCCCCCGGGATTTGTTGCGGGAACAACTATACCCAGATGCGGCGTCCTCCTCGCATTGGTGGTAATCGTCGGTCAGGCGCATGCGCGGCGGGCTCATCTTTTTTTATTTTCCTTCCTCACCTTGTCCCCGTCTCTGATCCCCCTAGAGCCCTTGTTTCATTGTCGACGGCCGATCGTACACGGCTTTCCTACGCACGGGTTAATATGGAAATAACCACAGTTGGCGCGCGCACCCCTCTTGGACCGTCTATATTTAAACTTGCCCTAGGTCCGGTATTCGTCGGGTTACGTCAAGTCCCGCGTGTTAAGCGTCTATACTCGAGACTACTTTAATCGCCGTTAAACTGGATTTATGAAAAATGAATGTCTGTGAATGCATCGGGGGCAGAAAATCGCATAAGTGGAAAAGAATATCTTGGAAAAAAATACGCATAATTAAATTATATTATTCATACTTCGGGTTATACAGGCGATAATAAGTGTCGGGTGGCGGCCGTCTAACGTTGCATTACATCCATAAGACGGGGACACAATCGATCCAAGTCGATCCTATCAGACCGCATCCTAACCCGTTTTGTAACACGCGCTTAACGTTTTCGAGACATGTAGCTGTCCCAATGTTTTAGAATTGCGACGTGGCTCGTTGAGGAAGGCCCCCGTCTATGACGCAATGGCGATGGTCAATTACGCTAATTGTTTCCCAGCCGGATGCCGGTAAGATCATAGCCGTCCTCGCCACTTATTTCTCTTCCCTACTGTCAATTTTTCCCTCATCTTCTTGTATTTTACGCGTTGAGAATACCCAGTGAAACGTTATTGTAAAATCATAGTTGAGGGTTATATTTTTTCGTTTTTGTTATTCATGAACATCCATCTATAAAAACGCTATACACGGGGTTCATATTTATTTTTTTATTCCAAAACACTGCAGTGAGTTACGTTGTTTTATGAAGTAACGTTTGTTTGCTCTTATGCTAAACCTGCATTTCTAAACTTTGTTTAACAATCCCAAACTCTCGTTTTGTTTCTAGCGTAATTTTATGCAGTGCGTGTCACTCTTATCACATGCGATAGAGATGGTGGAATGTTACGATCCCCTCTATTTATCTCTAAAAGTAGTGAAATGTAAAATGAACAAGTACATTCTCAACGAATCTCTAGCCAATTGTGTTATTGGTTGACCGATTCAAATCTTTTTTACGTAAACATTTTGTAATGTTTATTTCAATAATATAAATCATATATATATATATATATATATATATATATATATATATATATATATTTGATGATTTTTTATTTGGGCGCACTTGTTGACATTCAGATAGTACATAATCGGAGTATAATGATATGTTTAATATGATATATTTGAGGAATTGTGGACGAAATGCCGCAAACATTCCCTAAAATAGGCCTACCTGATGTAAAATGCTCATGAGAATACGCGAAAGTAGAAATTCAAAACTTCCTCCTCTCCTTACATACTTACACCTTCTAATTTAATAAAAACTATAGCAATAGCCTGGACCGAATAGAAAACAACCTTGTCGGACGACATGTAGCGTAACCGTAGGCTGTCAGTTGTGAAAAGGTCACGCCATACTAGTTCGGGAATTATGAAGCAGGTGAGGCTTTCACGTTCGTTTTCGCCCCGTGTGACCCTCACCTAGAGTAATACGAGACGGAAGGAAATAACATTTAATATTTAAAAAGAATTATAACCCCGAAATAACTCGCAGAATCGTTAAAATAACTGGTGTTGCATCGAAATCGTACGAAAGAAATGGCGTGTAAGAATTAGATACATTAAAAACTGGTACGCATCACAGTAGAAACTCTTCACACTTAATCGATACCTTTGATGAGTTATCGGGATTTTCCATGGAGAATTAGGGGAGGTGTACCTCGGGCTTAGTGTACGTTGGGTTAGTATCGGAGCGCCGAAATTTGGTGGCAAATTTCTCCTCCGAGCCTCCGAGAGGAGTTTCAATTTGCGATAAATTCAGTAAAAAATAAAGAAAAAACAGTTTTCAGGTTCGGTTTCCAATGTCCGGAGTCCCAACGTGCGGCCGTTAGGCTTCCCAGTGAAAAGGAACGTTAGGAAAATTAGACTTGATATTTTACCTACGCCATATTACGCTATACACAATTTTATGATTATTTTATAAACGATATGTATTATATTTCACTTATTATATTATATTCCCCGTAATATAAATCAAGCATTCAACGCTTTATAAAATAATTTGAAACTCGCTGGAGAATATGAATTGGCGAAATGAAATACGGTATAACGCGAAGTATTCACGACGCAATAAAGGTAACCTTAACTTATTACAATTTAATTTATTACAAATGTACTTTATTTGCATTGGCTTCCAACGTAATATTAATTCAAGAGAATCATTTAAATGAAAAAATTGGCAAAAGAATAGTAGTGATTTATATAGCACACGGCTTCGTTGTTAAATATTATTGACGAATGTAATATTATGCCCTTCGTGTAAGGTTCATATTATTCGAATATTTTTCTCAAAGTTTTCGACATTCTTTCGACAGCAACGCGATAACATATGTTCTGAAAATATCGAGCCTATTTCGTTACCTCATTTCGGTTCCTTCAATGCGCACCTGATCGGTTCACACCCGAGGGGGAACAAAATAAAAGTCCCGTGTTTTTTTGCCGTCGACTTTGTTCGGGAGAAGGCCCGACACGGGTTGAATATGGGATTGGGAGTTTCTCAACGTATCGCAACCGGGCAGGAGTCTAAAGCCAAACCGCGTCGTCCGAGTTATGTAACGCTTGTATTGCCGCCTCCTCCGAGGTCACACCGGGCCCCCTCCTCCGGTTCCTCCGCAATCTATCTTGGCCGGGGCTACGCCCCAAACAACTGCCCTCCATCGCGTTTATCTACGGACATTTATTTTTGGCTTCGTTTACCCAGATGTCTCCGGAGATGCGACGCAGGGTTCAACGGTTCCGCCCATACGCGAAACTCACTTTCGGTGCCAGTGTAGGTCAGGAATAGGATTGGACCCTTTCGCCTAAAAGCCAGTACCGGCTTGCACGCTTAATCCGCCCTAAATTTAATTTTCGTCAAAACAATTTGCTACCATTTAGTACAAAGCGCGGCGGTACAAAACATGCTGAAAAGAGGGGTTAGGGACCCTGCAATCCTAGTGTAGGACGAATCGGGGAACATTGTAAAAAAAATTAATTGTCGATTTTTCAACTTTCCTTAATGGGGCAAGTGTATATCACCTGGAGACCACTTTTGACGGAGTAGGGACAAATCGGGGAACATTTTTGAAAAAATACCGTATTCTTTAATAACTGTGTTTTTTCAGTCGCTCACGGAGTGTTTTATTTTGGTAAACCTAATCGTCGATACCATATTGGCGGTGCATGTTCGGGTTCCCCTTGGCTTGGAGCCTCTCTTTCACTACGACCCTTAACCTTGCAACGTAACCCTTTCTACTCCCTATATGGTGTGACCTCTAGAGGTAGCTCCTCACGTCTGTGCATTCAGAATGTACTCGTGTCAGGAGATTACATCGGCTGTGGGGTTATTTCTATCGGGGTTTGTACCAGCCGGGAAGGCTGTTCGGAATTGTTAATTCAACTCCACCAATTACGGATAAAAATACAATGATGCAAACGATTTACAATCTACCTGGCTATTATATACCACAAATCTACTTTTTGAAATTGATTAAGAGTGTGAATAGTAATAATGAAAAGACTGCTATTTTTATCTACCAGCTAATCACATAGCTTAAATTGTAAGTCTTAATTTTTAAGACCTGACCCTCCTCGGAAATATTATTTACATCCTTTTCATTATTTCGACGCGATTAGATCGTTGTATTGGCATAGAGATAAACGGGCCAAGTCCAGCAAGCCTCAACCCATATTTGAATTTTGATTAATCCCCAGACATAACGGAGATAGTTAAATGCATATGAGAGGCCCGAAAACACAGCCGGTGTTGCACAGGCCTTTCCCGGCAAACAAAATATTTTATCCGTGCTCAATCAAATTGTAGCTTTTTTAAATTGAGCCCCGTTCAAAGCGCGCTTTTCAATCTAACTGGAAATTTGATCCCTTTGAACTCTAGTCGTTCAATTGGTTTCAATTTAGGATGTTAAAACCCGGGCAATTCAATTTCAATTTATTCTGTTCAATGAAGGAAAAGTCCCCTCTTATCAAGGATCCACAGACTGATACGTAACACAATTATACTATAGTGACGTAGGACGGATATTAAAGATTTACGGAGGATGTAATGTTACATCTCACACAACTGCGGTTATTATAAGAGGAGGTACTAATTAATTCATCTGACAGCAAATAGTAACAATGGACACCGTCTTCTGTCTCCATTCGCTCACTGAATACCGTGAGAATGTTGGGATACCGAACCCTCGCAAATTGCTGAACATTATAATGTTAATTAAATATTCGAAATAACTTGTCGACACACCCACATATATATATATATATATATATATATATATATATATATATATATATATATAATGAAATGTATCATATCATATGAAGTGCTATGTGAAGTATACATATAAGAAAATATAAACTTTCGTCCTTCAGCAACGGAATTTTCTTCAATTGAAAGCAAAATTATACGATTGGACTCTTGAAAATGAATAGAATAAAAAGTTTAAATTGAAATTAACAAGGGTTTTCTGCATAATAGTCTAATAATCTGCCCGAGTTGGGCCCTTCTCCGATGGGGTCTATCGCTATCGAAAGCGTTTACAGAGATACTGCCGATAAGAAGTTGTTACTGATAAACAAAAAAAATTGCTAGCGTACCTGGGCGTGTAGTTCAGGAAAGGGGAATTACAAGTGTACACCCGCCCCCACGACGGAGAGAAGCAGGCTATAAAACCGCCCGGTCGTAAACTTAGATAATGATAATGCCCGGTGCCTCGTAAAGTCTTCAAGAAGAAGAACTCTAAGCGGCTCTAAATCAATTAGCATTCGCTGGTCTCTTTCTGTTTTTTTTTGTTTAAGACTAATTGTCAGTTATTGAAGTGTGATGTTATGATCGATCCCTGGTTCAAAGAGTCCAGTTATAGGCAAGGTGTCTCGACGTTTAATTTATTTTGCGGAAAGTCGTTAAATTAATGAGCTGACAGTCTTATTTATAATCCTTCAGGACTGCACCACGAATAACTCAACGAACAACAAAGTTCCGAAGGTTAAAATTTGATGCCTCATTATTCAACGCTCTCCTTATATTCTGTCCTTAGAATAAATAATGACAACGTTTGTCAGACATCCCCCCCCCCGTGTAATTTTTAATTTTTTTTAATTACTTTCTAATCTTTTTATGAGGATACGATCGGACGGGCTCTTTCAGTTGGCCCGTTCAGAAACGCTTCCCATTCACTGAATTTGGACATAATGCCAGGTGTCCTTCGATTATTCCGGAATGTTCTGCAGTTCGTCAAAGGATTACTTTTCAGAGTTCTGATTTCTTTTCAAAGGCGCCGTATTCGAAATTGTCCGAGAAATATCGGCCGGAAAGTTCGGTATTGGAAAACTTTCCATCCGCACTGTGGCCAATTTTGAATAGCTTCATTCAAATATTACGCCAGGCTGTAAAACAAAAGGCCTTACTTAGGCATCATGCGGTGCATTCCGATTTGGAGACAGATAATTAACCTCGGAGAAGTTTCCATTCGAAAATTTAGTTTAAAATTTAAATCCTCGATAAAAGGTTCTATCCAATGTTTATTATTTGCTGTCGGTTGAAACAGCCTTGTATTTGTTCGGCGGCGGATGTGGCATCTTATCTACATTTTTCCATTTATTTAAATTATTATCTTTTATCTTGGTCATTCCCGATATCCATGTCGGCTTTTGAGGTTAGTCTTGGACTACCGTAATTTTGGTTAGGTATTTTTTCTCGCATTTATCGCGGCGTATCGTTTCCTTTCAAAGATAAATACGTCACTCCCGCATCTCTCCAACGCCTCCTGGAATTGGAAATTAGCAGAGTAGAACAATTTTCCAACAATCACTTCACTTTCCCCGAGGAAACAATTGTTTTCGCTATTTTCAACTGGGCGATAAAAATATGTGAGTGAATATCCGTTAAAACGCTTCCTTTACTCTTCGATTAACAAACATTTGGTTATATATACACACACACACACACACACACATATATATATATATATATATATATATATATATATATATATATATATGTATATGTATAGTAACAATTTGGAAAGGACGAAAATTCACTATCCGCTATAACAATGGTAAGCAATATACTTCCAGCTTCTGCAGTCGTCATTAATAAAGTAATATTACAAATTGCGAGATTTCAAATAAGCGGTTATTGAAGAGATTTTAGCAAATGGCAACTTGTCCGTAGTATGTTATGGCCTTAATTTGTTTTAAAGATGGTTTTATTTTTGGTCATCGATTGGTAAAAAAGTAACTTTTGTACATATTAAACCCGATAGTTAAGCCCATAAAAGGGAGATAGAATTTCCCCAGATTTTCTTTATTATTATACATACTAGGAAACACAATATTTTATTGAAGCATGTTTAAACATGCAGTATGATTGCCCCAAAATAATGATAATATCCATCGGAATATTCTATCTTGTTACAAGCAGTTTTGTTTCCTCGTTTTGTAATAATAATAATAAGCCTATTTTACCTTTTAAATGTCTTCAAAACAAATCTGTTAGTACTGCTCGAGTATTGAAAGTCAAGGCTCCTATTATTTTTACCGTTATAAATAAGAAAAATATTATAATCATTACCGATGGTTTTTGAGTTTCCAAGGGCCCAGATTTGTTATTGAATGATAATTTTTTTTGGTTACGTATCTTAAACAAGCCCAAGGTTGCTATATCAGTGGGGAATTTTAATTAAATCTAATTGTATTATTTTAATAATAAGTAAGGAATTCTGCAAATTTATAACGTGGAAGTGTTCCACATTTCAAATTTAAATCGATTAACTCATTTTAATCAGTAGAATAAGCACAGGAAAATTTCCAAGAAATAAATATGACCCCTGCTTATTTATATTAGTAAATTCTGAAGACCTTATTCATTTATGTACGTAACATTCAGTAAGTCGCACAGACGGTGATTATTGATGTGGTTTCCAAGGACCTTGTTTTTGAATAATGAGATTCTTCCTTTCACTTATTTCATTTGCACTAGTCCATTACAATTACAAGTGTAGAGAACAGATTATATTGTAATCTAAAAGAAAAAAAATTTTTTTTTAATTTCAAGTGTGGTGTGTAAGCAATGTTGAATTAATAGTCTCCAGTGTCCAGTACATGTTAAAAATACACGAGGTTCGAAAACGAGAATTGAAATCCAAAAACATTATGATAAAAATTGAATATTAGTTGGTAAATATTCAGTTTCCCAAATCTGATGTTGGACCCTTGTATTACCTCATGACCCTCATGTGTCTCATAAAGTAAAAAATTAACGGTCATTTCAAACCATTAACGTTGGTATAATGGCAACTATAATACTTGGTTAATTGATTTTTCATTGCTTTTAGTATCGATTCAATTATTTTTTAATAAACAATTAACGGACTTTTTGAAGTCCGTCTGTTGATCATTTTTCGCGTGGTTTCTGGGGACGTTCACGCCCAGAAGTCGGGGTTAAACCCGTTCTAGCGAAACGGATACCGGACGTTTCTTCTCGGTTTGACGGTCCGTCTACCTCGCTATTGTAGTTCCTGTTACAAAATCCAGTCATCTCCGTCCCTCTCCCACTCCCCCTAGCCCGAGAGAAGCGTTCCGGACTTAGGGACACGCCCAAGATGGAAACATAGAGGGTATTGTTCTTCAAGGAAATTTCTGCTCTATCCAGAGTCTGTTGGGCGTATAAATTGCTAAACAGTTTACAATGCCCGAAAGAACCCATATCGGAGGGACAGACAACTATGTTTATCATACAGATTTTATTTTATGATAGGCTAGTTCTAAACGCTATAGAAGATGGCGAGAAGCCTGGCTCTACACATCTAGACAGCTACCGTGGGTCCTGCTCTTAATTGAAAGAATATTTTGAAATGCAATTATTCTTGCTGACTTCTGTCAGAATTCGATGATCGTATACTATACTAGACAGGTATCGGATCCTCAGACTATCAAACAGGTATCTTTAATTAATAATTCGAAAGGATCAACGAAGAACTTTAAAATCAGCACAGCGTGGCCGCCGTGTTGTGGGGGGGGGGCACTTCCTTAAGTGAGGTTGGGACTTGCAACTTGCATTGCCGGTTCGGGCGGTAGTGGAACTCCCCCCTACTCCGCCCTATGTCTCCCTTAACCCCGGTCAAACCTGTATCCGAGGTCCACTTCTCTTTTTCAACTTTCAAAAGTGCGATATTTTTGAAAGGCGGGTCCACGGGAGTGCAGTAGACGCTGTAAACGCGGCCGCCGTTTCGAACTTTCCGAGGTGCCGTGGACCCAGTCCGATGAAACCTTTACGGAGCCCCGCTCCAAGTACCAAAATGCGCCTACTTTTTTTCTAAATTTACGGTATAATTTGGGCTTATTTTAATCGCGTATTTTATTTCAGGCATCCGCGACGTCGCAGATAATAATCACCTAAACCATCTTGCAATATGTAGGTTATTTAGGCACTCAAGCGGTCACCGTTGAAATGAAAGAGAGAAATGGATAATCGAACTCATCATCGATGCGCTTGTGATATAGGCCGGGCGTAGATTGTTGGTTAGACGGAAAGAGCTCATAATTGCAGAAGGTCGCCCCTTTACCATACTACTGGTGAAATTCTCACAAATTACGAGAGTTATAAACCCCTCTGTAGAATAATGAACCTCCCGCTTTCATTTCGATGCGATGTAAAATTTATGAAAAAATTACTTTCGAAATGTACGATCCTGTCCAATATAATAAGCCGCTTTTATTCCAGTCCTAGAAAAATTTCCCTCAGTTTTTTCCCCTGGCCGGTCTTTGAAATGAAAGTTTTCCTATCGTTGGTGACAGAAAGCGATAGAAAAGGCAATCTTCCCGTGGTCTTCCTCCGCTTCTCCGTGCATTTGGTCCATGTTTTTCGCGCCGTTGGTTCACTTAGGATAGGCCTAGACCGGTGTGGTGGGGACGGGACTAGAGTTAATTTACCCGTCGTCCTTGAAAAGAAGACGACCAGACAATGTCCCGCACTTCAAGCCCTTTTTTTTATTAAGTCCCGGATCGCTGCTGGCGGCCATCAATATCAGTTGGTTGGTCTAGAGCACATTGTGGATTATATAACCCAGAGTTGTGGTCTGTAATATTTAAACATTTTTATTGCGTTGATAGACAGGCGTCTTCAAGGTAGCTCGAAACAGGAACAAAACTATAAAAATCCTCCTTTATTCATAATACGCCCATAGGAGGTATTATTAATACGAGAAATAAACATTATCATCACTATTTTCCTGTCTGGGTTTAGACCGGTTCAATACTTCCATCGCTAGTAGTATTTATGGATAAATGTCTTACATAAGCGCTCTTATATAAATTTCAGTTTACTTAAATAATACTCTGCCACTTGCTCTGTCTAGGTCTAGACCGGTTTTATCATTCCAAAAAAACATACTAATTTGTTGGCCAGTCATTTCAATATTAATACGTTAAATTCTGTTCTTAGACTAGTCATCAGATACCGTATCCGAAAAATGTTAAATCAATTTTCACGGTAATGTGTTCACATTCGAGTTTCAACAGACTCCCGATTGAATTGTGCTTGTGAGCACAGGCCCCGTACGGATTTAGTATCCGAATCGTTAAACATATTGCTCGGTGTATTTCCCCGTTTATTTACAAAGCCGTACGAATATATAAATGGAGAAATTTCATTTTAGCGGAGTTACGTTCGGGCGGAGAGTTTCTGTTGATCCGATATCGGCTTTTCCCCATCGTCAGTTGATCACTATTTAGGTTGGGTGCAGGACTTGTTTCTAGACTCCCTTAGTTTGCAAGTTACGCGCGATCCAGCACTCGGAATTCGGCCGGAGTGCAGACTTTCAGGAAGAAAATAGAATCGATTTTAACGTTGGGATCCGTTCCAGAACCCTGGCCCTCGGCCTAGGCATATTTTTACGTCCATTAGTCTGTCGTTCTCCGGCTGACGTAACGGAACCGCCCAACCAACCAGGAAACGGCGCAATTGGGAAACTCAATTGTTTTTTGTTTATTTTTTGTCCACCAGTTTGTTTATTTATCTTTTATTTCAACTAATACCAATGTACAACAGGTAAAAGTTTACAGCGCCGTCGTCCCTGGGTTGGCGTTGGTTCTTTTTCCCATGCAACATTCCAGCGCTCAGTTCCTGATACGTAGGTTTTTAGCTCCTCTGCACATTAAAGCATTCTCCTTGAAAACTATTGTTAATCATATCTGAGTATTTATTGGCATATTTGTTCATACAATTTGTGAAGGCTAATTACCACACCAATACGAAAGTAGGAACCGATCAACGAATAACCGATAATTAATAAAGGTACTATCTTTAAGGCAGATTCTACCATAAATAGTTACATGTTAGTTTGAACCCTACTCCAAATTGGACACAAATTTTTACACATACTATGTTGAATCTATAAAGATACGATCCATGAGGTAATGTTTGTCTACATTTTTTAAAAATTAGTTTTAGTGGTGGTATCTTACTCTAAACCAGGAGTTCCAACAGAATTACCAATTAAAATCGGAATGAGTCAATAACATTTTATGGGAGTTCTCGAGTCGCTCCAGGATGATTGAGATATGTGTCGTTAAGATTACGCCTGTCCGGTTATGATATGTGAAAGTCATCTTTCATTTGATAATACCGAATGTGTTTATAAAGGTTTGTTTTTTTGATGAAACTTGCCGGTAAAACTTTTCATACGGGGCCGTGCGGGATAATTTTTTATTTCCCTGCGTTGAAGGAAACCAAGCGTGTTGAAAAGTACAGCAAGCTTTAAACCCACGGGCCGATGCGCAATCTTAATTATTTAATTGAACCCTTCAACCCCATTAAGGCCCTTAAGCGTGTGTTCTTAAATGCTAGGAGGGAGGGGGGGTGGCTGGACGGCAATTGAAGTCCACTGAGCGTAGGAAAGTTCGCGTGAAAGATAAAGTGCGCGAGCTAGCATTCCGACATTTTAAAGAGCACTTTTATCTACAGCCCTACGAACGCGAAGCAGCCGAGATGTAACGCGGCTACGAATAATTTAATTTAATAAAAACTACCCTACCTGTAAAAAATTGCATTTATCAAAACAAAATTCAAAATAGATGACACAAACGACAAATTTCGAATTGTGTTTTCATACCACCTACACATAATTAAAGTATTTTTTGACTTATTGGTTTTAAATCATGCATAATTAATAGTGTTAGTGTTAAAAGTAATAACATTGTTGTTAATTCCAATTTTATTGGAGATTCCAATACAGTGGGTGATCGGTTAACGAACAGTTCGGACAGCGAACAAATCGGACAGCGAACACTTTCAGGAAAGAATTTTGTGTTCGGACAACGAATAATATTCGGATAATGAACAAAAACTAATTCTAACGAAAACCTCTCGGCTCTCGGAACAACCGACACCAGTCCTCAATTCGTCCTGAAAATGGATGTGTGCGTGCGCTGCACGTCATCATTCATACTATGTAGTAGTGAGGCAGCACCGTACCATATATGGTAAATCGGTGATCGGTTAACGAACAATTCGGATAGCGAACATAATCTTGGAACGGATTATGTTGGTTAACCGATCACCCACTGTACTGCGCTCAAATCAATTTCAATAACATTTTACTGCCGGCTAAAATAATTTAATCAAGAACATTCGGTTTCGAATTGTGATGATGTTTACCTCTTCTTTATTAATGGAATTATATTTTCATTTGAAACTAATTGGGCTACCAAAGAAATAGAAAATAAAATATCTCTGGTATTTGTCGGATGAAATGATCCTCTCAGTGTATCGAATTGGATTCCATAATTGTTTATATCCTTTTATTCCAGCAGTCATAGGAACCGGTACAATGTAGGCGGCAACTAATATCGCGCTTCGGTAATGCTCCCTTTTCCTTCATTCATTAGGTTCACAAGCAAATGAAATACAGCCAGAAACCTTTAACTCTTAGAGCGAAATTACTTCTACTCCATGCCATTATTTCTCCAAAATTGTTTAATATCTTTTTTCAAGTATAGTTATTGCTACCACAATAACACTGACTAATAAACGAATGGGCACAAAGGAATACTGCAAAATACGAAAAGTCATCTAAATGCAGGGCTGTTGTCCCATCATATAAAAATCATATAAATCATATAAAGCCATACTAAATTCTTCGAATTAATTCCTTATTTAAAACTCCCTTCTCCCTCTGTACTTAATTGGGGCATGAGATTGGGAGAGGAGGGTGATGATTATAGGCTATTATATTAGTGCCTGTTTTTATCGACCGTAGAGAGTGGTTACTGTCCGTGGGTTTTACGGAGTATTGATCCACCCTTACGCTATGCGGGAGCTTATCGATACACGGATCGAACATGGCCATACAGAGATGGCCCCAATCGAAACGCCTTGCGGTAGGGTCTTTCGGGTAGAAAACATACCCCCGCAGCCTAATTTGTGTTATTGTTAGGACCGATCGAGCGTCTGGAGTCTAGAATAAACTACGCCTACTTGCCGTTGTAAATTGTGTTGTCGGAGGGGTGCTTCGTTCAGAATTTATGCTTTCGGGATAGTCTCTTGGAAGGATTAATATGGGCAGATGGGATTTGAATTTGAGGATACGATGAATTTCCTCTATCCCCTTCTAGCCGAGGTACGTGCGTATGCTACCGAACGAGAAGGTTTCAGCCTTTAAGACTGAATCTTTAAGATCGGGAATCTTCCGCTGATTTGGAGTCCCGCCCGACGGCTCGAGACTAGCCGAAGTCCGAAGTATTCGAAAAACAAATACGTCGGCACGCCGAGAAGGCTACCGCGCTAAGAAAATTTCTCGTTTGTTGACTCTTTTCTGGACCCGAGTAAACTTGTGAAAAAAAATTTACGCGTTCCGGGAAACCCGCGCTCTAACCAACCACCAGGCGTTGAGGTGTATTTATATTTCCCTATAAGAGAGTATCGATGAGCGTTGCAAAGCTCCTTCGTTTTATAGGAAAGCTAACATTTCGAACGTAAGAGGATGGTTGAAAACAACCGAGGGTGAATAAATAACATAAATTTATAAGGTGAATAGTTATTTCGCAAGCTTTTCGGACGGGAATTGGAAAATCGCTGGACCAAGTGTTTCTCACTAAATGGAGATTATAGTGAAAAATAAAAATAATTGTGTTGAAAACACGGTGTTATTGTTTGCCGGTGATTGTTTTTACCATACCTATCAAACCACCCTCGTATATCAGGGGCAGAGTATTTCTCCCGCATTTTCAGACATCTATCCCGCGGTGGTAGATATTTCTTTTAATCGTTGACATTAAAGACGTTAAAGAACGTTACGAAAAAACTTGAAGGACTAAGAGGGCCCGCTCAGATTTTCAACCGTCAACCGTTAAGAAATCAGCGATACTAACAACTCGAACGGAACCCCTCGCTCCATTGGAGAGTGTTAACAGTCCCCTGATTTTCAATTATTTAATTCCCGACCGGATTATTGCACCGGTTTGATCTTTTATTGTATCGAATCCCGACTCTTGGCACAAAGATTTCATTTTTTTGCTCCCGTTAATCGCTCTATTAACGCTCCGGGGCCTCTCTATCGTTACAGACCGCCGGATAATTGACTTTTTAAACTATTAAAAGCATTAGCGGCCATTCGCGGTCAACTGAGGATCCCATTTATTCCTATTCCATTAATAAATGTTTCGCAATAATTAGAATGTTTTTACAGCGATACAAGATTGCTATAATCACAGCAGAACTTTAAAATTTAACGAGAACCGTTTTGTAGAACTTTTATAGATGAATACCGTATTCATTACTTCTTTTACGCTTAGCATATTACGCCTGTTCACCTCTTAAAAATTTGTCCCTAACTGTAGCAGATAGGCTAGCGTTTCGTATTCTATAGCCGGACGGCGGGCCTCGGACTATCTGTGCCAAGGCCTGAGAATTACTTTCCTTTCTGCTGGGATTTTTTCTTTTCAATCTAACGCCAAATGTGATTCACCTTTTGTAAGAGACCCGTATCGAATTTCTGGCCGGCCGCCGAGGCCGATGCGTCTCCATGGTGACAAGACGCAGGGGGGAGATCTCCAGGGGCAGGAGGTGATATGAAACGTCTAAGACGAGGAGGTGCGTAGAAACATTCCATTAGGGTTTTAAAAATGTTTCATTTTCTACATTTGGGACAATTACGCAGTTTCAATTTAAAATTCTCTTATTTAAACATAAAAACAAGAAAGTGGCCTGCAAAGATTCGGAAAGGTACTGTTACCGTAAGAGTACCTCTGAAGATGGCGAGAAGGTGAAAACCATAGCACAGGCATGAACAAGTGAGATCGGACAGAAAATCATATACAATTATGTCACCTATACTTTAAATACAAACTATATGATGACTGTCAAAAGGCTTCTATCCTGGCAGATTATATACTATACCCGTTGGCACTGACTGATTATTACCCTCAACCATGTTTATCTCAACAACAGATATTTAATGCTCTCTGTTCTCCTATACTACTGATGTCTAATTATTAAAGAAACACAAGTTATTATCAAAGTTAAATAGTGTTAACAATGCGATAATGCATCGAAAATGCAGCGTCGGAGATAACGTGTCCGATTGTTACAAGTCCGTGATATCCTTGAAGCCTTGATCGTTAGAATAAATTATTAAACATCACGCAAACAATGTTGGAGAATACAAGCCTTACGACAGGTTATTATTCGCCGATTTTTTTATTTTGTTTGTATCGTTTAACCTTGTTTATATTTTGAACTAAACTAAAGTTGATATTTTTATCTGCGTTAATTGACGGTAACGATATTGTTCCAGGCTTTGTCAACTGTTCCAGTAATCCCTTGCAATCTTTGGCTCAACTGCACGGTAAGATATATTTGATTCTTTGAGTTTCCTCATTTACTTTCTGTTTAATCGTGCTTACATAATTATTGTTTTTTGCTCGTCTGTTTACAACATTTGAATGATGTATAATTTAGACGCGGACGACTGCAAAGAAAACCCGGTTGTATTCGTGCATTCTAATTACTTTTTAATTAGCATTTGAGCCATTCGTTTCCGCGATGGTACGGTTTGTTTTTCATACCTTTACTATATTTGTTTTTTTCGAAAGCCAAGAAAACTTGGCTTTCTTTCGCGGGCTTACTTTTCCTTTTATGTTCTTTGGACTTAACTCTGAAAAGGCCACGTCGTTTTTACGCGATGAAAATTGCGTTTTCAGAAAATTTCGGTTTTTGTATCACCATACATTCGCTTCCTCGTATTTCCAGAGAGCATAAATTTGCACATTTAGACCGGCCCTTTGAACATTTAAAAACTATACCTATGTATTACACGTATCCCCAGGCTGTGGTATACTGTCGAGTAAGTATAACTTATAATGAATATTTTTGAAACACGATTTATGATGAACCGATACCCTGTCCATATGAAGCTGTTTTCGATACAATTCCAGCTGCCTGTGAGAACAGGCGAAAGGGGTTTCGAGCTTTAGTTGCGACATTTGCTGGGGAGCCCAAAGAAAAAATGTAATTATAATATAGATTCAGGGCTAATAATTGTGAAACGTCTGATCTATTTCTATACCGACCAGAATCAAGTAAATTTAGTACAAACGAATTTCTCGCTATAGTTTTGTATTTCATAAAATATTAAAATCTCCTTAAACTGTTCTTCTGTATTTCAGTAACCGTCAAATAAATTATGATCAGTTTTCAATCAGAAGGAGAATGTACGACCCAGGTGAGCGATCATTAGGCTGGAAATAGCATAAGTCAATTCGCCATTATGGTTCCCCCTTTATGAGGTGAACCACCTCAGACGTCGGGCCGTTTCCCTCTGCGATACCGCTCGCTTTCTTCGCTAACACTTGACCTGTTTCCGGTTCCGCCTACGAGCATTAATTATTTTAAATATAGAAGTCGACATTTTGTTGGGACTTGTGATACAAAGTTGGGTTTCTCCAGTGACCAATTTACTTTACAAGAAAGAATACCTGGAGGGACTATTCACCTAAACAAAACGTATAAGGTAATTTTATAAATGCCCTGGAAAGTTAATCTGAATACCTTGGGAGTGGAAGAGGTGCTAAACTTAGGGGAACTGGTTATTAATGACGGTTTAATGAAGTTTCCGGGCCCGATTTTACCTATTATATGCCTGATTTTTATTTTCATCGTTTCATTTACATTAATTATACTTAACATCGCCTGCCTCCATTCGCGAGCTGAATTTTACAGATCCCCGTACAAAAACACGTCCAGTTTTAGTTAAACCACGTTCTCGGTAAAACTAATTATTTCACGAATTGTTTAATTAACAAGGGAGAACTCAAGTTAGAAGAAGTTCGGAAGCTATATTGCCGGAGGATATTTTTAAACCAGTTTTTGCAACCTTGTTTCACTTAATACGGGATTATCAGATTTTAGAAGCTTTGTGCTATAATAAAACACAGATTTACTTCTCCTTGCCGCGTACATTTTATTAAACAAAACTGGAAAGAAAAACAATTTATTCAAATTACAAATATAAATCCTCAGTATATTTATCTTCATTGAATAATTCATTCTGTTACAATTCCTGGACACAACGCTTATAAAATACTGCTCTATGAAAAAGTACATTAACTGTGTATTCACCAACCTATAATATATTAAGATTTTAATTTTTCAAAAATTTTAATTTTCTAATATCTTCTAAATTTGTAAAGCACTCTTAGTGCCCGTAATTTTTGATATTATTTTGGTTAACTGTGAGGGTCAACAAACCGTCTTTGCTGTATAATAGTTTTTCCTCTGTCTTTAATGATGTTCAGGAGCTGCTATATTTTCCCTTTCACCCGCTCAGCCTCGTGAGTGCTATTGGAAGTTGAAAAACTAGCTCGAAAACTTCTTTTTAGGACCAAAAGAGTCCACGTATACATCCATTGAATAATTATAGATCGTGTATTTCCCAGTTCCTGATTAGATGGTTGTTGAAGAGACTACCTAGTTTTATCGCTTTCCTGCTTTTTTATTGTGAAATGTCGAGATATAAATATAAATTTTACTTATCTTAAGAAATGTTATAATGTATATCTTAAATATCTTTTGATTGCTGAATATTTTGTGTTTTAAGGTAACGCTTGAATGAGTGTTTTATTAAAATATTATAGGAAAATGAGTTAACAGATGTTATTTGTTTTCATGTTGTCCCTTTAATGTTTAATACATGTCTACTTATGCAAATCGGTGTGGAAGGTTGTTTTGAAACATGATTGTTATGCTGACGTTCCAACAATCTGAATTGTGATCAAAAGGCTTGGAGTTTCGAACGTTATTTTTTGGGACGTTACGAAATGGTCGTGTTTGAGAAATTATCTGCGCTTAGACCCGTTTCATCATGTTGCCATTATCAGTAGAATTGGCGAAGGAAAAAAAGGGAACTCAAGGGTTTAGTAATCTTGTTTCCTCCGATGGAGCATAAAGTTCCGTTCGAGTTGGCGCCATTTACGAATTTCTATTCAGTTCTCATTTCAACTCTTAGATTCTAACGTGAATTCTAGATTTGTTCGTACTTTGATATTCTCATTGTTGACTCAAATTCCAAGGTGGTTCGGTAGCTATAAAAACGAAATGTAAACACTAAAATTAAATTGTTAATAAGCTTGCTTTCTCCGATTGAACGCGAGGTGAACTAAGAATGTCTGTTTCTATTTCGAGGGGTTATTTATAGCCAGGTTATACCGACGGTTGATGTTCGTCGCAGTTTTTCCCTACCGAAACCCATTTTCTTTTCTGTATTTCAGCTCGTGGCAGGAGCATTGTTTCTTTTTCTATTGTTAGTTGTATGTTTTACTGGAGTCGATTGTATGTTTTCTAACCGGCGTGGAACTCAATTCTCCAAAGTCCGGGACCGAACCAAAACAGAAATGTCGAATGGCCCCTGGAATTAACCTCACCATGTGCTCATTCTTAGGAGAACTTTTTAATTATTATGTCTTCTTCATAATAGTATCACTAGTGTCGATACTATTCATTTCATGTCGATGTCGGATTCCATTTGTTCAGTCAACTCAGCCAAAAGTAATTTCCCCGTTTCGAAAAATAATTAGAAATATCTACGATAACGCGATAACGTCCCAACCTCTTGGTTTTAAAGTGGTTCTCATAATAGATCCGCACGGGGCACAACCGTAGCTGACAAAATAGGCGAATGACTGAGATGACGAAGTCGCACCACAGGTAAGTGGCCCGGTCTATGCCCGGAGCTATGCCCGGTCTGAGTCGACCGAAGCGAGGAAGAAAGGACATTCAACATGGGACTCGATCCACACTAAGCTCATGAGGCATGTTAGAGTTCAGGACATTCACTACAGCAAAAAGGCGGGTATAAATCGCGTCCAAGTTTTTCATTATTGGGGGAAAAATTAATCTGGATATGATGTTCAATGAGGTGCCTCCCACAGTTTTGGCTGCGTACGCCGCTTATCACGCTTTTCCATAATTTTCTCTCCTCGTCTGAGTTATTTCCTTCTTTAAATGTGCTTATAGACGGGCCCGATGTGTGTGTGTGTGTGTGTGTGTGTGTATATATATATATATATATATATATATATATATATATATATATATATATATACAACCGCGATAGGCGATCCGTTTCATCACGTCTGCTCCTTCCAGTCGCTCGTTACGTACGATGACCACAAAGCCGAATGGAAGGAAAAAACTCCCAGAAGGAAATCGGATCCTTTTTCGGCTTCTGTCTCCGTTTCAGACAACTTTTTGCTCTCCAATGTTATTATTTTTCCTATCTGGGAATGACGAGTCCGACTCGCGGTTAACGGAAACGATTCCCCCCCTTTCATTCACCTCCGCCCCTTTTCAAGAAGACTTTCACGTTTCTGATATCAGCTTGCAACTAATCCAAAGTAGCGAGTGTGCTCAGTCGAGCTTATAATAAGATTTGAACGCATACCCTGACAGAACATAAGTATGCATTAAAGTTTATAAATCCTCCTCGATGTGGAAGCACGTGTAACGTAATAATATATATATTTATCTGAATTTCTTTTTTAATTTCAAACATGTATCATCTGAAACCACAGTTGGTTATATACTTAGGACAAACTACATGTAATATTTGCAGCCTGTCGCTGTCCTCCGGAGTGATATAGTGCTGTTATTAAAACGGAGAATTTCCTTTTCAGGCTTTTCAAGACGTCAAATTGTCGGTGGACCGAGTGGAATGTCTAGGTGTTCAGTTATTTTCCGTATATACGCAGTCACATGCGCCATATAAATTGTTTACCCATCCCGAACATATTCTGTCACGACAGGGAGAATTCAATCGACGTGTAAAGGAAACTACGAGATTCAAAAATGTACCTCGTCATTCTCTCAGATTGTAATGAATTTAAAATAGTAAAAAACAACATCATCGATAAATAAAGGTTTAATGTGAAACCCCCTTCCAGTTTTCAAGCAATTGCGTTGATTTTGTGAAGAAACAAATAAAATTATCTGTTTGATGACTATTTATCTCTATAGATTAGATTTCTGCAAGAATGGTCCGGGAATGATATTCAGCCGATACATGCAGAAGACTCACAAGATGTGTGTATACTTTGATAACGAGCGCTGAGATTAGGCAATAGACGTCATTTAAATTGATCAACTTGTCCTTTGAACCATTTAATTTCAAAATTGCTCAACAACATCCGTTCAACTAAATTCCAATACGAGTAACATTAAATTATATTATCTAAGAGCCACCTGCAGGTCGCTATTTAGAGTCGGAGACTTCAATGTATTCCTATTTGATAGTTCTCTCGACGATGCGTTGCGCGACGAGTGATTCTTGTTTGCCCAAAACAAGAAAGATGAATAGAGACCATTGAATTGTGCAAGACTTGGGACACAATTGCGGCCACTGAATCGAAAACGTTTTCCTCGGTTGAATTTCGCCTGGTTAGTAATATCCGTGGACAATAATATAGCCTACTTTAAAATCGGACGATTGAATGGGACTAGCTATTTTAAGGTTTAATAATACAATCGCTTATCCGGCTGTAAAAGTAGGCCTGAAACTGATAAATACGATTAGGTAAAACAACGTTCGATAAATGTGCAGACATGCACGAAACAGTGGTACAGACGAGTATAAAGGCAATTATTATAAAATAAATATGATAATAAAATATAAATTGCAAATAAATATAAAACTAATCTGACATTAATAGGGCAGTTTTTGACAATTGTTTGTCGATCAACGTCAGCTGTATAAATGTTCATAATATTAAAATGGTCGATGATTTTGTCACTTTATTTAAAGATGTTTAGCGCTGAAATTGCGGTTGCTACGACAATATTGTATTCCTATTCAGTACTGGTGGCTGTTTCACTTCTAAACGTATAAGGTATTGAATATTCTTTTGATATTTCTAAACAATTAATTGGAAGGAAATGGTATATTTCAATATGTAACTGTCTAATATTAGGAAAAATCGAAACAATTCAGGCTATCAGGGCCAGTTTTGGAACTATTTACTGCTTTGATTCCTTGGATAATACACAGGTAATCAGAATGAAATTTTTAGGCCTAGAATTTCTGGTCACTTTCAGAGTGATTTTCCCATAGATAGATATTAATCATACACATATGTTGTAATTGTAGTTTATAAGTTATCACACATTTCGTACTTGTCTGTACCCAAAATCTGTTTCATCTTTTCTTTCTTGGTAATCATATAATATCCTTTGTTAATATTGATAGGTCCTTAAACATTATTTTTGTTAATTTTTCAGTAATACACTTATGACAATTCAATTCTTCCCCTACATTTATCTCATTTTTGGTCACTGTACTTTTTCATGTTTTAAATTTACTTCGCAACTTAAATTATTTACTAAATTAAAAATAATTATAACTAAAAATAATTAAGCGCAGCATTGCCTTCGTATTTTAATTTTTTTGGAGCCACACGTGGGTATTTCTGCGTAAGGTGGGAAAAAAAGGATATCTACTGCTTGTCCTTTGATTTCCCCCGTCAAAACACTTACTTTTCATCTATTTTGTGCATAATATATTTCATTCTATTTTTGAACCATCTATTGTTTTTCGGCGAACAGTGGCAGAATAATAAGTGATCTGTGAGGACCGCCACTCTGCGAACAGCGCTCCGCAGTTTCGGGGCAGTTGATTTCTAATAAATGTTGAATAGATTTGTCTAGAGGTAAAAATCGCTCAAAAGGAGGATTTCGATCGGTTAACACCTGGATGGGCGTTGGTCTAGTCAGACAGGTTACTGTTTTCCGCCAGCGATAACGCTTGGGTACCTGGGTGTGTATCATCGAACGATAATCAATACAAGGAATGTTAAAATTGAAGTAATCTCGTGGGCACAGATGACTTAACAAGAAAATGGATTTAGCTGTCAAAACTCAACGGCCCTGGTAGAGTTTAATTGGGAAGTCGGGACAGAAATAAGTGACGAAACTAGAGCTTAGAATTCCCGTCTCTCCTGGATTTCTCGCTGGTTTAACGAAACACGGGGGCTCCGGAATAGTCGGTTGTGCATGGAAAGAGAAATGCGGTAAAGACTCGGGTAATCGACCGTGTCCGGGTTTTTTTGCCGTCCTATCTTCCGTCCCTTTTCCCCTCGCGGGAATACGGCTCTCTCTCTCTCCCCTCTTGTTCTCTATGTGTAGCATACTCTTCACTACTACATCGTCCTATTCGCTACAAAAGCTAACATTTTAGCCTTTGTAACAGACTGCATCACTGGGCTGTCATGCCTTATATATAGGGAGAAATTTTATATTTACTCATTTCAGTAGAGTGTTATCAAATACCCTTATATTTTACTAACCTTTTTCTCTACCCTATCCTGTAAAATTATTCTAACAATATATTTGGTGCAATCTCAAAATTAACTGTCCTAGATATTTCTACAATGCAGGGATTTTTACTTACCATATTATGAACGCCATTGTCAATTGGATAATAGATGTAAAAATGATGCCGATCGGCATGCAATATTTAACAGAGGAAGATTGATTGAGGATAAAGATTGATTGTAAAATAAATAATTAGAAAAATATATACTACATATATTGAATGTATACTACTCTGAATACAGTCAGTGCAGCTTTACCGAAAAAAATCGGAAACTTAAGGACGGAGCAGCTTGTCAAAGCAGTGTCTAATCGACATGTGTGATTACAAAAAAAAATCTGATCTTATATATATATATATATGGGTGTGTGATTTATTTGCCCAAGGAAATGGCAACGCAGGAGATGTTTTCATTATTCTGTTGAAGGAAGGAAATTTACATGTATGTTTGTATGCGGTATTCGCCCATTGTATTTTTTGCGCGTCGAGCCACCCCCTCCAAGATACTTTTTTTATTTCATCCTTTTTCTACAGCATTTTCCCGCTAACAGTTAGCAATAAGAGCTGCGTCTGTACAGCAATGCCTCGTTATCCCGGCTCTCTCCACTCGGTCGGTGACTCCTAAGCCGAGAACCGATGCTGCAGATATGGCATCCGTTTTTCACTCCAAATTCCGTATCCGGGTTTGTGGGAAAACCTGAAATTTCATTTCAGTCGCAAGGACAAAAACTTAAATGTTTAGCCAGGAAATTTTTGAAAGTTTGAGATTAACAGAGGGATTCGGCGATCGCCTTCTTCGGTAGTACCGTTACGTGAGTATTGAAACGATTTTACAGTAATTTTGTCCGCCTACTGAAGACGAACGAAATCCAACATACCGGATTAACCAACTCAGATAATAACATTAAGCATTCCTTTGCATATTTTGGTCAGCGCCTCAGCCCTTTCATACATCCGGACCGACCTTCTGGCCATCATAGTAGTCTGGTCAATGAAAATAAAATTAAAAGTTCAAATGTTAGTAGCACAGTAAAATAGCATTTGATGGTGTGGAGTTATAGTGGACCGCAATTTTTGTACAAAACGTGCTAATTTTTTTTATCGAAAACCTTTCCCATTTCCAAAGCGATTGGAACACATTTTCCAAACATTATTTACGAAACGTTCACATAGTGACAATGAAAACACCGCCGTTCAGTCCCCGAAGAAAGCGAATAACGAGGTTTTCCTGTACACAGAGCAATTGATGAATTTTTATTTTGAAATAAAAAACAAAAGAACGTGTGTCCTCGATTGCCTTTAATTTGTTTTTTGTAATTGCAGACTTAACGGTGGATCGATCTATGGATTATTCCCTATGGCAGTGCTATTCAAACTGCGGTACCGGTCTGAATAGTAAGTAGAATATCCCTCAAATAATAAAAAAGACTCTTAAATAGTCGGTTAGAGAAAGCCAATTAAAGCTTTTAGGATTGTCAGTATCTGATGTCAGCATATTGACTGTTTGCATAACTATTTTCTTTTTTCCTTTTATTTTTCCTGCACGCTCCTTTTGTAATTTACGCGTCTTATCTGTTTATCTTTGGTGTCTTTGAACTAAAATTAAATGTCTCCTTTTTTTTTATTTACTTCCTCTGTCTGTTTCGATGTTCTTAATTGTCTATTGGGGCTGGCTGAGACCCTCCCGTTAAGTGTTGGGGGATGAACGACGGAGTCTCGAGAACGTATTTCTGTTAATATTTTTTATTTCTGCCACATTTTCTTTATTCTGAATCTAGTCCCGGGGCGGAGACCGCGAGTATTTCTACTTCCTTAGGAGAGTCCCGAGTCTCAACCTCAAAGGTTGCTTTGTTCGTTCTCGAGGTTCTTGAGCTTATTTCCGTTCACCCAGCATGCCAATTTTCCGATGTGAGACTGAATTCCTTTGATATTCTTTTCCGAATGTCCCCATGGAAACCAAGTATTCGCTCATACGGATTCAGTCATTATCTCTTAATAATTTGATCGAAGCAGTCGCAGCAGCGTGCTGCTTTAACTGCAGGACGCTTAGTAACGGGTCTCGGACATCAAAATAGGTGGAAAGATAACATATCCAACATAAGTGTTAAAGAAGTTGTAAACATTAATTGAAAAAGAGAGAGAAAAAAGTCGACACAATTAACTAAAAAATGTATTAATGTATGAATAAAGTTCCTGAATTAATACAGGTTGGCGACCATTGATCAAGTGTAAGTTCCTCTTCAGGAAGGAAGGTTGTGTCCTCCATTCTCCGTTTAAGATTAAACATTTTTTTCACTAAACTGGTTATCTTAAAGTTAACTTCAGTAACCGAGTAATAAGAGTTGACTGTGAACATTATACGGAAACTTAATTATATCAGTTTTTTGTCAAATTCAGTGGCTGCCTTTAAGGAAGCTCTGAAAAAATGGGAAGTGAGGGGTTTTCGGCCGAAAGTTAAATATTCGAACAGAGTATTGCATTAAATGTGTAACATTAATCATTTGCATGATGTTCTCCTAAGTTATTAAAGTTAGAAATTGCCCCCAGGACTTCATAATCGTTTTTTTAAAAGTGTTGAATAACACAATAATAATTATTATTATTATCTACCCCAATTTTCAGCCCCTGCCTTCCCGAAGTTAATTTGGAGACTCTTGATCTGGGTCCAGTTTACATTTGTAATATTTTTAAATTCCCATTCGATGTCAATTTAGAATTCAGAGGATTACTTCTGTACACTATAGCCACAAACAAAACGAATACAAAATCCTATGTGCTTTAAGTGTGCTAACCTTTACTTTAAATGTGTTGAATGTATCCCCCACCAGTGTATATCATTTTGTGTATTTCTGTGTTGAGTGTTACCTCTTGTTGTGTTAAATTTAATCGCTTGTTCATCTATTCTGTAAGTACAAATTAGAGAGATAATTCTGTCTCGACATGAATCCTACCAACGGATTCGAATTAAATGAAATAATTTCTAGAACCAGGAAAAACAAATAAGATTTCTCAGCTACAATAAATATGGTTTACGCAACAAGAACAATGCAATCATGCTTTTCATTCATTAAACTAAATAAGTAATGAATATAGTAAGCTGTAATTTTGCTTCTCATGATTCATTATGAGAACTGATATTGTTTCACTTCTCTAATTTCAAGATGTAATTTCCAGGACTAAACAAAATATACACATAATTTATTTTTTATTCCAAGAAATGGGAACGAATAAATCACTTAAATACACATTCCGGTATTCTTAGGGCTAAGCAATACCTAACTACAAGACGAAACCATAAAATGTCGAGTTAGTGCGGAAAACAAGCCATATTTTTATTTTATAATCTTGCTCTTTATATAGCATTAAATGTGTCTTTTCTCCCGACTTTCCTCCTTGACGTATACAAAAACTTTTTTCTTTCGTCTATAAACGCTATCAGTAATTTGTTATCCGTCCTTATCAAATTTAATGGCATTCGCCAAATCCTTCCTCGTTTTGACTCGAAAATGACGAGCGCTCGCCCAAAAAGTCGATGGATTCAACTGCGACTAAAATAACCCTAAAACTAAAATAATAGCTCAAAATCGGTCAACGGCTGAGTAAGTGTTACTTCTTATCCTTATTTGCGAACAAGGTTTCTACTTTTCTTCGTTTGTTCATCGGTATTAAGGTTCTTATATGTGATAATGTCGGTGAGCGTGCAGTTGTTATGGAACAATCTATCGAACTGATTTCTAACCGAATCCAGATTCAGAACAAAAATGTCATAAACGTCTCTCATATGTTTATTTGCTCTTCGTAAATTTTCCTATTTACGAGCCCGAGCTCGTATATAAGGCATTTTACAGTGCCTATTGTGTCAACCTGGTATTGACAATCATAACGAAACAGAAAATCGAACCTTAAAATACCAGAAATTTGTGTAAAACTTTCAGTAACCCTCGTAACCGTTCACCGAACTTCCACTTCCATCGATTATGCCCTTTGGCGAAATTTTGTTCCAGAGTTCCCCTAACCACGTCTGCAGTCGTTTAACGATCGGCTGCTCGAAGTTGCCGAAGCCCCCATGCGACCCTAAACGTCGGACATTGGCGTCGACCCGAATTTCGCAACCCGAAAATTCCGATTTGTCCCGGGGCCAAGGGGGCGAATTCCGCAATTTTAACGACCGGTTCGAATCCCGATCGTTGGTCCTGACTTTCTCCCGATGTTTTAGCCCGAGTTCGTCATCCGCCTGTTCCATGAAAATAGAATAAATCGGATTTTAATTCTATATTTTGTTTTTTAATTGAGGACCTTTCTTTAGGAAGAATTCCATTTACAATTTCGATCTCGATTCGGGCAGGGTACCTCTTGGCGTCAATGTCGCAAACTAGCATAAAATGATAGATCGTATTTTAACACTCTTAAATCGCTGCGTTACTACGGTAGGCTAATGTTTTAGGCTAAGTGCCTCATACCAAATGTTCATTCCTGTTCCTCCCCAGGAAATATGAAATTAGGCCGTTTAATAGTCGAATGATGTAATAGCATTAGTTTTTACCGTAATGATCGAGGAGGGGTTATAATACTATGAGCGCTGCTATATGAGCCCGATAATGATATTTCGTGAAAGGAGTAAAACAGTGGTTGAAATTTTTAATTGAGGAAATTCGTTCTTCACTTAGTTACGTCGTCATTTCCAATAATCACCAGTCATTTCGCTAAATATACATTGAATACATAATAGTTGTGGTTATTATGGTTTTGTTAAATCTGGACAACGCTATCGGGAAAAACCAGTCTTTTGTGTCACTGCTCTGGTCCCACGTCTGAGTCTGCACGTTTACAAGTATCATAGTACTGCATTTCATACACTTGAAGCGTTGACGGGAAAAGGGCATTGTATAGCCCGTATACATTGCCCCTCTCCTTCATTTACCCTCTGTCGTGGTTCAAAAAAAGTTCCTCCAGCTTCTGAGGCATCCTCTTTGTTCTATGATCCCAGGACAGATTTTTCCTCTGCGGTTTTCGTGGCAGTTGGGTTTCCGGAAGTGGATGGATTTTTTAAAGTTTGTCTCGGTGTCTATCGTCCGACAATCAGCCAACCACAATCTTCGTCCGAGTAATTTTTAGAAATATTCCGTCGATGTATCTAACGATTTATTCGGGGGTTTGTTAAACTCTTATCACCGACTTCAGAATTTCACGTCTATTGCTACTTAGCTCATTACATGTGCATCTCGTTACTGGTGTGAGAGCGCGTCCTTAAAAACTGCACGTCAGATGGGAAGCAATTAAATTTTCCTAAACGAGTAGAATTGAGTTCATTAACTCCAATAAATTAATTAGATTAATCTATAGAATATTTCTATGAAACTCATTCTATAACTCAATACATGTTATTGGGTAACTCAAATACATGTTAATTAAATGTAATTGTTAATAGTAAATTCATATATTTAATAGCTAGGAATTACATTCAATAATTAGTGTGGGTGTGTAAGAGAATTTCAAAAAATCGTTACTCGCAGTCTGTTGTTAAGTGGACTGGGCGAGACCAGAATAAATTTACACCGACCTATTCCTAGACCTGTCTAAACACGTTGCCCTCGAAAAACGGCTCGGGAGTTAATAATTTCTGTCAATTCTCGCCTCGTCTCCAATTTAATGGCCTCTAGGTGCGTGTATTCAACGCTGTTCGTGAGCAGCCCCGAAAAGCGGAAACGGTCCCGAGTATTTTCGTAGAACGCGAGCCCAAGATAGCGGAAACACGTCCAAAAATAGATCGGATATAGATAGGAGATTTAGATATATAGATAGCAGAGTATAATTTGTACGCCTTCCGTGGATTTACAGTTTTTCGTAGCCAATCCTTTTCAGAGAATTAAATTAATTACGAATTCTACGACAATTGTATATTCATCATTTACAAATTTCCCTTTTTTTTACAGATTAAAAGAGTGGTGTTTACGCGATTCTACAGAAAATTAGTGATAGGTATATTCTAGTCCAAATATTAATGTATATCAATGTATAAAGGCCCACGGGACGTATGCGTGTTTTAAATAACATTTGTGTTTAGGTGGACAAACAACAGCGCGTAGGGTCGTGTAGCGTAACAGGATTGGACCCGGAGTTCGATTCTCCGGCGGATGAAAGAATTTTCCTCAATTTTAAAACTTAACCAATTCTACAAAAGTTATAACAGTTGATTTTATTTAGAAAAGATATTAGACGAAACCTTTCCTACCGGGGAGTATCGTGGGGAGTGGCATTCGTGGTATATAAGTTCGCGGTCGATTTTCAGGAACTAATTAAAGACGTCGGCCGAAGGAAGGTCGCCAAGCCAAATTACTCTCTGTAATTAACCGGAGTCTGTGATAAATATCTTTTACATATTATTAATACCTCAAAACATTCGGTTCGTGTAACTGAATCTCTGACTCGCCCTGAAGTTGATATAAACACCGGAGTGAGAAAATTACGAGACTGCAGAACATAGCAAAGGTATTTGCAGTTGCCAATATTAAGGAATATTGTAAGGAGAATATTGGAATTTACGATCAGTAACGAAACACAAAATTATCGGAAATACATGCCGTAACGAAGCCGTAAACAAAGTAATTTCAGTAATGTCTGAAACTAAAAATGCCGCAATTTCAACAGTCGATCCAAGTCTGACCGCGATTAAACAAGTTCAGTACAGCGATTCTATTCTATAGCCAGACGGCTATAACTGTAATCCAAGTATAATAACCATACAATATCTCATGGCTGGAACAGCCTTATGAAACAGGTCTTAGTTGGGTTTTGTTCTTTTTGCATTTTTCCGTCCCCTTGCTTTCTTTGATTCAAGGTTCAGTACAATTCTTCGCGAGCGCACCTTCTCCAGCTTTAATTCTGCTAAACGCGAAACAAGTAATTCGTATAATTAAAGTTTTATGTGGTAATAAATACAGTTTAAATAATTCGACCTGACTATTCCGTCGATCAAATCCGCAGTGAAGCGTAATTATTTATATTTAGAAATTAAAATTCTTTGTTCTGTTGTCCCGGAAATCAAAATTTTGTTGGCGGAATTTAAACGTATGGTTTTAGCATTGGTGCCCGTTACAAATGATCGCTCTGTCCTTGCCTGGTCCCCCCACCCATATATAACGTCAGGTTATTTTTACTCTTAAAACTCTCAAATAAAAATGTTTCGAGTGCTTTGTTAATTTTTTCCGGTCATTCGGCGAATCAGTGTTCAGTGCGCGGACTTAATGTACAGGAAAAAGGTTTAAGTCCCGAGGCGTCCGCCCTAAATTCGTATATAAAAAGGTTTCTGTTGGGGCTCAACACAGAAGATCGGTTTGGAAATTTTTCGAAAAAATGTTTTCACTCTGTAAAAATATTCATACAATAATATAACTTGCCCATTTCATATATTCAAACCTAATTAGGTTTTGAGAACCGCATCGAAATAATAGCCTTTAACTAAGTACAGTATTCAAAGGGTGATACCTAAAAGTATTCTCTCAGCCTAAAAGTTTTCTTATTGTGCCTAGGCTTTCTGTTGGCCATGAAATGCATAGTTTGTTGGCTAAAAACCGGATCAAAAATATGCGCATAATCAACACTTCAGATGCCGATCCCGACTGCATATCGGCCAGTCTTGCCAATAAAAACGTAGCACCTCGCCAACGCCGAACCGCGACTTTGTACGACGACGTTTTTCCCAGAACGGCCGTTTTAAATTTCACATTTTTCAGCGCCGAATGAAATTTCAAACGGGGACCGTTGCGAAATCCGTGTTAAACAAGCGGGCCTGCAGAAGGTGTGGGGGGGGGGATAAGTTAGAGCAGAATAAACGAACGCTATTTCTGTGTCGTAACTGCTCAAATCTAGGTCGGGACGCGATAAAGCCGCTGACATGCAAACGATAAATTATACCGAACAATTATTCCATCACATTACTAGGCCGATATGCCGAGCATTGATTTAACATCTAACTGCTGTAAATTTCGATACATTCCTATACAAGTACTGAACAGCTTATAAACGTAACAGCCGTATATATATATATATATATATATATGTAAAATAAGTTCGTGCTTTTTTATCGTATAGGGTAGGGCTATATGGTAATACTTGTACTTGGTTCTTCTCTAGACTGGTTCCACTATTTATTCAAAATATTATACCGATCGTGCTGAAACCGGTCTAGCATATTATCCATCGAACACGGGAAGTATTTTGCGTGTCTGACAGTAGTCTTACCCAATCGACTTGTACAACGGTGGTGCTCTGACCGCAGACTCACACATCCTGGAGTTTCCGAAAGGTCAAATTTACCGATAGGAGTGGAGATCTAGGTTTTATTTTCCGGATTATATCAACGTCAGTCCAGCACGTGTGGGCAATTTAACCGCTATAGGCCTATCGGAATAACTTGTATCATTCAGGAGGGGAGTGGTACCGGGTTCGGTCGCGGGCGTGGGACGAAGGAACATCGGATCATCGGTGAGACATTCTGCGTTTGAGTTCCGGAATAAATTGGACAACTAAATGAAGTTTGAATTTCAGTATATGAGTATTTCAACGGGGGGATAGGGATACTTGTGTATTAGTAACGCTGCCCTTTTTTCATTATAGACTTATTACTATCAGCCGACTTAAAACTCCTGTAAATCAAAAGCGAAAGTATGAATTTACCGTGGCTTAATGACAAAACTAAGCACAAACTCCAAATGCTTATAATGTCCATACCCTAATGAAATCTGTAATATCTTTAATACACTATTGTAAACATTTGGATATAAACGTAACAGTGTAACATTTAATATTCATTGAGTCTATTGGACATGTGAGCTCCTTTCGTTGAATCAGTTGAAATATGTAATTGAAGGAAATATTTGACCAGGATTTTTTTTTAATAACTTCCGTCAGTAGTAACTTTCCAGGCCTTATTTCCTCAGTTATATCGGCTTGTTCGGAACGACCCGACCGCAAGGAATCTCTACTGCCTTTGCAAGTAACGGGATTAGTGCATGTGAAAAATGGCAATAATGCAGACTAGAGAGGGCCCTGGTTATCTTCTCGACAGACTTTATCTTATCGGTCCCGGCGTTGTTCATCATCCTCTGAGCGCGGAGCGAAATACGACGGAATATTTCTGTCAATCCGGCAGCCGTCGGGGTTCGGAAAAATCAGAGTTAGAGCCCTCCGCTGCCCGGAACCCGAACGTATTTCCGGTACATAATTAAGGCCGGCAATACTAATAGTAACAATAATAAAATGGAGACCGACCGCGTTTTGTCTTACGAAGCATTCCAGACGTTCTTCTAGACACAAAACATGACGTACCCCCGTTTAATATCCACTACACCCCAATAATTGAGGCTCAGTCCTTCACTTTTTAACCTCATTTTAACACTAAAAGTACCCTTATTAGACACTGGTGTCGAGGTGGAAAAGCCTTGTTTTCATTGATAAAACGATCCATTAATCGTTGGGACGAATTTTGAGTCGGCAGGACGCGACTCTAAGTTGCTTTTTTCCTATGTTATACAGTGTTCATTATGCACAAGAAGAGGTTGAGCATACTAGTAAAACATTTTTAATAATTCGAAATAAATCTTTTTTTTGAAACTATGAAATTGTCGAATTGAGAACGTTTTATTTCCTACTTTACAAGAATCGTTATTGTATAACGTTTTGCTTTTGTCTTCCATAATTCGGGGTAACAATACTCAATTGATATTGTGCCATTTAATTACTTTTCTTGTGTTGTGTCAGTTTTTCCATTAGCCCGGAACAGCATTTGAAACCGATAAACCGGGGCAGAACTGAAATAATCGGTTTTGGGGGGGGTACTGCAATTCGCGTTTCTTCAGACGATAAGAATGAACGCGGAATGCGCGGAGAATGTGCAACGGATGCATCGATGCCGGACTAATGCGACAGTGTTATTCGCTATTGTTAGTCATCGATTAGTAAACATTCTGGGGACATTGACGCGTACATTGCCATTTATACGGTGAATCATGGACCACTGAGCGATTTCGTTTGCTAATATGCTACTTGTTATACTGTCCCTATTTCAGGATTTATTTTTTATTTCACAAAAATTGGGTACCTAAACCGAATTGAAAAATCGAATTTGTTTCCTCAGTAAACTGGTAAGGGGCGTGTAAGGCCTTACGGTAACTACTTACGACCTAAATGAAATCCCTCAAATGGGACTCAATTAATTACACTTATCAGATGTACAGATACAAGAATATCAAATGATCAAAGGCGGTAAACTCTGCAAGGCTCCTTTTTGAGACTAGCATCCCTTTACCAACCCTAAACTACCTGCTGTATTATTACTCAACCATTTCATCATATACTGCAACATCGAATGGAATTATGAAACAAAGTTGGTCCTCACCAATGAGAGGAAATACAGAGGTTATACCTATTTTTAACTGCGGAGCTCGCGAATTTACTCAGCTTTATATATTTTATATGCGTGATTTGCATTGAACAATTATTTCTTTACATACGCACTATCGGTGACTGTGCGCATATCCGAAGTAGACAGGGCCTCTGTCCGGTTAAACGGAATTATTCATACAGACTTGTCTCGCTTCCGGTCCCCTTTTCCTGCCCGCCCGTTGGGTTCAACGCACCTGTTCCTCTTCGGAGGTTTTCAAGTTTTTGTTTTTCTAATTTTCGGTGACGTCCACAGATAGTTTTGACCTCCGAAAAGACGCTGTGGAATTCCAACACACGCGTCTCATTTTCAAAACATGAGTTTTTCTATAGGCAAAAAAATACGAAATCAGAGACTTTTTCGGCGGTCTCATTGGAAAACAATGTTTTTATATCCCGCCCGGTTGACATTTCACAATGCCTTCCCGCTCATATTATTTTGCGTTAAAGGTCACCCAAAACTTTCTCCATTATTGCATTCCCACCGACTTCCAATGTTCCAATATTGCAAGGGCGCCGTTCGCAATCTAGGCTACATGAAACTAGCTTCGTATTGAAGTGGGTGGGAGTGTGGGGCATAAAAACTGATAGAAACGGTACTAAGCCCTGTCTTTTAATATAAAAGGATTAACAGCTCCCGGGCAATAGGGTGGATGCGAATCCACCGGTTTTTGAGTGCCATAAAACGTTGCGGGATATGGCCGATTTCCGTTCGGAGATTTCAAAAATGGCGTCGTGTAACACCTATGTCCCCCCTCCCCCACCAAACCGTTTCCCACCTTTGAAGCGAACGTTCTTGCTTGATGGGCGTACTTTGATCATCGTCAGCCCTTTTTCTGAGTTTCTCAGACCCGCCGTCGAAAATTCTAATTGTTTGCCATCCGAAATTAGAGTCTTGCACCTTTTTTTCTTTTTTTTAAAGGGGGGGGGTACATTACGGATATTAAAGTTGACCCGGAATATCCCATCCTGTCGCAGAGAACGTTTCCAACGGCAAGAATACCCAGTCAGTCCCAGGGTTGTGGTTCGCATTTTATTATTTATTAATTCCTTTTATTAGAATCATAATTTTATGGGTCACGGAAATTATCTACGGACAGCTTGACCAAATCATTTTTTCTTATTACTGTGTGTAATGTTCCTGTCCTACTTGCATTCATTCACACAATAATCCCTTCTGTCCGTTAATCATTCCATCGAATAGGAGTCCAACATTCAAATTCTCATCTGTTACGTATGTTTCTGTCTCGTTTCGCTGGTTTGGTCTTTTGCTAGACCGGTTCCGGCTGCTCGCCATCTCCAGTAGCTGTGTTAGTCACTTTGGCACTTTGGATGGTTTTTGGCCATCCTCACTGCACTGTCACTGTCACTTGTACTGTCAGTGAGTACTTCAGTAACACCGCTACTAAAGATGGCGAGCAGCCGAAACCGGTCTAGCAAAAGACTAAACCGGCGAGAGGAGACAGAAACACACGAAATCTACGGTACTCATAACATCTTATAATGTCAAATTATGCTTTCATGTACGTATTTTATTTACTTAATTTCATTCACTCGGTCCTTATCGATACCCGGTCTATAATTGGACCGGTTTGGGTCGGGGTATGATCAATTAGTTTGGAATACGTAGGGCATTGAAACCATCCCCGAGGCGCAAATGGTTCTGGAACAGCGGGTTCTTGACCATTGGGATTCCACGGCGTGGGATTCGGGTCAAGGCCGGTTAGGGAATAGTTAAGTGCCCCGTCAACCGAATCAATTATACCCCCGCTCATTATATTATATATACCGACCGTGGCTTATTGGGCTGCCGGTAAAATCATAACCGGTTTGTTGGTCCTACGGCTGTTTATCGATATCGGTCCTAGTTCGGACCGAACTGATGGGAATCATAGATACTGGTAATCGGTTTCACATTTCACACAATAATGCATTTACCCGGAGTCTTTTTCATTTTTTTCCAGTATGTATTAGTACTGGAAAAAAAATAATAATAATAAATTATTTTTTATTTGTACTGTTGTTGTTTGGAACAATTTTCCTTGTTAATTATGGACGTTATATTCATTGCACTTATATTATCATTTAAGTACATATCATTTGAGTAATTTATCATTATTAACAAAACTGAAACCTAGACATTTTGCGTATACATTTTGTTTCTTCGGTTTTTCTATAGTGAATATATTCCCTCGTTGTGTGTCGTTACTGCCTTACTTTGCACTAAAACTCGTCTAATGGTGTACTCTCAACGGTGATCAAATATAAATAAAACAAAATCTTTAAAAATACAAACATTGCCGTGTCCGTTATATCAATGCTCAAATTGAAAAAAAATTGATTTGTAGCGAGCGTTCAAGAATCGGCCCGTCAATTTGTCGGGCCCTATTGGGACCAATTGAATTTTTTATGTCTCCACCGAGCTTATTAAAAACTTAATAGCCCGGCCCATAAGTCGATAGCGTATCCTGGAGATACAATTCCACTGGTATCATTAAAAATATTCTATTTTCGTTTCTTTGTATCAAATTTCTCTGTACAAATTGCGCTACAGATTTTTTATCTAAGTGGCAAAAGAACGGCCCATGCGGTAGTCTAATCAACATTTTACGATCCTGATAGGCAGCCGTTATGTTGATTCTCTTTTACGAGGGAGATAACCGTAATTTTTCTTGGTTTCATGACTACTATTCACGACCAATTATAATGAGAAGAAGAATAAATCTACCGCGATGATTGAATTGAGTTTCTTCCTCATACATTTACGCCACATTTACAGTCAAAGAATACATTTAATTATATAATTCAATTTGTAGTGCTTTGATAGTCGATCGTGTCGAGAAAAGCTTCAACGAAGGTCTTCCTTCCTCCGATTGAAGCCTCATCGGATGATCGATGGTTCTTTATAAGTCGAGATTTGTGAGAGTTGTTGTGACGTGGAAAGAATATCGGTTGACAGGGGTTGACCCCCAGCTGTTCCGGGATTTTTCCTGTGTTTGGAAACCAGCTGAGTGGGCTCTGGTACCTGTACGCAAAATTTATTATCTCAATTTATATAATTTAAAGAAAAATGTCGTTATAACGGTCCAAGCTCCGTTCGTTCTAACGCCGGCTCTACACAGCAGCTGAGCACCGAAATAACATTAACATTAAGCGGACTCGATTAGACTCGTTTCCATAGCAACGGACACAACACTGACTTGAATGAACGTCGACGGGGGGAGTGAGGACAATTACTAGGGGCCCTGCGTCCCGAATCGTTCTCCCTTTCCGGATCGAGCCATTAAAATTGATTTTCACATTCAAAACATTACAAGGAACACAAACGGGATTTCCTTAAGCCAGAAAAAGATACCTTTAGACGACTGTCAAGATATTTATAGGTACTAGAATAGACACTATCGCTCGTTGTTCAATATTTGAATAAATAAAAATTCGCGCGAACAAATTAGGGATGAGAAATCTTGTTTCATTATCCCATCGCAGGCAATATTTCCACGCCGCCTTGATTAGTATATACAGAAATCCAATAAGGCATTAACGCTTGTCCAGCGAAATACCTCCAATATTGTCTGTTGCCTAAAATGTCCCTTTTAGTGCCGTCAGAGAGAGAATTCTTAATGAGCGATTTACGCCTGCCATAAAACATTTATGTTATAATTTTATACGAGCGATTATAGAAGTTGATATTGAGCGAGTCGCGGGGGAATTAAAATATTTTTAAAACGTGCCAAATAAATATAAATGTAAAAATAAATTGTTAGTGGGCACAACGTAATATTAACATTTAATGGCTGTTGGTATATTATGACAAGAATAAAACCTTTTATCTTTATCATACGTAGGTAAAACATCGTTTAAATGGAACATACTGCGCAATGTGAGGAACTTAAAATTCATACTAAATAATACTTTAATAAATATACTATCGGATTTTCATGTAAGGTTTAATATTACCCTCTGGACCAGGATAACTAGGCATTAAATAGTATCGTTTAGATGTTTTCATTTATAATTTCGTGAGAATTACCGTTTATTATGTTCATTTAAATAAATAGAGAGTTCGATATTGAAGAGTTCTATCTCTCCATAAAGATACTTGGTATCGATACGTGAAGAAGACGGAGAGAACAAATTTTTACAGTTCATACACACATTTTCGTGCATATTTTCATTCAATTTGAATATGGAACTTCCGATTCCAATGGAAGCTGTTTCCAATTGCTTGGAGCGTTTAGAGGTCCACAGTTCGATTCAGGATTTCTATGGCGACCGCTGAAAACAATGAAAAATACGAATTGCTCCGTGAATCACCGAATCGCTCAATTGTTAACGCCGCACGCAGGCCCCGGTGACGGGCTTTTTTTAATTCGACCTTCGTTCGAATATTTTTCGAGATACCGCGAATTAGTCGTACTTTAGAAGCGGTTTCCTGCGCAGTAAGTAAACATTTCCAACCTCAGTATGTGTATTTACGAAATACCGGCTATATTCACTTTTTCGCACATTTCATTGGCGCACGATGACAATATTGTTTTCGTCAGCAATTAATGAACAATGCACAAATTACTTCATGTTGCAAGGTAACATAGTTATATGCGAGGAATGTTGATTAATTTCTTTGCCAGATAACGCTCATGTAAATGATTTTTTTATTTTGAATCATGCGGCAATTCGAAAAATTACTTTTTGGCTTTTGGGACCCAAACCTTGGGCGTTCTCCTCCTAAATAGGATTTACGGACAATTATTTTTGAAAGTCCCGCCCGACAGTTACGGCAGGATGGAAGGTAGGCCACAACTGTTAACAGCCTCGATCGCTCGATTAATCGAGGCCTTTAAACGCCCCGACGCGTCGGCCCGATGTGCGCGCGACGTGCGCGCTCCCAGGGCTTTGACCCTGCCGGCCACGTGCTCCCCCTCCCCGGGGGACCTTTTAAAATAGATAGACTCCATTAAACTTAGGGTCGTCCTATGAGGATCCACGGGATTTTTCTCCCTTCTTCCGCATTTATTTTTTTATCACAAAAGGAGCACTTCCCCTACTTGCCGCACACACTCGCATAACGCACCGACGACATGGGCAAATAAATAGGACGATGAATAAATATTTTATCAAAGAGTAAAGTGACAAAATCCATTCGAGCCTTGTACAAGGAAGGATTACTTGTACCTGACATTAACCGAAAGAAAGTTCGACGGACTGTTTTATAATACTTTCCTAATTAATTTGATATACCTGTTTTGTGGTCTGCGAGGGGTTGGAATACTGTAGGTTCGTGATGTTTCTATCTCCTCTCGCTGGTTTTGTCTTTTGCTAGACCGGTTTCGGCTGCTCGCCATCTTCAGTAGCGGTGTTAGTCACTGTTAGCACTTTGGATGTACTGTAAGTACAGTACATGTGAAAGTGACAGTGCAGTGAGGATGCCCAAAAAACATCCAAAGTGCTAACAGTGACTAACACCGCTACTAAAGATGGCGAGCAGCCGAAACCGGTCTAGCAAAAGACCAAACCAGCGAGAGGAGCCAGAAACATCACGAACCTACAGCACTTTCCTAATTATTTTTTTCGTATGCCTTTAGTAGCTACGGCCTAGCAAGTGCATTAAGCTCTATCTCTTTATCTATCGTAGCCTGGACGCCCCTGAGTAAGGATTTTTTTTTATTTAGCGGTTTGAAACTCTCTACTCTGAGCCACCGAGGCGTGTAATTATTTTAGATTCTACTAAACCTCAGTTGAATTTCCCTTCTATTTTTACTTCGAAACTTTTGTTTTCCATCCACGCCGTGGAGACGCGTATTATAAATAAGTTTTCTTGAATCGCAGTATCGACTCTATGACATCATACATTTAATCATTTCCGTATAAGGACGTCTTGTATTGCCTTCCTGAACACACTGCTGAATCCAGTCCACCTTCTAAAGTTTTCCATCTTTAGGCTCATGAAACTATACTTAACCCGACTTATCAACCCACCCCCATTAATTCCACTTACGCCTAACAGAATATTTATTGTATACCTCAGCTCTCAAAATTGAGACGACAAATCCGCAGCACTGTCCTAAGAGTCAAGGATTTTTTCCCAGATTTTTTATATTTGCCGACGTATCCTAAATCAAATTTATCTACCCAAATTCAAGCTCAGATTCAACTCCGGCCCCATTCATTTACGCGTGGAATTATCGGCCTCCTGAGAATTTTTATATTCCCCAGGCAGGAACTTTTAAAGCTTAAGTACTGGCCACTCTGATTTTTTTTACGGTACTTTACTTTATTTTCATATGGTTCATTTTCATGGACGGGTTCATAAAATCGTTCCAAAAAAATGGAACTCCGTTGGGAAATTGTAACTATATATATATAATATAAAATATAGTTATGTCTTATATATACATATATATATATATATATATATATATATATATATATATATATATATATATATATATATAACTGTATCGTACCGTTCCGTGTAGCTCTATTCTCCGATTCGATAAATGTTCCGTTCCTTGTGTTTTATCTCATAGAAATAGGACTGTCTATTGACCTAGATAAGAGCATAGTCTATGGGACCTTTTTATCCCAGAAATTAAAATATTCGCATATATTTTTTCATCTTTCAATTTTATTCCTTTTTTTTAGCCGGATATCCTATTGTATCATCTGACACATTTCCGATATTAATCTGCTGCCGGTCGGTTAAACCTGCTGGTTGAATCCCCCTCCATCCCCATTTAATTTATGGGCCACGAAAGTTTTTATCCATCGAATATTTCATCCATGTAATAGGATTTGATCCGGACGGTATACTTCTGAAACCTGCCTTGTATTTTCCGAAAAGATGTACCCTGCTTGCCATTTAAAAATTATAGGAATTAAACTGTTTGTCAGCCACCAAGTTGCGCCATAAGCAAAAATAGATACGGCATGAATAGATTTAATATTGCCACGATCCAAACCGATGTTATATCAACAGAAATGAACAGCTGTGCATAATCTTTCACGTAGTTGCGAAGAAGGATATCGAGAAAATTGAAACATCTCAGACTCAATCCGTTCAGAATGATCTACTACGAAAGACTGATATTGATATGTAGTATGTTAATAAATGAACACAAAGATGCTATTTTAGATTGTTATATGTTATATATTATCATTTCAACTTATGGGCTACGGAAAAATTGATATATATAATCTTATTTAAGGTTAGCCTAGCGAAAGCGGAAAAAGAGATAATATTGAACACACTGAAATTGGCACCGGAAACTGACATTGCCCCAATTTTAATATTTCGTTATTACTGTTCGAATATTTCTATATGGCTAAACATCGCTTCGAGATAAGGTCAAGTCTTGGGTTAACAGCCGGCATCCTCAAGGGCAGCTTCATGTTTATTGGTACTAAAATGCTCAGAATAGAAAGTAAGGACAGCAACGATGGTCTGCGTCGAGTGGACCATTATCCGCCGATTTCATCAGGGGAATGGCATTGCACCTTAGTACGAAGCGGTACGGCGACGACCGGATTTATTGAGTGATTATTTATTGAAGATGAAGATTAATACGACGTTTATAGTGACTTACGGCCGATGATGGAGGTGGCCATAAAGGTATAATAGAGACAGCAATAATATCGCTCCGACATTTGCCCCAGGAGCTCTTGTTAACAAGTAATGTTGGTCCGTAAATGTGCCGTAAGATCATTTCGTTTGATGCAATTTAATCTACTTATTATCATTGGAATAAAGAAATGTTCTAAAGCGCAACGACGAAAAGCCAATTGCGCTATATAAGTACTGAAGGAAAAAATACACGAGTGGCTCGTAGGATTGATCCGGATACCTAAACCTAGACCGAACAAGGCCTGGAAGATCGAGGAGGAAAATACGGAAAATAGGATGGGTTATAAAAATTAATTTTCCAATTGTGATCAAATATTTATTGTACGGGTCAAAATAAACACCTGCACGGCTGAAGTAGCATTCAGCCTGCGAGATAGCCTGTGACAGTGCTGAGAGGATGCTAATCCGTTCAGTACCGAAAGTAGGGACAGAAAATGGGACGGGTGATTATATTCCAACCCCTGTCCAAAAAAATATTTTAAATTACAAAATTTAAACTTTTGTGGAATCTAGAGTTTCACAACTGCCTTATTCTGTTTAATAAATCGGTCACTATAGGGATGGTACTTATTACTGTTATTAAAATTTGGACTTTCCAACTGGTTTATATGTCAAGAAACTGGCCCACAATTTTATTTTCCACCCAACGACATACCTGAGCCCCCTCGGGTTTATGTTATATTCGCTTGAGGTGTATCACACCACTGTCTGTTTCTTCTCTATTTATATATAGGCACGCAATTACGAGTAACTGTTATGCGCCCCACACGTCTTGTGCGTTTTCATAAATGTACCCCCGTGCTGTTCCTCCAAACCTCGTAAATACAATATATTTTCGGAAATAGAGCGAACCGCTGAATTAAACTTGACAAAAATAAATTTAAAAAGGAGACCGAGACAAATACGTTTATATGAATGGCTCCAAGAATATTAAAACAGTGAGGCTATTACAGCATTATTTTAAGCTAGTGCAACATTATTATAATATTCTATAATTTATTTGAAAAATGGTACAAACCACTGAATAAATTAATTAAAATAAAGACCGACAGAAATATATTTGTATGATTTAATAATACCGGAAAAAACTAGGTATACATTACTATAAGACTAGGTATAACATTACTTTTAGATTCAATGTGTTATATCGTTAGACATAAAAGACCCTACTGATTACGGATCAAACGCATGCACATTTGTGCATCATAATGTCTCCTATCTCTGACTATATCTGTTTATTCTTTAGCTCCGAAACTTGTCTATTCTACGGCCGAACGAGATCGACACGGGTTTCAAAATCCTGTTTTCCCCTCGTGACGCAATAGGAGCACAATATTTTAAAAAATCACCGACTGAACTATGAACTATGAACCAGTCTGTTAAATGTCATTTCGGCCCCATTCAAGACCCCTTGACGCGGTTTTTGTCGATTGCGATTTTACCAGTCGGTTGAAGATTTCTCCGGTGTCCCCTGCCGACTCTTTCCGACTGGGGCGTAATTGCTGAACAAACGTTTTCCTATTCTCCCACCTCCCCCCCCCCTGGCCATAGTCAAAGACGATTGCACGTTTGCATTCCCTCCATCTGGCACTCTCTGGTCCTCGTAGGAATAAAGTCAAATATTATAACTCGAACAACGCCCGGGGATAATACCCCGAAAGTTAACGCTCGTCGCTTGTACTCAGGGCTTTTCCCGCAAGTATGCAAATGCACCGCATAAACGAGACGCTAAAACAGAACAACTGCATGCCGCTAATGCTGCACATAAAGCTCAAAATTCTATAAACTTTCAACTTAGTTTCCAGATGAAAATGGTGTATACTGCCGGACGACAAACATCCTTAAACACTTCCACTGTCCATTTGTACATCGTCTTCAAATAACTATTTTATTCAAACAACTAAGCTACCATGTCGAAAATACTAACCATCCATATATGAACTCCCTGAACCAGTATCAATACAGGCAGATGACGATTCGACTTAACTCTACGTTTATTCGACTCTTTATTTCAAAATAGAAGGTTGACAACAAAATTGTAATTGATTTTTTATTTTAACCTTCTTGATAACAGAGAAAATCCCCGTTTTCCCTCGGAAAATTGACAGCGGGAAAAATGTTTATGGATAGGGGTTTCTCTCGCCAACTTTTCAATCTCGAGGGATTCGCATTGTAATGGATAGTGAAACATAACATTGACGCTGCCTATTCAAGGCGGATTTTCTCATATGTAACAGGCCAATGCACGCAACCAAACACTCGCTGAAAAACACACTGAATTTAGCTCCTGACATTTCGGGGAGGGACAACATTCGCTAGAAGATTTCGTCACGTATAGTAATTACAATTAATAAAATATACATTCGATTTAAAAAAATTAAAAGGACATTTTTCTTCTAACAAAAAATTATCTTCCAGTCCACTGTACGAAATGAAATGAAGCACTATTTATTTACTAATTATGGATTACCATAGCTCCGTCGAAAATTAAGGTTTAGTGTATTCACTAGAATTAGTATTAACAAAAAATCCGAGAAAATTAAAACGTTAGTTTCAAAACATCTGCAGGTACTGCAGGTACTGCAGTTTTTTCTATTGCAATAGACAGATTATGTTTTGCCTAATGATCGCCTTTTCAAAGTATTTTCTTTTCTTGTCTCAACAGGGCGATGTCATACGCCTTAAAATCCTCCCGGAAGTTTGAACGCTCCAAACAGCTTCGGTAGTGCAAACCTAGCCTGTATTATGGTCCTATTATAGCCTATTGTTCGCCGATCAAAAATGTACAGGGTGGAAGCTGATTAAATTCAATCACGATACATTTAGATTACAACGCGCCGTTTATACACTCCCGTATAATGCCTGGGTTTGCGTCGGCTTCCCTCCGAGGTTAACTGCTCTCAGCCCAATTAGTTCAATTAACGTTTTCATTAAACCACCCGTCGGACAACTCGCTAATTGTCGAACGATGTAATTAACAAAGCGGTTTACCAAAATAGTGGAGGCGTTCGCTTGAGCCCCGTTTTTCAAGCCGGAGAGGTTGGCGGGTTTATTTCAGACCGCGATTGGAATTCGGCCGGGTATTTTTCTCCGTATCGGAAATAGACTCGATTGTCGGGCCGCGAAATTAAACGTTTTCCGAATTTCGGCCTAAATTATTTACAACGAATAATAACGCCCGTTGGCCAAAAATTGAAATTCCGAGTTTCACCGAACGCTAATTAAGTTGGCAATTGTAACTTCATCCCCATTCGGTAATTCATTGAAACCGTTTGACCGAATATTCGAATAACCACTTCAATTTTGGCGACTCATTCAACAGTCTAAAATATGTTCGGACATGGATTAGACATGGACTTCTTCGGACATGGATTTTATTCGAATTGAAGTTAAATCCTAACAAATTTTACACCCGTTCAACCATTCGGTTGACTCTTATTACCAACATTCGTAGTCATATCCCACATCTGTCCACAGGATTCGGATATATTGTGCCACTAAAATTTCCCTGACAGATACTTGACACATAGTTGAAGTAAGACCAAGTATACTAAAACAAGTTTACTGCTAAACTGTATTGATGTAATTTATGTTTAACTGCATTTATTTGTAATCGAAATTCCTGTATCGAAACGTTACCGTGATCTATGCTTGACTGAGTACAATGGGCACATTGTTTCTAATGAAGGGTGTTCCCAACATGGGTCCCAGTACAAAGCCATGAACTTCTGCACGGTAATATTAGCCATCGTTGAATTATCAGTTTCATCCTTTGAACATCGGATTCTTTTGCAAACAATTTCTGTTTGAAACAAAAAATATATATATAATTTAGAAGATAACAAATAAGCAAGGGATTTGACACCTACGATTCTTACATTGTCCTAACTCGTTTAACAAAACCAGTTACCCAGGCAGTACTTCATAATGTTTGAACTGTATCTCTTATTCAAAAAAGAAGAATTTAATGTAAATTAGGCATACAAGAATATGATAAAAGATATGAATTGCCGATTAAAAGCATTATACTGCAATGTAGATACGGCGACAATAAAAAAATTGATAGTTTGATAGTGTTATGGTATATAATCAAAATTGTACAATTATCCTACTAATAGCTTAGATAGCCACTTTCCTTCTGTCGATAAAAAAGTCGAAAGTCACTTGAAAAAATGGTCAGTTTAAAATGTTTTTAAAACTTAATTCTGTTAATTAAAACTAATAGCAAGAATTACCAGAAAAACAGTGCTCAGCTTTAGCTTCTGACCTATATAAGCCTTATTTAGTTTTACCAGTTACGCTTCTAGAGTTACGGCGGTATCAACTTCGTTTATGCTAAATGAAAGACTCACTTCTTAGTATTGACAACCTTCAAAACTGGGTATAATTTTGCATAAATCTTTACATTTGCCTAAAGAAGAGGGTTCGAATCCGCGCGGGTCTTATTTCACACGTGTGGCCATTTATCAAGGTTGTTTTCGACTTGGGTTCGCAACGATATATTTTGCCATTCCTAGCGGCGTCCATACCCTGATGCATTTCCAATCGGTTTTCAGGTTTGCGAACGATTTTCGCACGATTCTCGACGCGGGGCTCTTCCGAGAAAAATTATTGGATCGGAGCCGCAGAGGCTAATCATAAACACCACAACTCCCCAAACCGCTATTTTTCCAGCGTACACCTTGTTCTTGGGAATCTTAAAAATGTATGGACTGAAAATAAACGAAAGGACAGCAATGAAATGAGAGAACCGAGAAGGATGTGCCAGGAGTCCTTAATCTTTAATACGGTCGCTCACTCCTACTTCAACAGAAGCAAGAGGAGACAATTCCTTTAAAATTTAATTCCTTATACAGGGAACTGCGCTAGGAGAAATACCGATAGAACACGTATCTATACACTCACATATACATATATATGTATATATATATATATATATATATATATATATATATATATATATATATATATATAGTAGCATTACGGCTCCTTTAAATGGCAATTATATATATCCTCCGATTGACTGGTCCGACTTACGATTTTTTCTCCCCTCGCACGTCCGATCGTCCGCTAGGCCGGTTTCAATTTCTAGGCATTGTCATTAGCATTCCGTCAGCAATACTGCACTCGTTCGCTACAGTTTTACTCATGACAGGTCTGGAGACACTTCGTTGCGCCGGTTTCTCGGATGACTGAGCAATACATTTTCGCTTTGCGCTGATCAATCTCAATTTTTCCAGGCAAAGGAGGGTACCTGAGTGGACTGGAAGAGCAAGGAGGACTGATGGAAGAGGGCGGAGGCGGCGTCGGAGTGGAAGTGGTCGGAGCTCCGTCGCTGTCGTCTCCATCGCGTTCGTCGCCGCACAGTCAGGGTTCGGAGGCGGGCGAGCGCTACTCCCGCAAGGTTTTCGTCGGTGGACTGCCCCCAGATATTGATGAAGGTAACAACCGAAATCCTATTTCTTAAATACACAGTTTATATAATACAGTATTCTTTCATCAAGGGCGTCATCCCCCGTTAACCTAGATTGCTCCCGCGGCATTATCGCGAAAAAAGGCGATTGCTGGTTATTCGGTACTCACAATAATGGCTAGCGTGCAAATGAGCACGCCGTTAAACAATCGGATAATTTTCTCCCGGCCCACGGCGGATGTCGCAGGAACTGTAGAAAACCCATTGGCCCTGAGCGAGCGAAATGTGAATTTCATGGAACAAACGTGAAACAGAAGAGGCGTGTGCGGCTTGGCCGCCGAAATCAGATTCATTACAGAAGTCGCCTTAGAGGATAACCGACTGAGGATGAATCAGCAATTTCAACCGCCGTATTTGGCTCGTAATATTTTGAAAACACTACTTGAGCATTCCCAACTCGCAGATCGACAATGGGTGACGTCAGTATTTAGTTACTTAGCAACGGAATGACTGTGTGTAATGGGGCCCGCTTCTCATTATAGAACCGAGATGTCCTTCCAACCGCATCGGCAAACATTGAATCGTGCCAAAATATCATTCATTTCGGAGGCATTTATGGACGAAGATATATTACTACTGTCGAATATTCCCGACGGTTGGAGTCTGAGTTGAAATTGGATTATGATAAAGGCCGAATATTCGTATCATTTCCTTCTACCGAATAACAAATTGATGGCATATATCATTTTTGACTGGCAGGAGGAAAATGGCCTCAGGGCAGTTTATTAAATCGGAAAGCCCGCTTCTGACGGGAAATTTCGCCCTCAGTCGCCAAATATCGTTATAGGGTTAAAAACCGGTTTCGGATAATTCCAAGACTTGAAAAAACTATTGAGCCGATTTTTATCGAATTAATTACAATTCTGATGGACAGTTGTCTATTAATGAACGCCGAGTTTAATTTGAGATTGACAATGGGAAAATAGCCAATTTGAGTAGACTGGGTGGGGTCTCCGCATTTTTTTCAGCGCGCATTTCCCTTCAACGTCGCATCGAGTTATTTATGGGTGGAATCCCAAGGATTACTCCCAACCTTTCCCGTCTAGCCACCCATCGGTATTACACCCAAGGTGTGAGCCAGGAGTTTTCTCTGATAATTACAGACCGTATATACTGTATAATATCCACAAGTCGGTTTCTACAGTTTTTCAATTATATTGAAACGGCTATTGAAACGGGACAAAGGCGAAAAGTAATTGATAAATGTTTGATGCCACCCGCACGTGATTATCGCAGCTTAAAAACTTGTTAGAAACTCAGACTTGCCCAACAGATAGGTCTGGCCGCTGATTAAGAACCGCGCTATTGTCGCCCTGGGACCGAGACTTGGTGTTTTGCAAGGTTTCCTTTCGAGCGGTTGCATTAGGGCAGTTGCCTACAGTCAGGTCCGCGGATAATTTCTCGGCAAGAAGCGAAAAAATGGACCCGGCCGACTCTCATCATGATACCAGATCTGTCGAAACCAGGCAACGTGCAAAATTAACCGATTCTGGACTTTGTCATTTACGCCAAAATCCCTGTACCCTCTTGTATCTTCGTTCGTACCAAATTACTTCTGCTAATATAACTATATTTAATTATTCATTTAGCTTTATTAGGGCCATAAAACGTAAATTGTAAATGAAATACAATATCACCTTGAATATTAATACTAAACTAATAAAAAACAAATGATCTTTTAATTAGTAACAAGATTGAAAGGTAAAGACACTTAAATTTGATGACTTAAATGATTTAAAAAATTGCTAACACTGAGGTTTAATTTATTATATTCATAAATTTAAAACAAAAATTGATTGTTGTCTATACAAAGACATTTTTAAATCTCCACATATTAAGTGCCGACATTTAGTAATTATTCCCGCAAATAGTCATTTAATTGGAGTTAGATAAACATTCTGGGGTTTCAAATCTGGCTGGTATTAAATTGAGCACTCGGATCCACGCCGTTTCTTGAATAAGGTCAACCAATATATCATATACGGCGTATGAAGCGTAATATATATTATGAATAAGGAACAAATATAGGAAATACTGTCAGGGGAGTGCCGGCCCGCTAACCGTTCGTACGTGCCTTACGAGACATCCTCTTCACTGTTTAAATAGGATGTGACCCCCTGACCTCCTGGGAAACTAATCTTCATTATGCCCATTCTATCTACTATAATCTGTTTTTATTATTATCCATATCCACGAATACGTCGTACCCGCCGTCTAAATCTGTAGTGGAGTAAAACGCAAGTGTCTGTAATTATTATATTCTAGATTATAAATTGTACGTCCTAATGCTCTTCAATATCTATGTTTTCAGATGAGATTACAGCCAGTTTCCGAAGGTTCGGCCCGCTTGTCGTTGACTGGCCCCACAAAGCCGAAAGCAAATCATATTTCCCGCCTAAGGGATACGCATTTCTACTATTTCAGGTAACGTTCTCTACACTCCTGAGAACATTTGTACGCCCTTTGAATAATTTGTTGTTACTTCCATTTTCATTCCATTCATCATAATTCATCCAACTTTAAGAATTTAGTTGGTACTATCTTCAAACAAAAGTTTACTTTTTAAATTAAAAAATCGAAAGTATCGCTATCTTTAAAATTACGGCGAAAACTTTATTATCTTAAGCAATTCCCTAATTGTTGGTTCAAAATCGGTTACGGTTTATTAGATTAATTCAGAAGTACTATTTATGTTCACTAGCTGCGTCAACTTTTGACAACTATCTCAACTGCTGCTTACTAATCTCGTTTCAGCATGTACACCATCGTCCTGTACATTTCCTTTGAGTAACAAATTATGAAAACATTAATACGACGGGACAGTTGTAAAGGTTTCAGGTTGACAAGGAATAGTACTTACATCATGAGTGTCGACATCATCGTATTTCTTTAATTGATATATAACCAGGACCCAAGATTGACAGATACAATTTTTTATTCTAGGACGAGAGTTCCGTGCAACAGCTAATTGACGCCTGCATTCAAGATGATGACAAACTTTATTTGTGCGTTTCCTCGCCTACGATTAAGGACAAGCCAGTTCAGATACGGCCGTGGAGACTTTCGGATGCGGACTTCGTCCTTGACGCCTCCATGCCACTTGACCCCCGGAAGACCGTCTTCGTCGGCGGAGTACCCCGCCCTCTTAAAGCCAGTAAGTCCCCTCCCAATTATACCGAAAAAATCCGCCATGCTCTAAATGAGACTTGTATCTCACAGCTTAAAATTATTAGTTATTCCTTAGTTAATTGCGATACATAACAGCCTAGGGTAAGGCTCAGGTTATGTTAAATTTTGAAAAAGTGGGTTAAAGAATAGAAAGAGGATATTAATTTCGTGACAATTAAGAACCTAAAACTCCTAAAGTGCTCGAGTACACAAGATTCAATTCTTAACGGCGTCACTAAGAACTCAGAAATATAACTTATTTTACTTCTTAAAAAATTAATATAACCAAACCATATCTTTCGCATTAGTAGTATATGATCGCCTAACTCATAATGCCTTTTAGACGTTAAAATTTTATATTTGTCAATTGTCTGTTGTAACGATGCAGTTCTTTAATGGAATTTAAGTAAATTCTTCAAGGAAATAAATATACTTCAGGTTTTATTAGCAGAAGGTTTTATCTGGGATCTTTTTTTTAATTACATTTAGTCAATGTTAATTTTCTGTTAATTATCGGAGACCCGATAACTATTGTCCAATTGGCGTGTGCTTCCTAACGCTTCTTCTCCAGGATCGAATTGAATACTTGGAATGAGTCTGCGGTTTTTTTACTATAGTTCATTTTAACATATGCCGAACGTTTTACTCGTTTTTCGTTTGGAGGTTAAGGTTTAATTCCTCCAGGCTTTATTGATTTCTCTGTCAATCCATCCTATAGTTTAAATTGCCTTAAAATTGTCGCAGCTTAAATAATCGTTATAAACATACAGCACAATTGGCGGAGTGTGTGCATGGACTGCCAGTTCTCAACGATCATTCAGAGCGGTTCTAATTTAACGAGGTAGTTCGACCATGGAAATTGATATTGGGCCATCGTCGAACACTCACTGTTATATTTTCACTGAGGCCAAAGTTTCCTATCCGGTACCCTTATTTTTCTTAGTGCTGGGGTGGTTTTATTAAGTGCGCCATTTTAAGTAGGGTTTTTTTGCTGGCAATTTGTAGAGGTCAAGTCCAATCGGATGCCTAACAAAATTAGTTCTGGAGTGTGTTTCAATTATAATTTTTTATAAAAACTCATCACCGGCACTAAAACTTAGGGGTTCAACAAAACATTAAAAAATTCCCTAGTATATTTCCATTCCCGAACCTAAACCTAGACTCATTCATTACATCATTATCCAAGGATAATAATTTAATAGATTCGTACACGGACAATGCATCTGTAAAACGATGCGTTTTTTTTACAGTTTATTAACCCGTGTTATTTCGATATTGTCCCCGAGTATGTTCACAGTACAGAAAAGAATAAAAAAATTAGTATTTAGCGAGGAAATATCTAGCCGATTTGATAGCGCCCTTTAGGAAGTACCAAGCAATGAATGTTTACCTTAAAGGACAAATGCATATTTCGAACGCTTCACCCAATGCTACCAAATTACAAATAATTAGGTTATTCCGCGTTATTTGAAGTTCTTTCAAGTGCGTGTTAGCTGCGTTTCGCCAAACAGGACGCACGATGATGGTCAGTTTCGACCTCGCGTTAAGCATCTTGAACTTGAGAAGCCCACAAAGTCGCTGACGATGCTTCCTGAATTCTACCGGCTGAACCTCGAGGGCTATATATATATATAACATTTTTGGAAATAATCAAGTATGATAACGAATTCTAGGTCAGGAACTAGTAGGGCTAAATACAAAATAAAATAATATTTTTTCTATCATCCGCTTCTTAAATCCTAAGCCAGGCCCAGTTGGTCTTTTCGCCATTGATGTACTTAGGCTTGTCAGTACGGAATGCTTAAGATTGCGTATGTGGCGGAAATGTACCGACGATCGCATGAAGCCTGAACCAGTCTACAGCTGGACGGAGAATCATAAAAACGCATAACCTCAAGCCCTCGACAGGTCAATATCAAATGTACAACAACAAAAATGAATTCCAAAAGGTATACAGTAGCGTTTGGGGTCCGGCAGTTACGCGTGTCCGTACTGGTTAACACGTACTCAACTTCATTAGCGCGATCGGTAGTTTAGAACTTCGAAAAGGTCCGGTAGCCCCATGTTCTGTTTATTTGTCTTTCGGGACTGAAGTGTCCGCGGCCATATGGCCACGCTCTAGAGCCGCTTCGACCCGTCGCCAGAATGCGCTGTCGGTAGGGTCAAATCTCCCATCGTCTGTAGCGGCACCTATGGGCCAAACGTTTGCACTATTTTCCATCCCTAAATACAAAATAAATTAAAATGTAGGAAATCGCAACAATCTGGGACTGATAGTATTTTTATCCTCCAAAAATACTAACTAAAAATAAGGATAGTTTAAGTCAATCTGCAATTTATGAATAGTTAACCATTTTTACCATGAAAGAACTAAAATAAAGCTTACCTTCTAAGCCCTATGCCAGGCTTTTGTGTAGTATAAGATTACATTTCTGAAGACACAAAACTAAATTTTTTGCGTATACCCTCATATTTTTATTCTGCCTGTCTGATTTTGTTTTGGATAAACAAAAAGGTTTTATTGCCTAGGCTAACATAAAAGTATTCTTAAATTTTGAAGATAAATTCAAAGAAACAAATAATATCCCTCCAATCCCCAACCAATATCCCAACATAATATTGAATTTACAACTAAAAAGTCATACCACAAAGTATATATATTAAGTGTTTCACACTGAAAAACAATTAAATTCTTATCAAACTGCACTGAACTGCAGTTACTGCATACTGTACTGAAGAATGTCTTCCACTCCCGTTTATAAAGGTTAATACAGAGCACTTACTAATCTCTATATGCCTAATCTTTAAACAATTTAATAATTGTATACAACCACCTAGGCAAATCCAGGTATATCAGTCTATTGTTAACAAATTTGTTTGTATTGAAATACATTATATAAGTGTCTGTATAGATTTAAATTGGGAAATCTTAGTGATACATTTGGAGTATCTATAGTTTACAATTCTATGACAGAATATGGCCAACTCACACACAAATATTTGTAAGGAACTGTGGGCATAGCTGAACTGTGTATACAAGAATCCCCTACCACAGTAAACATTTCTAATTTTAATCTAATTTATTTTTCTAATTTAAATTTCACAAACCTATATAATTCACTTTACTTATCAGTATATTAATGTGAAATTATGAATTGAAGGACTTCAGCATGAAACACAAGGAATAATAATGCTATGTGTATACTATTTCCATGGTTTTCTTAATATCAAAAAGTATATTTGACTGCACTAAAAGGACTTAAATGTAGGATTCACCATTAATGCATTTTATTGGCTAACCAACTGTGTGGTCATGTAAATTAATTGAAATTGTATTTTTACTATTTCACTATTTTTCTTCATAATTTTCCCTTCAAATATTATTTATGTAATATTTTAAAACATACTTAAAAATATTTGCAATTTTAAAATTGAATAATTTTGAATTGTTGCTGCTTTGTAGTTTCACACCCAAATGTAAAATAATGTACTGTGCCTTACTTAATTTACAGTACCAGTGTAAAGTAATGCTTCCAATCAGGTCTTTTTAAACCCAGATAAGTAGTGCATAAACAAACCTTCTGGAGTGATTTAATACTAGTTTGAAAGTGAAAATGATGGATTCAATGTCATTCTCCCGCAATGTCTGCCAACTGGGCTTATTTGATTCTTCAAATCACTTGTGCCATGTGCAACTTACCATTAATTTATTATGATTACTCTCAATTTCAATTATTTATTATTTATAACAATAAAACAGCCACAGCATTCCTGAGTCTTTCATACAGAAAAAATATTTAAACATGGAGTAATTAGTAATGGATTAAATTGGTGACAAATTATACTTTTGGATGGTCTGTAGGTTGAAATTATGTCGCAGAATAGGCACACACTCTTATAAAATATTTGTATGGAATTAACAATAAGCTATGTCCAATTGTGGACATAGCTGAATTGTATATTCTGAGAAATCATATTTGACATCAAAACCGCACAAATCGAGGGTTTCCTGCATCAAGAAATTATATTTGATACCACAGTAAAAAATTATAATTTAGATTTAAATTTCACAAAAATGTAGAGTTCAGTTTACTTATATGTATAATAATGTGAAATTATGTAAAGAAGGACTTCAGTTTCTTCTTGGAATTATATTACATTGCAGTTACGTTATTTAACTGGAATATTAATTACTTCCTTACTATATTTGCCCTATAAATAGCTAAAACTCACACCGGTGCTGGTTTTATGTATTGAAACCACATTATTCGTGTTCGTTGATGTTCATTAATCACTATGTGCGGTATTGGGTGATATTGCAAATATTATTTTGCAGTGTCTTGAGTTGTTTAGAGATAAAACGTTTTATGCTGATGAAAACATGAGCAGAGCTGTGGTTCAATATGTTTGTAATAATTTATATTTTCAAAGAAAGAAACAATGTAATTAAACTACTCGGCGAAAAATTATAAATCAAGAGCCCAGATAGAAGTATTATATAGAGAATACTCAATGTAACCAAGCAATTCACTGACACTCTCAGAATTCTCTCGTGAAGAGAAACCTTTCCCTGAGCATTATCGGCGGATCTCAATGTTTCCTTTCGTTTGTTTTTCCAGTTGAGCTTGCTATGATAATGGACCGACTGTACGGCGGAGTTTGTTACGCTGGAATTGACACCGATCCCGAGCTTAAATACCCGAAGGGCGCAGGTCGCGTAGCTTTCAGCAACCAGCAGAGCTACATAGCCGCCATTAGTGCACGATTTGTTCAATTACAGCACGGCGACATTGATAAACGAGTAAGTAGCCACTTCTAATGAGAATAGCTCAAATGATTTAAAGCTTTGGATTTGGACGTGAGTCGACTAATTATTTTTATCGCAACGGAGGACCAGCACGATGAAGAAATTGATAGAAAGCCTGAGTCTTTCCTTATCTCCCAAAGAAAGAAACAATAAAATTAAACTGAAATATATTAAAATGTCCCATAAATTAACGTACAGATTATACAAAATAAACGGATTCGTAATCTACCCTATTATGAATGAAAGATCGCCTACCACTTATTCGATATGGCCGAATGAAATAGAAGGGTCTATTTCTTCCTAAGTTTGAAATTTAAATAAAAAAGCCTCATATCTCCAACTTCTCTTTTGAATATGGCGGCGTTCCGAAATGTTTATCAATGATATAATGGATTGGCTCTATTGCCAACCTTGCCGCTTAATGATAAAAATTTAGTGTCCATTTCTTTCCTTTTATTATTTTTCCGTCAGCGGACAACCGCGTATAAATTCTCTATTCCTCCTTTCTGAGATTTCCTTTTTTTTATTCTTTTATTTTTTTTGTATGTTTTATTAAAAACGCATATCAAAAAGTGTATAACAGCACTTCAAAGGAAAACAAAGAAATATTATCAATGGCAGTATCTTCTATGGCTAAGGTTAACTAGAAATGTAGGCATGATAGTTTTTTCAAAATTATAAAGTAACATTTATCATTTTATATAACACTGCATACTTAATGTATGCAATTACTTTTAATGTACTTTGTGTACATGTTAAAATGTTTTTTAAACTGTTTTAATCTGTAAACAAATTAGACAACTATTTCTTTCCTTTGGTATTGTAATTTTAAATTGTGAATATTTAATATTCTGACGCAATTTTGCACTCCTGTATGTTCCCTTCAAACTGGTAGTTTAATTGTTAACAATGTAGTTTTCCCAATAATCATAATTATTACTGATCTCAATTGTCTTTTGTCATAGGTTGAAGTGAAACCTTATGTATTGGATGATCAAATGTGTGATGAGTGCCAGGGCCAGCGATGTGGTGGGAAGTTTGCACCCTTCTTCTGTGCTAATGTCACATGTTTACAGGTATTCGATTGTCTGCCAATTTAAGTTGCCCAACTTCCCAGTTTTGTAACTACTCTAAAAATTATTTTTAATCATCAATGTGGTGGCTTATGCATTCTGCTTCTTATTTGTGCCAACTCCGATGTTATGGATCAATTAAGGAACAGTAATTTAAAACATGAAGAACTGATTTACCCTGCATGAAATTTGTCAGTTGCTCTTAATGAAGAACCTTCTAGGGTATATTAAGTATTCATGTAATTAATTATGACCATTAATAGACTAAAAATGAAGCATAATAATTAATCACGCACCATGTCTCTCAAGTTTTCTTAGTTTTGTGAAGATTTATGATAATATTATATAGATTAAAATATATATTATCTTAAGTTAAGATTTATATTTTCTTATCTGTTACACGTATAAATTACAGGATTTTCATATTTCAGCAAAATACTTCATTTTTCAAGCACATTATTTTAATTTGGGAGTTTAATTTACTCTTTTACTTCCCTCATTTATTATGTATGAATATAAATTCTGTTTTAACCTGAGAGATTCTACAAAGAAATATTCCATTTTGAAAATTTATTGTAGAGAAGGATTATAAGGTATTCCAGTAGGCAGCAGATTATTGTTACTGATGTGTCCTAACTAACACATGTAATAAAAGTTACAGTAAGCAGTTTAATGTTCAAATGTTTGGAGTTATTAGTAATAAATCACTAGAATTGTCGGATATTAATAACACCTTTGCTACTGGATGAATTAATATTTTTTCTTTCAGTACTATTGCGAGCACTGTTGGGCTACTATCCACTCTAGACCTGGTCGAGAGTTTCATAAACCACTGGTGAAAGAAGGAGCTGACCGCCCTCGAACTCTGCCATTTCGTTGGTGTTAACAACAGTGGTTCTAGGAGCAGCAACCATATTAGCAAATTTTGTAGAAAATCCTTTAGATTCGAAGTACACTGTTTTATCTGGTAGCGTAGTCTAATTGTGCTATCCTGATTTGTAATGGTTTGTGTCACATATGTGCAGATTTATTAGCACTACCAATAGCACATCTCAATAATGTTTCTTCTTTTTTAATTTAGAATTTGTTGAACTTAATGATTTTGAGAGCTACAATGCCACGCTATTGCACAGTGAGGCTGGAAAGCATGGCCTTTTCTGTTCTGTGCGGTATTGAATTTAGTGAATACAAGAGTCTTAGACTCGATTATGTGCTTGCTGGTTTGAATTCGTTAAGAAATTTAACTTGTTTAATCCTTTTATTTTTTTAAATTAGGATTTACTATTTAAGTATTTTTTCGGAAATATGTTCGAGAAATTCGCTTTTCGCTTTTCCTACTTTTTCTTTATGTATGTTAGCTGTTGTTGTTGTGACAGATATGTGATCTGTTCTTGTACGTGAAATTCCTAACGCGTCGATATATTTTTATTTTAAATCAGTCCTTACAGTTCTTTGTCATTCAGCAGTTTGAAAATGTGAATTACATTCCCTAATGGTTGTTTATTTTCATTTCATGAAATTTGAAACATTTTAACTAACAATCTTTAATTTTATTTTCTTTAGTTGAAGTTTCCTGTAGGTTATTAAGCCCCCATTTGTTGTTTTAATCTCCAATGACATTTTGAATGAATTGTTACTAACAATTTTGCCCCTATAATTGTTTTGTAAATTCATTACTGGATTCGGCTTAAATCCTCGAATTCATTACATCTGATTTATTCGGTTATTTACTCGACTAAAATTAACATCTTTATAAAATAGGGTATTTATTTTATTACCCTATAAATTGTGTATTTTAATGTTAGTATTTGCTTAAATTCTGCTTGAAATCTACCCTTACATTATTAACTCAACCCCTATTACTTCATTAATATGATTGCTCACTGGTAGAGTATTTCTCAAATTCACAACATAAGTAAATGTCACACATTTACAAATAACAAACATGCAACAAATACACACTCACATACACACATACACATATACTAGAAAAACATGCCTATTGACAAGTTATGTATTTCTCTTGGACAAGTGCAGTGCATAATGTCTGCGTATATTTGACCAACCTTTCTATACTGTGTACTATTTCACTATATAGATGTGTTAGATGTGAATAAGAAGGGCAGTGTTTAGACGTGTGCACAGCTCGATCACTCAACACATTGCTATTTTTTTTGTGAATTTCTCTTCAGGGTATTAAACACATTAATGTATGTGTATATATGTGAACATGTATAATCACTTATATACATATATACACAAACTCAACATTGTCTTTGTTATTTAGTAGGGGAATACTTTTTAACTGAGAATTTGTCGTATTATATTTATATGATATATCCTCTACTGAATCTACTTTAAATCTTTTGTATCCTCCCTTTCGGTGTATATAGTCGTTGTATAAATTCGTGTATTCATACTATACCAAAATGGAACCGTGTAGTTCAAAGAAATCGAGTATTAATACCTCCACTTTTTTTTATATCTATTTGGACTTAGTTTTCATGTAAATACTTTATGATGGTACCGCTTCAGAACTTTTTATAAATCGATGAAATTTTATAACTTGCATTTTTTATAAGAGGTATTTACAATAAACTTTCAGCAAATATTGCCCTTTTTCAAAATGGCGAAATGCTGCTGTTTATTATTAATATCGAGTTGTTATTTTGTTTTATGATTAAATTATGAATTGATTATAAGTGTGATAGTTTGGGACTTTTGGGTAACAGTTTCAGAATTTGATATGGTGAATGAATTTTGATATTTCTAATGGATTTTATAATTTACAATTTTATATATATACATTTTATATATATATATATATAGATATAAAGGGAGAGAATTTTGATTCGTTCTATTTTATCACATTGTACTTTTCCAAAGAATAAAGCGGTAATATATTTTCAGTCATCTTCAATATAAAAAAAATTGTATAAATAAAAAATTGAACTCTACTTCTTTATACTGATTAATTTTGCATTAGTGTTCTTGTAAATAACTTTAAAGATAGCAGATGAGGGTTGAATGAGGTCACTGAGTTCTGCAACCTTGAGGGTAACTTCAATTTATTATAATGATAAGAATGAAATATTGTAGGGCACCTTTCATAGACCAGTGCAGTAAGCAGTGAATGTCAATATAACTAATTTATATTGCCAATTCCCACTAATTGAATCGTGGCATGTTGTTCATTAATGTTTTATCTTTTACTTATATTTATCTTTATAAATATTATATTGTTGATAATATTTTTTATTTTTAAACCAGTTTATTTACAAATATCAAACAAAACATTTTAATGTAGTTGTTAGGTGTTGTTTATATTTATGTGCAATGCTTCTTTGTTAACTATAAATTGATATAAACTACACTTTAAGTCTAATTGTATGTGTGATTAAATACAGCAGAATAATGTTACCAATTAATTATTTATTTTTAAAAGATAAATAATTTATTTATTAGGTTTTGTTTATCTTTCAGTCAGTTTGAACTATTAAATTTTAGTGCCCAATTTTTTATAAACATAGTAGTAGTGACTTGATGTTTAACAGTACAAGTGCTAGTCGCAAAGATTTTTTATTTTTAGAGCTGAAAATATTATTTTTATCTAAATATATAATATCTATATATAGTTATATATATTAAAAAATGTCTTTTGACAAAAAACTGCATGAATTTAAAATAGCATGTATTGGTGTAGTTTCACCTTTCGCCTTACATTATAAATGTGTAATCTGGTCAGTGTAACTCTATCATTTTGTGTTTAAATTTTACATATAATTCTTATCAATTATTCTTAGATCAAATCAGTTCTCATAATGTCTACTATGAAATTACTCCTCTGCGTAAGCTTAATGAATATTGATTATATTGTCATGGTAAAGTTACACTGGACGGTCTTTGATTATTGGGGCAAAGGAATTCATTTATTTTTTTGCTCACATTTTAGTATTGGTCACCATCCTGTACACTTGCACATGATCTCCCAAGTACCAAAGAGGTAATCACTTGGTTCCGAAAACTAAATTTCTTAGAATGAAATTGTTTGGAAAAGAATTAAGTATCCTTGTAATTTTTTTCTAGGGTCATGGGTATTGTCCATCAGTCACATTTATTTTGTAAACTCGGTAGGTATATTGTCAACGTTTGTTTAAGGTAAAACTATTGTATTAGAAATATTTGGGGCATGTTATCTAGTCAGTGCCCCATTATAAAATTTATTCTTCCATGGCATATATTTGCTTCATTTATTGGGTCGTATTCTGAATTTTTCTTAAACACACACTGGAAAACCCTTTATGTTAAAATAAGATGTTTAGATAAAAATTATTGGTATATTGTAATAAAATATTTTTAAACTGGTTGCATGTCATTTTTTATTGTATCTTTAAATCTCTTTGGGTTGTTTTCTGATGTGGGGAGTTTTGTGCCATCGAATTTTTCTTTCTCTTTACCTTTCTGTTTACAAGTGGGTAGAAAGGACAGCCTTATTTTGTACTGTTAGAAACAATTTTTCAAAATGTACTTTTTTTAGCATTTATGCCTCAAGTAAAAAATGATTCAGCGAGGGAAACATTTTTTCACTAATACATATATTTAGTAATACATTTGTCTAATGTTTAGAGTGCGATGTCAAACCTGCATAAAGATTATTTTGTGACCAAATGTTACGAAAATCTGTAGCTATGAGGAGGTGCATAATATTTCTAATTATTTATACAATTCTTATGTTTTATTATCAATTGATATATTGGTTCATTGACATAGAATAGACTTTTAGTCCCTTGTTGGAGTTCTGTTAGAAACACTGCCAGTGCTGTTGTATTCAGTACAGGAACACTTTGCTTAATAAACTTCACAGTTTATCTGCTAGGCCTAACCGTACTTATTGTTTATCTAAAGGAACTAACAGTTAATAATTCAGATTGTGTACCAATGGTGTATGTTTTATGTGATAGGGTTGATTGAACACTCACGTGATTGTTTTGTAGCCTTGTTATTAATTCGAGCACTTTTCTATTCAATAAGACAAATTTGTAAAATATAATGTATAGGGTATTTTCAATGTGTGATGCCAGTGCATTCTAATCATGGTTAGGGTAGATGCCTAGCAGACCCTCAGTTTTTATATGTCAATTCTCTTTCTGTTTCTTCTTTTGTTTTTTATTTTTATAAGCCTTTTTGACTAAAGGGTTGCTTACATTTTGTATAACTATAAATATGATGACATTAATTTCATAATTGTTATATAGTAAACATTTTTATAGGAATTAACTCGTTTTTTATAATATATTTACAATCATGTATATTAAATATTTTGTCTGCTAGGATAAAAATATAACTCTTTGTGAAATCTAAGCACTGTAATTGGCTTGTATATAAGTCACTAGCACGATATAGGTCTTTTATAGAAGTTAGCATAAATGAGTAATTTCATAATACAAAATATTATCAATAAATATCAAAATGGATTATGTCTATGTGCTATGTCAAATTGCTGTGTGTTTTAATGTAACATATATATTTACCTTTAATTCAAACAGTTTTCTACTTTACCTATAGTATAATTAAAATGAAATTTAATCTAGGGTAAAGTTGGATGTTATAATTTTGTTCATAAAAAAATGTCTCGCATGATTTTAATATGACAGTTCAGACATATCCTGTTTTTCACCATGATATATAGCTTAAAGAGAAATTTGTTGAGTCTACTGGCTACAGTAGTTGTAAATACTAATGTATGACTGTCTAGAGACCTTAACTGACAGAAGTTAGGCAGGTTGTTTGTGCAATATTACAAACATTCTAAAGTTTTAAATTTCACAGGGCTACTTTTTAACATTTACTGTAATTTATGAAATGATTGATTTTCAAGTTGTTAAGAATAATTTCAAGTTAGTTGGTGTGGACCATTATTTTAGCCAAGTGCTAACTCGTAGGGTTTTAGATTGATTAGCACACTTTTCATAGAAAATTGAAATAGTTGTATTGTAATATTCTCAAATAGATAAGTTACAGAAAACTGTATACGTCTATAAATGTGGATATGGTTTTGATGAATCATTGCCACTTAAATATAGAATAACTAATTCTTTTATTACATAGAATAGTTATCTGTATTCTATGCCTAATATAGATGTGTCTGGCAAAGCATCAATAAATGTAACTTCTAGAACATTTTAAATGAATTTTTATATGCGTACATATATTGAACTAAATATGTGTATTCATATTTGCATATACCATGGTTCTCGTTTGAAATTTTATTAAGTAGTATGAATTTTTATTATGGAATTGCTAACAATTTAAACACATCTGTTTATGATGTTAATAACTTTTCATAATGCAATAAAGCTAGTGCAAATTTGTCCAAGTTAATTTTAGGCCAGGAATGTTTAGCCAATTTGTGTATGATAGTAATATTATAAAACATATTTCACCTGCATTTTAAGTCACATAATCACAATGGAACATGGGCAGTTTTTAGCATGTTTCTGGAACTGTATGTGACTTTTAATTACATAGTTTAATTTAGGAGGAAAATACAGCTCAGAAAGTACAAATTCTTCTGGAGTGTTCATTTATGGATGAATTTATTTCCACTCACTTGCAGTTTGCATTGTCTTGGGATTACGTTCTTTATTACCATATTTTAAAAGCGGTAATATTCAACATATAAAAGAGATTGTCATATGTGTTTAATGATAAACGATAAATGAAATTTTGTTATTACAGGTAATTTTATTTAAAATACTGAAAACATTTATCATTAAGCGTACCCAAGGCGAATCACCCGTTCATATTGCACTTTGCGAGATTGAGTGAACAACTGGCTTTTCATTTACATAAAAAAACTAAAAAAAATTATATAAAAACAAATTATTACTACTGTTAGTTATAGCATTTTAGATTTAGGATTTTCATAAGTTTGTGTGCATTTCTACCACTCCTGTTTTTTATGAATTTTGTACATTTTCTAATTTTTGTACGATTAACGCTAGATAGTAGGAGGAATTGGCCTGCGGACTGTCCTAGCCAATATTGCTTTATACCCTAAAGTTTGAGCTAGTTATTTTTGTTGAATATTATACTTTTTATGTTTTATAAAAATAATAATTATAAAATGTCAATATGTTTATTTGAAAAATATTGCTGTTAATTCTTCAATCATTGGTGTTCATTACTTTCCAAAATCTCAAATCCTTGTCCTTTCTTTATTGCTAACCATTTACACTAGTTTTCAGTAGTAATGAACATTGGCTTGAACCTGGCTATTTCCAAATATTTTCTTTGTAAAATTAATTCATAAATATTTTACAGTTTAATCTATTGTAGAATAATCTATAATAAGTTTTTCGTCAAATATTTTTCTTGTTGTACTTGCCATGCATACCTGTTTCCACTGTCTCCTACTGGGGTGTAGGTACATTCTGGCTTTGGCTGTAAGCCACCCTTAGTAGACACTTGATTCAGAGTTCTGTGACTCACATTACTTTTGGATAATCACTGCAGGAGATGATGGAAGCGGGTGTGCATGTTACCCATTTCTTAAAATTTATTGATTTCTTACTCCTGCCAAACAATTAGCACTTTTCTTATTGTCTGATGAAAACAAAATTTTATCCACTGGAATTTTCTTGAATAAAAATGTTTTTAAATTTTTGATTAACACTTTTGGGATTATTATTACTGCTATTATTATTATTATCATTACTTTAAATATTAAATACTTATTATATTACACAAAATTATGATAATTATTTCTAATAGAAGAAATCAACATTCAACAAATTATTGGATCAAAACATAACTTTGAAAAGAAATGTTTGTCAAATTTGATGATTATTCCTCATGAAATGCTATTATTATTATCACCTAAAATTATATGGATACTTACATATATTACGTAGTTATTAGTTTTATGCCAATTTTTTAACACTGTGAAGAATCCCCCACAATATACCTACATAATGTCGATAAATCTAGTCATGACCTGACCTTTTGCCTCTCTCCGGGATTATCCCTCTTCACAGCTTGTGCACATCATTAAAATATCACATATATGTTTATACTGGTTCATTCAAGACATAATTCATGTCATGTGTTTGAATTAACCTATAGCCTTATTTTTATGTATGTTCCTCTATTTTATATTAGTATGTATATGTTATAAAACAAGCTTTCTTATAAAATGTAAAATACTTTTTGCAACACTCCTAGTCACAGAAGAAAGTAAAACATGAAAACTGTTCATATTTTTTCCGTACAAGATATCTAAAAAATCATATATATGTATTCAATCATGTAATTTGGTCTATCTTCATGACTATACCTGTTTTCCAATAGTATCTATTCCAGGAAGGATAAAATTATTTAACATTAGTGTGGTGGATTTATATTTAAATACTTGAGAATAAAAGAAGTGCTAATTAATATACAACTGGATTGACATTAATAGATATAATATGCAGTTTTGACTGCTATTGGGAACATAATAATTGGTAATATATAATATTTTACAAGAATATCTTTTTTAATTATAAATAATATTATTTAAATTCATTGAGCTAATTGGGTAACTCTGGTGCCTAAATTTGGTATAGCAGATATGCAGTTTAATGAATAAAACCGAAAGTGGTGAACTCTGCATCAAGTTTTTTAGTAGATATTTAACCTTTAAACTAGTTTATTGCTACATTGAATTCAACCCAAATTTAATAAAAGTGATACAAATAAAGCTGTCACAAAAGGTAAGCTGAAACATGGCTAAAGAAACAAACTGAGCAACATTTTCCATAAAATAAAGTATAACATTGTCATACAAGAAACAAGAATCATAAATCAGTACTGTTTCACAGAAGATATTCAAAATAATATATAATCAACATTGCCAAATAAAACTCTACTAATCCTTATGTTAAAATATAAACATATGTGAATTAACAAAAGTAAATACATATAAATATTTTAAAATGCTTTTGATATTTAGTTTTTATTTTTTAAATGATGTTTTATGGGAAAGAAATAAGGGTCTTAATTAAAAGTAATTCTTATGAAGAGGAAAGAAAAAATGAATTACAATATAATATTATACCATAGTAATAGTAATAATAATCACTTCATAAGAGCAGTGAACTTTGGATTCAGGATAATAATAATTATTATATTATTTTTTGAAGCAACCTGGGATTATTATAAGTGTAGAATATTCAATTAAACATGGCAGGTGTATGGAAGGGAATAACACAGTGAACTATTTTTCATGGACAAATCAACTCTTGAAATACAAAAAAAATTCTTTCACTTAACTGGAATCACGGGCAGATATTTAAAAATCCTATGTCCCTAAACAGTTACCTTTTTTCTATCTTGGAATGCTACTAAACCAACTGAGATGAGAGTGCACTCATAATGACAATTTTTTAAAACTTACATAAAGTTTAAAAACATGAAACACTATGTTTTTCAAATTGCATGCCTACATGAATTTATTCATGTAATTCAAGATGTTGCAACATTCAAGAAATATATTGATATTGCTCAATAAAACAGTTTACTACAAGCTTTTAATATTATGCATGTGGTCAGGGTTACCCTTTAAAAAAAGACATCAAAATAGGACATATAAGTAGGAAAATTTTCATTCATAATTAGGCCAATCCGATTAAAACCTTGAATGCTTCCACATAATTACAGCCATTGCGGAAACCACCTTTTCCTGCGCAGTCGATAATTAATCATGTAGGGAGGGGAAGGGACGCCATTCCCCATTTAAATAGAGTAACACAATTTTAAAGCTTGGATGCATATTGTTTCATCGATAAATTGCAACCTACGGTTGCCTTTAAAGCTCCCAATGCAAACATATGATCGAATCCTAATTTGTCGGGTCAAAAAAATATGGTAAGCAAATTGCCACAACAGTGAAGAAAACAGACCACAAGCCTCAGCCGTGATTCTTAATAGAAAATACGTCATTGGCCAACTTTTAAATAAATCCTAGGTAATTAACGTAATTGAGTGAAGTCATATCTGTGCTATCATCAATTCAAATTTTGCAATTGTAAAGTAAAAATGCTGTATTTTATATTTTATTAAAACATTTTTAAGTATGCAATGAAATAAACACTCGGTGTTAATTGTAGCTTTTGGTGACAAAGTGACAATAAGCTTTGGGCATTTAAAGAGCATTGTTTGAATGAATTATAATAACCATCGACTTGATATTATATTTGGAAAGTACAGTCTTTAGAGGAAAGTTTTTGATTTATCAGAGTACAGTCGACAGCCATAAATTGATGTAAATAACTCTACCAAACTATTACATTATATTCGAATTAAACTGTTATATTGCTAATTTTACGTATAAAAATTATGGATTAACACAATTTACTCCTCAATCTATATCCTGCTTCTACGCTTGTCCTTAAGCGGTGCACTTGCGATCGCGAACGATGCGCCTGAAAACAGTGACGCCATTGACCCTGCAATGGGTATTTCAGTTCAAATTAAGGATGTAAATGAAATAACATCCTGCAACATGGTCACAATGATTTGATGAAGGTGGATTGTATAATGGGCGAGAATCACAAGGTTGTTGAGATTCACCTATAAAGATAGAATGGGCGGTCGTTAGCAGTCGTCAGCAGTCCAACAGTGAAGGATGAACAGATTATTGATATTAATAGTGGGTTCATATTTTGCGGTAAGTATTTTTGCAAAAATACTCTACTACTGCCAATAATTATGTTAGAGAGATCAAATTATATGTTTTTATCATATTGATTAATATAACCAGAATATATACTGGAGAGGACTCAACTCTGCAAAATGTTGGTCATCTGTAACTAGGCAAATAAAACCAGAATGGTTGCATACGTTCACTTAAACCGATAAGACCCTTGATGTTTTACAGATATTACTTTCTTACTGAACACAACATTTAATAATAATATTTCTGTTTCTTGTGCTATAAATTCGACCGCGTATCATTTATTTTATATATACTGAGTGCCGTATGTTCACATATGAAGAACAAGTTTTATGAAGTGACGAATCTTTATATTGCATCCCTTAAATGGTTTGGGGTTAGATCGGTTTAGGTAGTGTCCCGAGTGATATTATATTGATAATAGTTTGGTCCTAAGAGGACGTTCCCATCCGCGTAAGTATTATTTCATTGGTTTGGAATACCTGTGCTGGGGTTTGGAATACCATAGTTTTGTCGATCTTCCGTCTTTCGCTAGACCGGTTTCGGCTGCGCTCATCATCTTCAGTAGCTGTGTCCCTCAGTATGGTGGTGAGACACTCTGGCACATAGGACAGTACATGTGAAAGTGACAGTGCAGTGAGGATGCCCAAAAAACATCCAAAGTGCTAACAGTGACTAACACCGCTACTGAAGATGGCGAGCAGCCGAAACCGGTCTAGCAAAAGACCAAACCAGCGAGAGGAGACAGAAACACCACGAACCTACAGTATAACTGATTCCTTTTAACATGGATTAGTTATCCGTATTCTATACAGAACGATACACGTTCTATACGTGCTAATACAGACGGATCTGGCAAAGTATCGATACATGTAACTTCTAGAACATTTAAAATTAATTTTTATACGCGTAAATATGTCGAACTAAATATTTGTATTATTATTACTAATATTTCGAATTATCACTAACTTCCGGTGGGAACGCGTAATATTGTGGAAAGAACCTCGGTTGCAGGGGTTGACCCCCCGCTATTCCGAGTCTCCAAACACAGGAAAAATTTTGGCATGGCAGGTGGACAATCCCTGTTAACCGAGATTCCCCTGACACTAATACCCGATCCAACCGGAGTTAGTGATAATATGTGTATTCATATTTGCATATTTGATTGTTCTCATTGGAAATTTTATTAAGTAGTACGAATTGTTATTATAATATTTCTTATTCTTTTATTATAATATTTCTCAGTAACATTGTGCAACGTTCACACACTCACATAGTAAATACGTGTCCATTGTAATTTAGTTTCTACAATTTACTGGATATATTAAGAACGAACGAAATGTTACAGGTAGGACAGGTAATCCTACCGGGAAATTTTCCGGGAAATCTTCCTCCTCCTTATCAACTCAACTATCCTTATCCTTACTGGTGGTATCCGGTAGTGCCTACGTATCCCTGCAGCATCTGTCCGAATTGCGTGGGCTGCGCCAACCTCATCATCATCAACGGCACGAATCCCGTCGTAAATACGACGACCCCCCGGCCTCCCATCACGACACTGCTTCCGATCACAACGCTACCTCCGATCACGACGCCGTCACCGATCACGACGCCGTCACCTATCACGACGCCGCCACCGATCACGACGCCGCCCCCGATCACGACGCCGTCTCCGATCACGACGCCGCCCCCGATCACGACACCGTCCCCGATCACGACGCCGCCTCCGGTTACGACAACGCCTCCGACTATAACTACACCACCCCGATCACAACTATAACTACACCGCCTCCGCCTACTGTTACGACTCCAGTGACTACACCGCCCCCGCCGCCCACCACAACACCCGTTACAACGCCCACGACGACGACGACCACTACCGTCCCGCCACCCCCGGTGACGATAACAGTAATCGTAACTACGGCGCCTCCTACCAATCCGCCGACGACTCCACCTCCGCCTACGCCAACGACTACTCCGACTACACCGCCTCCGATCACCACCCTCAGGCCGACCCCCACGCCTACTCCTACCGCGCCCCCCTCGACCACCACACAAGCGCCTGTATCGTCCTCGACGCTTCTTCCCGCTTCCCCTTCCCCATTGCCCACCACCCTTCCGACCACAACGACCCCCGCCACCACCACCACCACCACCACTACGAAACCGAAGCCGACGAAAAAAATCACCAAGACTACGACCATCTGGTACATTTACCCGTCCTGGTAAGATGCTACCTTTCTGGGTTCGACGGGCCGGGAAAGTAATATACGATTTTTACTAAAACGAGCATCGATTACTAATCTGTCAACACCGCACATAACCGTTTTTACAATATGGATGTAGTAAAAAAAACCATTAACTATTACGGCGATTTGCGCTGAATTATTTTTATAGCAAACGATGCATGGAGACCGTGCTACATTACTAACATACTGCAATTCTTAGCTGGTAATCGTACTATCTGGTAAATTTACCCGCCCTGGTAAGTTGCAGTCTTTCTGGGTTCGATGGACTACGAACATAATACACGATTTTTACTAAAACGAGCTTCGATTGTACCCTAATTTGGGAAACGTCCGACAACACGGCAACTAATCTGATAACTCCGCACCTAACCCTTTTTACAATATGAACGTAATAAAAAGATTTCTATAATGCCGATTCCGTACTTCCCGCATTTATTTATACACTTCTGAATGCTAACAAATAATACTACGACGATTTTCGCTTATTGCGAACGGTGCTTCGAGGTTCAATGGAACGATGTAAATTTCGCGGTAAACGTAAATACCTCGAATACCTGCATTCGTAGTAATGGTGTTTGACCATAGGAGCGCTACTAGAGAACTAACACTGTTAATGCAATTATTAACCTACAATAATCTTCAATTCATGTTTACGGACGAAATGTTGCAATGTTTAAACGTAATATACGACTGATAAACCACTCCAAATTGATGGTTTTCAGGCCATAAGAATCAGCTAAAAAATAATTTGAACCAGGCGATATACCTTCACCACACCTGCATGCTAAAGTGGCTTGGTTTAAATTTTCCATACCAATATTTTTTCTGATGGTTTTTCCATTCCATTAGCGTTCAAACATCGTTACACTGCACAGAAGAAAGAAGAATTTACATAGAAACTGATTTTTTTAGAATCTAACTGTAGAATTATATATGTTAGATATATATATTATTTTATATTTTCACCTGCGATTCATATATATTTTCGTAATTATTCGTTTATATGTTGTATGCTTATTGTTTTAGGTGTAATCCGTGGTGTCATGTTTACAGAAAACCTCGGGCTTCTAGAAGAAAATGCACTATCTTTTCTTGGTTAGGATTTTGAACATTTATGAACGGTCTTCGCACCGCCCCATTGAAAGCCGAACAATTTAATTTGCTCAAGCTGAGAATAATATTTTATAAATGTAAGAATACACCCAGCGAACCAGGATGAATTGTAAACTTGAAATGTGAGGTATTAAACACTAAACGCAAGGAGCATATACAGGAAAACAACACTTCAAGGGGCCCCCGGGTACGCTGCATAATGTTCTTTGTGTCCCAGGGCACCTTTGATGCCAAAGTGGCTCGCACAACTTATTTGTTGCAGAAAGAAGACATCCCCGGAGTGCCCCTCAAATTATTGGAGGCTTAAAAATAAACGTTTATAAATAATATCAACGGACAATTAATTTCTTTAATCCCGTTCCTAATATTTGTTGTTAAATAAAAATTGTATAAATATTGTTGAAACATTTTTCGATTATTTGATTTGAAAAAATTATCTCAAACCCTTTCCGCGTTCTTCATTATTTAATTATGTTTTAGCAAAAGCGTTATTTTGTAAGTATTTTAATAATGGTTTTTTTTATTTTTTTGTAAAAAGATAGCAATTTACGACACGCTATTTGCTTTCGCTTGTTGTAATTTATTATATTATAATAAACGTAAATGTTAAACGTTCAATCAGATGTATAGAAAGGAGAAATCTGTGAATATGTTTATAGCTTATACAGGAATGTAACATGTTGATACAAATGAATGAAACCCTATATGAATTAACAGATCGAAAATGATTAAATTTTTTATTGTCATTATTCATACATTATTATCATTGAAATAGACAGCATGGGCAAATTGAAAAAATATTGTTCCTTTATGTAACATTAATGGATATACACTCACTCTACTACTACCGGTTATTTTTACATTTTAATGTTGGCAATTTGGTAGCACTAACGTTGCTGATGCGCTTATATATAAATATCGGGTGGATATAAATTAACTAAAGATAAATGTCTGCTGAAAATTGAATTATCTTTAAAATACTTACTGATTTTTTAAAACGTAATAATATTAAAATAGTAGGAGGATAACCAATGTAAGAGCGTTTTTAGTAATTATGGGCGGAGTCAAAGCTTCGATTTTTAATCAACGCGTGCTGCAAGATAGCTGTTATACCTATACGTCGAAATCGCAGAACTTGTTCCGAGATTTGTTTCAGGGGACAGACCCCTAGCTCGTTGGTGGGGTACTCAATTTGGGATTCGTCTAGCCAGACCCTTGTTAATTTTTCAATTAGCCAATTCTGTGATAGTAACCTACGTACCTCCAGATCTAGGACCGTTTTTCTCAGAGTTGGGGCTAAATGGCCGAACTACTGTTAGACACCAACATTCGAGGATGGGTGTTTTTGCCTATCGTAGTAATTACGTTTCTCGTCGGAATAGTAAGACATTATATATCTTTGCTTTCAGCCTCAGTTAAAAAGGCCGAACTGCAACAAGTACAGGACAGGTACTTTTCCAATTCATTATTTGTTCAATCAATTACTGTCAGATTCCCACGACCTAGAATGTTTAAATTATCAATATAATTAACCATATTTATTCATTTCTTATTGTCTATCTTCTTTTATTACAGTCAAGTAATGATGCGGGCAAGAGTGCTTCGGGAAAATGGAATGTACCTGACCAGGACATCGTTTTTGATGAGAAGACATTTCTTCAACAATGAAGACAGTGGTATTTTATTGATTCACTTTTATTGGTGGTGTACGAAGAACCAAAAATGTCCATAATAAAAATATTTAACTGGTGAATGTTAAATTAAAACAGTTTATTGACTGTGGCATTGGTCTATAATCTAAAGTGGTTAACATTAAAAATGTACCTTACTGATTTTAATTATTTTTTCTAGGATATTTTAAAACACAAAAGCGTGTTGCTTCAGCTCAGAATCCTGTGACAGATCCAAGTGTGATGACAGATATGTTGAAAGGCAATATTATAAATGTACTACCAATGATTATGATTGGAGGCTGGATTAACTGGATGTTTTCAGGATTTGTGTCTAGTAGGACATTTCCATTTTGTTTAACCTAGATTTAATGTATTTGTTGTTTAGCATTACAATAGTTTCCTACCAGAAAATCTATACCATATTGTAGCATGGTTTATTCATAATTATTTGGAAGTTATTTTTTATTACCTGTATCATGTGTTGAGTTGTAATTGACATCGGTTTTATTCAACCCTCAGAGTTAATGCTACCATTTTTTCTTTTTCCAGCAAAAGTCCCTTTCCCCTTGACTTTGAGATTTAAACCAATGTTGCAACGAGGAATTGAACTGATCTCACTAGACGCTGCATGGGTATCATCAGCATCATGGTACTTCTTAAATGTATTTGGTTTACGAAAAACCTTGGCTCTTGTTTTGGGTGAAAACAATGGTGAGTAATATAATATTATTATTGAAGGAAAAATTAATTAATGCTATTTATTTCTTGATCTGTTGGGGTTTTGTTATCAAATAGGTTTTAATTTTATGTGACAAAACTAAATTGACACAATTCATTAGCAGCCTACATGTGCAAGTTCCTCACTGACAGAAGAACATCTTTTTTACTGATAGAATGCTACTGACAATGGCCTAAAGCCAAACCCATGATTTGTTTGTATCCTTTAATGTTTATTCCTTCTTTTTGGAGAGTTGGTAATCTGTATTAAAACGTTTGTCACTATTTGAAATTTATCTCTATGTAAAACTGCTATATACCTTTATTTGTAATGTATTCTGTATGTTTCTAGCTGCAGACACAACACGTCACTTTCAAGAGCACATGTCAGGAGCAGCAATGGCAATGCCACCTGATCCAAAAGCAGCATTTAAATCTGAATGGGAAGCTTTAGAAATTTGTGAACATCGGTGGGCCCTAAGCAATGCAGAAAATGATTTAATGAATATGTTAGGCCCAACAGTAGAAAGCATGTACCATCAGAGTAAACTAGACAATTAATTTTGAATTAGGTGAATTTGGAAAATAATAATAATTCTTTATTTATGAAGCTCATGTTCTATTTAGATTAAGAATCCTTCCTGAATTTTAATTTTTCAGTATAGGATTTTGATTAAATATTTATTTTCTGGATGCTCATTATCAATGCAATTGTCCTTTATCTTTCATGTCTTTTTATTCAGGAAAAATCAGGAAGGACTTATGGGTCATTTATGTTGCTTTAGAATAGGTGTGTTATAGTAATGTCAAAAGACTTTTAAATGTCGGAATGAACATTTTAGTAATAAATAAATAATCAAATTCAGGAGCTAACTTACCATGCATACCATATATTTCAGTGCATTGGGATCCTTCTTTGTTGGGGATCTATTATCATAAGTAATAACAAAATAACTTTTTTTGAAAAAGTGCAATTATAATAGATTAGGTACAATTATATAAAGAGTGTATCATATAAGATGCAAATAAACTAATTTTCAAAACTTCCAGGGATTGGATATGTAACACTTCATACAATTTTTACTTTTCCCTTACTTTTTTTTTATTGGGGTAAGAAACACAGTATCAAGTTTTATTGTTAGTTTAATAACTCAGAATTTTCATAAAATTCCTTTTTCATGCACTATTTCATGTTTTAAACAAAACATAGTTTTTAAACATATTTTAAAAAGAAATATGTGAATTAAAGAATTAAAAATGTGATTATATTAATATATATTTAAAAAACACAATGTCATGAATATAAAAATATGAAATAAAATTAAACTTCTTATGTTTTTTCTTGTTAATAGTATTCAACAAATTAATTTGGTTAAAATATTCAATGATATATTCAAACATTTCTATGAAATTCTCATAATTAATTTCTTATTAATTTCTATGAAATTAAGCAATGTAGTCACCAAAATTTGACTGGAAGATGTATTGTATTTCACCAGAAAACACTTCAACTTATGAATGTAAGACAAGACAAATAATCTAATTTATAATCACATCCCTACAGTGCTTTACAAATACTGTGGTCGTTCTTTTGTAACAACGCAGTATTAATAGTAGTAGAATTCATGTTCTATTCACTATTTAGGATAATTTAAATATTAATTAGTTTTAAAGTGTAAAATAAACTTTTTTGGTAAGTTGTTGATATGTCTGTAAAATGGAATGCAAATATGACGATTTGTGTCGATGTCATTTAATTTAGATTAGATTAGACATATTAATTTTTTGTTGGTTCTTGTTAAATAGATTACAACTTAAATCAATTAGTTGAAACCTTCTAAAAGCAAAATTTGTATGCAAACATTTATATTATTTATTTATATTTTTGAACTATATATGAACATTTGATAGTCGATATTTTATAATTTTTTCACTGGTATAATCACTTCTGCAGAAAATTGATCTATCAGTTATTCCGTTCTAGTAAATTATGTTAATTTATAAGTAAAATATGTTACTCATATACTTATAACTGAATGTCTACCAGTAAATAAAAATAGAAATATTTGTAGTACTTAAATTATATTTCAAAGCTAGTAAATTTACGAACAAATTAATTTTAAAACATTGCTTTGTAACTTAAATTTTGTTCAATCATTTTTTCTAATTATCTATGATTATTTGTGGCTCAGCAGTAAACTGGAATTATTGTTAGGTTGTTAATATTTATTTCACCCTATAATAACTGTTCCATATTTCATAGATGATATTTAAATTTTGAGTTTTTAAATACAAAATTATTCTCATACATGAAATCAACATAGCATGCCAGAAATATGAAATATGCAAAAAAATTTTGTATGACTTATTTATTTATTCTCAATTAACAATTTATAAAATTGCAGAATGTTGTAACACATATAACACTGTACTAGTATTTGTGTCACAAATAAGATTTGTTCACAGATGAGGTGGTTATCATACTTATTAAATATATTAAAACTAGTTGGCAAAATATGAGCAAGACAAATATATTGACAAATGAAAGAAATAAAAGAGCTATGTACATGAACATAATATAATGGAAATATTTAACATTCAATCACAACTCGTGAAACTATCCAATATGTAGAATAGTTACCAATGTCACAAATGACCTTTTGATCTTTATCTTTTTATTCACTTTTTCTTATTATTAAACATGAATACATCTTAAAATTTGAACAAGTACTATAAACAACATATTTTAAATAGGTTTTTAATAATACTGATCAGTAATGATAGTGAACAAATTATATAGATAGATTTGACTAATATAATTAAACAGTTCATAATATTGTAACATAACCAAATGTTACGATTTATTCAGATGCATCCAAAATATTTAAATGCAAAATAACAGTTTCATGAAAATTGGAAATATTTTAAGGGCCAAAAGAAGCAAAAAGATTGTTTCCAGAAATAAAAATGATAGACCACCATTGGTATATCATGACCACCATGAGCATTTTTATATAACTTTCATATATTACTTGCTTGTTTTATACTTAACAATAATCACAAGGCAGTGAATACCCCTACAATTAGTAACTTTAAATTCCCACCATGTTTTAGAGAATATGGATATACTATTTAAAACCAGTACTTTCTGTTTTCTTAAACCTTATTTTACTATTATTTACATTTGAAAAGTAATATATACATTCACTTTTTAGTACAGTGATTCCTAAAGAAAATTTGATATTTTTTATAATGTATGCAGTTAACTATATGATATTATTTTGATTCCCAATATTATTTTTATGTTAATTTATTTTCAACTATTCCCAACATTCTTATTAGCCGCTTCTAAAACTTCTTCAGCAGTTTTTTTGTACTTGCCAACAAGTTCTGGTAGATCGTAAGCAATAGCAACATCCAACCTGTTAATTGGACAACCCCTAAAATATGTGCATGTCGATGACAATTGTTGAAAATCGTAAACAGGATTTAATCGGAAGAAGTCCCTGTACACATCTGGATCGGGAAGATCATAACGAGAAATATTGGTTAGTGTGCTCAGCCCTTCATAAATGTGGTAGTCTTGTGGATGCTCAATGATATCGTCACTGACTTTTTTCTTATTTCCAAAGAACGTCTTGTGATTGTAGTATGTAGTTAGATAGCAATCTACCATCTTTGCATGATTACGTACTCGTACCTGAAATTTGAAAATTGATGACAAATAATTAATAATAAATTCTGTTTCAGCCTCACTTATTCTATCAGTAAATTAGTCAGTCAGTTACAGTAAAAACTATAAATTTATTATTATTAAATATAATGATACAAACAAACTAAAATAATTATAACTAAATTGGAACCGAATAATACTTGGAGGGATGTTGAGTGTTTCAATATGGCTTTGTAAATTGTGAGTTTGTTAACTAAGGCCAAATTTGATACCCGTTTTAGTAATGGTCTTAGTAGTTATAATCTACGGTTAAAGTCGATTTTTTTGAGTCCGGTATGGGATTCTACGGGAAGATATTTTAAGATAAAAAAATAGGTTTATATTACGGCAAAGCGTCTTGCACTAGCGATCTTGTTTTCAACTCTCTTGTCAACAGCTTCTTTGAGATCCCTCAGGAACGCCTTTTCTTGAGCATACAGGAGTCTCGTGGGCGCCCCACTCTGGTATGGAATTGACCACAACGATGTTGAGTACATAACTGGGGGCTCTGTTGAGGACATCAGTGGGGAAATGTTCCATATCAATGTTCCTTGGACTCGCATCAACTCTTCCGGTTTTACTTGATCCGCTTTATTGAGAATTATCCTTGTCTGGATGAGGTGCAATAGACATAAACCATCGCAGTTAAAATTCAAAATTCAAATATACAAGGGTTTTCTGGATATACAAATAAAACAGAATTGTTTCAAGACGGCCGTTAAATTTGTCTGAATGAGAACATTTTATAATTGTTGGAAAGGTGATTAACTCTATACCTGATACTCCCGTCCCTTGAGCTGGTCTAGGATCGCTTCGGTTTCAGGTCCAACGTCCAATTTTGAAGGGTCGTAGACCAGGAAAATCACGTCGGCTCTGTCTATAAACCATTGGCATGCGTCGTTGAAAGGGAATAATCTCTCAACTTGTTTTCGAATTTCAAGGATGCCAGGAATCTCAACTATATTTACCTATAATAAAGAAGAATTATTGTTGCCCATAAACTCTCGGAATGAACACAAATCGTTGTGTGTATCACTCCCTCACTTTTGCCTTCGATTCATCGACAGTAGACAGTATTTATGCTATTCCAAACCACCAAAGAGCCCAGTTAATAGCGTTTAGTGTTAAGAATATAATATGAAACATTGACATATGAATAGTAGACTTAAAGTTTTAAAGACTAAAAGTTTCATTTTAACCTTCTCAAGGAGCGGGTTGTTGAGTTTGTGTCCTTTCAGCCTATCAAGTAAACCCTGTCCAAATTTCTGAAGCCCAGAAAATGTCCAATCGGCCGCGAGTTGTGTACCGTCCAATACCTCCTCCCTCTCTCCCCACATTACAATATTAAAGTAAGCTGGCGAAGGCTCAGCACCTGGAAAAGGTAGAAAAGGAATTAGTATTAAATATATCCCCCTTTATATTATACTTATCCAGAATCTAAGTCAGTTTCAATTTGATTACCAGTGCGTAAAGCTGTCTTTTTATACTCATTGTTCAGAAGATAATTAATAATTGTTGACTTTCCTCCACTCCATGGTCCCATGAACAAAATAAGCGGTTTCGAAAATATTTCAGGATCTAAACAAAAATGCAAACATGAATATAAGTCTTACATAAAACTGAGGATATCGCTGAAAATATGTGTGTGTGTGTGTGTGTGTGTGTGTGTGTGTGTGTGTATATATATATATATGGTGACGCTTAAGAATTAGAAATAAGTTCATAAGTAATTATTATACAATTTGTTTCCTTGCGCTATGCGTTATTTTTATTCGTTTATTGCTTTTTGCCTCCACTCGTTTATTCGGTCCTTTGATTCATCGAGGCCTGCTTTCCGCCGTCGTTAGTAGTATTATAAGCATTTCTCGTGGCGATGAGGTCTGGTTCAGGACCGAATAGGCACCGAACATCCACTCGGATGTTCCAAACCAGAAACAAATTACACGTACTCAATTGACCAAACATATCAATAATGTGTGCATATCATGTGTATAACAATCGGTGCCTGTTTCAATGATCTCACCTCCAAAATGTCTATTGCTCAAGTCCCTGTATTTGTAGAGTATTTCCAACGGCTTGATTGCCAATTCGTAGAGCTTCTTGAGTTCACGCAAAGTAACTTCAACTGGTTTCTTGAGTAGGCCGTCAACCTCAACCGATTGGGCGTCCAGCTTCAATATTTCAGCTATGTGCTCTCGGGGCCTCAGCTTCTGCGGGATTTCGGTGCTCTAAAATAGGAACCGAAAACATTTTAAAAATTGTGACGGTATTTTTAGGTTTCACCGATGGCACGTTAAGTAATGAATTGTCTACTAAAAATAATAATGGACTAGAAACCGAAATACCGGCTTACGTTTTAACACAATGTTGCATAACACTATAAAATAACAATGTTCGCTACTCTTCATTGTCTTACTGTGAAAAATTTAAATTTGTCTTTAAATCGTATACTAGCGTACAATTACAAGGAATTCTTATTAACCACTATTTAATTAATATCAATCGTATTTATAAAAAAACTAATAATACATTCAGAAAATATAATCGAATACAGTGGATTTTTAGATATCCATAACCTCTTTTATGAATAAATCGTCTAAACATTAAAAAATGCATGCAGATCTCATTTTGTGGGCCTACCATCGTTAAATCTTCCTCTTCGGGCGTAGCTTCTTCTTCGGTGGTCGTCTCCTTTTCACCTTCTGCTACTTCTTCAGGGGCCACTTCCTCCGACTGTTCTTCCGGTGTTTGGTCTCCTTCGGTTGTCTCCTCCTCTCCCCTTTTCGCTTCTTCTTCGTGTTTTTCCACTTCTTCGGATTTCGATTCCTCTTCACTGTTCACCTCTCCCTCATGTTCCGGCTCCCCTCGTGTTCCGGCTCCACCTCGTGTTCCGGCTCCCCCTCGTGTTCCGGCACTCCCTCGTGTTCCGGCTCTTCCTCGTGTTCCGCTTCTTCTTCGTGCCCCACCGTCTCTACCTCATGTTCCGCATCTCCCTCGCGTTCCGCTTCTCCCTCGTGTTCTGCTTCTCCCTCGTGTTCCGCTTCTTCCTTGTGTTCCGCTTCTTCCTCGTGTCCCGCTTCTTCCTCGTGTTTCTCATTTTCTTCGCCTTCCGCCGACTCTCCCTCGTGTTCCGCTCCTTCTTCGTGTTTCTTATCCTCTTCGGACGTCACCTCTTCGACGGGCATTGCCTCTTCTTCGGATTTCGTTTCTTCTTCGGGTGCTACCTCCCCTTCGGCCTCCGCTTCTTCCTCCGATGTTGCCTCTCCTTCGTGTTCCTCATCTTGTTCGGATTTGGCGGTCTCTTCTCTCTCCTCTTCGGACGCCGCTCCACCTTCCGTTCCGGCCTCTTCTGAAGCCACGGTCTCCGGTGCCGCCTCCTCGGACGTTTCTTCTTTGGTTTCGTCCTCAGCCGAAGCTGTTTCCTCCGTCGACTCCTTCGCTTCTTCGGCGCCTACCTCCTTTTCGCGGGATACTTCAATCGGGGATGTTTCTTCTTCCGAAGCTAAACCTTCTTCAGAAGCTGTTTCCTCCTTTTCAGGTTCGTGCTCTGAAACCAAAATCATTTTATGCACGATCGAGAATCATCATTAATTTGTGGTCAACCGCGTATTTTCAGTTCAATATTAACCGAGTACCATATATGAATATATACGTTTTGTGAAATAACGAATAGTTATATTGCCGCCCTTAATTGGTCTGGGGTTAGATCGATTTCGGTAGTGTTCCAAGTAAAAATATATCCATAATGATTTGATGCTAGGAGAACGTTCCCATCCGCGTAGATATTTTTTCGTTAGTTTGGAACTCCTGTGGTCGGGTAATACCTTAGTTTTCTCGATCTTCCGTCTCTTCCCGCCTGTTTTGTCTGTCCTTAGACCGGTTTCGGCCGCTCGCCATCTCCAGTAGTCGTGCCGGTCAGTATGGTGGTGAGTCATTCTGGGACATGGGAGAGTACGAGTGAAGGGACCGTCCAAACAAGGTACCCCACAAACATTCCATGTACCAAACTGACAGTCACAGCTACTGTCAGATGGTGAACGGCCGGTTGCTGTTTGTTCCCATGCGATTCTCTCTCTCAACTGTGGGTACAACTGTTCATTCTTCCGATCTTCTTCTGCCGTTACACGATTCTATTATAAGGTTTGGCTTCTTGCCATCGTCAGTAACATTGCAGTACGAGTGCAGTTAGGACGATCCTCACAGAATGCTACTGAAGATGGTGAGTACCCAAGATCATGCAGACGAGTAGAAGCAATATACATTGTTTCAAACCCTCGTTCACCAACAAACAAATATCGTAAGTCAAGATTTATATTATATTTTATTATTAAATTGGCTACAAGCCGAGATCGGCCTATAAATCGCGAATGTTACGGTCTCAATTCGATTATATTTATTTTTGATACTGTCGATCCAACTATATCTATATCCGACCTCTATTATTCGTGGTAGAGTTCAAATGTCTTACCTGTCTCATCTTCTTCCAGTGGGACGGCAGCTTCCGTTTTGTGTTCGTCCTCTTCGGACGGTTTTTCGGAATCTTCCTTATCTTGAACAGTTCCTTCGGGCTCCGGCTCGTTCATTTGGGGCTGATCTTCCGAAATCTGTCCGGGCTGTTGGGCGTCTTCTTCGGAATGTTCCGGTTCACTGGGCGCGGTATCCTCCTCGCTTCCCTCTGACGCGTCTCCCTCCTCTTGCCTCACTTCCTCCTCGGCAGATTTCTCATCTTCTTTCGACTCCTCTTCGGCGCGTTCCTCTTGGCGGCTCTCGCCGGATTCTGGGCCCGGTTCTTCGCTTTCTTCTTCTTTGCTCAGCGCCACTTCTTCGGAAGCCTGTTCGGGCGATTGGACCCGCTCTTCGTCGTCGGCCGGCTCCTCGCTTTCCCGATCACCGGATCCGGTGTCCTCTCCTTTGCTCGGTTCCTCCACTGTTCTAGCTTCATCGCTTTCCTCTTCGCCTTCCCCGTGTTCTACATGTTTCTCGGCATCCGTTTCGACCTCGGTTTCTTGACTATTGTCGGAAGGCTCGTGTGTGAGTTCTTCATCTCCATTCTGCCGACATTATAAGAACATATAATTTTCACTCTGTTTTAGTTTAGAATAATGGAAAATTTCGGTAGCTATATTGAAGTACCTGAGATTCCGCGCCTGGATCGGGGGGTGCTTGTGTCTCTTCCTCTCTTAAGATATCTGTTTCTTCTAACGCAATGAATAAAAAATTATATGAGTCGAAGGTGTGGGTATCTGGTATTTGGATTCCATTAAAAACTTAATTACTATCGAACCATATTTACCTTGGCTATCAGTGGATCCGAACTCTTTCAGAGCTTTTTCAATGTACGGCCTACATTCTGATTCAGAAGGTGCAGTCTGACTTCCACCCCAATCGCCAGCTGCAACCGCTAAAAACGCAAAAATTCCAAAATGGTGAAACAATTTCAGTATTTTTAAACCCTAAAAATACTGGAAACGTAATCGGAGAATATTCATATTATACTATATAAAGTTTATATATAAACATTATATATTATTTATATACTACTTAATCCACGTTAAATATTAAAATGAACATGATAGTTATTTTTATTACGCACGATTTTTCAACTCATTGACGAAAGATCCCGGATCACGAAAATTTATCCCGGATCACTTAAATTTATGGCTGTTGATAAATTGTACGAAATAACGAATACTATAAAGGTTTAAATTTGTCAAAACTAACCAAAATTACTGGGTATCTGAAATTAATTGTTTGTAAGTTATAAATAAAGAAATGGTTTTATTAAATAAGTGTGGAGTACACGCGTGGAAATTTTTTGAATCGAAGTTTAAATATATGTTACGAAATTCTCTCGCTGTAAAAGGTTGAGGGCTTTACTTGAATATATAACATTGAATTTCCTCTTCCTCCAACACTTGAGTATCGAATAAGATATTTATGTCTCATGTGTAGCAACAAGTTTTATGTGCACATTCGAGCTTTATAAATAATTTTTGCCCCAAATATCTGTTTATAGACTCCCCGTTCACCTAAACTCAAGTTTGGGTTATATGTTATAATGCACAATTGAATGATACGCTGAGGTAAAATGGTAGTACTGAGGCAGTTTGCAGTTGAATCGGGCTGTTGAACATTCTTACCGAATGTATGCAACGGAAGAAGATATTTTCATTATATTAAATTTGTTAAAGCTCAAAGTTTATTATAGTGTAATTTTGTTTTCAATTCATTATTCCAAATAGTAAGAACAGTAATAATACTAATCATTATTACGTCATTCAATAGAATCAATAACTTAAAACATGTTGTGTATCTTTTAACTCGCTTTCAAATCATTGTACGGCCACAATGATATTTAGTCCCAAAAATTAGATATAAAATAGAAGTTTGGCAGTTCTAAAATAGGAACTCAACAATTAGAAGCCCAATAATGTCGAGACATTGAATTCTGAGGCATGAAAGATTTCAACTCACCTCAGCTCAAACAATTATTAGTATGATTATTAATTTTATTCAGAGCCAAGGAGATATCGGTTTTATTTCATCCTTTGTGCTCAAAAAAAAATTTTTGCTACATCGTCAATTGTAAAAATGTGTGCTCAGTTATTATATTTACACATATTAGTATTATTATTACAACCATAGAGCTAATATTAAACTTCGTTCTGGTTCAAAATTAATTCGACTTCGTAATTTATTTTAAAAATGGTGGCTATTTTGCCAAATCAAAATTTGAGATCTATTCCCCACTTTCCGAGCGAGAATAGGCCGGCGTCAAGTACCGGCCAGCCCGACTATTTAAATGCACCGGAAAAAAAACGTACGAACGAGCCCAGGACCGTTTTATCGAAAATTCCCATCACAATCCTGGGGGCAAAAGCAGTTTCAGCGGGTTTTCCTCAGGCTTCTAAAGCTGGGTTATATTTTTACACGCACTAGGTCGGGCCGTCTATTCCTGTACTTTTCGGATGACACAGTCTCCGTTACAGGGCCCCAATAGCACTTTAACGTTCCCGCGTATAATATTTCAAGGCGGAAAAACCGGGGTGCAAGCGAGGAAAAATTAGATCGGCAGTCGGGTCGAAAAAGCTGTTGTGAAATTAAAGAGTAGGCCAAAATGATGCGGGTTCAGTTTAATCGGTCCGACCGTGGCCGGGGTCGAGGGGGGAGGGTGGCAGGGACGTCTCGCGAAATTTCGGCCCGAAATTTCGGCAAAAAGCCTTAAACGTCCTCGACCGGCGGGCCCCATTTAAATATAGCGAGACCGAAACTTCTTTAAGTACGTCGGTAATCACTTTTATGCCGGGGGGAATTCTAATTTCAGTCGGCCTCGGAGCCCCCCCCCCGAAGCATTAAAAATAAAATTGACGATTTTCCGTCGGGTACCTCGAAATTTTTCTCCGCAAATGTTTGGCGACAAAAAATAAGTGTAATAGCGATTTTCTTGTACCGGGAGCAAGGGGCGGAACGTCGTTGCTGAAATGTTACCGGGTGGGCGGGATTAGCGATCGCCGGCGGGTTTAGAAGGTACCGATTTCGGTGGATTTTTTCTGGGTGTTTTTCCCGAGGTTTAAGTCTAAGTGGGCTTACCGGCAGTCTGCAGTAGGAGGGCGGCGGCGACGACGGGGGCCAGAAGACGGAAGAGGGACGCCGGACGCCGTGCCATCGGTGTCCACTGCTCAGCCACTCTCTTTCCCTCTCTCTCGCACTGGCAGGAGGACGGGTCGCCCGTGGACAAGCGCTCTACCAGCCCCCACCGCCCGGGGCCCCCCCCTTCCCCAATGTTTAAAAATAAAGCCCGGTGCCCAGTTTCCATTTAACGGCGGGCCGCTCGCCGACTTCGCCTAGTCTTGTGCGGATTTTTGACCGGGATCGCGACCGACGCCGCAATTTTTGTAAATATTTTTTTTCGACAGTTCGCTCGAGGTAACCTCCACGGTCGGCAAGAATATTGAATTTGTTTCATTAATTTTACCTCGAGAAGTGTTGCAGGCCTGCTGTCCGCGCCATTCCTAACGGCTGTTCCTCCCTGAGCCCGCTCGGCTCCGGGCACGTTGCCAACATTTGTAGCGCTCCGTAGGGCACTCGAAATCCTGTGCACTGATAGTGCCGATAGGACATCGTTAGTGACGAACGCTCCTCCGGTAGATGACCTCCGTCCCTGTCGGTTTTACCCAATCCCGAGCCGTCTTCGGTTCGACGCGTCATTCCCTGGGTCGGGCACTGTTGTCGGCTCGATATAACGTGGGACGGTTTCGGCGTCCGACCAACGTTGAATACGTCGGTTATCGATGGACTTACCTGCAATGTAACCTCGTTGGCACCGCTTTCCAACCCCCGTACACTAGGTTGATTACGGCGTCGCGCCTACGTCGATAGCCAAAATGCTTCCCTTTCGTTGGCAAGCATCCCGACGGCACTGTCACTGCGACGCGTGGAGAGACGGCGCTGAAAGAACGACGATAGCGGTCCAGCGTACGGAGAAACTCTGAGCGTACAATACTTAGTCGAAATTTTCGAGTCGAGCCTCAATCGCAGGTGAATCTTCCTTCGATTACCCCTTAACCCTAATCTACTCTCAATACGTATGGCCTTCTCACCGATAGTATAGAGAGCGAGGATAAAGGGTTAGAGTGACAAGGTGTAAACGTATTGGAGACCATGAACCTCCGATGGCGAACCTTCGATTGCACATTTCAACTGATAGGAGATTCCGATCTTAAGAAGACTCCCTATGGACTTATAGAAGGACCACTTCTTCCTTTCGGTTCCACTTATTTGATTTTTTCGTACCTTCTCGGTCAGTGGCTCCCCAAAATATAGTTCACCCGACAAATGCTTTAAGGGCGCTATAATAATTCAAAAGGTCACCTAGTCCGAACACCCGCAATCGCGACCAAACTTAAGATTCTCTACTTAAGATTCTGTTGTTCTTCAGATTTTATTTCGGCCGAAAACATTGTAATAGGCCGAACTCTCTTTTATTTCGACTTTTGAGCAGTAGTACTCGAATGCGTTACACGCGATAGCCCATCTAGCTTCATTTAACGGCTATGGGTACCTCGCCCATGGCTTTGGTTTGTAATACTGTACGGGTCCAGCGACCTCCCCCAACTTACTCCATCCTACGTATAGAAAAATTACCGACACAAAGACTAAACAGCCTCCCCTCGCACTACTAAGGCGTTGTTAGCACACAACTCAGGGTTACCCTGAAAAGGTTCTAAAGGGCATCCACACGGAACTCCTTTCTACTTTGGACAGACCTATAGATGCACAGACAGAGTAATGAGCGGCATATAGTGGGCCTAGCCAAGCAGAATGGGAAGAATAAAAAAACTCCCGGTTATAGGCCTGAAAAAGATCGAGCGGTGCAAAGTCAGGAGTGAGAGGTGGATGCGGGCAGATCGGTACAACGTTCGGCGTTTCATAGCGAGAGCTTGTTTTTATATTTAGACTTCTGGCAAGGAGAGCGGGCACGACGCCCATATATGGGGCCACGGTCTCCTACTCAACGTATACCGTCCGTAGGGCTCACATTGTTGCAGCCCAGGTGCAACGGCACCCGCCATTGGGGCAATTAGAACCCCAGTGTAATTTGGGATCGACGCATCCGCCGGATAGGACCGACAAACATGCATTCTATAAATAACGATCGACATTAACATTGAAAATAAGAGCTTGATTTCGCTTAACCTTACCATGGTTCACACTGAAGGAGACCTTCAAGATTGTCCGATGCTTTTGAGGATGTTGAAGAACCTTCATCAATTAAGAGATAGAAAAACGGCATTATATTTAGTAATATAGGTCCTTTTCTGTCTACTGACAGGACCTGAATTTCAAATCCTGATTCTCAAAGGACCAACAGGGGATAGCCTTAGAAATCTAAGTTAAACAATTTGAATTTACGAAAGGAAATGTAATTTTTTTCTAACAAAATTGAATAGCAGTTTCGCGTAAAAGGTAGAAAAGGTTTCGAATTCTCGAATATGGAGACATCCATAAATTGGCCAAAAAATTGAAATTGAAAATGAAAATTGAAAATCAAACGTCATTCGTGTTACGATGCGTAAAAATTGGTTATCATGTAGAAAAAGAATACCTCCCCTTATTATTTTATATTGGTTCAATGAGTTAGAATGGGCTACTAAGTCCCCTTCCCCCTAAACATCCAATAATAATTTAAACCCGCATTCTAACGTTAAAATAAGGGTACGCTTTTCATTACGAATTACTACAACACACTTAAATTCCTATTCTCCTTTTAGGAGGAATCAAAACTAGGGAGATGTTGCTCCTTGATTCCAAAAGGATTAATACAGAATAGACACTGTAAACAAAGGTTTGAACGGTATGAATCCTTAGGAATGGTTTGGGTGACGACCGGTACGTCGCCTATGCGACTCTGACTTGTTACAAGATTACTTCCACTGTCACCTTTGGAAACTTTCCAATTTCGAAGGAATTTCTCTTACAAAAAAATACTCTTACACCTTGATTTGAGTTACCTCTGAATACAATTTACACATTCTTCTTATTGACCATCATACCATAAAAGAAGGGACGAAACAAATAAAACCACTAAAGAATACGAAGAATATATTAATTTACTATGTAATATAAAGGGCCTTTCAAAATATTTTCATGTTACGGACATAGGTGTTTTCTCATCGTCATCATCAACACCTGGATCAACCGGGAATTAGAGAATCAAATTAATTTGTTTATATTTTGTATTAATAAAATAAATCTGAATATTAAATAAAATTAATATACTTTTTCTGATGGAGCCATAGCCAATAGGGCTGTGTGATACGCATCCATAGATATATTTTTTAATTGATGGGACCGATTCTGTCACAGACATTTATATCACACGTTTCGGTAATATTTTGCTCAAGTCTGAAATTCCATTATTATCGTAGGGACAAATCATAAGAATGACGTTGTGTTAATAAATATAACTAAATATTCGTATAATATTTCACCTGCTATTTCATTATTTGTCTTTTGATCGATTTCCAGAAACATTTCTAGCAGCCAATAACATTCTTTAGTCCTGCTAGTAATCTCCCGACGTTTCGGAACTCTTACTGGTTCCATCATCAGGGTCCGAGCTCAGTTCTTTCAAACATATTCAGGTAGAATAAAGACTAGCTCAAAGGGTAACTAACAAAAATGTGGAGTGTGAATAAGGAATCCAAGCTCTAAATTCCAATCTACCAAAGATCATTTATCTAGTTATCTCTAACTTCTTAGAAGACTTCTTTCAGTTTTGTTTTAGGACGTTAATTTCGAAGGAATTTCTCTCATACAAAAATACTTTTACACCTTGATTTTAATTACCTCTGTCTAAACAAAATTCATTCTTATTGACCATCATACATACCACAATAAAAGGGAAAGTATAGCCTGAGCTCTTCCTGTTTCTTCAAGAAACCAAAGAGATAAAAAACTAAAATGAAAAACACAAATGTGAATCAAATGTTTATTTATCATATAATAAGAAACAGTGACTATAATGTAGACGATTATCAACTTAGAGATTGAGCAGCTATTATTATAAATATTATTTCTTGTAAGTTGGGATTACCATACTTTTGGGTTTTCTGGTAATGGTGACCTTATTTTCATTATCACTGTCCTCAGCTGAAACAAAGAAGTGTGGGTCAAAAACAAATTAATTCATTATTTTTATAATATATAATGAAATGGAATTTCAAAAAATTATAAATATACATTTTACGATCGAGCCAAAAAGTCCATAAGATAGGTGGCAGGGAGTACTTTTCATAGTAGCTTGTACTGACTTAGTAACATCATTGGATATACATTGTGGAAAGCGTTTGGCGACATCTGAAATTTCAAGAATGGTATTAGTAAAAATAGAAACAAGTCATATATATAAATATCTTAATTTAAGTTATAATCATCAGTAATTATCACAATAGAGGGGCATGAAAACAATTAACCTGATATTGTTGAATTTGATATGATGCTCAGTTTAGTTATCATTTTCCTATCCTTCTCATGAAGCTTTCCAAGTTTTTGATAAAATCGCCTGGTGCTATTGAGGACATCTAGCCTGTCCAAGAAAACTGTAAAAAATATCCCCTCTACAAATAATTGCTATAGAAGATCTAAAACTAGAATGGTTATATGAACCTCTCATCCTTGAATATATTGAATTTGATGCTGCTTATAGTTCTAATTAAATTAATTCCAAAATATGAATATGAACTTATTATTTTAAATAATAAAAAAAAGAATGAAATAAAAACACTATATAAACAAAAATGGAATATTTCCCCTGAATATATGTTATATTATCTCCCAAATGAATCAAAATATATGATTATAATTTATCATTTTTATAATTTACTTAACCATGAAGTAATGAACTATTTAAATTATACAACTTCTCACAAAAAAATACCAGGAACCACAACATAATTTTAACTATTGATGGTGCAAGTATTTTTGACATTTTTAAATAAGTATGTCTAACAAGTAATATATTGTATAATGAAATTTCAAACTATAATTAACATAATAATAATAGAAAAACAAATAATATATTATTACCCAATTTGGAGCCTGAAGTAATAATTTTCATTTTATAAAGACGGTATCTTGTTATTGCATTTGCAGTCAAGTCCAGTGTATTCAAGGCATCCATTTGTGAAACAACCCAAGATGTTTCGTTAAGGTCTACTATGCTGTTACATGATGCATCCAGATATTCCAGAACTTTGCATCCTTTTAGTGGGTTAATACTTTTTACTGCATTGCCTGACATATCTAATCGAAGTAATGTTTTCTGGTGGAAAAAAAAGATTATTCAAATAATTTAAAACATTCCAAAGGTATTATTTTTAAGTAATCCATAAATATTAGGAAAATTACCTCTGTATTTTAATATTGTTTAATTTATATAGTGAGAAAACAATATAATAAATCTGCTTTTACATTAAGGTTACGTACAAAATAAACATATCATCATTTTGAAATGGAGCTCCTGCAAGTGTTTCTGTTCACATTACTTACTGATATACATTCCATAGTCCTAGGATCAAAACTTAATGATTCTTCTTTATGTTCTCTATTTTGACAACTGAGATAGAGTTCCTCAAGCGATGTACATTTTGAAAGACCTTCTACAAATGTTATATAATTATAATTCAAATACCTGAAACATACAACCAGATTTTCTGAATTAATTAATCTTAATAAAAAATATATCTTAATCTGTTCATCGGCATTTTATATTAAATAAATGTAATAACCAAAAACATTAAATAATAACTTACAATATCTTAAGACTCTTCATTTCTTCAAGTCCTTGTATTCTACGAATTTTGTTTTTGTGTAGATAAAGATGTGTTATATTTGGCATATGTCTTAAGTTCGTAATGTCACGTATAAGATTCTCTTGCAAATATGCAACTGTCATATTATAACAACTTTTCATTACAGCCTGTAAATAATACAAAAAAAAATTAGATAAATCACATTCATTTCACCATTGTTTCTGAAATATATAGTGAATTAATGACGTAGTAAGTCAATTTACTATATTACTTACTATTTCATTTATCTTTTTCTTATTTAGTTTTAGGTGGCTGTAGATTTCATTTTTCTGGGGTTCACGCTCTTTCTTTTTAATTAAATATGATAATACATATCTATCATTGAGCTCAACCATTTCGGTGTTTTCCTGTTCCCGTTCTAGTATTATTTGACGCTCAACACCATGGTAATGAACAAGGCCTTGTCCTTTATTCTCGGTATTTATAACAGCTGTTAATTCAATACATCACAATGACCATCTGAAATGAATGACATATTGAGTTCGATGTTCGATATAAAATGTAAGATGTTCTTAAACAGATGTAGATTATGTGTTTTGTTTAAATGATTCGTGTTTTAACTTTGTACTTTCGTTAGGTTTAAAGAAACGAAATGGACTACTACTGATTAAAATTGAGTGCCACATTAATTCTCCAACTTCATCAATAATCCATTAATTCGGGATTAGTTACAAACTCAAAATGAGAAACTAAAGCAATATATTTCAGTATTATATATTCAGTGTTTCAATATTGTTTCGTTATTATTAAAGCTAGAAACCTCCTTTGAATTTCCAGGATTTGAGGAAGATCAGCTCATAATTATAATGCATTTTAATAACCGAAACAATCCTAAGGAATGGTCTGATTTTTGAACAAAAGTTAGTTTATAGGACGTAATAAAGTAATACTGTTTATCTAATGAATATTAAGTGTAGTGGTAACTCTGAAGAACAGGTGGAAATAAGAGCACTGCAGTTTTTGTATATTACGCACTTGGCATGAGAGTACAATATGTATAAACAAGTTTCTGAGTTAATTTTCTTAAATTTAAAAATATTTAAATCTCCAAAATGTTATTTTAGTGGTTTGTTTATTTATTGAATCATGCGAGGCCTTATGTGATAGCCTTATGCAACAAAATTATCTCACTTGTCAAAATATGCTCTACTGTAATTTTAGAAACAGAGAATTTTAATTTGTTTACTCCACACATTATTTTTAGTGATATGTTTTGATTGACACAAAAATAGATATGCACATGTTATAGAATAAACATTTCCATTTATAACTATTTTGCCATCTCTATCACAAACTGTGTGTCACTCTTATGATTGTAGGTAATAATAAATGGTTCGCCTTCATAGAAACATTTTTTATTTTATAAAACATACATATAAATTCTGATTTATTTTTATTAAAATAAAATAAGAATGAGTTCAGTAAATAATGAATATTATAAATAATAAATATTAATTATTTAACTCATTACACACACATGCAATTACAGTTTTTTTTATTTTAATGAATAATAAATTGAATTTTACTTTCAATAATATAAACCAAAACATTGAAGATCATGGAATATTCAATAATGGATACTTCAACTTTTACTAGCCTCTACAACAGCAATTATTACCATTGAAAAAATAAACAACAATTATTTATATTTTAGATCATTTCTATTAAGGGGAACTACACTTAAAAGAATGGAGATAGATAATTGCATGCAATATGATACCTCAAGCTCTTGCATGTATAAATAAATATATATATATATATATATATATATATATATATATATATATATATATATATATATATCATCTACCTGTCACAAATACCTTGAACCAGGCATGTTTTAAGAGTATTACCTTAAGATAATATGGACAATATAAATCCAAAGTGTCTTCCCCATGAACTTAACAGGGCCCTGATATACACAAACTCATGCATACATATATTTCATTATAATAAAATAAATATATACACATTTATTAAATTAAAAAAATATTTTTAAATTTTAAAAAATATACTCGATTAAGAACATTTCTTAATGTATAAATGTGAACTTTTTGGCTATATACTTTCATCTAATACAGCTATTAATAATTAAAAACTAAAAATAATGAGATCTGAGCACATTCGGTGCAATATAAATCATTAGCAAAAAGAAGATATTTATATTGCAAAATATACTTTTTTCTTAATTGTAGTATAAATTATACTCTCTTTGGAAACCTGTCCCTCCAATTGGTCCCTTTTATAAAAGTATTTAATTGTAATGCATAATATGTGATTAATCACAAATACAAATAATTCCTATTATTAATTATATTTAAATAATATAATTTATTATTTTTTTAATTCAACGCATTCTGAATATTGGTAAAAACACAATATTATGTGTGTATGTATACATACATATGTGTATATATATATATATATATATATATATATATATATATATATATATATAGCAAAATATTGTTTGAATTGTTTAAAAAGTCTTGTAATAACATTTGTCTAATAATTTTGTAGTGAATAGTTAGGGCATAAACTCATTAAAAGTACATTGCAAAATTTCAAAAACCAATATAATTATTTACTAGACTAGCTTTTTTACCAGACTTCTATAAAAAGGACCTACTTGTTTTCTTTTCTTAATATGCAATAATGTAGATATTTTTAATGCATTCTTTAAAGACTGTTCAGGAACCAATGTGGATGAATAATTTCACCATTAATAAAGCAGGGCCCTATTATATAATATATACACAAATTGAATGATACATTTCCCAATTATAAGTTGGAAGAGCACAACAGATTATAGCAATCTACTTGTGCTATACAAGAAAATATACTACAACAACAATATAAGTTGAGTAATTAAATTTTAAAAAATCTATATTTAACAGTAAACTCATTGTCATTTTTTTGCCTATAAAATGTCATCCAAGGGAAATAAAAATAAGAATATTGCTAATTAAAAACTAAAAGTAAATTCTTTCTTTAAAATATATTCAAATTGATTTAAATTCAATTTTATGCCAATAGTACATTAAAAATATAAGTAAATAAATGAAATAATGGATAATAAGAAAACTTTTATTTTTTATAAAGTATGCAGAAAAACTGTCAGACTACAATATAAATATGTCAACACAACAGACATGACCCTATAAATGCAACATTTTAATTTAGGCAATAGATTCTGTGAGGAATTAATGTACATTTTAGAGCTGTTAGGTCTATATGAATGGTAAAATTAATTTGCTGTCTAGTATTGGAGGGGGAGTCAATATCAAAATATTTAATAAAAACTGAATAACCAATGAATGTTTCTAAATTAACAGCAACCAATTTCATTATTGTATTCTTTAAAATAAATATAATTTATAATCACATCACATTAAATCATTATTGCCATAACTCAATATTTTTAAATGTAAAGAAAACATACTCTTATCTGGGGAGTAAAAATACTGAATAAGCATCTTAAATTAACGGGACCATAAATAGAAGTATACTTTTTGCCATTCGTGGATGCTCTCTTTCATTGGCAGAAATATAAAGCGTACTAAAGGTAAACTCTTTGACAAACCAACCAATAAAGATCGAATGGCATATTTTGACTGTGCATCATACAATGGTGATCTCACTAAATAAACAAAAAGAGATATTACTCGTCGAATTACTTCTATCTTTTGTTGGCTGGTTAACTCTGCATATAAATCATGTCTCAATGCATGAAGACTGAAACAAAGTCAAGAATAAATACACACAACATTAAATTAAACAGTATAAACAATTCTTAGGCTAATATTCTCTAACTAAAAACCTAAATATGTATTATACTATGGCACAATATTAGAAAAGTTATGACAGAATTTTACCTTGGGAACTCCATAAGTAGAGAAATAAGCCAGGGACGCCAGCTATATTGGCCATACTGATGCATACTCCAAAGATGGGCAACAGGTTTAATAATGTAAGATATCTAACAAAATAAATGTTTGTAATAATACATTCTCTATTTAACACACTTAATCTTGGATAAAAGGTAAAATTATATGGTACTGGTTTAGTGTGCCATCTGTTGACATTAGCGCTGAGTGTCATGTGCCTGAACTTTTGTCATAACTTGATATGGCCACATTAGTTCAGGCACCTGACACTGAGCGCTAATGTCAACCAACAGCAAACTAAACAGTAACAATTATATTAATTATTCATATATTCATTATGCAAGCGGATTATTAATGCAGACAATTTCAAATAATATTAATATATGTTTTGTGATAAATAGGAATAAGATATAAATATACAAACCTCAGCCATGACATGATATTTGTTTCTTAATTTTCTATCAAATCCAGAATTCTTATGTCTGGAATTGTCATTAGACCCTCTGTTGTGAGGAGTGGGAGGAACCCAACTTCGTCCAACAGTAGAAACACCTAAGTATATTTAAGTTCTAATTACAATTAGACTGTTAAGGTCATTCAGTTATTCATTAGAAAAGTATTTAATAATAATGTTACTTAAAATATTCTATTATAATTAGTAGTACTATAAAGTTATATTTGTATTATTCCAAATAACAAACCATAGTTTCTACTTTTTGAATAAAAAATAACCTGAATTCACACTCCTTATCAATCTCCCTGACCCCAACTGGAATGTTCCAGTGTTGTGAGTTATAAAATCATTTTCTGAATCAATAACCTCCTGCCTTTTCAAAGGTAGAATAGCAGGACTTCCCAGGAGGCTTTCTTTGTGGGTTATCAACAATACAGCTCTGGCAGCTGCCCTAAAATAGAATTACTTTAGAAATGTTATACACTGATTCAATGAATGATTTAACACAATGATTTAATTAAGTGCAACTTATTATAGATGTAATTTTTGTACTGCATGTTTATGGTTTCATTTTGAATGTCAAGCATAAGGAAACACATCTAACAAAACTTTTTAAATGATGGACAAAATTATTAACAAAGATATTGCACCCAATATTCTCTTGGTGATTGTTAATTCTACAGTTTCATTGAAGGCATAAAAAAGAAATTAATAAATGGATTAACAAACAACACTAAATTTCAATGTATTTCTGAAATTTAGGATAAACTGAATATGATTTAAAATGATGTTTTTAATATAAATCAACAAGAACGTTATCTAATATGTATGTCAGACATACATATAATTTTTTCATATAATAAAAGTGGAAATTAAAACTCTTTCTACTGTACAATTGTTATAATTTTTTAAAAAATTACATGGCCACTAAATAACTTTGACAAACGAATCATGAATAATAATGTATGTATGTATTTTTAAAATGCTTGGTCTAAATATTCTTACAAATTATTGAAATCATTGAAGCTATTGAAAGCAATAATAGAACCTGCGTCTTAAACGTGACCGCGTTATATACGCTCAACGCCGATAAAATTTATAAACATTCTATAACCTACCGTTGGCGCTTTGTGAAAGTGTCTTATAAAGGTATATAGGCGTAATGTTATCGTAATATATGCAACGAAATATGATTCAGTGCAACCACCACTAAGATGATAACTGAGGCGTTGACCGATTGGTTTGGTTTATTCAATGCTGTGACACAGATAATAAAAGAAGCCTGCTCGATTTTTAAAATTTTGATATGGGTTTCTACACCGCATATTTGAAACTTTTGCAAAACCACCCTCTGAAAATCAATTCGATTCAATCAGGTCCTTATTTTATTTTGATTTACTTATGAAACATTTAAACTTAATAATCTAAGAAAAAAACCACAGCTTAAATATACCGTGAGTTTCTAGGTCTGTTGATGGGAACGGGAGATACAATAGCCCAGTTGCTTATTGAAAACAGGAAAAATGACTATGATTCCATTAGGACAATAAAATTTTGTTCATACGGTCTGGTTGTGGTGAGTATTTTCTATATAAAAACTTTGAGTACCAATATATAACTATACATTACAGTAGCATATAATGTGCATGTATTTCCCCTAGAATTAATTTAAATTCTGATGATAGATTTTCAAAATACAATTGTGCACTGTTACAATATTTATATTTCTTATAGTTTTATAAAGTTTGGCCAGGTTGTTCAGATGATTTGTATAAATCCTGTATTGGGATTTATATATTGTAATATAAACAATAAAGAGTATGTGTATTACAAGCAAAGTGGCATAATTCCAGTAAATAAGCATTGGGGGGAAAAAGGGATAGTAATTTTATGACAAAATAATGCGGTATAATTTTGTTTTTATTAATTTTAATATCCCAATTTAATTAAGGAAATTTAACAACCAGCAATTTGCCAAACCAGTTAGTCCAAGTAGCATCGCAATACTATTTTATTTGTTTAAATTAATACAATGCTAAATGTTTACAGGGCCCAACAATTCACACTTGGTATGGCTTGTTAGAAAAACATTTGGGAAAATCTACCTTAAGGGCTGGTTTAGGTAAGCTTGTGATTGATCAGGGATTATTTGCTCCAGCATTTCTCTTTTGCTTTATGTCAACAGTAGCAGCAGGAAATGGTCTTAATGTAAATGCGATCAAGCAGAAATTAATGCAAGACTACACTGATGTACTAATAACCAATTACAAGGTAAAGAATATACCAGAATTTTTATGAATATTCAATAAATGTTTTTGATAATACTTGAAACGATTATACCACTATCTCATTTTTGCTTTTCTGGATAATCTCTGTGAGGTCAAGCCATTAATAGAATAATGACCTTCAAATTCATTCAAGTGCAGGAATGTTTAAATTAAATTATAACTTCACATTAAATTATAACATTTTTATTTGAATTAATTTTAGATTTAATTTAAAAATTAGATTAATGTTTTCAAAACAATAAAATTATGAAGTGCCATTTCATAAACAATATTTTTTTAAATTAATTATTTCTGACCAACCATTCCCTAATTTTCAGGTTTGGCCGCTCGCGCAGTTAATCAATTTCTTTCTTGTGCCTTTGCACTATAGAGTTCTTTATGTACAGTGTGTAGCCCTTGGATGGAACACGTATTTGTGTTGGAAGATGCATAAAAAGGTTGAAATCACAAGCAGTGATGAAGTAACAGGGTCATCACTTCAATAAGTATGTGATTTTCAGTTTAATAAAACTAAACAGAAACAGTTTTACTTATATATTTTTTCTCTTAAATACCTGTGAAATACACATCATTTTAATTCCTCAAATCTTCACTCCGATAATACATTTATTTACTGTAATGACCATATTTCTGCAATCCATATTTTGCAAACCTATCTTGATTGCTACCAATTATCCTTATATGTAACATAGCACAAATACCTTAAACTAAATTGTGTGTATGACATTCTTTTGAGCAGTGAGTTAAGACTGATGAAATTCAATTATACTTTGGTGTATATTATAAAACTAATAATATTAAGACAAATATAACTTACTTGAATATCTGAATTAATGTGACAATAGCCCATTTTCCTTTTTTTCCCCAAAATTTCAGAGCTGTTAATTCCAAGAACACCTCAGCATATTCAATGACAACAATCCATGTCTTTATTGTATGGCTTCTTTCCCTTTGGAAATGAATATCATATGCCTGAGCAATTAAATCATCATTAAGGACTGTTAATAGATTTGAAGTGGTATACACCAATTCTGATAACAGGTTTGAATAGTAGACTCCTCTGCCTATAAGGAAAATGTTAGCATTTAGTTTACAAATTCATACAACAAGAACTACAGGAACAACTGGTATTCAATTGGACTCTGGAATTACAATACCAATTTTAAGTAAAATAAATACATTTCTTTGTACTAAACCTTGTTATATCTGATAGACAATAGGAAAAGAATAATAATTAATTTAGAATATAGAACTATGTACGTAAAAACAACATCAAACATATAGAACATACCTAATATTTATTGGTTTGGCTAATTAATGCTAATTCTATTAATGTTTATATTTCAAGAGATAATTTGAATGGGAAATTAATGTAATTACAGTGGGGACAATCAAAATGTATTATTTAGGACCAACCTAATTTCCAGGTTTCTGAAACATTAATTTCGCATTCAGAAAATGTGCAGTCGGTTACCTAATAATATTTCTGCACGAGATCATTACCACCAATAATTTTAACTAATGGAGAAAATTGACAATTGTTTATTTTGCTGTAAGAGTTTTATTGAATTAAAGACAATTCATATTACATTATTAATTGTATGGCTGTTATTTATTTTTCATTTAATCACAACAACACCGCAGACAATGTTAGAATACAATTTTGTGTTTGTATTGGAGTTTGAAAAATTAGATGGAACTGGTCAGCATTTTAGGTTCATCAAAACATGACTTTGCATTTTACTGACAGTTGGGCATTTAAACCGACATTTTTTTCAGGACGAATTTTCCAATGTACCCATAGGAAAACTGTTCTTAAAAAGGATATTAAAATCCTGGCCAACTTGGGAGACAAATGGGCGATAGTAATCGGTTTGCTGCCGGTTATGCAATGTTAATTTACCTGATAAAAAATACGAGATCCACTTGAGGCCTGTTTCGATTTCGGAAGTTCTCTGCGGATTTTCGAGAACCCACTGTGAATATTTTTTGGCGAAATCGCGAGCCAGTTCCATCGTTGCCGACTAGCAATATTGACAAGCTAAGTGAGAGAAGGTTACGATGGCCGGGAAGGTTTCGCGCCTTTTGCCTTGTTATCGCTAACAACTGTGTTTAATTTTTAAAATGTCCGGCGACCGTTCTGAAATAGCAAACGATTCGGAACAAGCTCTCGGCCCCAACGCCAGAGCGAGTTGTTTTAATTGCGTGTGCGCGGATTTTGTTTATCCCACTTCGTTGTATTTGGCAAAATAAAAAGTGTTATCAACCAAGGTCAGAATGTAAGCTCGCCCCGGTCGTTCATACGCTGATGGTCTCGAGACGGCGCATCGACATGCCATACTTCACAGACGTGAGTATATTTTCGGCCTCTCCATTTGCCCTAGTAATGGATATTTTAAAGTAAAGGCTCGTCGGTTTTAATCGTTGTCCCCCTGGAAAACAGTCCTGGATCCATTTAGGACTCCTTGATATAAGTATATCATAGACTGGGATTTTGTTTATATTGATATTTTTCTGCCTTAGATGTTTTTTGTTGATTGATAGTATTTGAGAAGACATGACGTGCCAGATCTGAATATACAGTATTTGATTTAATGTTCCTTTCATGAATTACTATTTCTGCTCCCTTGGTTGGAGATTGAAACAGTTATGTGTACTTTCACTTTCCGGGACCCAGTATTTTGCTTATCTGTTTGCCTATGACTGTTCTTGCCAGATAAGCTCCTAAAGTGATTACTTTTGTTAGGGGCATTGAAGGAGATGAGGAGATATTAAACTGAGGTAAATAGTATTTTGTAAATTTATCAGAACAGTTGTTTCTTCCTGTTAATTTTGCATTTATCAGTTTATCACCACACGCTTTAATGTTAAGTGGGATGAGTATTAATCGAATGATCAGTCTAAAAAATTGGGCCAACTGAAAGATCGCACCGCTTTGCTATGCTAATTGGTTTAATTCTTATTTCTCCTCAGCCTATTTCATGCTGTTTATTATATGCGCTTACAAATATCCTAATAGTGTTAATTTGCTAGAATCCTTTGCTATTAATTATTAATGCCCCTCAGTTATAAATTTAGTACAATGCATTTGATAGATATTGTTGCTTATATATAATTATATGTAAGTGATTCTCATGCACTGAATGCTGGTAAGTCTATGAAGTAAAACAATAATTCATTTTTATTTGATATAGAATATGCGTAAACAGTAATGTCTGTCAGAAGATGATAACATGTATGGTCATAAAAGTGAATTTCATTAAATTAATACCCGTTAAATACCTCATTCATTGCATAAGAAATGTATTTCACTGGTCTATATTTATTTTAAGACATTCATTACTAGATCCTATAAATATAGAATAATTTTCCATTTATATAAAATAGCAAGAAGATATATTGTCTTGGATTATGCCACAAGAAAAGAAAGAGAAAACCTTTTTTTGAATTAAAATGAAATTAAGAAAAGTGATTCATTTTTTATATTGTCTTGTCTTTATAGTTTATGGATTATTTTTTGAATTTTAACATATTTATTTTTGTATTCACAATTTTTACAATATACTTGACACCTTGTACTATATAATTTTTCATTAACCAAGTATACAATGTTCACTTTATAAGCACATGAACACAGACATGATCACTTTATTAGTTGTAAAACCCTTTTACTTTGCTTGTAGATTAAGACTGTTGGAATCAAACTGGTTCCATTCATCAATACATTCACGCTATATTTTGCGCTGTTCATTCCTTCTGAGAAGCCATCCTTTTTTGCTGCTTGCATCAAATGTCTACCAATATTAAGTCTGAACCTCTTCATTTATCTCCAGGGTTACAATTCCCATGAAGAGTAAGATTTAAGTAGATTACAATAAGCTAGTTTTTAAAAATAATAGTTTCATCTTAAACTATCCTAGTAAATATGTTCTCTATAGTTCAAAAAATTAGTTATATATTTGTTACGTGATTATGTATCATTTCTTTTATAAGTCCATAATCCTGGGCCATTATTGTTTGATCCATATGTTTGAAGAATAGGATTAACAGCTTATTGGATGTTGTCATTCTACTCAGGTGAGCACATTGAAGATAATTGATCAACCATTATCAGTTATATCCATTTCTAAACAAGTATTTATCTTATTTTATTAGTATTTATCTTTTAGTTGAACTGAAAATTCAACTCAATCGTTTTGACAAACATTTAGTCAATTCAGTTATAATTTACAAAATAAATACGTAAAATAAAAACAGTAAAATATGATATAAAACATTAAATTAATATTAAAATATTTATTGGTTATTTATTATGCAGAAATGCATTAAATATATGTACAGACTGTAATCCCACTAGAATGCATTATATAATATCTACTGATAGAATGTATTTATTAGTCCTGCTGTTTTGTGCGAATAGTTTTTTGTGTGCACACATCAGACTTTAGAAACAAATTTAAGAAACTAAACAATAATTTTTAGTAATAGAGGCAGTTACCCAGCTTTAATTATTTTAGGCAGCTTTAAGTTAGTTTTACCCAATTTACTTAATTGTGAGGTATATCAATTTATATAACAAAGTGGTGTTCAGTCCTTTAATTATGATTACATTGATATCTTTGAGCCAGATCAACAAATAGTAAATCAGCTCATGTAGTTGTTTAAGTTCTACTTGTTTAGAAATTAAAATTTGAGGTAGTTTAATTCATTTTTAATTTAATGTATATTCTTATAACTTTTAAATGGATATAACGTATACATACTTTATAAATTCCACTACTGTAACATCCATTAGTTAATTATGTTTTATTGTAGTTTATATACATCACAAGTACATAATTAATAATATAACTATAACTCTTGTAGCTGGAATACAATAATGGTCTAGGGTAGTACTTCTCAAACCTTTTGGTGCAACACACATAAATTGAACGATTCTATCATTTTGCAAATCATATCAGATCTTCTGTTACATTTACATATATTTTAAATTAACTTACAGTGTTGTATAATGAATAAATAATATTTTTATACTTACAAATATTTGCTATACCTGCATTTTATGTACATTTAGGTAACTGATTGACTTTAACCTAGTTTTGCAAATTAAATTTATTAATTTCAATATAAGGTACAAATATAATAAAAAAACCAGAAATTCAATTCCAGATATTCAATTTCTTTGAGATTTTTTCTTTACAAAGAAAAAGTTCTCTTTTGCGAGAGTGTTCTCATGCAAGTACATTCTGGACCCTAGTTTTTGTAACACAGTAAACTGTGACTATTTTCCATGAGTCCAAATGAGTTTAAATAAGCTATTAATAAGGTTGATTTTGGCCTACTAGTTTGAGAAGGACTAATTTAGGATAAAAAATGCTGGTGTGAACGTGTGTGATTTCCTTATGATAAAATTTAACATTGGTAACAGACTATGTCCTCTATAGTTATATACTTATATATATATATATATATATATATATATATATATATATATATATATATGCTTAATTAATTTTGATTACATAAACTTCAGCACATTCAGGACCATGAAAAATGTATGGGATTAAAATAATGAAGAGTTTATACTTTGAGGTTATTCTACGGCATGTGATTATATATTAACTTATAAAACTACACTTTTATAGCTTTATTTGAATAATTACTGTGGGCTGGCACCATTATAAAATTTAATGCATGAATATTTAATATTATTTGTGTTATTTAATAAGGTATTGCCTTTATTAAATGCCATTATATCGCACTCGACATGAGAATTTGTTATACTCTAATTATATTATAGATTTTTATATTTTTAATAGCACAAGCTACACTATTAATAACTGCATGTAATATCTCATCTTAACTATTAGAACTTATAATTAATTTATTATATGAATAATGTACATTTGTTCTTAGTAATTATTTTCTATTTGCAGCCAGATATTTAACAGAAAAATAAGCATTGGACTTCTTTTTTCATGTATGGGAGATGCTTTCCTAGTATGGCCCAACTACTTCATAAATGGAATGATAGCATTTGGAGCTGCTCATGTTATGTATATCTCTGCCTTTGGGTTCAAACCCTTAATAATTAAGGCGGGGATAATCTTGTACATACTGTCAGGAATTAGTGAGTACAAAAGCTTTCTTAAATTAGTATTCATCCAGTCAAATTAAATAATAGCATTGTATGTGTGTATTGTATTACTATTATATGCAATACTGTTAATTCAATTATATTATGGCATTCAATGCTTATGTTTGTTGGAATTATTTTATTCTAAAATCTTAAGTGTTTGTTCTAACAATATGTTTAGAACATGGAATTGACTGGTGTCAGTAATTTAGATAAATATCTAGCACTTTTATACATTTTATAGTTCCTATTTCTGTATTTATTAATGCTTCATAAAATCTATTGAGGGTTTTGACTTTAATTGATATCAGTTCCACTCATATTCAAGGATTGCGCATGAATACATGTCCGAGGTTTGATTCTTAATACAGCTGTTCATTGCAAATTTGAAACATCATGATGTTATTGTTGTGGTTAGAAATTAAAACTCCTACACAACATTCTCATTTTTTTTTATATATAATTTAATTATAATTTTAAGTTTTATAAAATGAAATTTAATTGTGTATTGTGTTATGTTTGTTTGTATGAGATCATTTTGTTCTATATTTCTTCCCATCAGGTATTAACAAAGCAGCTTTTGTGGTACATATATTAAAATTTGAACAATACTACAATTATATCATTTTATGCTTACAAATATTTTATACATTATATATTACATTTTTACATAATTCTTATTTTTTTAGTGGTGTATGTGTTGTTTCCGGGTCTAAATGAAGTCACCTTGAAATTTGGTGTCCCTATATATAGCTATATCCTGGCTACTATGGCATGGCGGACTATAGCTAGAATGTTTTATATTCCTGTAAGTTTTAAAAATATTGTTCATTATTTCATTGATTTTTAATAATTATTATATATGGCTCATTCCAAAGGTATACTTTCCATGGTTCATTTAGATTGATTACATAATTCAGTAGGGATTTTACCTAAAATATTATAACTTCCTCAATCTTATCAATTTTTTGTTTAGAATTAATTGAATCTCTTGGGGAGATGTTTTTAAGTTATTCAGGAACATGTTTTCTATTTCTTATTATTCATTATTTTTTTTGTTATTTACATTTATCTCCCACATATTTATCTCTGTTGAAATTTCATTCTTCTGCCCACAATTTTTACATATATTTGAAATCCTGCTCTTTCCCATTTCTGTTATGGTTTGTACAGGGGTAGTGGGATTCCAGTGGCTTAGGGGAAAACTGGATATATAAGTGGGGGAACCCCATTGTGCGTTAAATACTATATCACCTTTTTTTTATTGTATTTTGATGTGGGTGTCTACACTGTGTATTTGATACTTTTGCTAAACAACACTCTGGAAATCAATTAAATCTGGCATCAATTTTTTTTTATGTACTATTAAACGTTGAAACTTATTAATTGAAAAAGAAAACCATAGTACAAATATACCATGGTTTCTAGGTCTGTTGATTGAATGGGAGATACTATTCCCCAGTTGGCTATTGAAGACTGGAGAAATTATTAAGATTCGGTTAGGAGGTGACACAATCAATTTTTACAATTATCTTACGGCCTTGTTTTTTTTTATTGTGTTACCCTTTTTATCTATTAGTTGTCATTTTTAAGTGCAGCAGTCTTTATTTTATAGGATTCTATATAACAGTTCTACATTTGTTCCATGTGGCAGAAAGGTTTCAAGGGGCAGTTACATGTTTAATCTACTACACTAAAAAAAATTGTGTAGATCACCTTTGTAATTTTAATTAATTCCATGGTCAGGACCATATTGCGAATTGTTGCAGGTAATTTGTATGGGTATTTAGGAACAATACTTCACAACATAAAAGCAATACTTTAAACAATGTTTTGTATATTTTTATTGGGAAACATTATTTTTAGCAGCCTGCTGAAAAATATATGGTGACCATTCATCATATAGACTGGTAATGTTTTTAGCATCATGCTAATTAATGTACTTGTTTAGCTTTATGTTTGTTGGATATTTTACATACACAACAAGTAATGCAATAATAATAAATAATAATAATGCTAATTAGATATATTAATATGGTGTATATTTTTATTAGTAGCCAGTTTAAAAAACTGTTGTTATATTAATTAATCATTAAATTAATAAACAATTATTATTGAATTAATGTTTTATTGTTTGTAATTTTCCGTTGTTTGTGTGTTTAGGATGAAATAAGTTGGAATAGGCTGGTTACAGGAATTGGAGGAATATCATGGGTGATGTCAGATGCTTTTTTGGGGTACAACAACTTTTTTAGTCCGTTGCCATATTCACAGGTATACATCTAGTTTTTCTTCTCTCATATTTTTTGTCATTCAGCTGTTCATTTGCTAAAGATATTGTTTTTCAGTTGTGAAGACTACCTTGAAGAAACTTATTAATGTGTTATTTAACTACTTCTGATTTTTTAAAGTTAATAATTAGGCCATAAACATCAGTTCTTGTTATGTTTTATATATCATTTAATTTTAGCCCTTATAAATCCCAAGTGTAATGCACCATTGCTTGTTGTTGGAATAAATGTTGTTTATTAACTTGAAAATATTGGGACAATTACATTATATTAAATAATCTAGTTAAATGAAAAAGATTAACTGGAAAAAACCTGTTTCAGTTTCTTATTATGTTTACATATTATATGGGTCAACTTGGGGTTACCTTGAGTATACTGGATTCAGAGAAAGCAACTAAATTAGCAGATATGAGGATCCCACCTGTGATACAGTCAGGCAAAAAGATTAATTGAATTCTGCAGTTGAATATTTAATTTTCCTACCTGAATGACTAGATTTCATCCAGCTTGGTACTTGTCATTGTTTACATAATGACATACGGTTTGATGTCTTCCATTGGATTTATTTTCATCTTGAAATATAGTTTTATGATTAAATTGTGTTTACAAAGCATTAAATAGTGTTTCAACTGTGTGGAACTAGAAAATGTATTTGTTTATAAAAAATATTCCTTCAATAATTACGTTCAGGATAGGATTTTAAATCATGTATTCTCTTGAAATTGTTTTATATTGTTATATGCTATATCTTTAAAACTTTATTGAAATTGTTTTTTATAATTGATGGTTTTTTCCTTTGATAGTTTAATTATTTATGATTTGGAGGTACAGTTATTCTATTGCACAGTTTTTCTCTCTGTTTTCTTTTGTTCCTATATTTCATCATTATTTGTTTATGGAAATGAGTAGTATAGCCAGTGTTTAGTCTTTCATTTGACAGTAGTGTTAGAACATTGTTTGCTCAATAAAAACAGAAAACAAAATGACACATTTATGTATTTGAATTAAGCAAAATGATGCGTATATCAAAAGACATGATATTTTATGTTGTATGGATCTCTAATTGGTTCACAATTAAATATTATTTTAAGAAGTATAATAATGTCTTCCAAAATTGTATTTACTGCATTCATAATTCAAACTTAGAAAAGAAGTTTTGTATTCTTGTTGCAGTATTGTTCATTCATCCTCTTTGATTTAATTGGACATTTAACACTATACTTTGTTTGCATTAATAAAAATATCGTCTTATTCTATATAAAATAAATGAAATTCGTTTAATTTGAGTCTTCTTTAGCAAATTCTAAGACTGTTACTTCTTAACATATTTTATATGTTAAGTACATTGTACATTTCATTTATAATCAAAAGTGTTGAATATTTATCTGGTTTAAAAATTATATATATATATATATATGAGCTGTGTTGTAAAGATATATTATTCTATGTATTTATTATGTTATATATAATATTAAAAACTTGTTATTCCTATATACATGTTATTATGTATTAAATTATGTTTACTTTTGGGAAGATGTGGAATTTTGTACATATTGTTAACTTGCATTGATGCATATAGCTGCTGATTTTTTATTTAAAAATATAAATTACTAGTAATTACGAAAATACATTTAACCAACTTAAACTTCCATTCTTAAAAACTTTAACTCATTCTAGTCTCTATGAAGTCAATACATATTATTTCCTTTTCTTTGTTTAATTTCCATTCATCTTACTCCTAATTCTTCAGCAATTTTGTTCTGGAAAATAACAATTCACTATATCATTTTGCAATTAGTCAGAAACATAAAGAATATTAAATATTAATTTCTTTTTAATGCAAGTAATGATTTAACACAAAATTGAAATTTATTTTGTTAATAATTGGTTTCTTGTAATGTTGTTAAGTACTCACACATGTTGTTATTACTTCACTAGAATAATTTATAGAATTGTCTTTTGCTGCCTCATCCTGTGCAGCCTTTTCCAGGTCACCAGGGACGAATACAGGCTTGTTTGGGTCCTTCTAAAATTAAAATAACATTTGATGGGAATCATTCTTTTTTTTTAATTTCAAATACATTTGTTTTACTCGCATTAGGTAGGTTCTGTAGTGTTTTTAATAAATCATCCAAACGCTTACCATAATCAGATGTAAAGCACCCCCATACATTCACTGCAATATAGCACTGTCCAATATTTGCCACTCTTTTATTATTAGACATATTTCTTATATATGGTCCATAGTGACTACCTATGAAATTAGTTTATTAAAGTATTAATGAGAAAGAACTCAAAATAATTTATAAATGCATTTATTCATCTGTTGAAACCTTGTCATACTAGCTGCAATCCTTGTTATGAATTCAATAGCCAATGTAAGTCCATAACCGTTATCTCATGAATCCATTTCACTACTACCTAGTGGCATCAGACATTTAGCTTTTATCGCAGGATCTGTTGTTTCCTTCCCATCTGCCCCTTGGACCCATCCTCTTGGAATTGTATTTCCATTAACAAGATGTCCAATAATCTGAAAAATAACATCACAAACTCATTTTATGAAATAAATTTCTTTTTGAACACAGTTGCAATATACTGTGCAAACTACTGCCATTATTTCATGACATTTGGCAAAATAGTAAATAGTAATGAAATAAATGAATTTCATTTTATTATCTCATCATTTCATGAGTTTCATTCATCTGCAATAGTTGTTTACGGCAAAAATTATCTTCTATTAATTAGAAATATTATGCATTTCCCACATTGTTCAGTTTTAATAGTTTTTTGTAGACTGTTAAACCACTGGTATTTTAACAAAATTTGAGAATTTGATTAGTAATTTATTGGATTTAACTGTGCAACTAAATTTAATTGAGATATAGTTATAAGTAACTGTAGTTAAGTCATGCATTGTCATAAGTAAATAAGTGCATAACAATCTACATTCACTATACAAGAAAAGATACATAGGTCAATGAACTCATTAAAATAGTTGGAATATTACAGACAGACCTTTTCCATTGCCACGGAAGGCGTATCCATGTCTAATATGATACTGTCTTTTAAACCCGGTACAGCAAATTATATAGTATTTGATCCTAAAAGTGCCTAGAAAAAAGGTAACATGCATGTTACTGTTTTTTTATAATTTAAAAGTCTCAAATAAAAAGTCACTGTATTTTCCCTTAATTATTACATAGTGTACAAATGCTTATGTACACAACTTACATATTTACTTCTTGTTGGGGTCAATATTGGTGAGGAACTAGTACAACTAATACCCTGAAAAACATAGAAGTAAATAAAACTGTATGCTAAATAAATGATAAAATATGTATTTATAGTGTATAATATTACAATTAGTTATTTGTTTAGATGTTGCTAATTAATTGCATAGATAAATATATTGCAAAAAAGTAACTTACCATCATATTAAATTGTAATACTTTGCTGCTGTACCAGCTGGCTATCCCATAATTGTAATTATGGGGCTAATATCGTAATTTCCAATAAGGAAATAATTATTAATAGAGTAAATGAAAGTTAAGAAGCTATTAGATTATTTATAATATAATGCAGTCACTTAAATTTGAAAATATGGCAAAATAGTGGCTAGAGTATGATAGATGCCACATTTCATATTTTTAAAAATACTATTTGGAAATATCAGAAATGTATAAGTAAAGTTAGAGCTGTAAATATGTAGGTTAATATGTTTATAGTAAACATTTAATTTAAAACAGTTATCATATATCTCATAAAATATAATAATATTAAACAAATGTTTTGGTGTTTAATGTATTACCAGAAAATTAAATAAATAAGGAACAGTAAATATAGAGATATTTTAGTAAACATTATTTAGTTCACAATGAAAAAAGAAACCATTTAAAACATAAAACACTACCACTATTTTATATAACATTTTATCAATTTCCCAAAAATAATTGTGTGAAAAATAATTTTTCATAATACATGTTACTTATGAATGTAACATACCGGTAGCTGTGACCCAACCTACACCTGACACAGAACGTAGCTAAAGCTACGTTTATGCAATAATTTCCAACTATAAGTCCCAGACAGTTGTGACCGGAAACCCACGCATTTGACTGCTAAGTCCATAAGCTTTAAAGCATTTCTTATCTGCTTCAATTAGTACTTTGGCGGCCTCTCTGGTGCTTTCACAGCACTGAGGCATTCTATGATAAATTTTGTAGTTTCATTATTACTTTTTTGGTAGTCATCTTGCTTTTACTTGGCTACTACATAAAATTAAAAATGATTAAATTATTTGAATTTTATATTAAAATTAAAAATAATTGGACCTTTGTTTGGTAATTCAATTAGGAAATTAATACTCTATTTTTTTACTAACTACATCCACCTATATTTTAAAATAATACATGTTTAACAAAAGGAGACCACATATTTTTAATATTACACTAGTGATGGTTAATTTTGCTGATGGTTAAAGAGTTTACATGCAAAACCCATAGAACTTTCACCAAAAAATCTTCCTAAAAATCAAATCTCAAATGGGAAATAACTAACAGTCATTGAAAATTTATAATTTTATTCAAGAATGAATTAAGAAAAACAAAATAAACTAGGAATTTCATCAGTAAATGATGCCTAATAGCTTAGTTAAACAAATTGTATAGTAATTCTAACCATTAATGGCTATATAAATACATAAAGCATATTTTTGTTGTGTAAAACAATCATAATTCAAATAGATACTGCTTTTTTAAAATTTTACAAACTAATGCAGTCAACATTTTCTAAAATGCAATTATTTTATTTATGACTGATTTAACCAGGCCAATTGACAAAACTGCATTCACCTGTTTTTAACCATTTTTTTAAATGCCACCATCTATTTCTAATAGTACATTCACCGCGAATTTCATGATAAAATCATTTATAAAACTCATGACCTAATATTTCAATTGATTCAAGGTCAAACTGATAATCTAATGAAAATCAATTTGAATTACCAAATTGAATACTGCAATCCAAAAGAAACAGTTGCATTACTTTTTAGTGACAGTAACCTAGGGTGTCCAATTTCTGGAAAAACAGAGCCATATATTAAAATCTAAGAAAACAAAATTCTATCATTCTTACAATTTGGGCATTTATAATAAAAAGGAATGAAATAAATTTAAATTCGTAAAATAATTGCATCAGATGTGTTAAAATCACACAGAGTTCAATTATAAGACAGGATTAAGTTTTACACACTTTTATACTAACTACCTCTACAAGGTCCAGTTTATCTCAAGATTTGAGAGATTGATTCAAAAACTTTCCTTTATATATAATTTACTACATAATATTTAAAATTGATTTGCATTTAAAACAAAAGGACAACCAATTTATTTGATATAAATGAATTATACTAGATTTAATCTTGCTGATGGTAAGTTACTAGCCAGAGAAAAAGATATAATCATGCCAAGAATCATTTAAGCCATTATTTTTTTAATTAATTCACGCCAATTGATGTTACATTACCCATGGCACTCAAAGAGTGCCAATCCTTTTTTATAATCGGTTGAAGTCATGTTTTAGTGTAACCATTAAGGCCCTTTAATGGTTCGGCTACTGTATGTCATGCAATATCGAGATCTCCTAGTGAATTGTTAGCCAGAATGATTTAAAAACTTACAATGGGCGATTGTAATGTCGAATAGAGACGATTTTTCTTACCAAAAATTCCACCTCACTACCCAAAAAAGCAAAAAGAAATATATGAGCAATTTCGCTATTAAGCACAAATATGTAAGAATGACAAATTAGTGGACCTAGTTAAAACAATTCATTTTTTAAATAAGGCGCGTAATCTAATTCTAATTCTAAAAATAGAATGTAAATGTCATTAGATTTTCTTTTTAGATGAAATAATTAAAAAATTAATGGAATGAAAAAGCCCGCAAATGTTAATCAGTGTAGCTCTTTATTTAAAAAACGAATTATATATATTTGAAATCATTTATCGTTGTAAACTTTCGTATATGTAAACAACCTATGTATTTGATGGTCCTTTCAGAATATGTAGTACGTGCAAGTAATTAGCCTGGCGTTGGCTATAAAACACAGCACTTAAAATTAATACGAAACACTGGTAATAATACTAACAATTAAACAACTGTATAAGTAATTTAATAATAATCGACATATCTTTACTTAATTAAAAGTTTATATCGATGTAAAATATTTTATGTTTTTACGAGCCATACCAGTTTCAGTATATTATTGTAGTGATAGGAAATATAACTAATCTAATCTCATTTCTGTCATGTTTATTAAACAGAATCGGTGTTGTTTTGTCAGCAAACTTGTAAGAGTCAAGGCTTTCCTGAACAGCCGTTCTTTGTCAATGACAACTTTCATTTAGTGTAACCTTCTTTGTTTATGTACTCTGAACTCAGCAACAAATGGCGAACGAAAAAGGCGTTATAAGCTTAAGGTTCAATCAAGATCAAGGTAAATGGATTATTTTTATTTTTTTACTTAAAAAAATAAAACATGTAAGCCTACACTAAAATAGTAAGCGAGGAAGTACTTAACAGTAACGATTTTTTTAGGTTGCTTTACATGTTGTATGGACAATTCGCTTCGGATATACAATGTAGATCCTCTCGTGGAAAAAGCTCATTTTGGTAAGTATTTTCAATAACTAAAACGAGTAATATGTAACTTGTCAGGCTAATACTTTGAATTGAAAAAGAAAGCACACGCTTTAACTGTCTATTTGATGTTATTGATATTTAAACCAAAATTGTTTCAATTCATTGTTCTCTTTGTTCTCTTGTTAAACAGCCTACATTCGTGTAAAGTACAATATTAATTTTGTTATAACTCCTTGTTTTTACAGCAAAAGCTAATGTGACACAAGAGTGATTCACATTGTTTTCAGTTTTGAAGGACTTTCTGTATTTTTCGATTTCCATTATTAAATAATGATTAAATATAAAATTGACATTTCTTCAAAGTGCATTCTTGTTATATGCAATTTATTTAAAGAAATATGTTTATATAGATGTAATGTCCATTAGAACAAAGGGTGTAAGGTAGATCTGGCATATTGTATACAAAATTGTATTGCAATGAGTTTTTTTTGCATTTTTCTTGTGTGTATGAGCATGTGAGGTGTACAGTGTTTCCTTTTGTAATTAATATACTGAAAAGATGAATTTTATGTAATCTTAACTTTTTAAAAGAGATTTAAGGCCATATAACATTTCAAAAGGATTTTTCTTGGTGCTACTGTGTTAAATATCTGAAAAACATATTTTGCTGAATATAATAAATGTCCTTAATATCTTGTTAAATTGAACATGTGATTTTAATAAGACAAAGGAATATTTTGTTGGACATTATTGAGCTTAAGGCGTTTGAAATAAATAATTAGTATTCCTGGGTATAATATTTCTTTATTATATAAAGAATTATATAAAAACTAAATTAAGGAAATTAGCAGTATTCTGACCATGAATGTGATATGTAATATATAGTAAGATAAGAATTCCTTTTCCCCTGTGGAAAGTATAGAAGTTGGCAATACTATATTTCATTAAATTAATTTCTGTTTTAATCATTTGGGCGCTTAATATTATTTTTCTCATATTTTTCCAAGTGCTCATATTTCTTAAGTTTATTCTTAAAATAAAGTACATTTTTTTAAACTGTTGATAGCCTTTCTAATGTTTGGCTAACTATTGTTGACTAACATTGTTTATTTATATGTTATGTTTCTTTTGCTAAGTACTGGAATGTTAACACATTATGGTCCATTCATGTTTTATTATATGTTTCCACTACCAACACTGGAGTGCCAAACTCCATTGTGGGTCATATTTTGAACATAACATTCTTGTTGATAACTGGTATGTAATATGCAAGCATTGACACTTTCATTAAAAAGGATTTAATAGTGCTGAAGTTGTGTGGGTTTAATTATGTGTGCACCCTTTCACAAAAAATGCAAAAAGTAGCTAGCCCCAAGGGCTAGTGAAATTTAAAAGACATTGGACCAAGAAGTGTTAACATATTTTCTAAAATTTCTGAGTCATTGTTATAATGTTTATTTTGTGAACAACTTTTATTTATTTGGATGTGTAACATTATAAAATTGAAATTTTTTTGCTTTTAGATGTTGACATAATGGGAAGCGTTGCCATATGTGAAATGCTGCATCGTACTAATATATTTGCTATTGTTGCTGGTGGATCTCAACCTAAATATGCGGATAATGCTGTTTTAATCTATGATGATGTCAAAAAACAGTTTGTTCTTGAATTAAGTTTTACTTCTGCAGTAAAATCAGTTCGGCTAAGGAGAGATAAGTATGGCTATTAGCTTTTATAAATTTGTTAGTGATGCAAAAGATATATCCTTACAAAATAAGTAATTCCACCATATATATATTTGTATGTTTAGAATCATAGTAGCTACCCAGAACCAAGTCAATGTGTTCTCATTCCCAGAAAGTACAGAAAGGCTTTTCACTTTGGAAACTCGGAATAACCCCATGGGGTTGTGCGAAGTGAGCCCTATAATTACTGCAGAAAAACATTTACTGATATTTCCTGGACACAAAATGGGAAGTGTTCAGTTAGTAGTGAGTATCTTTTAAAAAAAGTATTAAGAATTTTATTAATAAACACATTCTTATTAATTTGAAAAGAAGACTTGCTGATTTAAATAGGATTTGGCAAATACAGAAGCTGGAATGTCGAGTGCTCCGATCACATTGAATGCCCACCAAAGTGAGATTGCCTGCTTGGCTGTTAACCAATTAGGTACACTTGTTGCAACCGCATCAGTAAAAGGAACATTAATAAGGGTATGGGATACGGTTAAACGTAATTTGCTAGTCGAATTAAGGAGAGGCACAGATCCTGCAACTCTTTACTGGTAAAAGAAAATTGTGTGTGTATGTATATTCATATAATTTTCTTGCATGAATGTGATTTAATATATGCAAGATTAAATGCAAGTAAATTTCAGTTGCTTCAAATCATGAAATATTTGTTTATTTAACAGGTAAAAATTATATTACTTATTATTACACTATTGTATTATTTTAGTAATCGTTTAACTATTTATTATTATTATGTTGTTGTTTTTCTGTTTGTAATAACAATATAATTTGGTATACAATTACTAACAAAATGTAATGGCATTATTTGATTCTTAAGTCTATAATTTTGTCCGAGATTTTATTATATGAAGTTAAGTTGGAAAGGCATAAGAATATTTGGTTAATATATATGAATTGATTTCAGCATTAATTTTAGTCGTGACTCAGAATTTTTGTGTTGCTCAAGTGACAAAGGGACCATCCATATATTTGCTTTGAAGGATACCCATTTAAATAGAAGGTCAACGTGAGTATTACTTGTTTCAAAATCTTAAGAAGTGGAATTTAATAATGATTAGTAGGTTTTATTAGTATATGGAATAAAATTTACTAATACTAATTGTACTAATAACTGGACATACATGATGCTTATTAATAGTCACAGACAGAATATAAAGGTTATCAACAATTGTACAAGTAAATAATTACTTAAACATGTAAATAAATTAAGAATATTTTCTGTCCTTAGTATAAAACACTTATTCACAGGTTTTCAAGAATGGGTTTTCTTGGGAATTATGTTGAATCTCAGTGGGCATTAGCAACATTCACAGTACCTCCAGAATGTGCTTGTATCTGTGCTTTTGGCTCTAGAAATTCTGTGATTGGTAATTTTTTTAATGGTCAAGCAAGACTTCTTTCATGTAAAATAGAATATAGACATATATACAGTAATATTTCTGTTTCCTAGCAATATGTGTAGATGGGACTTTTCATAAATATGTGTTCAACGCTGATGGTAACTGTAATAGGGAATCATATGATGTGTACCTTGATGTTATTGATGATGATCAATTCTAAATCAATTGCTTAATGCAATTATTAAGGTAATATATTTATTAGTAATTATTATATGATCTTAGTTATAATTAGTTTTATTTAGTTGTAGATAAATTTGTATGAATTGAGAACTTAATAATTCAAACAAATTTAAGTTTTTATTGTGTTATAATTATAATATTTTATATTTTTATGTCTATGAATTTAGGTATGTCATTGATGCCAAGCCATAAACGAATCAAGCTGTTTGGATAATAGACTCTGTATTTTCATCATAACCAAGACACTGCGCTTACTTTTCTTTTGTGGGAATTTTCATAGTACTACAGTATTGTTTAATAAACAGAATATTCCTGATAATACCAAAATCATCATTAATAGAAGTAATTTTCCAAATAAGTACTTAAAACTAGAATTGTTCACCAATAATTCAATTTGTACAAACTGATAAATACGCTAATAATATTGTGACTCAGAGGGAGAAACATTTTATTTCTTTCTGCCCCTTTGCTAGTGAATAACACCAGTAGTAAAACTGGATTATTATGTTTTGATCTAGCTATATCTATGTTTTTTTATTAAATATTTGTATTTGTTATTTTTTTTTAATAGGTGGTGTAACACTATTTGTACTGTTATGAGGAGTTAAAATTAAAAATAGATTTTCCTTTTTTTTTGTTAGTTATTGATTATCATTTTATATGTTTATCTTATTTGAGTGTGTTTTTGCAAAATAATATTATCATGACTCCTAAGGATTTAACCGGTTTTATGGTTACTTCAATATGAATCTCAATATGACATAATGTCATTATTTTAGTCTTTTGTGGTAAGTGAAGACTGTGGTATGCCTTATATCGAGTTACACATTAATAATTATTATAAAGGTAATTATTTCTGACAAAATTGTACACCATTATAATTTTTGAAATATATTAATTTGCATTGCTTACATTTTCCATATGTATGTATATATTTGAACCTCAATTTTTATTTATTCTAAAATTTAAAAATAATAACCAAATGATATTTAAATATCTACTCTTGTAAACATTTGGATTGTATGTATAATATTTAAATGACATGTGATGTAACAGAAAAAATATTTATAAAATATAAAAAGTTTTGAAGTGAAATTTGTTTTTAATATATTGAACAGAGGGACTATAAAACTGCTTTGTCCAAAAATTATGTTTTTTAACTGATGAAATCTTTTTGAATAGAAATTTTTCTTAAACACAATAAAAGAAAAGATCTGTTACATTTTTCTTCTTTTTCTAATACTTGTATCATTCATATACCCTATAGAGTAAACATTGTACTAATAACATTCAATTGATATGAATCCCTTCCCTTTGTTTACTTTGAATGAGACTTCAATAACTTAAAATATCAGTTGTGTGTAATATTTCTATTTGTTTGTATGGCATTGTACTGTTGAATTTTTGCAATCAATTTGATAAATGAATAAGTAAAGAAGTTTGAAAATATAAACAGCATTTTTAATAGTAATAGACAGTGAAATGAGTAATAAGTAGGATCAAGGTTTTTTTTATTCATTCACTGCAGGGCATTACTATAACTTGTCATAAAGGCTCAAAAAACTGGAAATTTATATTTTAAAAATATTTTATTTCTTGTGTATATATAATGATAAACTTTACAAGATAAACTGAAGAACCTGATTGTGCCTTTTTGTCTTGATTGCAAAATCCAATTTTTCAATATTAATGAGCCTGCTATACCTAAATATACAACAATTAATTTTACCAATGAAAATACCCTGGCCACCTCCTGTGCTTTTAACTCAAACAAAATATATTTCTATCAACTGTTTCCATCCCTTATATTACCACCTTACCTACTAGAACCCACTCCTATCTCTTATCCCAATCTTCTAACCATCCCACACACCTATCCCTTCTAATTATAACAAATTGTCCCCTATTCTAAACACTAGATTGTGTGCATGTGCCTGTACATGTAACATTATGAATATGTTATTTTGATTAAAAGAGGCCTTTTAAGACTAAACGTTACAGTAGACACTAACAATCATTTTCTAAATTTCTGAATTTAATTTTTGTATAATGACTATCAAGATAGAATATAGACGCAAATAGATTGGTATTTCACATTAAATTCATAACGACCATTTGGCCAAAAAATAATAATATATATTCGTTATAACATTTTACTTAAGCAATAAAACTATAAAAAATATCAATGTCAATTTTTATAAAATAATTGTACGCATATTTTAAGGATTTTTCTATTATTTCGTAATGAAATAAATACGAATATATTTAAATATTAATATTAACACAAACTGTTTAGATTATGTTATCAAGAGTTATTACAATGGCGCTCACCTAACGTAAAGTGTTACTTTAACCTTCGAGACTGTTATATCGGATAGAATATAATCCTTACGTAGTATATTTTTCAGCGAATATTTTCGCATTGTTCAAATACACTTGTACAATGTTTAGCGGTTGTTCTGTGTTAATAAAGGACTTACTTTTTTCAAAGCTGTAGCGGGTTGTTCGTGCTGAACTGTAGATGTGTTTGCATTAATTGTATTGGTTGCTGCCTTTGTCAGAGATGAGGTGTAACGAACGTCAATTAATAAACATTAGTTTAGAAGAACCCGATCTTGAAGGTAGACTGGATTATAGGAAAGTGTCCACACTGACTATAAATCACAGTGGAAAAGGTATTTCTATTAATTATTATACAATGGTCGCTTAAAAATATATTGCCATATTTTGATTTTGTTTTATGTATTTAATTATAATTGGAATCTCTGTCTTATATCTTCAATTTTGAATGGAAAAATTTTATTATTTAATTTTTCTTTCTAACTGTATTTCTATTACATGTTTTACATCTAAAATTATTGAGAAAATAATTTTCTTTTGAATCTAAAATTATCATTGGCTGAATTGCCGATTGCAGATTTGCTGCTGTTGAATTGGGCTAATCATTGGCATTGACAATTGTATGCGTGTGCCAATACTGAATGGCTGCCTGTTGATTAAATTGATACAAATGTGTATCATTATTAGTCTCACTGTTGTACTCAACATTCAGTTAAATTTTTAACTCCTTGATCTCGTAGAAAATTATTCTGTTATAAATAACAGAAAAAACACCCTCTTGTTCTCTTACAAGGAGGTACAAGAGATTTTGCAATAGTTTCTAAAGTGAAATAGCATGAAATCGTTTGTTACGCTTAGTGCTGGTGTTGCATAAATGTTAACCCCCTCTATGATTTAGCAGTATTATTTTTAGCAGGTATTATTTTATAAACCAGTTTGTAAATTAGTCTCTGGAGAAAATTCTGTTAGGTATAATATAACCAGTATGGATTTTTAAGTTTAGTCTTTTATCTTAAAGTTGTAGCAGTAATTTAAGAGTTTTTGAAGCTATCAAGTTCAGCATTCTAGGTTCCTAAATTCAGTAGCAAACAGCATTTCAGTGCAAATCTCTCAGATAAAAGTAACAAATATATTAATTGTATCTTGTTAGAGAAAGTTTAAATTATAAACAGTTAATTGTGTAAAGTCCTGATATGATTGAATGATTAATTAAATTGTACAAATGAGTACTCAATAAATTAAAATCTAGGATATTTTCCTGTGGATAGGTTTTAAAATGTGCTGCCATTCGCCTAAGAATTAACACATATAATTCTAAACTGTTGTATTCATCTACAGTGGTAGAAACCACTGAGAAAGTATTTAATAAACAATAATAATAAGTATTAATTAAATTTATTTTAATTATACTCATTATTGATCACTTTTAGTTATAAAATTGACTAGATTGATAAAACTAAAATTATTGCTGATATTGGTTGCAATCATTTTACATTATTAACTGAAAATTATGATTGACTTGTTTCAATTTATTTGAATCCCAAATAAAATTCTGATGTTTTTTGTTGCAGGATTCAAAAATATGTGGTTTAAGCTGAAATCGAATCTTCTTTTTTATTTCAAGATGAATGACTTAGGGCAACTTGGAACAAAGGAGGTATTTTTTACCATTTATTCATTCTATAGTATCATTCTTATATTATAGTATTTGAATTAACACATTTTTTCTTAAATTTGCCATGTTTGTTTTGTGTACAATTTTATACCATTTTCTCATGTCTCAGTTATGAAAGACCATTTTAATATTACATTAGATCTCTTATAGTATCTCTTATGTTATTTTGGAAACCTTGTTTCAGCCTTATGGTGTTTTTGTATTAGAAAATACCAAAATTCAGTGCGAAATGTCAGCTGGGAGCCCATTCGCATTTTCTATTACCTTCTTAGATGATCCAGATAGAAAACATTTATTCAGCACCAGGTCAGATGAAAATGTGAAGCAATGGGTCACAGCGCTTAAACAAGCTACGTAGGTGTTTGTTTTTTGTCTTAGCCTAAAACACGAATTTTTAATCATAACATTTTTTTAATCATTTTGAAAAATGAGTATCATTTTAGTAACATTAAAACTTTCATCAGTTTTTCAATTTACTAATTGTTACAGATGTTGATTGCCAATGAAGCATCCTGTAGTAAAGCATTCACTTCTACTGTCCTGGCAAGCAGGTTTTAATTTTATAGACAGTGCTGATAGGATGCTTCATTAGCAAACGATGTATGTAAGTAGTAAATTGCTGAAACAAGTCTAGCTTAAGACCAAATAGGTGAGTAGAAACAGAAAATTTAGGAGTGACAATAACCGAAGCCTTCACAGATACCTAAACATATACATTAAATTAATAAAACTTTCATTAACCAATTAAAGTAATAAAATAAATTACTTCCAAACTTTAATTACATTGTGTGCTATTTCAAAGTCCAATCTTTTTCAATACAAATATTTTATGATAAAAATGTGCATTGAAAATTAGTAAACTTAGGTGGAACATATTGGTTTTTTCTGGTTATCCTGTATCCAAATATAGGATTTACTATTTTGTAATGTTATATATGAATAATTTTTTATTCAACAGTTTAATGTTATCATATTCATAATGATGCATCAAAAATATTCAGATTACTAGACATCACTTTTTGTTTTAGGTATGAACGTATGCGATCAAGATTAATGTTTTTGCAGTTAAGGATTAAGGAGAAAACTGGGAAAGTAAGTTTATTCGATTTATATATTAAATAGTTGTATTAATCTGCATTCTCTTAATGCATATTATTAGGTAAATAATTACTTGTTTGGAACCACAGAATTAATAACGATGATGGTTGTAGGTATTCATTCAGTGCTATTATTTCAGTTAAAACATACGTAGATGAATGGCAGTATATCATTGTGGCAGTTGTGGGACCCTGCTCTGTATTTATGTAGAAATATAGACATGAATATTAAGTAAATTCAGTATAGATAAATTTTGTATAAGAAACAATGACAAAATTACATCTCTAATATATATTTTTCCCTAGGTTCATATTTTTACGCATTACTATAAATAATTGTGGTAATAATAATAGTTTCTCTTAATTTTCTTGATTTGTTGAATGTTAAATTTAATAAATGGAGAGCTGAGATATAATCATCACTCTTATCTGATAATAGAATGATATAGTGCATTAAAAAGTAAAAATGTAGACAGATAAAAGTAAACTTAAATATATATTGAAATAAAATAATATTTATGTACCAACATCACAGATAACACCTAAATATAATTTCACTGGATTAGTTTAATATATAGGAAGAGTTGTGGGTTGAAGATATTTTTAATAAATTCATATCAATCAATATATGTCTTGATTAGAATATTGAGATTCAACTTCCCCCTTTTTTGTTTGATTGTTTTGAATTGATTTCTTTCTGTAATCATTAAATTCATCAACAGCTCTCATAATCATAAATTGTAGGATTTAATTTTTATAATTCTTTTTCAGATCCATGAAATTAACATTGAATTTATTAAATAAATTTGTATAATAAATAAATTTGAATATTTGTTATGTGGAAATAATAAGTACCTAAGTTATTGTCGAAGACCCCACTTTATGATATTTAACTAGAGTTGTAAATGTTTTAACATTTAAGTTTTATAAATGCTTAATATTTTTTTGTGTTAATTTTTTAAAACCCTTATCATTAACAACCAAACAGAAAACATCATTTTATGATTGTTTTGTGTTTAATTTTTCATTTTTAGTTATACTGTATTATAACGAATTGTTGAAATAAATTTGGATAGTTATTTTACTTCATTATCAAGTTAATTATTGTATGTATTTATTATACATACTCTGTCTTTATTTTGAATATTATTATTGGCTTACAAATAACCTTTCAGTAGTAATGTACAATGGAATTATATTTATTTATAATTAAAGAGATTATTATTTGTATTATAATTCGACTTCATAATGTGAATCACTTAAAAAATAATTTTTTATATTTAGTATGGTATTCTAATAATGAAATGTGGATGTTATAGGATCCATTACTGATGTACCCTCACAACAAGTGGAGAATTAGAGATTTTCAAGCATACAGAGACTCGCTTGGTGCAAAGCCATCATCATCTAAAGATCCTAATCATGTTACACAGCTACCAGTTGTGGTTGATAATTTGATCGAACTATAGAGAAAATTAGTTTGTAATACAATTTCAGCTTTATGTAGTTATACTTGTGTGTTAATTTGGAATGGCATGCATAGTAGATTAAGGCATTAAAATTGCAATGGTTTTATCCCTACGGGCATCATAAGTATGCCGCACTAATTAATTCACCTGATAATCTGCTGTGTGCAGATGTACAGATGTGATGGATTTATTGACTGAAGTAACTACTTGGGGATCAACAAAAATACAAGACTTATGAATATTATTATTGAGGAACATTGTATTTTCTAAATGCAATCAATATCAATACTAAAAAAAATGGTATAGCTGGTTTTATATTATAAAAAATATTTTTATTTTGCCTTATATGGAGTCTGTTGAGAATTCTCTAAAATCATGTATCATCATCATCATCTCATTTGTAAAAACCACGCATTTTGATTGAATTATTTTTCTGAAATCATCAGAACCCCTTCAATTACGGGTAGACATTTGTAACTAATAATTTAATATCATTTACATTCCAAATTGTTTTAGTAATGTTTTGATCTAATTTTATAAATAAATGTATGTATGTGTATGAATATATATATATATATATATATATATATATATATATATATATATATATATATTCATGAGATGTATGTATGTAGGTTTAGTTATTGTAGATTATTATACAATGTTTTTTTAAATATTTATAACTTTCCTTTGTGTTGTACAATTCATTTGTTAGGAGCATTTTTAGTTGAGTAAAAATTAGAACATGAATTAGGAGCCTCTGTGGGTGGGGACGTTGGGGCATGAGTCTGTAGGGTCTGAGGTCGGTTGTTTGAATCCACCGGAGTGAATGATGGCTAGACTGACATTTGACCTGTAAGCTAGTCCATAAATAGGGTCAGTGTTTGTAAATCGCCTCTGGGATCATGGAACCCCACGCATAGATGGATCAGGTACAATTGTGCAGTAAAGAAATGCAGTTTAAAAAAGAAGAACGTGAATTAAGGAGACATTGTTGCAGGAAATTGATTTATTCAAAAGAATAGGTTTGCTGTAAATTACAGTATTTTAGCTTTTTGTAACTATAATTGAACTATTTTGTAAAATTGATTGTGTTGTTATTAAATATGTTTCAGTTATTGTATGAAGTTATTATGTGGTATGTTTAATTGTACTTAAATTATTATCATTCTAGTCTGAATATAATATATGTGCTGTTGTAAGTTTATTGCGTATAAATAATTCAAAATTGTTATACAACCAAAAAAATCAGGGCATTGCTTATGTACAATTTAATGTCAGCTGAATTGATGCTTTCAAGCGAACAAAGTAGTATTCATTAATGAGTTAAAAATTATTTGGTTCAAAGTTTTCTGGGTGAAAGCTGAATACCACAAGTTTCCTTATGGATATTAATTTAAAAAGGACATTATTTTGTATACTGTGTTAGAACTTATTCTGTGTATCTAATTTCTTATAGTATTTTGTCATGAAATATATTTTTGAATTCTAATATTTTTTTAATTTATGCAGCCCCTCGAGCTCAGAAATATTTATATTAAAAGATTGTCTAACTTTTAATTCAGAACATAGGGTGTCTTTAAAATAAGACTAGATTATTAGAAGTGAAAAAAAGGTTTAATTTGATCTCTGGAAATTCATTTCCAAAGTACTTATTACTTAGGACAAACGATTCGATATATATATTACATCGATCTTCACTTAATTTTTCTTCTTCAGTTTATTAGCTCATTATATTATTATTATTTGTAACTCCTTTTTCAACAATAATTTTTATACAGTGGTTTATGGAACTGGTTCCCAACCTTTTTAATGTCCTGCACCACTATTGTCAAACACGGTGACTCGAGTTTGTAAAATAGTCCTATGACAGTCGTGTTGGGAGTACGTTGAGTGGGGGTGGTTCTAGCAGACATCTGCTATATGTCAGAGTTTTTGGAGGCAATATTTTCTGTGATCTAAATTCAATTTACATATGCCGTATATACTCACACGTCCCCACCTACCCCATTCTCCCAATGCGCTTTTGAGATACTTCAAATTAATGGAGTATATGAATTATAATTCCACCATCTTTGCGAACTTCCGCTTGCTCAAGTATACGCTTAGAATTAGATTTATAAGTATTTTTAAAAAGTGCTGATGGGACAAAACCTCAATAGTGCTTTCATTTAATACTTGTTTGGCGGTTAACTAGGGTTTGGAATGGCATTAATCTTGCGATCTTCTACCTCTAATCTAGGAGTAATAAGACACTGAATGGGCAGAGAGGATGTCCCACAGGTAACCGACATGCTGGCTCATTCTTGCTACTCCCGATGGCGAAAAGCTGAAACCGGTTTAATGCAACCTGGCCCAACGCCCACTTTGGACACCGACCTGTTCATTTAGAGTAGCGGAAATGACACTCTTGTGGAAAACTTAAGTACAGCAGCGTATAACCAGATGTACCACCAGAGGTGTGTGGTAGATTCTTACCAGATGTAATTTCATACGCTCTGTTGGCTGCTGTACGCTTATCGCACAATTAGTGTCGCATGGCAGACCTAGACAGAGGCGACAAACGTTACCGCTTGATAATGAAAAAAACAAGGAAGACAAAAACGTACGACCAAGCTCGTTAACGGTTTCAGCGACCTATTTCTCACTCATATATGATGGCGCGCCATGGGGATTTCTTAAACTTCCAATTACTGGACTCGCTCGCTTTTTAAACTTTTATTATGCATTTACGAAAATATTCTGTATCCTTCAGAGCATCTTCAGCAAAATGATCCCGATGTCGACCGGAAGATAGGTTATGCGGATGACCTGGCACTCTGGTAGTATTGAGAGTAAAATATTCGCGCATGCCACCCAAGTGTAACAAAGAGATGTCAATAAAAGAGAGAAGAAAAATTATATTAAATTAAGTACACATTACCTGTCAGCACTTACATCGTTACTGTCTGAGAGTAAGTATCATTCGATTAGTAGACGCTGATTATAATTTCCAGTTGATCCAATACAAGGAACCACTTGCAGGACTCGATTACTTTTTCCTCGCAGAGGGAAAACCTAAATCCACTTGTCCGGAGATGGCTGGGAAGAAACCCGCCTTGCGAATCGTCAGAGCACTGAAAAGTTTTCAGGAGCGTCTCGGGCTTATGAACGTTCTGATGCCTACCGCTTCACAAGCCCTCCTCTGGCTTCATCGTAGGCTGTCACAGGGGCTGTCATTTCTATCTCTAGGGACGTGGAGCCGGTCGCTTGTTCTTTCGTAGGGTACTTTCAGGGATATTAAATAAACCCACAAAGGTCGATTGACCCAGAGATTGTAAATCTGAGGGATGAAATGCCCCCTGAGCTGAGAGTTTTCCGGCCAAAACTGTATTTCGATCAAAAAATATATGACAATTTAAACATCGGAGTCCAAACATTTATTGGAGGAGTCGGCAAATATTTAAGGGGCGCGTGGAGACTCTTCTCAGTCTGCTCATTTAAACATGAATCCCGCATGGCCTTCTTGCCGGTCCGGGAGGCTATTAATTATAAAGCGAATTAATCGGGGCACTGAAAAGGAGACCCCTTTGTGAAAAGAAAGTCAAGTTGGGGATTGAAGGCGTGGGCCGCGTCACGAGCCGACAACCCGATTCATTAATTTTATCGCTCAGTTCATCTGTAATTAACTCAGCCCTGGCGTCTCCCAGCCGGAGATAAACGGTCTTGGGATCCCCGCAGGCTCCGCTTCGTTATTACCCGCGTTATCGTGAAACAATTTTTTCCCCCGTTCTGCCACCTAAGTCGCCTCCACTTCGCGGTCGGAACCCGAGAAATTCTGAAAACGAGCGAACAAGGTTCCAAGAGGAACGGATCCAATTGCTAGAACAGCAGCTCAAACTCGACTTTCGAGCAAACGAAATCGTACGATTGTTCAAATTCTCGATAGGAATTCCTTCCTTCTAAATGCAACTTCATATATTAATAATGATCTCCAAATCTCACACACATAAGTCTCGGCGTAAGTAAGCTGTCTTGGTGTGAGTACAATTTTTGTGTAGGGAGTTTTATTATAAAATCGTATTCGGATAAATCCCGTTTATTTTGCTCGTCCATATCTTATTTACATACGCTTTATTTGCATTATAGTACTCGTTACAGACGTTTTGTATTTACAGTAGTCGTCGATACAGCTAGATCTGTATCGAGACAGCTTGTCACGAGTCCATCTGTGCAAATATACATTCAATGAGTTATTTCTTTACGATACAAATTAAAATTTGAAATCGGAGGACTATATTTCCATAATTTCCGGCCGTATTCCGGTCAATCTAATGCACAACGAATTCCTCTTCTCATTATATGCAGGCATCTCGGCACTAGTGTTTCGACATCCGGTTCACTCATCAGATTTCATTGGAGTAAATTCCCGGGGCGATTTTAATTACTGCATTTTAAAATTCGCATAGGCCGTACAGCTCCAAGTTCCATAGTCGTCAATATCGGTCCGAAGACATCTCTATACAGGGGCGGGGCGTAAAGCAGCTTTAGAAAGGCCAGGTAATCGCCAAATGAATGGAGGCGGCCCAGGGAGGGATGCTAATCAACAAAATCCGCGGCAGAAATCCCCGTGGATCGCAGAGTTATTTACAGACCCGGGGGGGTGGTGGGGTGGTGGGCGAAGGGACGGGGGTTTCTTTACCTCTGTCCATTTATTCGTTTGCACGGGAACGGGGCCCGGCTTTTGTCCGCTAGTTTTTCCGCTTATGAATCCCTCCCTCTTCTCCTGGGTAACTTTGATTGAAGTATACATCACTCCTCCGGATGGATAGATAGACGTATAAAAAAAGAGGAGCCTCCATTCGTTAAAGACAAAGCGGAGGTATATATATAGTGGGTTACGTTTTAATATAATACTTTCTGCGGGATGGAAGGCTTTCCGAGAATAAAAAAACGTAGTCACAATGGAGATTGATCGATTTTCAGAAATGGCACTTGTATTTCTCAGTTAATAGTAAAAAAAAACTCCATTTTTGGCAGTCTCCGATTTTAAACTTGCTCACTTTAAAGTACACCTCGCGTTAAGCATTTCTAAAGGACTTCGTCGCTAAAAGGAGAGGTTTACGCCGATGGCTGCGAGAAGCCGAAATCGGTCTAGCGTAAATACATTGTATTTTATTAATTCCATACTTTTTGGTTAGTTCTACGTTTTTTTTAGAAAAGCACATTATAATCCTCCCTCCTGGAAACGGTTAGCAATAACTGTGTATTTAGTTGTATCTATACACAGCACTATAAACAAAAAATACTACCAGCCTCATATTAAGCCATGATATTAATCTCGAATAACAGTCAAAGTTCAGTGACTCCAAATCTGAGGGAAAAATTAAGTTCCCAAGTTCCTTATGATCACAAGAACCGAAAAAATGGAAAAGTCCTGCTTTGAAATTTCGGTAGTTCGATTCACAATAAAATTAGTATCACTACACTGTTGGTGTGTGTGTGTGTGTGTGTGTGGATGGACCTCGAACGCAGGTTCGCCAGTAGGTTGGTGAGTCACACTAATTAAGTATGTTGCCCGTGGGGCATCCCGTCCGCACTGTCCCTGCACTCCTACTCCTTTCCCTTTTGCTTTTTTGGCCCCGCTGGCGCATCCAATATGCCCGAGCGGGCGGCGACAGAAGATCGGCAAGAACGGTGGCAGTCAGCCAAACAGGTGTTCCAAAATAAGAACAGTTGCGTTCTCGAAAACGAAACGGATGACTGTGTCAAAACACGCTTAACACGCTCGCCGTACTTATATTACCACGAGTGGATATTTGCTCTCACCATATTTGGAGGTTCAACTTAGTAGGCTCATGCTCGCGGGTAAATTCGCCCAGTGGCTAAACCCCACTGGGGTGTCAGGCCCAGTCTGAGGCCTTTGTTCAATGTAACTTTTCCAAGCGGAAATTGGGGAGGATAAGTTATAATCGGCCTAATTATTGTTTTCTCGAAAATCAAATGTTTCTACGCAAGCACCACTCTGCTTTGTTAAGCTAGTAAAGAAAAGAAATGAAATTTTTATCGGCAAATTGAATAATGAAAACGGTAACATCAATTTCATTAAATTATAAATAAAGATTTCTTAATATCAAATATATCTTTATAAATCAAATAATAATATCAAATATATTTATTAAATTTAGTTGAGGCTCAATGACAGTAATCATTGACATAAATCTACATGGATATGACTATAACTAAAAGTAAGAATTGTATGTGCAATTGTTATGGCTAATACAATTTCCTGGTCTACGAAATCCGTTTTGTTGAAGATAGTCCTTGAAAATAAATATATATTATTTGTCTATATTATTGCAATATTCAGTATTTTGCATTTAACGATATGCAATGTCAATAGACTAGGGTTTTGAACGATGGTTTTGTCTTAGTAGGCGTGAAAAGATCCTGTATCCTAGTACAATATATTGTATAAAATAGCTGCTGTATACATTGAACGAAATACAATTATTTGTAGCTTATAATTAAACAATACTCGATGCGATTTTCTTATTCATCCCGTTTCTTCGGTCATAAACTAGAGAGGTGTCAGTAAATGACAACTGAAAGTCCGCCCCTAAGTGGAGACTGAAAATCGCAGCACCGATGAAGTTCCGAACCTTCGCGGAGCACGTACTCCAAACTCATATAAATAACTGATTTAAATTTACTATTAGTGGAAAATATTTCAAAGGCAAGAACATCTTAGAAACATATACAACTACTATATTCCTACTAGACTGGTATGGGATACTTTCCTTGGTGGAGGTCCGAAGTTTAAAACAGATCCTCTCTGTTAATTAAATTTCAAATTAGAAGACAGACGAAAGACTCGGCAGTGAACAGTTCTCGCTACGGTGTCGTCCGGAATTCGGCCGATTTTGGGCCTTAAAAACATTTTTGGGCCAATGTTCCGCTTAAAAACCCAATTTTTCGGCCTAAAAACCGCATTTTTCGGTCGATTTTTGACCAACAAACCCCATTTATGGGACTAAAAGCTGCATTTTTGGGCCGATTAAGCGCCTAAAAACCTAATTTTTGGGCCTAAAAACCGCATTTCTGACCCGATTTTGGTTCGAAAAACATTTTTGGCATATAAACAGCATTTTGGGCCAATTTTGTGCACAAAAATCCCATTTTCAGGCCAATTTTGCACCTAAAAATTGGGCCACTTGCGCGCCAAGAAACTTCATTTTTCGACCTAAAAGCCTCATTTTTTGGCCTTCCTTGAGCATAAATACCACATTTTTTGCCGAAGTCAGTTGAAAAATCGAAAATTTCGAAATGAATCTACCCCGATTTACCCTATAATCGGCCCACAAGTGTCAAAAAGTGTCAATTTTAGCAAAAAAACCCCATTTTTCGGCCTATAAATCGCATTTGTTGATCAATTATGCGCCTAAAAACCACATTTTTTGTTATTTTTTTCGCCTAAAAACCCCATTTTTCGACCTAAATCCGCATTTTTTGGTCAATTTTGCGCCCAAAAACCCCTTCTCCAGGCTAATTATGCGCCAAAAACCCCATTTTTCGGCCTGAAAACGGCATTTTTGGGCCAAGTTTGTAACTAAAAACACAATTTATGGGCCTTAAAACAGCATTTTTGGGCTAATTTTGCGCCTAAAAACCCCATTTTCGGGCCAATTTCGCGCAAAAAAACACCATTTTTGGCCCTAAAAACAACATTGTGGGGCCGATTTTGCGCCTAAAATCCTTATTTTTGGGCCTAGAAACCGCACATTTGCGCTAAAACCCCCATTTTCGGGCCAATTTTTCGCCTAAAAACCCCTTTATTCTACCTAGAACCTGTATTTTTTGTGCCGCTTATTGGCCTACAAACCGCATTTTTGTGCCTAAAACCGAATTTTTGTGCCGATTTTGACAAGAAACATAATTTTTGGTTCTAAATCGGCCCAAAAATGCGGTTGTTAGGCCCAAGAATTGGGTTTTAGGCCCAATATCTGCGTCCGGAGAACGCCTACAAGCGGCGGGACAGTTCGCGTGGAATCAAGGAAAAGTATCCATTATTTTTATACTTTATTATACATCATTATTATTATATTACGAATATTCGCGTGGTGGAACCCAGGTTAAAGAAATTATTTAGTTCACCTATGCCACACGGACTAAAAATAAAGTAAACTGTGGTAGTCAAGCTACATCGATTCCCAGAGCCTTTTACTCTGAGCCTACTCACCATGATGCCCTCCCGGAAGGGCGGATAGGTCTGAAATTGCATGTACCGTTCAGGCTTCGCTCATCGACTTTTAGCGTCAGTATAAATTCGTAATACCCGAGTGTGAACCCCATTAGAATCGAATTAGAATAGGGTGGAGGGGGTTCGGGATTGTGTTAGGTCCATAAGCCCCGGCTCGGAACACTCTTCTGGGCCCAATGTTTACAGGCGGGAATTCATATTATTTATTCAATTCTGTTTGGCGTCTTCTAAGTTCTCTCGTCAATTCTCAAGACTACATATGCAAGGAAGAAAAGGTTTTGACTGAGACCCTAGAGTGAAGTGTGAATGGCTTAGTACTTGTGAGGGGCGATTAGCGTTATATTTTTATGTCTAATAGTTCTGTACGTAGATGTAAAGTTAATGAGAACTGGATCTAAACCAGGTTCCCTGCGGACTGTAGGAGGCGCCACCTTGGATACCGAGAAATAAAGTTAAATGAATTTCAAGAAATTACCAAAAATGTATTCTCGAAGTGTTAAGGAGAACTTTCTAAAGAAAAACGTAAAGTGAAAAGAGTGTCGCTACTCATTTTCCAAGGAATTTACCTAAAGACCGTTTTACTTGAAATCTGACTCTCTCCGAGGAAACTCCTGTCCTTTGAAGAACGCTGTCTGTTCTTAGTAATCCCAACCCTTAACATCTGTTTTGTTCGATTGGAAGTAGTCTTTTTCAAAAAAAAGATTCCCAATATGATCTAAAGTTTAGTGTGTCACATATTCTCGTTGCATTGTTTCGTTTTTTGTCATATTCCAAGGGGAGTGTATGATAACTGATAAAATATGATTTAAAAAATTGTGATTCAATTTTTTAAGAAAGGAATATTGAATTAATATTCCCAATTCTGAATAATTATTCTTTAAACTAAAATCGAAACGGTTATGGATTTGATATGACAAATATCTAAATAAATTTCTTATAATGTAGTAAACCTTTATTATTGAAAATCAGAACGAGTGGTAACAGTAGGGAAATAAAGTCATTCTGCAATCTCATCGCATTTTTAAATAAAATAATATTTCACTGTCTGTTTTCATTAAAACCCCCATAAATCCTTCGATACAAATATCCTAATTGGCAATAACTATGAGTTATTGTCATTGCCTCTATCTGCGTCATTATTCAGATAATTATTCACACACACAACACATGAAATGCCCTTGGTCGGTTATCGTTGTAGGGAAAAATGGAGCTCTAGGTAACAGAATTTGTTTTGCCTGTTTGCTTTCGGAGTGAGTTGAACGTAAAACAACCAAATATACTCAAAACAAAGACAGCTTACGGCCATTAAAAATTTACACTCGGCATAAGAGAAAGTACAAATTTAAAATAGCCCGTTTTCTCGGTGGCGTATTTTGAAAAATATATGGGCTCTGGAACCGCATTGTATTTTTCAACATCCCAACCCCTTCCCCCTTACTCTAACTCCCCGGTAGTTTAACACTTTTCTCCCCTGCGGTTTAGACCGCAGATTATATTTTTCCAGGAGAAGGTTTCCCTTCCTGATTTTATTCCTAACATAAATCAGAGATCGGGGAATCTCAATAAAGCTCCAATTTGGGATCGGAAGGAGAAAAAATTGACGCGCTCTGGCCCGAATAAGAAGCCTATCTCTTATAGGAGAAATCAGCCGATAAACATTAAGTTTCGCTCAAAGGCCGTTTATGATCTATACTATTTTTTATTTTGGATAAAATCGTTAATAAAATTTAATAGTAAATCTGAAATTGCACTTCGGATATACCATACGTTAGTACAATATATTCATTACCGACTTTGGTTTCAATTAGCTTGACACCACAGTACTGGTCTATGGGTCCAACGAAACCACCAACCCCCCTTCCCGGTTAGCAGAACAGAATACGCAACAAATAGAACAAGTCCTAACACATTACATGTTCATTAATGATTTTAAAAAATTGAAAACTAATATTCCAAATCGTAGAATTATTTTGTAAGTACTACATTTAAAATGTTCTTATAACAGGAAACGCCAGAAGGGAAAGGTTGAAAGCAGAAATTTGACACGCAATAAATGAGTATTTTGAGAAATAGCGATATGGCTCTTTCCCCTCTGCATTGGGCTACCAATAGGCCCGAAGTTTTAGATTTGGGATGTCAGAATTGCGTGTTATTTTATTCGGCGGAGGAATCGGGAACGGCTGTCGATATGGAACTGCTAAGCGGCCGATCAAAGTTGTCCCCAAATGCGGATGTGGCCGCCCCTCACCTCCCAATTTATGAAGATAAAAAGTATCGACTTATCGAGTTATTTTTGGGTTTACGCCTGAAAGGAGTTTTACCTCTATTGTATAAAATATCTTATACCATATAACCGAATTGGAATTCAAAATTGAGTTCAATTTTAATGTTCCGGTCATTCTGTAATTGGACAAGGGGAACTATAACCGTTTCAGTTCTCCCTATAGATCACCATAATGACATAGTATTTTTCGAATTTAATATAAGATACCTGTTATGAAAAGTAAAACTAACACATACAAAATTTTTTTGCATGGCAGGCTATGGGTTATTTTTTACTCAATTGGTTGTATACATTAATTTGAATTGAAATAATAGTGATAATTGTTAAATGTTGAGTAAGAACACTTTGGAATATCATCTCGTGCAGCACCTCCCGAGCTTTAATAATGTTTCTATTCTCGAGTTGGACCAGTTTCGTGTTTCGCGGCTGTCGGTAGCAAATTATTGTAACTTAATTACGTACGTCGGCTGTCGATGAAGTATCCTGTCACCACTGATACTGCACTGTTATTTCCTTATCACCACTCTTGAAACCTTCTATCTCCATTAGCATATAGTCCTAGTCCAGAGACTAGATTTGTATAGACATGTATAGAAATTATTTATAGAAAACTACAGCGTGAGCGTTCAAATCACTTGGTAAGTTAAATGTGATTACAACTAAATGATTACCCGAATTAGTCAGGTCTAAATGAAGAGTGACCTGAAAAAATTAGTAAATCTAAAGGAGGAGAAGAAGAGGACACGAAATCTAGAGTAAATCATTAGCTCCTTACATATACAGTATGACCCTAAATCGAATGTCAAGATATCGGGAGCGTATAGGAACGAAAACACAAGAACAAACCTTTGGATATTAGGTCACATATGTCACAGTAGTAGGCCATGTATGGAATCACACTCATTAACCCTTTTATTGCGATATTTTCCAAAACGAAGCAAAACCGACCGAATGGACGACGGAGAGATATCGAAACCGGGCTAGCTAATCACCAGATTACCATACCCAGACAGGCAAGACGGAAAAGAGGGCGTTACTCTCATTAGTTTGTCGTATTTTCCCAAAAAAGGTTACTACATTTCAGTTCACTTTTATACCTCGTTGAAATATTACAAAAATTTAATCGATAACGTTCATATGTGTATATAACTTTATGTACGTGATGATCTTCGAAGCCCTTTAATGGTGTCCTTTTTCAAGGGCCTTCAGACGGTCTAATGGTTAACGGGGGTAACTTCCTCAGACTTCGTTTATGGGTGTCTGGGCGGGAGGTGATATTTCTGCTGGGATTCAACCGGCTGGCACTGTGCCCACCTATCGGGCCGGCCGTTGGGGCTCGACCCTCCAGGTCACCGCCCATAACTTCCATTCGAGCCCGTTTCTCGATGCACTTTAGATTGCAATCCGTCTATAACGGCCAGGCCCCGCAGACATAGGTCTACCGACCTGCTGATACTACATGGAATAACTTACAAATACATCCAATATTGTGCAGGGAGATACGCTCTGTTACCTTTATTTATTTTAAAAATATATTTTAATTATATCGGTAATAGCTATTATGTATTATTTTTATATTTGAAATATTATTAATTTTATAATGCCAATGATTTAGGACAGTCCGCTGGTAGCAAGGAAACAATGTTGAGTCGTTTGACCGTCTGTCTTTTGACGGGCTGTCTCTTAGCCTCTTCGAGCCAAAGACTAATCCGAAAGTATTTTACAGCACTAACGCCGCAATTCTAAGGAATGGTTTTCGCCATGATCTCCGGACTAATGGAATAAGTTTTTCCTCCGCGAGGTTCAACCCACCGTCAATCGACAACGCGAACGCGTTCATGCGGCGGGACATGAGTAACGTTCCTTGCTCGCAAAACGAGGAAAGAACCTCGGCTTTAACGAAGATTTTCTTAATTCATTCACTCGTCTGTGGCGCAGGCGTGATCATTTTGACTTTCAACACTGTCCGGTGAGAGGTTCTTAAAAATTCCGGAAGGACATGGTTGAGTACGGGTTCAGAGGAAAAGGCTATGGCTTAGATAAGACAGTTTACGTTTTTTAGTCTGGACAGAATGTGTCAAAGTTCGGCTTTAATACTATCTGGCGACTAACTGATCGAACTAAATGATTTCTTCAATGTCGGTGTCTTCCTGCAAATCTTCCTTAGGGACTTTCCGTTGTTTCCGAGCAAAGCACCCTTTCCTGTCGCCTGGAGGCGTTCGCTTTGTCTACCGTCTCAGAGGGAAAACCGATTCCACTCATCATTCTTACTCCGCCACCCATAATGGAACCGGAGCAATCCTTTAGCGTCTTCATCGCACTCGTACAGGATCCCTCCACCCTTTTCTCCCATTCACACACATTTCGTACTCGCCGCAGTCAACGTTAGACCCTAGAGAAAGGGAGTGTTCTGGGATTTGCAAAGAACGGGCCGCCGGGGGAGTACTTTCCGCCGACCACCTTAAACCCTGGTCCTCGAAACGAATGGCGGTAGGGAGTGAGGGGGGGACTAATGGCTTCCTTAAAACCATTAGGGAAGCACGTGAGCCGAACTGGAATGGCCCTCGATCCTACCCCACCCACAACCACTGACCTCTCACGGGTTGAATACAGTTGTGCGAAGGGTCCCATTTCCAGGGCGCACGCCCAGCCCAATATTTGAACATTTTCCGCTACTATGTGTTTACAGTTCGCAGTGGAAGCACGTTCCCCCCGGACTCGACTACTATTGTAAAACAAGAGAAAATATTCCTTTAAAAAATATATACGTGAGCATTTATACCTATAAACTAGACCATAACTCGGTAAATTGGAAAAAAATATAGTATGTTTTGAACATTATTTAGTTTATTGTGTTTTGTATACTACAATTGAGACTACAGGTAAACAGTAATAAGGAAATAAAAATTGAATTAAAAAAGGAAAAGGAAATTTGAAACACGATAGGTTTCCACTGGTTTTCTCCATGAGAGTTCGAGGAGAGCCGCGAACAGACGATATCCTGATTTTTTTTCCAATTATTTTCTTATTGAGGATGGAACATTATGCATACATACATACACACACACCCATTTATATGTAATATGTGTGTATATATATATATATATATATATATATATATATATATATATGAAGCAGTATAGACTTTCTTTTATGAAGGAGCATTAATGATATAGCGGAGTTTTTCACTCCGATGTATGGTTTGGGTCAACTTGGACTGGAGTTTTTCCAGTTCTGAATCCGGTTAAAATTTCTGTGACAATTTTTCTATTCATGTGTATGCCCGGCGGTATTGACGGGATTATAACCGCGTGTGCCCGAACTCCGGAGTCGATAAATCTATAAACAATTTTCAAAAGAATCGTAAACTTCATAGTGAAAGTGGCGAACTTAAAAAGCGTTCGGGGCTTAGGGGCCGTGAATCGGACCCGGGTGGATTCGACCCGGGCTGGACAATAGGGACCACATCAGATTTAATTCCCGGTTTGGGCCCCGGAATAGGACTCGGTTCCCCGATTATTACCCACACGAACACCCTCAAAGGTAACATTGATTATCGTTCCCGAACTTTAGGGGATTAAAGAGCCCGGACGTTCACTCTAAAAAGGGGCGTTTAACCGGAAAAAAAAATAGAGAAGAATAATGAAAAATAATACAGGACCTGGGAAACGGAAAACTAGACGCTTGCCGGCAACGAACCGAATGTTCGGTTGGAGATAGAAATTAATATTTTCATTCCTATGAAATTGCGGAATAAGGGAAGCACCTCGGCACTCTATAATGGCAATGAAATATTCTATATCCACGTTTTCATGAGTACACGAATATTCTGCCCGATTCTTGCCAACGACTAAGCACTCACGGGTGTCGTTCGAGATGAAACCCCATCGACAATGATTTCCCGTTATTGCATATTATGCGGTCACTTAAATGTAATTTATATACATTATTTTTAATATTTCATAAAAGTTCTTACAATTAATCTGGCTAGGATCCCAATAATCCGTATCGTGTTATATGGATGTGCGCAAAATATACGTCGATTTATCAGACTATCCTTCCGTACGCGATTTTAATGTGATGTGTGTTTTTAACTTTTTTTATTGCACAATCAACAATCAGTAAATATTTGCAATGGATTTGTGTACTGTCCTGACATGGCTCATATGCCGTACACAGCCGTCGCTTTTCCGGATAGGCTTTCTCTAGTGAAGCCGGAAATCCGGGGGTTGTGATACGACCCAAAATGAAGCTTGACAACTCGTGCTTTAGGGGCTCCATTAAATAATCAGGAAAATCACGGGTTTTGCCTTTCGAAAAATTTATGTTTACATACTTCAAAGGCCGTAATTGCTGCGACGTTAACGCCAATCAGCAGTCAAGCCCTGGCAAATTCCGCGGCGAATAGTTGGTTGTCGAACTATTTCCCACTTTGGCCGCCGCCGCTGTTTGATCAGCCATCCGGGTTGAAGCCAATTAACAAATTGCGGGGCGAACCTGCGCTATTTTCTAGATAAGTAATGCAACAACCGCCGTAAATCGGTCTTATTAAAATTACCGTAAAGTGATTCGATATCCAAATTGACTCTTTCGGGAATGATCCGTTTAATTACGGCGAGAGGGGCTCGTTTCATCGACATATTCTGCCAATAGTAGTCCCCATGTGTTACACTTGCCCTAAAAAGGAATCTTGAGAAATCGGAAATGTTTGCCATTTCAAAAATGTTCGCGTACTGAGTTTGGAAACCACTCAAGCGCGCTCCATAGAAGGCTTTTTGCCCATTCCTTTGTGGCCCCCCTCGGATGTCGTCTGCTTCCATCGTTTCGAAACTCAAATTAATTAATATCGTTTAACGTATTGACGTTAACAACAGAACGCAAAGAAACAAAACTGAATCAACCAGCTAATCACCCCCCTGGTTAACCGAGGTTCTTACGGTATTACACGATCCTACCGGAAGTTAGTGATGATTCTTGATATCTTGTTTAGCTCTAAACTAGTCGGCTTATTGCCATCGTCAGTAGCATTCTTCAGTAATACAGTAAGATCTGTTGAAGTATCCAAGATGATGAATCTAAGGGGTTTAATGTTTCTAGCTGCTAAATAATTTCCTTGATGTGCAGTATACGGAGGTTAAACGACATAACGGACCTATGTCGGTTAGTTGCCGTGTCGAATGCGCGCAGTTATAACGTTACTGTAAATTATAATTATTACTGATTAAAATCTCTCGTTATCATTGTCCTTAATTTTCAGTAGAGGCACTAACTAAGTTGTCTGCGTAGGCAACCACCTTCGGTCTGGGAATTGATCGTTGGGCCTGGAAGTTCACTCAGCTCAGGACTTGGATCAAGTCCCCGCGGGAAACGGCAACAATGACAGTGTCAGAAAAAACCGAATCAAATTGATTCGGGCCGCTTAAATGACGGCTGCTGATTGCTCGAGAATCAGCAATAAATTGGAATAAATTGCAATAAAGTGGAATAAATTTGGAATAAATTGCATTACATTATCATATACAAGGTATGTGCAAAAACCTAGCGGAGATCTCTTTTTCTATTTTATTTTTATATTTTATATATTATTTTATATATTATATATATTTTATAAAATTACGGACTCAATTATCGCCGTCCGTGTGTAGCATGGGCCTCTTCGTGGTATCAGGGCATGAATTCCTCGATGCTCATTAGGACCCGTCTGATCACTCGGAGTGCGCATAATAAACAAAACAATGTAATGATAAAGTAAATTCCCAGAATGAATCCATATTCACCCCGCTAATGCTACTCAATGATCTCAACCCCCTTCAAAACCTGATATTCCGAGAAAAACATAAGTCGCTTAACAAAATCCCTCCCAATCCAAAAAACAATGATATTCCCACAACACCAAAGCAATGATAGAACCAGACAATACCCACAGTACAACTGAAATTCCCCTCAACCCTGCAAACAGGACCCCCTTAAGCGTTCCATATGCCAAACTAACTCACACTGCTACTGAAGATGGCGAACAACCGAAGAAAGTGAAAACTACAAAAAAGTAAACTTTTGTATGCAACCTACTTCGATTCCCGCTTTTACTGCGGACCCACTCTCAACGACGCTGTTCCGTAGTTTCGGATAAGTTTGAAATTGCATATACTGTTCGGGCAGTTCCTCCTTCATCGACTTTTAAATATAAATTCGTAATATCCGAGTACGATTTCCATTAGAATCGAGTTAGAACAGGTATATCACATAAAATTACGGACTTCTCGTCGCCGTCCAAACACCCGAGTGTAGCTTAGATCTTTCGTTCCCGGTATCGGGAGCATGCTCATCGGGGCCTGTCGGACCTGTCGCAGTGCGCATGCGGAGAAGAGGAAGGATGGGATCTTGTAATCGCAGAACAACAGAATAGACCGAATTGCGAGTGGGTAAGGAAGAGAGACGATAATCCAAATGCTCGCGCACCACCTAACAGGTATTTTATGTCGATATAATAATACGCGCGTTTAATTTATTACTGTTACGGGAGTGATAAAAAAATTCAACTTCCACGGTGTAAATACCCCCCCCCCTAATTTTTAGCATAAAGGGAGATTATGACGAAGGGACCAAGGGAGACGATTTTGGGGAAGGGGCGAGGGGGTAAATAGTAATCAGGATATAATGGGATTTTAAATTTAGCCGGTTAGCACTGGAGGGAGGTGGGGCGCATGCGCTGTTGGGCGGCTCCGGCGGGGGCCGGTAGCCCCGTCGGGCGGGCTTGGCCAGTAGGTCGGCGACGCGGACCCTTCTCGTGTCAGATCTCCGCTCGAGCTCATACCAACCGACGACAATGCGGAGTCTCCTCATGGCCGCAGCCCTCCTGGCAGCCATCCTCCCCGCGGACAGAGCCGAGACCCGTAAGTAATAGCCCCGACGACGGCCGCCCTCGCCCCTGCCCGCCTGGCATTCCGCCCCACGGCACTCCTCCTATACGCCACGTGCTTCCACTACTTTCCTACGCTATTCGCATGTCTCTGCTGTCCCACTCTAAGTCACTGGAACGCTGTCCGCACGCCTTCTGTCCGCACGCCTACCCACGCTCTCACCCTAACGAAAAGCGGTAACGTTGTATTAAACTCGGTACAAAATCTAAGCGTATTCCTCCTAAACTGTTTTCCGACGTGTTCTAGACAGTTTCTCTTCGATAGCTACCTCGTCGCCGACTTGTACTCTTATTTTATGTCCATGTTTTATGTGAACCCACCCGAAACTTCCCCGAACCATTAAGGGATGCTTCCAGTAGTGACGGTGAATTTAAAGTTTTTAAAAATCCGCGCGCGATTGGCGAGGATATTTGTTAAGTGGTCGGAAGGCGCGCGGTGTTGAAATTACACGTTAGTTGACAGGAGCGATCGCACTGAAAATAAGATTGTAAACTAGAAAAGATCCACGGAAATAGTAGGATAGTTAGTCCTTAATAATCCGCAAAGTTACGAGTGAGCGTATAAAGACTGCCGTTTCGAAATTAAAGGCTGGAATTTAAAAAAAAATTGAAAGCGTACTCCCGCGGTCGCGGCTCTCCTCCGAGTAGCACAGCACAGGACTGTCTGCTTTCAATGTGTCCCTGTAAAATTAGATCTGAAAGGGTCCATAGATATTATGATAAATTCGACGAAACCGTCCTTAAATTGTTTCTATGTAATTGAGCATTAATCTCGTGTAACTGGAGATAGCTAAAAATCGGGCGCGATACTATTTATCAGTACGCTGGTCCCGCGTGAGCCTAAATTATGAGCCGGCCGGTCGGAAACTTCCCTAGTATATTTTCGGTATGCCTGGTGATGTATATGACTCGGGCGGTAGTCTCGTTTGAATTACGCGACTGATACAGAAAACTTTGTGTTGGATTTTTCCTCGGAGAGTGTGTATTTTCAGGTTACTTAAATGTTTTTTCGGAAGATGCTTGAGCCATCAGTACATTTCATAGGGCGGCAGAGGTTATTCTTTAATTTTTTTTTATCTGCGGATAAATTCCACTTAGAGTTGCAGCCAAATTCTGCGGCATTCCTTGTGATTAGGCGGTCCACCTAGAAAATAGAATGGAGGTCAGTGTAACAGAATCGAAAGTAGCGTGCGTTTATTCTCAAACCGTCATATATATATATATATATATATATATATATATATATATATATATATATATATACACTACATATAGTGTAGACCCTCCCGGTCTACGCCAATTCAACAACATTTTCGTTCTGTGTTTTAGTGCCGCATTAGTAAAAAGGCATAAAAAATAAAAAAAGAAGTAAAAGTCAAATCCACATTCAGAAGTACTAGAGCGTTTCCTTGGCATTCGGCGGTATTGTCATTCTACAGCCGAAGAATGAGTTTTCGGCTATTTGGAAACCTGGTTTTTTAGTCCCATATTCACGAGTCTCCCGATGAAAATGCAGGCTTTCTATCGCGGCTATGCTCCGAAAGGCGTTCCCCCAATTTCGGTTGCCGGGACTCGAAATTACTGGTAATATTCTGAAATTTATCTGGAGGAGTCGATTTTTTACAGTTTCTTAAAAAATCGGTTAACTATAAATTCGAAACTCCAATGCAGGAAACAAAAATATTCTGTATTGACTCTGATATTTTGTACAGAATAGACGCGCTTTCCTGTTGCGAACCTTATCGGACGAAACAGAATTAAACGGGAGAGATACCCTTCCTTTTGAGTCTCTCCCACCGTAATTCTAATTGATTTTTACTCGTAAGAATATTATGTTTCGCATTTTATCTATCGGTTTAATTTATATTTTTATTTGGGCCAAAGAAACTCATATAAGAGTCTACAGAATTCGAAGGTTTTGGGATCCTTCCCCATTTAAAAGACTTTGGAGTCAGACCCGTATTTAAGTTCTGAACTAATACCTTCGCCCCGAAGGATACTTCTGAAGAAACATTTATGTTTTTCGCATTTAACCATTCCTTTTCCTCTGAGCCCGATCGCTTATTTAGTGAAAGTGCAATCGATCTTTTATAGGTAATATTTTTTATCCCATTTTTCTTTTTTTTTCAAGAAGTCTTTACCTCGGTGCTGAACAGAAGTATTTTCCTTTGGAGCAGGACGTTTTGACCTTTTTTAAAGGCACACTATGCTTCCATTATTCGGGGGGGGGGGGGCGTCCCAAATACTATTCTGGCGAAAGCGAGGCTTTCAGACTGTCGGAAAATTTCCAGTCTTAAAAATAAAAAAAAAAGTTAAATAAAACACATTTTCATCGGCGTATTTGACGGTGAAAATAGACGGATTTGACGAATTCGGAGGCCGGTGTATAAAAACCGAAGGCCCGGTTCCAAGCTTTATAAAGTATCCTTTTCAGTTCCTACATTTTTAATGGAACGAGAGAATTTAAAAAAAAAGACTAAAGGTTTATTCTAAATGTTTATAAAATTTATTTCAATTTTCTGCCCACTCGTATTTCTGCACCGATGAAACATCCTGAAACCGGATTTGAAAGTATGTCGCTCAATATTTGAGATGTGAAAATTGATATGTATTGCGTAATTAGTTGACAGGTTGCATAATATAAAATGATAAGGCAAATTCCATTGATTCACCGCGCGTTGTACTTTGGTGTGGGTCCCACTGAATTTTCAAAATAGAAATGTTTTAATGAAAATAGATGCAAAATTACCTTCAAATTAATTAGTTTCAGCTGTAGGAGGCTCTTCCTACAGCTCAGTTTGAGGTCTTCAGTCGGTAGATATTTTACAAAGTCATGTCCGAGTTTTTAAAAAATTGTGAAAACAAATTCGACTCCTATTGAAAGTGCCAGCGAAATAACTGGACTTCTATCTGTAGTTCATTTGGATCGGTTTATACTTTTTGTCTGCATCTTTCCTTCAGTAGTACAGAGAAATACTTAAAGCAGTCGGCTGTCGGATATTTACAGTAAAAGTGCGGACAAGTTACCTACCCCAGGGACAACCAACATGCTCAATTAACTCACAAATCTACTGAAACCCGGTGAAACCGGTCTATCTAATACTAAACCAGCGAGCGTAGACAGAAGATCACAAGAACTGTCTATTGTTAAAACGCATCCGTTTAGACAGACGGGTTTCGGCTTTTCGCTGTCAGTAGTGAACGCCCTTGCTGCGAGTATGAACGTTGATCTTGGGTTGTTTGAGTCGATAAAGCTAACTATATTTATGTTAAGGCGTATAAACCGGACATAAATATTTATATGTACGCTCCACCTCCCTATAAGTTAGGAACTCGCGAGAGGAACTAATCATTCGTGTTACGACATCAGGACGTTTCTATTGTTTTTTTTTAAATTTTGAATAATGATATGTATCGACATATTTGTTCATATATAAACACTGGTAGCTACCTATCTGACTGTCACCGGAATGCTACTAATGACGGCTAGTCTAGGTTAACAGCAAATAAGCGTGTCGGGAGATAAAATCGGAGGACGCGATGTTCCCTAGCTAAACTCCCAAACAAATGCCTTAAATTAATATTAATTATGTAATTGTATGCTTACTACAGATTTATTCTAAACCAAGTAGGTTATTGTCAGTACAATATAAAAAACAAATGTAAGTAATTTATGATATTTCTACTTGTTCCATTACCTATTGGCCACGTTGAATTCAACACTATCTCTGCCATGTCAGAAAATTGGCTTATTATAATCGGCTGCTAGTACCGGGGAGAATCCCAATCTGCGGGTGTAGTTCGAGGGAATTTCCAAGGCCCCCGAAATTCAGCCTGTCGGCTCGGGTGTAATATTTTAACGCGGCGGCTAACCAAACAGGTGTTGCCGTACATGTTAAACGTGAATAAATTATACTCGGAGTAGCCCTTATGTAGGTCAATGCTATCGTTGAGTCTTCCGAAATGGAGTATTTACCTTCCCCGTTTCGGGAAACTTGCCGGGGTCCCCTGTAGGAGATTCAGTCAGTTCTCCTACTGGTAATGGGTGAAAGCTGAAATCGGATTCGTCTTGATTGTCTCCCGAATTAACCTGGTGAAGGCGCCTAGAAGAATGGCGTAATAGAGTAGATGCATCGCATTTTTTTCGTATTTTTATAATAACGAAACGTTATATTTAATATTCAAGCTCGCGTACTACGCCGGTCGCGAATTTGGAAGGAGCACCGATCGAAACTTGCTCGCCATCAAATTTTAAATTGAATATAATTTAAGCTTAAATATTATTTCAGAGAATTTCGTTATAGTAGTTACTTTTTTATTATTAGGAGACTACGAATAAATAATAAAAAAACATGTCACTCTTGTCGTTCCCTGATTCGGTAATGTTTTTTTTTATTCCCTCCATTCCGTTCTTCAAATCCTGTCTTCTCAGCTTCGTATCGGCGCTTATATATAGCGCAACAATTTCTTAGTGTAGTGGCCCCGAGGTGTGCACTGTTCGTGGTGTGGTACTTGTGAGAGGCATTGCTCGATGATATATGTCGGGTGTGTAATTGTTCTGTATCCAGGGTGCTGTTAATGTGAGATCGGGTTACTGGACCCCGTACACCGGTGCGCCTCTCTGTCCCCGCGGGGCTATTCAGACGGATAACAGTGTTAATAATGCGTCTCGCTAATTTACTGACGGAATGCTACTGACGTTGGCGAGAAGCCGAATTCGGTCTAACATACGAACAAACAGGCACAAGTTATAGATAAGTAAAACACTTGTGTAACTTATATTCTCAGTGGATTGACAACGAAATTAAATACTTTTAAGTTGATATTTCTATCATATAGTTGGATTTTGGATGGTCCGAATCGATCGTATAGTTGCAGTTGTAGAAATTGACAGGCAGCCAACAAATTGCGAAAACCCCGTCATGAATACAAGAACACGAATTTATGACAAAATTTGTAGCGACTTTAAATTTAATTAACGGTAGCAAAAAGGAAATATATAATACGATAATAAACATTCGCAATAATCTATACAGCTGAAAGTACTGATATCGATGGTGAAAAACCTAAGCGGTATTAATCGGACGCAATTAATTGAATGCTTGATTCTCACCAAGCTGTAGTTATTTTTAACAAATATGAAAAAATTGTTATCAAAGAAAACGTAATTTTATTATTCATTTGTATTCATTTCAATTTAACAGTTTCGTTAAAAATAGAGTTTCAAGTAATTATTTATGTTTTTAATGTGTGGTATTTTTTGAAGCAATCTCCAACATGAAGGAATGGTTTTCTCTTGCACGTTTCACAAAAGGATACTGTTGTTCTCCTTCCCCAGCCAACTTACGATTAGAACACACTAAGTAGTTGTTATGTTCTCCTGTAGTTTCCCATCCAATCTCTCCTCCCAGTTTTTCCAAACAGATCTGGTAGATAATTCTTTCTTTTCAATTTGCTCTGTTGCATATAAATTTGTTTGCCTCATAATATACGTTATCAGTCCGTTACTAAAAAATGTATTGAAATAATCAACAGTCTTCTGAACATTTCCAAAAATTTGACAACCAAAAGGAATCCTATTAGGGAGAGGATCATCACCATCACTCTCGATTTGAATCCAATCATCGCCTAAGTTATCATCTTCTGATTCCGCATCATTTTCTTCTTCACTTGAGTATAGGAAATGAAAAAGCGTCCCTGCTATACTCATCACTACAACTACAATCACTAAAATCACTTTCAGAACTCTTATTATTGACATTTATAAAATTTTCTTTATTCATTTTTTCGACAAAAAATACATTCAAAAATTTGAAAAAATATTGAAATTTCATGGCACAAGTAAATGCTCTGTTGGTAACGATAAACAGTATGTTTGTAATGTTTGGTAATGAAAGACAGTATGTTCCAACATATTCCGGCTTGTCAGTTCACACGTGCCATACAACCGCTGCAGCAAACTACTGTTGTCAAGTCAGAGGTGACTTACGACCGAGAAGGTTTAAACAATCAGTTGTTCCAAAGACGGCGTATCTCAGCTAGCCGAGAAAAAGATTAGTGAATAATATTATTAAGATTAAGAGTATGAAAGAGTAACTTACCTTTTTATTTTTATCTTACAATATTACGTTTCTATTTGTCTATGAAAGTTTTGCTTTCTCTTTAAATAAATATTATTAGATATACATTAACTAGCGCTCCTCCCCCCCCCCCACGAGTGGGGTGCGGAAATGTACTTGACTAAAGTTCGTTGGGTGCACTATTCGGGTTTCCAGAAGGCTAGTTACTTCTTAACAGGACATTCGGCCGTTTTAAGATAGCTTTATTTTAATGGACCCGCTAGTTGCTGAAAACATTCGTGCTTTGCCGATATCAGATCGATTCCTGAAAAATACATGTGTTTAAATATCTTAGCGGAGATGTTTTTAATGGCATTTCCCATTGTTTATTAAGAAACTAATTTTAATTTCAATTTTTAATTTTTAATTTCAAAGAATGGACAGGTCTCGATCCTCCACTATGACGACGGCTTTACCTTCTCGTTCTTTGTCTTCTGCGTTGAGAAAGCAATTTTTGAGATGAACTGTTATTTTTTTCTCTCTTATTATTTCAGTCACGACTGCAATATTTAATATTATATTTACTGACAGGGGGATTTGATAACAAAAATGAACATTTAACCGAGAATCCTTCCATTGATGCTACTCCTGGTCCAGCTCTTACTAGATAGTAAGGAAAACGCGTGGCCATTTCCTCTTAATGCGGCGCTCGGGATTTTCACGAAGGTGACTGGAGAAGTGTTGTCGAATCAAAGGATGGTAGCGATGCAATGATTTATATCGGGATGCCGCTAATTCATAACGGGCTTTGAAATCGGAACGGATTGTGCGGACAATTATGACTTGAGGGGCCGAAAATTTGCGAAGGAGCAAAATTTCCGAACACACGGATTATAATTTTTGGAAGGGCGGTGAGAATAATTGGTCCTAATAGGGTGGGGATTCCGGATTTACGGATCCCGCGTTACTAAAGTATCCGATTCCTGTGCGGTCGGGCGAGGGAAACTCGAACTTTTATGTGGGAAGGGAGCGTAAAATTCGTACGAGAATATTCGATTAAGCCCAGGCAAAAGGCCGGGAAATATAAATGCGATAAGGTCGCGCAGAATCGGAGCAACGAAATTACTCGCGAGAATGATTGGGGCGTGGGGCGTCGATACGGTCCTGACGAGGGATGTCCGAAAATATGACGCGTCATAACGCGTAAACTCGAGCCGACGTTGACGAATTTTTCCCCGACGATTGAAACGTCGGGAAACTAAATGGGAGGGGGCTACTGCCTCCTCCCCCTCCTCAACCTTTCCGAAAGAAGTTTCGATGAAGATCAGTCCGGGGAAACTATTAGTTCCCAACCGTCGCCACCCCCCCCCCCCCGCCGTAGAATTTTGGGACTCCCTAGAGAACATAATATCCAGGTGATATTATGGAGAGAAGTATTTTTGAAAATACCTGCGAGCCTTGCACCTCCATGGACCTCCTAGTCCTTGAATAGGAGGTCGAAAAGGACGGGAATTGCTCCAGTTAGAATCTTCCAACCTTTGGCCAATAGACATGCATATAGATAACCATAATAATAATAAATAATAATAATAATAATAATAATAATAATAATAATAATAATAATAATAATAATAATAATAATAATAATAATAATAATAATAATAATAATAATAATAATAATAATAATAATAATAATAATAATAATAACCCCTCTATACGGGGGGGGGGTTTCTTCCTTACAGTTTTTCCTTGATTAAAATGCTGTTTCTTATAAATGTTTTAACGGCTTGTCAGGAGTAAGGGTGTTTGATTGTTACTTACTTGAGTCCATTACGGGTCTCGGTAGCCATGCGGGGAAAAAATAAAAATTGAAACAGTTTTAAAAAACGGTGTTTATGAGCCCATTAAGTCGTTGGCCTTTTCTCTTACAGGAGGGTTGAGTAACATTCGGTCTACGAAGAGTTTATAAAAAGCGGCCTACGTAAGAACGCGTCGTACGATGTTCGGGCTGATTAATCGCTTAAGAATTTCATTTTCCTCGTACCTTAACCTTCCGGGAAGTTACATCATGTAAAATGAGGGCCCACTGTGTGAGCTTCCTGAATTTTTCCTCGCCCCTTCGAGTCAAAGAGAGGGGTCGGATTAATGTACATTTTTAACCCACGACTTTCAAAGATATTCTGTAAAACGAGGCGGGATATGAGACGCGGCCACTTTTATTGACCCCGTACGAGATTTGATGTTAAAACACATTCTAACATGTGTATCTTCACTTCAGAATGCCACCACCCTAGCGCCCTCAATATATATCTTTCGAGTTTACCCCGCTTTAAAATCATAATTGAATAAAGGTAGTCTGCGAATTGTGTGTAGAAAGACAGTTTACAAAACGAACTCAATTAAGAACGAATTGTAGACAGAAGGTTTAGGTTTGAATGAAGTTTATTTTCAATTTCCTTGTTTAGATCTCTTGTCGGGTAATTGTAGTGCTCCTCGCGTGCACTCCTTACACTTTCCGCGTCAATAAATCAAAACTTACTCTTTGAAACAAACTGATAGTATCTAATTGTTTTTATGAAACTATTTATTACTGTTCTAATGTGCAATATTTGTAAAAAATAAATCAATGGGGACAAACTGAGGAGTGCCTTGAAGATAAAATCGTGCAATCGATAAATAAAAAAATACTTCCTCTGTTTCCATTTAGGCTGTCGAGAGCGATTTGTCATCACGTCTTTATAAATTCTATCGTTCTAATTGGAATATAGAATTTCTTTTGTATAATGAATTTTATTAATTAATCTATGTTATCAGCTAAATTCCAGTTATTGTCTATAGTGCAGCCGTTATGATTATTATAACGAGTTAATTCCGCTGAATGAAACCAGTAATTGAGACCGGCAGTAAAATATGAACGAAATGGTAGTCTCCAGACCGGAGAATATTCTTTTAAAGAGTTCAGGCCAAAGAGATATGACGAGACGCTTGCTTGTTGCCATGCGAGATCGGTTTTGGCTCTTCGCCATCGTCTATGGATTTTCATGAATGATCCTCTCATCCCCCTCTCATCTCCGCCAGTAATTGTCGGCCGGTCTGTCGCCGACATCGATTTTCTTTCATGCCGTTGGGTAAAACGCTGCAATATGCATTACCCTGTACGGTATATAAAGATTCAGTGTCATTTATACAGGCGTGTCCAGTGTAAAAAATGTGTTGTAAAAATTATTTTTGCCTTGACGATTCCAGGTATTGTGCAGGGAATGATTTTTAGGAATGAAATTTTAATGAATTTAGTTATCCACCGAATAGGATACATGTAGTAGTGATCGGATACAACCCCGATGATTCTGAGCGAGCAAGCCCCGTTTTACTCAAGTTTTCTAATCGAGACCGGTCTAGCTGTAGATAATTAATCAGTCTCGGATCCTCAGTTAGTAGGCCTGAGTCCTCTAATCGAGCAATAAAAGTTCAATGTCTCTGCCGTCGTGCTTAGGAAGGGTGTCGAGGTAGGGACGGGTCCACGCCGCGATTTGATGCACCAGTAAAACGGCAATGTACGGACCCTGTTTTAATTTTCCAGCGGGGCATACATTTGCTTAATTAAGCCGATCGAACTACCGCGGTGTCCTATCGGGGTTACGATAAATTATACCACCGCTGGAACGCTGAGTTAAAAAATGTTTTTTTTTATTTATAGATTCCATATAAACTTAATGATGGAATTTCCAAGAGTATTAATAATTCTAATAATAAAGGTATACGAAAAAAAAGGAGTACTGGTATCATACTCCCCCAAATTTTTTATTTGAAATGCATCATTAGTAGACGTGGTTTATTGTGTTGTTTTCTCTGTGCGTATGAACTAATTAAAGTACAGTTTTTCCGCCATTACCATTTGGCGAAAATGTGGTAGACGCGGACGTGAGTTCGATCCCCGGTAGTAGACATTAATAATTTACATTGACTTTCAAATTTGAACTCATTTATAAAAAAATTGGGAGTGCCTGGAATTTCATCATCCTTGAAGTGTTCGCTGATTTGGTCTCGCACTAGATGAGGGGTCGACGAACCGTCGATATACGATGTTGAATATTGAAACCAGCTTTGTTGGCGGAATTCTACCGAAACCGGTGTAGCGAATCAGGACTGAAACTGGTGACCGCTAGAACCATTTTCTCGGTTTGATGGGAAAGGAAGGAAATCGTTTCCTGGTAGCTCAAAGGATTTCTAGACCGTTTTAAGTTGATGGACCGCGGAGTTGGAGGCCACACTCAGGCGAACTGGGAATGTTGCCCCAGTAGAGGACTGTCTATTGATTCCCGAGCTGTCGGTAAGGGTTGACCCACCGCCCCAGGGGCCTAACTGCCCACTCAAAAGTTCCCACTTATCAGTACGCCTGTCCCCCAATTGCTTCCAGGACCCTGGGACATCCTCAACAATTTGTATAAACGTCGGGGAACGGAAGGGGGAATCATGGTGAAGTCTATTACATAAGTTTTAGGTTGTCTTCCTCGTGTTACTGGGCCGTGGTTGCCTATCTCTAACGCGTCGAAGGATTGAAATAAATATAAAGGTTTGAGCTTAATCGACTACAGAGGGACTATCACAGATGCGACTCTAAACTAGACCTGTTCCAGCTTCTTGGCAATGAGTGACCTACGCGTGAACCTGACAGACCATTTATAACTGCGATGACGTTTTGACGTCCGTGGAGATTATCAAGAAGAAATAACAAATGTTCATTGTGGACTTTGGCACGAATGGATAAATTGCTGTTGGACAGGGGTCGGAAGATTGCGCTCTCCAAATATGCAGTGAGCTACCGAAGATAGAATGAAACTTGAAAGTTTAGTTAGCAGGTTTTTAATTTTCAAATAGCGTAAAAACAAAATATCCCCACGCTCCCTTTCACAGTGGATAAAACATTATTTTTTTAAATACAAAACGTTCTTATTGATCATAATGCATGTATCCCCAGTATCGAATCGGATCCTGCCCATCCCGGGCCATTAACGCCAGAGAGGTGGTCGTTCGTCCCACAAAAGACTCCTTTCTCCCTTCCTTAAATCTCCCCAGAGAAAAAACCGCAGTGTCTAAGACAGTATAACGCCGGACGGAAAGGCGTGATCGTTTGAAATTAAGGAGCGAGACCGACGAGAGTGGGGGGCTCTCTTAGAGAGAGCCGCAACTTTCGAGCGAGCGTTCTTGAAGTTCCGCGTTCTCATGGCCGGAACGCTCGCTCAGGGCCGGTATTAGCCGCGCCTTAATCTTCAATTTTTAAGAGTGCGACTGTATGCCCTTGTCGCACTGTATATTAAATAATTTTCATTCCGAATACAACAGAAGTACGAAATAGTCAATCTTAACCTTTATCTCTTACGGACTGAAAAGTCTAGCATCCGGGCTTAAATTAGAAGACTTGAGGCTGGAAAAAATGGAAAATGCCCGCCTGAGCAAACTACTTCTATAATAATAATAATCGAGTGGTTACTAAAATAAAGTCCTGGGGATTAATTTTGGTTCAGGTCATTACCTGTACCAGAGGAAAGGGTTTGCCCCCCCACCGTCTGGGAAATCTCCACGCTTCTTTTAAAGGAAATGTAATAGATTCGGGGCCTCCGACCGCTCCGGAATCCAATTTAAGTTTCCAATTTAATGATTGACATCCCGGTGGCCGTATTGATTGGAATGAATTGAAGGGGGATGATTCAAGAGACGGAATCAATCCACTACAGGCTGAAAATATGTTTTCATCACCTAGGGACGGTGTTCGTATATTAACAATCGCATTTAATACCGGTGCGAGGGTGGGTTTATTGTAAATAACCTCCTATTGGTGTTATAAAAAACATTCGGGATAATCTGCAATGCAAAACCAGCCTGAGATTCGCTCTACGTTAACTTGTGCGCGATCTGTATGGTGCTTCCTGTAAACAAGTTATATCGGCTTCGAGCCCAACCGATTTTCTAATACAATTCAGCTACTCTCCACCTTGTTTGTTCAGAACCAATAATTGATAATTGTTTGTTATTTTTGGCCGGGATTTTGAGCGTGGGAGATATCGTGGGAAAAAACGCCGCGAGAAGCCAACTGGTGGCCGAGGTACTTGCAGAAAAGCCAGTAGATAGCAATTTGCTGATGCGCAGGGGGATTTAAAAAAAAAATTCTCTTCGGTGTGTATTTTAAGGCGGTCTATTAAAAAATGAGATTTCAGAGACGAAGCTTAACATATCCAGATATAATTTGTGTACGTGAATATTTCTGGCGATGGCTAGAAGCCGAAACCGGTCATGTTTTGTCGGATTTTATCATTTCCCTTCGGAATATTATATTATAATTTTAAGAATTTTCAAGTTTCTATGACGACACATTACGCGGCTAGTAATTTTCGTGAGCGCCTGAAGAAGGGTCGGAAAATACACAAGATATGTCAGAAAAGCCCAGACGACCGTCGTTGAAATATGTTAAAAATCTTTCGAAAAAGGAGACGGAAGAACGGGGTGTGCGGGCGGATGGAACTACTTATGGCCGACAATGCGACAACTCCCCTTTGATAGTCTCAGCGGTTGGTTGGTTTTATTTTTTCTGGCTACCCTCCAATTCCGGTTGCCGGAAGGGCGGTATGTTGACCCTTAGTCCCTGACCCCATCCCCGGGGGCAGTGGGGTTTATCCCTTCCAGTCAACCGCGTCATTTAACGCGCGGTCGTGATTTTGAAAACGTTGTACTTTTATTTTATTTAATTTGTCGAGTTTTCATTTTCAAACAAAGTTTAACCGGTGAGCGAATTTTCCCTTGGAGTTTATGAACATTCGTATTGAATGTAAACCCGAAACCACCGACAGATGTAAACGAGGTACGTTTAAGTGAATATACTACTGAGGATAGTGGCGATAGGCGAGAAGACCGGTTTTTAATAAATATTCCTCAGGTCCTCCATATTTTTGGTCCGGGAAATAAATCGGTTTTGGCTTTTCGCCACTACCAGTAGTAGGTGTATTCAAACCTTGCTTACGTCCGAGATGGCGGTAATATTGAGATATTGCATTTTAGACATAAATGTTAATGGTTTTTTGTAAAACTTTTATAATAGTATACCGCATTTTTCCTCAAATTTATATATGTAATGTAGGGAGGATCGATATGTCTGTGACTTTAATCCTCTCATACTTATGAGTGTTTTCAAGAGTGTTTGAATATGGTTTAATTTCTTACTAGATCCAATTAATTGTTGATTTATTGTACAGGAAAGTAGAAATGCTCATCTAAATGTCATTTCGGTTTTAGTAGGTCGATTTTTCCGATACCTCCTGACGAGAAACCGAGTTTTGAAAAGGGAATTAGACCTGGGACAGTTGATTAGGGTAGGGTCCCCCGATATCGGACGGACTTCGTTCATTGATTCCGAATCTTCCTTAAAATTACTTCTCTTCTCATAGCTTCTAGCGACGTACTCATTATACTCTCCCCCAACCAAAGAGTATCAGCATTTTTCCGGGTTCCGACTTAGTTGGATTTATTTTATTTTTCCCTGTTTTCCCTGTTTTAATTACTCCATTAATTCCGGTTGCCGAATTGCCTTTGTTGGAAGGCCGGAACTCTTCGAGGGTTCTCTTTCAGGGTACGACTTGGTCCGAATTTTACATCGCGTAAAGAAGTTTTGAGTGCCATAGAAGTTTTTATAGGCTATAGACTGTGATTTTTCCAACATCAGAGTAATAAATAAGTCAAATAATGCTTTGCCCCAAGTACAATCTTACAAGTGATAGTGTAGCGATTGTGGCACTGGGATTATTGTTTAATTTGGACCGTAAAGAACAATTTTGTTGGTTTGAGATATTAGTTGGGAGATTGATAAACGTGAATTTTCTGTCACGGATGCCTACATCTACAAATATCACACATACATCTCCATACATTGTTTGTCCATCCTATTCTGTTTCCGACTATGGCCGCTTATTAATTCTGATTTTTATGCATCTGGAGCACAGATCTAAAGGGGTTTAGTGCATTCGCTAGCTTCTAGGTAGGACCCTGAAGCGTGTACTGTTAATACCTTAATACTTGTATGTGTGGCTATATGTTGGCTTGTTATTGTTCTGCATGCCGCTCGTGAGAGAAAAGGTAAAACGAGGCCTACAAATTGGGACGATGCAGGACTAAAACAACGGTGCTACAAATCTTTGACAAATGTTAAATAGCTTCTATTTTATTGAAAGTAATAATACTAGTAATAATTCTGAACTAAATTTTATATTTTTATATCTATGCGGCTAACGCACTTGATAACTTGATAATGTTTGATCTTAAACGGAAATTATTGTGGAAATCTGTGGATAACTATTTTTTACCATCACGATAATTTAAATATTTCTCCAAAGCATTCTTCTTCTTTGTTTCATCACACTAATGCAATTCGCCAGTTAGTTATAATTTTAATAGCTGGGTACGATAAGAGTAAATGTCCATGTTATGACTCCATTGTCAGTCGATGACCTGGTGGTCTGTTAAACGGATATTCCAAACCATGGCGGTACCGAGCAGGTGCCTTCCAAGGTACCACCCTAGCAATCGAGTTTCGTATATGGCCTTTCTGAAGGCGTACTTTGTTGAATCCAAACACATTGGTACATTAGGTTTCGGTTCTTAAATCTCAGTTAAAATGATGGGCCTTACAATTCATAAAACTGCGATGAACGTTAATGGCTATTTGACCGTTGGGAAAGGTAGGTGAACAGTTTTTCCCTTGGCCAGGGGCTCGTTACTGCCCGAAACGTGTTCCCGGGCCTTGATGGCGTATTTACTCGGGTCCATCAATATCCCACCTCGGTTATAACACAGGTGAGGCCTCCCTTCCCTCCTCATACATGTTACATTAAGCCTTACCTTTCGTTACCGGGTCCGCGTAGGGGCCGTATATAGATTTTTTGTTATTGAGAAACCCGTATATGGCGGTCCATGTACTCCCAATATCAAAGTAAACCGATAAAAATCACTAGCTGTGTATCAACCCGCCTTGGGCATTATTGTGGTAGTGTGGACGCTAAAAGGGGGTTCGGAATATCGTCACTTTTCCGATTTCTGCGAATGGGAAAGACATTGCCAGATATGGATCAATCTTGAGGAGGGATCGGGAAGGAGCCTAATTGTTTTCTACTTTCATTGAAACCTGGCTGAGTTTCGGTCCCCGAACCAAATATTCGGGTTCGAGCTCGTTAGACGTTCTATGACGTATAGGTCGAGACGTCGGCGTCGAAGTGAGAATTAAAACCAAGGCTAATACTTCTTATCTTCTGCTTTCAACTGGTTCGCTTTTTACCAGGTTGATCAAATTCAAACTTTACCTGGCTTTATATGGCTCCTGTAAAACAGCATAATGTTTTAAAAAAAATTAACGAGCTCGATCTCCTCGCTGTACAATAAGTCGGATACTTTTTACATTATTTATGGATACGGAGAATTTAATTAAAACAAATAAAATTGGGAATAACCACTAATCAAACTATTATTAAAAATAATCGATCGATTTTCTCAGTTACCCCTCTGTCGTCAGCATTATCGCTACTCTGTTACAAAAATACCTTAGACTATTTCAGTTTATGCTATTTAGTCGTGATACTCGGTACAAATATATTGTAACTAGGAAAACGTACACGTTAAGTTGTATAACTGTTGTGTTCCACTTTACGGTTTTTTCAAATTACAAAAATGAACCTCCTTGAAAAAACCGTAGAGGTTTAAGTTATACAAAATTGAAAATAAGTACTTGTATGTTCCAACCGGGCTCTGGCGCTCCAGATAAACCCCCGCGTCCTTCTGGCGATAAATCGAAGCCCAGACCGATTCCCCGGAGCTAAGTCCCTTGACGGCGTCGGGGACTTCGTGCTTAATTAATATGGGATTAGGGGGCGGGCACGTATGGTCCCGGGATAAGTGTCCTTCATTTATTAAGGGGGGCATCTCTCCTGACGAAACTAGGACGAAGCGTTTTTAATTAGTCATCCTATCCATGACTATAGGATGATTAACTGCCGAACGCTATTAGTCAGGGCCTTCTACTTTTAACTAATTTATTTTCATTCTTTGTTCCTATTTTTACCTTAAGGTCTTTTTTCTTAGTTATCGCCTATTCCTTAACCCTTAGCGCTTCGCCTTAAGGTCGTTGGAATATTATGCAACTAATTTACATAACAAAATCGAACAACTTTCAAACTCCCTCTTCACCTGAATACTCATCCGATGTTCGCCTTTTACTCCAGAAAATCTTTAACTCGGTGTCGTTATATTAAGGAGATATAAACAAACATATAAAGTTTCATTGAGGAAATACAGTCATAAAAGTCAAATATATCCGCCAGATGATTTCAAAAATAATGTCATAACCGCCCATCTATTAGAAACGGGGCATTATAATAAAGTTGATAAATTTGATTCTTCTTTATGAAATAGGTTTGTTTATCTTTGAATTACCAATGTAACATTGCCAATACCTTATTATCCTTATTATTTGTTATCATATAATTCATAACTGGAAGTCACCCAGATATCTGTATTTTAATCTCGATTTTCTGTCAAATACCTTGGTTAGACATATAATGTTTTCAATAGGGTAGCGGGATAACAAGACGCTAGAATGCTAGCAGGTAACACAGAGGGAGAAGTAGTATGGACTGCCATCGCGGTTCTTGCCACGAACATAGAAGTTTTCGCGATGCCGACCCTCTCGACGGACGTGACATGTAGTTTGCACTGAAGTTACCTTGGCTGGCACCACAATGTACTTTCTAAGCGTCTATTGCCAATACAGCCTACCTCTGGAAAGACTCCTGAACTAGTTACCATCCGCGCTTAGATTCGTTTGGGGGAGACCCGTCGTTACCGGAATGGACGCTAACGGTAAGAATACTCTGTGGTTCAGCAGGGTCACTGACAGCAAAGGTGATGTGTTAATGGAACTTATCACGGAACAAGGGTTAGCGGTCGAGCTTCCTAACGACGGGAGAATCTAACATCGACATCACGCTCTCGTTGCTGGCAGCACACAGATATCTTCGAGACTAGAGCTTGTGTGACGAATGGCCATCGAGTGATCTCTTACGGGACATAGGGATCTCTTACAATTATACCTCCCGAATCGACAGTAGACAGGAGAATTTGAAGATTCAAGCTTAAGAGAGTCGACTGGTCTGTCTTTGATGAAATATGGCAGACACCTCGTGTGGATTACTCAAGATGGACGCGGAAGGAATGGCCGAAAGATTTAAGGGAGCGTTTCTCGGAGTGAGTGCCGAAGCGTTAACCAGGAAGAAGCCGAAGACAACTGTAATGTGTGCAGACCGTCGGAAGCTCGGATCCGTGGGGTTTATTATATATAAACTCGCCATGGATAAACGTGTGCAACAAAAGGTCCTCACCTCGCTGGTAGAGGGTACTAGTGATGGAGAGCCGACAATGACGTGGGAGGAAACGGCCAATAAGCTGCTTTCCTCACTAATCCGTGAGGAACCCTCGGTAATCACGAGTTCCCAACTCGTATTGTTCGGACTTAACTCTGTGTACTCGACCTCCGACTCTTCCGACCATTTCATGAGGAAGATATAACAGAAGCCGTCGTGAAAATGAAAGATAAGAAATCACCGGGTATAGAGTGCATAGAAGTAAGTGTTCTAAAAAGAATACATTCGAGCAGTCCGGACTTGTTAATCACCCTTTTCAACGCGTGCCTGGAAACTTGAACATTCCCACGACCCTCCATAGTTGGCATACTCAGTTTGACCAGCAGGTCAAATGAAATATGAAGAGGGGCTATCCACAAGGATCCGTACTATGCCCCTTCTTCTGGAACATCGTCCTCCATGACTATATTATATACTTATATATATTATATACTTTGGTATCGGATTAGACCAAGGTCTGACTTCTTTCCTGGCGTCCGTGAGGTTCGGACGAAGGTCGTCCAGAACGCAGCAAAGATGAGACGCGTGGCTAGAAATCATGGGGTCTCAAGACCCGAGTCATGCGCACCATCTGCAAGGAGGTCTGCGCAAGGGCGAGTAAGCTACCAGTTCGTGCCCGGGCCACCACCCTTGTAGCCGTCTAACCACCATAGTAGAGCATGAGCTCGTTGTACCTGGTAACGGGACACGGTTTGCTCAACGCTCATCTACAGAGGCGGGGCCTAGAGGACCACTCGGAGTGGGAGAGGACTGCGGGACTGCCCGATCAACGATGAGCCAGAAGAGACCTCGTGACGGCGGAGACCGTCGGAACTCTGTTTGAGCGCGGGCGTTATTAAGGAAGCCCGCCTCACGAGGAAGCGAGGAGGAGTGTCGCTGAGGAAGATTCGCGGGAAGAAGCTGACGGCCGGAATGGGCCCACGATGAGGAGGAACGATCCAGTTCAGTACGAAAGGTTAATGAACCTGTCGCCAGACAGTCTTCAGAGCAGAACTCTCCCTCATCCCAACCAGAACAGACACTCAGATAAATAAAAATGCCAAATGCCTTGGTATAATGCCTTGAATAATAGCGAAGCCATGTGCTTTTTTTCCATGCAAATTTCAATCATTAAGATAACCTTTGATTCTTTGGCTTTGTTTTTGTTGAGCACAGAAACTCCCTCTCCCTCCCCCTCTCCCTCTCAGTCTCCCTCTCCCTCTCCCTCTCTTCTTCCCCAATATAAATATCCAATGGAACTTCACCGGCCCCCTGTCCCGATAATGAATTCTCCGGACGTGGAAGGGGAACAAATTATTTCCATGCTCCGTTAAATTGGGCATCCCCCCCACCCCCGCTTCCCATCATGAAGCCCCTCGGGGCTCCAGATCGCGGCGGTCTCTCTTTCGAAAGTATCGAACTGTTTCTACGCTTCGAAACGCGTAAAGCGAGTTACTCGATTGACAGATCTGACGAAAACGAAAGAAAAATCGCTGAAAATGAAAAAATACTACTACTATCGGCAAATCCTAGTAGTTTGGAAATACCCTTTGTGGGCAAGGCGGTAATTAGCAATCCCCTGGCAATGCGGTATTTAGAGATCGGTATTAGTTTGGATAACTATGAATTTGTCATACGGGCGACCGGTCAACATGTTCTGGCTCGAGGCCAGGGGTTTTCCTAAACGACTTTCCGAAATTTATTTTTATTTCGAAACGCCGGTATTTCGAAACAATCCCTCAGCGGTAGGGTGTCCAAGTAATGGTGGAAAATTCATCTCGTGGAACATTTTAATACGTGCTGGTTTTATCAGTGAAAAAACACTTGCGACTTAAAAATAATAAGGTATCGTAGGCCTTTCAAGCTTGGTCTATTTGATAAGGGTGGAACTATATGTATTAGAAGTGCTTAGTTTTGACTAGCGGATTAAATGCTGATACATTTTCTTTATAAAACGTAAGGTTTTGCTGCACTTTCAGTTGTTATGCCAGTTTTTCTCTGGGGATACCCGGATGTAATATATCAGTTAATCGGTATGATTTTTTTGAATTATAGCCAAGCGGATTATTTTGAAACTTAGGGAGTAACAAAATTTTGATCGATGTTGTTTTTCAAAATATTGCACGGTCTAGTGCAAGGCCTATAATTTTTCATTCGGCTCAGAACGTCATTAAATGGTGAAATTTCGTTTTCTCCGTTGAAAACGAAATGCTATACCCGCTTAACCGATAGCCACGTGTGTCCCAAGGTTAATCCGATGGATATGCGCCGTAACGGGTTCTCCTCAATAGTTTTTGCGCGTTCTCACTTTCTGAAAGGACAAAAGTCCCTCAGGCGTCCCAAACGGCTCAGAATCATTTCTGGTCTTGTTTGTTGTGAAATTGTTTCTGCAGATAACATGAAAGTTTTACTCTTGTAATGCCCGACGACTGGTTCTTTAAATTTAATGTGCGATAGACACGCTTTCCTCTTCTCTGAGCAACCCTGCCCCCACGTGAGACGTTTGCGTTTTCTACTTACGGCGGCAGAAATTACTCCCTGAAAGGGCACCCGCCCAAAAAGTAAATGCAAAAATATGCGCTCGAAACTCATGAAGTACAAGAGAGGCAAAATTTTTGTCTGTGACGCGTTAAACTGTTACAATTCTTTTGAATTTTGAAAAGTAACATTTTCTAGGGACAAGAAAAATTAGATTAAGTTAAACTTAAATTTCCCCTGTTTGCACAATCTGCACGTGTAATGTTAACCCGTTGTTTAAGAACGAATTAATTCCGTCTGACAAGTCAACGTCCATAACACAACAGTACAAAATCTATAGATTTCTGCATGTTTAATCTGCAATTTTTCAACCTTTATAAGGGAAGAATTCATTCGTCCACTGTTTGAGCTGGTTTCATAAACGTGAACACCAATTCTAAAGGTGCTAAATGTTTTTCACGTTCCTTGAACAGATATCCGTTGTTTGTGAAGCTAATTATAGTATCGCCGGAACAACACACTTATTGCGCATCAGCCGATTTTTTATCACTCTCTAAATGTACTGTTTCTCTTACTCGTAAGCGTTGGAGGTCTTATACTATAAACACTCGTCTACCTTAAGAACTGAAAACTGCAGTTACTAACTAGAAACTGAAAATCGCACTAGGACATACTAGAGTGACACGCGCATATATAATATTGCGAGATTAAAACTACAATGCGCAGAATGTAAAACGGGCCTAACAATTAAACATTTATTAGCAACATGCAAAAGGTTTAAACGGAATAACAATTGTTATATCGCGGAACATTAAACAACGTATTAGAAAATGACCGGAAGAATGAAAGACAGATAATCAATTTTCTAAGAAGGACGGAACTATTGACAAAACTCCAAGTCCCGGGGCGCATAACAGCTAACCGTTATTGCGCCCTTAAATGCAAATAAAGGAGGGAACAAACCGTTCACGCTCTGATATTTTGGATGGCCCAATGGATGAAATTACATTCTATAATTCTTCTGTTTCCTAGAAATTAAGCGTCCAATGTCCTAAACTAGGCCGGTTTCGGTTCCTCACCATCTTCAGTACTGTGACTGGTCTATCGCACGCTTTGGTCCCATTCCGGAGAAATGTTGCGTGCCAGTGCACTACTGCTGACCTATCGATGGTGGCGGGAAACGCAAATCGGTCTAAATAGTACTAGTTGTAGTAAGAATTCGGCGTTGGTTTAAGAGGAAGACTTCTCCCCCCTCGGACAAATACCCGCCCGGAAATGAATAGAAATTAAATGCTCGGCAGGAACAATAAAACGGAAATAAATACAGTACGACAATAAAAGAACAAAAAACAGGGCAGGTACACCGACCGGCCTCCAAAGGTCAATAATTCAACCGAAATATGACGGAGGGTGGGACACTATCAAAATGCAAATTCGTCGGCTCCGACTCGAATGTATACCGTTTAACATTCTTAGTATTCGGTCCTTTTTTATTCTTTATCTCCCGCGATTCGAGCCATTCCCCGGGTATTACCGCCGATACCCCCAGCAGGGTTTGTATAGTAATGCACCATCGGGACGCTCGTTAAATCCGAGTTTTAGAACCGATTCCCGCGGCCGTATCGTGGATTGGACGGGCGCAAAAAGTAAAGTAAACAATTTCTCCTTTTTTATTTAGGAATCAACGTTTAACATTGTAAGAACAATTGATCAACGTTATACCGTAGATTTTCTATTTCGTTCTCCTCACGCTGGTTTTGCTAGACCGGTTTCGGCTGCTCTCCATCTTCAATAGCGGTGTTAGTAAATTTGGCACTGCATATTTTTTGGGCATCCTCACTGCACTGTCACTTGTACTGTGGTGGTTGTCTATCGTGTGTATATACATGTGTCTTGTTATTGTATTTTTGGAGGATGTTTGTCTCCGAACAGGGGGATGTTCGGTTGGGAGGGATTTTATTAATCGGGTTAAGCCTTTGTTGGATTATCTTTGTTATTATTATAGATGTACTTAACTAAAGTTCGTTGGGTGCACTTGCACCGATGACTAAAAATAAACTTTTTTCAATAAATTTTGGATCAACAGGAAAGCTTTTATGATCGTAAATAGCTTTACGATCGTAGCTTTACCTATCGTAGATAGGTTTTCTGTTATATATTTGGAAATATATATTTGACCGATAATCCGACAAAGACTTAAGCCGATTAACAAAATCCCTCCCAACCCAAATAAGTAATATCCCCCAAACACGCAATAACAAGACATATATACATAAGACAAACAAACAACCACCATATTACAAGTAACAGTGATAGTGCATTGAGGATGCCAAAAAAAAATCCAAAGTGATTAACTTTGATCCGCTACTTTAGATGGAGAGCAATCGAAACCGGTCTAGCAAAAGACCAATTCAGCGACAGGAGACAGGAACACACGAAATTTACGGCATTCCAACCCCTCGCAACCAACAAAACAGGTATTCTAACCTAGATAATTGCTATTTTGTCGCTTGCTTCTCATGATAAAGAAGCCATCCAATGATGGCACTTTTTACGTGTAACCGGGCAATAGAAGGTCTCTAGGCCGGTGGCGTTTAAGCCGTCGTGGGGGATAGCAGCCGTATGTCCATGTCGGTTACAATATGTGTTTGTTGGTTAAGGTCAATTTTGATGTCCGTTCAGTAATGACCTTATTAGTCCTAATTTACGGTTTATGTCGTTTCTTTTGAGCGGGTATGGGGATCCGATTTTTAATAAAATATAGGTTTACCCCCGCCGAACCTATCGTCAGCCTACAGGTGCGGTTTTGCAGCGCCGAGGGGGGATGGCCAGGTTAACGGGAATCCGGAATATTCCGATATCCGGCATAAGAAGCGGTCTGTTTCGAGAGCCGTTGTTAGCCGCTCCTAATTCCCTAAGGGATCGGATTCAATTCTAAGTTGGATTTGGTTGCCAATCGGGCTCAAATAACTCGATACTAGTGTACGCCTGAATAGAGTCGTGCGCAAATTCTATCTACAACAATGAACGTAATATTACCGAAGTTATAAGCACCCCTAATATAAGCACTCAAATTGTATTTATATTGTTTCATAATATCTTTGTGGTAGCTAACAATTAATTGTTACAACCTTTGTCATTTTAATGTAATCCCGATAATCGAAAATAGGGGGCATAATTATTCCTTTAATTTTAATAATCCATATCATTGGCCTATTTTATCCTGGCGAAAAAAAACGCCACGAGAGAAAAAAAAACGCTGCTTAATTGAGAAATTTGAAATCAATTCGGCCAGACCTAGGTCCAAACTGAGATCTAGATATTTAAAAATTATTTCATTACAACGAATAACTTAAAATCGTATCTTATTTCAACTTTCGGATTCGTGTAGTTTAAATGCTAGTGTGGATAATAGAAATTTGTTTAGGCTACTACGGACTTCACGTGGACCACGCCCGGCGATTTGTTTCGGTCCAATGGAATGATCTTCGAATGAAAATTGAAGCAACGAATAAATAATAAGTTCTCGGCGGGCTTAACGAGGCGGTGACCGAAAGTCAAGCATGGACGTCTAGCGGGTTCCGATTGTTCCGATAAAATATAACAGACTTAAATTCCCCTTAAGTCGAGAAATATCGGCAATGACCCGCGCGACAACTTTGTTTGTATTCCGGGACCGGAATAAGTTTTCTCGTGGGCTGAGAGGGGAGAGAAAAAAAGGGAAAATATAAAAAAAAGAACCCAACCCCTTCCCTCCTTGGAAAAGTCATCACAATAAATCGGAAGTTCCCGCCTGCCCGGGAAAACAATAAGTTCCCCGACGCCGGAACGGAGGCGTAAAACTCCTGTAGTTCCAGTCGAGATTTTTGCTTTTCTCTCTGCCCCGCCATATTTAAGTGTTCCGCCGTAATAAACTGGGTCAAAAAATAATTTTCGCGTTTAAAAGTCTTTAATAATGTTCGCTTTGCTCCTTTAATTTCTTTTTCGCCGCCATCAGTAGCACTGCCGTTATATCGCGTGTGAGAAGACGAAACTTAGGGTCTTGTATATACCTGGGGCTGAGACGTCGTTAGTCATTAGTATAGCGTTAAAGAGGAAGTTAATGATACTTAGAGTTCTCGTCGCAGAAACCTTCACTTATTTATCATTCCAATCTTATTTCTTCATCCGATGATATCCAAACATTTGGCTGTCTTATATTATACGCATAATGAAAGGAGGTAGAATACAGCGTTTGCACAATCGTACTAATCACGGAGGGGGTATATTTCGTGCCATTGAGGAATGCTAGTTTTTATGCCGGCTCCGACTGGGAAATATATGAAATTCAGTTGAGGGCGACCGAACCCCATTTCGTCCCCGGCGGGGGGGGGGGGGGGCGAGAAAATGCGATTCGGTTCAATCGCCGAAGAGCCTCCGGTTTAAATTTGCGGCGCTGTGCCTCTGCCGTTCGAGACAAAATATCCCCGCCGGGTATAAAATATGGGGAATTCTTTTTGCGGGCAATGAATGACGCGCATTAATAAAACTCCCCGGGGTGAATTTGTCCCGGGAAACGGGAGAAGCGAAACCGGAACTCCCGACCCTGATGAATAATATGCAAATGTAGTACTTACCGAGCGGACTAAGTTTCGGATTTGCGTGTAACAACGATGTGTCTGGGATTTATTTTAATTCGTACATCGCGATACGTGTATTATAATAAATATTCCTAGAGTTAATTTCGTCTAGATCTGATTCGGATGCTCGCCATCGCCAGTAGTGCTATAAAGTATTTTTTAATTTTTCACCTTATTCTATTTTTCTGGACTGCTTACCTTGCTTACTTTCGATTTAATTGTAGACAGAACAAGTTATTGGCAATAAAGGTAGTAACAATGAAGCGTTTACTTTTTCTAACCTTACTCCATGATTAAGTCATTAGTTTTAATTAGAATTTCTGTGTCCCGTAGTTTATACTTTGTATACATTTTGCATATGTTGTAGAAAAGTATTATTTAGTTTTGAATTTACATTATATTCCTATTTTTTGCCTCATATTTGACTCCTGACATTTCACAGGGAATCGTACCCGTAGCACTGAATATGCACGCATTTATCCGTAAATTAAAGGATCCTGGTCAAGAAGAAGGCCCACCCACTGTTCCTCATGTAAATATTCTGATTGCTAATATTGACTTCCGCTGTATCCATGTAAATAGAACAACGTATGAAACAGCGGGGAATTTGTAAAACAAGTCTATATGTAAATAGATTGGTTTTATTTTTATAACGTATACAAAGCATGCAATAAAATTCTTTTCATTTTGTACTTCAGACGCGTTCTTTCGTACCCCTTCCTGGCAGGCTGGTGCTGTAATTATCGTTTATTTAAATAGAAAGTATTTAAAATTTGTTTATATTTAAATGTTATAATTTAAGTCTCTAAGATTGCTGAGTTTTCTGCACCCTCATGCTTACATTCCTTGGGTTGAGTTTCACAGCGGAGGAAACAGCTTTTAGGAAGGCAACGTAAAATCCAGGTTCTCGGTGTGAATAATTAATTTCTTTTATATATATATATATATATATATATATATATATATATATATATATATATTGATGTCTGTTTCCCTTGCGTTTATTTTACACATTCTGGTACAGTATTATTCAGCGATATCGCAAATTACATTCACAGTAATGCGATCAACTTCAGATATTTATGAGAATAAACATGTTATATAATCAATTAATATATTTTCATTTAAAATTCAATATTTAATTGTTATTTACGGTATTTCGATATTTGGTAGAATTATGATTCAATTTAATTAACATTTATTTTTTTAGTGACTTCGTATACTGTATGTGGGTAAAGCGAAGGTTTGTAAGAATGGTTGCGAATGTAATGGAAATAAATTCTCTCAGTAGCTATATTGCGTACATAGCCATTCGTCGGTCCCCAGTCAAAAATAGATACAATTTAAACATACCACGTTTAAAATATGATAAGCGTTAATGAAGTTGACCAATTATTCCCCGTTGGTGATTCCCCGAAATTCAAACGATTGTCAATTGAGAATCGAACCAACGAGTTCGAGCCCCCGCGTCCCGTTTTCAATCAGTCGCGAATATATCGCATTATTAAAATTTATAATTGAGGAAAACGGAAATTAGTCCATCACCGGAGAATGGAACAACGGGTCCGATGAATTTACGCATTATACGGATTTGATTTAATTATTTTAATTAATTGTTGAATTTGTTCACATCTTCACCTGTTGGCGGTTTTCTGTTGAATACATTAATATAGCGCTCGGTGAAATCAATCTTGATTGCCTGACCCAGATGTGGATGACGGAGCAGTCAAAGGGCGTTAATTTTGCTCCCGTCTCCAGAAATGAGCATTTTGGATATTGTAGAATAAGAATAATGTAGGCCGATTTATTTGTCAATTTTCCTTTAACTACCTTATCACTGTCTATTTCCTTCTCTTATCAATTGCAGAATTGCTCACATTCCACGAGCACCTCTGAATTCATTGTATTCTGCTCACCTTAATACTATATAGATTGACGGGAGGATACTAATGAATTGGAAGGGTTTTTGAGGACGGATAAGATGAAGGAGACACCGCATCAACGGTGTGCCTGTTGGGTGGTCTGTGAGGGTTCGGAATATCACCAATCTTGCGACATTCTCCAGTCTCCGATTCGGCCCAGTTTCGGCTTCTCAACGTCTCCGGTAGCGATTAGCGGGGCGTAGTTATAAGGTGAGATTGGACAAGTGAGGTTAAAACGACGATTCGGTCGGAAGCCGCGATGTCTCGCCAATCGGACCGGAATTATCTTTGCGTTCTATCTGGGCAGTGGTCGGGTCTATGCGAGCGTTGTTAAGCATCGCTATGTAAGGAGACGAATGTTATCGGAGACAGAATACGAAACGGGTTTAGGCGGCGGCGCAGATGCCCCGGGGGACGCCCCGGCCAATGATTGAGGTCAATTGGTAAAACATTTGAGCCAATCAGCGACTCGGGATTCACGCCGCCGACATACTCACATGCCCGTTATCAACTTGAATTAGACTCGCCTTCGGATTTAAAAAAAATGAATGAAAGGAATTAAACAGGGCCTAGTGAACACATCGAGAAAACAAAACATTTGGGGCAACGTCGGATCTTGGAAAAAACGTCGTCGCTCAACCTGACAATTTTATGAATTCACCTGACAGTTTCGTGAATTCGGTAGAATCTTTCGCCCTTAACTATCGGAGCCGGCATAAAAAGTGGTATCCCTCGATAACTCGGCATATCCCTCCTCTGTGATTAGTACGATTACTTCCCTCCTGTCATTGTACCTATAATATGCAGCCAAGTGTTCGGTTACCCGAACATGTAATTACCTACATCGGCGTATTTAGAAACACTTATGGAATAATCGTCTCGAAATTAAGTCCGCGGATGGTTTGTACGTTTAATGAATCTGCGGGTGACATTCAATATTCCCTCAGTGCGGTCGAACAAAGGTCCCGATTAGAGGGAGTCAGAAGATCATAAGAATTGCCTAATCACAGGGGTGTCGATTATGAACAGAGTTCTCGTTGAGCTCCGATTCACAGAGCCGTATTGTATGTGCACCGAAAATATTTATTCATTTATTTTTCGAATAAATATTCGAGAATATGTTTTCAGGACGCGTCCGAAAAAAACGGGAACGGATAATGCAAGGGACATGCGTTCGAAAAATCGCGTTATCCCATTTACCGGAAAACAAATTTCGGTTTTTTTTTTCGCGCGACAATTACGCCACAGTAATATTGTGGGCACGGCCGCGTTTATTCGTCGGGTTACCGGTTCCGAGACTAATTACCGGGTCTCGGCTGGACGGCCGTAATGAAACCTACCGCCGATCCGCCGGATTGTTGATTTCCGTTTTTCATCGGAACCGGAAATTCGCCGACCGCTGGCGTATATGCCCGTCTATATATGCGCGTCGTCCGGCCGGCTATTTTACCGCGTCCCGTTAGCGGACTGTCGCTAACGAGATTTTGAAACGCGGTATAGCCATCCTTTTTTTTCACCTACCCCGTCGTTATCAATTTCAAACCCGTCACCGGCATTCATATTCACTGCCTGATGTTTCACTATTCTGAAACTATGAATATTCGAATTGAAAAGCCCTTTGGTCCCGGACACTGATGAAGATAGCCACGATTTCAAAACTCCGACGACCGGCGCCTATTCCGAATTGATTTACGTATTTTTATCAGTCCCTCTATTCCTCTTCAGGTCCTCTACCACCCGATACATCGGGAATTCCCTTCCCTCACTATTTTTAACTCCATTTTTTATGGGAAAGAGTAGTAATTATTTAAAGAGTGTTTACTGTTAAACAAAGTATCATCATCAACTCTGAAAATATAATTTGAAATTAACGAAGCGTAGACAATTTGTTGGGGTAGCAGAGAACCGACTAGGTATGGGACGTTCCGTGCCAATGGAAGCGCACTCGAATTGATTAAGAGTGGATCTCGATTAAGTCCGGAACACGCGTGTAAACTTCACTGGGCTTCATAGCGCCGCTTCTACTCGAGGCGAGAAACTCTGCCCAACTCTTCGAAAACAGTATTGATTTCCTTTTCGAGCGACGACCGCCGTATATTAATCTGCGGCCGTTGAAGACGACCTGGTCCAGATGACTTATTGATCTCTCTTATTGAACTCAGTTAACCCCTTTTCTACAGTCCGTCGAACGCTTTCCACGTTCGGGCCGCCGGGACGGGCCTATGGTACTGGACGTTAGCGTTTTGACCGATTAATAACGCGGATCGCCCCCGGGTGTGTGAACCCACAGTGGAGACGGTACCGTGAGAAGAAATTTGTAGACTGTTCGATGAAAATAATTCGTCAACATTATGTAATGCCAGACAGGTTTTACCTCCCCCCCCCTAGCTTCAGTAGCTTTTTGTTAGCGGATGCTACTACGAGTTCACCGAAGTATTAATGATTGATCATGTCTGTCGAAAGGTGGATCCGTCCCTTTGGCAAATGCCGGTGAATGGAACGTCAAATAGCATTTTTCTTCCAAATTGTCCGAAAGATTGCGACTCCGATTTTTTTCGTGTTGACACACCTATTTTAATAAAATTCTATTTATTTCCTTCCGCACGACAAATCTAAACGCAGTAAATTTTTATCGACAAAACAGAAAGCCGGGATCTGTTTTAATGCCGCCTATTGTAGCGCCCCTCTCCCCTACCACCTTTGCTTCTGTGAGCGTTTCTCGCTTTGAATTTCTCCGCCCGAAGTAAACTCTAAACCGATTATCGCTCCGGTAGAAACTTCAGACAATGCTCTCGTCTTCTCTGAACTCGGCACATTGTCCGGACTTGGGACTTTGTTGAAGAGAAGCCTCCTAAAACCGCCAAACGTTTATGAACAAAAATCACTCCCGGGGGGAAACAAGGGCAAATTAAAGGATCAAACAGATTTTTCTTCGAGGGCAGTTTCTCTGACAGACACCTCGATGACACGAAGTTTCGCGAGGAACACAATAATGAGATTCCGTATCTTCAAACGCGACTTTTATTTTTTTAATTTTTTTCCACAAGTTTAATGGTTGCTCAAAGACATTAAAAGAAAATGTATTGTTCTTTGGATAATTGAGTTACATCACAAAAAATACTAATTAAATGGATTATTACGGCAGTTATAGATACCATAAATCTGGATCGTCCTTTTTAAAAATAAATTATTGAAAATATTATTATACCTTATGTCGTTTTATATGATAAAGTCTATGTAGAGTACAATAAGGTATTGCCAATGTCTAAGGTAATATTACACCTGTATATTATTAGGTGGTACTGATTTATATGTACGTAATGAAATTAGTATTAGTTTTCAAAATCATATATTTAGAAGATTTAGACTAAATTGGAACTCTCGATAGCACCCATTAGCGTTTCCGAGGGTACATTCTTCCTTAGGTGGCTTGGAATTCCTCCTCGGTTTTTCTAAATATATATATGTAATGATTGAAAAGAACTTCACAGCACTTTACTATATGTATAGATATACATATAAAATCAATACTGACATGTGACGTTAACAACTGTTCCAATTAATTATCAATATAGCTTTCTGTTTACTAATAATATCCAGTTTCCGGGAATTGTTTGAACTTCCTATTTAAGCGTGAAAACGAGTTTCAGTGTGAACATCAATTGTAATATTTTATAAGGCATTTGCGTCACGATGTGCGATGTTGCCGTACATCATCATTCATTTGATTCCCTTTCGATTTTCCCTGCAAATTAGTTTCGGCGCAAATAAGTCGCAGAGGTTTGAAATGTAATGTCGTCGGGTTTTTGTTCGGTTTTCTAAGATTTCACCAGTGGACGTACTAAGGGGCTAGTACCTACCTCTGAGTTTCATATATCATGAAATAACGTGTGATATAGTAAGGCACTATCGCAAACCTGGAGCGTTATCGCCTAGAATTGTTTCCGTACAATAGATACCGGACTGTATTGTCTCTGCCAAATCCGCCGGACGGGGGACCGAATTTCCGAATCGCCCTCGTCGAAATTCGTAACCCGGCGAAATTCCTCGGCTGAAGGGAATTTTCGGCCGGGTTCACCGGGTACAGATAAACACGTGTTTTCTGTTCGCCCCTTCTAACCCCATTAGTAGGGTTAACCCTGTACGACCGCTTTCTTTGTTTTCGGAACTGCGTTAAACCTCCGGTTTGCGGTCAATTTATTACGAATTAGTTATGAATCGCATCCGTATGTATAATCGAGACATATCAATAAATGGGTAATATTTGGTTCCAACTATGTTGGTAAAAAAATTACTTCTTGGAACGAAATACCCAGGAACCGTTTTATAAATATACTGATTAGGATTACGAATAAAAATACGTTTTAATTAAAAGAAGAATCGTTCAGTGAGAAATGGGCACTAATTTGAAGTAAACTAACTTACTACGGTGCACCCGAAGTATTAAACAAATTCCCTACCGTCTCGACGAGCCGTTCATCACTCCGACTATGTTTTTGCCCCGATATTTCCATGCCGCGCCTCCCCTGAAAAGGAGATAACGATTGGAGTCGCGACACAGTGCTCCGGTGATTCCGCCCACTTTGCCGGCCGATAGGCACGTCCCTGTACGTGACGATCGGACTCCCGAAGAGCGGCCGTCCCGTGACTGGCAGCAGCCGCCCTCACCCCGAAAACAGGTTCGCACGTTTTCTCACGTAGCGGTGGTTCGCCGGGAAAAGAAGAAAAATAAATAAGACTGACCGAGGCCGAGGGAGAGCCGCTCAAAACTGGCTATAATATAAAGTCTACCGGCTTCGTCGGACTTACTGTAGGGAACCTGCTTAGTGAACTCACTTTTAAATAGCTATTTATGCACGTCGTGAAATAGCATACTCTAGTATAATTCGGTTATACTAAGGCGGCGTACCGTCACTTATCCCGGTCAAGATATTCAATTCCCCTAGCGGGTGGATAAGGTTTGCTCGGAATCGAGGAAAGTGTACCTAACGAATATTCGCGTGGAGAAAGGATAATTTAGTCGTCGCTATTTCGAATGTTTTCATACGAGCTATAAAAAGTTTTGTTTTTCCGATTTTATCCCGTATGCGTAAAATTCACTCGATATTTTCGTTACCTGAAAAACGCGGTGGCGCTACTACGGCGAACCGAGCGATTTTTATTCCGGGAGCCTAACAAGTGGCTCCCCGTCGTCTGCACTCAGCGCAGCGCCGTTCGCCTGCTTTTCCCTCCTCGGGCGGCGGTGCAATAAATTCCTCTTTGGGCAAGGGGCAAACAATCTTCTTACGTGGACCGAATTGCCCGCTGGGTTGGAGTAGGCCCCGAGCCCACCCTCCAAATAACAAGTTTATCAGCGAACGCACGTTGGAAATCCTACCGGACTATATATTGTGCGGGCCGCGAATAACAATGTACCCCGGCCGGTGTAGTGTGTGCGCCGTACGGGCGCCAGACCCCATTGTCGCCCGCCGGCCGACTATCGCTGATGTTTATACTCCCGCGACCGACCATGCCATATACGGTACATAAAGGCCGGAACCCGCGACCCATACCTAATTATCCCCGTACCCTGTCCATCTTATCTAGGCTCCCCGATGGGCTATTTATCATATTTTGTACGATCATTCCAGTTGTTTGTTTCGGAGGAGGATATATGGGCCCTGGACTCAATTGTTAGTGAAGATAATACCGATTTTATTCCAGGATTAAATGTCCTCTAGAATATTTCAAATTGCGATAGCGAAACCAACATATCGCCATCGTGTCACTCTTGCGAATATTATTACACAAATAGTGGTTATTGGCGGTTGAAAACGAATAAGGAAAACCATATTAGAAAATATATGATCCATGGTTCTCATTTATTCTACGCTAGGCCGCGTAGACCAGTGGTTCTCACCCTTCCTAATGCCCTGACCCCTTAATACTATTCGTTATATTGCGATTACCTCTAACCATAAAATTATATTCCCTGCTACTTCAAAACTGTAATTTTGCTACTGTTATGTCTTAGGCGACCCCTTTGAAAGGGTCGTTCGCCCTCCAAAAGGGTCGCAAGCCACAGGTTGAGAAACTCTAGTGTTAGATTTCTCGTAGTCACACTCGAATTACTGAGAAAGTATTCGAAAATAACATGCGATATAATGAGTGCAACGCGAACGTCATTAATAGTATTGGCAGAATGCATTAGAGAGCTACTTATTTTTAGTAGTTATTCTTACTCCGAAATTTCGAATATAGTGTAAAACAAATATCCCATTTAATACTTATTCCTCTTTTTTTAAGGGCCATTAACGCCTATCCAAACTAAGGAATTTTTTTTTTTTTGGATTAGGATGGGGAGGGCGGTAATTATTGTGTTAGGGTTTTCCACCTTCGGGTTTGCGGAATTAAACGAGGGGGTTTATTGGGATTCAGGTAGGGCCCGGGTCAGTCAGCCGAATTCGGCTAAACGCCTCGGCATAATAAGGAGGAATAAAACCAGGGGGTTTTTCTACCTCCCTTCCCCCCCACTAGGCTTCATTTGAGGGCCCCAAAGCGCCCGATCCACCGTAGAAGCGTTCGCCTCTAATATTCTCCGGGAACGTTTTTTGTTTTCGTTCGCCCCAACGATAATACGGGGGGAAGGGGCCGCGGGGCGAAACTGATTTTACGAAATGAAGTCGAGAAACTGAAATTTTCAAGTTTTATTTCGTAACCCGACCCGGGCGGTTTCATGAATCGGCGGCTGTGCCACAAAATATAAGCATGATGGATGAGTGATTCAATCATTAAATAAGTACCGGATAGGGGCAAAGAACAAATAGGTAGTTGGGAAAAATGAGTATCGTTTTACTCGAGGTGATTCAACTCACTACGGCTTCTGATTACGATTAGAAATATCAACCACAATTTACGACGCACTTTAAGACGCCTTTGAAACTCCTAAAAGATCGTGGATATATAATGTAAAAATAGTTCGCTGAGAATTAAAATCGGCCGACAATTTTTATACGCATATTTATATTTCTTTTTAGGGGGGAGTTGCGAAATAGACCGAACGTCGGATAAATTAAGCTCGGTCGTTCGACCCGGGCTGAGGTGTCCGTTTTATAGATTCTCTTTGTGACTCTGAGGGAATATGTAAACAGAGGGAGACCCCGGCGTCGGACTTCGATTATCGGGGGGACTACCGGAACCGTGTTATTTATGAAGCCCGCCCCCACCCTATATGAAGAGCCCCCAATAACTCTCTGGCCAGATATTTCTATACGGACATACATACATTCATACGAACATGAATACAAACGAAGATGGGTGCGCTCTGGGGTGCCTCGATTAATATTTCCCGGTGCTAGTTTCTCCGAAAATAAAGGCGGGAGGAAAACGCCAAACGGCTCGGTTGGATTTTTCAAAAACCGTCTGGTAAAAAGGGCGATTAGTGGTAATTTAGTAAAATTGATAATACCCGCGAGATTTGGAATAACACCGTTCTCGTCTTCGAACGGCTAATGTGGCCTAATACCAGACCATTTCCGGGCTCTGCCAACCTTCAGTAGCGGTCGGTCACCAGAATACAGTCGTTCTTACAACTTTATCTTTAAATTCCTCATGAAACAAAGAAGTTGGGTAGAAAAACGAACCTGGAATTCAATTTATATATCGCGGATTGGAAAGGAGTCTTTGGGGCTGTCACAATTGAAAATTTGAAGTAGTCAGCGGTTTCTTCTTTCCTTACAAAACTTTTTCCTACCGACCGATTAAACGGGATGACTTTACTCGGCCAAAAACCTATCCTTTCCTCACTAATCCCTCGTTGCCCTAACACCAATAAAAGCCGGGGATTGATCCTACCTAAACCCAGTCCCCCCAATCACCCTTCTTCTTCCCTTCGTTGCATTCTGTACTGTCGTCATGCTGGGATATTGATTCTCGACATATCTCGTGTTGAAAGTTGGCCAAGAATTGTATTTCCGGCATTGAGCAACGAAGGAAATGTATGCATAAATATTATGCAAACGTTTTTCTAAAAAAATTACATAAATTAAAGTTTTTCGAAGATTTGCTCGGTGAGTTAGTAGTAACTGAAAACTACTACCTAGAAGAAATCCTAGCTGAATTAATATAACCAAAAATACACGAATATTATCGAAATTCGAAAGGAGAGTTAAGAAAAAGCCCAGAACCGGGAAAAGGAGGAAGGTGAGTGGGCCTTTAACAGCGAACTAATTCGAATCAACGGTATACAAGATGAGGAATAAATGGGGCGGGGAAAAATTAATTTTTTTTGTTATTCAGGACTTCTCTCCTATTAGTTAGGATCGAGGAGCGAATAACTTCGAGGTACTCTCATCACGATCTGAGAACTTTGAATTGGAGTGATAATTTGTATTTGTTCTGATTATGGGCGATAATAGGACTTTGTCCATTATCAGTAGAACGTCCCACTCGAAGGAAAATCTGCTCTTATTGAAAGAATGGAGATCACTAACTCTGCCAATTACATATACTATGTGTGTGCGTATATATATATATATATATATATATATATATATATATATATATATATGTATATCAATTTTCTTCTGAAATTAGGCAAGTTTTTATATTTCAAGATGAGCAGATTGTTGGCCATTATAATTAAATAAATATTTTCACTACATTAAGAAACCTATAAATCAAGAAGGAAGTTATAATGCTATAAGAGAGCAGGTCTATACTTGAGTGTCAGTTTAAAAATTCACTCATAGATTCAATTGTAGCTATTGGAAATCATTCAATGAAAATCTCATTGATATAGGGTGATAATAGTTTCTCCCATAGAAGATTACTGATTAATTAATATTTAGATTTAGCTAAACAATCTCGATTGTTAGGTCCTATGCCAGACCGGTTTTGTCTGCTCGCCATCGTCGGTAGTCGTCAGCAAAATCGTGAGGTAATTGTTACCGGGAGTTGATTTGATATTCGATAACGGCCCGTTGTAAATATTCTTGAGTCATTAAATAAATACATTAGTTAAATCTTTAGCATGATATTTAGGCACGGAGCACGACCATCAACCAAGACTCGACTGTCCGATATATATATATATATATATATATATATATATATATATATATATATATATATATATATATGGAAAGCTCTGCGAGTCGATATGTGTTCAGAAATTGTTATTACGTGTATATTTTGGTTCTACAATCGATGGCGGACATGAAATATTTAGTTGCGTATTGGTATTGATTATTTTTTCCGTACTATTTACTTTCACCGAATAAATATACGATCGTCCTTAATATTTTTCTTTATTTACGGTCTTATAAGAATTGCTCGGTCCGTCCGCCCGAGTAGTCGAATCATTTGTTAGCGACTGAAACATGCGGCTCTGCTTAGAACAGACGGCACTTCGCGGTAACGACGAGCCCCCACCTCCTCCGTCCTCTTTTGTAAGGTCCAATTTTTCCCTCGACCCGAAAGTCTTTGCAAGTCTTTACAGAATAACAATAATGAAGACCCTGGGCTCTAGACCAGGTTGGAAATTGAAGCGGGCTTCCCCTGGATGTGGTTGATTGGTCCCACCCCACCTCCCATCCGCGGTATACAAAAGAAGATTTTCAAACTCTTTTTCGTCGTTATTTCGTTCTTTTTATTTTTTAAACCCTTTGGAAACGCAAATTTTTCACTTTCCTTTTCAAAATAACTGTTGCGGTTGCGAATATAATCAATATTTCGATCGTATCTCGGACTAAAACCGTTTTGGCTTTATTAGTCAGTACCATTTATACTTTCGCGTGTAGGATGATGAATCGTCCTGACAACACGATCTGACCATTATTTAGTTGTTTAAAATAAAATATTTCTTGACAATAATAAATGAATTTAAACATGAGGATTAAGAAGGTAACAAGAAAGAAAGTGACTATAACTATAAAGTGAAAAACTAGTGAAAAAGTGAAATACCTTCTTCCGTTGAAATGAATATTTTTTATGTCCTCCATAGTATGACTATACAAATGTAGTTTCTTTTATAGCACTAATTGGTCGTTTCTCTGAATGTAACACTATATCGGTGCCGAGCGATAGGGTCGTAGGCTTGGCCATGTTCAAAAATATAGAGTGATCTCATTACGGTCGCCGTGCTAATGATTATTTGGAATTCTAGCCGAATGGCGGTATCGTCATCACCGCGGCTATATTCGTAGCTGCAGAACACCAAGATCTCCTAATTGCCTGCAGAACGACGAAACACGTGTCGTATGTTCGAGACTAAGGGCGCTAATACCAGAGCTCCTCTCTGTGTCTCATGCGCCAAATGTCTGACTGTTTCTATACACAAAAACGAGACTGCTCTTTTATAACATATATCTGATTGATATCCCTAATTTTTTTTTGTCACCATTAACCGAATTTTCTTCCTGATGTTTAAATCATAAGATAATTTTTTGAACGCTACGTCATTATCCACTATTCCGATTTGGACATTATTATTGCCTTACGACATTTGTTTTCTGTCATTTTTTAAATCTACGGCATTTAATCAGGATATTTGAAAGGTGAATTATTATGTTCATTTATATTCCTCCGAGTGTCAATTATGGCTGATTCAGAAGTTTAAAAAATCCAGTACCAATTTTACATTTACATATATTTATCGGATAAAATATTATATTTAACTGAGGTATCGCTAACTTAACTGGAGAGGGCCAGGCTTAGGCACCAATTATCAAACAAAAAAATTAGATTACACCTTAAATAAAAAATTTCATAGCTCAACCGTGTATTTTATGTGGAACCTCCAGGTTTCATTTAGAATTTAAATCCCTCAGTTAAAAAACCAAGTTATTAATTCCTGGAAAACTTCTAATTCCACCTTCCATTCGATGTCAGTAAAACCATTTCAAACTGCGAACAGACATTAAAAAAGGGAAAAGAAAGAAAGTGTTTCAGATAAACTATCAACATATTCACTAATATTACGAGAAAATTACTATGACTTCCGTGCATTATTCCACACATTCAATTTATACTGTACCTTACATATTTATGAGGTGTTTTTAAATAATGAACATTTGAAATTCGTATATCAAACTGAGAGTTAAATATTGTGAAGTAGGTGGGAAGAGGAAGCAATAAACGGGTAAAGGTTTGAGCAAACGAATCAGCGCCCTCCGTTTGCAATACGATCGATTCCCTATTACAATATGAGTCAAAATTGACTAGTGTGCCCCCATTGGAGATCGACTTTCTCAGTGTCGCCGCGCTAAGGGTGGGATTCCGAAGGATTGTGGAGGACGTGGATTAGCCAGTTTTAACTTCGGAAGCGTAAACTGTCGTCTCTTTTAACTGTTTCAAAAAAAAAAGAAATTGATTTGTTTTATCCCGCACCATGCGGAAATTAAATATCAAAAGTTTCAAATATTTTTTCTGTCTCTCTACCCTCTCAATCCCTGATAATCCCTGTAATACACCCGGGGATATAAAAATATTTTCCGCCTCCATTTCCCTTGGGGAATTAAAATATCGGGATTCCAATTCTGTTCAACAGACTCTGATTCATCGGCAAAGGGAAAGAACGAATAAACGCCCGTAGATTGAAAAAACCCTAATTATTTCAACGATTTAATTAATTTATAGTTTCTGAGAAGATCCTACAATTATTAGAATTAAGTGTCCAATGACAAAGCAATATATTCTCCACCGTGTATTTTGTGGGCCATGTTTGGCCAAATTTCCAGAAAAATTAAATATACCGCGATAGTAAGTTTATACTCCAATAGCCACTTATTATAAACCCTATCATCGATGCCATTTTCTCATGCAATGGCAACTTTTAACGTTCTAAAGAACCGGTAATAATCTGAAATAATAAAACTCCGGGAGTATTGTGCCAATAAACAAAATGTACAGGAGTCTGATTCCTTTCCCGTTCCGAGGCGATAAAACATTGTACCAACCTGTGTTACTCTTAGACATTATATATTCAAGGGTACAAGATGTATAAGAATACTTGAGGATTCAGGGCGGGACGGAATGGCGGGCAATAAACTTTTAATGCGAAACTGTTATAGAGGGGGCGCCAGGGGTTTGGCACTTTATTACCCTCGTGAAATACGAATCTCTCCTCTGTCTTCTTTGGCCACGGGATTAGACCGATTGTGGGGTATTATCCATTATCGGTGGTTGCATAACAGTGTTGCAGACATGTGCGTCAAGATTGCGGACTGAGTAGCCTGCTTGTATATGTTATATCGATCTGTATTTTTGACGTTTACATCTAGTCAGGTGAGTTAGCTAAGACTAAGGTTTTACGGCCGTGTTTTTATAGTCACTCCTGAGGACGGCGGACAACTGAATCCAGTCTAGCTTAAGGCCGACTGTAGGGAATAGCGAGATAATTCAATAGCACATAAACACAGTTTTCAGGAAATCGAATAATGGGAGCGGGGAGGGAAACTGATTGAATATACGGAAAAACCTTACTTTATTTTAAAGGGGGATTGTCGGGCCGACGAAAGCCCCTTTGGCCAGGGCAACAGATTAATACCCTGGATTTGGACATATTCAAAGCACAGGGGTTCGTCCCTTTATTTTTTTTTTGGTCCTCCCGGAACTTTCCGTTAAATTGCAAAGCGGATAAGATTAGAATTCCAGAATGGGGGAAAAAATTTCCCTTTTTCTCTTACATGTTTTTTCGGATACCGCCAATAAATCCGGACCGGTCCTTCCCGCTATTGTATGGATTCCTTTTGTTTCTGATCCTCCTGAACGTATTCCTTTCCATTATTCTTTAAGTTTTTAATTTTAATTCCACCGGATATAACTCGGGGCGTTCGGAAAATATAATAAAAAGCGGCCTTTGTTGCGTACTATCCGATTGCCTTTTTTAATACGTTAATACCCGCGGGGGGTGTTGGCTTTTTGTGCAGGGTAAAGGTAACAATGGGGTGGAGAAAATGCATATAATAGAAATCCGAATGAAAACTGTGAAAAATGTAATGTGTTGAAACAATAGGTGTAGAAATATATGGAGAAGCCCGAATTTTAGGATCCGCAGGGTATTTTTTTAAAAGGACTCTCAAGACCGGTATATCAATACCGACCTATTTTTATTATTCTATTTCTGAATATTATCTGGTCTAGATTTAGCAGTGAATCCAATATGGTTTAGCTTTCTTCCATTTACTTGTATTAATTCTTGTTAAATTTGTATCAGTTGTACATCTTATATATTCACGAAGGGCGTTTCCCACCCAACAGCAGATTCGCTATCTTGGGCGTGACAAACGACTCACGTGGAATCCCCATACCCGACTCAAAAGAATCGACTTAAACAGAAAATTTGGACTCTTAAGGCCATTACTAAAACGGACATCGAAATTGACCTTAAGTAACAAACTGATAATATACAAAGCAATACTCAAACCGACAATGGACATACGGTATAGAGCTATGGGGTTCCACCGAGACATCCAACATCGCTCGCATCCGGAGATTTCAATCAAAAGTCCTTCGCACCATCCTTAATGCTACCTGGTATGTTTCTAACCACACAATCCACCATGACCTCAACATACCGACAGTCGACGAAGTCACAAAATCCCGGTTCCCGAAGTTCCACTCCCGCCTTTCTCCTCATCCTAATCCACTCTTTCAGTCCCTTTCCTCTCTTACCCATCCATTATCCCCACCACGACGGCTTAAACGCCACTGACCCAGAGATCACCTCGGACAGTAGTTAAATCGTGTCAAAAAGCGCCATCATCGGGTGGTTTCTTTATCGAGACAAACACGTGAAAAATATACATCTATCAATTGTACTTATAACTGTAAAGTTGATTGTGCAAATTTATTTTTGTGCACGCTAATAAACATTCATAAAGTCCTTATTTATTTATTAGTTTTCGATTTAATTATTATCAATAGAATTTTCAGAGATTTGAAAATTGATACTAAATACACGAGTCTGAGTGTGTGTATTCGATTCTCTTTTGAACACGTCAGCTTGGTTGGTAATATTTAGTTAACATTATTAGTATTAGATAATATTGGGATTAAGATCGTGGCTTAGTGTTGGTGGTATTCCTCGGGGACGGGGATCCCGTGCGCTTCTGTCTTCCCCGACAATTAGGGAACAAAACGGCGGTGTTTTCAGCACTCAAGCAACAACTAATCATGTCCCGTTGATGGATTAGGCCGGCAAAAAATCCGAAACTCCCGAAGCGCTAATGGATCACTCAATCGGGGGATTTGCACGGCTCCGCTGGAGGCCAATCATGCTGAGTGGGGCACCTTTGCGTACGCGCTTCCCTCAAGAAGTTTCTTACCGGTCGCTCCGAAGAAAATTCCGCCCTTACCCTTAATTTGACTAAATTCAGCTAGAGGAAACTTAAACCGACAAGCTGTACTTGTCAACTGTACTGTTCAAGAACACTTACGAAACCGAGGGTTCGGAATATCATCCCTCCTCTCCGTTGCCTTCGCCTTGCAACGTTTTCAGGTTCTCTCCATCGCCACCAGTATAGCAGCATATTTTCTTTCACTGTAAAAGGTCCCGAGGGCGAATGTAGTATGCAGTACCGATCAGTTTCAACCAATCAGGTTCAACCAAAACCAAATTGCAATCGTTTATAAAACTATTGCTGGAAGCCTTAATTTAAAAAAAAAATCAGTTTTGTATTGACAAGTTCTCGAAATCTCCTGAATTATGTATTCCAGAATAAACCAAAGAGAATTTCCCGTAAAAGGAGGAACTCTGCCCAGTTCCTTGATATTGTATTGTGCTCTTCTCCTACGTTTATCGCCGAATGTACTCTTTGTACGATGGAACGGCCCGCGCCCTCCCCATTTGCAAGTACATGTGCTCCTAGATACACCCAAAAATGAAATTAGATGAAAAGCACGTTTTCCTTCTCAACTCAGACCTGTTACGTCCCAACCGAGATAGCGACACTCCCATAAAACGTCTTCACAGCGTTAGGTTCTCGAAAAACAACGCCTAAGTAAGTTTTAGCAACAGGTCCTCTTCTCCAGCGCCGTATTTTTCCCATCCTTCAATCCAACGATATCCTGCCAGACCACCAGTGCGGGTTTATAGCCTAACACTCTACTATTCATCAGTGTCACCGCGTTGTAGATACCATCGCCTCTGCTCTATAGGCATAATAGTATGTACCAGCCGCTATTCTTGATGAAGAACAATCTTTTGACGGCGTGTGGCATTGTGGGCTACTGGCGAAAGTCAAAAGAATCCTTCCTCCGACCTCCTACCTAATCACTCATTCCTACTTGAAGAACAGACACTTTCGAGTCTCTCATCCTGCATTACTCTCTGATTCCTTACCTATACTTGCAGGTGGACAAGGTAGTGTCCTCGGCCCCTCCCTCAATTCTGTATTCACTGTCGATATTCCTCAACATCCTGATACCTTCCTTGCGTGCTATGCAGACGACCAAGCTGCACACTCTACCAACTCTGATCCTTATAAATCATTCCATTCAAACCTATCCCATCACTCCAATCCGTTGGGTAGACGCTTTCCTCGCATCACCTTCCTGAAAATCCCGAGCGCCGCCTTAAGAGGAAATAGCCACGTGAACTAAATTATACTTGAGATTAAGCCCTTATTTGTGTTTAATTATTGCACGCTGAATGCTATTTATTGCAGTTGCTTGCGCTACAAATACCCGGGGGCTGCATAATTCGATATTTGGGGTCTGAGGACGTTTCTGGTCTGAGCGCTGCACTGTAGCAGCAGAGGGTTTCAGCAATTGTTAATTGGGGCTTAGCAAGGGACCGGAGGCCCCACTTCGGCGAGTCGAGTGGTTTTTATTGTACTAATTAACGCGTAATTACCGCCGCTGCTCTCCCCTTTTTTACTGGCCCTATTCCGCCTAGTTTCTTTTACGCGGTTGCCGGCAGGCCAATTAAGTCCGATCGGTGCCGATTTGACAAATATCGGGAAAGATGCCTAGTGTGTACGCGGAAGGGGTTTATTTTCTTTTAAAGCCGGTAAATTGAATGCAGCAGTGTACTCAAATAATTTGTTTTCCACCTTCGTACTGTTTGTTAACTGGGCATAACAATGAGTAGGAACTGTATAGAACTGTCTATATACTAGGCATTGCAATATAGGAAATAGTCATATCCGCTGCAGGAGATCATCGTCAATTCCTATTGGGGAAGCTAATGAAAGACTGAATTTAAAACAATGGTTTGGAATGGAGCTCAAAAGGAAATGGGAAGAGAGAAGGGAGACCAGGTGGATCCAGTTCGTGCCCCGGCCGACCTACCTTGTAGCCATCCAACCACCCGTGTGAACACGGTTCGCTCAATATTTATAGGCACACTCGAAGCCTGTTCTCGGTCCGTACCTGCGGAGAAATCGGATCACCGGGATACACAACCGCTCCAGCAAATTGTCCGAGCGCGGTAAAGTGCTTCCGAAATAGCTTCTCGGGCCTCTCACCTGGATTCGCCGTAGAGCCTGCAAGTGATCCCATTCATCGGTTCCCAGCGCCAAAAAGATTTGCTGTACGCAAACAAACCGCGAATTTGAATATGCCACGAGCCGACTTCAATTCGACCTACTGGGTTTCACTTAGACAGAAACATTATTTCGGGTTTTTGGCGGCAGCTGGCTTTGCCGAAACCTCGCCCCTGCCCGTTCATAAAAACGCCCCTTTGAAGCGTACAACCTATGTCAAACAGTGGAGGTTCGCCAGATTTGTTCCACCCCTGCCGCTACCGTTATCATCCCAGCGATACCGGCAGTTCCAAACAAACTCCCCCCTCCCGACGCTCTGTAAACTGTGGACCTATTGCCCGCTCTAATTGAGCCCTGTCGGGTCGTTTTTTTAAATGGATTCCGCGGGCTTCAAAACCATCCCCTGTGTGATCATTCCGGATTCAACGCCTGTGCGCGTTCGTATTATTATAATTATACTTACTTCGAGCCGCATTTATATTGAGAAATATTGTACGAAAGAAAGTATGATTTATAAAAGTATAAGTCGCAAAAATTAAGAATGGTATAAATGTAAGTTGTAGTGATAGGGATCTAAATGTGAATTAAACTGAAAACTGGCAAGCGCATAACGGCACAAGCATAATTGCGCTATAGAAGAACGGCGGGAAAAAACTGAAAACAGGAGGGGGTACAAAAATAATCTGAAATCCGTAGAAATGATTATTTTAGAGCTTTTAAGACATTGGTCAGCTGGGTAATTTTACCTTCATGCTTCTACTGTGGATAGTGAAAAGACGAGAGAACAGGTCGACGAAGAATGATAGGAACAGCGATCAGGAAGATGCATTGAGTGCATTCCATATCACGTATGCCAACACCACACACAACCAACACGGGAATTGGACAGTTAATAAAATGTAGTCAATTATTATTTAACGCTACCGTGGAACGTTTCCGGTGTCAATCCAGGAAGCTTCACAGCACACTCCAGCGAGGTATGTTTTAGGATAATCAGATTTGCGACTATCACTAACTCACTTCCGGAAAGATCGCGTAATACTGTGGAAAGAACATTGGTTTGCAATGGTTGGCGCTCTGATTTTCTGCTATTTTTCCTGTGATTTGAAACGACCAGAGCGAGCTCCAATGGAAGGGTTTTTGCCCTTTCCTTCTGGTACCCTCTCGATTTTGTCTGCTTCCGTTGTTTCGGAAATCTTACCGGTTCCATCATCAATTACGCTTTATGCTAATTAACATATCGTCGTTGTGTGTGTAGGCTCGAGGTGCGATATAGTCACGTGATTTTGCATTTTCAGTGGGTTCGGAATGCCCGAGTATTTACGGCGGGCGTCGGGAGTTCAAATCCCGCAAATCCTCCGCTCTCCGTCTATTTCTTTTTCCCTCCTATCGTTTATCCCCTCCGGTATAAAACCGAGGATTTCGACCGTCCGCTCAGGCTTTTTATGCTGCGTAGGACGAAAGGGGGGATGAGTGCCGAAAAGAACTTATTATCTCCATTAAAAGGCGTTATTCTTTGAGGCAAGGCCCAGAATTTGAAATTGAGTTGAAGTCCGACTGAATCCCAGTGAAAAACAGTATTTCAGGTTCAAAATTATGTTTGAGGTCGGAGATATATTTTGTATATCTAATACTAAGTTCGGGTGCACGCAAGATTTGGGAGTATCTCTCGCGACCTTCTTTCTTCAATCGCTTATTTCGCCCTGGTCTAGACTGGTTTCGGCTTCTCGCCATCGCCAGTAAATTAGAGAACCACACAGGCGTGTCGGTTGGCCCTGAAGCATCCTGTCAGTACTGTTTCGGATTGCCAGTGGATGGGCTCATCATAGAGCCGAATAAGCGAGTAAGGAGTAAGGGAGTAAGATAATAAATAAAGGAGTAAATAATACACTAGGTGTACACATATCTATGTGACCTATGCGGGTATTTTCAAATTTTCCTTATTGAAATCTCAACTTTGCGGCTTTAGGTCTTGCAATTTGCCCAAGGCCTATTTGCAGGAAAATTTATGATTTATTGACTCCCCGTTCCCGTACGAGAAAACAAAAGTATGCGGAGTGTGCAAGTTTCAACTTTCTATTGTTAGTCTATATCGAACCCGCATTATTTGTCAATATAGACGTTTCTATTGGTTGTGAGTTTTGAACAAACCGTTTTATATGAATGAACGATACGTTAGCAAACTGTCATTTGATCCCCGCCCTGAATTATCGCCGATTCAATATTTAGTTGCAGGCCCACTTGTAGATAAGTAATCATTTACTCTTATTCATAAGGCTCGCCCAACTCGCGGTCCGCTTTCAACGAAAGTATCGATACGCTTAATTTAGGAAAGAAATGAATCGCGTGCGTTTCATCAGCGCATCATCGAGAGTGAGAAATATATGCATGTCGGCTGCCAATGTGGCTTTCTGTCAGCGCTCTAAATTGAATGTATATGTTAAATTATTCCCTAATCTGATAACGTTTTGCTACAGCAATTGGGAAAAGTCTAAACCTGTAGGACCAAATAAGCTATGTTCTGATTCAACCGTCTTTTATGCCGGAATGTTCGCTTCACGGATTGTATTGTCAGTCTCTACAAGGAATTCAGACTCTAGGGCTCTTACGCGTTGTCCCTATAAAAGGCTAGAGTTCCGGGGATATATTTTTGCGGAATATTACCTATATAACAACTACTGACACTGTGTTTCTAATCCATTATTGTCTATTAATACAACTCGAACATCAATGTCGCTTATTGTAATTTACAGTTGTGACAATAAAACAATGAAAGAAAAAATTGAGATTTGTCTTCAAATTGGAATAAACCACTGCCCCCGGCCCTCGACTAAGAGAAGAGCCTGGGGCTGAAGGAGAAAGCAGTCATTTCACGCTCTATCGGACTTTTAAATTTAGGGGCCATGGATGAGGAGGGGATGGGGAGAGGATTGAAGATTGAATATTTAGCGGATAAAAGTAGTGGGGGCGGGGTGGAATCTCTGTAAAAAAAGAAAATGAAACCGTAAAAACGTTTTGTGTTTTTAGATTTGCGATTGGGCGTCTAATTCTATCAGCGAGCGAAGATATTATCGGGATATTCACCACGTCGATAGTCCCAAGTCCGAAGTAGCCAAATCTTTGATTGAGAGCAGTAATGCATTGAATTACCTATCGCTATAATTGTTCCGTTCCCATTAATATTAATATCCGGTCCGGTTTGAATTACCTGTTTGCACATTGCCGTGCCAACCTCCAAACATTGTTTCGTCTCCTGATCCACGTTGCCTGTTTTTAATTTTGTGAAATAAAATTTGATAAGGTTGAAGACAAACATTTTGATTTCCGAATTTATCAATGCCGTATTACGCTCTGGTTAAAAGTAGCGGCATTAAATTTCGTTAAAGCTGATATACGACACCGATTGAATAACATTCAACGAATGAAAAAACTTCGGTTGTTCACAAGAGCGTTTACTGTGTCCACGTTCGCATACCGGAATCGTATGTTGTTGGTGTTATCTTCTTCAGAATGGCCCGTTTCCCTCTTTTTTTCCTGTTGTTGGAAGTTTGTATTTTTGAAGAAAAGGAAAAAATATTCCTTCCTCCGAATCGTTTGATTGTATCTGACCCAAGAGTACTTTTTCATATTGTTTTGAAGTCATATTTTAGGACAGGATTTTAGATTTGACCTGAATCCGGTAGAATTTGTGTAAGGAGTTTGGAATTGGAATCAATGACTGCTATGCGTGAATTCTACATTACTGACATTTTTCCCCATCTCTGTCCCAGTTTCCCAAGGGACGCATCTCTTTTGTAGTGAAACAGAGACTTCATTCGAGGAAAATGTTTACTTATTAAAGAAATAAATGAAAGAACTCTGTACCATATTTACATGTAAATGTACAGTAATTGTAATCTTTGTTATGGTAACCATTTGGGCTCGCAGTAATAACCGTAGTGACGGTTATTTATTTTTATTTTATCATTAATTAACAACATATAAACCTGTAGGACAAGGGAAAACGCGGGTACCAGAACATGTCAATGTAAAGGGAAACATCAATTCGTCATTTCAATGTAGAATATACATTGGGGACAACCTTGGTCTTTAATATAAAAATAGTATTAGTGCGGATGATTACAAAAGTGTTTAAAACAAGTTAATAAAAAACCTATCCAAATGAATATGACGGAGAACGCACAGCAGAATATATGCAACTGTTGCAAAAGCCATTTATGTGAACGGAGGACTGTATATCCAGAGGCGGTATCAGAGCAGTTTTTTAGACAACGCTGAGATAGGCTAAAAACTGCCGAACGCGTTCATTTCTTTTACTCCACTATCATTTTCAGTGTATAACTCTATCAATACGCATTGCTATAAATGTGGTCAACGAATACATTGGATGAGTTTACAATACATGTTACAACGTTTAAAACTTCGGCTGCAATCTTTAACTTGCAAAATGACAAAAAAGGCGTGTCCTAGATTTTCGCCTATATCCTGTCCAGTTTGAGTACTTGCTAAAGTTTATTTTTGCTTAAAGTTGGGTAGATTTTTTTTTCTCAAAGAGCAAGGACAACTGGTCATGTGGCCTTTTAGTTATGGTTTAGCTCACTATCGAGTTATTTTCTCTTTTTATTTTAAGCCACGACTACAATTTTTAAAATTACAATTAGTGACAGTGCAATTCGGTAACACAAATGTACCGTAGATTTAGTGTGTTTCTGTCTCCTCTCGCTGGTTTGGTCTTTTGCTAGACCGGCATCCCCACTGCACTGTCACTGTCATTTGTACTGTACAAGTACAATGTTAAACTAACACAAATGTACTTTTGACGGAATATCCACCCATTAACGGCACTCCTGCCCGAGCCCTTACTAGGTAGTAAGGAAATCGTGTGGCCATTTCCTCGTAAGGCGGTGATAAGGTTTTTCACGAAGGTGACACGAGGAGAGCTTTCGAATTAAAGGATCGGGCGATGGGATCAGAAGACCATACATAGAATCAAAGAAAATAAAATTCATCGGAGTTGAGTAGTTGTAGTACGTTGGAAGGGCGTCCGAATACAGTATAGGGCCTCTATTTGCATACCCACCTCCGACCGTGCCCGTGGCATTACAGGTTCCGCACGGTCAAGATTTCGGTTCCAACTTCGGATTCGATTAGGGAATTAGTAATTTAATTAATATTGAGCCGGCGGCTAAAGGAAATGGATGGAGCCCGGTGCCGGAGACAGGTCCTGGGCCGGAGTGGTTTATTTCTGTGGTGGGCACGATTGCGGTCGGAGCCCTTCCAGCTTGTCCTTACCTGTCCGTTACTTCGATCCGATCGGCAGGCCACTGAGTTATTAAAAACCTATCGAGCGCTCCCATTCGAGAGTACCAATTAAACCTACCTTCGAAACAAACTTACGTAATATGTTTTTAATTTGCAGGTATTTTCTTTGATTGTTTATATCTGCACATTATTTTCTGTTATCGTCCTAATGAAAAAATAATGTGTGTCAATGAGTAAAACATTATATCTTACATCCAGATATATTACCTTAATTCGTGCATTCCAATTGATTATACACGGTTTCAGGCTCCTGTTACAAAGAAATCACTTTCGTTTAGTACCCGTTAGTCTGACCGGTTTTAAGCACCTAGTCCACATTCTGCGCTTAACTGTGTCTCTTAGTCAACTAAAAACGAGATTAGAATAACCGCTATATATTAACATAAATTAACTTGATATTTTATTCGATGTATTATATAAAGGAAAATGAAATATGTAAATAGAAAGGACTACTTTCTTAGCCCGCCGAACGGTTTAAACATCTGAATTTGTTCAACACACGTGGAAACATGACTCGATTTCGTCTTACTTTTAGTATGAGCCCGAAAGCTGGGTTTTCTCCAAGGTGTTCTTATTCCGTACTAAGCGAAGTACCCCTCTGGGCTCCGAATAAGCAACAAACCGTCCTTCTCGAAAAGTGTTCCACGAGGAAAGTTCCGAGCGCAAATTAGTGACCGGCAGTTGGGTAACTGGGCAGAAGTCAAAAAGGAAAGGTACCTTTCCAAAACCGGTTTTTCAAGGACTGAAAACAAGCGCGACACTCCCCGCGACTCTAGAGACCCGGGGTCTTAATTCCGGAACGCCCTTTGTAATTTGAGTCTGTTTTTATTTGGCGCCGGCGCCACGAGCGTTGAGCCATCTGCGCCTATTCTCAGCCCTTAGGATAACTAATAATTACTTAGCTACCGGTTGTAACTTAATGGCAGATTGTAGCGAATCGTAATTCCCACGTTTTTGAAGGTATAGTTAACTAGAGGTGTGGTAGTGGAACTCACACGTAGAGAGGCGTTTATGGATTCTTAAACGTTATTAGATTTAGTTACGATTTTAACAACACGTTTTTTTAAATCTATAATTTGCGAAGTAATTTAAGCAATAGCTTAGCGTGTTAATCAATAACAGAGTTACGTAAAATAAGGGTAGTTGGCCTATATTTGTTTATCTACAGTAATTTTTGGAGTTGCGACAAATTTGAAGTATGTATAAATTTGATTTTATTATCGGGAAAATTACTGCATTTAGCGGGAACTCACTTGTGGTATTGAGAACATAGCACGCAAGTAGATACTTGAAAGGGCAGTGAGCTCTACTCTGGAGCTTACGTAAGGAGGACAACATTTGAGCGAACATAGGGAAATATCGAAAAACCCTGTTTTTCCCCAGTTATTTTTCATTAGAAGGAAGATTATAAAATACCGCGTGGAAATATTTCGAGTAATATTCCGCGGTAGGTCGCCGCTGGCCATCCCAGAAGGCGGGATATATTCGGTCGTAAATATGGGCTTTGAACGGGGAGTCCCCTCCGGGCCCCATTAACGAATGTATACCGTGGGGTTAACGCCGGATCCCGATTCCCGGGGCAACTTCGAGGTCCCCTACAACCCGATAATCGTGTAACGCCCCCTTCCCCGTCGGCGGGGCGAGAGCTCTCTGTTAGGGGTTGGGCCCCGCAATAAATTTTCATTCGATCCTCCCCATCCCCCCCAAGGCCGTTAACTCGCGAGGAAAGGCGGGGACCCGGTTTACGAATTTATAATGAGTTTATTCCGGAACCCCACGCCCGGAAATCCCAGTTAGTTGTAAGTTTGCCGTGAGAGTGTTTCGGAAATATTGACTCGGTTGTTTCAAGCCGGTGTTATCGAGTTGAAGCCCGTGCACCCTTCAGTAAAAGACATTCGGGACTTTCCACCATCTTCAGTAGCACCGACAATTCAGGCTCATAGAAAAATCGGTTCGAATTCATTCCCAGGCTTCAAAATTTCCACACCGTTCGCGGCTGAAATGGCAATAATTAATATTGTTTTTTCGATTATGACCGCCGGTACGAACGAGTTTTCACAATCCTTGACGCGAATATATACGCGCACAACATTGTACGGCACCTTTTATCTTCACCAGAGATAAACCGCCGAGGTGATAAAAAAGGCTGAAGTACTGTAATTTTCCTTTACTTTCGTCGGTGTCATTTCCACTAATTTAAAAAAAAAGTTTCAAATCGTCTGCATTCTCAGTAAGTGATATTTCAGTTAACAGGGTCCACTTGAGATAATGTAATCAGTGGATTATCACTCCAGTTTGACGTTAATATTTTTGTTTTTATGACAGTATGAAATATTCGTCCGCCCCATATCATTGCCTGAGATTGGTGTTTAGCCATTAGCGACAAAATATTTATTCTATAAGACCTACAATATGGTGTGGAATTAAACGAACTAGAATAGCATTTATGTCTCAATAACGGAGAGCTTCAAAAGAGGTGGTACCTGGTATTATGGTAGGTGAAAAGCGCATTTCTGCACTGAAATTACTGAATATCGATTAGGAAGAAATCTGGACGTGCTATTTAGCTAGCAAAGCATCTGGTCAAGTTGGAGTAATAAAAAATTTAAGTCGTTGTATACATAAAATTGACTGTTTTGCCTGTGACCGTCAAACACTTCCAGTTATACCAAGGTCGACGCCAACAACTCGACGGTTTGCCAACTTGACATTAGTATGACAGCTTCATCTATTTGGAAAACACTTAGAAACAATTCCATTACTAAGAAAAAAATTTTGGGGAATTCAACCGATCAAGTTTTCGCTGACGAGCTTCTACAAGTTAGCGAAGGCAATTTCTCCCCTCGATATCGGGGAAATCGTGCCTTCCGTCAGGAAACCGGTGAATTAAGTTTATCTCCTGAGATCCTCCGAAAACTTCAAAACTCATAAGTGGTCGTTTGAACGAACCAATGTTCAACCTATTCACTTCTTATACAGGACGGTAAAATCACCCGAAAACTAAAAGGGCGGTCCAAAAATCTATCTTAAATGGTTAGAATATAGTTGAAAATGTCTAATTACTCCCGGATTTAGCCTATCATCCTATTTTAATATTTTGTTCCCTGTTTCAGGTGAGTACCTGTCCATTTTCAATAAGGACGATGGAAGTGGGTTGAGACACTTGGATTGGCCCCACGTACTGTAGATGGTTGCCTGGCCATTCTTCCACGGTTTGAAATTTCTGGAATGTTCGATGCTTATTCATGAGCTAAGGATCTGAGTTATCTTAGCAGAGCCAAGGTCGTGAGAGTGCTTAGAATGAGAAAGTTACAACGCTGCTGTTGTTACTAAGAATTAATAAGTGAAATTAATGACTAAATCTCAGGCCATTGACCTGAAGAGTTGAGTACTAAATAGCAGTTATTTACTAATATAGTAAAATATTAGTTTTCTTGCTTGTACAGTTTCTCTATTGGTGTATTGTCATGGAATGCAAAATTGAAAGAAAAGATTTCTGTATGTACCTCAGTGGGTGATCATATGGTGGGGGAATTTAAGGACGCCATTCTCAACGCTAGTGTCTCAGAATGTCCATATGTAATGAGAGTAGGATCGAGATAAGGACTAGTCAAATGGAATTTATGAGTCACCACTTTTATTTATAAGTAGGAATAAGTTCGCTGCAACTTTCAAGTTTCCGCCTCCCGCATTATGGATTGCTTTCTCTGTTCCACCTACAAAACTGAAGCGAAAGTTACGCTGTCAGGTGTTACGGAATATACTCCGTATGTAATTTTATATTTTTAAATAGCAATTCTCTCTCTCTGAACAGTTTTAATGCTTCTTTTCAAGTCAAGGCTAAACTTGAATATTTGAAACATTCAACTCACCTTCAAACTTAGACCCCCCCTATCGACCTCAGGTAAAGAAAGTATTTCCTGAGTGGGAAAAAAGTCCGAAAGTACTCTTACTGAAGTTCCATTCGCCGGTACGAATCGAATTACACCGAGCCTGGAAACGACCTATAGTCGAATTACGGCCACTCCCTAAGCTATTATCATAATTTTCCGAATTTAAAACAACTCCCTCGCCGAATAAATTATTTCCAATAGAAACACCCCTCCGGGCTATTTATGCTGTACTGAAATACCCAATATTTCAATTAGTAGTTCCGATACCCATAGGAATCACTCCTGTTTCATCATTTGAAAATATTCATAACTGATTTGATTGCAAATGGGGTCAGAACGAGTCCAAAATACAATAAAATTGGCCTTTCTTACCTTAAGAACTGGTTCCTGATAAATAGCCGGATATAAGACTCAAAATTGTACTCTAAGTTTTATATAAGTCCCAATATTTAAAGTTATGTAAAAGTGGAAATACCTGGAAGTCCGGCATATCCGTTTCAAATCTTCGGACACTTCAGTGCTTGGAATAATGAAAATTATTGTTTATAAAAATTATATTAACAAACGTGACTGGATTATTGTATAAACGAATATAACGGGTATAAACGAAGCAGCAAGGAATTTGATTTTTCAGAAAGAAACTAATCCAAAAATTCCAATTGAATCCCGGCACCAAAAGCTAATTGCAGGGCGAAGCTATCGAAATGCGCAATGGAGCGCGGAAACGATTTCGGAATACCTCAATCCTTTGGGCTCATTTGGGCGGATTTGGGCTCAGATATCGGATTTTGTATTTTCGACCCGATTCTACGGTGTATTGATTCTGAATACGCGTCGCATTCGACTAGATTCATGATATCTTACGGGTCCCGTCCGCGACCAAACAAGCCTCAATTAAAGAGACAGACGGGTTTATTATCGGAGCCGGTGCGATAAGTTGAAACGTCGGGGCGACAATCTGGCCACTCGATGAAACGCATTTCCGATAAGGAAACGCTCGAATTAATTGGAGTTTCGTGCCGCGGCCAATTGCTCGCTCGTTAACACTACGTACGCGTCGGACACAAAAAAAGGACTTGTTTATGTTAAAAGCTAAACAGTTCCAGTCTGGGGTTTCGATATTCTGGGATTGTGGGTTGCTTTAAAACTCAAATTTTAAAACCCGACATAAAAGAAATCCACTTGGGGGTGTTCTGCGAGCGGTTTACAATATTAATGCCCCTCTGGCTTACTGGTAAAGACTGACCGGTCTGGATTCATAACCACGTAAACCTGCGATGTGTTGTTTTAATCGTTTCTTTAATTTTCTTGGTTTGGAATAAGAAAGAGCTACTGAAGATAAGGAGCAGTCGAATCGATCTAGCAAAAGACCAAAACAGCGAACGGAGATAGAAAATCGAATGAACTGTGGTTTATAACATAAAGATCTGTTCCAATATTTGAACTGATTTTCATAATAACCTCATAAATATTTGGTTAAATATTATTTAAATAATTAAACCTATCTTAGAACAATATACTTCTGCTAACTATGATACGCTAATTTTAGGTGTGAGTGCGTTGACATTTTTTTCGTTATTAGTGCTGATGAACATTATTCTGTGGACTGAAAATGTTAATTAAAAAAGCCAGTTTCCAAAGTTTGGACACTCCCGAATTAAGTTAAACCCTGGATTAAAAGCGCGTATCGGCAAGAGCACAATTGGGCTTTAAAAATAAGGAAAAAACCCTGGATTAAAAGCTAAACAACTCTTTCTTAATGTGACCACTTTTTCGACGTTACCTGAATTTTAATTTTTCCTTCCAGTCACTAAATACTGTGGGTGGACAGGAAAGTAGGGAAATTGTGTACATTTTAAATACTAACAACGGACAAAAACGTCGTCTCTACAGAAGTAGAGTTTTTCGCAGCCAAAAAACGAGAACGTTGAACGCATTCGTTTTTATTCTAATTTAAGATTGGGGCTAAGGGAGAGTTTGGGATGTAACCGGTCTTGCGATCTTCTAACCTTCATCCGCTTATGAGCATGCTAGACTGGTTTCGGCTCCTCGGCATACTTACCAATGACAGTGCAGATAGAATTCGTAGGTGCCTCACTGATTTACAGACAGAATGCTACTGACAACGGCGAGAAGCCGAGACCGGTTTATATACAATTCAAAGTATTCGTTTGAGCGTTCCATATAGTTTTTGTTATCAACAATCATCCGTTCTCGTGTCCACATTCGCTTATTTCGTCTTAAATTAGACTAGGTTTTCGGCCATCGTCTTTAGCGTTTCGTATGCACATTAGTGTGTCACAAACGCTACTGCAGCAGCATTTAACGAATTTCCTTTTCTTCAAATGCACCACGTAGCTAATAAAAAATGTTTGGTAAAAATGCTTTTCATTTATAAAATTATTTTTGTTGGTCGGTTTGTTCTGAAGTGGCACAACTGTGTTCGTTTGAACACAACCGGACGCTCTCGTCTCAAGAGTGCTTAAGGCCGCTGAAAATTGAACAGCTGAAAAAAATACGAGAGCTACAACACTACAATTACCCATCGAAATTGCAATTGCAGTATTTACAACCAACTCTTGTGTGTGCTGTTCACTATATATTCCCTCAACGGAATGTTTTTGGTAGCTGTGGTTGCTATCGATTGCTGCCAATTAAATGATGGAATTAGTGGGGCTTCCCTCGCACGATAGACCGCTTGTCAGAGCGTATAAACCTGCAGTCTAAACTGCTCCCGAATTCCTCAACATACGTGCTTTCAAACGATGTATTATAAGGGATTATTTCATGAGATAAAATTAATTATAAAAATAGCAATAGCACACATACAATAATATTTTTAAGATATACACCTATATATACCCTAATGTGCACGCAACCTAATACACTTGTTAATATTAATATACACTAAATAGAGTATCTCGAAACTAAATATTAAAACGTCAAGAGCGTATAGAGGTCGGAAAAACTGAAACGTGTTTTTGCAGATTGATTCGTGTTTGCTTCGTTTTATAGAACATTTAAAAAAACCCGTCCAATAAGGGTAAATAAGTGTAATCCAATACACTCACATTTCTTGTGACAAATCCACTTGGATGCGTCTGATAAATAACAGACAAATTCATAGCACAGGAATGTTGTAATCATAAACATACTAAAGTAAACCTGCCTTTCTCCTATGAATCTCGGTTACATCCAAATCTTCGAATTAATTACATGCTTACAATATGCCGCGTACGTTTTCTGAGAATATGCTTTCTGTTCTGCGAATCTGTCACAATAACCGTGAATAGGATTACACTACATACTTTTTGGGATTTTCTTTTTAATGTTCTTCAAAACGAAATAAAATCCATGACATTCCAGAGGGACTTTTTGTTCTACAAGTACTTGTCCTACAAGTGCCTGAAGCCTTGACATTCAATTCATGGAAATCCTGTATAATCTAATTGTCGATGGAGGAATGGGCCCCGAAATTTCAAGCCTGTGGTTTGAAAATTACGTATTGATTCAGAATGATTGAATGAAAGATGAGAATTCTCTATGTCATTAATATATATCATTTATATATGTCCTTATATTTAGTACAGACATTATATTCTTTCGGGGGCGGGTGTGCTTCTTTTATCAGTCTCTTTATTTGATTTTTAATTAAATTAATTAATGTATGTGGGAGGTGAATATGCAGCTTCTCATGATGATTCCCAACAATTCTGCCTCCAGAGCCAGGGGGCCCGATGACGATACCGGCAGGTTTAATATTTGATATATTGCTCCCTCGGAAAGCATTACCACTCCGGGCGGTTCCGGTTTATCGTGCTCCGGAACATGAGGGAGGTTTCAAGTTTTACCTTGGACTTAATTCAGCAAGCGACATACGGCCGTACTAAACACGGCAATATGGTTTATCTGCACGACGGGCCCAGAGATAAACTCTGAATTACGGTACGATAAATCAGACATAGACAGATATACTAAGTTGTCCCAGCATGTATATATATATATATATATACACATAAACTGGTTGTATATCCTAATTATAAAGCAATTTAACCCAATATGTTAAGGTTAATCTGACGATTTATGGCCTTAACCAGGGTCGGAAAACTAATACTTATAAATTAGAGCCGTCAGCTCCGGAATTTACGGAAAGGAGGTGCGGTGGATGCTTATCGGACGGAACTGACAAGGGATAACCGATATCCGGTTAACGTATAATTCGAAGTTTTGGAATCAATAACACCGGCAGGCGGGAGATAGGTCGAATCGAATTCCCTAAAACCGAACACAGAGCGCCTAACGGTTTGAAACATGCGATGCGGTCTCCTCTCGCAAGAGCGAAGACAGCAATATTATAAACTGCAATATAAATTCTAGAAATTGCGTGAAAGCTACTGGCAACGATGAATAACCGGATACCGGTCCGAATTACAACCCGTTCTGAGCTCTGGACAATGTTTTTAATTTTATTTAAGTGATTATAGTTATCAGAAACGAAAATTACAGATTATTGTGACGTCCCGATCAAATTATATTTTATAGGTATTTATTTGTACACAAAGAAAAATGTATATAAGAATACTTTGATTCACAGCGAATTTCCGGAACGGGATACCAGTTCTACGGTTTAGAAAAATATCCTCCATAAATCTGATACTGTGTATTATGCAATAACGAATTCATTCATTAATATATGTATAATATGTTACAAATAAAATACGTTTCGAGTCGGACGTATGTAGGGACCACTGATATCCATTGAAATTTTCGGATTAAATTTGGCCCCAAAAAAATTAAATTAACTTTTTCCACGTTCAGTAGTTTCTGGAACTCGCTGATGCGTGTCTACTGACCCGTATCTGATATATCTAGACCGAGGAAAACAATAACGGTTTCAAGTAACTGAGCCGCAAGGTTAATTATACATTTTTAAAATAATGGTTACACCAACCATACGAAATATGAGCATATTAGGGTTGGATTCATAGTTTGCTGGTCAGTCCGAGGCTGCCTTCTATAACGATATAATTTTACATTTTCAACGATGAATCATAGTTACCTCGGAAATGTGTGGAATTAGTAAGAAAATGAAAAGTAAGCAATTGAGGGTGGCGTGACAAACTGTATCATGTTATCAGAATGTCAGCAGTGTTAAATGTAAATCGTACGACATCCATTTTTTGTTGACTCTAGTTTTTTTATCTTCTCTCGTTGATTCGACCCTACTTCGGTTTTCCCTGCCACCGGCAATGTTATTTCCTTTATTTAAGTAATATTAAAATTCTGAAGGTCCTGGCGGTTCGGACAGGGGAAATGGGAATTGTTAACCCTTCAATAAGTTAACAGGCGTTGTTTTAATACGGTTTATTAAATTTTCCTAACAATCTACCTGCTTGTTTTTCGCTAAACTTACACACTTCTCCCAGACCTGTGCAAGTTTATTCTCCGCCTAACTTGTTTCTCCCGCCCCCCCCCTCAGCGAGTCATCAAGTGGTGTCAGTTTCAGCGACGAAGAAGTTGAAAAATAAATGTCCAAAACTGGCTCAAGAGCCAGAACGACGGACCTCAGGGAGAAGGAATTATTTCCCGCTGGCGTTTCAAAATTTAGTAAAACACTAGAAGGCGTGTATAAACGTGGCAGGGAATTGTCAAAAAAAAGTTCAATTAAAAAAGTCTATTGAACGAACGATATTAATGCAACAAATTATTGAATGGCCCTCGTATTGTATTGTTGTCAGTTGAACAACGTCTCGTTCGTCACAAGGTTAAGAAAAAAGTAGCATGATGCAGTTAGTGGTCACACGTTCGCAGATTACCGGGTCTTAATAGAGGCCACTCAAAATGATCTAGTCCCCTCCATTGGACAGTCGTTGCAATCTCATTGTTGCCTTGATCTGCGATGAATTGCGCATCTAGTTGAAGCGCAGTTCTGTTGATTTCAACCAATTAAATAATGAAAGGCCGATAAAAAAAAACTCAAACTTGACATCACTCATCAGTCAACTCATTGACGGCATTGACTAAATTTGACGTGTCGGCGATTTAGAAGAATGCATTTTGTATTCATTTTATTTTATTTTTGAACTACTTGGGAATGTTGCGGATTGATGTTTAGGAGAGAGTATCGTTAAGGACAATAGGCTTGGAACTCACTTGCAATATTTGCAGGGTACTTCGTACGAAGTTTCAAAGTTAGAAAGTTATGTCTGGTGTCTATGATACACTTGTCGGGTGTCGCAGAGGTTTAGAATATCATCGATCCCTTATCCCCTATGCTAGACTGTTCATTCTTGCCAGTTTCACAAGTATTTATAGTATATATAAAGTAGCAGCGACAGTGCAGGCATCCTGCTTCGTTAAAAAGCATTTACGATTTGTCTGCAAATTGTTTAAAGACAAATTTCTCTTGTATCGCTTTCCTTTTTAGCCCTCTTGAACGCTAAACAAAAGCTCGCCCATTCGTCTTTAATACTCGTCGTAATAGCACTCTACATTACTATCAGACCGGTTTCGGTTTCTAGCCGTCCTCAGTAGCGACAGGGCACTGTATCGCCAGTGGACTCTAGTGATTCGTCGTTATTACAAACGGAATTCTGCTGCAGATGGCGAAAACCCATCCATAAGTTTCAAGCCCTGGTTTTTGCTTGCATACTTGATGTTTGAATTCCGTCCGTGAAGTTTGAAGTCCGCGTCGGCTTCGGGTTACGCCGATTGGCGGGGAATTAGGCCAGATTGCATAATGACGCTTGGCTAATCACACGGCCGTCATCTATTTAAGGAGTCTCGCTTTTACGCCGAATACTACTCACGACGGCGACAACTCTGACGAGACCGAGTATATATTTCATGCTCATGATTATTTAGGAATTGGCGATTCGTTTTTGGTATCAGTTTCAATAGCACAAGCCCTCCGGAAAGCGGATTGAGGTTTTCCCTTTCTGCGAAATTCCCCGAACCCTGTCCGCGAACGCCAGAAGGGACCACCTACCCGAGAAGTCATTAAGGGAGCACTGGGACAATTCGCAGGGAGGGTTTTTTTGCCGGCGGTCCACTGTCTCCTGACGTGACGAGAATCCACCCATTGTCCTTATTATATATAGTGAGGAACTCTCGTGGCAGCTTCCTATTAAGGTGAGGAGAGCCGACGAATCAAAGGTGTGGAACGAAGGTTTTATACCGGGAAACCGCTAATTAACGTACGAAAGGTACTTTCAAGTCGGAATGGATCGTGCGGTTTGAGAGGTAAGTTAGGGCGCTAATGATTTTATGGAGGATTATGGATTGCAGCGATTGAATTTTGTAGTGTGTAATCAGCTCGAGGAATCCCCACAACTCAATTCCGTACGCCCACTTTGGTTCTAATATACGATTGCATATTAATAATTTGTTCGTAAGTAATAGTGGTGATCTGTTGTCAAAGAATCAATAAAAAAAAAATAATAAAATTGAATATTTTAGAATAAAATAAAAAGGAGTCAACATTTGTTTTTTTTAACCTTTTTATTTTTGTACAATCAACTACATAAAGTTATTGGTACAAATGTTGAGTGTTTTATTTTCATGTGAATGTCTCGATAAACGAGACCACCCAATGATGGCACTTTTTTCATATGAGCAGTTTACGGCTTCGGACTAAGAAGATCTCTGGGCCAGTGGCGTTTGAGCCGACGCAGGGGGGATAATGGATGGGTAAAGGAGGAAAGGGACTGAACGAGTGGATTTGGATGTGGAGAGAGGCGGGAATGGAATTTGAGGAAGCGTGATTTTGCGACTTCGTCGACTGTCGGTATGTTGAGGTCATTGTTAGGTTATAAACATACCAGGGAGCATTAAGGATGGTACGAAGGACTTTTGACTGGAATATCTGGATGCGGGCGATGTTGGATTTCTTGGCGGAACCCCATAGTTCTATTCCGTAAGTCCATGTCGGTTTTAAAATGGATTTGTATATTGTCAGTTTGTTGTCTATTGAAAGTTTTGTTGTCCTTCTCAAAAGAGGTCTCAGAAGTCCAAATTTGTGATTGAGATCTGTTCTTTTGAGTCGCGTATGGTGGTTCCACGTGAGTCTTTTGTCTGTGTAGAGTCCCAGGTAGCGAGCCTGCTGTTTGGGAGTCAACATTTGTAACGTCGTTTTATTTCTGTACGTTTGAGTCTTGTATGTGGATTCCGTACAAGAATGTGGTGCTGTCCGAGTGTATCCCACTTACCGCACTTAAAAGAGGTTTGAATAACGCGGGGACTTCTCGGCGGGAGGTTCGCGTTTCTGGAGTTCACTGGTGGAGCGCAGGTGAGGGCGTTGAAGAGCGGGCATCTCGGCCGGCCGTAATGAAGACGAATGAGGGGGCCGGGATTATGAGGGGCGCCTCCTAATCTTCAGTCTATCGGGGCCCCCCATCAATCACCGAAATTGACACCGCTACCGGGTGAATTCAGATTTGGCGCACTGAAAACCCTGAATTGATCGGCCCCTCCGGGGGGGGGGGACCGACTTTAACTATCGAAACACGTAGTCTCTAAATAATTGCTAATGGGAGTTCCTTCTTCGAGAGAAATAAAAAAATCTTTTACGAACTCGAAATCGGAGTGTGTTTAAAGCCGTCTGTTATTGTATGAAAGAAAATTCAGTAAACTTCGATCGAGTTGGTTTATTCAGTCCTTTGGAGCTGCGCAGAATTGGCACCGTCTAAAAGCAGTATTTTAGGAATAATTTAGATTTATCTGCATTAATCCCCTTTTTGCTACGCTGATTCTTCTAATGCAGAAACAATTTCATGTAAGATATTTTTTATATGTTTTGTAAGAATAACTGTCAGTATCGATCTGGAAATTTTCTGAGCAATCTTGTTTGATTTATATATTTATATATAGATGTAAGCCATTAAACCATTCTTAATAATCTTTCTTAAAGAGGCAGATTCTCTCTCAGAAAAGTCGCCGGCAGGCATTTCCAAAACAGCCGACACCCTAAATGAAAACTGACCTGAACTCTCAGACTTTAACTTATCAGACTAACTTGATTATCTTGTAAATTCGATCAGGATTTTTGCCAAGCGCTTTCGTCAACTGGCAAATCCGCTCCTTATTCTTCGAGTGAATAGGCCGTAAATATAAACCACTTAGGCAGGGCTAGGTACTTTGGCTTAATATTATGAAATCAATTATACCCTTTAAAGATTCGAATAGAATATCTCAGAAAGTTTTTACCCAGTTTATCTCTTTAAAATATTGTTATTTTAATAACAAATACAGATTTTTAAAACAAAAATAATATCGCATTTTAAATACAGAAATGAACATAGTGACCTGGTATGATAATGAGAACAAACCAACGCACTGCGAATTTGAAGCCTCTGACTAAATTGAGGACTAATTTCTTAACTATTTTGTGTCTTACATATTCAATATAGGGAGAAAAGCCACTGAATGCATAACACTTGAGAAATCACTTGAGTACACGTACAAGTAGTTTTGCTGCTCATTATGAAGCATATGCGGGATTCTGTCTACTTACAATACTCGAGTATTTCTCTAACATCAAAATTCTGATATATATATATATATATATATATATATATATATATATATATATATATATATATATATAGCACGTCGGTTGCAGAGTAACAGTGCAGGTTGAAAATCTCGCTTGTCTAAAATTAGCCGAAACCCGTTAATTATATCGTTTTATCGACGACCCGAATAAATCATCAGACCTAAGTTTTTTGAGTGTTGATTGTAGCCCTACAATTTAAATAGTCTCTTCCTCTATTGGTCAGCATATTACGAATTCAATTCACAACTGGGAGCCGCCACTGTCGTCGGGGTGAAAATAAGTGGTACATTTCAAAACGGTTCCAGCCAAAAGCGGGTCCGTACAATGGGTTTTCGACAGTGTAAAACAAACCGGAAAAAGAAACAATGGCTCCGGCCGCATAGGTCCGCTACGTTCGGCTATTTGGCGGGGCGTTAATATCGCGCCGGCCCGGTCTTTCGGACGGGGACGTTAATAAACCCTGGGGAGCGAAATTATCTGGAGGAATTCCCATTCCGGGGACGGGACGGGCTCTTTTGTGCCCCAAAATTTAGGGCGTTAGGAAGAGGGGGGGGGGTGGTTTAGACCAACAATAGGGGCAGGGGAGAAACGCGTCCCCCTGTGAAAACCTTATCGAATTTCGGACGTATACGTAATTAATTGCTAAGTACCATATTTTCTTAGTCGCTGGAACATTTCCAATCATTCCCGCAGGCTTGTTTGGCCGAAATCGCGCCATTTTGAGAGCGTTCAGGAAGTATTCTGTCACTACAGAGGTACCGGATGTATGACGGAGGCTATAAAAACTTGTGTCAGGAATCACATCGTGAGCGAACACTCGGAATCTGTTTTTGAATTTACAATTTGCAATAAATACCAAATTTGAATCGATGAGTGGAACCCGTAACTCCAGAATCCTCGTTACAATTGTAGATATTTAATTATTTATAGGGGTTAGAAAACCGGAATTAGAAATTGGAAGCAGTTGTCCGCCATTGACCATATGAAACCTAAAGAGTTTACTGGAGTTAGTGAGCTCCATTTTGGGGGCAATTGAAATTTGCAATTGAAGAAAAATGTGGACAGTCGACGGAGAATTGAACTCCATCAACTAAGCGAACCCAAACCTCTATCACTGCGAACTTCGAAACTTCCCTTCAATTACTCCTTATCCCTAACCTCACCTAATATCATACCAGTAGTATTGAGATTAGCGGTCTTGTATCCGCGCCCATGGTGGTAACATTCGTTCGGGAACAGCAAACCTACCGAACCGAAACATCAAGAGCTTGAAATTCAGTTATCGATTACTGAGTCGATAGAATCGGTCACCTACAGGACAATCGAACTGTAAAACGAGTGCGGGTTGCAGGGAATGGGTAAATTGAAAGCGATTCGGCAATCGCTCTCACACACCGACAGGCCCGACACACCGCAGACCTCATTAAATGAGCTCGATTGACAATCTGTTCTAATTTACAATTGAAATCTTTCGACCGACCTTTCTATTCTTCAATGGGGCAAATTAGCCGACGCGATAATTCGGCGCGGGGGTTTGTTTTGGACTGGACGTCGACAAATATAGTTGGCGTCGATTTAGTTTACGATTATTTTATATTGCCGTTCCTGAATTGTAGTCTATTAGCTGATTGATGGGCGAGGAAACTGAATGAACTCGGTTTTTGACTAAAGCAAGGATGGGTCCCAGTCACGTTGTCCACAGTACGAGGGATCTTCCATCTCCCCCAAGCAAAAAACGGTCTAATCTTCTTTTTTTTGTTGTTGTTGATGATGGGGGGGGGGGGGTTTGAAAGGGGGGTCCCGACAGATGTCCCGGACGGGCGCAGGCTACGCCCTCAGAACTGATCCGCTCTCGGACGAACCAAAATGCACACCCATTCATTCCTTTTCTGTAAGAGGGGGAAAACACACGCCACTCTCATATTTAACTTCAACACGGTATCTGGCTCCTGATAAAAATTGTACTTCCTGTAAATCCCAATCGTGGTTTCCCACGCTAATCGATTATACTTCTACAGGTGAATCGAATCTGAATACATCCGGGTGTTAAGACCTGCTGAAGCTTTAGCGGTTTAAACGCGGATAAAATAATGAAGAGGATAATAACAACGCTTTTGCAAAAAAGCAAAAGCACAGATGTGTAAAATTTGGTTCTTTTCCTCTATTCGTAGCAGCGCTATCTTTCGTGAGACATATTGTTGTCATTATTGTGCTTTACAAATGAATAATCCAATTATCCGAATAATAAAATAGGAAATCATTTTAGAATTAGATGATCTACCGCTTTATCATTTTCTGCCTTGTAGGTCCCAGAATTTAATACCTTCCATTGGTTACAGACTCAGTAATTAATTCGGTTCTTACTCTCATTTCCAATCCGTTGTATAATTGAAACGGTTGTGGAAACCGGGACATTCGTACGCTTGATTTTCGTTTTAATTAGGACATTATTAAGTCGGATCGATACTGGGAGGTATTTTTTCTCCGATACCTCGCCGCTACTCCTGATATAAATCGAGATGGTCAAAATCCGATTACTTGTAAGCGATTTTCATCGCTGCTGATAAATTAAATATTGGCAACATAATCCGGCCGAAGAGCACTTCGAGATAACTGCTTTGGTCTCGTTCACAATTAGGGATGAAATAAGATATTCTGTACAGATAACCTTCACTCGTATGATTTTTTACCTCGACTGGAATTAGCAGTACAGCCTGATGTCATCCGCTTGACTATCCTCTCGAAATTGTGTGCGCTCTTCACACAAGGAGGGAAGGATTTCAGGAGTGGAAAAGCCCTCGATCCAAACCATTCCGATTTAGAATGGATTCGGGGTGAAAAAAAGGTCCTTCATATTCCCTATCTCTAATCTTTATAACCTTCTACTCTCTGTACATTCATCATCTAGAAACAGTGGGCTCTTCTTCCTTGTATTTTTTCTGCCCTACATCCTATTATTCAGCACTATAATATAATAACACATACATGACAATTAGATCCATGGGTCTTCCTTCGTACGACGGATTAACCAAAACTATATACAGATTTTATAGACATTTTGAACGGCACTATAGACATCTTCTCGAGTACTTTGTCAGAAGGAAATATTTTTGGGGATTCATAATAATCCCAACTTCTGTTTCTCCATTCTGGTTGGCATGTGCGAGACATATATATATATATATATATATATATATATTTTTTTTTTGAATGGTAACTTGAAAACTCTCTCCAGAGGTGTAATGCTCTGAACTTGCCAGACGGCGCCGTTGCGTGGAGCCAGAGGAAAACGATGACAGCGCAACATACCGAGCCGTTAACATACCGAGATATAACCAAGCGGGCGTTAATATTCTTACATCGGTATGTTGTAGGGGAACTTGGTGCGTTTGCGTTAGCACTGTCATTAATGTACACGGCTAGAAGCGCACTTGAAGGACTTATGATAGACCGAATACGGTCGATCAAACTGTCGATACTTCCAGAGCCACCAGTCTCATGGCAAGCTCGCATCTATATCGAGCCCCACCTATAGTTGGTAAAAAGTATACAGTAACATATAATTTTCTTTACACTGATGTAACTGCAAACAACTTTTATTTCAAAATTAAAGTTCACGAATGATTTTATTGAGAGACCAAAGATTGCATAACATGGACCAACGATTCTTCCTTTCGATCGGCCCATGATGCAGAATACGTTTTTTTTAAATGATCGTTTTATAACCATTCGATTTGGTGCATTTTTCTACTTTTGACCGCGGGTATTTATTATATGTGAAACGTTGCTCTCTTTCTCTCATTTCGGCTCTGTACTGAGCCGTATACAGTTCAAATTATTTTATTTCTGTACGGCAAAGGCGGACATCTGGCTGTGTACTCAAGCGGATACAGGAAGTGAGGCCCAACGCCAGCGGCACTTGCTGGTATAAGACCGTTTTTTTAAAACGGAGAATTACGTTTTCATCATCACGGCCATACAGGACGCACGCGTATGAAAAAAATTCAAAATTAATTTCAAAATAAACCGTGGGCTGTAAAAAATAAAAATTAGATCAGTGTTTTCAAACAACACTACCTATTCTTGCAGCGAATATAATCTATACAGTGCAATTCGTTAATTAAAAATATCCCTAACCAAGTATTAGATTCCGTTATCGTAACTGCCATAATAATCACACAAACGATTCGGTTTGCCCGTCACTTGGGGGACTGCGCTATAACTTGACGCTTGTTATCTCGGTAACGATAATATGGACGATAACACATTGTTCGGACAATTTTACTAATATCGCAGTATATAGCTCAGAGTCCTCGATGCGGACAAATTTGAAAACCGATAGCGCTTTGAGGATACTAATTGTTCAAAAGTTCCAGAAATATTAGACATTCTACCCAGCAGATCTATCGATTTCTCCGGTGAAGAACCCAATTTTTAAGGAATAGCGGGTAAATAATGCCCCATGTCTTTCAGGATTTCTGAACCGTTTCGGTGGGAAACCCTGATAGAATAGGGAGAAATTATTCGAAACTCAGTTCCTGGCTGACTGCCGGAAACCCGCGAGCTGGCGTGCCCGGAACTGGCGATGTTATATAAATGCGAAAGGCTTTTCTAGAGCGACGGGGCAGGAGGAAGGGAGAGATAGTGGAAAAAAAGGGCCGAAAAAGGGAAAAGGAGAAGACAATGGAAACCCTTAACGGCCACTAACCACTTATCTGACCGCTGCTAAAAGCCCCGCCGGACTTGGTTGTTGGCCCTTCGGTCCAGTTTTTAACATCCCGCCCCGCAAACCGTAATTCACCCCCCGGGCCGACGAAACTCAGGTTCGATCCCCACACAGCTTTTATTAAAGGCTCTATACAGCTGTACATATACCGGCTGTATTGCCAGCGAGGATGGAATTTGAGTGTTCATGCAGGAACTATTGTATATTGTTTCGGCTGGCGTTTAGGATCGAACTGTTAATGCGGACGGCTTGAAACCTTCAAAACATTTTACTGGTTTAAAACTGATGTTTTTTTTCACTCCCACTCCTGTTAGCCTATGGCCGCTCATCGAATCCTGTCTTCTCTGTAATCGCACAGTGGGTCCTGCGTTAGTAAATGTGACGTGTTGCTGTGTTCCGGATCTAATGTCAGAAAGGTTCCGGCCTCATCAATAGCATTGAGATCGGTACCCAGAAGTTTTGTCCGAATATAAATTATAAGTTGTATTCGAAAAGCTGACAAATGACCAGTTCTAACCAAAGTGAGAAATCGTGTAGTACGGGTTCAAAAAAGTGTGTACGGTTTTTATAAATTGTAATTGTCCGATCTTTTTCCCCTTTCCTTGTAGTATCGGTCTAATAAATGTGGCCCCTATCATCATCCCTTCGGTCCGGCTTTTTAACATGCCCTAATTTGGGCTCCGAAAATCCCTCCGATCTTCCCCTCTATAATAATGAACTCCCGGTTGGCCTAGCCTCCGTCTAATGGCCATTACCGAGATTGCCTTCGTCGTCGGGACGATACATAAATGGTCGCGGAACACCGTTTGAATCGTGACGCTATCGGGTCGTAACTATTAGAAATAATTTTTATAAAGGAGGAAGTAAATTTTACTGACCTAAAACGCGAAATAGAAATACTATAAATGGCGGAGGATCAAATTGTTCAACGTTTATTCGTAGTATAATAGAGGGACTGGCTGAAATATTCACGAATATCATACGGGTAAAATTCCCTTTGACGTAATGTGAGCCAATTATTATGAATAATATATTTTGTGTATATATCTCTTCATTGGTAGTGGCAGTGTATAATTTAAAACAGTCGCATCGACATTATTATTAAAAGCTACTTCTAACTACAATGTTTTAAAGAATGTTTTTAGAATGATTAAAGATACACATATTCAGATTATACCGTTCCTCAATAGTTCAAACTTCAAAGTACCTTCTTGCAACTTCGATTAGTTCATAGTTTTATTATAGGCTAGTACGGTGTTTATAAATTTATTTTCGAACTATTCAATTGACGCTGTTTTGATACGAGTACAGTCGTCAGTTTTCGATGCAGCGAATTAGAGACTAATAAATAAGCTGTGGTGATTGAAAAATTCAGACCTCAGGACTTGTATAATGGCGCTTACGCCGAGTCCTATATAAAGTTTAATGATAGGATAAAGAAAGTCGAAGTCCCGTCTGTTGCTGTGGTAATTTCGTTCTAGACAAGACTTTGAAAGAGAAGATTCTGTAATAGACAGTGAGCCAAACTGCATTATAAAATTGGAAACCTTAACTCCACGTTTCGAATTGGAGTGCGCGCTTTATTTTCGGAACTAGCCTCAAATATTCTCAAATATTCAAATATTTCTACGGTGATTAAAAACCTCTCCGCCCTTGGCCCGCTTCAAGTATGATGATCTCAGCTTGGACCATGTCCAGTTTCGTTCCGGCTTCAGTCCTCTGAATCTTTCAGTTCAAGGACTAGCGGTGGGTTACCCTACAGTGGACCTATAGAGGGCGTCCACTACGTACTCATTCTCGCCGCACAAGTGTCATGGTCCTTCCTATTTCTTAAATCCAGTCCTAGTGGCTGGAATGGTTGAGGACGCGAATTTGCCCTACAGAGTGGTTCAACTGTTTGAACGCTTCCCGGAATCGAACCGGGGGTGACGTAAGACGAAACTTGGTTATCGTGAGATGTGCCCCGTCCGAATCCAGACCGAAAACCCCGTCGTCGTCCCTCCGGAAGCCGAAACACCCGAAGGGAGAGTAATCGCAGATCGAGTTAAAACAAATTGTGTATTAATACCCGCAATCGTTCCAAAATTAATCCCCAGCTCCTGCTCTCCGGTTCGCTCTTCCGAGTCCATCCGAGTTGTTATTAATTGTCGATTTAAAACTTTACCCCCGTCCCCACCGTCCCTTTCTTCCTCCGACAACTAATTTAAACTTTCAGTGGCGCCGGCTGAATTTCAACGCTCGCTTATGAATAATAGAAGAGGTCCTCTCCTCTCCAAAGGCCCTGAGATTAACAGGAAGATTCGGCGACAGTTGGGCAAAATTTTATAAATGGAGCTCTATGGAACCGATTGAATCCGTTGGTGGAGTGTCCCCTCCCCTGGAGGAAATATATGCGCAACGAATAAAAATCATAACTTACATTTAGAGATATAAATGACACGGGTACTTTCGCCATTCCCAGTAGATAAAATCCGGTTGAAGTACTGAGAATCTGTACGGTGTGGACAAAGAATAAAATAATGCGTGTTTGAGCGTCGAATAAACGAAAAATTGATGCTAAATCATTATCATAAACGGTAGTGAGGCTCTTCTGAAACAACCTGAATATCCCTGTCGGATGGTGACGTTTCAGACGATCAGGAGCCTCTCGAATTGTGTGCAATTGTTTCCACGTAAATAGTCATTTGTCATTTATATTCGTGAATACGTCCGAGGAATAAACCATATGGTTCATGGCCGAAGAAACAAGGGTTTATGCCCTTTAATTGTTCTAACGCATTCCCAAAGTGTAATGATCGCGGTACTTTTCATTTTAATACCAGTTCATGAATGTTAATGATCATTTAGTGAGTGTCGGTTGTTTTATCATGTTGATGTTCAGTGTTTCCAGTTGCTTGTTTGGCCCGAAACCGGTTTTGGCTACTTGCCACCGACAGTAGAAAGGGGTCAGTGTGTTTTAGATGTTATACCCTCCTATGTGCCGGTCGATCGTGGAAAATCTTGGTTTCTTTCAGAGCGAACGTTGTTTCACACATAGGACGTTTTCAATATAATGTTGGCGAATGGCTGAGAATAGTCGCAAGGCCATCACACGTTCCCTGATTGGCTTTTTGTGGCATTTGTAAAGTCCGTTCGGCTGTTAGTGCAATATAATATAACTGTTAGAAAAATATAACTTTTATTGGGAGGTAAATATTGGAATAAAATTCTTAACATTTACTGGACGTTTTTGAGGCCCAGAAAAATGCAGGGACCGACAACTGCCCATGGTTACAGATTGAATCGCAACGCGGAAACCCATCTATTTTTTATTTTTATTTTTTACCAAAAACCTCGCGGCCGGCTAATGGTATTAATCGCCGGCAAATCATTCCACCCGTACGACGCCTCGGCGCCGGATTTATAACCATCGGCCCGCATTAGCATATAGAGTAAAATCTGAAACGCGGTTGGTACCTGCGATAAGATCAACTTTTCCCAGTTTTTTCCCGTGGTTGTCTGTTTTAACCCCCTGACTCAACATTCCTCCCCGGTACAACAAATCAAAGACATTCGGAGAATCCGGGTAACTGAAAAACGTAAACCGTTTTATCAGCGGAAATTTAAGAGTCTCCGTTTTACGAAATTTCCAGGCTTCGCCCGAGAAACATAGTTATTGAAATTAGTATTCGGCGATACGACCCTCTGTATTTTCCATAGGAAAATAGGGTGGTTTTAATTTAAGAGATAAGGTTCTCCCACGCTGGCTGACCTTTACATCAATCGGCAGGTGTCTATTTATCTAGAGATTGAAACTAGATGATTAAAACCGTTATTCTTTTCTAAACTGGCTGTAGTAAAGCCGCGACATCAATTTCGCCAGAAAATGATCCATAGGATAAGATATCTTATCTTTCTGTTTTACTGAATTGATATAGCACTCAAGAATGATTTGTATTTGAGAATAAGGATGACACAATATCACGTAATATAGCCCAAATTACTCTCGTATTAGATGTGACAGTACCAATGGTTTGCAGTCAAATTTGCGTATGTTCCCTGGAAATAAGTTTTTAAATTAAGTTGAGAAACTGCGGCCTACCGGACATGTGATACCTTTCACCTGCCATACGTTGGGCACTAGATGTACAACGGCACTCGAGCAAATAGTACCTGTGTATAGGTTCTAACAGTACTCCGGTGAACGGGAAGAATCGTGCCTGGCGATAAGAGATTACCTTAAAACATTTTCATTGTTACCTCGAACCGGGAATATATTTTCACTAAAATTTGGATAGTTTTCTGTCGCACGATAAATTCTCTCCCCCGCTGGCGGGAAATTTTAAAAAATCCGAAAAACCAAATCGAGTCGATTTTTCGTCTGTCGGACCTAAGAATTCAATTTCCTACAATAGAATCGGATAATCCTACAAGCGGACCGGATAATCGGGATCCCGATGTCTGTTGGGCCGGGTCAGGAACAAATCCGCTTTTCGCAAACTGTATTCAAATATTAAAGAGGTTTTGGCCTTTCTCGGCTCCAAATGAAAACGACCCACACCGACTTAATTAAAGCCGTTAGAGAGCTGAGACTGGCAGACAAAAAAAGAACTACTCGCATGGAGGCAGCCTGGCTTTTCACCCTTCAAAGTTAGTTTTACCTTAAAGGCAGGTCGTGACTTCCCACCGCCAAATCTAAAACTTGACTTAATTTAATTCTTATAATGTAATATGATTCAAGTAATCGTTTTGCTGCCTTCAAAGCTTTCATCATTTTAGTGTTATCTTAAATATACCAATGGAATGGCCCTACATTTGACCGGATCAAGGGCATTTCGCCTTTGGGAATAGTCCGTCAAGAAATAGTGTTGTATACACGCTTGTGGGCCAATAAAGCTTATCGGTAAGTTGAGATGCGTAGGCGGCTCACTAATTGACTAATACGGTACACTATCAACATTATGTGTGGGGTGAGAGGCTTAATACACATAAATCACAGAAGTAAGGCCGATGGGGCTTAAATGACTCCGGAAGACGGGACCCTCCGCGATCTCCGGTTTTCCAGTTCCGGACGGCCCTTATTAAAAACGTATTAAAAATTAATTAACTAAGCAAACAAAAGGGGCGAGTGCCAAGTGGCGGCGGCGCCCATTAATTCCGGCCAGCCCTTTGATCGATGCTCCGTGACCGGCCCAGGAAACTATGGTCTCTTCCGAGAATGGATTTTTCGAAGGACGCTTTCATCGCCCAAGGCCCTAGGGGGCTTAACATTTTGTATTGTTTCTTCTTTTTTCTAAATCGTCAAACTTCTATCACGGACAAATTTTTTCGCGCTGCCCAGAGTAATCAATTTCGTGCACTTGATGAGTACTTTAGGACCTGTTTGGTTTTAAGAATTGCCGGCAACCAGTAGAAACGTAGCGCGCCATTAATCCGAAAATCCGTATAATCCTAACAAGGTAAAAACAGGGAAAAAGAAAAGAATAATTACAATGTTCTTGCCCTGTCTCAACTGACATAGCAACACGCCCGTAAAACTTGTTCTAGGTGTTAGGGTTTTGATGGACACGCCTAAAAGAGTTTTAGCAAAGAGTCCTGATAATCTGAACAGGACTCGGTCCCAATCAGTCCTACTGTATTCAGTATTAAGTATAATTAAAAATTGTATCAAGTTAAAAAGATAAAAGAGTCAATTGTAATACATGTTTCAGAAGAAGGTCCGCATAAACTTTCTTTAATCAGAAAAGGTCTCGGTCCCTTGTAAGTTCGGATCAATGTGGTTCTACTGTTCTATTTCTATTGAAGGAAATAAGGGCTACACTTTTTAAGTTGAAACATGGATTGCTCAAAGAGTTTAAAAAAAGTGAAGATTTATATAAAAGGAAAATATTATCTTTCACAACTCTATTTCGTACAATTGAGCTTGTGCTGCACTCACACGTGGAACACTAATAGTAGGGCATTGCCGGTTACTATTTTTCATTTGCCTTTTCGTCTGAGCTACGCAAATTAAAAACATCATTATCATTATTTCAATATCATTATTTCTATTCTCTGTTTATATATTTGAATTTATTCAAATATTATTATAGGTAAGAATAGCTGAGAAAACGGACTTGGGTCAGAGAAAACTCACTTTTCTCGTCGTAGGTTCTAACCCAAGTCAATTTTTTGCCGTTTTGCTCAACCTAAGACGAGAAAAGTGAGTTTTCTTAGCTATTCTGAGCTATAATACATATTATATACCAGTCGGTGGTGATTGGTACGGTTCATCAATGTAACAGCGGAGCGATTTAATGGCAAAAATCAGTCTTATATCGTGAATTTGACATTTATAAATGTATACAATCTTATTATGTAGGCCATATCAAAATCTTCTAAATATTTTTTTTCCAAAAATATTCTATTCTTTTATATTATTTTAAAGTGGGGATGGGGACAAAAATATATATTTTATATTTTTAATTGGAGGCATAGTAACAAAACGTTTGGAAGCCACTGCCCCAGCGCATTTCTGCCCGTTCACTGACCGAAGTCAATAGGGGCGTCCTCCTTGGGTCTTAAGGGAACCCCTTCTGCAGGGGATGCTGCACGGAAATTCCCGTATACCCATTCCAAGCGGGATTAACAGATCAGAAACGAATTAATAATGCGAAGGGAGGCGAGGGAAAGCCTAATGGCCGTCCAGGTAACAGGAAGCGGGCAGCCGCCCACGCTCCGGGGGTATTAACCGGGCAGTAAACGCGCTCTATAAATGGTTAATTAAACGGCTTAGCGGGGGCCCCAAATTCTTCGATATTGGCCCATTCTCGACTTACCCGATATCTGCATAGTCGGCGATGGTTTAAACGCGTGGCCAGATGTGCCCGCAATACGGACAAAACCAGTTGAAATTTACGATTGAATAGGAAATTCGGGCCGTAACACAGCAATTTTTCCCAAATTACAAATTTCAGTTCATGAAAACCTTTCCTGGTCGGGAACGAATATTTAAATCTTTTCATTACTTATAGGTAAGATAGTAAAGTTTTATATATATTTAAAAAAAAGATAATGTCTGGTATAATGAGTTAAGGTTAACAGGTGAAAATAGATAGATACATGCGTTGAGGGTTGAAATTGTTGAAACATTTTGGAATGATTTGATTGATTGAAAAATTAAAGTTAGTCCCTCGCAGGAAAGCGAACCAGTAGTCCAGTGCGGGCGATGCGTCATGATTGAAAAGTTCGAATTAGGTCACCGAACGTTTTGAAATTATTATTACCGTATAATTAAAATGCAGTTAATTAATTAAATATATTCTCGGAGCGTTGTTTTCCATTATAGGAAGAATACAACTTTTTTCTACTAACCTATTATTTGACTAAAATTTTCATATATTCATAACGTCCAATCTTCTTTGGAATCAATTTCGATCAAGCCGGGTGATTGGCCGGATGCCAGACGCACTTTGCCGCAGGGTACAGTACCCCTCGGTAGGTACATCCCTCGGCACATTTTAATCGTCTCTTTACAACGTAACTAACACGAAGCTGTGAAATAAATCCTATAATACCTCAATATAAAATAAAGCAGTGTTGAAAGTATAGGATATACTATTATGCTCAAAAAACTACAGTGGCCCCAGTATTTTTACAATTCCAAATCTAAGTCTGGGGGTGGGGGGAAGGCCCCATTAGGCCCCACCTTTCCCTAGCAGTAAATTCTCCGTTTTTAACCCGGCATTATCTAATATCAGTGGCCGTACCGAAAATAGGACGTTATCTCTTCGGGGTTATCTGGCGGCTAACAAAAGACCGGAGAGGGAAAACTCGTAAACCGGCGAAACCCCCGCCAGCCAGGTAGGGACGACCAAGAAAGTCGGTCGGCCCACCGCCACGAATGCTAAACAGGGGGCGGTTCGGGGGCCGTTTTCCGAAATATCGGAATATTCCGTTTCTAAATTCAGAACCGTACTATTCCCCCAGGACCGAACAGAAGGCGAACGGATTTTCTGTGCTTCCCAGTGTACCCTCTTCCTAGTTCTTAACGATACGAGAGACCTATTGGCAGCGAATGTAGTCCGTTTCTAAAAAAATTCTTGTCATCCAGTATGCGTATATTTAAGTTTAAAATATTTTATATTTTAGGATATTTAATAAATAAAGGAAAAAGAAAAATATTTTAATGCATCAACTCCGCATACATTCAAGGAGACCATTGTGTATTCATATTATATGTTGTTTTGTATATTAATATAATTTGTGTTAGAAAAAATAATAACACAATTACATAAACATTATATATAAATGTAGACTGCCGATGCAGCGTCCTTACAGCACAGTCGGTATACTGTTGCAACCTCTGTATACTATTCTGCGATATATTCAGTATGCTGAGAAGTACTGACAGGCCCCAGATGTATTACTGACGGCGGCGAGAAATTGAAACTGGTCTAGCTCCGTGCTGACAATCTACTGCACTGATGTACTGCACTTTGTACTGCTGACTAAGATGTACTACACTGACCGAATGTGTGACCGGGGGCCGATTTTCGACATGTTCGGTCGCGGCGCCGAGTCTGTGATATTTGAAAAATGCCCGCGTTTTCCGGACCCGTATAATTTTGCAAAATGCTTTAATAGCGCATCATACGTGGCTGGGGAGTGACCCCATTTTGGCTCAAACAATGCCGGGACTCGGGGCTAAGCGCAAATTCTATATCCAATCCCCAATACGAGTCCATTTCTTCTTGCCCCGTTATTTTTGGCAGTGAAGCGCAACATTTCCGTGCGTAGTCGTCTGAAAATTTCATTTTCCCCGATTGTCGCACTGCCTACTCTAACGTTTCTGACATTAAAAGAGTCTAATATTTCACATATTGTTGTATTGTAATTATTGCATTATGTTGACGAATTAAAACATTTGAGGGAAAACCATATATGCAACTAATAAGGAATTTTCCTTTAATGAAGGATCATGTCATCTAATCTACTGACGGGATGCTTCTGATGGTGGAGTGAAACGGAAAATAGGAAAGAAAAATGCAAAACTGTAAAATTATTCGTATTGTACTTTGTCACGAGTAAAATTTGAGAGATATTTAAGGCATGAAGTAAACTTTTCTTTGTGTTACTAAAACTTGCCCACGTTGGCAGCTTTTTGTGTAGAATCCAAAAATATATTTTTATCCATATACAACCGTTATCGGCCAAAATCGTTCGTCAATACCGAAAACATATTTTTCATAATACATAAAAAAGTGTTTTCCGGCGGCGAGATTAAATTTCCGATTTTTACGGCACCACCCTACCGGCTTCGAATCCGAATTGAAGCCGAATTGAAACTGATGTACACTGCCTCCTCTATCTCTGTGAATCCCTGAACAAATCCCTCGTCTCTCCATAATCCGTTGTTATTCCTCAGATTTCCCAATCAAGTTAATGTTCGGTTCTCTACGCATGAAAGAACACAATTAGATGTCGCCACGTCCGAAACAGCGCTCTGATGCGAGGTGTATTAAAATGGAGTGATCCCTATTACCTCGCTTGACGCAAAGTTCACACAATTAAAGCTTGTTTTTAGCGCAGCAATTTTTCCGAGCGGTCGGCTTAATGTTCTTTAAGTACAAGAAAAAATAACACTAAAATTCACCGCCTAAACGTGCTAAAAGGTATTTTATGCGGGATTCAACCAGAAAAAGTTTATAATATTAAAGGACCGCAGGGAGTTTGGACACGTCAAATCAATAAAGAACAATCGACTAACAGTTTTTACAAATTCATAAAAAAATAATTCTACACGCCAAATATGTATGGTCAAAAACGATCGGAGCAGTAAAATTGAGTGTTTAAAATCTTTCAAGCAATCCCTGCATCCTCAATATTCATTTACACAATCGTAGAATGTCCTGCGACGAGGCATATATTCCTTATCCTGCTGCAAATTTATAGAAAAACAAATATCGATGCATTATTTGTCAAGTTTGGGCTATCGAGTTACGGGCCTTGTCTATTCTCGCTTGGTACACAGATTATGCCAAAATTTAAAATTAGATCACTTTCTCTCTAGCGTCGGTTGCCGGCCATTCACAGGGCGTCATTTGCGCATTTCACGCACTTTAATACTTTGCCCGATTCGTTATTTGAATTTTTAGAGATGTATTAAATGAGAACGTACAATAATATGATTTCTATGTTGGCATTTAAAAGGGAAATAGGTATTAAATAGAGATCCAATTTAGTTTGTGGACTTAAACCAGAACGGACCGTTATTGCACTGTTACTATTGTCACTACTTATCAGTAACATTGCTGACTGGATGATTCATCGGTGCCAGTGTCAGTACATTACGAATACAATGCTACAGTGAAGCCCCAGACAATTCGAAAAAGGGGTTTTTCTTACCAGCGTTTCCACTATCCCCGGACAAGTAGATTAGGGTTTTCTCTGTGTGAGTTTTCTCGCAGCGTCAGTAGAAAAGGCGAATGCCTCCACCATAGGGTCCTTTGCAAAGGACGAGGAAAAGTATAACGAAAATTCGCGTGGAGAAATCTAGCGGGAAGATTGAGTGAATTCCCAGTAACAATTTAGCTCCAAGACAAAACTGGCCTACTTATATAACTAACTGTTTTTAGGTTTCGACCAATCTAATCAGACGTCAAAATGTATTTATTTCCCGTTTTTAAGAAATATCGAATCCAAATTAATAACGCCCGTATTACGTTATGTCACTAGAGGGAAAGACGAGATAAGTAATGCGGCAGATGAGAATTCCTAACCTAATAAACTGGAAGACAATAGTAATCGCACTCGAGTACCCCTTTCTTAAGAGGAATGGCGGCGACAGCTGGTTAACTCGATTTAATCCCGGAATCCGAACTTTTTCATAGGGTGAGTCTCTCTATTACTTCGTTCGAAATAAATATTTTAGTCCCAAGTATTATCTTAAGCCAATAAGAACGGCTCGATGAAAATGGCTGGTTGAATTTATCACTTTTCATTGTGCATAACCTTTATCTGTACCTCCTTTTTAGACGACAGTTTCATGAAAAAAAATTTGATCGCAATGGAATTCTGCTAATAAAATTCCTTAATCATGACTGCATAGAATATAACAATTGCTTTAACGGAATTAAAGGAGCAATTTACATGTGTCACTAGTAAATTTAATGAATTTGTTTACATCTTTTCCGTTATAGAAAAATTAAAGCAGCGTTTATCTTGATTAAAATTACCGTTAAAAGCGGAAGTGATAAAATTATATTACGCATAAAATGTGCAAATAAGGAAATAATATTTATCTGTATGTTGGCCTGAACTTGTGGTACTTGAAAGTCACGAAGTAACGAAAAATGTTAAGAAGGAAATAATCAGGATTCCCGTAGTTGAGATGTATAGGGGTTTAATGGGCGAAGGACTGGTACACCACCTTTCCCGTTGGCAATTGTGTAACAAACAGGAGCACTAGAAGACAGGTATGCGGGCGCGTTAAGGTCAGTGATCCCAACACCAAAGGGTCTCTACACTGCACCTGAACAGATATGTTTGCTCGGTGAAGGAGCTTTTTTATTTTGTCTATATTACAAAATTCCGTCTGCCGGGTTTAGGCTGGGGCGAAGGACGTGAAATGAAGCGATAAGCATTTGCATAACTCACCAACCCCGCGGCATGGCTGCTTGTACGCGGCAATACGTAAAAATTTGTTGGTAATCAAAAGTTAAAATACGTGTTAAATTTTTGTAATTAGTTCCTTACAAGAGGACCCATTTTGGAGTGGTAACACTCCATGGTTGGTCTTGATTGACCAGTTGACTATTATATGTTATCACCCTGACAGTAATATTACTGGAATATTACTGTTAGTAGTACGAAAAAACTTACATGCGATTTTAAAATTCATCGGCCTGATGATTGGCCTGAACAAAAAGTAAAAGTCAATGACTTCAGTGAAACCACTCTGCTTGAATACCTATTTCTTCGAAGCACAAAACAAAAACTCAGACAGTTAAGATATAATTTCTTGCGGGGGCGTATATTGCTATGCAGTATGTTCTATACTTCCGTTTATACTGCACTGTCTATATTTAGTCCGTAATGTTAGGCCAGAAACCAGTTTGGGTTTGAGAGTTTGCGCCGTCATCGTACAGGCGACCGCGTCCTATTAATTCCACTTTCTCCTGTCTTTGCCCGACCTGTCGCTCTTCTACCGGGGCGCTGGCAGTCGCTTTCGTGTCAATAATGGCCGGCTTGAAATCGGGCCTCAAATAAACCCGGAGCGGCGATATTCCCAACCACCCGGGATCAAAGTCCCGGACATAAGTTTCCCGCAATCATGTAAGATTCATATTGTAGGCCAATAAAGGTACTTGAGACACGGCCCGTGATTGAGTGCCTGCAGGCTATAATTGGGAACCCAATAGAAAAGGGCTTGGGGGCGTCCCACTTCCTCCCACCCCCATCGGGTTATAAATCTGGATAACGACCTTTCTTTTAGTTCCGAACCGGCTCGAAAAGTAAAAGCTAAGCTATTACGAAGCTTTAAATTGTCGGAACTCTTTGCAGAGGTGCGCGCCAAAATATAAGCAACCATTTTATTTCCTGAGTCCAAACTATTTGTGTCGGACATTTTTCAATTCCGATCTTAAATTTTAAACAACTTGTCGTTCCCAGGGGGTTTAGGCTACCTGCTGTCGCCAGTTGAATTTCGTCGGTGCTGAGACCAATATATTGTCGATGCATTTATGTGCCACTGCAAATATCTTAAGCTGTTACGAATGCCGTAGTGCCCCGGATTGCTTAGTGACCAGGAAAATTATATTTGAAATATATATTTCCATATATATCCCGAATAAAAATTTAACGATTCGAATCTCCGAATTCGAAATTTGTAGCTCTAAGACTAAGGAAATCTCTTGATTATGTCGGGAATTGACGAGGAATCATTACGACAAAGGAGAACTTTTTAACTCAATTCCCGGGCACACTATCTCATCCAGTGGGATTTATTGGAGGTGAATATCTTAAGGGGATGGCTCTTTTGGAGATGGAGTTGGATATTTTGACGGATGGTAGAGTGCCTTTTGCAGGTGGGGGGAGGTTGGTGGCTTTCCCGCACTTGAAAAACCGGACCCAGTGTAAACAATCGACCCCAGGAGTCTCTCATCATTTACTTCAGTCGGTAAGAACGCGTTCCCCAAACGTTGAAAACCATACTGAAAATTTAATGGGTTTAAGTTCATAGTCAATTCAGTGTCATTTTAGTGTAGGCGTTTACTTGTATTCTTCAATTTTGTATCTAACCATTTTGCCATAAAATAGTTATTATTGAATTTGCGTTCCTATCTCGGAATTCTTCGTGCTATTGAGATGGTTTTTAAAACCTCCCATTGGGAGTGTATCGAACGCATGAATTTTGCAACAGTTTTATTATATGTTAACTTGAATTTATTTAATGACCTTAGTCCAGATATAATAGTAAAACAAATATAAAAGAATTTTATAGCGACAAGGAGCTACTGTTGTTGTTCAGCTCTAAGGACACAGCATTCCAGCTTCGATTCCTGCGGCTTGGAAAAATTCCGTCAGATTTAGTAATATAGAGTATTACAATAAGATAAACCTAGATCTAACCGTCTAAGTTGACGTAACCGCTATTACTGTAATTAATTGTGAATCTTCTGTGAGTACACTACTGAGTGTTTTAAAAGTTTACGATTTTGTTTGATCTATCACCACGCGCGGAAGCTCGGAACAGGAACCGTCTGCAAGTATTGGAGGGCGATTTATTCTAATGAGTAGTACTGGCAAAGGGGAGAAGACCGACGGTAAGTGTAGGCTATCGCTAGGGCCATAATGCTCGTATATGGCTTGTAATGTAACACGTACCGGCAATTTAAATCCGCTCTCGTCGAGGAATTCCCGCTGAATCGAAAAGGAGGCCGTTAACACAATTTATACGGAACTTTTACGTCGAGGTTTCCGGAACAGGATGGCTATTATTTCGAGCAAAACTCCTTAAGGGAAAGCGTTGTTCGGATCCGTCCGAGGAAATCTATGGAACGGCACAGAATAGGTTCCCTGTAAGACCTGCCGCGATCCCCGAAGTACAATTTTTTCGTGATAATCACTCTAGAAATTAAGGGTGGAAAAATCATCCCGCTTACATAAAACTCATGGTTAAGTCTTATTGAAGTTTGATTTTGGGAAATCTTGAACCCCCAAAAAACAATAGTTTTCTACACTTATTCAGTCGATAATCGACTTGGGTTTATTTTGATAGAAACATTTCGGTGTTGGCGTAACTCTAATGCAGACTTGATTTTTAGTCATTAATATAATATAAAGCTAGTATAAAATCAAAATGAATGTAGGTTTCCATTAGGTAAGTCTATAGCTACTTGTGTATAGTACTTAATATAGCTACTTGTGTATTGCTCACAGGGAAAAGGGCACGACAGTGTAAAAATAAAAAACAGAAATGAATATTTAAATCTAAAATTTGATACTTAACCGAAGTTATTTGATGGCTTTCTTCGATTTCGAAGGTATTTCTGTAATTTCTCTATATTGGCTAAACAGGCTAAATGCAAGTTGAAATGAAAAACTGGGATTTTTAAGGGAATCGAAAAGGGCTACAACCGCATATTCTCTATAGCACTGGTCTGCCCTTTTTTACCCCCGAAAAGAGAGGCAGAAGAATTCAATAAAAACAAATGTTCACGGCATCGACGAATTCTGATCGTCTTTGAGGGGCTTTGTCGCTAGTAGAACTCTTGTTCGAAGCCGGGGCAGTTTGGAAAATGACGTTGGCGGAAAGCAAAAAGGGAATTTCTCCCCGGCACTTTCCAAACCCTTCGGCTATTTCGTCCATCATTTTTTCCCTTTCGATTCTTCGGAGGGGAGTTGTAAATTTTCCCACAGGAGTCAATTAGGTTTGTTATCGACAGCCAGGTATAAATTGGTGTCTAACCGGAGCCATTACTTATTAATAAAACAGCAATTTTACTGTTGCGTTCCAATTAACAAATTGCAAAATTAACGCTCCTTGCCTGAACAGTGCATCAATATCTTCCTCCTAGTAAATATTTCAGTACTATGGTTAGTTTTCACAATATTGTCTCTATAGCCTTCTCCTTTATACCCGGTATGAAATGCTACTTATCGATCATGCTAATGTGATTATTAGCAAGTGAGTTGACATGAACTTTACATAAAATTTCAATACTTCTTGTGATCTCCGCTCGTAGCAGGTCTAACCGGTTTCGGCTGTTCGCCATTGGTGAGGCGCCTGTCCGCAATTTCCCTGCACTTTTACTCTGACATTGAAGCGTTTTTGTTCTCTTATTGCTGTTCAGATTTAGGAATTTAAGTTTTCTTTTTCTGTCGGTAACTGGGTTATGTCCCTTAGGGTTTTACGGTAGTTGGCAGGTATCGCGTGTTACGGGGGCGGATACGTAGTCACTTTGGGTAAACGCGATACCTGCGAACTATCAAACTAACGAGAGGGAGCAGACAATGAAAAACGCCCAGGTATTCCAAATCCTCGGATAGCAGACCTCCAAACTGGTATTCCAAATTTCGTTCGAGGTAATTACGCTAATGATCCACCTACACGCGAGAGGAAAAGAATTAAATGAGTGCTGACTCCCCCTCTGCCGCAAAAAGAAAAGATCGTGAAGGTTTCTGCGACCAGAACTTGAATTATCACCATATAATAACTTCTGGTAGCATCGCTGTTCAGGAATTTTTCCTGTGTTAGGAAACCACCTGAGCGGACGCCATTGGAAGGGTTTTTGCCTTATCCTTCTGGGGCCCTCTTGGGTGCCGTCTGCTTCCAAAAAAAACATGAACGTTATCTTCCTACAATTGCCCGATTCCTCGCCCTTCGTTCGTTTAAAAATGGGGGGATTTCAAAAATAAATATGAATAAATAAAAGAGAAAAGAAATATAGGACGAAAGAAGAAAGGAACTAAAACGGCGGTTAAGGGGGCCCCAAAAATTGGATTTAGCTACGAGCCCTTATGGGTGGGGGGGTTGCGATAAGGTCGGCCTTTTACCTCGAGCTATCCACGTAGTCCACGCTTTGTTCTACATTATCGAGGACCCCCTCCTAGCAATTAGTAAATTCTTCACGTACTTCTCGTCGGTAACTAATGTAAAGAACGTACGAAGAATATCGTTCTGTTTCTCTCTCCCTGGGTCCTGCGGGAAGGATACAATGTCTCCCATCGCATCCGGGCGACGGGATTGGCAAGGGTCCCACCCTTTGCCCGATCTCCACCTATATAAATATCCTTTCCTGTTTACATATCGTACTAGACGATACAGGATATGGTTTATGTAATTTTGTATTATTATACGGGTGTGTGTGTACAACTGTATATGTTGATTTAGATGTCACGTGTGGATGTCTGTAACCAAAAAGTGCGGTCCATTTTCCACCACTCGAGAACAATTCACCGATTCATAAATCCCCGTATGGGCATTTATATTAGAGCACTTAAATTGAGTACTCAATTTTCCGGTATTTTGCGATTGGTGAAGCTTAAACTCCTTATTATCACTAACTAATTTCTGGTAGGATCGAGTAATACTGGTTTTATTCATTCAAAGTACCCAGTTGAGAAATTTGTAAACTACCTCGTCGAGACGGTTGGAGTTTTTTTTTTACCTTGGGGGCCCATTACCCGCCCCGTTGCTAAATGCCCTTCGATCGAAAAGTCTCTCAATTCACAAGAGCCCGTGTGAAGCCCCGAACGGCTCGCCAAAGAGGGGTTTCACGCGCGTCATCGACCATCAATCAAAATCTAATTGTATAAAGTGCCGCGTCATAATTAGCCCCCTTTGGAAGGCGGGTTGGGTTTGCGTTGTGTCCCTCGCTTGGGTCATAAAAGGGAAAATGCGATGGTTGCGGCGCCGGTGGGTGGGAGTATAAAGAAAATCATTCGGCCCAGAAAGAAAGTCGATTAGCGTCCATTGACCGGGCTTCCAATGTTCGTGGTCCCTTTAATATTTAAAGCGTTTCCTTTGTGATTGCACGGAGGGTTTTTTATATCCAAACCTCTAATTAAATTTCCTTAATTCGGTCCGCCGTAAGGACGCGTTGAAAACTAGTTTACAGTAATTTTTACTTCTCTAATTTTGTAATTGGGTTCTAAAGACAGACGTTTTGGGAGGATGCTGTTTCTAGCCTGAAATATGTATAAATTGCTTCAAAAACCCGAGTAATCAAATTGAAATTATTACATCCACCCGCACACGTAACCTTACTTTTTGCCTGCATTCATTTTGCCAAATCATTATAATTGGTAAGAGTTCAACATGTGCTCAATCAGATTAATATCTTTTAAGTTGATACCTTTTTAAATACATAAATTAGGGGATTTATGCAATAATTACCCTGTTCATTATTGTAATACTACAGTCTGGTAACTATGCTACCCCCTTTCTGCTTCTCCCCATCGTCCGTTGCTTTCATTAATTAGGTGGAGCTACTTAATTGGATGTACCGCCAATAATGTCACACTATTATTTCATTGATATAATGTTACGATAAAACTTAAATAAAAAGTTACATTTTTCACACCATAAAGAAAGTAACCTATAAATTGGAAGTACTTGGAAAAATCCTGCCTACTTTGGCCCCCCTCCGCCTTTTATTAATTGACATTTAAAGAAAATTGACCCGTATGCATGTTACCACCTTTAGCGGCGGTATTATTCTGTAATACAATTCTGACGCTTGCAAACTAGGCTAATAAAAACTATTTTTAAACGCCCGCCTTTCTGATTCCCCATACTGGAATGCGAGCCCCCCTCCGACCCTCGTTCGGCAGGATAGGAATGGGAAGTGAGGCTCTTAAATTGCCGTCGGCCAATAAAAGAGTCGGGCGTAGCTGCGTCATACAAGGATCGGTTTATGCACACACACACACACACACACACACACACACACGTACACACACCGATCGTAAAACTCTGTAAGTATCAAATTCCCCTTGTGTACTAACAACCCCACCCGCGATATTAATCGGAAATCGAACCGTCAATCCCTGTAAGGGTAGGGGTATTTATTAGTCATTAAACCCGCTGGTGGGCGGAGTTATAATTCTTCTTTTTGCTACTATTTTTACGACCGACCTGTCCCAACGAGCGCGGGCACTTGAAAATGGGGATGTTCAATTTCAAATTTATCGCCTCGCGTATATCATCCTACTGAATTTTTTGTTCTCGACTAAGAAGTCCTACCGTCGGCTACTTTATTACAAGGTTATTTGTAACCGTATCAATTTTGTAATCGTATCAAACCGTCCGGTTATATTAATCTACATTTAGATGGCTCAGTTCGGGCTTGTACTGGAGGTGGCGAAAAGACGAAACCTGTCTAACTTTTGAGCAAATAGGGGAAAGGAAACTGAAGCTGGAACCAATATTGCGTTGGGGGATAGTCTGACGTAAACTAATACTTTCGTTTTATTATACCCGATTCTTATCCTCCGGGAAGTGTTAGACTCACTGCCACCTACTACTTGCTGCTACCTGAGTGGGAAAAAAATCACTCTTCTTTGATAATTCGAGGCGTGTCAAGAGGCGGTATTAAATTGAAAGGGGAGGGCCGAAAATAAGTGGCTTCCTCTCGAAATAAACCGTTTTACAAATACGACGAAACTCAAAAATCGGTAGCTAACGAATTGGAGGTTTCCCCCTGGGGTTATCGAAGTTGGGGGAATTGGCCTTTCTGTTTTGTCCGAACTTTTCCCTTCCCCTCCCGCCGTTCAATGAACCTATTCTGGGACATTTTCTCTGGGCGGAGTTTTAAACGCAACCAGAAAACCGATTGCCGGTCGCACCTTTAGGGCGGAATTTTTAATTTTCTTTTATAATTGACGGCGATTCAAAATTAAACCGACGTGTCGGAGATTCGTAGGTGAATCTCGTAAGGCTTAATTCTAACATCAATCTATAAGTTCCGAGTTTTCCACGAAACGTCCGCTTGAACTTTTGTTTGATAAAGCAGTGAACGGCACTTTGAGATGTCCACGGGCGTTAATTTGTTGTCTCCTTCCCAATGGGCACTGCCCCAATAGTGTTCGAATCGTGACTCAATAGAATTACAAACGTGCATAACACTCTCGCGCTATTCAAATACAAATACAAATGCGTTATTTTTCTTTTAATATAGTTAGGATATCGTAGACGATATAAAAATATTTGATACTTGCTTGTCGACCCGCTGCTTCTTTCCTAGTTATTGTGTCTTTATTTTCTCGCGATTTCTTTTTTAATATCCCTTTTTAATACACGTCCCGCACTTTCCTGACGAGTCGATTTGTCCATAAGGAATATTTCAAATGAACTGGCTAAGACCACGAGCCAATTACATGTTTGTTTTCTTAATTCTAAACAAATGGCGGCGGGTACATCGGCCAAGCTTCGAGTTAAAAATATCATTTTCATAACGACACACGCTGCTTGTCTAATTCGATATTTTTTGTACATTACCCACACTAAGGTCCAAAAATAGTCTAATACTCACCGCCGTTTAATAATGTAACTGTTCCTCCCTGCAGAGGACACTAAGATAAATAGATAATGATTGGTTTCTAGAAAGCAATCGCATATTGTTGGGGTGATGAGGGGGGCTTTAATGAAATTATGGTCTATTACGAATGCAGTCCGATCGCTTCCGCCCGGAAAAAATCGTTGGTCGGAAAACCCATTTACTTGTTTTCCCTCCGAGGCCGCGAAAAGGGTCGTTCGAGCGCATTTAATGCCCGGTCCAGTTTCCGGACGGGTTTTTACGCCCGGACGGGCGACGCAACGTTCATTTATTTTATTTAGGCTATTTTTACATTTCACCTCCCCCCGCAACCCTATAGATGTAGACCTGTCATTTTTTTCATTCCAACCTTAACACTATCGGCATCCGATTGGCGTTTTTTGAATTTGGAAACGAAATTTGAAAATTCAGTAATAGAATTGTACGCGGGGTTTCGAATATCATGAATAGTACAATGCCCCAAGTAACGAGACTGGTTTCGGAATCCCATCATCGTCAGTAGGGTAATAGTAATATAGTTATAACAGGTTCAGCGGAAAATGTTTGCGTATAATTGAAATGTGTATATATATATATATATATATATATATATATATATATATATATATATATTAGTTATCATATCGCAGATGTTTGCTGAATAAGTCAATTTTAGTTGCGTGTCCTAACTGTTGTGAATGATTGCAGACTAACAAATGAGATGAGCTGATCCCGGTGCATTGGCAGATAAAAAGTTTTAGTTACAAATTACAGAGTATACGTTTAGATTTATGCACTCTGTCTTCCAGACGGAACGAGAGCTATAAACAAATCTTGGAATTGAGTAATATTCGGGGACAACGATACATTTTACAAAACAAATACAGTGGCATTTGCGGTGGGAAGATTCAATGTCGTTCGGACACTGTTTGGGGTCTCCTCCTTCTGTAGACCGGTTGACAACATATCGCGGAAGAGCTTAATATAGAACGGGACCGCAATCGATACGGAGCGTTTCGATACATGGTGGTCGAACGGGCCGGGGGCGGAGGATATATCAATCAAGGAGTAAATTGAATGGCTATATTGACCCGGCTAACCAGAGCGGAGGGACGGATCGCCATCCGGCCAATAAACTCCGGTTTGGTTTCCGTTATTGGTCGGTTGGTGAAAAAGGTGCCCGCGCTGGGGATACCTTTGTGAAAGCTATATGTCGCCGATACCCCGAATCGTTTCATACGCGACTGAATCTTTGGCCAAATCGCTAATTGGTAATAACTTGCAAAACGGTATGCAATATCTGAGTGGGGACGTCCCCCGTGTGTGTCCCCGTTCATTTCTGGGTCGCTACCTACGCTCCGGCGGTCTTGGATTCCGTCCATCGCCGGCGGCTTTTTACCAGTCTGGATTTACCGAAAACGGGAACTTTCCCGGAACCGACGGAACCGCGTACACTAAAGCGGAACGACTAGATTTATTGAAAGCGGTATAATGTTCGACAAACGTCTTAGTGGTCGGGTAACGATATAATAATAATATATCAAACTTGTTGTCAGAAAATTACAGTACACTTATTATCCGACTTACAACTAACGGCCAACAAAAATTACAAATACAATTCTTTTTTTTAAAGATCGAAGTTGCTAAGTGGTACTATCGAGAGTTGTGCAGGATAACAATAAGTCCACTGCATTTTTCTCTGAAAATTGTGGTTGTACATTGGTAATCAGCTATTCTCAAAGCATTCACTGAATAAGCTCTCCGGCTTATATATGTATAGTAGTTTTGTACTTTTACGCCTGTAATAAATGAGTTGAAGGTCGTAAGTGGGACAATATGTGTATGGTAATTAGTATAAAAATACCAATCTGTCGCTTCTGATTAGGGTCAGACTAATTGTCGGCGCCCTATTTAGTTAAATAAGTAGTGTTCGGCGAATGATAATTTTACCTCCGGAATCAATTGTATTACTGAAATTTTACGATACTCAGCCCAGAGCCAGTGGTAAATTGGTAAGTTATCACGTCCCGGGGGACTCGTATTTTGCTAAGTTTGATCAAGTCCCGAGTTTTTACGCAAGTAAAGTACGCAGTTAATGGTGGCGGGCCGCGTGAGCGGGGAACTCTACCAAACGCGGGGCTCTTTTGTCGCCTCTATCCCTCATGCGGGGGAAAAATGCGGAAATTCTCAATTCGCGGAGTCCCGCTTAAAAACTTCCGGCCCCGAAAAGGAACCGGGGGCCCTTGTACAATTTCCGAGGGTGTCGGGCAAAGTGGAGGCAAGCATTTTTTTCCTCTCTCCCTTTAATAACAGCGTAACGACTCCCCTCCGCGCGGGCCCAGTTCAATTGACTTTGTTATATAGGAACACGAAATTCGGAACTACGCCGAGCCAAAATACTCGAATCGCCGAAACGCGTAAGTTAATTTGTCGACTCAGAAAAAAAACAAAACAAGGAACGGGGCACAGGAAATGGGTTACGCTAATTGCATACACAATGGGGACGTCCAATTCACCCCCAAACGTCGTCAATTTTGAAGTGTTAACCAACAGTTTCAGCCTCAACTTAAGCTAGACGTTGGTGGTTGTTGAAGCGATTTTCGTGCGATTCCTTCTATTTATTCTTTCCTCATTGTTGAAGTGTTTTTCCGACTGCGTGGTACTTTTCGATCGGTTAGGTTAGGTTATGTAAAATATAACTATTATTACCATTATTTTGTACATATATTTGAATTCCTGCTCTTTTCACTTTGTGGGGGGGGGGGATTCGAGTGGTGGGGATTGATTAGGAGGAATATTGATCCAAACTAGATCGAAGACGCCGGGCGTATGTATAAAATGCAAGGAAATTAGGTTATCTTCCGGAGGGGGGCTGGGGGTAGACCAAAAAATAAAAATGCTTTTTCGAAAACGAGAAAACTCCCGGACGGGGGTCACGGACCATTTGTACAGGGCATAAATTTTTACGGTTCGGAGCAGAAAAACGCCAATGTTGTACCCCTTCACCTCCCGCCGTCGCTCTTATGCTCCCCCTCCCACCCCTCTCTAGTCCCAAATTGTATAGCGGGAGTTTCCGAACGACTTTGTATCCATACACGGGCATCTATCGATTGCGGTCGGACTGTATTACTTTCTGTTTATTGTCCCCTGCCCCGGACGTAGAACTTCGGGAATAAGCGCGATAATATCCAATTTCGGAAATACCGCCTCTCGTATGTTTATTGGGTTTTTTTTGGATCCGTTATTCGGATCGGATAAAAAACTTGCGCTTACTAAAAAAAAAAGCGCGTTTTTCACGGTCTACGGATGGCACAAAAACCCCAAATTATTTTATTTTACATTCCAATTAAAGGAAAAAATTGTATTCTAAAATAAAACCATTAACCTGTTTTCAATTAGATGAAAACCATATTGATGCATACTTCTATATGATAAGTCAGAAATAATTTCTAGCGTACCAATTTATTATCTTTTTTTTATTGCACAAACAACAATCAATACATGTTATAGGTGAATGGATTCGTGTATTGTCCAGACATAGTTCAAATGGTGAAGAAAACACCGACTGGTGACACTATCCTGACTTGTTATTCTAGACAGAGAAGATCTCTGGGCCTGTGGCGTTTAAGCCGCCGAGGGGGCATAATGGATGGGTAACGGAGGCAAGGGATTACGGAAGGGGCATGGGATTTTTTCTCCTTTTATTTTTGTACAATCAACTACAAACGAGTTATTGGTGCAAATGTTGCATGTATTTTCCTCGTGAATGTCTTGATAAAAGAAGCCACACTTTGGCACACCAACTAGTAATTACGGCTGCAGATTAAGGAGATCTGCCACTCTAGGCCAGTGGCGTTATTATTGGCTCTGGGACAATTTGTTGATGCACCAATTGTGCAGGCGACATATTCGGTTTCCTAATACGCTGAAGGTAAACAGTACATGGTTTGTAGTGGGCGGGACGGGATGTTCTACTTTACAGGTGTCGCCGGGACAGTCCTATGCCTAGTCCATGTTACAGACTCGTGGTTATACCCAATCCTCACCGCACACAAAGCCTCTCATGATTACAATAACACTTGGTATCACCATAACTCTGTCACTCTGTGCACTGTACAATAGTTTCTTTCTTATGTGGTTCTTAAATCGAATCAACGAGTGGGAGGCCGAAGGTCGCAGAATGATGATTTGTTTCCGATTTCTTTCCGCAATAAACTTCGAGGGATATGAAGGAAAAGGTCCGGGATAGAGTTTCGAGGTAATAATATCTTTATGAAAGTCTTCTATGATCTCTGGGATTTATTTACACCCTTTCCACCAACGGTTATGACCCTCCCCCTTTCTCATCAATCCTAGTAATGAAGTGCGAATCAATTTTTATTAGTTTTAATCGTCCTATACCCGGGGCCGTAAACCCTGGCGTCGTGAGATGGTTAACTTGCTTAGAATGGCCAGCAGTAAAACTGGAGCGCCGGTGGAGGGGGTGGGCTTTATTAAAGAGTTTATTGGGGGCTTGTGGCGTACGACCAGGTGTTTTATTGGGCAGTAAACGCCCGCGAGGATTTATCCGATGTATGCCCGTATACGGGGGATGACATCCAAAATAACAGGTGCGGGGTCAATTATTGCTGGCTGTAAGATCCCGGGTACGAACGGATTAAGGGGTAACAAATTTCATTTTGGACACAGGAAGCTTGTTTTGTTTTTATTTCCGCTATTAGACCCCGTAGAGTGACGATTTAGGTCGTACTTTCCGGTTTCATTTACGAGTATTGAAAACTCATATTGCAAAAAAGTATAGATTGCCATAATGAGACCATCTACAAATTAGTCGCAAGATTTTGAATGTCATATCGCGGTTTTCCATCGTTCGGCTACTTACTAGACCGGTTTTGGGATTAACTGACTATGGCGGGAATCCACAACCGTTCTAGTTATATAGAAATTCTAAAATTTATCATTCCTCGTGCACATGAAAGAACTAGAATCGTATCCATGACAATGCTGCCGCTGTTACAAAATTATACCTAATCGTGCAGACATTTGATCTAAAGAAACCCCCAGATATTGTGTAAACCAGACGATATTTCATAAGTAAATAGAAACGAATATATTATTGCATTCCAGCGTAACTTTATATGAAATAATCGTAGTGTTTAAATTTGTGAATACATAAAAGCCATTGAATTTATAATAATACATTTTATGTAAAATGAAACTGTCTTTCTGTGTTAATAAAACTACAAATTACGAATAGAATTTAAAAAGACTCTATATTCTAAAACAAAGCTTTTTAAATTTATTCATGCAGCAGCAGATCCAACTAATCTTTGAAACTGCGGATAACGTATTTTAAACCCACCAATGTCATTTAACCGATTCGAATCGTTATTTAAAAAATTCAAAACTTTTTACCTTTTCGCGGAGAGGAAAGTACGGGAAATAACGTCTGTTTCCTCCATTCCATTTTAATTAAACAATCAATTTTAATTCAGTTACCAATCCGTTCCGCCTATTCCCCTCGGACTGGGCGCTTGAGAATAAAAAACGAGGTTTTTTTAGCCTCGATCACTAGGAGAAATTTTGTAGCGCACGGAAGTATTATCCACTAGCAATTAGAAAATTAATAACTGAAAAAAAGACGAGCCAGAGGCACATGGCAAACTTCACGCACCAACCGACAAAACAAGGTCCAACTAGTAAGTTGTAGTTGTTGTTTGCATCGTAATGCAGAAGAGTAAAATCCTTACTGGCGAGATATAATAGAGCGGAAATATTTGAACAATATTCAATTCCTTGACAGCAAGTAACAGATCTCTGTGGCCCGCTACAAAGAAAACTACTTTCGTACATAACTGTTTCTTCTCCTCTTCGAGTCGACAGCGCAATGTGGGATGTGACGGACAAAGAAAAAGCCCTCCCTTGCCTGCTATGCAGACGACGAAACCTCACTCTCTACCAATTCTGATCCTTAAATTCAAAACTATCCCATCACTCCAATCCTTTGATTCGACAGCTTTCTTCGCATCAGCTTCCAGAAAATCCCGAGCGCCGCCTTAAGAGGAAATGGCCACGTGATTTCCTTACTATCTACTAAGGACTCGAGCGGGAGTACCATCAATGGGTGAATTCGACAAAAGCACATCTCATAGTGCCATCTCATCGCTCTGTCATTAGATATAATTATTCAAATTTTAGTTACATAAAATAAAAGAAAAAGAGTGCTTTTTGAATGCTATAATATTGGAATTTCACAGGATGACTTTTCTCCGTCTCATATGTTCGGTTATTGTAAGTTTTATGGACAATGGAATCAGGATCCTTATATGTGCATAATGACTTTTATTTATTACCCTTATGATCATATTTTGTGGTAGTAGCTGTATATTATAATGTATTTACCCAACTTTCAAGTATTGGTCGAATGCGCGTTTTTAGAAATGTATTTTCGGACATTGTCATTGCCCCAAGTTCGGTTTTATTGGCACCAACTTCGAGATATACAAGAATATAAAAAATTCCAATTATTATAGTTTGTCTGGCCACAACCGGATGTGATGGGTGGAAAATCGCGCGAATGTTTCCATAAATTCTTCGCCTTCTGTTTCTATCAGTCCAGAATGAACGTATGAAATCCTTTTTTTCTGCGTTTTATCTGTTCCCGGATTTTCCCAACGACGAGAAACGCCTTCCATGACCTTGTTATTGGCACCGACCTGCGATGCATTATAGTTTCCGCTTTCATTCGTCGTCGCGAAAACGAATTTCCACAATTTCGGAGTGAGGCTCGTTGGCCTAATTTTCTGCAAGAGCGATCAGAAAACGTAATGGAATCCAAGCGGAAACGTCACTCGGTTCAAACGCGACCATGGCGGGTGCCAGAGCTGAATCTATATTTCACCCTTACCGGTTCATTAATTCTGAAACAATTTTGACAATTTAAAATAGACTCTCTGATACCGCAAGTAGAATTGGATTTGTAATACAGTTATTGGGAATAATTCATAGATTGTTTAGCATTCCGTAATGTTGCGGGTTAAAAATTAATAATTTTTCACGAGCGTTTGTAATATCACTCGCTCGGTTTGATGTTTCCACACGGTTATTCGCAGTAAAGCAGCCCAGCAACACTGCAGTGGTGGGATTCCTGAACTAGCCACACGTATTCTCCAGGTAGACGGAAGGCGATCAGTGTATTGAGGGATAGTATAACCGGGAAACGTATGTAGTTCGGTGTATTAAGGGGTAGTATATTTGGGAAGGCATTTTTTTGCATTCAGTGTATCAATTCATTGTATTAATCTTTCAATCATTCCTGCTCTGGTTTTACCTGAATCCAATTTTATCCAAGTGCCAGAATAATTAACCCCTGTAAATCATCAGGAAGACCCGCTGTAGCGGATGTATCTATTTCCGGTACAGTGATGCCTAATATATTGATAGGTTCAGAATACCTGTTTTGTGGTCTACGAGGGGCTGGAATACCGCAGATTTCGTGTGTTTCCGTCTCCTCTCGCTGGTATGGTTTGGACCAAACCAGCGAGAGGAGACAGAAACACACAAAGTCTACGGTATTCATAGGTTCCTTCACTATTTTCGCTGTTGGACATAATACTGTTTTTATACCCCTTTAGAGGGCTCTCCTTCCCAATTTTAAATCTAGAGGCAAGCATCCGATCACCACCTGTAGCGCGCCTGTGCCCACTGTTCTGCATACCGATACAGCAAGAAGTAAACAGATTATATACAGTTTATATAATTTATGCTGACGGGGTGCTTTAGCGTATTAGGAGACGCATCTTTGAATGCGAACCATATATTTCTTCTATTCCAAATTTTTAACTAATTAAACGATCGAAGCGCGCTAATTCCAGTATAGTTTCTCCCTTCCCCGAAGGCATGATCTCGGCTGCTCGCCATCTTTAGTAGCTGTTTATCAGTATGGTGTTGAGGTCACTAGGATGCTCGTGGAGCGTCCTCTCTGCACAGTCACTTCACGATCCACACAATGCAAGTGAAGTGCCAGAGTGACACGTCACCATGCTGACAGTGCCACAGCTACTGAAGATGGCGAGCGGCAGAAACCGGTCTAACATCCAGCGACCAATCCAGCGAGAGAAGGCAGAAGATCAAGGAAGCTACGGTACTATTAATTCTTTCTAATATAAATTTTTTAATTCACTGAACATGTAATTCTGATTATTTAACGTCTGAATGGATTTTGGCGTAACCAATGTGTTTGCCGAACTGGAGGAGGTCATTTCATGAGGATGATACATGTGAAAAGGTAGCTGGATGTTATGCGGGTTCCAAATGCATGAACCTATCTGTTCGTACGATAGTAGCAGTCCAGAGATCCCGGAACCATATAGGGGAAGGGTATATGGGGACGGGGGTTGCCTTCGGGGATGGGGGTTGGCTGTAAGTTAAAGTTTAATCGATAGGATTTTGGATGCCGGGCGCCATATCCCCGTACTGGTTTTGGCTCGGGGCCATCTTTCCCGACCCCTTCACTCTGCCGTTTCATCCCCCCTACTTCACTATAATTCCTGATATTTTCCTCCCTTTTCCTTAAAGTAAAGTCTTTTATTATGAACAGATTTTTTAGCAATACGCCTGGAATTCTAGCCTTGTTGATACTCTATATTACTATCAAATATATACAATATTATAATATAATTGACCCCGTACCTAATAGTACGTATACCGGCTCGTAGGCCTGTCTATGACGGTATATTGTTTTTGAATTCTTATCTCAATTGTGTACAGGCTAAAACATTGGCCATTGAAAACCGATGCAATTTAATATTACACCACCACTTATATAGCATGGAAACTATACCACTGGAGAGTGGTAGAAGAGTGAGAGAGAGGGAGAGAGATAGAGAGAGGGAGAGAGAGAGAGAGATTTCTAAAGGACGTCAAGGTAACCGATGTTGGATGGTTTGCGTGTGTAGTTGATTGCGGAAGGTCTTCATAAAGAGATTTATTTATTTACGAGGCACCGAAACCCCCGAGGGGGTTACAATGGCTTCTCCCTCACAGAGTTAAAATTTAATAACTCAAACAACAGAGCGGCCGTCCCCGAAGCCCTATTAATAAAGTTTTGATACAATTAAGAGGAGGAGATTCGATTTACATTGTGGGCTGGGCACACGCGTATATAATATCAGCGCTCCGCCAAGCTGCGAGAATCTAATTTTCGTATTTTTGGAAACCCTAAAGCGAGTCCAAAATATCGCGGTTTGGCTGGAACTAAACCCCAACCCGTCCGATGGAATTGACCTATTAAGTCCACAATATAATTTAACAAGTCATTAGAGGTAAGGAACGGCCTATGAGCGTGGTCCTGTAAAAGGACCAAATGGCCGAGTTCAGATTGATTATTTTCCCGAACTCCATCCAAACAAATTCGTCGAACAAATTCAATAATGGTTATTAAATTCATTATTGATTTTTTCCTAATATATTCAGTTCTATAGTATATTCTTCAATCTAGGAAAAGGCTATATATCTAGTAATATTTATGTTCGTGTAAACATTGCACTTCGTATATTATTTATTATAATAAATACTTCGGATAGAAGCACCTGCCTCCTATATTCCTGACGAAACCGTAAAAAATAGCCTGACGTTAAAGATCGTTTAAGCGGTCAAGACTTCGTTCGCGTTGCTTGCTTTAAGCCCCGTAGCTGTTTCCTTTGCTTGTCCAAGGAAAAGGGGCACGAGATCCCGGGCGTTAATGAACGCGGGGGCCCCTCGCGAGTGCCTGTAACCGCTGGATGTCATTAGAACCGGGATGTAGTGAAACGGGTAAAAATAAGCGAAAGGGAGGGGAAGGGGGGGGGACAAAAAAGGGGTAATGCTTTGATGTTAAATTGGCGGTTGTCCGGGGGTTGGAAAAGGGATGGGTGGGTGGGGTCGAGAGGACCCCTTAAGGGGTCCGGTAGGCTGCCCAGCGAATAACCTGTTAGGGCCTTGAATAGAAAACGCCCCGTGGCACTACCCAGAGCGGTTGTATCCTCAAATTTCTCTTCTCGATTTCGGCCGTCATTATAATTAAACAAATGGTAAAAGTAATTTGGCCTCGCCTTGATAAAATGCGTTGCGGGCCTTAAATTTCTTTTCCCTTTCATATCCCTTCTTACCCTTTAAGGAGGAGTTAACTAACTACTATATATTTCAGCGAATGAGACATTTTAGTTAAATTAATTTTAAGAAACCCGTTTGTGAGTCGGCAAACTATTACCTTATTTGGTCCTATCGCCTGTTACATAGAAGTAATTACTCTTCTATCGATCCCGTTAAGCACATTATTACGACTGAATAAAGAAAATTGGTAATCACTTCAAATTAGTGTGGAAACAATAAATTAGTCATTCTGATTTCACTATTGAAAATTGACATATTACTTGAGCGTACGATATTAAGTTCCATTAAGTAACTATGCATGAAGCATCCTCTGAGCCCTGTCCTGAAACCGGTCTGGGGACGATAAAGGCATTTCTGTGTAACGCACAAGTATCACGGTCAACTATTTAAGAGACAACATTTGTTATTGCAAAAGTAATGCAAAACGAAAATTGTCTTAATCTTCCAGAAAATGTACTGATCAAGATTTTTTTTTGTCCTTTGACTTGTACATGCAGGTGTGACGATAGGGCAGCTTACCACCATACTGATTTTAGGTTGGGGAATTTTCTTCCTAATGATATTTCCAATAAACCGTTCCTGTAAGAATTTAACTGGAAAACTCATTAAATCCAACATGAATTTTAATTATCCTTAGTGCTCAAAAAAGAGCACACTTTTAAAAGTTAAAATTAAATACATCCAATATCAAATGTTTTTCCATCACTTTTTTTTGGAATCGACCAGTACTTTTCCTTTAAAATTGAAAGCAGCGAGTAAAACGAGGCTTGTACCTAATTTTTTTTACTGCGGCTCTTTGTTGGGTAAACCAAAAATGTATTCGATTTAATTGTACCGAGTTGGATCGAAGAAAATCAGAATTGCTAATAATGCAGTCATTTTATTCCTGCACAAACCGCATCAGTTAGCAGACTAGAGATTTGAAAACTGTTTCTCCTGCGGTGACGTATTATTGTGTAATAGGCGGAGTATTTTCGCAACAAACAAAATGTTTCAATTCGCCGAATTTTATTTGTACGCCGGACGCATTCGGGTCGGTCCTGAGTGGGAACTGTGTTAGTGGTGGGGTTTGTTCTGTTTAATCTAGACTTGTTTTTCTGGGTAAGGTGTACTTATGGCAGCAGATTTACTCCACTCACAGTGAATTGCTGACTGGGGAGCATAGAAAAAAAGTTCATATCAATTTTCATTTTAAGGCTTTTATAAACACCCTCTACGCCTATGAATTTGTGTTGAATTACATTTCCATTAGTTCGTATATATTATTAAATATTACTGTTATTTTGATCAATCTCAAAGTAATTGATAAGCATTGTAATTAATGATATATATATATATATATATATATATATATATATATATATTTATATATTATTAAAGTTATGTTGTGTACGCCTAACAGAAAAAAAGTTTATAGTAAAAAAGCTTCATATTTCGTAGTATTTTAGTATATATAATTATCCAGTCTGTTTAAAATTCTGTTGCAGGATTTTAATAATTCTTGGTTGTGTAAGAATAGATATTTCGGTTTGAATTATAACATAATGTGGTGGAAAAGACGGGCGGAAAAAAGGATTAATTATACAGACGTCCCTGCCCAGATTATTCGTTTCCGAGTGGATGCCGTTTATCAATAAAGCCATTAGGGGCGTTAATAATTAAACATCGGGATTATAAACGCGATGAATTTTTAATGGCCGGTTAATTTCCCCCTCGGACATTTCATAGATTCCCGGAGGGAATTTACACGGACTATGAAGCTCGGCGCCAGTGCAAAAAACGCCCGAGTGAATCTTTAAACCGGGCCGTTCCTGTCGGACTATCGGCCGAACCAGAGTTTATGTGGAAAATCCAACAACTGTAGATTTGATGAAAGCTAGCCGGTGGAATTCGCTATTGGAAAAGTAATCTAGTCGAGCACGATTTTAAGTTTAGAGTTTTATATCCGACCGAATGCCTCCCAGGGTAATGCGGTGTTTGTCAATTCGAATTTTCAGATTTTATTTTCGTTAAAACCTGATCCCTGTTAATTTCGTGACTGGAAATAATTTTTTTTCGTTAGTGCCAAGCGGAATATTTTCCGTGTTTCCTGCGTATCGTCGTGCACTATAACTTTTTTACGATTTTCATTAATTTATACTGTAGTAAATGAAGATACCCTGAACGCCCGCGAGGGTCTGGAATACCATTATTCTTGCGATGTGGGTATCCACTCTCCGATCTAAACTTGTTTCGGTTTCTCCCCCGCTTCAGTAACGTTCCGTGAGTAAACTTGTGAGGGGCGTGGGGTTTTTGTTTATTGAGTTTTTATTCACTCGGTAAAATCGATCGAAGAATGGTACATATCCTATAAGTATCCATTGATGTTCTAAATGGCTGATGAGCCTTTCAAGTGGAAGGCAAGTGAAGCATTTTCTCCCCCGTTTAACACTTTTCTGCACTCTAATATTAGGCGGTACCGGTACCACCTGAAGGGAAATTGAATGAATCCGAAATCTAGGAAAGGATACAATTAGGATTGAATACCGAATTGAAGTCCCTTTCATTTAACCGTGACCTTATTTAATAGCGTTTCCTCGGACTCTTCTGCAAATATTTCAAATTATACTCAAAGAGAAATTCTCTTGACAATTTTGGAAGTTATCTCGGGAAAGTTCAACTTGGGAATTTCACATTTGACGCCATCCTAATTATCCTAATGAGGCAGGAGTAAAGATGGAAATAACTCGATGAATAAACAAGACAGGTGGGATAATGACGGTATGAATTTGAATAAGAAATACAACACTCGAAAAAATAAACGAAACGCTCGATAGTGACAATGTCTATGCTAACAGTGCTGAGGTCCGCTCGTTCGGCACTGATGCAGTATATCCGTAGACATTGGTCTTGTATAAATTTCTCGATTCGTGATCGGAATTAGCCGAATTGAGGAATAATGAGGGTCTCGTTCCGCTCTGACTTCTGAAAGTGCACATTTTCCGAACGAGTTATCGAAACTCATAAACCCAAGGTGGAGGAACACCCGACGGGAATTACAACTGCAACTTCCCTAAGGTCGCGATAAGAAAGCGGAAGTTGTGTAAATTAATTAAAACTTTATACACTTCATAGTTGAGCCGTGAGTCCACTTCTTGTGGAGGAAATGTCCGTTAACTTAAACTTTTATATCCAAAGTACTAATCTTGTACGGTTCGTATTAATAAAAAATTATAACAGTGTTATTAAATATATTCATATCAGTTATATATTACAGTGAATAGCAGTGGTTAGCAAACGGTGTATGTGATACTACTGAAATAGAAGTGCAAATGGTACAATTATACATTTCTGAAATAAAAACAGCGTCAACAATTATAAGTAATATATATTTCCTATTTTGGCTGTGAATTTCAAGGATTCAAATGTGAAAATCAAGGATTCGGTGAATATTCAATCAGACCGAGCGCTGAATGTTATCAATATATTATATTGGACATTTTATAGAGATTTGGAAGATTGAGTCATTTTCATTATTAAGGTAGACGGGACATTTAACATGCGGAAGATATATAAAAAGCTTTGTTATCATTAATCAGTCCTATGTGAAATTGATTTCAAGGCCAATCTTAAATTCAAATCTGATATATAAAGTATACTTGTTAAATTGTGAATTATCTTCCCTACCGAGCATTTGTCGCACGACCACCGAACATTATCCAGTTTAATTTTTTACTATATTATGCTGGGATAATTTTAATTATCCTTTAAACTTTATTTAAAACAATTTTAATTAAAGTCGGTCCAGATATCCAGAACACCATGATATATTGCGCCGCCTTTCGAGAGTAAATTTATTCCGTTCCTATTAACCCCCTTTTCTAGATAAGGGAAAGGATTATCGGAAAGTCCTCGGTTCAAAGGGAAAATCCTATTTCCGCGTCGATATTTAATTAAAAAAAGAAGAAGTTCGCCACCCCTGTTCCACAAAGTCCCGCATTTAAATCCGGTATTTGAATTCGGGAACCCCGAAGTCAAATGCCAAGAGTCGGGTCCGAATCGTGGTTAACCAGCGCCGCCTAAGGTGGGTTCGACGGGACATAAAATTTTCCCTACCGCGAAAAGGCTCTAAGCCGCTTATCTGGGCTGGAAAGAGGGCGAGGGGAGTTATTACACTTTGTAAGTCGGATGGAGGAAAAAAGGAGGTGGCGACGAAGAGGGGACTATGAATAGGGGAAAAAATATATTTTTTTGAGAGGGCGGGGGATATTCTTACATCGAATACTACCGAACATACGGCAATTACTGAATCTGGGAATACATCCAATATACGCAGAATACATTCCTGAGTACGCAATTTTCACTGAACTACGAATCTCGACGAAAAGTAGAAACGTCAAGGAGCAACCGGTCGGAGAGCAGCTTATCTAGTCCCGCAGCTTATCTTTTCAAACTCAACAACATATGCTGGATGTGAGTTCAGTAATTGTTTGACTGGTTGTAGTTGCGACTTATGGGCCGTTCAACATTTGAGTAAACGAGTTATTAAGAATAAATGTAGTTGTAATGGGGAAAGTTACGCAATAAAAAGTAAAACTTAAAATTACACTCACTGCAATCACTTTCGCTTCACTGTTATAGAAAATTCCGTCGGAGTCCCGGCAATTGGGGGTGTTCTAAAATCGGCCGAATCTCTTGGGGTGGCCGAGAGGTTTGGGGGGCGTTGGGAGCGATAAAAAACGAGAGGAGGATTCCCGGCATTCGAAGTGTGTGTCGGTTCTGGGGCGGCGGGTCGGACTCGATAAGGAGCCGCTCCCTGCTGACGCGGACGATAAAACCTTGTGCCGGACTCCACGGCTTCCCGCCTCACGGCTTTCCGCCCGCCGCAGTTTTACCCAACTTATTTATTTGTTGCAAAACTGGGAATCGGACCCGTAAAATTATTTATCGGCGTCCTCGGTCCTGTATAACTTTTATTACTTCCGCTAAATTATACGGTTCGGCCGTCCGATATTGATAAAATCGAAACTACGGAGAACCCTCGTTTAATGGGCAACAAATTTGTCATACAATTCCTTGACATGTGCGGTATACGTTCTGATCGATGCACCTTTTTTTTTTTAACGGCGCGAACATTTGGAAGTTCACGGCAGCGTCTTCGGCCCGAGGCGGCATTACTGGCCATTTCTGCTGTTCAATTGAAATTAGAAATGTTTTTTACCAAGAATAAAGTTTAACTCGCTCTTTATTTAATAATTAAAGAAATGTGTGTTGCAGTATATCTAGATACATTTTTAGTAAGGTTATATTTTTAGATATTTGTCTAATTCGTCATAATTATTTCCATCGCATATCAAGTTAGTGCGGTTTAGAAAATATTGTATATTTCAAGGGTGCTTAAACCGGACATATGGAGGTATTCCTGTATACAGTCGAAAATGTCTCAGACCCCTCCATACATACAGATCTTAAATATTATACATTTATATATCATATTTTCATCACATGCGTATCAAATTTTTATTCAAATCTACAGAATACATGTAATTATATTTAATAAAACAGTTGTACTTTTGGTGGAAAATCCACCGATCGTTAGTATTCCCACTCCTCTCTTACCAGGTAGTGAGGAAATAACACGGCCATTTCCTCTTAATGCGGCGCTCGGTATTTTCAGGAAGGTGTCGCGAGGAAAGCTGTCGAATTAAAGGATTGGACTGATGGGATAGTTTGGAAGAGAAGAATTTATATTGGGAAGGCGCTTGTCCATGAACGAATGGAACTTTCAAATCGGCACCGACTTTGCGGTTATATACATGAGATGGGGTGTTAACGATTTTACGAAGGATTGTGGATTGCAACGATTGTATTTCGTAGGAGTCGGATCCCCACAATTCAATTCCGTACACCCAGCTAGGTTTTAAAATAGTTGTGATCTGTTATCAAGGAGTCTATGTGGAAATTTATAACGTCGTTTTCTTACTTGTACGTTTGAGTCCTGTTTGTAGATTCCATATGAGATATATGAACTGAAAAAAAAATCAATTCTTCGAATTTCTTGTAGGCAGCATTCGTTCCATGACGTTTCGATCGGTTCTTAGTTTAATTTTAAATTCCAAATTTGTACGTTGTTTTGAAACCAGCCCGACGACAAAATCAACACGCTGAATATATTGACAGAGATGTTGCGTCAACACACCAATTTAAACGATCCGCGTTTCCACGTTCCCGATGAACATTTATACAGTCAAAAATCAAACCTCCCGATACGCGGTAATAGTTGCAGGTTTTTATATTAATATTCAGATTGTAATTACTTTGAATTGCAGTATTGCACCTCTCTGCCGTCAACTACATCTCTATTTAGCGCCTACTTTGAGATACTAATCGAATTTTAGAGTGGAAAACACGTTTTTTTACAATATTTTGTATACATTTCGTAGTTTTTTTTTAAAAATTCGTTTGACAATTATTCTGAATGAAGGAACTTTCTTTGCGAGTAAATAAAAAATCTTTTATAAACCATTCCGAAATATTTCTAGAGCCTTTAACTGAGCACCAGGTTAAAGCGTGGGAATCTAACCTTCACCGGAAATTGTTTTATCAATAAATTTTGTTAAATGTTGAGTTGCGTTGCGTTCTTGCCTTGTGCCCACGTGAAACTACATTTCCTATAATTTCTCTTTTCCAGTGTCCAACATCGATCAAGACTGTACTCTGCGTCAGTTCAAATGCAAGAACAACAAATGCATTCAGGAAGCTTGGACCTGCGATGGCGAAAACGACTGCGAGGACAACAGCGATGAATTGGACTGTAAAGGTACGTGGTACTTAAGCTTCTATTTCTCGGTCAATTCACCAAACTGCAAATTCTCTTCACAGAATTTATCGACTCGGCCTTCCAGGGTTGTCAGACGTGGAGAATTTATTTTTTCACATTTAAGTTGCATGTTTTATTTTTATAACGATGTAAAAACGATGCTTCTAGAGATAATGTATTATAATACGGGGTTAAGTGTTGGCTAGAGGGGAGTTCAGGGGACTGAAAATTATCCATTGTTAGATGTTGAAAAAAAGAATAATGTAAATTAAAGGTAAATAAAAAATAAAGGTTAATATTTATATAAAAATATTTTCGATTTTCATCAAAAAGCGCAATTAATTAAAAAATTTGAATAAGCTTTCCAAATACGACCCATATCTTATATAAATAACAGTTTTATGAATTAATAAGCATGGTTCAAATAAAAAGAAATAAATATACTGATATTTGTTCACCACGTATATAAAATAAAGGTTATAGATTAAAGGTTAAATGAACTGGAGAATTTTATCTGATATTTATTTTTCATGTTTTGTTCAATACAATATATCGCGTTGTTTAATACCTCTTCGTGTGTATGTTATTTTAAATACACACTTTTACTATAGATACTATCAAATCTGGCACACTATATTCACTAATGGCAGGCCGCACGTTTTTCGTTTTGAGTTTTGTGTTGAACCCGTCTCGTGATAAAACTCCAAACAGCAATCTATCAAAATTTTCACTGTATATTACCGACCACGATAGCACTAGAGTTGAACAATATCACCGGTAGAATCATTCGAATGAGCACTGAAACAATTTTTGGTTTTCTATTTTGTAGTTTCTACAAATTTGTATCCTTTATAGTTTAAAAATAATTTTCAGAATGGATTCTTACTGAGATTCATTAACACACATACATAAAACACCGACTGTACAAAATCTATTTTGATCTAATACTATATGTTTATATTTCCGTTTTTGTCCATCGTTCGAGGCACTACGTTGAATCGACCTTCGTCTGGTTTGATGGCCTTCAACATCATTGATTCCGTTCACAATCGCCTGAGGAACACTTCGACGTCATCCGCCCCCCCCCCGGTTAATTAGCGCGGGTGGGTGCGGGAAATTTTCTTTTGCCACTCTACTATCTCAAAGGAAATGGGGGTGTAAGGGAAGGGGGCCGTTTCACCACTTTTCTCTTCCCCGCGAAATGCAAATAAGGTGAATGGGGATTTCGACCCCCCCCCCCTCATCGCTTTTTTCTTTCCCGGCCTTTCCCCTAGGCAGCCTGGTAGGCGACCCAATTAATCTCCGATGCTGACCGTAAAGGAAACTCAGCCTCCCCCCCCCCCCGTATGCATATTAAGGACCCTGGAGTGCATAATAAATTATGCAGATCTCTCAAGTTGAGCCGCAAAGGGGGGGGGGGAGCCGTAAAATTAACGCGTGTATTTAAGACCGGTGAAATGCAACTGACGATGACGACATGCCGAATATAATTTTGTCTTTAAAATCACGGATGAAAACTCCATTGTTCTGACGTGCGGCTGAATTATTCACGATATGACCACACAAACCTGCGCGCAAATATCATAAATTCCTGATTTGTTGCATGTACGGTAAGAGTTATAACTTGAGCCGAGAAGCCGGAACCGTGGTTTTCGAGTATAGAATGAACTGATTAGTCTTTGAAATTTCTGCCTCCACTCCTGGATTCGGTCCTGTGCAGACGAGACCGGCCGTTCGCCATCGTCAGTAGCATTCCGCATTATTTTTTTTGTTTACGTTGATTCTCTCTTCTGGTTGGTAGTAGTAAATCAATATTACTGACCATTCGCGAGTGGCTTAGCTAATGTCCTAATTGCAATTAAGAATTACTACATGAGATTACTACGGGGGGTCAGTCGGTAGCGCCCTGGACGGTATAAAAGGTCCGGTAAGACGACGCCCTTTTGGAGTTTGTATCCATCAACGATATAAACCGAGCGACGTCTAGAGTTTAGCCTCCTATTTATCGCCTTATATGACGCTTGTTTCTTCCCTTATTAAATAACGACTGTATTTTATAGTAGTGCACGAAATTGCCATCTTTGCAGGTATGCGTTTTATCTGGAAAAGAAGACTGATTCTGTTTGTACTTGAAAATTTCTTCTTGTGCTGATCCTGCTTCTCTGAAGCCGCTTGTTGCGACCTGTCTGCACTGTTACTAATAAATGAATATATTGACGGGACGCTACTGAAGGTGGCAACAGGCCAACATAGACCAAACGGAAGATGGCCAGGATATTTATAGATATTATTATATTAAATAAAACGCGCTATTAAATAAAGCGTTATAAAACTATGCCACACTTTCAAGAACCAATCCTCAGGCAGTCTTAGTATGAATGTACGAACAGTGTCAGATTCAGTGTCGTAAATCCTAAGCTAATTTAGTTTGCGCTTATTAAGTTCTGTCCTTTTATGTGTTGTTGAGACACGCTCAATTTTATGACGTCCCGGTCTACCGGGTTTTAATTCATTAGAAAACGCGCACGCGAGAGAGGGGTAGGGGCAAAACCTGAAATATACGATTCACGGTGAAGATGCAATTTCGACCGCTATATCTAATCTTAGAGCAACGCCCGCGACTGTTTCTTGCCGGCAATTCGCTCCTTCCCTTTCATGCTACTCACGTCAATTGTACGATCGTCTCCAACCTCTAAAAACAAAAACCCATTCCACCCACGGAATTATAATTATATTATTATTTAGAGGTGTGAAAAACCGGCTATAAAGATTGATATATGGAAGCAGGGGACTATTATTGAGACTAAGACTAAATTAATACCTTGTATCCTAATTCGTTCATTATAGATCATTATTTCCCTTCTAAATATTAATTTATGAGGTATTTAATACCTATGGGTTTTTTTAATATCATGTCTACATTGATATTATGCCTCCACTAGCCAGTCGGGTGCTTTACCGAGAACTTACTGTTAGCACTTACGAATTAAACGTTCGATAATTCAATTTAGTATGAAATTAAGTTTCATCGAGACAGAATTCCGTTGCAAATGAAAAGGTACCTCGTCAGCTCTGTTCTCAATGTGTTGAGGAATGTATGTAATTACTGTTGGCCTTAAGGACTTTTCACGTATCGGCATCATCAGTAATTAAAGTGCGATTACTTCACTGTAGCTTCATTTTGTAACAGTCAAACAGAAATAAATATATATAGTTCAGGAAACCCTCATCAGCACATTAACAATGCTGGCAGAATCGGCTATCGACATGTATGAGTACCTCACCACACTACACACGAAATTGTAACCACAAAACCAGTCTATCATTAGACCAAATAGTCGAGTGAATACCGAAAAATTACATTTCTAAAAATGTCCTAAGGTATCTATCCTGTAGCTTTATCAGTCCATTGGTTTTGATCTTCGTGGACGAGGTATCGACTATGACGAGAATTGCTGCCCCTGAGAATTGTAAAAACGGGTTTTTATCGCGACAGTCTTAAAGCATAATCGTAAAAGGTTTCTAATATAAATTCGCGTCATATGTTGTATAAATTTGTAATGGTTACGGCTTTGGGTTAGGGCCAAAAATAAATAAATATAAATGGCAGGGTTATAATCGTCCATTCTCAGATGCCTAACTATTAATAGCCCCGTTGTTTCTTCCCCCCTCATTTTAAACTTGTGACCATAGAGACAGGTCGCAATTTCTTTTATTGTTTTATTTACTTTGTTTTTTTCAGTTCCTTTTTATGCCTCTTCCCTGCCCTTTGATGGACTTAATACTTGATTCTCGAAACCATTCAGTGATCAAACCGTAGGCCTTTGTACTTTTTATATTAACACGCCTAACTCCCTCGGCTGGGATATAAGACCGGTATTTAAACGATCGGAATATCGCCCGGCAGGAATTGTATCACCCATTCATGATAGCCAGTTTCATTTTGAATATACAGAGCGGTTAAACCTCCCGTTTATTATTAGCTTCTGGCGATATCGTCCTTTTAGCGCCGCGTTTAAACATTTCGTTATGAGTTTGCACGGTTTTTGAGACCGAAAAATAAACCTTTATTGGCCAACCCCTTCCGTTTGCTTGTCAAATATCGACATTCAATTTTGGCCAAACTTGTGAAACCAAAAAGAACACTGTCAAAATGAAAACAAAAACTTAAAGCAAGCGATTTTACACAAATTAGTTTGATATTTACATGCTTTTCATTTCTCATAGTGTTAGCTTTTGATATTCTATAAACATGGTAAAGTTCAATGTTCAAGTTCTATTTCAATGACGACGCGTATGCCCAATAAATTTGGGTTCCAATAAAACTCAACAGGGGATGTTTAATGGCGAGAATAAAATAGCGACTCTAATCTTTAGCACGATCTTTAATTATAAAAAATAATGTTCTCTCAGAATATCTGTAAAAGAATTCCCACCATTGGCTCAGTGTAAACAACGTGTGACGCGTATCAATGCGTCCTGAAAGTGTTGCATCATCCTTCGTAACTATTTACGCTAATTTATTTTTGTCTACTAAATAGCAAGAGTTTAGTTTTTCACATTTACCCTCAAATCGTGTTTGCGCGTTGAATTTCACGTGAAACGAATACGACTATTGAAATTTCTCCCCTTTTGCATTAATAAAATATAAAATAACAAATAGCGATTTTCTAACAAAATGCTGACGATTGGTTGTAATCTGTTCAGCTTTGAACCAAACAAACGGATATCTCCTCTCCAACGAATACGATCAAGAATGATACATTTTATGCCAATCAAATTTCTTCAAAACTTCAGTCTTGTTACTCTCGACTTATTTCGCCATTGATGTATCCAAAACCTGCGAATGGATTATTTGAATGCTTCAACTTCGGTCGAACCCAAGTGGGATTTTGAATTGGGTATAGGACGTATCCAATATAGGGATATTGGATTGGCTAAACTAGTAGTCTAGACGGGACCCTTCCGAGCTATTAGTAGTGCCTGGTTAACGGCGTCTGAGGTCGAGCGCTTATGGCGAAATCGCTCCGAGAAAAAGAGTAGAAACCGAGACACAGTAGTCGGCTTCACTGGACATGATACACCTATCTTCGCCTACCGACACAGCATGTAGGATGCGTACAATGAAATAAAGATACGAGTTTATTCTTGTATTGAAAATTTTAACTGACAAAGTACGAATTGTTCTAATAAAAATATAGGGTACTAATTCGGAAGTATGATTTTTATCGGGTCCGCGTGGGCCGATATGCGACGCTGGTGGGATTCCCCGTCGCCATTTGTTACCGCACTGTTACCATATCTAGATATTTGATGTCTCCTTTCGGATTCTCGCCACAGTCAGTAGCTTTCCACTCGTAATGTATCGCGTAATGAGTACATAAGCCCTGCGATGATGAGCGTTGGCAAAAATCCGGAACTGGTCAATCGAGGATCAACATTTAATAAACGGGTTTTCCCCCTTTAAATCTAGTGCGTTCGGGAATCAAATTTGCCTTCTGGTCAATTGCGCAGACAGTTAATTACCGCCGTCTAGCTTCTCACTTAGCGTGGAAGCTGTGAGGGGGAGCAACGAGGGTGACGCTTTTTTGGAAAATAGAAGCTTAAGTTTATATTACTTATAATAGCTATTAACTGCTGTTTTAAATGAACGAATGAGGTCATTGGCCGGTTTTTTCTAGGTGGAATGAGACCAGTAGAGCTACTTTTACTGAGTTCTTACAGAAAACACAATAAGGCCATTTAATTTTAAAGGTCGTATATTCTTAGCCAGTTTATAGTATTCGGAAATTAATTCGTGTACAGAAATTGATCCGACAATGTTGAAAAACACTAGAAATGTGAAAGGAAGCTCTAGCGATTAGCCTCACTTGATGTATATGGCAATAAAGCTGCTCGATTTAGAGTTACCCCCGCCTGTCTGCAGGTCATAATTGAGTTATGAATTTATAGTGCAAACCTGTACGATGTCATCGCGATAGGAAAATTAGATTTTTATACAGTCCCTAATGAAAGGTACCCCTCGTGGGGGACTCGAGTAATTCGATTCCTTATTCGTTTCCTGGAACCCTTCCTATAATTTTCGTACCCGCGGTTGCCAGATTTGTGTTCTATATTAACCAATGACTCGGAGTATGTGTTCAATCCTCTCACTTTAGCCAAGCCCTAAGCCGAAATATTCAGGGGTTATAAGAGCCCAGCGCTCTCATCCCATCTTACGGAGGTGTCCCCATAAGGATGTCGCCGTTGGCCGGCGTCGTTCTTCTTGTGCCCGGTGACATTCTCGGGTCTCTCCGGGGGGATAATTCCCGTACGGCGTTTGCCGACCGACTGAGTGAGAGAGGACTAGCCGGGGCCGAGCGCTAATGAGAGGTGCGCTAGGCGCGGGAGTGGGACGCAGGTAGGCACCGTTGACGTCAGAGATGGCCTGATCCCCGACCGGCCAATGGGAGATGGCCAGGTGGGCCAACTTTATTGCCAAGTCTCTCCCCCTACGCCCAGTCGGCACTCGTTGCCGAGGCCTTGACCGTTTCTTCAGCACCGGTTTTCGCTCCCCGAGTGAAATGAAATTAAAAAAAAATAGACAAAAATAAAACTATTACGAATATAAATTTGATGGTTTGTTTATCTTTGGATATCGCGTAGTGCTGGATGAAGCCTTAAGGCTTTGGGCTTCGCCTCAGGTTACCTACACCCCTGGTAATTGCAGGGGTATGACATAGTTGTAAGAGATTAACAATTTAAAGACAATAACATACAGTTTTTCTCCACCTTCAGGATAATGTCGTTCACACACAGTTTTGAAATTCTAAATAATTCCATGCATCGGTTTACTGGTGGCAGAAATCCGAATTATTCCTCAGACTCAACAGCCGTTTCATTGACGTTAGTCACGAAATCGTTAAAATCATTTTCCGTTTTCGCCAATTTATACCTGTGGCAATTGAGCTAGGGTTCTCGGTTCGTCGGACGAATAAAATCTCCCATCCGGGGTCTCCTAATTAATTTTTCGAACTAATGATCAATTAGGCGTAATTAATCCGTCCGAATGAAGCGCCTACGCGACCCAATTCAAATTGTCGGGTTGGATTTTATTGTTTTTGCCTTAATTAAAATGTTTCCCCGACTATTTTGTTTCCCCGCACAATGTCGCGTAGCGGGAATCGTGAATTTGAACTTATTCGGGTCACTGCTTTGTCGGGGATTTGTCGAGATATATTTCATACAACTCCCACGCTCGAAGATACGATTTTCGGTTGCCAGACCCCAAGCTTCGAGTGTTGCATTTATAAACGAATAAATCCCAGACTGTAATTATTTCAGAAATGAATGAACTGTACGAGAATTAGAAAACCCGTAGCTCCAAACTGTAAAGGTTTGATTACTTATATAATAAATTCTAAATAATGCACCAAGAGACATGTTATTGATTGTTTTCATTATTTTACTTCTGATTGTGTAGATACATTATACATGAATTAGATAAATTTCATTAAACTAAATTGTTCAAGGGACAACAAAGATAAATACTTGTGTTATTGGGTGTACGTTCCGATATAGTAATCATTATCTATTGATACGTTAGATTGCCAGCAGTTTGAATGTGTAGCGGACATTTTTTCTCAATTGATGTAATCGTTAAAACAATGAAATAAAATTAGAAAATAACAGATCCCTCGTGCAACGTATAGCAAGTGTGTGCAGTGTGGTGTATAGGTAGGTGGCATTGGCATTAGAGGCCTTAAGCAGTTCTGCCCCCACTCTTCCTTCGGCGCTTACTTTCGTTAAAAACTATTAAGTTAACTGTGCCACTATTTATCGCCAGCACGATTTCACAATTCCCTATTGACTCGTTAAACGAACGGTAAAATTTAAATTTTACAAGCCCAATTTTACTAATTAAAATAATTAATTTTTCCTTACCGTTTTTATATTAAATTTCGTATAGATTGCTGGCGATATGTATTTCAGTACAATGAGAAATAACTCCGGGCTCATTCCTACAAATTATGTTTAGTAATATAGTGCATGTTATTCATTTCATCAAGTTACTGCTTTGAATTTTCAGTACCGAAAGAGAAGAACGGCAGTTTTATTTTTTATTTTTATCACATCTTTTTTATCTAACTGCTTTATGCCTTGGCTTATCTCTCCCCGCCACAGGAAAGAGGAATTTATGATCGCGATTGCGGAACTCCCAAGCGATCCTGGCATTCCCATTGTGCGATTACATTACCCGAAGAGTACTGAAAAAAATGAAATTAACGTTTCTTGTAGAAACAGTATAGTTCTGTAAGACAGTGGCAGTACTGAGGTTAATTGCTAGGTGTACTCGGCTGGTGTTCGACGCCACTAAATATATTAGGAGGCCATTAACACACCGCTAAGACAGTGAGTGTAAATTACGCCGACAGTTAACCGATGACTGTAATTCAAGGCGGAATTATTATACCTGTAAAGGTTTTTATACCATGCGGCCTCTTTTGAAGTATTTTTGTTCGACGCTGGTTGTTGTGTATTGTGTAGCGAGCTTATTCTATTGTTAATTTTCAGACAGAAAAAATCCAAAATAAAAAAATGTGAGAAAGAAATTGAAACCGTATTTTCAGAGGCCCACAACACCATTAGACTGTATGCTTGATCCGTTCTTATTAGTAAGCGCTGTTATGACGAAACCAGTGGGGGACAAAATCGCGAGACTCTCTGGTAATGATTCTTATGTTATACTAAATATTTGCCTATTATTCCGTTAAACATTTCCCATATCTTTCTGCGGTGGCGTCGAAGGACGTCCCTTAAACAGAGCACTGGGGCCCAGGATAGTCAAATCAATGAGTCTCAAAGGCGGACCACTTTGAGTGGGGCCCCCGCCAACGCATTATTCCGCCTATCTAAACGTCGGTAACTCGCTATGGCCCAAGTTGGGGATCCCAACTATCCCGGCGTGAACCCCGGAGGGAGGGAGAGAGAGAGTGTGAGAGAGAGGGAGGGAGGGAGAGAGAGAGAGAGAGAGAGAGATCTCCCCGGGACCAGTGGGACCGACAATTAATTTAACTTCCTTGCCCCCGACTACCCCCGCCCTCCCACTACTGCATTAGTACAAGATTAACCCTGGGGTCCCTCGGTCGAATTTATAGGGTTCACGAATATTCCCCGGATTCGGGTACTATTTTCCAACAGATCCGGGTAACCGACGCGATAAAGACATCTTGTATAATGTTAAAGATAGTCTCCCAATTAAAATTTTCATAATCTATTATTAAAGACCGAATTAGCTATAATCCTAACATTTCTACACTAATATCTCCAGATATCCCGAATGTCCCTTTTAGAAATACAAACGTCTCCCAATTTTAGAAAGGGGGGAAAACCGGTCGGTTTCTCCGCCGGTACTGTTTACTTGTTAAATGTGCAACTCGAACATTAATGTCGCTTATAAACTGTGTTGTACAGTTGTGGCAATCAAATGAAATAAAAATAAATTTTTTGTTATTTATTTATTGTACAATCAACCTACAGTTATAAGTACAATTGCGGAATGTTTATTCTGGCTTGTTTGCTCGATAAAAGAAGCCACCCAATGATGTCACTTTCCGGCATGATTTATTTTTGATAAAATTGTCTAAAAGTATTGTTAAAGAGGGTATAGCAAACATATTCGGATGTCTATAACTTATAATGTCTTCCTCATTATACCGAATGCCGATTTTCAATGCTATCAACAAGATGATTTATCGCCTTGTTTATTCTGGGGCACTAGCGGATGTCATTACAGATTAGTAAGGAGCTCCCCCCCTTCAATTGCTACTTATCCCCGATCTTCCACTCATTGTGCACGGGCATCTCGCCACTTGTATTGAGAGCGGCCGACCCATGGCACCGTTTAATGGGAAGCAGTTATGGGACAGACTGCCGACACACACGACATTTATATTTAACCTTGGCCTGCCGGATCGGGTTTGATTCCCGCAGCGGGTGAATTAAATTCGAGCCTCTTATCGAAATTGCGTCCGAATAACTGAACGTTGGTCCTCAATTATTTATACAACTTGCGAGGAACAAGGTCGTCAACAGTTTGCTGCAATGTTTCTTATTCATTTTATGTTATGATAGTTAGTACAAAGTAGCCTTATGTTATAATAGTACAAAGTAATCCGATCGTCGTTGAGGCGCATCTGATACAATCTGGAATTTTCGGACGGTGGATTTATTTAAAGAACATAATTCCTTCCGCGACGGGTATTTCAATTTATTTAATATAAATTGAAGGTGGAATTCATTTTACACCGTCAGGATTAAATATTTTAGTGTTCCAGTATTTAGGGGAGGGGTGGAAATTAAATAAAAAAAATGCTTGCCATTAGAAATTCCTGGCGTTTCAACGAATCCTCTTAATATAAGGCTTGTGTCTGCTTCTCAAGGCGAAAAGACGGAGACTCGAAGTTTTTGGATTTATTTTGGTATAATGGAATTTCGTACATTTAGTTGGTCGGACAAAGGGAGTTGGCAAGTAGTACGCGTCACATGTTTATTCCGTAAAAATGATGAGTCAAATCTTAATATGAAATTAACACCTAGTCTTTTAAATTTTCTAATTATTTCCATTTCCCGAGTGTATATCGACGCAACACAATTGCGCTTTAAAAATAATACGCTTGGAGAAAACTACAAGAGCGCAATTTCTTGAAACAACACCTTTCAAGTTCTTGAAACAATTGTCCGCTGTTATTAAGTGGAAACGTTTCCTCTAATATTGTTTTCAAATATTTTTTGTTTATTCACCGTACTCGCTTTGAGACACGAACGAGGTTTAGGGGTAATCTAAAAAACAGGCGGCTGTCTCCCTCGACTTGACACTGACTTATTGTCCTTATCGGCCTCCACCGGTTTCAGACATGCAAATCCCGTCCGGTCGGCTTGGAGGCAACCGGATGTGGGCAATACGAAATTCCTCTAGGAAAATACGGAAGAATACTTGTTATTTGCAGCGTGTTACACGAAAAATAGAGAAATGGGGTAACACAATTCGGAGACCGACCTAAAACGTTGCTTACTATAGTTCTATTACTCTCTTGATAGAATTACGAAGGAATCAAAATCAACATTTTTATTATCTAACCAGAGCGGCGTTAATGCGTTGGGATTGAATACTGGGAAATTTCCTTCAAACAGCAAATTCGGATAGTACCGCTTTTTTTATTGCTTTAAGGCATCCCATCGATGGTCGATTATTGCGACTATTGCCTATTTAATTCAGCTTAGCTACACCGGCTTCAGGTTTATCCCAAGCATCCCAATCGTCACTAGTACAGCGTTATATTTAAACACCTTCTACACCACCTACTCTGGCCTTTTCGGTTACATAAGAGATATAAATAGTCCGTCGTTTCAACGGTATTACGTTGTTGTGTTCAGATCCATCATTTTTTCCCTCAAGTCTTTTATTTCATTAAATATTGTCATCGCATTCATTCAATTTTATAATACCTGCGCACAATTTTATCTATATCTGTACACACCAATATTTGGACCGTGACTAACTTTAAAAGTGCACTATTTGATATGATAGGGGAAATCTATGAAGTACGAAACTTGAGTATGCTGCACGTTTATTCCATACTTCTTTGAACTTACACAGATCGCTATTACCGCTAGGATAGCACGATAACACGTTTGCCATTATCGCTTGGTGATTCTGTTGCACGACAATTCTTTTGTTTGTAATTGTTTTTATTGCACAATTTTATTGCTTTTATCTAGACTCCCAAACCTAGCAATATTTTTTCGTCTCGTTTCGGGGCCCATCCATCAAATATCGGCATCGCGTTAAAGATTTTTTATTGCTCCCTGTCATATCATTGCCGACATCATTTTATAATTTCCAAAGGACGACCTTCGGACATGCGAGAGGACCGCCCGGTAGAATAAGGGGGGGAGTAAATAATGGAATAAAACCCCGGAGAGAGGGCGGCAAAATAGGACCGCGCGAAGTGGGTAGGAGAGCGGATCGTAAAAGGAATTGGTAGGGATGAAAAAGCAATTGGGTCCTCAGATAAGGACCGTGTCGAGGCCCGGAATCGCAGTTAGTCTAAACAGCGACCATCAGAATTTTGAAACCCGTTTAAAGGTTCTCCCTTCCTCGGGTCGTATTCTGATAGGAAATGGAAAATAAAGCGCCTGTCTCCGGCACCTATTAACCGGTTGCACGATTATTATCCCGTTGGAAAAGTACCGCGTACCCCTCTAGCGGTCTCGCTTTTATTTTATATCGGAAAAATATGTTCCCGGCCTAGATATACAGTTGGAGTGAAGGAATTCAATTCACGACTCTCCCCTTACACCGGACACTTTTGACTCGGGCGCTTCTTGACTTGAAGTCGGCCTTACTTTTACAGTCGTTTCCAAGTAAATATTTCAAGAAGGTCAAAGGAACAGCCACAAATCAGAGGTTAATCGGAGGTTAATGCAATGTTCGTATTGATTCCTGGAAATTGAAAACATAGAAATGTATGTACTAATTAATTCGGTGGGATATTTGTTTGTTAAACCAAATAAAATACATAGTATATATTAATCGTATTTATAAAAATAGCTTATAAAATCGTATATAACAAAATTTATTAATCAATAATATAATCTCCATCATTTTCGATTGCTGTCTCCCAACGTTTTAAATGTTTTTGAATTCATTCTTAGTAGAAAGTGCATGGTTTTTCTTCGTATATCTTCGTCTATAAATCAAATAGTTTGTCATTCAAATTATTTTGCGGAGAAGGACTCGGATTAAGACCTGGAGGGGCAAGTTCAGAGGAAAACGGTGGGTGCTGGCGTATTTCCCATTGTAACTTCCTACGTTTTTACAGTGTCCGTTGAGCGACATGTGGTCTAGCGTTGTCACCGCGATAGATTAGGCCTTTTGGCTTGACGAAATTTAGACGTCTTGCTCGGAATACAGCATTGAGTCGGTTGAAATGCAGTCGAATTTCAAACATTTAGCCATTCAGCAATATCTTCGGTGGTAATCCGTGGATTATTATTCACTAAATCGAGGATAACGTCATTATGAATACCGTAAGGTCACCCGTAGCTAGGCCCCAAATTTGGAAATCGACTGAACCACTTTTTGACTGTTCTAAGAGCGTGAAAACAAAAAAACTGCACACAAACTTACTGAAATAATCTTCTTCTTATGGTTATGTTGACTCAAACGGATTTAGATAACTGTCAGGTAATAATATGATTATAAAAGAAACATTGGTGCAGTCAAAAATGCATGAAAATCGGGGAAGAATTATGACATTTCATCGGTGTATTTGCGCTAATATTGAACAGCGTTCATCTGCAGCATTTTATGCAGGGGTTGTTTCCGATCTCTACTGACATCGGAGTCAAGAGCATCGTAATCGGATTGGCGATTAATGAAATTTAAAGCCTTGGAAAATTAAATAGTTCGGCTAATTTTCAGTAGGGAACTTCGTTAAACGGGGCAGAAGTTATTCTGGAAGTTTTCAGCCGGAGAGTACACGCAGTATGGAATTATTTCCCCTGGCATCACCCTGCCCCTGCCGTAACTCCGCAGTTTCACTTCTGTAATAATAGGGCATCCCGGAATTTCTTCTACGGGCCCGATAAAAGTGAATCGTGGCGCGGACATAAATTATTTTATTCCTCTTTTTAGCGGCTTGGGATTTTACCTCTCTTGGGCGCTCACGGAAAGTGTAGTAAAGGTACTACTTGTAGCGCCGAATGTTAGACGATCCACATTTATCACAGCGGGGAAGTGATCCTCTGCGTACACCTCCGTTTTAGTTCCCCTTCTTATGGCATTAATTTCTCTTCCGAGCCTGTTCTATATTTATTTCTTTTTTCTTGTATTCAAAAACATAAAGTTATTTCTACACACAGCCTGTTTGGAATTAAGCTAGACTGTACGTATTGGTATATATTTATGGGTCGTAGTTCGAGGACGGTTCCATCGTCCGTCCAGATAGATCGGCCTACATTTGAAACTACAGTTTCGTTTGTAAAACAAAAAAAAATATTTTCTCCATCTAAAGATGATAATAGCTATGTGACATTGAGAATTGGGAGAAGGCATACCGGTTTAGCTTAGGGCCGATGAAGCCGGCATGTACACCCCCTTCGCAACAATAAGAGGCAACTTACAAATAACTTTATTTCGTAGGACATGTACGTGATATTTTTATAATATAGATCTGCTAATACATACACAGATATGTGGGACTTTCACATGTTTATACATACAAATATTTATGTTTTATATAATATGTGGGTATCTGTCTACTAGATGGACCGTTTTATTGAAGGAAAACCAAGAAGGTTCATGGTACACTTATTCACACCCTGAGATCGAAGCATAGTACTCAGTGCTTATGTATTAGTGGGTTGTTTCAGCCCGCTAGGGACTGTCCAAGGATGATGCTCCAAACTTGTAGTACATATCGGGATTAGAACCACCCACATAATTCCTCTGCGACGATTTTGCTCTGCCGATTGGTGCATTCGGCGGGTGGTTTAAGTGCGATTATAAAAAACAATCTACGTTAATCTAGAATACCTGTTTTGTGGTTTGCGAGGGGTTGGAATACCGTAGATTTCGCTACGTTGGTCTTTTGCTAGACCGGTTTCGGCTGCTCGCTATCTTCAGTAGCGATGTTAGTCACTTTTGGCACTTTGGATGTTTTTTGGGCACCCTCCCTGCACTGTCACTGTCACTTGTACTGACAGTACGGTAAAGTGACTAACACCGCTACTGAAGATGGCGAGCAGTCGATACCGCTCTAGCGAAAGACCAAACCAGCGAGAGGAGACAGAAACACACGAAATCTACGGTATTTTTCGTTAACATTCGGAGGCCGGGAGTGCACGTGGCGTCTGGCCACGTGACGTCGCGACGCCTGGCGCCATCTTGCCGTCCCCTGCGGAACCAGGCCTCCGGTTCAATAGTCCTAGCCGACACCCTTTTATTTTTTTTGCTCTTCTCTTGTGTCTTACTTAAGGCGACGCACATTTGAATGTCTCGAGAGAGAGAAAAAAAAGAGAGAGAGAGAGAGAGAGAGAGAGAGAGAGAGAGAGAGAGAGAGAGAGAGAGAGAGAGAGAGAGAGAGAGGTAGAGAGGTGGGACAATCGATTTATCTTTTATTGGCGTTGTCCTAGTACTATGCAGTACCTCCACGGGCTCCTCTTCGTCTGTTCCATGGGTCTTGAACTTCACCCTGTTCATCTCAATATTATTTATATATACCACTTGGAGCCGCAGTGGCTCATTGGCTAGAAGCATAGATTTCAAAAAGTTTGGAGCCGATTTGGTTTTCAGAATGGAAGTATTCAATTATTAAAATAATATATAATTCAAATTTATATCGAGCTAAATTCACGTAATATTGCAACCGCTCAATGCAGTCTAGTATATATATAGAGTAATGGCGCTGAAGAATATGCAGGACTGCTTTTATTCACCGCAGATCCATTCCAATTTACGGGTTTGGTTCGAGGGTTGGGCCACATCTCAATCCGTACAGAGCGCTCAAATTTCCGATATATTATTCAAGCGTATGACTTCGGGCTGTATTGAGGTAATTTCTATCACATATGGCAAGCTATTGAGTCGATAAATAATGCACGTAGTATCCCCTCCCTCGTAAAACCGTAGGGGCGCTGGGAGGGGTAATTCACTTATTTCACGAGCCAACGGGTACTAAAAATTCGAATATTCTTTTAGAATTTTTTAGAACGACTATATAGTTTGTAGCGGGGAGAAAATAAGAATTATTTTTAAATATTACAATGTTACGCATAATAGGGATTTTTATATTGTCGCAATTGCAATTAATATTTGTTTCATATCGCCGCATACTGTATGTGTAAGCATTTTTCTGTGTAATAACACCTATAATACTATTATATGTAATACATGCCCTAAAACTTAATAATTAAGTATGATAATAATTGCTTTAAATTCGCGTTTTTTATAAATTTCAATTAAAAGAATTCCTTTCCCCAATCGAGAAGGTCGTAACACACCCCTGCGCCAGAAAATTCGATTCCGGTTGAGTCTGTCGATCGATTAATCGCCTCCAACAGTTGATTGAATCGATAGCCGGAAATCCCGCGCAATTAATTGTCGATTAATTAGCGTGGATAACGAAACCCGACCGTAATGTCTTGAATGGAAAGATTCGGTGGCGGATTCGTTGGGTGGAAGCGCCCTAAGCCCGATTTATATGGTCGATGCTGATCTCAATTAGGAGACAGACAACACTCAACATGGTTTCCGATTGATTGTTAAGTAGACCGCGGACGGTGGAATTGGTCTCTTGCAGAACTAAACTAAATATTATTTCTATAAAAGTGAGTTAAGAAGCCCCATTACTTATATTTGTAATACTCTCAATATTGGCCTTATATAAATAGAGCAGGTTTGTGATAAGCCGAATGGAAATTCTTAAGTCGCTGGCGATAGAGCTAAATTATTTCCCGATTTATGAAACAAATTTAAAAAAAATTATACATATTTGAAGTTATCCGTAATTCATTCATTGCTGTGTGTAGACGTGTATGAATTCTGTTTCGCGAGAGACAGATATGCATCTTCGACGCGTTTAAAACTAATTTAAAACATCATTCTCCAAAGCTTTTATTTCTTTTGTTGTCTGACGAACGGAAAAAGATTCATAAAGCATTTTGGCTTGGGGTCCTCAGTCCGAGTGAACGCTTGTAGGGCTCGCATTTACATTTACTTAACGCTTCAACGCTCAGAGGCGCTGAATATTTAATAGTTAGTGCTATACAAAACGTGTGCAAGATAGGAATATATAATTTAGAAGTGTGTTTTACAAAGGGTATGCAGTATGTTGCGTATTTTAAAAGCAAAGAGAAGTGAATTAGTATAGAATAAACAAAAGTTTGTAGCAAATGAAAGGTCAAGCTCGGATTCCAGGCTTAGTAGGAATTTAAATTAAACAGTACAAAACTTTAAGAAAACAAAACAAAACTCTAATTAAATATTAATTGCCGTCTGAGGACAAGGCAGGTGTTGTAGTTATGTACCAAATTTTGTTGGAATCATACTGCTGGTGTTTAGTACAGACATTAAGGAAGGTTTGGAATATCAGGCCAACTTCCGTCTCCACTCGCTTTATACATTTTATTTAAGGTTGTGATGTACTATCATCTGCTACTCTAACATGACGATGTCGAGAAGCCGAAACGAGCATAGAAGCGAGGAGACAGATAGTGACAGATAGATGATATTTCAAAACCAAAAAAACCATTTAGGTAAAGCCTACTACTAGCTGGTGTTAGCGCTGCACAATTTCAGTTTTCATTATTAAAATGATTTTATATAAACACCGGACTGTACCTACCGTTTAGAAGCCCTACGGACTTCAACTTGAACGTTCTTGGATTTCAAATTGGATTTTACAGCTATTATTATATCAAACGACAGCGCTGGAAGAATGCTTGTTCAGCAGCCGGCACGCATATGTATCTCTGTACTCCATTGAACCGAAACCCGACCCCTTTTTGATTATTTTCGCGGCCGTATTGCGGCTGCAATTGGTCATCCGATATTGTCTCGGAGGGGATTTATTTGTAGTAAAACAAAGCCAAATGCGAATGCGCCCGCCGGGGACGATTCGCATTTAGCGAAGTCCCGAAATAGAGAAGGAGAGCTGTCGTGCCAAAGGGGCTCCTTGTTTATCCGCGAGGTTGTTCCACGCGGGTCAAAAAAATTCATTTATAAAATTCGGACGTTGGATGCCCATGCGAGACAAAAGGCTTCACCGACAACCACTAAGTAATGATATTCCTAGAGTGTATTAATACTGTCAAAATGAATTGGCCAAGGTAGTACGAGTTGATAAGTGGGTTCAATGAATTTTTCAAATTTTTTTAATTTATCAATTTTACAATTTATGGAAAAGACTACAAGGTAAATTTTATGAAAAAACTCCTTTTTATTTTAAAATTGCCCGTAATTATCTAAATAAATTCCAATGGACATCATAAATTAGTAGCATTTTATAAATAGAAATAATCCTATGAAAATATTTCCTTTTAGAACCCCAAAACGATTGAACAATTTACAAAAGAAACAATTTCATCTAATTAAACGATTGAAACAAAAGAAAATAGAATTGAACCTAATTTAATAATATTTCCAATTATTCTATCGTGGTTTCTCACTTTTTCTTTTTTATTGTCGCACATTCGTTGGAATCGAGGAGAGAATAAATACGCATTCACGCTTTGTGTACACAGTTTCTTGAGCTCCACCTTCGTGTATTATTGCCGCCGGCCTTCTTTATATTTGTTCGTTTTCTTGTCCACGTGCCAGGCGTAAAGGGAATACATTCTTTAAAGACGTTTCTCCCCCGAGTCTGACTTAACTCTCGCATCAATGAAGCAATACGCGCCGAATAGAACATGAGAAAAGTACTTCTGGGACAAAAAAATCGATTAAAACACCGAATAAAACATTCGATTATCACATTTTCGACCCGCTAAAAGGATGCGGCATATTTAATTCTGAATGTAAGTATAAAGTAATGGATCATCAATGAAAAGAGGGAGAGGGTCGTTCGGTATCGAGGTAAAGTATCCCTAACGAAGATTCGCGGGTAGAAAACGGCGTTAAGATTGAGTCAACAATCAAGGCAATTAAGAGGAAATAAATTGGCTCAGACCATAGTTTTAAAGTACCAGTTATAGTGCAAAACTTTATCTGAATGAACTAAAAAAGACAACATAGAACTATAGTCACAGTAACTGAGATAGACAGGAGATTCGGGTCAGTTCTTGATTGGGGAAGCCTACAAAGGGATTGATAAAGACATAATGAAGACTCTGCGCACGGGCGGGTAACCTACCAGTCCGTGCCCAGGGCGACCTCCCTTGTAGTCGTCAAACCACCATAGTGGAGCACGAGCTTGTTGTTCTTGGTAACGGGTTCGCTCAATGTTTATCTACACAGGCGGGGCCTAGAGGACCACTCGGGCAGGAGATATTATTATAGAACTTATCCGAAGAATACCTTCGGACCTAACGAACTATTCTTCTTCAAACTGTTCTTGAGGGAGGGAAATGCAGTCAGAATTTTTGCTCGTTTACGTTATAAAAAAATATTTATATCTTCATTTATTGGACAAACAATAACCGTTACTGTTGGTACAACATTAACGACATATTGTCAAAATAAATTGACCAGGGATTGATAATTTTATCAATCAACCCTTTATGGCTGTTAAATGAATGCATCTTCACAACGTAGGATATTTTCCAAAGGACAATATTGAATGCTCGACAAATTATTTTATGTGTTTTTAACCTAACAATTACAATTTTTTCCCGGACATCCAGCTTATTTGAAACGCGTTATTTTTTTCAGCTTTGATATCCGAGCGATACCATTATGTACACTATCCGATTCCATTTCAATTAATCGATTTTGACTTTGGCTTAATAAACTGACAGAATATACCGAAGTGGCAGGGAAAGTTCGGGTCGGAGCCTACGGGTCTATAATTGAACCTGGTCCCCATTGCCAAGTGGAACAGCCAACTCGCTCCCGGCCAATGAAGACGAACAGCAGTCATGAAACTGCGGGCGTAATTTGCGTAATTTACGTAATACTTATTCGTCTATTGGGTCCGGGGAATAACCCAAGTGGAGTTGTCACCTGCGTATTATTTTATTAAATACACGTAGGGAAGGTGTAAATCCCGAACAAACGGTTATATTTTAACAGCATATTTGGAAAACTAGCGTGGATCGCGCTATTTTGTAGATCTGAGCTAGATAGGGGAGCTGCGCTAGTACATTAGCAGCAGTCGATATCGCAGGACTCTTGCCATGTTGTCAGTTGTCTGTCAGTATCTGTTAGTCACAATAACTATTTTGTCTGTAATAACTGCACCTACTTGCTACTAGTAGAGTAACCTATCCGGAGTATAATATAACGGATTATTCAATTTCTATAATCGAATTTAAAAAGCGAGCATATGCGCTTTTGACTCTACGCGGAGAGACCAGTATATACTTCACAAATGGAAGTCAAACCCGGCAAAATGATTCCGAGCGATAAATCTGGATTGATGCGGTGTTAGAGTTAATAAGGGACCTAATAATTTACATTTCATTGAAACAGAGTTACCGAACGACTAATTCCTACCAAAATAACAGAAGCGTAGGAGAGAGATTAGAGCAAAGCGACGTTAACTCCCTGAACCCGGTGTTCGATCTTACGAATTCTTCATGCTAACGTCGTATATAACTCATAATTAGATTGTGGGAGAGGCTAAATGTCCTGTAACCAAATTGACCGCTCAATGAAAACTTGGCAGTGCTCCCTAGGTCCCTCCGTAATTTCAGTTTTTTTTGTCTAGAACATGCGAAGGAGCTGCGGGAATGCTGCGTGAATTAAACTAGAATCTGAATGTAGAAACCCCCAGCGGGTCTCGTTGGTTCGACGCCTGTACGTAGTATAAAAGTTGAATTTAGTTCCATTTTCCTTCTGTCATAGCCCAAAATCGCTGCGGAATTTCAGTTTAATGCGAGAATATTAATTCACCTTAAATTATTTCATATTTAATATTGTTTAGGCCAGTAAATTCTCGAAGTAATTCAACCCATTGGAGGGGGATAAGTACTCGAAAATTATTTATTTTTTGGAAAGGTGGGATTTCTACCGCGAGCGCCGAACCAATTACCGGAAGGTAAACAAGGCGACAAGGGCTTTTCCGGTTGTTATCGGACGCGGGCATAACTCCCGAGGGCCGGCCTCCTTATCTCGGACCGAATTCTGGCTTAAAGTCCAGAGTTTGTCTCTGAGGGTTGGGGGTAATTTTGAGCTTAACGGCTGAAATCTTAAGAGGGAATGGCGGATTGGGGGAGGGGGAGTTTAAAATGGGAGTGGAGAGAGCTAGCCTTATTGCGAGAACTTTTGGTTACGGGAGTTTCCTGAGAATAGGAGGCACATCTTTTGGGTCCGAGTATTCTAAAATATGTACAATCGAATTACCACCGAGGCAGATCCTCAGAGAGGTACTTGTTCACTTTTCTATAAGTACATGCTTACATTGCATCGTCATAATTGACTAATTTGAACTGTATGTTTCGGCCAAACCAACAAATATCAACAAAATCAAACACAAAATACAACAGATTCCACTCCCGAATCACCCGTCATCCTAATCCAATGGTCCAATGGTCCAAACTACTTCCCGACATCCCAAACGTTACTTACAGACGGCTGAAAAGTAAGTGGCCGCGTGATCTAAACAGACCAGGAAAATAGAGAAATAAATAAATAATATAGGAAAAGGGGGAAAACCACCTCCTCCCCACTTATGCTCCTTCCCAAGTTATTCTTCTACTTGTTAATGGAGCTACTTTAACGTCGCTGTCACTGATTGTATTTTACAGTTGTGGCAATAAAACAGTTAAAACAAATTCTGATGCTTGTTCCGGAAATGATACGTCTGCTTAATGGGAGGGGGGGGGTAGGCTTATTGATCAAAGTTTTATTTAATTCATTACTGTCGGATCCCACTTTAACCCGTACAGACCATGTTACAATGGTGTCAAAGTCCGATAACACATCGCAAGCCGTGGAATATTTACTCCTGGGGCTTGGGCCACGTGGCCTGGACACACACCATCATTACTCGATCCAATATATATGTTGGAACTTTATACTCTGTATTTATTTTTAACTCGAATACGGTCATGTTAGGTCTCTACCAGACGTTCGGAAAATGTTATGTGTTGAACCATAACGATTATTATTGGATTAATCGGAAGTTCCGAAAAAGAAAAGAATGGAAATACCAGAAAAAAAATATATAGAGTGATAAACTATATGTTCTTGTATGTTAATGAATGCATGTCAAGCTTTTATGTGGTAAATTTCAAAGTTTGGAATGTCCATTAAAACACACATTATAATTAAATTATAATTTAGCAACTAACTGTTAATTTTTTAACATTGCTCGTACGAAATTCTTAGTGGCAAAATCAGGACCCAAAATCCAAATTTTGTAATATTATTGCAAACCCTCGAACACTTATTTTAAATCAGTTATTATTTTATATCCATAAAAAAACTTAATTGCTTGGAGCGGTTTGAGTCCCTGTTACAATTCAGGATGGAAGTCATTCCGCTACGTGACTAGGATTTCGAAGATCTAAATTCTCCGAAATTTTACAATATTCAGAAAAAATACTAAAAGAATACCCTGACAACGGGGGCCGATTCAACAATGTTTCTGTCAACAATCCTACCGAGCCAACAATACAGGACAGAAACTTTCTTCAATGTTTGATTTGAATATCGGCATAAGGTCTCAAGAAATTTAAGAAACGATTCGCGGATTCGTAAACCCGACACAATTCTGCATCTTTTGATGTAAAGAGTCCTTTCTTTCCGGAATGGTACAGTATACTCGTTTTCATCACCGACAGACAAACACCGCAAGAGTTTATATTTAAAATAATTAGTAATAGTTTAATTAGTAATTAAATTACGCGTAAACAATTGGATTAAACCTAGATTTAATTCGAGCTTAATTCATTGGGCATGCTTTGCTCATTATACTGTAACTACAATATACTATTGTAGACTATTCGACTGTTTGAAGTTGGTAACGACAAGGACGAGAGAAAATTTCCGCCTTTTTAGAATTCGGCGGTTTAAAGACGCTGGCCTCGAGGATGTGTTTCCGTGCTGCGAAATTGGCCGAATCGTTAATGGCTCAAATCGACGAACCGACCGTTCCACAGTTTTTATTCTTTTTTCGCCTTTTCCCAATTTTTACAGAAAATAGGAACTTAGGGGAGCGGAGGAATATTGAAATTCGAAACTGCGTTTTTATTAGGGCGATGGGAGGGGGATGGGGAGGGGTTTGGCTCCGCAATTTCACCGGGCCCGTAGATTGGATTCAGAGGAACACGAAGGGGGCCTTCGCGGCTAGACACCCCCGGAAGGCGAATAGCGGAAACGGGAAAAAGGGAAAGGGGAGGGGGCTGAAAAAGAAAAAATAAATTCGACTGTAAATGGAATTCGCTCGCTCCGATAAGCGACATGAAAAAGGCGGCCGCGGTTTTCTGTTACGTATTCATAATCCCGGCGCCCGGCGGTCTTTTATTTTTTTCCTGTCGGAACCACGAACCGAAAGGCAATTCAACACCTAACAGTTATTAATACGCGCGAGCTATTGGTGGCGAGTTCTAATGAGTAAGCCGGAGTTTTAATCAGTTGAAATTTGCGATTGAAGGGAAATTCGATCCCAGCCTAGAATAGACGGACGGGACATTGCTCTGTAGTTTTGATGTTATGTAGGATTGATACGGCCTAAAGGCATTGACCCTGGCTGCGAATCGATTCCCCTTCAATTGCAAATTTTAAACTGATTAAAAGATTGGAGCTCGCTAACTCCATTGCATTTATTAGATTTTAGTTTGCTCCTGGACTACTGCGCTCTTCCTAATAGTCCCCGGATACCCCACCTTTATATGTATGATTTTGCGGTAAAGTCTCAATTATCTTCGGATTGAAATTTTCAATTTACCAATTTTAATTTTCAAGTAAATTGTGTCTACGGTTTCCACTTCTAGCCGCCATTTGATCGGTAGCACCAAGGTATTCAGTCCATCAGGATAATGGCAAATTAATCCGTATAATCCTTTAGTCATTATATCTCTGCTAAGCCATTGGTTTTAAACAATCTGTACAAAATCATTTAAAAGAAGGAACTAATTGAGACACACGCTCCTAACTGGATCGTGTAAGCTGGATGCTTGGTCGAATTTAGAATTGAAGGAAAAATTAGGCCCGCGCCACCTGGATTCGAAACAGGCGGTCGCAGAACCGACTCTAATTGGAATTCAGTTCGGTAGTTGCTGCTGGAAAATTTCGAAAGCGACGAACCGATATGCTGATTACGATGTGGGGAATCCGGCGGTCTAGTTCTCGCCGAATGGGCGAGTAGGGACAAAAAATAATACGAGCGATGATTTCGGAACAAATATACTCGTACATCTATGTAATGTTTAATAGTTTCGTTTTGTCCCAGTTTTAATTCTATTGACCATTTGGGGCCATATATTTATTAATTTTAATATGTATTCATATTTTCAAATTATATCTTCCAGCGCGGGAATAGATATGGTCGACCCTCGCGGTCATGTAACCTCGGTATAAATGAGAGCGTCCTATACCGGGATACAGATGTTCCCTAATTTTCCAATCGGAACCTCCCCGGATTAATATTCTCGTTCGGGGATGAATATTCCACTCGATCCATTATGCATGGCGTCGCTCCGTAGGTGCGTTACCAGGATCTCTTCGCGGATCATGCCTGGATTGTGCCCGGGATCCTCATAAGCGGCGGTTTGGATCATTAATATATTGAATAATTTTCATTTTCCCTCTTCAATTGGGCGTACAAAAGCGTTAAATAAAATGTGTTTACTGTCGACTATGCAAATGTTACTGGGAATTAAAGGTGGTAATTTAAATATTAGGACTGCCAGTCCAGTATGAATCTTCCCCTCTGTCTTATGTCTCCACTCATTTCGTCGTAGGCTGGGTCGGTTACGTTGGCACTTACGTATTTAGGCATATCGTTCATTTAGGAATCGGCAGGCTTTGGGTTATTATAGCAACGTTGATTACCGATACCGGCTTCGTAAGCAGAACCCCCCGCCCCTTGGTGATCTTAAACTACAAGATTACCCCTTTTGGGGGGTGGGGAGGCTATTACGCCACGGGGGTAAAAATTTTATTGCGTTTAAACACGAAATTTCCCTGTCCCCCTCAGGGTAGGGGGGAATCAATTAGGGGGTTGTGGGAAGAGGAGGTAAACGGCGGCAGAAAGCCGATTGCGAAAATTCCCTCCCACCGCGAACCCAGGCGCCAACCGAAATTATTATAAAGGAAAGCCGGCCATTAGCATTTTTCTCTTGATTTTTTTCGCCCCTAATTGCCCGATATTCCAAAGATCCCTCCTCTCTGGCTCATCTGTTGTTTCGAATTTCGTTCCGATTTAATGCAACTTTACTGCCGCGAAAATAACCCGCAGACCTCACAAAAAGAGGAGGAAACTCTGAAAAGTCTTCATTTATTTAAATTTGTATTTCCACCGTCCGGGCTATAATGATAATAATTATAGTAATATGAACGCACGAGAGCAGAGTAATTTTCTATGGTCGTTTTCTTACCATTCTTTGTACCCATATTTAAGGAGTTTGTGCATATTACAATTTTTCGTTTTACGTAATGACTAAAAAATTTAATTTAAAAAGTAAGCGAATTTTAAAGTTCACTTTAAATCATTCCTGTGAGCACTGTCACTGCGTAGATTCTTTTGGATTTTCAAATTTTGGTGGTACACCTACAGGAATACTCTATGGGATCTCAATAAGCGAGCGGGAATCGCAACAGTGATGGTATTCCAAAAGACACGATCTTTTATCTCCATAAATTCATTGATTCGGTTCAAGGACCTGGGATAGGCTCGAAGAGTAGAGGGCGGCTTTTGTTCCGTCCACGGTCGGCCTTACCCCCTTCGAAATGTACCTTGGCGGGCGCCGAATTTAAAAATAGAAAAGGATAAAAACTGAAAAAAATAGCAGGAACCCCCGTTCGTTTCGTTGCGCAAACGGAAACCTTCATTATCATCTGAATGGGGAACCGACCCATTGTCGCAACTTGCATTTATTATTGCCTTGCCCGCCTTCCTCCTGACCCCTGCATGTTATGTCCTTGGGTATAAAAACCGGTGGATTTTAAGATTCACGGCTTCGAGCCGAGTTTATAACGCATTCCCTTTTTTTCTAGAAAGAGAAGCATCGAATGCCAAAAACTTGAGGAATTAGTGAGGAAGGAGGTTGGGGATTAATTAATTATTCCCCCTCCAGGATTTGACGCTCGGGAGATGAATTAATATATTTCCCATGTCAAAAAATCGTTGGAAAATAATTTATAACCCTTTGGAAATATTCGTTGACACTGACTAGGGGCGTAATAAATGAAGTACTGACGTTTTATTTTCATACACCAAACATATATAGGTTTAGAACAGTTTTTTGTAAGCTGTAATTAAACAAACCGTATACAAATATAAATATAAGCTCGTAGTGAAATTATGTAAATATATAATTAAGTTAGGATATTAATGTTTCTCGTGTTTGTAATCAGCCTAGCAAACGATGAACGTGTCTCCTCAATACGCGACATTGAGGAAGACCCCTCCACAGTACTGTCCAAGCTCTACGCCAGAGGAAACTTCGTGCACAATGGGAAAGCATTGCTTCATAGTAGAGTTGGTTCGGGTTATTGCGGCGGTGTTAAGGATAGGAAAGAGCCCTTTTAAGAGGATTCTCACGAATATCTCGGAAAACAAACGTAGGAGGTCTGTACGAGAAAGGTCCGAATGGATTTTTATTGGGTTTGGTAATTAATTTTATACGGGGAGAATTTCCGCAGGATTGGGAAATATGTGGTACATTCGATGTTGTTATAGAGGTACGTTAGGAATATTACCTCGGAGGGTGGTGAGTACATCAGACGTTATCAGGTCTGTGCCAGGGGCTTTGCTTGCGGGGATTTTGGGGATTATGTCGGAGATTTCCGAAGGTGTGATAGCCTTGGGTGGGAGGGAAAGAGGCAGCGGTGTTAGCAGAAATTCCATAACCGAATTCGTGTGGGCCGGGTCGCTTATGTTCGGATGTGGTCGGAAACTTGTGGTTACGTGTTTAGGTTCCTTCTGCCTTTTCCACATTGGTTCCGGCCCAAGAGCCGTCACTTTTTTGAATAGGCGCACTCATTACAGGGAAGGCGAGCAGTCGTTTTGCGGCTTCCACAAGGAATGATCTCGAGGGTGAGGAAAAATAGTAGTTGTATCTGTCGGATTTTAGACAATCAAGTAGAGAGTATAGTTGACGGTGTAGTTGCTGGAATCTGTGATGATAAGAGATACAAGGAGTAGGCCTCCAGGCAGCTCGAGCTCGCCATTTCGCAGTTATGAGTAAACTTATATGTTGGGGTAGGTTTAAGGAATAAAAGGTAGGCGAGGGACTTGGAGGTTTGTAAGCTAGTAAGCCTATCGGCTGTTAGTGGCCTTTGGCCATTGGTGGGACATCTGCAGAGAAGATTTAAAATAAATTTATTGACACCGGAGGGACGCTATCGAAGCGTCCTTATTTCGCACCTCTATGCCATGTCCTCTTTTCCGAGTCGTAGACCGTCCGTTAAAGAAAAAAAGGAAGAAGTCTGTAAATACGAGCGGTGAATTCGGAGCCGCATTGCGGGATCGGTCGTCACGTCCCGAAACTCCCGGCGGCCCTGAAATTGAGGTGAGTTCGTGGAAGAAAAATTCTCCAGCGAAAGCGGAAGAAAACAGTCGTGACCGTGGCCCCGTGGACGTTACAGGATATTAGTCAACGTCGAATTCGGCAATCAAAACGAACGGAAAACACTTCCTTTGAATTGACCATAAATGGCTGCTGGGTAAACCGTGCATCATATTTCTAAGCCCAGAGTCTTGTGTAAAACTCGATTAAAAACAGACAGTTAAAGTACATATAAGTTAGTTATGGAAATCTTAAAAAATTGTAGAAGCTCACTCCGCACTTAAATAATTTTATAAGCGCACTTCGCAGAAAGGGCAAACGCAAAGAGAGCAGCCGTTTAGGAACTAGCGGGGGAGTCACTTTGAGCTGCGACCCCATTATACTTTAACATAAATTCTTCTCGTGTGGCGGCCTATAAGCATTTGCCTTTATATGTGACACACAGATATTCACTTATATATATTTAAGAAATTTAAGGTTCGCCAGGGTACTGGAATATACGTGTACCAAGCAGATACACCAATTAATCTTTTAAATTTCGACTCATATTTCTTCCAATTTTAGAATTTGTACCCTCGAAGCAAGTACAACTCAGATCTGTCATGGATTCTGTTATACTCCCCAATTTATTAAATCTATATCCATCGTCATGTATTAGAGACGGATTCCAGAGAGAAATAGTCAGTAAATTATTACGCGCTTTTTGATCATGACGTGACGTTTCTAACATTCCATTCCGCGTCGGTACTTATGCGAGAAATGTCTCCTCCGGTTTCCCTTTCGGGTCCAGATCTGTCCCAGATCTCCGTTGAATAATTTGCCGCAGTTCCGAATTTATCGATCTGAAATTGCGGCCCCATCGTATTTTCTGAAGCCCTGGGTCCGGTCCATTTCCACCTCAGCGCTGTTGATTTTGTCGCCGGCTGGGTTCAGTCCTGTCGGCCGGGCCAGCCGATCCGGATTTCCTGTAACGCGGTTACCAGAGCAATTAGTGCCATTCACCGAAACTGGTGTGGGGGGATAAGGGCAGGGTCTCCCCCCCCACTCCAAAACTGCATTTCGGTCCAAAACCCAAATGGGATTTCGCATTGAAATTCCGTCATTACTACCGAAGGTAAACTGGTGCTCCTCAACTCTGCCCTTCGGAAGACCTTTAGGCCTGTGGAGGGCGCTAAAATGACGAAAACCGGAACCGCTTTTTGAAAAAGTTTTCATCTTCTTTATTTATTTTGGACAGGACTATACTGTCCTGTGTGAATTGAATGAGGAATGAGCCCGCGATAAGGAGGTACTCAAGCTCAGTCTTGAGAGCACAACTTTCATAAATTACTCCCAGAACATAAATAAAACTGACTTATTAATTGACGGATAATATGAACATTGAATTTTCTCAGTGACAATGAATCAAACTATGAATTTATCCTCACTATAAGGACGGAACGGTACTGACACGAAGGTCTACGCTACAAGCGCGACCGATGATAAATGAAACATAATTTTGAGAACACCGTCTGAACAGGTTTGATATATAACACGCATTATGACTCCATGTATTTATGGACGGAGCAATGTCGATGTCATCACTTCCGATTGCTCTCGCTTATCGTTCACTTAATGCTAGACCGGTTTCTGCTATCTTCCTCTTCGACTTCGGGGCGACACGCCTTCTGTGTTCCGTACACCGTAGACACTAGATACACGGCACGATACTTCATCCAGAGATGTATCGGTTTAAGCGGGGGTCTGACAACCACACGGGCCCAGATCAAATTAACTGCACCCTGCATGCAGAACAATTACGCGGGTCTGTCTGTACAAGCCCTTTGTCTCGTTTCGCCGTACAGAAATAACAATTATGAGCTGCCGTGAAACGCGGAATGGAAGTAATAAAAAATATAAGCGAATATCCAGACTAACAACCTTTCCCGGCTGTCGTGAAATGTTGAGTACTTTTAGGATTCCAATTTCCTCGCTTGCATCAGTTTTCCCAGGGGGTGTGGTAGTTACAATACAAAAGGGTTGTCGACAGTTCTTAATACAGCGGGCAATTTTTTCCTAAATTACGTCGTGCACCTTTCTCTTGTCGTTTATAACATTTGTCATCGAATCTTGACGGCCAGCCGGAAAAACTTTTATAATATGCTACGAGGGACGCGAAAAATCTCGGGTCTCCTTCATCGTTGTATGAAGGCGTTTTTTTATTTTGTATGAACTAAAGTAAAATTAGTGTAACTTCTGGGTCGTGGAGCTTGAATGAAGCCCGGAGGCGTGACTTAAAACCCGGCCGAGTGCAAGCCTAACATCGTATATTCCTTCCCGCGGTCGGTAGACCACACTTCTACGCACCTCGGCACGTTTGTCCCCTAAATACGGTCGGGATCTACGCCCTTTAATGGCTCATAAAAATAGAATGCCGGCCATGAATGATAGGGCCTACGCGTCCCGAAGATATCGTCCTTTCCGACTGTGAATACCGCCGTGTTTGTACCGCCATATGTGGTCCCTCTCTTTCTCTCTCTATCTATCTCTGTATGTATCCTTCTCTTTCTCCGGCCCCGGAGGCACCCCGTCAGCCCGTGAAGGCGCATCACAAAGGGACCTACGGCGGAAGGAAGCCGAAATTGTCTAGCTGTCTAAGCGAAAGGACCGAAAAACAGAAAGGTTTTTTTTTAGCTCATTATCTCTCAGACATTTTTGCTCTCAATACTGCCAGGTGCCTAGATCATTAATACTAACTTCCGAACTAATTTATTCCTCTTCATCGTGGGCTCATTCTTGCCGTTGGTTTCTCCTGGCGAATCATCTATCGGGATGAATAGAGACCGTATAGTACATTTATTTTTAAAGGAACTGGTATCGAGGAGTTATTGTAGGCCGTCTTGATATTGTCGTCCATTTATTTCGAATTCGGTTTCCGAATCACCGTTTTCGATCCCAACCTTAAAAACCCACCACGTACCACGTTTTAGATTTTAATCGTATATTTTGTCTCATACTAATCTAGTTACAACTTGTTTTTCGAAGAGATCCATAATTCCGATATTTTTTATAATGTTTATGTAGAATAATATTATAATTATGGGTGGTTTAGAATATGTACTATATTCATTTAATAACCGAAACAAAAACACAAATTACATAGTTCTTTATTTGGAACTTTGTCAAAATTTGAAGTGCCGAGGTTATCCGTGTTTTTATAATGTGAATTGCACTTTTACACTATCACGTTTAGAGGTGTGAGACTAGGTTTGGGAACAGGAGTGTGACTATAGGCGTGAACGTCTTCAAAGGATCATGAATTTGCGAACATTTTTACATATACACTGAACCGAGGGAAGAAACTCAGTTGATAAATAAGAAATCGATTTCTGTTCACAAAAATGTAGCTACTACTAAAAGACTCGGTAAATAGGTTAAGAGCCTAAGAAGAAAAGACAATGACGTAACTCGACTAGCAATTGTACTGGGAAAATCCCCTTTCTTCTGTCCCCCTTCGTTTCTTTCTTATTCGACGATTCGGACATTTAATATACCTCAATTTTCCCTGTCCGAATTACAAAAGTACCGAAGTTCAAGAGAAGTTTCGGCCGGCGATTTCAATTTGTTTCGCCCGAGAAAAATAATTCTCCGATTTAAACACAGTTAGTCACAGAATAGTCAGGCATTTCTGCTATCAATGACGGATCTCCGAGCGATTTCAATTCACACTAGAAATATAGCTTACAGCTCCTAATAATACTGAAATCGCGACGGCAAAATGATGAGCGAGTGATGAACTAACCCAAAAATGTGGAAAATCAAAATTCAGCGTTTTTTGTTCTATGAAAATGTAGATTTTATGCACCTTCGCTTCGTCCCCTAAACAGCCACCGGACCTGTTAATCCTGTTGCGAATCCGGGTTAATTCGGACCTCTTTATATCGCATGATCAAAAGGACTGAACGCCGATAGCGCTCTCCAATTGGCAACAATTAATTCCGATTGTGCAGTTTTCTCGTCGCCCTATTTCAAATAATTGTCGGTGACGATTTATTATCCGGTTTTAGGATTAGAGACGCTTTAGAAACAGAATGCATTTGTGCGTCTATTTTGTTCTGCTCTCTGAGACATTGTACAGTACAGACCTGTTGTTAACAGCTCAAGCATTAAGCTTGTTTTTTTGTTAGCTAGAATATTATTGCGTCAGTGTATTTTCGTATTCAAGTATGAAAAGCGAGTTTTATTTACGGCAGCCTTTAAAATAGTACGGTGAGTTAACAAAGGAATCAGGTAAATGTGTACAGTCCCTACGTTCTGAAATAGTGACAAAATATTTGACGAGAAAGGAAAACCGGAATCCTTATTAACTTATTTCGCCAATACATTTCCAATGTATTTCAAAAGGAATACATAAAGAAGCAGTGGGCAGAGGAAATGCCGCCAATAACCAGAATACAGTGGCATACGCAAAGAAGATAATAGTCCCGATCTTTCCATTTATCCTTTGTCGGTGCCGTCACTAACTTATATATAAAAACGATAAGTGAGCCAAATCAAATACCTTTTTAATATTTCGAAAAATATGACGGACATAGACAAGAAATGTCAAATAGAGTGTCCAATTTTAAATAAAATAGTTAAGGACAATGATTACATAGTATAGGTATTGCAAATATTATTATTTAATGATAAAAAATGAACCGTTACATAATTAAAATTTGTGTGCCTATGGCCACTCTCCAAAAAAAATGCAGGCGAACCTATTATATCCCACGATGTATACGAACTGTTTTTAATTTGTGGCAACAGGCCTAGAGGATCGACCAAATTCAATGCTGAAATCAAACTAATGGGGTAAAATCAAACAAATTTTATGCTCGTTTAATTGCGATTAACAACCCCCCTCACCTCTCCCCGTTTGTTGGGTGGTTGTTATAAGCAGGTTGACCACCATTGCACACTAAGTAGCATACTTCATTTACGCTATTGACATTTCAGTGTTTGCTACTACCTGCACAAAGCGTTAGCGTTTGACTTTAATCTAATATTAATGATCGCCAATATTGCAATATTGCCATGAAATGCAAGAACGAAACAAACAATGTTTTTATTGAATTCACACTATAAATAATGAAATACCATGAACATGAAATATCTATTAATTTATTTAAGAAAGGAAAGAGGTGTTGCCGCCAGTTTGTGACTGAGGTTCTAAATTAAATTATTATTGTTAATAATAAATCGAAAATAAATTCCTTAAATAATAACAAAAATTGCATGGAGAATAAGGAATATGGTATGTACACGCACACTTTCAGTGCCGACATATACAAAAGGTCATCGGATGTTCTTTACTTCATGGGATAAAAAGGTTTCATTTTGTTTTGCCACACATACCGTTACTTGAAAAGTAGTTCTGAGGTTATAGTGAGAATGTAGAGTTTCACGCGTGCTAACATCAGAGGTCCTTTACTTGGTATCTGCGGATATTTTTATATCGTTGATCCCAATTTCGATCGCGCTCGAACTGTTTATTACTTGGGCTTCAAATTATATTTCAGGATGATATTCAGGAGTTCGGCGACTAAATTTTTTTCGATAACAAAAAAAAAATAAGACTAATTCAAGTTCGAGGAAGTTTGAAGAATACGAGGCAGCGTCCGGAGGTTAAGTGGATGTCACGTGCAGGTAGGAGGAAAAAATAAAAAAAATATCATTCCGGAGAAAAATTCCCCGGTGCGGCCCCCATCCATGATGCCGGTTAAACTTCGCTCCGTAGCTCGGGCCCCGCCACTTCCCCTTACATCCCTCCGAATTTAATCTAAACTTTGATTACTGTTGCAACCTCTCCCCTACCCCGCCCCTTTCGTCCCGCCCCCGCAAGTTTTGCCGGCTTTACAAATAAAGCGGCCGCGGGCGTGGAGAGGAGCCGAGGGGCTTTACCCCGGTGGGCGTCCGCGCGGGCAGACATTGACTAATTAGAGTTTGCGTACGCCGGCGGCGGGGGTGGGAAAATTTCGCGGCGATGATACCCTGCATAAATCCCGCTCGGCACGCGTTATTGCCCCCCCCCCCTCTGTACGTTGTCGGAGAGCGCTTGCCACGTTACTTTTCCGACCTCGGCCGCTTGCCCCACACGCCCTCCTATAAAGTCCGACTCGGGGGGTGGGCGACACATCGATCGACGGTCGAATCAGGTCTTAATGTAGCATGCATATAACTTGAGTTCCGTGGCTAGAAAAGGGGATTTTTTAATAAGGATACGTCAGTGTGCTACCGAAGATAGAATGAAAGTTCTTTGATTCGTTTAAATAGGAAAACACTTTAATATGCAGTATTAATTTTCAACTAACTCGGTATAGATAGGCGAACTGCCCGATCCTATGCAGGAATTTGTCCGGGTAAAATCGGACGGCTCAGTTTCAGAAACGCGGTGTTTGTTTAATCGGTTTTCGGAGTGAACACTACGGGTCGTCGGTGGGGGTTAAACCCCCCGAGGCGCCGCGACGGCTGTTGTGGGGATTTTTGCGGAGTCGCCTATCGAAATTATGTGCGATGGCCCGGCAAACGAGGCAAACTGGAGGGCCGAAAATTCGACTAGGAAAACATCTCGTCAAAATATCCCTAATCCGAAACCGTTACCTTGAAGCTTATAAAATTCGTGCTAGATCATTTTCCTAGGTGTCGGATTATAATTTTCGATAGTGTGAATGGAGCGTAAATTTTAAATTATCTGCATTTAATGTACTATCGCTAAAATACAATCAGCGACATTGATGTTCAAATAGCACCAGTAACGAAGAGATAATAATGGAGGAGAAACCCGCTGTTTTTATATTTTATTTATTTCTCGGTATGTTGAGATCACGTGGCCCGGTATCAAATTCGTGCAATCGAATTGACTATACTGCAGCGCCTGAGGTAATTACAGGTGTTATTGTTTAACGTCGACATTGACGTACATTGTAGACGATGTTTCGGTCTGTACAGTGCCTACAGTAACAACTCCCCCCCGCATCCTTCGGATCGGTTTAAAAAAGAGCGGTAATCGGGTATTTACGATATTGTCAGATTACTGTTTCAACGTCGGAATAATCCGAGTGCCGGCCGGAAACGGGACAAACAACTGGAAATTGGAAACGATTTGAGCCTTCAATAATGAGTTGGTAGAACCCTCGCCTCCCACCACCACCCAGCTGAAGTTTTTTAGGGGTGGGGGTCCGTACATCCTGAAAAGGGGATTAAAATCAGCGTTCCATTAAACCGAAATCCTGCAAATTGAAACCACGTCAGTGACAATACACCCCCGCCCACCGCACAAATAACATGCGACATAATTTTAAAAACGCAAACGACTCTGCGAATCGCATAACGATTGAAAAACAAAATAAAGTAATCTGGGAGTCGGAGTAATTGGAGTCAATTCAGTTCTGTAACTCAGTTTAATGAACCAATAGCAACTCGTCTTCTTCGAATCTGAAAACCAGATACGTAGATAATAATTTAGAATCATGTTCGTAACAATTCAATTGTTTAGAAGATATTATTTTTTCCCTACATCATAAATACTTGAATGTATGTCTGGAAAGGATTAATTCGGGTGATATATTACAATTTGTTTAATAATATGATCATTTATTATTACGATATCTTTGTAACGTATTTTTGAACGGTGACAATAATGGTTATTTTTACGGTTTTCGTCCGCTCCAATTGACAGGCATTTCCGCGTTCCAAGAATTGCCTCGAGTGTAGCGGTGGGCGGAAAAAAATTACCGGTAAATTGTATCCCCGGGGTCGATTTGGAAGACAACTTCATTTCTCAGAGTTCTTAATAAATCGGGTAGTTTGACAGGGGGCCATTTGTAAGGGATGTGTGACATTAGGCCCACTAAGTTCACCCCCGCCCCCTTGGGAAACGGCCCACCTGATGTCCGGCACACCGTTTTCTCCCATGCTTCGTGCGGGGGAAGAGGGGGGGGGGTCCGCTTTTCCACATTTCATCCCTTTACTCCCTTAAGAACCCCCCTTCTTTCTCTCAGGAACTTATTCTCTTCCGACCTTTATCATCTGCCCCCGCTTCTCCGGCCTCGTTCTCTTCTCCCGGACCATTAGACCCCCCCTTCCGACCGCCCATCCGCCCGGAGTATTATAGCGTTTGATGTAGAACCGTTTCCTCACAAGGGGCGCTTTGGGGGGGGGGGGTGGGGCCGGACTTTTGTTACGGGGGTAAAGCAGACACCCCCAGAACCGTTTCTGGCCACCAACTTTATAAAAAATCGATGTTCCCCTCTCTCGTCCCGAGAATAAGTGCGATACAACAATCCCCGTACCGGGGAAAGTTTTACTGCACGGCTCCCGTAGTATGGACTGTCCAATTTTGTATCTACCTCCCGTACCTCCCCCCACCGTACTACTTGTACCGGCTCTAACGTTATTATCATCTCGAGTATACAAACGGGCACTACCGAGACAAAGTATAAAGTGGTCATCCGTGTGCCACGTAAAGTGTCACTTTATCAATTCTTCAGTTACCATCGTCTTAGAGTGTCCAGTGACGCAACATTGTTCCTTTCTTTGTGTTCCATTCAATTGTTCAATCAATTGTTAATTCGACTACAGGTTTTTCTTTTTTATTGGAAATCAATCTTTATAGTTTTAAGTACAATTGGGGAAAGTTTATTTTTATATCCCTTGTTTCTCTTGATAAAGAAGAATAATGTCACTTTTGACGTGTACGCGGACTAGAGCTCTTGAAAAAAGATGATGGTTTCGAATTAAAATATTTTTTACTCGAATTTCATGTTACGAAATTTCGGCTACAGCAAGTAGATTTGTAGGCCTCTCTGGATGCGAGCGCACTACTACAATTATCGTGAATATATACGAAAGGATAATAACTATTTACAGAATGAACGAATCATTTTGTTCATACGCTTCGTTAATAAAATAATTTTTCCTTCATTTGCCTTTAATGTAACAATCAGTCTATATTATTTTTCGGAAATGAGAGTGCAAATAAAATCATATTCCTGTGAAACAACTGTGAAATAGCTCGCTTTATTTCTCTATCAGGAAATGCTTTAATTATTTTTCCTACGTGTAATATCGAATATCGGTTGCTTCAGTGTTTCCCGTACCGTGAAACCTTTCCCTGAAATAAACACTCCCTGAATTTCTGTTATAAACGAGGAAACGTAATTTAAATGTCCGATCTGGAATTAAACGTGTTTTATACAAGCGAATTAAAACCTCCCTTCTGTTTATATTGTTTTATATTTCGCTTAGTATAATTATCGACTATCATCGCCTTTAGGAATTTGAGGTTTGCAAAATACGTTTCGTTGAACAGAAATAATCGCGTCAACAGTATGGTTTATAATTAAATACTACGATTTGATTGATATTGAGTTTAAAACACGAAGGTTTTCAACATATTAGTTTTGAAATTGCTGTTTAGAATTGATTTATTCCATTAAACACCATTGTTGATATCGGTCTCAACTGATTTACAATGTTTCGTTATATTGCACCTAACTCTCAAACTTTGAGAGTATATACGAATGAGTTAAAGTTAAAATTGAATGGACGTCTAAACGGGTAGTCACCGAAAACAAATGTATATAATTCATCTAATTATCACGAGCCAATGTCGATAGAACCACACTCGACCGCCAGTTTTTGCTTCTGTGTAGATATACCTGTAGTATACAGCCTGTCGGGACGAAGCCATCGATGCACTGTACAATGTTCGCGGACTGTGGAAGTTGTCGAAGCGCACTATTGTAGCGAAGAAACTCACTTAGCCGGTGTAAGTAGAATGTAAAGTAGAGTCGATGTACATAGTGTATAGCACGTTCCCGGGATCGAGCCGCGCCCACGACTAATGCTGTGGTTCAAATCGCAGGTGTAAGGTCGAGAGGGAAGCGGTCGGCGGATGACAGCATATACATAGGGAACATAACGCCGCTCAAAATAGCCGAGAAGGGGCCGTCGTTGGAAGACCCACAGAACAAGAACGGCCCGAGCTTCGTTTCGCCCCTTTTTCCGAAATCGATCATAGACCTGACCAGCATGAAGTATTTGCCGCTGGCCTCGATACTTGCCGGACCTCAGGGCTCGACTTTCAAGAAGTGGAAACGAGATACCGACGATTACATCAGGCTTTATCCCGTCCGGCAGAACGAAACCGAAACCGGGAGGCAGAAACCGCTGATGCCTACTTGGACGACGATGCAGTTCAACAAACGGCCGATGATCAACAACCCGTGGATGAAGGACACGCACAACGTCGCCCTCACCCCTTCCAACACCATCAACAGCGCTATGCTCGAGCTTTCCGATTTTGACATGCAGAGGGAAACGGCCAAGGCCAACCTGGTGCTCGTCCAGAAAATGGCCGAGCTCGTTCAGGCCGAGAGGGACAAGGTGAAAACGGAGACGAACAAAGCCCAGATGGACATGCAGAGGATGGTAGTCGATAGGGAGAGGATGTTGATGGAGACGCAGAAGCTCGAGATGGAGAAGGACGCTCTCGAGGCCAAACTCATGACCGGCACTGCCAGGAAAATACGCCCCTAACGCATCCTTTATTAATACCCGGTCTTCGTGTTTAGAGGAATAGTTTAAAAAGTCCTCGACATTTATTTATTGTATGAATTAGATTGTGGCGCACATGCTGTCGAAATTATATAAATTTGAAGTAAACCAAAATGATATAGTACAAGTCCATAAAATGTTATTTATTTATATAAATCAAAATTAATAACTAGGGTTGTTCTATTTTTTTTTATAGTTAAATTTTGAGTTTTTAAGTATCGATTAAATGTTTTAGTGATATCGCACATGACAAAACATTCATTCTTCGAAATAAATAAAGGGGCTAATAAATATTGGTTTGGAGTTGTTTTCTCAATTTAAGCTGTTAATGGGTCGAATTTATATGGGTCGATAATACGTCTATAGATCAGTAGAGAATGCGTCTACAGTTTCTCCTATCTCCGTTTCTGTTGCCGAGCTCCCCTGTCCACACGCGTTTTACTATGCATAGCTGTCACGATGCATCAAATGCATCGCTGGTTTTTTTCAGGCTCGTTCCTTTGTAAAATGTCTATACCCACTAACTCCCCCATCCGAACAGGCGTAGAGACGCGACAAGAAGGGAAGAAAAAAAATAAAAGATACCTCTTTTCGAAACAAGTCCTCCCTCAGTAAAATATCGGCTTATTCCCACCCCCTCTCCCCTTTTCCACTCACTAGTCGTGTGAACAAGCCATTTGCACTATTGGAAACTTTTTTCGTCTTATTATTTTCTTCGAAGCCTTCTTCGACACTTTTCCATAATGCGAACGTGTTTCGCCTTCGCGGAACTGGGGGCAAATAAAAGAGAGGAGCACAATTTTATATTTCTATAACGTTTGAAAATAAAATCGTTGAAACTTCGTCTCGGCAACAAAACAATCGGTGTTTATACTAATCAGTACTTACGAATTACATCATCATCAATCATAAATTTTGATTTTCTTTCTCCAAGTGAGTTAAGGCTACAGATTTTCATTGAAGTTTGATGTGACAAAAATTAAAAAATAAAACAACGCGTTCACAGAATGACGCCTTGCAGCAATTAGAGAAATAATATACGTAAAGGCCAAAGCCGTTTATTTACCGCATAAGCATACGTACCTCTGTGGTTTGTAATGTACACCCTTAGTTATCTGGAACGTCCGGAATCCAGGTAGTGTCGCTCCCGAAGTGAAAAACATTCCACTTACCCCGGCGCCCGAGATTCTAATGTCCGGACGATTCCTTAAAACTAAGTTTATGCACTCTGAATATTTCACCTGCTAGACGGGAGTTCGGAAGCGATTTAATTGCGCCGGTAAAATCGAGGCCTGGGGTAGGGCGCCACCCCGTCTACGTATTAGGACGTAAATGAAGCAATAATTCTCTTTTAAGTGCACTTGGCTCAATTTCGCGCCAAGATTTAATGCTTTCTATGCGATTATAACTCCTGTATTAATAAAGCTTAAGTTTGTTTTGCCTGGGAAACTGTCGGAAATGTTTATAACTCTATAAATAAATGTGTATAAAATCGATACGCATATCTTTCATTTAACCTTATCCTCCCATTTATCCTCGACAGTCTATCTTGTTATAATAAAAATATTTTTTATTGTTATTTTTCAGACCAGCTTGGCCCCAGGATATTGCTTAGGTTAATAATCGATATATGTACTATATTAGAAGTGGTAACTAACATTTTATTATTCCATTGTGTGATTATTCCCAGCACATTTTGTCACTAATGGTTTCGACTGGCATCGATAGCACTTAGAGTAGGGTTTAGGACTAAATAGTGTCTCGCCTTAAGGCAAACCCGTTTGATTAGGTTCTCATTCAAACCGCGCTGTAACTGAATTCAAGTTAGCGTGAAACCTCGTGCAAACCGAAGGTGATACAAAATTCATTTCTGTAATCCCTTCCAATTGCAAGATTCCGAGAAGGTATCTCTCTATGAACGAAACCGCTAGCGCCAAATGCACTTTACTTCGATTGAAAATGTAAATTGAGCAAGTTATACAATCTGAATTTTATTTAGAAGTGTTGAAGCCAGGACTTCATTGTTTCATCTTCTCTGCCAGGCTCATTTGTTTTTTTGTCACGCCGTCCCTCGTCGTCCACCGCCATCAATACCCGCGTTGCCCAAACGGAGTACACATAAAAAGGTACAAATTTCGTTTCCAAAGAGAAAATGAAAACATTGAAAATTCATGGGCTCCCCCCGTCCCATCAGCGTACAGAGAACGTTAATGAATATTTTATCATAAACTTTATTTCCGTCCCTAGTTCCTTTCCCGCTCGGATCTTCATGGATCGCGTTGGATATTTGCGTTTCGTGTCGTCGACTGGTGAAATTTTGTAATCCAGAAAAATTTTGCTTTAAATTTAAAGACAGGATGCCGAGCTTTAATTCTCCACTCGGGGAAAAGAATGTCGTTATTTTTTATGTTGTTCATTAGTGAATTGGAAATATCATCAGTCAATTTCAATATTGCCTTGTGACATCGGTAATGTGGTTAAGTGCTTTCGTACTTTGTGTGATGATGGGGAGAGTCCTGTTGTTATTGCACTGCTACTATCGGATTAACTTAAATCTAGTTTATTGTGTTTATCTTATAAAAGCTACGGAATCGGTTGAGAACATTGTTCTATTTGCCAAGGGGTTTGTGGTTTCCAACGGCCGAGAATTAACGGCCTAAGTAACAGTGCGGAGACGATGCTTCCGTGGCTCGTACTTCATCGATAGTAGACATGTCTTGTTACCGTAGGAATGCCAGTGATGACGGTGAGAAAGTGAAAACGGTCTACCTTAAAAGCGAACAGTGGAATGTTTATTGTCTATTTCTATCTCAATTTTGCTCTATATTGAAGCAACGATGTTGCCAAAAGATGCAAGCCCCTAAATACAACAGGGTTTAATTTTAATCCCCTATCTTCTATTTTGGTCAATTAGTGTTAATCTTTAACCCCCTAATTGGTCATGCTGCAGCTCAAAATAGCTAGGTCATTATCCGTTAAAGCCACTATAAAATTTGAATTTGGTGATAGTAGCAGTGAATCAATAGTGCCGATTTATGTATTGACTAGCTTTAAAAATTTATCCCCTCAGTACTTACACAGTCATGTACTTAAAATTAAACAACTCTGAAATGTTTCCTCCGTATCGTACACATTCATATTCCTCTCGCTTTTTATTAAGAAATCCCTTATTCATTTTTCCGTGGACCAACTTTGTATTTTCTTGCAGACCAGTAAAATACACGGAGTACATTTTCTCTAAAACAATATTGAAATTTATTCTTGCCCACTGAGGATGCGTTTATCACGTTGCTTGGCACACCGGCAGTCTAACCGGCTAAACCAGTTGTCAGTTATTTATTGGTACCCTTCGAACGCGCTAATTTCGATCTCCTGCCAGCACAATAATTCTATATTCCCGTCCAATAGCCGGCCCCACGTTTTCCGTACCATGTATGGCAGGTAAGAGGACCCGTGGGACGGGTTCCGACAACAGATATAAACGGCGTCTATGGGGTGAAATAACAGTATCGAACAACTCCCAAAAAGGCTCTTTATTGCGAAGCCCAGGTGGTGTCGGAGGTACTCCCCCGGGAGACGGATACGTCCGTACGGGAGACGACGGGCATAAACGGAATTGCGGCAATTAACGCCCGGTCTCGGACAGTGAAATTTCTCCCGAACGCCTAACAAAAACATCCCGAGTTAATTTACTTACCGAACTTATACGATTCTTACAGCGGTACAAGGAATACCCTACCTTTCATAAGGGTGGGTTTTAAGAGTAAGCACGTACGATCTTAGTACAGGGGAAATAATGACGGTTTACCCGGATGGGAAATTGACCTGATATAAACTCATATAATTTCATACCAAAATATTACCGAATATTATCCGCGCTTTTCCATTCGCCTACACGGGTTTGGCCTGTGTCCATCGACTATAGTAATATATGTTAACTAGCGAAGCAACATTATTGAAACTATGATTTGCTTTTATGCTCTTTAGATAGACCGGCTTTTACTCGCATAAGCCATTATTGTTAACCATCACGCTTACGATTTTGTTCCCATCAACTCCAATTACTGGACAGTAACAGTGCTGATATGATGACCATACTACATTACTCACTTTAATAGCGTTCAGACAGGATGGGTGGTAGTACAGAAATACAGAATTTTTGCACAAGTTAACGATTAACATTAGCCGTTTACTTCCTGAACGGTTCCTCCGTGACATGTTCAATGTAGACGATGTGTTCGTAATACCCGAAGACCTACCGTGAATGGATAATGTCGGAAAATAACAACGGAAAAATATGAACGGTCCGTCGAGCGGTATTTCGGCCGTTCGGAATTTCAAAAAAAATGAAAATGCTCCCCCCGAACAAAAAAATATACTAAAAACGTCCCCCAGGCGAAAAAACCGACGGCGCGGTTGACCGAAATTCTTCCCTTGCCTCTCGGCTGGGTGAGATTACCGAATGCAAATTCGGATGTCGGACTACCGGCTGCTATGAATCGGTATCCAAGCCGCACCGGGCGCTTTTGCTTCGATTATCCGCAAAAAAACATGGTTTCAGTATTGAACCAGTATTGATTAGGACATTAGGCCTCGCATCACGGACCGTATCTCAAGAATTCAACCACTTGAAGAAAAACCAATATTTTTCAATCGATAAATTTGTAATATTTTAAATCCCAATTTCGTGTTCCAAAGTTTGATTTCAGTGATTTTTATCTTTCATCAATTTCCCGTCGGATGTCTCGTCCCGTTAGACGACCGAATCGGGTAGAACTTGGAGGGTCGGCGAAATACCAAAAAAAAAATAGAAGTGGTTTGGGTGATTAGGTTTGTCATTAACGAAGTAACCAGATCAGCGTATTTCATTCACAGGCGAAGTTCAAAGAGAGTTAAATCAATTTCAACCGGATCTGAACTGGTGCGCACTTTTAGCGAACGAATCGGCGAGATTCTAGGGGTCGCCCACGCAAAATCTGAAGCTCACATACTTCCCAGTGATTTTACAAATTACTGCTTTGCGATAATATTATATACCGGGTACTATAATCGGAAAAAACGTGCGTGTGGTACGTGTATATAAATATTTGGTGGCAAGACTATGGGGGATGGTACATTTTGGCAACCTTTTTTGTAGAAAAAAACATAGGTTGAGGTATAATCGGTCGGTATTAAAGGGTTTACTAAGATATTAGATTTTTTGTAATGCTACCTCGGTTTTGGATAAGGACGGTTTCGGTTTTTAACCTTAGTCAGCAATCCGTCAGTAATACGGTGAGGGCTACCGACGAAGCAGATGCTGGCTTGGGTTTTCCGAATGTATGTTTTCTCTCCCTATAGGTCGGCATTTGACGCGGCGAACTCCCATGGCGGCCTGACATTAAGTATGTTAACGAAAAGAAGGAGCGTTTTCATATTTACCTACGCAATGCGGACGGTAGAATATAATACTAATACCGTAGATTTTGTGTGTTTCTGTTTCCTCTTGTTGGTTTGGTCTTTTGGTAGTAAAAGACCAAACAGGCAGAAACACATGAAATTTACGGTATTCCGACCCCTCGCAGACCACAAAACAGGTATGTTAAAATAATACTAATAATAAATATAATGTCCTTGAACCAAATTCCAACCGAGCGAATAATATAAAATGGACATTCTAATCCCAATCAACAATAAAAGAACAATAATTGAGAAAATCGTCTATTCTATAATGTATGTGAGTGCCATTGGAGTTTCAGTACTAACAGGATGCCAAATAACCAACTGAAGATAGAACATCGCAACAGTGATTACAGTTAATACATCTATTTTTTTTTATTTTAAGTCATGACTACAATTTAAATTATATTTAGTGACAGTGCGATTTGATAACACAAATGCACTTTTGATGCCGAATCCACCCATGACTGGTACTCCTCTTGACGCTATTGACGCGGCGAACTCCCATGGCGACTTGACATTAACTATGTTAACGAAAAGAAGGAGCGTTTTCATATTTATCTACGCAATGCGGACAGTGGATATACCGTACACTGTACGGAAATCACGTGGCAATTTCCTATTAAGGCGACGCTGAAGATTTTCAGGAAGGTGACCCGATCACAGCCGTCCAATCAAAGCATCGAAGTTATGAGGTAATTTTGAACGAACGGGAGTTTCAAATCGGAACTGATCGTGCGGTTAGAAACATAAGGTGGAGCGTTAACAATTGATCGAAGGATTATAGATGGCAGCGATTAAATTTTGCAGGAGTTAGACGGCGTGATGGATCCGCACGGCTCAATCCTGTACGCAGGGCTAACTTAATTTTACCTTCTAATAAAGTATAAAAATAATAAATGTCAACTTTTCAATCTTAATTACGGCCAGGTTTAGCTCGAATTTTGATGAGTGCTTGCCGGTCTCCAGACCCACTTCACGAGATAAAAAAATTCAAATTATTTTAATACACTAATAACATGGGAGAGGGGCAGCAGCATGGACGATTCAAATCCCCTGATTGTCATTATTTAATACCCCCACTACGGCAGCCATTATTGGATCGCCTCCCCCGTCAAATATCGCCCGTCCTACGATGTTCCCAGTCGTTGAATACTCCTATTGTCTCCCTTTGAACTATCTACTATGAATTGGTAGCCATCCAAAGGGGGAGAAGGGAGAGGGACAGTGAGTTCTATCCTTCCAGATAGTTATGAATAGTGGCTCATATCTTCAGGAACGTTCTGTATCCCTATCCCGTCACGGGTCGGCGATGCTACGCTTTGGTCTTTCGCGACGGGTAATTACCCGCTCCGATAACTCAAATTTAACGGAATGTGATTCAATTAAACCTAAATGTCGTTTCCCTTATCCGAATAAAATTGTATTCGTCGCAGTTAAATGTTTCGGGAACAGTTCTTCGAGGAGGGATATTATCGTCTGGAAATGCTACTATTCAAGGAGAGTTATTTATTATACTGTAGTCCCACACCTGAATTCGCATGTGATAAGAATTTTTTAAATTTTCGCGAGGTGGTAACATTAGACATTTTTGAGTTTTGAGTTTTGAATCAGTCCAATTCAATTCACCGATTCATTCCGGAATTCACCCCGATTCTACCCAATTCTTCCCTATTCACTTCCATTCACCCCCGATTCTGCAGGGGTTGACGCCCTCTTATTCTGTGATTTTCCGGTGTTTGGAAACCTAGTCTGATCCTGATAATGGAACCATTAGAAGTTCCGCAACGTAGGAACTAGACAACACCCGAGAGGACCCCCGAAGAAAAGCGCAAATGCCCTTCCAACGGAGCCTGCCAACAGACGTTCTTCCCATATTATTAGGCGACCCTCCCGGAAGTCAGTCGGTGATGATTCGAGTTCCGGTCTCGGAGACCTTCGCTCATTTAATAAAAATCTAGTTTCTGTCCGTACTAATCTACAGCTTGGATTCGGTGGGGTCGAAGTCCAAGATTGTATGCAAAATACCCGGTCTACCCTCGCCCATCGCTCCACCGCCAGAATAGGATTCGGAGCTTACGCCACCGAAATTCTCAGTCTAAGGCCTCGTTTCCATTATTTCCAAAAACGGATTAGTGTATAATTTTCCTCGGTGCCTTCCTCCCCTTGAAGGATTAAATGGGGTCCGGACCCCATAAATATTGAAATTGAACGCATCGCTCCGGTTTATCCCCGCTTGAATATTTAACCGCGTAAATAAGTTGGGGCCACCGTCCATTAACACCCCTATTTTTCGGGTACATACAACAAAGTTTGAACGGACAAAAAGAAAAGAAAATATTTTATTGACTCATTTATTTTGATAAACTCAAAACGTCCATCGAACGCTGTAGACTGATATTTTGAAAGCGAGTCAATAATATTAGATAACAATTATTGATTAATGCTATTCGAGGAAGCTGGAAAAAGTCAACATTTCCTGAATTTTTGGCGGATTACGTAATATCTAAAATTCTTGATTTGTACATAAATGAGATAATAGGTTTATATATAAATTGGCAAATACAATTTCTAACCTATATTTAAGGAAACAATAACCCCTCACGTACAAATAGATTAAAACAGAAAACCATAAAATATTCTCAAGAAACCGGCAATAAATAATACCTACAGTTAAAAGGTAATTTTGAGAATACTATTACTATTTCCTCCCTTAATATCTGGTTTGGTCATATTTCCACTTATTTCTTTCCCGATTTTCTGCTTAGTGTAGCACAGAGGACGTTATATTATGAAGGGAAATGTTGACATTTTTGATTCAGAATATTAATAAACTAAAATAGCGGTTAAGAATTATTAAACCCTCGATATTCCGATATTAATTACTTTTCCATCGCTGTACATCATTATTATTAAACTTTTTATCAATATTTACTGACGTTCGAATATTTCACTTTGAATATAATATTCAGCCATGTCCCGGACTAAGTAACCTGTAAAATTTTTGGTTGAATTGCACATTTATTTGATAGAACATACCTGGCCGGGATAACATAAAAATATCTTCTTAGTGACTAATTATTGAAATTATTTTATCGCTGCTGGTCCAACACGCTGGTATATTCGCGCGCTCTTAAATTTTAGTGACGAAATGCGCGTATATAATTTTGAAAACCGCCTGCCGAACAAATTTTCAGCCGAGAATTTATTTTCACGGCGAACAGTTTTGTGTCGTTATTCTGTTCCACGGCGCTAATTTCAAGTTCGTCCGGTGGTCGGGAAATCGTCTGTCAAATTGTATGGACCTCCCCGGTCCCGAGCTAAGTTTATTATAATGTAAATTCGGGGACCCGCAAAAGAAGGCAAAAAGGGGTATGTGAGGGGGACAAGCTAGGCCTTGTATTTATACCGCGGCTCAAACTTTACGACTCCTCCCGACGCGTCAACTTTCGCCCCCGGGCACTGCCCCCGCCCACCAATCCCCGCTCGTTATTTATACGCGTTATATGGAGGAGAAGAGGAAGAAGGACTTTAGTTAAAAGCCGGACACTATTTCCGTTTTTATGCGATTCGGGTGTTTTGATGGGGCCGGGTTGTGGACCGCCTTCGCCCCCACCGTTTTGCCCCCGGCCGAAATAGTAGAGGACGAGTTCGATCCTTTTTTATTTCGCTCTTTTCTTCTTGTAGTCCCGCCAGATCGGAAATGGGACTCCGAATATACGCCGGAAGCGGAACGGGAAGCGTTCCGACCGGAAAATAATCGAAGGGTTTCTTCAACGAAGAAAACGAAAATAGCGAACCGGGGAGAAAATTCGCCAAACCGAATTTTGATATACCGTAGATTTGGAAATAAATTATTTATTCCGCCTCGTTAAAATATTTTATACTACTATGGGGTTTCACCGAGACATCCAATATTCTTCGCTTCCAGAAATTTCAATCAAAAGTCCTTCGAACCATCCTTAATACTCCCCGGTATGTTTCAAATTACACCATTCACCACGACCTCAACATACATTTGACAAATTTCATTCCTGTTCCTCGTCCTTTATCCGCCCGTCCACTATTTTTTTGGATTCTTTATCACGAAATACAAGCGACAATAACATTTCACAATTGTACTAATAAAGATAAAGGTCGATTGTACAATAAATGAAAAAGAACAATTTTCATTTAAAAAATTTAAACCTAACGGTATCGAATTCGGCCGTGTCATTGTTTTATAATAGTAATCAAACACAGGTCAGTCTGGAAGCATTAATTATTCCGCGGAACGCTTTATTTTTCGTTCCCTGTTCCCCCCGATAGTCCAATACAAATAGCGTCGTGTTTGCGCTCTCCGGCCACAGTGCGTTGACGATTCCCAGCCACCGCTATAACCCGAAATTGGGTCCGATAGCTTTCCGGGTTTCCGGCGGATCGAATTATTCAGACGTCCGGACGTACGCGTTTAAATTCTGACTCTTCCCGAAACGAAAATTGGCCGTATGGGAGCAGCGGCCGGCGTTTAAACAGCCCGGAGGGGGGGGGGAGTGGCGGATACATTTCATGTTATTTGCTCGACGTGCAATTAAGCGTTTGGATAAACAGTTACCTGGAGCGTTTACGGACATTACCCGGAAGTTCATGTTATACGTACGCAGTCCGAATTATATAAAATGTTTGGTCCCTTTTTGGGACACGTTGCGCAGTAAATGCCAGATACGTTATTTTAGAACCTTCTATTGAGAGCCGTACCTGTGATATTTCGGTAAATAAATTTAAAATGAATATCGTTCAAACACGAGACATCTTGGTGTGAGCTGGTCTCGTTCGACAATTATGAATTTCAAAAATCTATTTCCATAATTTTTTTCTTAATTTGTCTTTAATGTGTCTTTTCTCATATGAACTAGTGAATTAAAACAAATTTTTCAGCATAGATTTAGAACAGGTGTAGGCCATCTAAACAGTAGAATTGGGCGAGTATAGAATAAATATACGTACATTAAGGTATTTATGTTTGATTTTGAGTGTTACGATTTTCTGCCTCCGTCATCAGTACCAGCGTAATGAAAAATTCGTAGACAAAATAAGAAATTTATACGCTATTGCGTCGTGTTGCCTCTGAAATATGGAGTTCAACTTGCTGCAAGACGAACAGCTATGCATATGTTCCATATTTATTTTTAAAAGAAATTTCCCGAGTTATTTATTTTGAAATTGTAATTAATTTTATATGACATTGTTTCGCCAAACGTGAATTGGCGAATCGCGCTCGGAACAATTTTTTCGTCCTCATCACTGCTCGACTAGAATTAAATTTTAATTGTTGCTAATAACGAATTTTCCTATTTGTCACGTGTATTCGTTAGTTATATTTCATTAACGCATGGTTTTTTTCTGTTCACAGGTAAGAAGTTTGTACTTCCTGCAGGTTTGATGAAAAACCAGAGTAAGTACATTTTCGGAAAACAACCTAATTTAAATTTCCATTGCAGGTTACAGATTGAAATACTCTAATTATATTTATTGCCGCTTTTATGACTCCTAAAAGCTCAAAATATTAATACTGGGAAGTGGCATATATTTTCTAATTTTTACCGACTACGATAAAAACCGCATAGTTTGGAACTAATTAATTTCGTTTAGTGGATTGCACAATTCATTCCTAACTATAGTCCAGAACCAGAAGCTAGTCTTCCCCGAGGCACTACCCTGAAAACGACACGACGAGCCAATTAAAAATTCGTAATTGTTGCCAAAATTAATTTCAGTAAATCAGTTGAACAATAATCCCCCAATAATTGGAAATCTTTTTCGGATAGCAACAATTAAGAAAAAACAGAATAGATCAATAACAGTTAACACTGTGGCTGCGACAGTTTCCCATCCTTCGGCCGCAATTCGGTTTCCACTTGCCGTCCCAATCGCGCTCAATTAAACGGAATACACCCGTTTCGGGATTCGCCCCCGAAAGTAGAAAATAAAAAACAGTCGGAAATTTAAATACAGTCGTTGGGGTAAATTGCTGAAGCAAATTGTCGGAGTGGGACGCTCATTATTCGGAGGGCTTCGCCCGTCGCCCGGAGGCGTTCGCATTGCACATTACAAAAGGAGGCCGAGGGTCCGCAATTAAATGCGAATTAAAACAATGAAAATTATCTTATTTCGAGTGGAGTGTGTAGAGCGGTGGGCTATAATGGACTCTGTCCTGAAAAGGCCCCTCCGTCCCCTAATGTTTAATTGCCTATATATCGGAAAGGGTAGTTATTTTGAATCGAGCGTTCGTCCCAGTAACGGTGTATTTATTTTAGTTTAGCGCCGTATCTATCTGTTTTGTTATCGAGAGTGATTTATATTCAGCGGGGCCGGATAGAATAACTGCTCTTGCTCGTCGGACTTCATAAATTTTGTATACTTCGGTGATAATTTGGTCCGTGACATTTGAAGCTAAATGGGCGCTGGTTTTTTTTATTCACTGTGCAAAAACCGGTCTCGGATATTTCTATCAAAAAGTTACTTCTAAAGTGGTATTTTCAATTTGTATATCCCTTATCGACTTATTGAATCGGGAAAACCGGCCGCAGTATTTGTTTTTCTTTGATTCATTCCATACCTGTCATACATAGTATCCATACATAGTACTTAGAATTTGTTTTAGTGTTACATAGGTGTCTAATGTTGTAACTTTAGGGTGTTGGGGTGGGCCAATACAATGAAATCTTTATTCAATGCAATAATGATCACGAGTATTGGGAAGGAATTTGTACACCTCGCGGTAGAATTGCTTAAGTGACAAAAGTAATAATTATGACAACACCAGTCTTACAACCGAACCTAAAATAACGTTAGTGATTAGGCAATAAAATGAATGAAACATTCTATATGCAACAGGACTAAAACCGATCGTTCATTAACGAGTACAGGGGTTTTTTTTAGTTTGGAAATAATGAAATATTGAAAAAGTAAAAAAAATATTTCTTTTGCCCCCTCACCCTACGCAGAATCCGCTCCGGAGAATTTTTAACATGGCCGACGGCCCACTATTAGATCTTAAATGAGTTGTCGTATCCCGTTTTACATTTATAACGCTGGCGGGTTCCTGTTTAATCCGGGCCGCGGGCGAGGCTGGAAAAAAATATGAAGACATCAAACTCTCGTTAACTCTGGGGGCGTTTAATTTTTTTTATGGGACGCCCGCTCCCCTACAATAAGGTTATACCACCACCAGCGCTCTGCGTTTACATAAATTATGCTCCCCTACCGTCCGTGCGCTAGCCCTGCAGATCGTTCGTTAACTCATTTGGCCCCCAGGTTTTCGGCTTTAGGAGGGAAGGAAAAATCCGATATTTTTATTTATTTATTTCCTCTTTATTTTTTGTTAAACTCGGTTATTCAGAATGCGATTTGAGGACGAGGAGATTTGAGGATTTAAGGAGGTTTCAGTTTGCAGCCGGACTAGAGTAGGTATTATATTATATGTACAAACGTGTACTTGTGGAATCTTTAGGTGTGGATCGGTTAGGGGATTGGTGTACAGAATCTTTAACCGAGGATGGTGGAAAGTAGGAACCTTTTTTACAATTTGGCTTTCGCATGACTCATACGGCGTCATTTTTATAACACAATTTCACAAACATATATTAACGAGATACAAACCTTACAGGCGATTCAAACATTTAAAAAAACGGGGGAAGGCCTGTTGGGTTTTTATCCCTTATTCTCTTTTACGTCTACTATCTCTGCTAATTTAACGTCAATTGTATTGTACAGTTGTACCAATAAAAAAGAAACATCATTATCACTATAGTTAAAGAAGAAAACGGACCTTTTCTGAAGATAGTGTGAGGATTTAATATTTTTTTTAATCATCGAAAGACCAAACATTTTTATTGCGCTTTATTTCTTAGTGCTGTTTTATGCCTTAATACTCGCGAGAGGTGTTGTTCAGCGGTTACATGTTGTTGCGTAATTGCTCTGTAAGTTGGGTGCATAGAACAGTGTGGCGAGCTGGGGCAGTTATGAAGTGTAATCTGAGCCTTTATTTAGGCCGTTAGGTTTAGATTTAAGATTATCGTTAATAACATCCCTTTACACACGTTAAACGAATGGCGTCCCACAATGGGAATGGTGTCGCGATAAGGGTAATCCCTCGAGCATAGAGACTGTTTAAAATAAACGACAACCAACAGTAAATATTCGCCTATATTGCGTGAAGCCGCACCCTTTTCGAGTTCTCTTAGTAATACAATATATTCTAGCTGATTGTCATGTTCTATGTCTCTTTACCAAATAATAATTTATCTATACATTTCTGATGCTATTACAAATTTAACAATTATATAAATATTTAGATTGTATAATAATCATTAGACTTCCAAATGAGTACCCCCTCCCATTGATATAACTCATTCCATCTCTCGGTATTTGGAATCAGTCTCGAGCGATAGAATCCCTTCTGCTTAAAGGTGTTAAAAGCTAAGAAATCATACAACGGGAACAGTGAAACTGAAAGAGCAACGGTGTTCCATACCCTCGCACGCCCCCAAAACAAACAAACCTTAAATTCTCTTTTGTTTTGTGTCCGAACAGTGCTGGGGATAGGAGGACGACAAAAAAGGCCGGGCGAGCGATGTGAAACAATGGGGCAGCCGCACAAGTAATATTTCGAAACGCGCTGACCTCCACCCGCGTAGCTTAAACCAAAATGTCACAAGTCACTCTTTCCTTAAGCCTTAAAAATTTGATTTTCCGAGCTAACACAACGTAACATAACATATCGTTGTGTTCCTCGCTATTAATATACTCTCGGGGTAATAATTATTACAATATGCCATTGGCGGGGCGAGAAGCTGAATCCCGTATAGGGTAGGACGGGACTAACATGCCAGTGATTTAATGTTCCATTCGCTATCCACAATGAACTATTGCGAAGCGGAAACAATTTTAAAGATTATTTGTATCACGGTTCAAATATATTAGTTTAATACACCCTTTCTGTCTTTAAGACCTAAAATAATTTTCGAGCGAACATCGGTCATTTTATAAATTATATTTATAACCTGTATTCTAGTTTGGATACAAGCCTCCCGTAAATTCGATTATCATAATTACTCCATATATTGACAGGTACTGACAGGTTTAAGATTTACCGAAACTGGACCGCTGGTAATACTAAACGTCCGCTATAGCGACGGCTGTTTTTGATTGCCGTTTCAACTTTCCACTTCGAGATATTGCGAAACCATTCCGGCTGTCTGTGCCTCAAGCCCAACTTTGTGCTCAGTGATCTGCGAAAAGCCCGTTTAATAATCAGAGGTTGGGCGTCGGTCGAATCGGAAACCGGGTGCCTCCTCAGCCGGCTGGATGCTCGCGAGCCTTTGGGGCCCCTGAATAAATAATTGGCCGGCGCGGGGGGACGGAGCAACCGTCCGGACGGCATCGTAAATTCAACTGTCGGCCGTGAAGTCGGAGCTTGGGCGTTAAAGAATTATGCCCTTACGGAGGAAACAACCGTATATAACAGGTTACTGAAACTGTTATTATAGTTACACTGTCGAGGACTACAGGATATCTTCACTAGTGTTACAACCTTACATATTTACCGTGACCTGATCATTATAATATTTTCTCTCTCGAGTTCCGGGTATTTTCTCTACGAAACAAAAGAGGGGAGACAGGGAATCGTACCGGTGTGTACGATTTTTCAATATTTAATTATATCGATTTATGGTCCAAATTCAGGTTTATGGGTTTTAATGTTCAATGGATAGCCACCCGCCTCAATAGTAGAAATGTTGAATAAAATTTAATATTCGGTTTATTATTTCCCACGTTAGTGTTTCTACTTTATTAACAGAGGTAATGAGCCCAATCGTATATACAGACCAATATTCGTTTCAAGAATTAAAATAGAGTATGCGGTAATGAAAACGGTATTACAATTCTGAGGTTCCATATCGCAGTTTAAATTTCGGTCATCTGTCGACGCTTCGTTTTTAAATGTTAAATCGGTCCTAAAAAATAGTTGGTCGGGCGGGATTTCGGAAACGGGATAACCCGTCCCCCCACAACACCACAAAGGCCTCGCAGAAGTTAATGAGCGGCTTTTCTCTTTGAACGATCATCCTTTGATATCCCGATACCAATTTGATGCCCCTTTACGGTCCGTTAAGATCCATAACTGGATGGGGGAAAAACTGGGTGGTCGGTAGGCGTTAGCGTTGTCCAGGACTGTGGGGAAACCCACCGGCTTCCCCATCATTTTGAAATTTTATTTATTTACTCGGTATAAACTCACGTGGCTACTTCCTTTACAGGTGTTTGTAAGGAACGTTTGAGATGGCACGAGCTAGTAGAGTTGGAATGCAGGATTCCGGACTGAATTTGTTATATTTTTCAGTGGCAATAGCAACGGGGTATGTTGAGTGAGCTTGGAGACATTGTTGGGTTCATTGGTTATTTTCCTCAATATCTTCGACTGTAAGGTTTGAATTTTATTAATATTTGATGGTTTGCCCGAACTATCGGTCAGTCTTAGAAAACATACATTCCTAAAAGATTTACAGGGTTGTCCGTATGGTATAAAAAATAAATGCCCCTGTCCGGAAGCCGCATCGGGTGACGTTCGGTTTATTGCCGAAAAAGAGGAAATGCCCTGAAGGGCGCCGGGATCCTAAAGGGTCCCCTAACGCCCAATGAACTCGGACTGAGGGTAATTATAAGAGGTCGGCGAGCCAGCTTGGGAGATACCAGACCTATATTCCTGATCGCCCGGGGTTCGACCCTCAGATAACCGGATCACGCTCCAGCGAGCAGGAAGGGCCTTTTCTAAACTTTCGGCCGGCCGCCCAATCAGAAATTCCCCGACTTCTGTAAGTGTTCCCCCATCCGAAGCCAAGAAGAAACTCCTGGTCAGGTTTAATTTAAAACCCGGGCCCACTCCCCGGGTATTTCGATATGTCGCATTTCGGGTATTTACACCTCCGACATGCTGCTGAATTCGGTGTAAAAATTGTAATTAAAATTTCAATCCCGAATGTTCAGTCCCGTCCTGTTTCACTAACTGTAGTTAAACCGAGCCCTATGAAAACAGTTTTAAGCGGTATTCGAATAGTTTCTAAACATCGAATTTATTAAGCTTTCCTAAAATTAAATTTTTTGTCGACCTGCCTGGAAACTGGCCCTGAAACATGGAAAAACAAAAATCTAGCCCGTGTATAAAGGCCGCGAATATTTATCGGAGAAATCGATCCTCCTGGTCGTATCGATTTGCCAACATCAAAATTACAGATACAATACGTTGTACGGAACAGAAGGGGGGTGATATATATTTCCCCGCAGACGTTTTACGATTTCGGTAAATGCATACTGTCGAAAATAGAAGTTTAGGTTTCGGGTTGTCGATTACCTATTTCTGTCTGTATAGCAAGAAAATGTGCCGGTCTTGAAGCAAATTGTTCAGCGAATTTCATTAAGATATTTTCCTCCCGTAAATTAGTTCAGACTCAATAAAAAAGCGTTTTAAGGCGCCTACTCTAAGGTAAATTTCCTCGAGGCAAATGTTCGTAATAATATCGCAAAATGGAAATTAATATTTTTACTTCGCATTTTAATATTGTAATTAAATGGACCGCTGGATGAGTGAACACGCAAACCCTGTTAAAATTCAGGTATCAATCTCAATAAAGCCCCACTATTCATTACGCGTCGAGTCTTCTGGAGATCATAATCCCTGGTTTTATCACGAATTAATTTATTCCCCCTCGCGTTTCAGAAATTTTTTTTCCATTACTGGAATGTACCTCTCTGCACACGCGCAGGTTTTTTTTTATTGACCCATTATTAAGGATACGACCGAAAACAGCCATCCCTGTCGTATAAACGTGTTGTAGGGCTCAATTATTCATGAAGCTCGATAGGCCGTATGAATTGGTAGAGTGGGGGCGATGGCACGGGGTTCTCATAAAAGTTAACCCCCCGTGGATCGGAGGCGGCTCCTGGTTTACTTATTACGCCCCCCCTCTTGAAGTTCCCCTGATGAATATACACCTCTAATGTACCTCGCCGTATTCACGAGAACATCTAAAAATAGTAACTGACGCAATTTCGTCACAAGTGCGACTCAAGTACATATAAGAGGGAGGGAGGGAGGGAGAGAGAGCGAAACACAATTTCGATACCATTCCGTGGAATATATAAGTTTCGATCTGTGCGCCTTTTTTTTACGACGCAAACCTTTAGAAGCTTCGGAGATTCACGACAGCGGCTTCAGCCGGAAGGGACAGATCGACAATAACTGAGTCCTTGCCGTTCCTAATGTTCACATCAAAATTAGAAAAGTGCTTTACCAAAAATAAAGTTTAAATCGCTATGGCTTAAAAATGATTCTATCCTTTAATAATTCAAGATTAAATTTATGCATTCCAGTACGTATAGGTACATTTTGAGTAAAGTTTTTTAAATATTTTATTATAAAAATATCAGGTTCATCGTAATTATTTCCATCACTTTTTAAGGTTGAAAAGTTCTGGTTTCTATAATGCGATATATCTTAAGTATCCACAACCGCACTGCCGACAGAGGTTACTACCAACCTCAGTCGTATACCAGTACACCAGTAACAGTTGTATACCAAGATTCAAAATAAAAATTCTGCTTTCTTATCCCGACTGAAACGTATCTGGTGGTCCGTGTCGGACTACCTTTTTCACCTGATGGAAAAATCAATGGGAGGGGGGTGTCGCTGTTTGCGGAGCTCATCACAGCGCCCGAGCCTAGCTGAAGACAGTTCAGAAAGCTACAGTACGAAGCCCGCATTCTCTTTTAAATTCAACGTTAAAAAGGCTTTTGTCACCGCGAAATTGAGAGGTCACGCGTTCAAAATATTCGTCAGATCGCCGGTATCGGAACCGGATTGACACATATGCCGGCTAAGGGAAGGGGAGGATCTGGATACTGGTTCCCGAATTATTCGGAAGGGAGCCCCCGACGTCCCGGTTATATTATTAAGAGGCCGCTTTTGTTACCTGATGGAAAAATCAGTGGGCGTGGGGATGCGGAGGGTCTGGCTGTGGCGTGCGAGCGAGGGGTGCGGCGGGGGTCGGCTTTTATTCGAATGGAGGCTGAGGAGGGTCTCATCAGAATGCGTGGGCTCGGCTGCTCTCGTCCCCCCGGACCGTGTGCCGAATTCAAATCGACCGTCTGGGGAGATAGTGAAAAATGCAGAAATATTCGGCTCGAGGGTAGCACCCTACCCCGCACCCCCCTTAATGCCGCACCAATTCCGAATTCTCCTCTGTCCTCGCCAAATTGAAATATCCCTTCCGATACCTCCTCAACCGCTCTCCGAATTATTGTCCGAGTCTTTAATCGATAGTATCTAATGTCCCCGGAGGAATTCCTCTTTTCATCCCGCCGATGGAGTGGAATTGAGGCGCCACGATATTGATAGCAAATATTCGACGTTTGTAGCCAATATATATTGGAAGGCTCCTGACGTGTAAAAGATAAATTTCAAAGAAAAATGCGGGTTTACTTTAGTTTGGTCATGTTTACATTCGTGTCCTATGAATGTTATTTGTCAGAAGTTTTCGAGTGAATTTGGTGCTATAATATGCCACGTATTGGATTACACCAATTTACCCTTATTGGACTTTGCCTTGTTAAAGGATGCGAGGTCGAGCAAATACTCAAAAGGCTCGTTTCTTGGTTTTTCGAACCTCTATACGCTCGACTGTGTCTCGACATTGAATTGCTTAGAGTCTGGAGTCGAAGAACTCGAAGAACTGATAGTAAAGAAGTATCGATATAATCCTGTTACGAACTTACTAGGTGGCCAAGTGTTTCTCACCTGGAGACCACTGTTGATGGAGTATGTGATAAATCCGCCAACATTTTCGAAATTACAAAACTTTAAGGTACACTAAAGTGGGCCCGATGACAGCCGCAAACGAAATTTTGATTTATCCAATCATTCGATCCGAGGACGCGACCGAAACCGAAAATTCCAACGCGATCGTATTCTCTATTTCTCCAGTTCGCGGCTACGTACGCCAAATGCGCTGTTTATCGAACCCCGCGTCAATAGGCCTTTTAATTTGGGTAGGAAGATCTGGAGAGCGGATCGATTTAGTTTTCTTTAAGATAAAAGACTTTCCCTGCATCCCTGCACCGTATTCTTTGTCTGTTCGGAGTGTGGTTCTGACGACGGTGAAAATCACCGAACTGAACTCGAGGAGCAATAATTTACGGTTATTCCGGTAACTCTGATTATAATTTATTTCATAGTACGTTTACACATTCATTTACCTGCCAGAATTATAGTGTATTGTACCGACAATCGTATAGGAATTTTATAAAAATCATGATTTCTGACCGAAACTTATATGCTGTTTCTTGAAGCCGGCAATTTGTCAAGAATGAGTGAACTTCCCGATGCTCATAGGCCGGTGTTTGCGAATATGGTAGTTCTGGCCCGAATGCATTGCAATATTCATGGCGTTATCGAATGTCTGCGTTTCAAATACAAGCGATACTACAGGTATCCATAGGGAGGCTGTTATTGTTGAGCATATATGGGAACCGAGTTTTCAATCGGTCGCCCCACTTTCCCTCGCCCATCCGATCTGCTCATAAACTAGATCCTTCCAGACATTTTTCGGGGTTTCCGCTTCCGATTCCTGTACATCGTTAGCAGTTATCTTTATGCCCGTAACGTATATAATCTAGACTACCTCGGTTGTAAGACATTGCGGAGGTCATCGTCATAGACCTACTATACATTCGTTGGCCTCATCAATGAAATGAAAGAAATAACTATTGGAACGTTTCGTCCCTATTCCCAAATTTCTGCCTCAGGCATAAGTTAGTTAAATAACGATCTATAGACGATTGAATTTTATTCAAAATACGTTTTCTAATCGTCGATCGTTTTGTTCAACTTCTTTTTAACCGGTTTCCAGTAACATACATTTCAAGTGAGCTTAATAAAGTTTAGCTTAATGAGTTATTAAAGTTAATTATAATAATAATTGCCCGCATCTTGATTCGCTTATTATGTCCCATAGCAGTGGAGGCAGATGATCGAATCGATTGAAAAGTTATAAGAAACCAGGAATCGGTGGACTCCATTCAATTGAAATTTATATTTTATAACGGCGGGTATCTCAAATGACAATGGGCAGTAGTCAGTTATATTTATATCATTGCCCTTCGGGTTTCGGTGTAATAGATCAACGTGTAGGAAATGAATGAGGAGAAACTGCGGTGTTTGGAACTAATAAGGTAACCTGCAGGGCGACCCTCCCTTTTCCCCCAATCCCGGTAGTTTAATACAGTTTGGCGATATTCGCTATAAATCCGGACGCGCGTTGTCGGGGGCGACTGCCATCGTAAATTGGAGCCCTCGCCCGCCACCAAGGGGCCCCTACATTGGTGAAGGTGCCCCCTGGAAAATAAAATTCTCGGAAAAACGAGTGGTCGGAGGGGTAGGGATTGCATTTGTTCCTGTGATCCAAGGAAGGGGGCTCGGTTTCGTGGAAGGGGACGCAGAGGCGGTAGGACTATTTATTTGATTTAGTCCTCCCCTCACCAAAAACAGGACCCCGGATCCTCTAGCGCCGATCGGAGTCCTCAAACATTTTACCACAAGCAGCAGCCATTAATTCGGAACCGCCGCCAGACTATGGCGGGCCTATGAAGAATAAGCCCGGAATTGCGGTGACATCACCAACGCGAAAATATGTTCGGATATACTTTTATTTCTCCGTGTGGAGCATAAGAACATATTTTCGGTAACCAAATTTTTGGAAATGTGATCATTTTTTCTTGAAAACTGGCATTTTATACATTTATTAATTTCATATTTATTCCCGCGCGTTTGGATACCAGATATTGTCGTCCGTCATCTACAAATGGCTTCATATTTCCAAATAATTGTTCGGACCGGATTTTCACATTCGGGCATTAATATTATTTCGAATATGCGATTGAATGAAAAATTGATCTGAATAAAATCATGAACTTGAGCATAAGTTGGATGAAGAACATTAAATTGTAGAGAGAATCTAAGGAATAGTTTCGCATTCACAGCTGAGCAAGATCAGGACTGGGCCTTCCAAGAATTTTAATTAAAAACAAATTGTCAAAGTCAAAGTTCTAACTGTTGATATTTTATTCCCTTAAATATGTGAAACGGTTGCGGAATTAGAATTGGCTCCAGAATAATGTTTAAATATGCAGTAATTACTCTATAATTGTAATTTCTAAAGTGCATGAAAAACCGCTACACTCTTTGATTTCGTCATCAGTGAATTCAATCAGGGCTGTTTGATAGGAAATGAATGTTACGTAAGGGCCAAGAGAGAGGGTTGGGACCAACCCAACCGTTTTATTAAAAATCTGTCTGAAATTGATAAGTGCAGAATTGTTTCGTTTCAGGTTGAATATAGAGGAACCTTTTGCAAATCAGTAATTGGAATTTAATTGGACAAAAGAAATGGAAATTATTATTCCCTGTATGAACTGTCCGAATGTAATAACGCGGTTTTTGTTAAAACGTCGAAAGAATATTTCTTAGCTGATTCATGTTTGGCTGGTTCATGCCTGGTGACCGGTCCGAACGTATTTATCTTGTTTACGTCAAACGAACCGCAGGACCGATGGAAGTCGACAGGATTTTACCCGTCAGATATTATTGCCCTTCCATTATGAATTATCTTGCATTTTATATATACGACCGGCCCCTGAACCCCGGAACGCGGTAGATTTTCGAGGCCGTCAAAAGCCGAGTCGGCGATATTGGATTATGCCCGGTCTCCGCTAATGGTCCGAAACGTCCAACCTCCGCAATAGCGAGGACCACGTTCTGGCAAAACGAATTTTCAAGATGGCTCGCGGATTTGGCTAATTGATTAGACCGATAAACCGATTCGTTAGTGGCTATACATGCTATGGGTCGGGGCGGTGGTTATTAACTCGGCTTAAACTCCCGCTAATTGATGCCCACCGGCTTTGTATATACTGGCCCTAATAGATTTCGTGAGGGTCTTTCAATCAACTATCCTTTAACCTATAAGACGATTTAGTTTGTTTTTTAACAAATTTTCTCGCCAACGCAGTAGTGCCATTGTATTTCGTTTCTTTAAAACAAGATGTATCGAGACTTCAATCACTAGCGAGACTTCATTTTTTAAATAATAATGCCGGTAATTTCATCACCCATACGATGATCCAGACGCGAGATGGTTCTCGCTCGGAAAGGGCGGTCGCACTCAAACTTATCTTCCTCAGAAATGTGTTTACGTTATAAAATTATTTTAATAGTATCCTAAGTTTAAAGATTTGCACCGTTTTCACACTTTTGAAAGTAAATTCCTAACTGATGAGATCTTTTAAAAGACACAAGAACTTAGGGATAACGCAAACACTGAGACCGCCGACGCTTGATATTGGGGATTTAAACGGGGGAGGGACCCATTGTAATTTCAAATGAAGACCCCCTTCCCCCCACCACACCTGCCCACGGCACGGGCGGCTTTATTAGTCGGCAAACATTTATTAGAATTAACGGCTGAATGGTGGGTCGCCCGATCTATGTCTACAGTTGAGCTAATCCTCTCGGCTAAGTACTTCGCTGACAAATTAAGCTCCACTTTCGCGCTTTACCTGGTAGGGGGTGGAGTGGACCGCAATTATATCTGACGGGGGTTTTTCCTTTCCTAAAACACAAAAAGGTTCTTCTCCGCTCACCTATTCTTACAACGTTTAAAGTATAATCGTCATTATCCCTACTTATACAAAAGACACACATATATATATAATATATATATAAAATGATGAACGTTTAAGGCGTACGATTTTCTAATAATAGTATTTCGCTAACTTAATAGGTTTTTGATATCACCTGCGGGCAATTGGGATGCGGGGTCGTGAGGATAAAAAATTAATATCCAAATATACCTCATTAATACAGTCAAGAATATAAACTATAGCGGAACAAGGAACTATACAAAATGTCCATTAAAGTAAATAATGATAACAATTTGGAAACAATATAACGTTACTCATAGTATGTTATCATAGTACATCAAACAAGTATGATAATAGGGTAAGTAATTTATAATTAATTTTTTTGGCTATAAATTACTGCAAATAACATTAAATTAATAAAAATAAGCCACATAAAACAATACAAAATTAAATAGGCATAGGGAACAACAGAATAGTAGTTCTGTTGCAGTTGACTCGGGCCAACATGTACAATAATTGATGTGTTTATACCCCGCGGTGCAGTGTTATTACGACTACGACGGAGCAACCATGGCATACGACAACACCCACCCCAGAGATACATTTTGAGGTAAACTCAGCATATTTAAATGAGAGTTGACTCGGGCCAATGTGTAATTGATGTCTTCTTCGTAGCCATTTTTACCCCGGGGCTCAGTGTTATTCTGAAAGCTGAGGGGAACCATAGCATAGCATATGTAGCAGCCACAACAAAAGTGAAACTAAGGATAGTTTAAGGAATATCACTATAGTTTGAGGAAAACTCAATCACCTCTGTTGTTGGACACCTTCACTTTGGAGTAATGGACGCCTTTTATGGAATCCCACAGGTTTGGGTGTTGTTTATCCAGTTGCGACTTACTATTACAACGTAACTGGAAAAACACAACCCAACCCATCGGACCAGTTGATTTCTGGGTACGGAGCAACAAATTATTTTTTTCTATAACTGCATACAATGTATGTTAACTCTGGTAATAGCTGCAATTAAAATATAGAGATATGCAAAGGTGTTGAGCATTATGAGGAGTACAACAAATTAAAAAACATACTAATGAATTAGTTAATAAACATTAACATTTAATGGTGTAAGATGTCTTCTTTGATGTGACTATACCCGTGCCCCTAGGCGCTGATGCGGTGTCACGGAAAATAATTATGACGCGTAACGACGGCAGTAGCTCCTAACGCCGACGATAGTGAGTGACACTCAGTTTTAAATATTATGGTCGAAACGAAAACTTACAAACATACTAATGAATTTATATTATTAACGGTTTAACAGTTTGCGACGGTTTCCTTGACGTGATTATACCCTCTGCGTCTAGGAGCTGATACCTAGACGCGGAAAATCATCATGACACGTGTCTAAGGCACCAGCTCCTGACGCCGAAGATAAACAAAACATATGATGTCCTTAAGATAAAAATGCTGTTAAAGATGATTTTCTGAATACATCACAGCAGTAAGCGGTGTGGGCTGTCTCCTTCAATTGGTTGTAGCCTGACGTCTACTTATACAACTCTTCCAATCAGAATAGAATATGTATTGAGACGCGGTGTTTGGTATCGCCCAATCTCCTAGTCGTGATCTTCCCCCGCGGTCAGTCTGTTAATGGAATGTGAACGAACTTAATAAATACGTTCCCAAATCATCAACAAACAGACCCCAGGGGTCATTTTCTCTCAGAGGCCACTTTACCCAATAATCAGATAACTTACAATACATTTAAATGTCATAAATTATTGGTGCATAAGGATTCCTGGTATAAGCTCTGAAAGTTCGTGCACTACCGATCATTTTCCTTGACGTGATCATCCCCCGGGCTCCGAATATTGGCGAGATGTGAACGAATTTTCATACGTCCCTCAACCGTCAATAAACTGACCCAAGGAGACGTAATCGATTTTTACGCCAGAGGCCACGAATAACATGTTTCAATGTGATAAATGAGTAAAATGATAAGAAATACAAAAGAAAAAAGTGATTGCAGTTATGTTAAACATTATGAACAATAAGAAAAAATACAAATGCTCTAATAAATTAATAATTAAAAATATTTTGATGACGGTGTACGATTTCTTCCTTGGAGTGATTATACCCCGGCATTAGGTACTGAAGTCGTGTCATGGAAAATGATTATGAACCGTGACTACAACAACTGCACCTGATGCCGAGATATACAAACACACATTTATATATGTATATATATATTTATTTATACACATATATATTTCTTCAGATAATAATGTGTATCAAGGAAGATTTGCCCAGTGAAAGTTTTTGGCGTTGTGTGGTGTGGGACCCTGGCGTCTTCTTATTCGTTTCTTCCAATTAGAATAATGATGATAATAATATAATTATAATAATTGTAACGTGATGTTTGGTACCGCCCAGTTTCCTAGTTGTGATCATCCCCCGCGGTCTGAATGTTGACGAGATGTGAACGAAATTACATACGTCCTGAAATCATCAGCAAACAGACCCCAGCGGTCATTTTCCCTCAGAGGCCACCTGAACCGTGAATTACATAACTTACAGTAAATTGATAATATGAGGAACGCTCTTTCCACATTGTACGAGCGATTTAACCAAAGAATATCTGGCGGAATTCCGTTTTCAACAAAATACTGAGTTACGTACATCAAAATCTTGACCAAACAAAACGTGTAATACAATACGCATTAGGGCAGCGCCGCTTATTACCTTGCTGAGGGACGCCCCGACTGGCAGGATAATATGAGACGTGTCCTTTCCAACGCCGCGGAACCCTGAGATTCTGAGCTTTGAATTGGTATGACTTCTGTAGGATATATTTCCAATTCAACCATTGATGATCAGATAAATATATATACAAATATAATTAAATATAATTAGAGCTGGCCCGTCCTAGATTTCATTTGCTCAATCGTTATATTTATTCAATTTGATTATAATTCTCAACATTTTAACATACACGTTTATCTTTTTCAGGTATGTTGCCGCTTGTTAAGAAGGGACAAGTTTCGTTTGGGTAAAACTAGTTATTTTAAAATTGATGTGGTTTAATTCTGCGGTGCTAACATACCGCTCATTTCCCCTTTCGCCGACAGACCATCCGCGCCCTGAAGTATTTCGAATATTTCTATTTTTCAATTTTACTTTCACGCTCGACTTCCTTCGTTTGAATCAATTTCCGGGCCGACTCTCCATGTGCGCATCCGTCCAATTTACCCGGAATAAAAATTTATGCCGTCGTAAACCTGTTTATAGCCATATCAAGATTAAACGTGACGGGAAAGGTTTTTAAAGGGAGAAAGCATTCTAGGGCCCGATAAAAATATAAGGGCGTTTTATTTGTAAATTGAACGTCGTATGTGACACGAAAATATCGACGAATTTGATTCGATGCGTAATGTGGTCCCTTGTTATGGGACTTTTTCTTAAGTGCTTAAGGACATTTTAGGAGATAATGGGAGAAATAATGATCTGTGGAGATATGTTTCAATGAGAACACAAATGTGGATTTCATCCTTCTATACCCCTTGTCCGATTTACCTTCGGATCAAGAGAGATTGAGATGAGTATAACGTTCGATTCAGTACGTGGAAAGGTGGAAGTTAATATAATCGATTCCCGGATGATAACAAGCACTAAAGACAATAATGTGTCGAAATTATATATTTGTCCCGGCACAAGTAACGGCCGAACGGTTCCACGAGTTTCAATGCGTTTATTTGAATCTTTATCACCCTCCGGTAGATATGCTCCAATTTCAGATTCAATTATACCGCATCGAACTACGGGGATCCACCAACGGTGCTCACATTGGAGGAATTCCAATCGAAAGTCCTTCCAACCAACCTCAACGGTCCATTATCATGTTTCGAATCGCACTCTCCACCCTGACCTCTCAGCATACCGACAGTCGAGCAAGATATAAAATCCCCGTTTCCAAACTTTCATTCTTGTCTTTCTTCTCATCCCAATCCACGTGTGAAATCCGTCTCCTCCGTTCTATTAAACGCCAGTGCCACAGGATCGTCTCCATTTGTCCTAGTGGTTTAGAATAACAAGTGAAGAAGGTGCCACGATGTCAGGACGATACATAAATAATAGCAATTATAACATGTAAGATAGTTGATAGCAATAAATAAAAATTCTGTTATATCGCGATAATGTTTTCAAGAATTATATATTTTATCGATACCAAATTCCGAAGGATAAACTTAACAGCCGGTTCGAATGTTGCACAATGTCGGAAGCGCATTTGCGGCCGTTACCCGAAGGCCACGCCCGTTTGCCGCGGACCTGCTCAATGGTCCCTGTAACTGTGGTATTGCACCAAGGCCTCTGCCTGCATTCTGTTTGAGAGCCTTACGCTTTATTTGCTGATCAATTGGAGACTGCCGGGAGAATGAGTACACTCCCCCCAACCATCGGGAGGTATTAGCTGAGGCGGCAACGGTAACTGGCGGCCTGAGAGACATTTATCGGATAGTGGACGGAATACTAGCTACGGGTACAGTTATCCCGGAATTCGTAGGGAAGTGAAAACCTAAATTTCAGGACCACCTGAAGGTTCACGCGCGTCCTGTGCAGCAGGAGTGGCGAACTCAGTTTGGTTCGGGGCCCCCATAAGCATAATTAGATCTCAATTGGGCCTGAGCGGTACAATTGTAACATAATTACCAATAAATAATAATGCCCGTGTTTATTCCCCCCTTCGTTTTCCTGTAAAGAAACGCAAGTACATTAGAAAATCTTGATACTTCTTGCCACAGATTTCTGAATGCAAGTGTTTGCACAAATACAACAAAACATTAAGTAAAAGGCATTTGGAGCTGAAAAATAGAGAGGAAAAGCAAGTGTTGCTGCTTCTTTTACTCTAATTAAAACAGTACACCCCTCCCCTTTAACGTACACGCCCCTCTCCTTTGACTAACACCCTTGCAGACCATTTATATTTTTATAAAATGGCATTTTATGAATATTTTAACTTTAAAAATTCATCTAGCGGTATGTTTGACATACCTAGGGTGTTCTGGCCGTCGTTGAGTTTGGCCCACCTCTAACGGACCGGTTCGACTCCGGATGACGGACCGAAGTTTTCAATCAATCGCAAATTAAGTCACTGTTGTGAAGTTCAGTTACGTAACTCCAGTGCTCATTCGAATATTGTCAAATACCTATTAGGTACTGATTGGACAATAATTTTTAATTTTAGGAAGGCCAAGTTAAACAGATTTATAAATAGCAAAAACTAAATTGTAATTGATTTTTCGGTGTATTTTTTTTCTCTATTTTCCTGTCCTAATATAATTGTACTTTTTACATTTCTCTAATTTCATTTGGTTTTATTTATTAGAAACATATTTTATTTCTTTTTTTAAACATCAATTTTATTCATAAAAGGGGGCATAATGGAAAATATAAACGGATGCTCGTAAACAAAAACCTAATTTCCCGGAATTAAGTTGTACCGCCCGTTGTCAGATTGACTTTTACGAGTTGATTTAATTTTTACGACCGGCCCCAATGACGACGCGCAATTGCGATTACTTGGATCCACTCCAGTTTTAATTGTACATCCGAATAATTATATTTTCCCACACGTGGTCCATTTAGTGAACTAATTAAATGTGTTTAAGCAGAATACGTGTAATCCAGTATAATTATGAAGCTTACCATATATATGGTACTTGGGACTGCACTTCGACAGAAGACTCACCTGGAATCCATAAACAAGAATCAAACAAGACACAAAGCTAACACTTGTGAGGATCAACCAACTACAATCGCTCATAAAATTATTACCGCTCTACTCTACTCACCTAACAGGAAAATTCATACTTATTTAAAAGCCTAACGAACTAGCCACCTCTTGATATAAATCATTCCATTATAATCCTTCAATTCAATAGCTTTCAGAGCTGACAATCGCCTAAAGTGAATGACCAAAGTCTAATAAACTTAAAAATACTCGTGAAATTTGGGAACTATTACAGTCCTTTATTTTGTGAATCATTACCGACTTTCGCTTGGGACACACAGAATAATTTGCATTTTTTGGCGTAAATGTCATTGGCTATGTTTTAGCCGACATCGATTTCAGAGTGTTGCGAATTGGGGCACGCCTCTTCAGCTGGTGTTTACAGAGCAAGCCCGTTCGAACGGGCGAGACGGCAAACTGCTTATGTACGTCTGGTTTCCTAATTAGCCTCGGCTGATCCAAGCCCGGTGATTATAATTGTATGACGCGTGTTCCTCATCACAATGCAGGGACCCCGCGTGTAACCGTTCAAATAATGCCGGTGTTATATCCCATCCGTTGCCAAGAACGAGACTAACTGGCAACATTCCTGCGCTAACATAACATTGTATTTGTCGATCCTTTTATTACACGGCAGCCAGGCGATGAATAAGTAATACTAAGTACTTTGTCAACGCGTTTGGAATTGGATTCTCCGGTGTTGGACCGAATTTTTAAGTAAGCCAGTTACAATTTCGTATTATATTTAGTTTGATGAAAGCGGCTGAATTAAAGGATAGGAATGATGAGGTAGACTGGAAGGATTTATACGAACGGGACATTCAAATCGGTTTGAATCGGTTAGAAACGTGAGGCGGGAGGTTTATGATTCTACTGTGTTTACTAATTACGGATTTTATTGATTCCAGGCTTGGTGGATGGGCAAAATTCAGTTCTGTTGGCCTATATAGATATCAGTACACATTATAATTTTTTCGGTGTGTTCAAGTTCAAATAGTGTCATCAGAATGTTCTATTTTTAAATTTACAATTTCAATATAGGTATTGTATAAATACATTTAACGTTAAAGTCTATATTGCAAGAGAATGCTATTAAAATAATTCTAAGAACCATTGTTACTATTGTTCTTGTACCGTAGATTTCGTGTGTTTCTGTCTCCTCTCGCTGGTTTGGTCTTTAGCTAGACCGGTTTCGGCTGCTCGCCATCGTCAGTAGCTGTTTCTCAATAGGTTGGTAGCCATAATTCTTATAATTCTTCTTCCCTGCTTGGTTTGCCCTATCATCATGCAACGTCCTGTTTGAGAAACGGGTCGTGTTACATTTTGGCTCTGATGTGTCCCTTTTATACTTCAATATCATGGTTGGGCTGTTGATATTTTACTTCTCGAAAGCTCCCTTGTGATCACAAGAACCATGTTGAAACAAGTCTCACTCATTTATTGCCTTCTGTCAAGTACCGAAATAAATTAGCATATGTTTATGCAATAATATATCTATATGAAGTATAGTTCTCGTTGGCCTTTTTGATTTAGTTCATACATTAATGCTTGCTTTCCTTGTGTTCATTTTCCGTGACTTTTTGGAGTTGAAATTTTGATCTAGGGCCAACAAGGACCGCGGTTAACCGACAGACTTATAAAACAAGGGTAGGCGGCGATTTTACAGATTATTTAGAGGGTTTTGAAGGGGGGGGAGGAGGTGGAAAGTTGTCCCATTATCGCCAACTTTAATTGAATCCGTGAAGTAATTTTGACAGTCGGACCTTTTATATAAAGATACCCCGCCCCTTTCCGTCTCAGCCCGCTTTCCCATTTGTAATTTATAAACTTCGCCTGATTTTCAACGGGAATTTAATACAACTTGTTTAGAGTTTTAAACAATTCATTCGGAATTTATTTCAATATCTGTATTGCATCGGTGTAGAAACGTCGCAAGGCGGTGCCGGACCGAGGGGCAGAACTGTAAAGCGATTTCCGTTTCTGTCCTTCCTTTTCTTATTTATTCTTTTAATTTTATTTTTACCACTATTTACTCGGGTCCCGGCCGCTGCATCGATGCTTGCACGGCATGTACGCGGTGACCGTAGTTGAGCATCCGCTTTTTTGGGTCAGAGAAAGAGAAAGAGAGTGAGTGAGAAGCAAAAGACAATTCGAAATAGGTTGTAGAATAGACGTTTTGCAAAGCCGAATACTCGGCTTTTTGGTAAATCATCTATAGTAATTTATGTTTCATACATAAATGAAATGCCATAATATGACATCGTTATACGATATTCACTAGCCCTTGGGCTATTGAAATTTAAAGGAAACCGGACCAAGAAATGTAAAACGAGAATGTTGTGAACAATTTTCTTAATGAATTTAGTAGGTGACCCATCATATGAATATGGCGTATGAGCGTTTCGACAAGTTTCGTGAGTGGAAAAATCGATTCGAATTTGAGGTGTATATTTGAGAGTCCATATTGTAGTGAATATAGGGAAAGTGGATTGAAGCGTTACCGGCCATTGAGTGTTCATAGTGTCTACATCAGGACCTATCAACAACGGATAATGCCCGTATGTTGTTTGAACAACATCAAAGGTTAAAAGCAAACGCACAGAGCTCTAAGCCACCGTGGGTGTTAGTGATGTGGGGGCTTTCCGCCAGAATTAAGCACCGTCTAGGCGAAGCCACTTTAAACGGACTCGACAATTCGCGTGATCCCGAATCGTAACATTGTACGGAACTGCCACGGACGCTTTCACTACCATTGCACTATTCCCGTAGCGGAAAACATAAGCCTCGGAAATTTGAACGTAAAAACTGGTTTCAAGTCGTAGTATCCTCGGAGGAATCTTATTACAACTCCCGCTCCTACATATAGAGTATATATGTTACACAATATTTATATATATATATATATATATATATATATATACACTCAACAACAAATTATATGTTTAATACTCGGGGATTCTTTAACTTGTAAGAGTTAATTTTCATTTTTTTAATTAGCATTAATTTTCCTTCCCGTTCAGTATATTCTTCTTCACATATAGACGCCAGATCTCATTACAAAAATGAGAAAATCGGTGAGATTGTGGTATTTGATTTCCGCCTAGCCACTTTCAAGGGATCAACTCAGTCTATCATCGGATAAATTATAAAAACGTATCTTCGGATAATTTTTTCAAATCCCCTATTCCAAGCCCTTTTCTCTTCTCGGTCCCTTTTTCCTCCACGTCCCCCCCTCCCACTCTCAGTGTTGAATTTCCCCCGAAGAGAAATCGGTCGCAGGGGTCAAGCGATTCCGTTCCACTGGATTTACCGTGGTAAACGTAGCGGTTCAAATGGTCCGTATTAACACGTTTGGGCTCACATGTATGGCCTTTCTGATTTGAGCCTTGTGAAAAAAGTAAGACAGTCCTCTCGTCTCGATAGTTTCCTATCGATTGATGTTGCGGCGTTTTGACTCGAAAATATCATTCCAGTGAAATGTTAAAATTAACGACCAAATTGTGGCTCGGACATGGTTGAGTCTTCAGGAATTAATCGAGGTCTAATTAGTCTACTTAATTTTCTGAACGTTACAAGAGAAATTGTGGATTTCGATTTAACATTAGTGAAAGGGATGAATTTTAAATTTAACTGCTTTTTAACAATAAACTGAGTTTTACTTAATTAACTGAATGTGAACTGTCAGTAAACTCGGTATTCCCAGTATGAATTATATAAAACAGTGGCGGTAAAACTGGTCCACTAATTTGGAGGTGGCTACTGAGAATGGACCAACACGAGATATAAGCCTGGAGATCCGATCATAGGGCCGAAGGTATTTTACTAAAGTTCTGGCCCTACAATAGGCCCCCAATGTTACCCAATTTATGGCGTTTGTCATTGAATTTCCTCGCACTGTTGAAACTTATTGACGGGCTAGAAGAGTTAATGGGGCCCGATAATTTCCTAATATTCCAGAAGAATCCGACCACCCCCGTCACGATTATAAACAACGGTGAGGAACGAGCGCTGAGTTTAATTTGATTCGGGGTCGGCGAGAGGTTATTTGCATGTACTGTGTCGAAAGCATAGATTAACTAAATGAAGATTGCTAACATACATTAGCATCCTGAGGGTTGTAGTGGACTACAATTTATAATGGAATTACAGCTTTTCCCCTCCCCCGCCCTCCTCGCCAGTGGAAATTGGTAGCCTCCCGGGAATTTATTTCCGGATCAATTTTCTTTATTGTGAACCAAATTGAAACAAATATTTCAGCCGGGCTCTTTTCAATCGCGGGGCTCCTGTATCATTTTCGTTATCCGCCAATGGCGGTAGAACTATTAAGCGGGAGGAAGATTTTCGATTTGAAAGGGCTCAAAAGGACGATAATCCCTTAAGACCATGACAGGTAGGATATTTCCCTTCGAATTAAGCATCTCTGGACCAATCGACCTATACCTTCGACCTTTCGTCCTTCCGCATCCCCCCTCCGAATGCTAGAAATGGAAGCTAGGGTTGAGTCGGGTACTTTACGTTAATATTTTAATAATATGTCGCTGGCGATAAAGGTCGGATATAGCGCATCTTAGTCTTTAATAACATAATTAACATATATTTATATTTTGTCTGAATCGTATTTTTACATTAATTATATTACATTTTGGTAGCGAACCGTCTACACGAATACGACACTGGTCTTTAAACGCGGAATGGTACTTTAATTTTCTCGGTTATCCTGACATAATGTATTAATTAAGTTCATTTCTAAGTATTTTTTAAGGGATTTAAAACCATATTTTATTAGATCGCGAACCGGTATTGCCTTTGGACCCAGTTAGAAATTAAAATCAACGTACATAGCGGCACTGTATAACCTTTATAAAAGTTACATGACTAGGGGCCTTGTGAGATAACCAGTTAATGGGCAATGAAAGCTTTTGCTCCGAATGCATAACAGTAAAAAGCGTATTGAATTAACCAAAGCTGGAGTACTTAAACCATTCCCGGAACACGCCCGACCTAATGGCTCTAATGAGACGTGACCTCAATTATCCCGTCTATTTGAGATTTGACAGTGCACTTTGGCCATTATGACCACTATGGCCTGTTACACGTTTACGGGTTTCATAACACCCATAGATAATATGTCGTCGGATCGTTTTTTTCACATTTTTTTTGTTTTTTTGTTGTATATTTAATGTCCCGCCTACCTCTCTGGGTTGTGCCCATTTACAAAAAAGTGGTTTCGTCGCCACAGCTCTTAGCGCCCTCTAATGCCGTATCCAATGAAAGAAGTAATCCATTATCGAGGAGCCCAGCGGTCCAATCCTTTTAGCCGCGACGGCGGAAATATTTTCAGACGCGAGAAATCCGTCCGCGAAAGCGGACACCGAGAGTATCCAATTGCTTCCGGTGATGGGGGGGTTTTCGGGCACTGTCGCAGTGAGTAGCCGTCGTGGCTTTGAGCGGAAATAGAACTTCCAAGTTCCTTTTTAGCTTCCAGGCTAAAAAAGACACAGCCAAGGAACAGCCGTCATGGTGTTAAATTTGGTGCCAAAAAATTATGTCTCATTTAAATTTCGTTCGCAGAATGTTCAATTTTTTTAAATTCTATAATTTACTGACGAGGCAGAACAATGTATCAGTTGCGCCAAATTGTTGCTTCTTTCTGACAAAATGTTGACGCAAAATAATAAATATATATATAGGAAACAATGTGACAATTTGGAAATCATTGGAATTGATGCATCGGAAAAACAATTAAAAAAAAAATACCTTATTTGATTTTAAAAGTGCTCTATGATATATTAGTATAGAATAGCCATACACGCTTAGTTAGGAGCTAAGAATTAGTCATAGATGCTTTAAATTTACTGCACGCTATAGGACAAAGAAATGTATTGGGTGAATTTATACACCTGAGCAAAGAGAAATGTGTCACCTTCGAAATAAAACTGTATTAATTGTGAATACCAGCATGGCGGCCTTTCGGGAGCATGGCGGGTTTGTAATATCATAGACCTTCATATACTGCACATATAAGGAATGAAGGTCTGTCTTATTTTAACTTTTTTGTACTAACGACAGAATTTAAGTCGGAACTCTGTTTAATTGTTTGAAATATACAGAATGAATTGGTCGATAATTCCAAATGAGCGTTATTAAAATATAATATAATTTACCTGACGGATGGACGTTGTGATAAAGGGGAAATTTACTGTCAACCCCTTTTCGCCGGACGAGTCTATTTATTCCCAACCAACAAATAACTACTAATGAAATTCAATATATTCAAGTTTATTCAAAGATTTAATTGGCTAAAACACGACTGGAAACCGTTTACGGGTTGAACGTTGGGTACACCTCCATGAATACGTTAATGGAATATTTGTGAAGTCGATGGACAGTGAAAGGTGTATTTAGTTAGGACATTGAACCGTGTTTGTGGAAGGGACAACCATTTATATGGTGATTTAGGGGGACGGCCACGTTCAATAAAACTGGTAAAGACAACGTGTTCAATCCCTCAAGCATAAGACAAGTAGATCAAAAACTGAACATACGTCTACTTGGATTTCGGTGTCAATATTTTGTGAGTAAGAAGTAACTATTTGGCGCATTATGCAGTGTGCAGAAGAAACAGATACACGTAACCGAAATTCGCTCTCAAAAACCTAAAATAAACTTCTAAATAAAAATTGTGCATCACTTAAGCACATAATAATTTTTTTATAAAATTGCCGTGTATTAAACGTACTATTTATCTAACGATTCCCTTACTTGGGATACTCATGAGTTTTATTATTCGGAGATAACAAACCAAAGTGGAAGTTATTAAATACAACAGAGAAAATATTGTATTCGGTGGACAGTGAATAATTACTTCCGAATACGTATTCTTAGCACCGAACCCCATTACCATTATAGGCGAACTTTTATTTTGAAGTTGGAAAACTCCTGGGCCGGTATTTGGAACTTACTTTGCTCAGTGGACCTCATCAGGAATTCCCCCCAACTTAGTTTCGTGGTTTCGCATTGTTGGGAAAATTAAATAAAGACAATGGAATTAAAAGAAGCAACAAATATGTGTTTTATCTGTTTCACCTGGGACTTTAATTTTCGGCGTTCTATTCGGACTTATAATCGCTTTGGATACCTTACCACCATCTTTCTGTCGCATTTATGTCGATCTGGTTTTATCGGGATAATATATTTGGAACGACACGGGTCCAATTGTTTTTGAAGGACTAGCTATTCTCCGCAGCTCAAGTCCTCGGTTTCACCATGGTTTTGTCGACATTTCGTATAAATCAGATCGTGATGTTCGTTCCGTAATGTGACTTGGACGTGGAAGTTGAAGGTGACATCACGTTTATGTGTTGACCGGCTCAGTGTTGCTGAGGTATTAAAAAATATTATTTTCGAATCATTTTTTAACTCAATGGCTAGAAAAATAATCGATAAAATTTACTTCACCAGTGTCTGACTTCATACGGTCGAATGTCCCCTCGGAAATGTAAGCGCTCTAAGCGGTTTCGTGAGTGAAAAACCCTCGATTGAAATGTTAAACCGGAATAGATCCGAGAAAAATCTGCATATTCTCGAACGCTATTCCTCTCAGTTTTCATCCATCTTATGAAGTCTTCTTATAAAAAAGGCTTTCATCCTCCCACTTCTTCTTCTTTGTCTTTTAATGTACATATTGAAAGGAGAATATATAAGGAGAATATTCGTTTTTCATTTGATCAATTTGACCATTCGTGCTCGCCGTGAACAAGCCGCTCTGCGCATACTCATTTCACGTCGTTTTATAACCGATACCTAAACGCACTCGCGCCCTACCATACTGAGAGGACCGCGGTCTATGATATCCACGTTGCGGATTCAATAAAAAAATTCATTATCACCATAATTTTAAAATAATATTAAGACACTTAGGGCCCCGTTTAATTGTCCGCCGCCCTTCCCCGAGATGGACGGCGTCAGCCTCCACTAATTTTGCACAAATGAATTTACAATCAATTTTGGCCGTCCATCAATTTAATGAATTGGCCTAGTTATTGGGCCGCCGTTCCGTGAGTGGTCGCTAGTGACGCAATCCGATTATTCCCGGCCCACTCCGCAGCCAACAGCCAAGTCCGTCAGTCAGGTGTAGATATGAGCAAACTTTACCCCGGGCGCGAGGAAGTAGGAGGAGGAATGGATGAAACATTTGTTCCAAACGAAATTTCGAAGGTCGTCAACCGATTTCAAGAACTTCAAACTTTTCGAATATGACGGGCCCCGAGGTATTTTCTGATAGCGAAAGGTTCGAAATTCGCTTCCGAAGGTTTTAAATTATAATTTCATTTAACTGCCCGGAAGACCTCATATATATATATATATATATATATATATATATATATATATATATATGTCGGTTGCACCTTAGAGTTAAGGTCGGGTTGCGTAACTAATTTCTGATACCTATCTAGCTATCATTCATCTCTTAGGCTAGACCAGTTTGGCTTCTCGCCATCTGCAAAAAATTGGTTGCGTACGCACGTTCGTGCACCGTTGGCGGTCGGTAAACGATCAACTAAAACCTTTAGGATTATTCGTGATTCGCGAGTATCATTTATTATTACTCCATTGAACAACCAATTGCCGTTCGAGCTCATTATTGTATTTGACCAGCAGTATCGAGATTAGCGGTTTACTGTGGCTTGTTCCGAGTAGGCGGGCACCTTAAAATATGCCATGTAACTGCTAATTAATATTGTGAAATTCTATAAATTACAATGTTCTCCTTATTTGAAGGGGCTCTCTCCGCTGAGGAATCTGGAGGTCTATCCTCCCCGAGGTCCATCTTTCTTCTTTTCAAGCAACACTAGAACTTGTAAATTGAACTGTAAACGTAAAATGTTCCCGAGACCAAATTTTCTCAATTAACTCTCCCCGTTTCCGAACTTGATCCAGAAGTTGAATCTGCATATTCCAATGTCTAGTTTCGGTTTGGCTGGGGCTGAGGAAAGCCAAAAATGTAGTTGGAACACGATTGAGAATTTTTCGAAATGTCCTTACACAATTAATTATTAGGCCGAAGTGAAAGGAATACACATTATTGCTTTTAATATATGTTCAAAAAAGCGTATCGAAATACTACACATTATTCTGGGAATAAAAATACAGAATGAAAAGATTTGTTGTAAATTGTGGTAATGTTGGCATTCTTTTCGCGCTATGCTCGTAGTAAATATTTTGGAAATAGGGCGGTCAAAGATTTGTGCTCTGAGAGTGGACAAAGTTGAGACTGGAGCATTCTAACCAGATGAATCCCGGCTTTATTACTCATTTTTACACCCGAGATTCGACCCTCTTGTGTACAATTAAACCCCCTTTAACCGCCATACGTGTATTTCTCTCCCATTCGGTTTATTTCTTTTTCAGTATTTTTTAAAAATACAGCCTTCATTTGTCCAAAACCGTGTCATTGAACTCGGATAAAATCGTCGTAATCAACGGGTCTATTAAGAATTTTGTCCGGGTCGAAGAATACTCTAGCCGGTATTTAACCCGGTGTTTTAGTCTTTGATAACTCGAAACCCTCCTCTGAGCGATGATTTTCACCTGAGGTCTAAAATGCATGGCATCGGAGAGCCCTTGCGATTTAAATTTAATGCATTAAATCCGTAATTACTCTTTGATCCGGATATTCCAATTTCAAGTGATAGACTAATAATCTATAATGGAATTGATACTGGGACAAAAGGTCAGCTGTCTCATTGAATATAACATTCCCTACTGCAAACATACATTACATTAGATCATCAACGCCAGTTTGATCATACGGTATATACAATGATTCATTTCCAATGACCGAAACAATGATTATTGCGGGAATTCAGTTCTGTGCCGTGAAATGTCGAATAATTATTAATTTGAATTCAATGAAGTATAAAGTTAAAAAATATTATTCCGCTCTCAGCACTCGCCGATTTGTACTTTCCGTATTTATACTGCTGACTTTCCGCTTCTCACCATCTTTATTACCTGTTACTTTGACCTGTTAAACCGAGGACATTGGACGAGGAAAGAATAAAATTCCGAAGCCTCCCTGGACCAAAAGGCCTGGGGCCCTCCAAGTACACTGACTGGTATCCAAAATGTTAAACTTAAATGTGTTTCTCCCCCATGTTTCAAATTTCCCGCGTTCTTCGGCTTCCGTTTATAGTTTTTACGTAGGTTTTATCCTTCGGCGAACTAATGATAAACAAGAGGTCGACCGCGACCGTACCGGGATCGGAAGGAAGACATAATAAAATTCCTACTTTCTTCGCAGGCGGGACATTTCGTATTGTCAAACCAAGAAGATATTAGGGTTGTAAGACGAATGAATTACAGGGGAGGAAAAGAAAACTGCCCTATACTTTTGTCTGTATTGCCGGCGGATGTAAACCGGGATATACGGGACACGGGACATAAGTAATGATGAAGCAGGGTGGATCCCGGGGTCGGGATTAGCGCGGATTCGCCTTGGCCGACCGAAAGGCGGCCTTATTCCGCGTTTATTCTTGACGCTTTTAAACCCGAAAACGCTCTTCGGTGTCGGTCGGGAACGAACCCAGTTACGACGCGGAGATTTAACGAGACTCGTGCCCAAGGTTCCCGTCCGGGGGATAAAGTAGGAAAAGCGCTGGTAACATTATTTTTTTATTGCCGGGGCTCCGGGGTGTATTTTATTAGTTTCTCCAGTTTTGCAACACATATAACAAAGCCATTCGGTGGGTAACTTCGTTTCGTTACCGTATACATCTTTGCGAATTTCCGCAACAGGATGGAAACAATACAAAAAAATCGTGTTCCATTGCCAGTACAAAACTTTCATATTCAATAAATATACTCCAATCGAATGGAAATGTAGGATTAGGGTAAGGAATTTTTAGTACATCTTATATCTCTAATTATAGTGTAAATAATCTGAGGTTTATTGAACTCCACTCGTAATTTACTTCAAACAGTTAAGCAGTTACCAAAGGTAAATATAATAGATCCACCGCATCGCATCCGAACCTTAATCAAGTTGGAATTTTCCTTCCATTGCACCGTATGCCTAATTCAATATTATTATATATGAGAATATCGCTAGTATTATTAAGACCAACACTGCGCTTTAGATGCAATTATTCCCGAATAAACTACCCATTACTTTATGACTATACTATGACCTATAATTATTATAGGTATACTTTACCTAAACATCCGGAGAGATGGCGTATACAATTTAATAATAAAAGTTGAAAAGTTGAGATTCAAAGCGACTCTTTTTCGGTCCGAGACGAAAGTACAATTGAAACTATACCAGAATTTCAATTTCGCGCTATAATTCCGCTGAAATTTCCGCGACCGGAAACGAAATTCCCGGCGGGACAATCAGGGACTGGAGGGGAATTACAATTACAAATGTCAATGTGCAAATGGGGACGGGGGCGGGGGGGGTGGTTAGCGAAAATTAAAAATGTAAATTTTTATCCCGGCGACGAGGGGTCCTGTGACCGCGGGCTTGGTGGGCGGCCGAAAGCCAACCGAATGAAACAATTATGAAATCCGGGAATTGTTTGCGGCCGTTGATTTCGCGCCGCTTTTTCCGGCACAATTCCGGCTCGCCGGCGAATCCGTTTAAATAAATGGGCGATTAAATATTTTTTTCGGAAATAATCGCTACGTATGTTTGAAGACGGTTCCGTTCGGGAGGCGCGCGCGAGGGTTTCGGAAACTCAGTTCGCCGATTGCCACGTTAGAACGGTTTCGGCTCAGTGACATTCCGGTAAATTCATTCTAAATCTGGGTGAAACCGAAACCGGAATAGAAAATCGCGGCAAAGAAGTACTCCATTATCGAAAATTGCGCGTTTCAAAAAAGATTTTTAAATCTTGCTCAGACTATTAATACAACGTGGAAGAAAGTATCGCTATCCCCCCCCCCCCCCCCCCCCCCCCCCCCCCCCCCCCCCCCCCCCCCCCTGTATTTGAGTTATCGTAATTGTTTCCCCCACGAGGAAATAAAAATAAATTGTTCCGCCCCCTCCAGGGAAAAAACAAGTATTTCATTCGGTAAGTTACTTCGGTCCGGATTCAGTTAAGAACTAAAGGTTTACTTCCTAGAACAATAATTTAATATTATCTCTCGGTTTATTAGATAAAGGTCGTCTTCAGACATCTGTTTACTCTGAGATACACCGAAGTTGTTTTTAAATACAGTAAGTACCTATTGTATTGTATTGTACATAACATCTTTTTTACAAAACTTTTGTAGATTTTTATTTTGCGTCTATGATTAGGAATAGAAATATTTGTATTTATCAAATACTATAAGCCGTAAGTTAATAACTTTATAATAATAACTCTGGCGCTTATAAATATGAAATTAAATCATATTGCGGACACGCAGTTTATTATCCGCCCTTATACAATTATGCCTTATACAGAGGCACATTGCGGTGTAATCTCGACACGACCTTTAAATTGTTAGTGAATAACGTGACGGTACTTTGTCCCGGACATGTGGAAAACTCTAAGCATTATGTTATGGACTACAAAGCAGTTGAATGTAATATTCCCGCTTTCATAATATTTCTATTCCAAGAACCTGAAACACCTCGGGAAGTTTTTCCGGATCTGCAGGGCGCTTGGTAAAAAGAGAATATATAATTTCGATTTTTCTATAATCAACGGCGGAAAATGCATTTTTTCCTTTTCGTTAACGGGTTGCAGTTGGGGGGGGGGGGACAAAAGCGGTAGTTTGGAAAGGAAAATTTGAAAAATAAAAATAAATATCGGGGGCCCTCCTAATCGGGGCGAACCCAGGCGTGACAACCACCCGGGCCTAAGAGGTGGGAGTCAATTTCACACCTATTTAACCGACGACCGAATTACAGTGATTACGGCTCAGCGCAGAACCTCCCTCCACCACCCCTTTTTCCCTTTCCCCTTTTGTCCTTGGAACGCTAACATACGTACGAGGAATGAGAGGTTTTCCCGACATTTACCGAATATCACTTTTCACTCTAGCCCGTAATTTCCATTCCGGTACAATTGAATAGCGCCAATAATTCAAAGTGCACGCGCGGCACAATCAGGCAATTGGGAATAGTTATTATTATCGGAAGTCAGAAACAATGAGAACATTATATGAGAACGATATAAACATTTCGACGTGTAGAACATTTAAATCCTGTATTTCATCTTAACGGAGACCTGAATCCATCTTAAATAATTGCGATATTTATTTCACTAAAATAATTATTTCGGAGCCGATAATGTTAGAAAATATAACAGTTCAATATTTTTTAAAGTGTTTTATTCACTTTTATTTCACAAGTTGGACAAGTATGGAATAAATATATAACATTTTATATAACAACTTAGGTATTTACTAATGCAAGGATTGAAAGAAACAATTTTCGAAAAGAATTACAGTATTTCAGGGCGTAGGGTTTAGTTTATTTCCTTTCCCTGTAATATTATAAAATTACCTTATACTTTCATCGTGTCGGTTTGTCTGACGCTTGTGGAAATTCGCTTCACGCCTCGTTATACAATTTGTTATTATTGGCAAACCCTGTTTGGCCGGATTACAAAATGAGCTGTGGAAAATGTTTATTAATTTTAAGAAAAATAACAATTTTCCTGTACTAATAATGCGTCGCATTATTTCAGGAATTTTCATACGAATTACCAATAGCGTCTGTAATATCTGCCAATTCAATTAGGATGTCTCCTGTTAACTGTCCGAATTAAAAAAAATCTTACGCGCTTAAATTTTCTGTAAAGTGTCTGATTGTAATTATTGTGTTATTGTAAAAATAATGAAAATAGCGTGCAATGAAGGCTAGTATTTGAGCGTCGTTTCGACTTGAGCACGCACATATGGTTGGTCACGTACAATGATGAATCGAAGGTTCCCATCGAACGAACTTGCCGGGACCGATTTGTTGTTGAATTCAAAGGCTACGAAGCTGGACTGGAACTCGGTCCAAGAATATTATGTCGGAGACGCCCGGTTGGATTCTTGAATACCGGCGCGGAAACAGTTGATCTCATTAATTTATTTTACGCCCGTCCCATATTAGCTCCTCCTTTAGCGTAAAGCATTTTAATACGGTCCAATATATTATTTATTCCCCGGGGCGTAGTTCAGCGAGACAAGTAGAGCCGGTGTATAATCCACTTTCCTCCTGAGCTATAGTCATAAATATAAACACAAGTAACACTTACATTGGGCACTGGGATGGGAAAAGTGGGGGGTGAGAGATATTGCGCCCCTCTCCGGGACTTATCCAATATTCTTTCATCTCTGGAGGGTTGTCGGGGTAGGAGTGGGAGTGGGTGCAGGGTGGCGCTATTCCATTTCATGCCTTTTAGTATAATTTAATTTTTGACTTTATTCCGAGTCCCGTGCCCCGCTTTTGTTTTTATCTCGTTTGGAGCGCTCGCGATGCACGTCGGGGGTGTAATTTTTGAATGGCCCATCCCTTCCCGCACTTCGGGGGAGTACTTTGTCGACGGTCGTTAATTAAGCAGTCGAAACGGGTTCTTCGGGGCCGATATGAACATCCGGTTAATGCCCTGCACTTCAGACGCATCCTCCAAGTTTGTTGTCTCTCAAAAAGCGCTGATAATATTTCGCTACCGGAGGACATTGTGGTCACGCCCCAATACGAGAGGACTTTATCACAATCCTCCATGACATTACCAAAACGGACATCAAAATTGGCCGACAAACTCACAATCTACGTCATATTGATACCGGCATGGAACCGAGTGGTTCCACCAAGTCATTTGAAATCGGTCGTATCCAGAGATTCCAATCAAAAGACCATCGAAACATGCTTAATGCCTCCTAGTACGTTTCAAATCAAATCGCACCATTCACCACAACCTCATCTTACCGATAATTGAAGAATTTATTAAAAATTCTGGTTCATAAAGTTCTATTCCTGTTTTGTTTCTCATCCTAATTTCTCACCTCTATTACTTATCCTTCTCCCTCCCCCACGGTTGTTTAAAGAGATTTCCTCATGTACAATAAATAAAAAGTTAAAAAACAAGAAAAATGACGACGAATCATGTTCCCTATTATTATTTGTAAATTCAGGTCCAAAGCCGCTTATTCGGGGACGGCATCCAGATAATCATAATTATTTTCTTTCTTGTAAAATTGATCATTTTATCATTTTTATTGAACATTTTACAAACATCTATTGTTCTGGCCTACTGCAAAACTAGTAGCTGCTGAATTTCTTTCAAACGGTACTTTAATATTATCATTTCGATTAAATTAAATAAATGAAGGAGTAATGCCTACAAAATTACCCTGTGCAAAATTATTCTACTGAAATATCTTTGAACTTTGTAGCCGATGGACAATTGGGCCCGAGTAGTTTCGCCACCGTCTTTACTATAGCGGTATTGTGAAACATCTTATTCACAGCACTGTTACCACCACAAGTACCACTAAATTATCGAACCTTCATGTACCCGCTCTATAACGGCCTTTCTTATAAAAAAAACCGCGATTTTATAACGCGAAGATGAACAGCGCTGGTGAACTTTGGAATTGATCGGATCGGTGGGAAAAAGGAAGTTTTAATAAAGTGAAAATGTTATATCGGTTTTTAAAGTCAACGATATTGGAAAAGTTCCGTCGTCATGTTGATCATCGGCCTAACATGGCGGCAAGGCGAGCAACATCGCCAAGTTGAGCAAGGAGAGCATATTCGGTACTGATATTCTCAAAATTGTCTTTCCATGTAAATCAGCGGAAGGTATAATCGTATCGCCGTGTACTTTCTAATATCGTAAAAATTCTATCCGATAAAAAAATCCTTGAATTTCTCTATTACAAGCCAGACTCCAAACACGTTTAGACGCATATCGTGTGTGATAGCTGATGAGGTCAGCGATTTCCTAACTTCCGCCTCCTAACATTATTATTGCGGTAGTTTAGTTTTTTGTTTTATCGGTTTGGTAGTCCAGGAACCCTGTCAATCTGCATATTATAAAACCACAATTTCTATAAGCGATCGTGCAAGGCCAATACAAGACATATACTAATGATTCAATATTTGTTTCACATTATACCGAAATTTTGCTCCTAGTGCGGACGGGATGCATTATCGAATAGAAAAAAAGGTGTCTCTACTGCCGATCAGTTCGGAATTATAAAATTTTCAACTGATTAAACGAACTGGAACTCACTAACTCCAGGACAAGCTTTGGATTTAAATTAGGTAGTTTGTTCCTGAACAACTGCTTCCCTTGTAAAGTGCGGTAACAAGGCCGCACAATAGTGGAGTAGGTTAGGGATAAACTGTAGCTGAAGGGAAATTTCGAAGACCGCCGATAGAGGTTCAACGTAGCTTAATGGATAAGTTGACTTCGATTCCCAGGTGGCGGACCAAATTTTTCGAATTACAAATTTCAACTTTTACCACTCGAGTTTAGTACCAAAAGTATAAAACTAATATTTTAGTGATGCATACAGTCTACATTATATTTTAAGATAAGGTAGGCTCGTTTAAAGAAATTAATCTTTAATGAAAAGTGAGTAGAATATTTAAAACAATATCGATTAGTAAAGCACTAAGTCACTCTGACGGAATATTTTTTGCGACTGCATATTGTTGCCCAACAGTAATGTTCCGACCCGTCGATAGTCCGATTGGCTACAAGGATTTCGTTTTTGCGTTCCACATAAAACGGCTAAAGCGTTTTTCGGTGAATATATTCAAATTAATGCGGTAACATTTTTGTTCGGCGCCGAAGGGTTAGGGAGAAGGGAGTGTGCTTCCCTTAATGGCCGTATCGTGTATCGTCCGAAGCCCACACCCCCTTCAACCACTCTCGTAATAATTTTTCATCCGTTTTTTTCGTTTTTCGGGTCAGGGATGACGCGGAATCGGCAAGTGTCCCGGACTAATGCTTTAAACCTGTAATGGACGTTCGACAATAGAAGTATTAAATTTCACGGTATTAAAAGACACCCCCCCCGCATTTCATTTACTCCTCATATAAATATTATAAGGAATATATATACTCGGTTATAAATAAAGGCAGATAATGTATGTTCTAAACATCGTGTGCAAATTCATTAAAATTATGACTCTGGATAAGTGATGACTTAAATTCGTGTAGTTGAAGCATCCTCCTGTTTTCGTGTAGGTTCGTAAAACGAAAAATTAGATAAGAATTTAAATAAAACCGGCACCGCAAGACGAAAGTCAAATTTACGATTCAAAAGCGGGTTTTGAGTTGTGCATGGTCGAGAGTTCGGGCGGCCCGTAAGTCAGGAAAGGTGGGACCCTTCTTCCTCTCTCCCAATCACTCTTAAGAGGTTTAGACCCTTCAATTTTTCATCACCGGCTTACAAACTAAGAGGATTTATTGCCTGTTTTCCGTCTCTCACACACTCTCTCTCTCTCTCTCTCTCTCTCTCTCTCTCTCTCTCTCTCTCTCTCTCTCTCTCTCTCTCTCTCTCTCTCTCTCTCTCTCTCTCTCTCTCTCTCTCTCTCTCTCTCTCTCTCTCTCTCCCCCCTCCATCCCTTCCTCCCTCACTCACTCGGGGCTCCCCGATACGGAATTCGGTTCTGGCGCCCTCTCTTTAATAAAACTTCCAGAACGAAATGCCTATTAATCTTACGTTTCTAGACATAATTTAATAAACTTGTAGTCTTTCTAATAAATTATATATGTTTTGACTCTTGATAGTGTTGGTCCCGTGTTTAATACAGTTAAAATTTGTTGGGGGATTTTCTCAAACGACGATCCATGTTTGATGGCGACACTTTACATAAATACATGGCGAGACGGTACATAAATGAATTCGCACAAATTCTTAAAATTCATTAAATGTCGATTAAATACTAGTCAAGGATTTGACCATGAGTCTGTAGTTTGAGGTCTGTGTTTTTGTAACTATAAATTGCAATTTTCAACGATAACAATAAGAATAAATGTACGATAGTTAATTAATTATAATTGTCTTAACGTGTACGATTTACAATTTTATTGCTGGAGTTTGTATAAAATGTAATGCTACTAACCCGTCGTTTGTGTAAACAAATAAGTAGTATATACAGAACAGTATAAATAAAAATGAATAGTGTGACATCCATTGCTTCCGTAACATGATCTGACATCGAGTCATTAGAAAATGTGAGTCTATTTTCCTTCTAATACATTTTTATACATATAGATTCTTCTTGAATAAAAAATATGACTACACCGACGAAGGTTATGGATTAAATTATGAGTTGTCTTGTACTGCGAGATCAATTTAACGAAACAAATTGTCGATACACATTCATGGACACTGCTTGAGACTACGATTCAGAGCGATTTCACGCTTGATTATTACTATGACAAATTACTTTTTAATAATTTATATATCGGATTGTTATTTATTTTTTTTACCGAATTTGTATCTGAAACAGGTATTTTCACGGATATCTTTCCCTATCGGACCGTGACTGTCTCTCGGCTACCAAAGTCGGACACATTTTCAAGAGACCGCTTTGGCAGGCTTTTACCCGTTTGAAAACTTGCGGAAACGGAAACCGGATGGATTCCCCTCGGATTTGGGCGTCGCGACGGCTGGCATGCCCACGCTCCTGGCCGATAATCCGCCCAATCCATTAGCTTACCGGTCCCCAGGCGGCCTTTTTAACGGTCGGGCACTATCTTTAAGTGCTCCCCGAGCGAAGTTGGCTAAGTAAGCGGGAAAATATTGACGGCCCAACCGTAGCCACTGTATTCAAAGTGCACCGGTTCAATACAACTCTTGGAATGTTTGTAAATCAAATAAGTAATCCGTGTCTTGAATTCAAAATTCATATTTAACGAGTACAGTATTTCTAGTACAGTTCGCTAATAACATTAGTACGGTATATTTTAAAATGTATTGTAAATACTTATATGGCAGTGGCTATGTCGGACATCCTCAATAGCTTTACTATACGATGTAAACAATGCGGAAAATTGTAAATTTGGAATATTCCCGCCATTTTATGTCTTTAATTTTTCAATATAGAATTGTATATCGCAGGTATACACCAATTTGTACCAAACGTAATCAAATTGCAACATTGTACCCGTATACCGATGCTCTAGGTTGTATAGAAACTGTTTTAATCTGATTTAACCTAGGCGGGGGCTCGTCATCCAGTAATTAAAAGATTCCTTGTCCCTAGGAATAATTAGTTCGTGAATAAATAGGAATGCCACTTATATATTTTTTCCTTTACTGTAGAAACTCCTCCGGATTGTAATTAAGGCAATGCTCATCAATGCATTCTCCTTTTCAACAGGAAAAGCGATTTCTCAATCATTTAATGAAACGTCGAATGAACCGCTATTTTTAATTATAAAAACTTTTCCACCGAGAATTCATTAAGGCCGATAAGAAAGGGAAATTTTCCAGCCGGGGCTCTGGCCTATTGTCTAATATATCAACCTTGAAAAAATATAGGTAAGAAAAAACAGCGAGGCTTAAAACCATGTAATTCAATGTTCTTTGTTTAATTTAACTTTCTCCTTGTTTTAGATTAATTAGATCCGATCTACTCCTGTATCGATTATGACGTATTCATCCCAAATCCAATTTTATTAGCTTATAAATAATTAAATAATTGCAGCGTAGGCTTCTGAATATTATGTGTTTCAGTACAATGAACAGGTTTTCGTAATAAAAGTAATTCCAGTAATAATATTGAAATACGGACTACTAGTTATTAAAACTGAGTTAATTGTCATTTTTATTACTATAGTTTATAGCAGATACCGGGTTTAACACGTCCATTGTACGAAAATTTGTTTCAAAACTAGGAAAAACAATTGAAAGAATGATGAGAACGAGAGAGCAAACAAGCGAGTCGACCTCCAAGAATGCGTCCTTTTGTGGAGGTCGGCCGGCCTCATTTGTGCCACGGTCGACAACCAAACCCGGAGTTGCGACACAAATCGCCGGTTTCATCAAATACACGATCAGCAAATAAATGGAAATTAGGACGCCATGTACGAGGACCCCTCGAAATCGAAGAAGTCATTCATGCATCACTCATTAGAAACTCAAACTGAACTATTATAGATTCGGTCTCCACAACCAGTTACATTATTATAAATAGTATGCATTTTCAATAAATTATAGATTTTTATCACCTCTCGTGATAAATTTAGTTTTCCACATTCAGTGCCGTGACGTACAAAATATCTAACATTTTCAGAAAACTAGATTTTAAAACATCATATAAAACAGGAAACAATCTAGAAAAGTACTTCAATAGCCAACAACAAGACATACACAAACAGAGCGGAGTGTGTAAAATAACATGCGGAATATGTAATGGAGTATACATTGGCCAAACTGGGCGGAGAAGAGAGGTACAGAGAGCACTTAAAAGTAATAAAATATAATACCGAGTCCAAATTGGCCAACCACATCGTCCGCTCCGGCCGCGAAACAAAAAACATCAACAATACGTTAGAGCTAATTCATTGGATTCTGATTCCTTGCTGTACACAGTATATAGTAATTTAGCCTATGAGAGAAAATGAAAGCAAAAGAGAGAGAATAATAATAATTTCATATTTCCAATTAACGACGGGGCCTAAGCTGGTTTTTGATAAGGGCGGAACCCACAAAAATAATATTATACCCCCCAAATAAATATTTCATTCCTGCCTTTAAGGGGGCCGGCGTAGAGATCACCGAAAAATACCTCTTTTTTCGCGATCCGGGCTGGTAAATATTTCATAAAAAATAAATCCCCCCGCTCTTCGTTTGCCACGGCCCTCGCGGAAAAATAAAAATGCGCCGGTTACCTGAATGAAGCCGGGTTCGAACATTTTTTCCAGCAATTTTCCACCGTGCAGGCTGCCCTGGGAATCCACTGTAATTACCCGTTTACCGGTCCGACTAAAAACAGGATAACGTTTTTCCTGTTTTCATAACAATGTTGTTTCAGAAATCTGAAGCCGATACCCGGCAACTAGGTGGAATACGTTTTAGGGATCGAACAATTTATTTGGTATGCCCCGTTTCCCCGTTCCGTCCGCCCGGAGTGCTTTCTTGCTTCTGATGATGGCCAGAGGACGAAACGGGTCTATTATTAATTTCTTTTCTTGACCTTTACGTTAAGAGCTAACCTTGAAGCCGATCACGAATAACGGTGTAACGCCGGGTTCAACAGGGAAACTGGTTTTCAAAGCAGATTTCCCGCTCCTGTTATATACTGGTGTACCCCCCTCAACCCCCCCTGTTTGCCCTCGAACCAGAAATTTATCTCCAGAATAAATTCGGCGCCGCGGTCGTTTTACCATAAGTTTTTAGAATTCAGTTCCCCTCCCATCCCATTCACCTTCTCTCAAATACAAATTTCCCGATAAAGCGTACCCGGTAGCGTCCGCGTTCAGGAAAAAAATGGCGGGGAATCGGCGTTTTTAACCGCCCCGTCCAGCTCTCCCCCACCGGCCCGATAAATCAGAACTCGCAGAGTTTTCCCTGGCCGCTAATACCTGCGATGATGTATGGGATACTCCCCACCCAACAAACGCCCCCGGTCTAACGTTAGCTTAGTCGGACTGTTATTTTAGTCCCTTATTCAACCCCCAATTGATTCGTGGTGAGAGTGGACGAGTAATTTATGGGGATAAATCGAAGAGGTAACACGGTTGGGGGGTATCCGGAATGGACGGTGCAATTACGCGTTTGTGTGTCCAGGGGGGACGCATTTATTTTTAATTGGGATGTATTATGTCAACTAGGTGGGTTTAATGTACTCAGTTTTATTAAACCTACTATTAATATAGAAGATGACTATAATAATAATACAAACGAACGTATTGGAAAAATTGACCGATTTTCATTAATTCATTAAACACGGGGATAGTTATTATTATCACTCTTGTGTTCATCTCGATCCTAGGCACGTTTCGACTTTGAGCAGATTTCTGATGTCAGAAAAAATATTTATTAGTTATGGAACATAATAATTTTTGCTAAACGGCTTCTTGCCATAGCATCGGGTCAATAATGTATTGGTTGAAACGACGTTGAAATTAAAGCGACGTGAAGTATATATAGGGAATTTTTTTTTCCATCCGTGTTAATTAGCAATTGTTTTAATGGAATGAACCTCTACAGTTTTTGTGTTATCGTGCGGCAAAATGAACCTTCCATCCGGATTTAGTTCATTCGAAACGCGAGAATTCGTATGTTAACAGATTTGATCGAGATATTTCTACCCCTCTGTCGAGATGTTTCTAACCCTTTACCTTCGGATCCATTTTCCGTCAGCGGCATAATAATGATCCAATAGTGATTCCTAGAACGGGCTTCTGTTTCAGAATTTCAGCAGTCAGACTTACTTCGGCCATTATGACCGTATAAGGGAAATTTCTAAATTTCACTAATGTGATGGGGGCGACTTTTAAAAGGAGAATAAACCCGTAATAAGCGTGCACCTAACCCCCCACCCCTCTCTTCCAGTTGTATCGGCTATAGCTCAGCGCTTTTAAGTCGGAATTCACCTACAGTCCTATAAAGACTCCCGGTAAGTCCGGATATATGCCCGGCGATAAACGAACACTGGGCGATGCTAAAACAGGAGCCAGCTCGGTGCTTTATGCAGTGGAACTGTAAAAAGACGGCTTCCAATATTTCACTGAACAGAGAGCTTTGAGTTGAGTAGAAGCCTTTGTAGCCGGACTACTTTTTTAGCAATAAAATCTCTGGAATATTTCTAACTAATAAATGGGGCAACTTTGCGCAGAAATATTTGCCCACAAACGTTATAATTTAATCAAATTCAAGAATAATTGTATAACCATTTGTGAACTAAAATTTTAATTAATTTTTACAAAATAACTCGTATTTGAATTTTATTTCCTGTTAAAATTTAAAAACAAAGTAGCTTATATTTAAATTAACTAAAGTAATATGATTGGAGGAACAAATGACCGTTTGAAGTTTTTCACGTTTTTAAACTCTAAATGTATCGTTAGATTAATAGGGTTATTAATATATCAAATTAATCTTACGGTGCACCAATAAACAGAATTTTAAACGGAAATATAATTTTAAAAATTTAATTCAGTTCTTCTATTTTTTGAACACTGTCGAGATTCCGAATCTTTTTTCCTCTAATTTCCATGTTAATTATCAATCAATAATTCTCCATTGGTTTAACGATCAAATAATATTAGCCAAAGGTAAACCCTGGGTCAAAACTGAGATTTGGGAGTAATTCGGAAATTCAACAGTGAATACCGGCTCACTCCTGCTCGTCGCACCGACTTAGGACGTGCATTGACAACAGATTCCCGTAGTTATACTTAGAGGGAAATCAAAAGTGTACTTTGTTCAGCCCTATCCCCCTCTCCCGAGTCTTCGGATTTAATTACTTCCCGAATTAATTCTCTTTTGTCGTCACCGTTTCAAAGTGGACAGGAGACCAGAACGCGGCTTCGGGCAGAAATAGAACCTGTTCATTAAGACCGAAGCATTTCTGTATTTCTGAATTCTTCGCGAACAATATCCGCCCCCAAGGAGAAGCTCGGAAAACACATTTTTCGAAGCACTCGTATCAATTTTCAAGTTCAAAACGATTTTAATAATCCGGGTCTGTGATACACCTTCGGCAATTTCGGCCTCCTAGAAAATCAGAGCCTGATTCCATGTCTGGAACATTTAAATATCGCGAATGAATAGCAACACATGAATAGTGACAATAAAAAGTTCCTTATTTTTGTATCAAACGCTATAAAATAAATTGCTGTATATTCTGATATGTCTGAGAAGATGAAACATGGTATTTTCTGTATAGTGTTGTCAATGTGGATAACAACCTCTAGATATTGTGGGAAATACTCCTTCACTTTGATATTAATTTATTAATTAATGTACCATTGGCACATAAAATGTAGATCTGCTTTTAAATTCTGTATGCAGTGTCTATAATATTTTTTGTTTTTGCCCCAAATTGTACAAAGTTAAGACTGGTGCGGCTTCAATACCGCGTTATTCTTAATTATGTATCACATTAATAAAAGAAATAAATGCTTTCAATACAGTGCTAGCAGAAACTTTAAATTCAGAAAACACCGTTTTATTAATACTTTATGTTATTTTTGGTAATATTTATGAAGTTTTTTTATTATGCCAATAACGGGCTAATTATTTTTTGATTTAGTATGTTTGTGTTAACATCCAAATCGCGTGTGGCTAAGTATACAACAAGAGGCCCTTGTTGAATAATAGGACTTTTCCATCAAATTATTAAAAATGACTAACATTTAGTAATGATCATAACGTTTATCGCTCTGCTTCCTTTTTTTAATATTGTTTTATACTCGCCCGTAGTAGATCTCCAAAAGTTTAGAAAGCAAATACAAGTAGCGTTAATTGGGAGCTATAAACGAATGAAATACGGGGCACTTTCTCTCTGCCCCGCCGCCAATGGAGACCGCATTTCGACCAATGAAAACCCAGGTCATGTTTTGCTTCGCCCTCAAACCGCAGAACCACAATCAATTGGTACCCCAAGTCCGAATTCTCGAAACCACCGTCTGGGTATTGTAGGTTTTGATTCTTAGGGTTTTCCTAGACACGAGTTTTTGGTTTCACGCCGGAAGTTAGGTCGCGAAGAGCTCGGGAAGTAGCAGGTAATTGAAATTCAATTGCAATATTGTTCTACCGAAGGTTTCCTCAGCGAATTATTGTTGTCCAAGTATTAGAATTAATATTCAATCCTTTATGTTTTCCCTTTTTGTTGTTCAAGAGGTTTGTTTTAATGACTAAGTCAGTAATGACTAAGATAGAGCAAAGGCGCAGTTACAGTATGAGCAGGGACAATAGAAAAACAATTAGATTTTATTGAAGTTACAACGAGGGTATGGAATATCGTCATTTTCATAGTTTGCTGCCGCCACTGACGACGGCGAGAATCCGAAATTTGTGAGATGATGTTCCGAAAATTTTAGACCCCCAAAACAATACCTTTTTCCGCTTCTTACAGCAATTGAATAATTCTGTATTATATCCACGATGGAGAAAATCTCGATTTTTGTCTTATTTTGGCAGCCATTTCACGTCCCGAAACTTCGGGGATCTGCGTGAAGGGGGCACAGTTTAGGCGCGAGCCCGGGCCCAATTTTCTGCACGGCAATTTCTCGTAATAAGGAGAAGCGCCGGGGTTTTTGAGAAATAAGGGTGCTCCCCCTACTAATAAAGATGTTGGCCGGAGGTGTTTTTACACCGGGCGATGATTCAAGCCTGCGCTAACAGCCCGGATATATTTCAGTGGGCTAAAGGGATTTTGAAGAACACGGCTATAATGGCCGGTCGTGCGCGCGCGCCCACCCACACACGCGCCCACCCACATATCAGCACACACACACACACGAGGAGGCGGGGCCCGGATGGAAAAAGCATGGTTTACGGGCGGCCGAGAACGTAAAAACGAGTGGATGCGGGGCGGGATAATTTATTTTTTCCCGAATTAAATCCTTTCGGAAAATTGAAAATTCCGTATTGGGCAGTTAATTGGACCCAGATAAAAGAAACCTTTCATCACGCGTTTACTTAAAAAAACCTGGTGTAATTACCACTTAATTCTGATCCTGAAAACTCAAACGACGAGTGTCATCAGTCTTCAATTTTCAATTTAGCTCATCCAGGAATTGTTTAACAGTTTTTTTTAACATATGAGCGGAAACAAAAGTGCGCTTAATGGTTTTTTAGCCTGTTCATTGAGCCCTAAGCGGTAAGTAAAATTCCAATATCTTACTCGGGAGTAAATGGATTAATTGAATTGACGAGGATTTCTGAATAGTCAAAAAAGGTTATTCGAATTTTTCTCAATTTCGAATTACTTTTAGTTAAGAATTTGAAGAAATGAAAATGCTCTATTTGCATTCTCTTTACATTATGAACTGTACCGATTCGTATGTAACAAACTTCTTATTAAACATTCAAATAACTTTGGCTTCGAATTGTTTAATCTGAAACCAGGTCACGGTGCGGTTTAAACCATTGTGTGGTAATCAAGTGGAACTCATTGAATTGTCCTGTCATGACCGCTGTCACATTTTAATATATTCGTTTGGAATCCCCGTCATCTGTTAGTGTCGGATGGAGCCTTCTGTCACCATTGCCCTGTTACTGTCAGTTACACTCGTCATAAGAGTGACGTTTAGTTTTATGATATTTGCATGGACAGTATCGTGTGAGTGATGGTATTTGAAACCCATGCAGAACAGAGGCTAAGGCGTGGACTAGTGAAGCAGTTTTGATAATGCGGGTTTCCTAGTGTTCGTATTTGCCCACGAGCGGTCAGAATTAATTTTATTTGTCAGAAATCGCTTAGAACCAAAGTCTAATTTTAAAATTTACTCCTTTCATTATCCGACTGCAAGAAATGTCGGGCCACATTTAAATAGGAACTGAAATTAGTTGTGCTAGTTTGTGCCCCTGACGGAATTTCAGGAATGCCCTGGAATTTAATCATTATACTTGAGCCGCGCTTTTCTTTCAGGCCCCACCATGGCTCCTTTCAAATTGATAGCGTTAAAAATCATCTAATTTACGGGGGCAGTGTAATAACTTAGCGCGAGAAGCAGGGAGAAGAGACTGAGCGCACCTTCAGTGGGCCTATCCCCCTCCCGATAAGGGATGGACGGGGTCTAAGGCGGCAACCATAGACATTCCTCTTCTAGGCTTTTCTGACTGGCAATATATATATATATATATACATATACATATACATATACATATACATATATATATACTCACGCCTGTTTAGGTTTTTATATAGTATATAAAAGTGTTTAATTTGCGCACCTTTCTTTTTTATTTTTTTTCGGCCCGTACCTTTTTTTTGTAACCCCTTCACCAGCAATAGAATGAGAAAGACTTTTAGGGAAAACAATTTTTTAATTAGGCCTTCAGGAGGGATGAAGAACGCCAAATTGAGCTCGCTTCCAGTTTTCATTCGATAAAATTTCAAAGGCTTTATTACTGGAATAAAAGTCACTGTCACGTTGCGACGAGAAAATTGATCAAATTCTTTGACCGTTTCCGAGGTAGGCAACAGTGTGCTGTTATATAAAAAAATTATTAATACATACATAATGTCTAGTAATACATATGTTTATGTCTGAAGAATTGCTTTACAGAATTGATTGAATATGTTCATGACTCTAGAGTAGATACGTAAGATGGGTATTTTTTAATTTACACTCCGGAATTAAACTCATTTTGTGAAAATAAATTTCGCCCGAATTATTATAATTATGAATTGTAACATTTTAACTTTTAAAATTAAGCCGGAACAGTTAAATGTGGAGTGCTGTTGAATAATTCCTGTGAAACGCCGCCAGTTTCTTGCCGGGGCTAATTACAATCGTTCGGTTTCCGCCCGAAAAAAGTTTCAGATTAATTTTAAATGATTGATTTTTTCTAATTATACATTTTACTACGGTATTCATACTGTCCTTATTCCTTCCGGCTTACGGGAAAACATTTGAAATGCATAAAGCTAACGATTTGTTTGTCATTTAACTGTATTCGAATTTAAAGTGGGATAAATCATTAGAATAATCGAAAAGGTTTTAAATTTTTGTCACGATATGAATATTCTTTATGTTGATACTTCAATGAAGCATTGGGAATAGAGGTATTGTTTGGTAATGAATTCCACCAAAGCTCGGAGATATATACCCCTTCCATATTTTTAATTGTAAAAATCATTCGATATTTATTCTGTTTAGGAGCGCATTTATTTCATTGAGTGGCCAGGCATCAATTTACGGTCGCATTAAAACGTTACAAACTGGAAATGGGATCGTTTATCAAAAGGTTTTTTCGTTTTTTTTTCAAATGTGTACATTGTAGAGAGATCTAATTTATAACAGAAGCTTTTCCCCGGTTCGGGGTATACTGCTTTTTTTATCTGCTGATTTAATGCATTTATTTTTTCGGTAATCGGCCCATTTTTCTTTCTGTAGGCGAATAAAATAAGGCCTTTTGGTTCGTTCTCTATGGTCGGAGAATGACGGAGCACACGTTACTGTACGATAATCAAGAATCATCCAATCAAGAAAACACCAATAAGAGCATTCATATATGAGAGGAACTTCATAATATGAGTCGTCTAATTTAAGATGGCAATTCATTCCCAGTGATAGTTTTGGGTTTATTGTCTCGAAATAAATATCTTGCCAAACCACAAATAAAAAGTCTGGGGGCTAAAGATTTCAAGACCCCAAAATGGGTATTTATACCAACCCGGTCCCGGCTCATCGCGGTATCTCTAGTTCAGTGAAGATCGCTCTGCAGTGCAGCATTATATCCGCACTATTAATATCTTGTCTTTCGGACGACATAACAGTTGTGTGATTATTTTTCTCAAAAAGAAATCTGAAAACTGACGATATGTCTGGATTGCGATTATACGATGTCCAGAGTATTTAATGGAAAACGTTAGTACAGTTACTTAACCCAGCGTCCTAATGACAAGGGAGAATTTCGAGTGTCGGTTCGCACACGGAATACTTAATTAACTACTGGACTGATAATAATTATATAGGCCTAGGAATAAGAAATAAATGTTAGCGCAGTCTGAAATTAGGACTGGGTATAAGTAATTAGCGTTTTCGGGGCGTAATTTTAAAACGGTGATAAATTACCGCGTCTATGCTGTTTCCTATTGTGGGTAAAATTAGCCAGAAAAAGTAATCTATTACCTAAAATAAATTCTCGGCAGTGTTCCCCTTCATTACTAACTTTACTACATTTATTTCGAACAATATTCAACTGAATTTAATGCGTTCTAATCATTAGTTCGTAGCTAGAGTGTCGTTTTAAATTAATTTGAATTAAAGGCAAATTGCATTATGCGCTTTATAAATGGTTTGTTCAGAGAAAAGCACGTATTTCGGTATTTAAATAGAAAATAATTTTGCTTTAATCTCGAAAATATGACGTTTAATTAATTTTCTGTTAGTATGTCAACAAAACTTGTTTAGGTTGAGAAATAAAGCATATTGATTGATATAGGTCTATTTACTAATACTGGAATTATCAGTTGGCATTTGTTCTTGAGGAAATTTCGGTCCAATAGAGTATGGATGTCCATGTCGAGCTCAATGTCTAATTTAATTTTTCTTTCCTTGTGGAACATTTTCAAGAACAACCTCGCTTTCAATATTTTCCGAAGTCACAAGTGACACTTAATTTGTTCTGTCAGTCACATAAGTATTGCTGCGTTTCGGTGGTAAACTCAGACGTCATCGTCGAATTCTTTATTAGGACGGCTTGTTTAATTTGGATCGGTATTTACAAATTCCTCGTCAGGAATGTCCGATCACACGTCAAACTCGACCTACGTCGGATTCCCCGCCTTTCAGGGGATAGCATCGTCAACATTTTCGGTACTCCGCGCGGATCGAGTCCCGAATAAAACCTCTGAATCGTTGCAGGAATGAGAAATTCTCGGATCCCGACGAATATATGTAACATATATACCCACCGCCCATCCGAATTCCGTCTGAGACCTTTCGGCGAGTGGACCCTGCCCAGCATTCTACCGGGACATGGGTCCGTTTAATTCCAAGGAGGCTTATCTGCTTCTTCCTGAATCTTTAATTCGGGTCCTTGTTTACAAATTCCTCCTCAGGAATGTCCGATCGCAAACTGGACCTACGACGCAATGTTTCCTTTCCGAATTTCAGCCTTCAGCGAGGAGAAACTTTTCGGTACTTCGCTCCGGACAGACATCCGAATCCCTTCAGGAATGAGAAATTCTCTGAAACTCCGTGAATATATACCCGCAGTCTGTATTAATTCCGAGACGTCTCCGTTTAACCGTTGAGCGAGTGGACTCGGCCGCGCGATCTGCGTCCGTTTATTTCCCGCAAAAGGGACAAAAAAATTTCCCCTCGCGGGTGCTCGCCGGTCCGGAATCCTCCCAAAATTAATTACGGTATCTGGCCCCCGGGATCGCAGTAAATGTCCCACCCCCCTCCAGCCATGGCCCCTCGCTCTTTTTGGAGGCGTGCCCACCTCCTCAGAAATTAATGTGCCCACGCTCAGAAACTCGAGTTAATTATAAAAATTTCTGGAGTGGTTTCCGCTCCGATGTACCCGGGGAAACGGTTTTTCGAGTCCACTTCCGCTAAACGGCATCTTCTTGTGGATGGCCGTTATCTTCGGCCGTTTGTGGGGTGGGGCACGTTTTCGTTATCCCTTGTGGTCGAGGATTTGTGTTCTTTGTCTCCTCTGTGCCATTTCACCATCTTACGAATAAAAACTTTAATTTCACCTGACCGACTTAAAACCGCTTGTTCGGTGTCGGCAATGAAATCGGAAGCGTGACCGATGAACACACAAAATTACGCTACAACGATAATCCAAACCATAAACCGTTTTTGTAGCTTATACGACAGTCTGCATCGTAGATTTAACTGGTCGTAATTTATAATAGCAATTTGAATAGGACTAAAGCGACCGACATGGCGTAGACCGGTAATTAAACTTGTTTAATTTACGATAGCCATTATTTCGTATCGCCGCGATACGAAATTAAGAGAAGGTATTTAAGTAATGCGAATTATACACTGTAAACGAAGATTTAAATAACAAAGTCGGAGTTTAGTCTTCGTAACTCAATATCGATCGCAGCGATGTTGTATACATCTGTTATTAATGAAAATGTCCGATTCTGTATCCTGAACTAGTAGGTTAACATATTTAACACCCTATGGCATATATTCAGTGTCATTCCAAATAGATTGGGAAAAATAAGTGAAAATAATTTCAATCATCTTAGCCTTTATTTTTGCTTATTATGAAATTGTAACAGAGCGTAAAAGTAAGGCCAAGTACACGAACCATTGAAATACAAATTTTATTTTAGCTCGCGATGTAAGTCCTCCTGTTTCTAAAACGTTTTCCAAGACGTTTTTAAAACGACTGTACACAAATATTCCAGAGGAATTCTTCCTTTCAACGGTGTTTGAAGAGCGGTGTGGACTTATTTGCGAATTATATTGTGGAGTATTTGCGCCGTGTCCCAGTCTACTGGAGCTTTAGTATTTGACCGGGGTGATAAAATATAAAAAAGAAGTCATCAAACTCAGAAAATTAAAGTCGGAAATTTCCACTCCTTTATTTTATATCCTTAATATTAATTTAGAGGTATAAATTAGACTCGTTCGGTGAATCGGTTTCCGAGAACTTTCCATTTCCCTTTTCGCTGTCAGAAAGTACCTCTTGAAGTTGGCGATGTTTTCTAAAGTCAATAAGGTAGATTTATCAGCTGTGTGTTTCTTTATTAATGGACAGTGAAGAATCATTCAAACAATGATTTTTATAAAGATTATGCAAAAAATATTAATGAGACTCTGAATTGATATATTTGTAATAATTTGGATCGAATTTGGGTAATTTTCAGTAAACAACTGCTTTTTAATTTCTACATACCTCTCTTAAGCAGCTTATCTCATTACAGAGCTTTCCATTTATATAGTTATCCTAATTAACAGTCTGTATATTATAACATGCACCGTTTCAAATTGTGTTGTTGAATTGATAATGTCTACTCAATAATGATTGTACATTTGTTATTTTGATTTATATTTTTTAAATAAATTTTTGTAGTAGAAAGTATAGAAATAAGTTTGATAATTTTCCCCGATGTCATTTCGCCCGAAATTTTTTTTCCTAATCCTGCAGGTGTTGGACCGAGGGAGTATTTTATCCCCCTATCTGAACGGGGATAACCACCCCGGGCAAAACAACGCTACGCCGTTTATCGGTTCTCCCTTTTATTTCTTCTTTTTTTACCTTTATTTTTTGTTTTCGGGTTAACTCGGAAGTTACGGGTTTATAAGTCGGATAAGGTACAGTTTATGGGAAGAAGACCCTACCAATGTTGCTATGTTTTATTTGGCGTAAAATACAGTGAAATTAAATAAATATTTCTAGCGTAAATACTAAAATATAGGATATTATAGTTCGGATTGAATTCAAGAAGATTTTATTTTAAAAATAACTAACCCAGTCGGATGTCTTTTGGGTAAGAGGTTGGCCCCTTTTGGATACAGAATACGGAGCGTGCCTTTCCCAATATCTCTAAAACCTTTCTATAGACGTGAATGGAGTCCTACATTACAACGGATCCAAGCAACGGGCGATGTTTTCTTGACGCCGCCCATAAATCATCATCTCGTCCCTTATACAGCGTTATAGAGGTCCGTGAATTATTTCAGCTAAATTACTCCACCGCTAATCCCTGATGGATATTCAAAATACGGAAGGAATTAACATATTAAAATTAGAAGCCGTTGAAATCACTTGTAGCATGATATACGAAGACACATATCACTTCTCGGCACGTTGGGCAATACCAGCTGAATATGGATAATAGTATTTTGGAATGAGAGAAATAGCACCAAATGTAGCATTCTGTTATATTAACGGAGACGAAATCTTGAGTTTGGTTCAGTAAAAAACGCCTGGAAGCATAGAAGTTTGTATCAAAATATATATGATCGTTTTGTCAGGATTCCCTCTTTATTTTTCCATTTTGAAACACTCACTTTTCCGACGGTTGTCGAAAAAGGAATATGATTTGTTATTAGAAAGAAGAATACATTAATTAAATTAATTTTTTAAATATATTGAAAAAATATATTAATCATTTAAAACGAAATCCGAAAATATAATTATTATTCTCTCGTTACCGCTCGCGTCTTGATGATTCAAAGCTTTTTATATGATGACCGATAGTTGGTATGATAAATAATTCAATAAGTTTACGAGCTCCTCCATTGAATCAGTTCAATTTTCAATTGAAGGGAAAAAATCCAGGTAAATAATACAGAATTTTCATTTCGAGACAATGTATTAACTAAAAATTAAATCGCAATTACAAAATACTTTTTTATCCTCAGAAATAGCTTTGTGGTATGCATAATGAATGTACGAGCCTAGAAGATGTGACCAGTTCCGAATTTGGAGCTTTCCCGGTCTGGGAAATTTCTGAGTTGTGTTGCATCTGTTCCTTCTCAGTTTCTTACGTGGCCGCAGAAGAACAACTAGTTCCTCCTTAATGTTCCGTCCGTAACATTCCGGCAAGTTCACCCGGAAAACCCCCGGTTATTATTAGGCCTGGGGTCTTCGCTAATGGGAAAAGTTCGTCTGATAAAAAGCGTTCTTACGAGCGAAAAACGGAAGAAAAAAGACAGAGCGAGCCGAACGCGAATTAGAAATTTTTCTCAAGCCGACGCCAAAAAAAGGTTTTTCGCACCTTCCTTTGTTCCGGGACTATACTTTTAAGAGGGCAAAACTTGACACAAACGAAATATGTCGGGAGTTCTATTGTCGGGATAATTTTTGTTTTGGTGAACGGTGACACTGATGATAGGGTGTCGAGACTTTAAAACAAAGTATCAATAGGGAGTAGAACTTTCAAAAGTAAAAGTAAATTATTGCAATATCCATCGGCTACCTACCACTACGACGGCTTATCAATGTAACCGGTCGAAACGTGGATTCAAGACAAGTTACTACATATATACTTATGTACTATATCTATATATTTAGATTTGATTTTTTAATGACATTGTGAATATTGTATTGTTATATACAATTTAAGTACAGTGCGTTTTATGTTCTCTCGTCTCGTTGGCATCGGTGATATTTTTTATCTCAAACTGCCTGGTGACTGGTTCTAAAGTTGGAGCCCGAACTAATTTATTTCTTGTTCATTGTGGGCTCCTTCTCGGTATCGGGTTTTCTCCCTGCAAATCTTCGTTAGGAACAATTGTCTGGAGATAGTGGAGGACCGGGAAAAAATCCCTTCTTCCCTCATCGTCGACTGAAGAGTACCGCACCGAGTTAGATCCCGTCCAGTCCTTTCCAGGCGTGTGAATTTAGTCTGGGCGAATAATTCTTCTTGCCGGGTAGGAAATATTTCAGTTTCGGGAACGATGTAAATTCCCGGCAGGCAGCAAATTAGACACGTGTATATGGTGCAGCGGGCCCGGTTGCTGAAAGCGGTATTTGGTGTCGATAATTGGGTTACAAAGCTCTGTTGCTGTGCAAATCGTCGGAAAATCGCTCGATTTTGATATGCCCCCGGGCGACATGCATTCATGCCATGCACCCAGCCAATTATCCCGCGCTCCCCTCCAACTGGGATAACCGAAAACGTGATATTATGCCTCGATATTATCACATAGCCGACAGTTGAATCGCGTTAAATATTTAAATTGTTATTGCTTTTTCCAACAGTATATTTATTTGACTACGTCCACTCATTTTACGGACAGAATTTGAACATTTTCAGATCGTTTTTTTTATTTCAGCATTATTACCCGAATAAATGGCACGCAACTAGAAATTAGATAGACCATGGCCACCTCCATTTCTTAATATGTCTCAATATATCTCTTCGATTACACTCGACGAAATCTCTTGTTTATATTGTTTATTCCGCGGTATAATATATTCGGGGAATGCTTTCAAATGGCTACCCCGGTGTGAGTTTAAATCTCAACAACATTTGAACGTGCTTTACGCGCGTTATTGAGGCTAGGCTCCTTGCCGATTCTTCCTGTTCACATCCATTGGGGCCTCCACGCAGAATAATTGAGCACTAATGTATAGTGCTAATTCATTTACGATACACACCCCGCCAAGGGTTTTGAAAAAAATATATGTAGGAATGAAATAGTAATGTTATTAGGATCAATAATGAATTTTGTGCTTTATCCAAAATTGGATGTCTGGGTAATATAATGCCGAGGGTTATATTGGGGTCTTAGAGGGTTTTATTAGTTACAAAATAAAATAAAAGTTTACGCTTACCGGGGGGCGCGGTAACTGGGCGCTCGATAGAGAGATATCCGTTGCTCACTTATTAGGTGTTCTGCTTGCTGAGAACCCGATTTACGACCGAAGTAATAGTTAAATTAGTTTGTAAGTAGTTTATGTAGTGGTAAGTTTAGCTCATTTTATCTCCTAAGTACTGATAATGGCGTTTTTCCGAAACCGGTCTACCATTGGATCAAAAACGCTAATTGTAAAGATCGTACCTTCGATGACGAAGTATATTGCGGTTCGAATACATTTTAAGCCAATTTGATAACACCGTATTTCCGGGTATAGCGGGAGAAAATTAACATTTTGAACTCTCTTTACGGATTTGAAGAGAAATGAACCGTCCGTTAAACCCAATCCGCGGGTAATGCGGTCGTCTTACTGACCGGCGGTCTTTTGAATTTGCATCTGTTCAAGCCCAAATCGGAGTCCTATAGAAGCTGGCTCGGGATTATCCACTCGGTTAAACAGCCGTACGGCCCAGACCCGGTGAGCCGCCGACCGAAGCCCATCGCCGCGATTCAGCTCGCCCGCAAAGCCCACTTTGGTAATCAATCGAGAGCTTTGTCCGGAGGCGATCGTCGCATCATGTAACGGCCGATTGACACTCAAATATTTATTTGCTATGAGGAAAGATTAGAACGAATTTATTGCTCTTTATGAATGAAGTTTCTTCGCTTTAAACAGCAGGTGGCTAAGCTGAGGATGGTAGTGTTAGCGGAAAAATCCCTATCCTGTATTTTTTAAAGCTAATTTAAGTCAAGAGATTAAGCCCAATTTGAGGGGGATCTTAATGCACTTAGTATGCTTTAGCTCTTAAAACCCTGGAAAAAATGCTGCTCCGCTAAAGGGATTGTAATAACGTGGGTTATCACTGAAATATGTATATACTATGAGAGTCATTTGAATAATATAGTAGGAAGTGAAAAAGTTATTAATTTTCAATTTCGAGGTATCCTAGCATGAATAGTAAACTACAAAATTGACTGTATTAATTTATTAATATATTAATACTCTATACAGCATATTTTAATATGTAATTACCGTTCTAATCTACTGTACTTAAGCTTAGAGTTGTTATTCATTCCCCTTGTATATTTACAATTTATTATAGGAGAAATAGATTCAGGCTGTCATCGTGAATAGAGGAAGTTGTATAAGAAAAGGATCTTGAACTAGGTTACAGTCCGTCATTACACGCGGGACTGCCCCCCACCACGATTTTTCAAACCATTTACAACTTTCAAAGCCGACGAAGTCAACGAAACACAAAAGCCGACAACACGAGAGCGAGTCGATACTGTTCCCAAGGAAAAACGAGAAACAAAGAAAAAGGGAATACTGTTTGGGTTTTGAAACTGGAGATTTTGAAGCTCTTTGTTGAACTCCGAAAATAATTCACTATGAGAAAGAGAGAGAGAGGGAGGGAGGGAGAGAGAGAGAGAGGGAGAGAGAGAGAGAGAGAGAGGGAGAGAGAGAGAGAGAGGGAGGGGGGCTGGGTGAGAGGGGGTGTTTGTGTGAGTGAAGGGTGGGGTATAAACAGAGGTTGGTCCCGGTAATACGGGAATTAAGAGGATTAACGATATCTCACCTCCACCTATATATAAACCCAAAGCCAATGATGATGAAACCAGTATGAGTTACAAAAAAAACCAACAACAATTAGTTACTTTTGTAACAATTCATTTCTTTCTTTTCTCTAGAAACAAAACTTGGTTCCCTAGTGATACTAAACGAAACCGTGTTCTAGCCCTGGAAGTGTTACGTCTAATGTAAAATTTCGAAATTCTTGGAAGAACATTCTTTTTATTGAAGTTCATATTAACTACGATATTTTCTTAAGGTAAAAATGATCTTGACGCCATCATAGGTTCGATGGTTTCCCCAATTTAACTGAATTAGACCGCCACAGCAGCAGGCTCGGCACGGTCCCCTGGTTTTTCGTTAGCGTTGCTATTCCACACGGACTTTTCACGGCACAAAGACCGGGCGCTAGCCCTCGGAGAACTCTGGGTAAATTAGGAGAGTGCGGGCCCGCATCCCTTTTTCGTTAAACGCATTTTTCCTTTTGGCGTAGCGGCCCCGAGAGGGAAAAGAGGAAAGAAACGGTCGGAGAAGTGCTTTTCCGTCCCCGGTATAATTATAGGGGTCTGGTTCTTATCTGGACCTTGTGATTCAACCCACGGCCTAACCGAGTAACTGACAACGAAATAATATAAGTAGTAAATTTAAAATAAGGTTTCGATTGCGATCTGTACGTCAATTTAAAAAAAAATTTCAATAATTTGAAAGAATATATAACCGAAAGAATGTTCATCGTGGTAAACTGAAACTACTGTACGGCGCATAGACGCGGCAAACCAGGAATGCTTATGAGTATGGTTGTTTAGTATCATGGACTGCCTTCGTTCGATCGCCTGCCTCCTACTCTAAGAACAAAAATCTTTTCAATTCTCTTACATAACGGCATTACAATTTTGCCACTGCCCCTATACTCAATTTAAGCACTATTATGCTCAGTACCACCGAATATAAAATATTTTAGATTTATAAAAATGACGAATTGACGAGTGTCAACATTTATTTCACGAAAACTCCATTAAATAGTGCATGTTTTTAACTGAAGGAATATTGGGTCCTCTTGCAGAATTCGAACCCTAGTTCTTCAGGGTAGCTCCCACGAAACTCAATTCCCTGCTACCGTATTCCGGTTACCCTGAGATAGCCTCGCTTAATGTAAAATTCTGGCGGCTTCATATTTGACAAGGCGGGGAGCGAGTCCGGGCAGGGGGTGGTCGACTATCGGAGAATATTAAATGTCGAGAATAAGAGCGAAATGAAGGTTTCGGTTGGTCCGGAAATATCCAAATAACAGGCCTCATAACACAGAATGTTTGTACGCGTGTTAAGTGACGCAAACATTCACAGTTGTATATATATATATATATATATATCATGTCAGAAGATTTTCGGGTATTTTTTAAATATGAAAAGCTACATAAATGAACTAATCCTGAACGTTATTGCCAAATATGCGGTGCTTCCTGAGATTATATAATGTGCATATTACCAGGTCACAATGTGCCAAGATAAGATAAATTATAAACACTTAAAAACCCAACACAAAAAAACTTCTTATATCGGTATTCTGCATTTGTATTGAACAGAGTTTACTATTTTAAAGTGTATTTTAGTTCGTCGCTAATTGGTTCGAATAATTGGGTCACTTAAAACTAAAAAGAAAAATTGAACATTTAAGAACCGAACTGAACTGGGGTCGAAACGCCCCGATTTCTAATGGAAGCCCCTCCAACTCACCCCGAATTGTTCCGTTTCGCCAAACAACAAATACAATTAGTCGTCGTTTTGATTCAAGGTAGAATTCCCGTCAGCGGGCAAAGTGTTGAGGGGACGTCGGTCTTTCGATTAATTTTGATCTCGAGACGGAATATAACGCGGGTCAAACCCAATTTAACCGAGAGCACCGCTGAGCGGACTTTGGTTAAATTTCACGCCCAGAAACTAAGTGAAATTTACTTCCTATCCCAGCGATAGACAACATCCGGTTCTAGTGAATTGTTCATCACGGTTTATTGAATTTTATAAGATTCCATTATAAAAGGAAATTCGTCCAGGCTTTAATTTGAACGACAAATTTTCCATATTTTCACAAAATATCCTCCTCGCATCATATTCCCGACGTTGTTTCTTTCCTATTTATATAGGTCTCTCCCGTGGCGCAATTTTTCCCAATCGCCAATTTTGAATATGTAATGTGAGTCGAACAAACTGGATTGATCTTGAGTAAATCCATTGCCTGGTCGTGTTCAATATCGTACACTTTCATGAGGTATCTCCGTTCAATTTCCTCGGGGTCACGGCTCTTCCAGAGCCTCCATGCCCGGTCCAAATACCACAATGTTTCACTACTTCGTTCATATTGTCTTGACCATCACTGTATAAAAAAGACTGTTAATTATAAAGGGGGAAAAAACATAATTAGGAGTATAACCTTGATTCGAGTCACTTTTGTATTGTCAATTGATTGTCTGAAATGTCTATATCCAATATCACGTTTTTTGTAACGGTCTACAAACCGAAATAATATTTTCCAAAACATTTCTAACCGATTATTGATTTGGGCTTTTGTCTTTTTGTTTCAGGTGAGTCTCTAGCGAAATAGCGGTGATGAATCGCAACGTAATGGATATCATTCCATGAGTTGTAGGTGGAACCTGGGAAATGGGATTTTTCCACGGTTAGGAAATTATTCACGTATTGTTAAAATTGTAAAAATGGTTTAGATTTTTATTCGGGATATCAACCGAATTTCTAATATTTTTATAATTTTCTTTTTTATTTTGCATCTCTCTCTCTCTCTCTCTCTCTCTCTCTCTCTCTCTCTCTCTCGCTCCCCCTCCCCCTCCCCCTCCTGAGGAACTTAAAAAAGTAAGAATGTCGGCGGCGGCAATTTAGAGGGGACGCGGGTCCCAGTCCGACAAATGGACGCCTCTCCGAGGAGAAGGAACAGGAGGAGATGGAGGAGTAAGGCATTATAAATTTTCAAAGTCATTAAACGGATTAGACTTTAAGTTCCCCCTCCTCGCCTCCCCCCACCGTAGTCCTTTCGGGCTTATCGGAAAACCCTTAATATAAGGGGCTTCATTAGTCGAAGAGGGAACATCCTAGTGCGGCGTAACAACGTTTGCTGATGGTGGTTGTGAGGGGGGTAATTTTGTCCCTTGGCTGTTACAGAAAGAAAAATAACGGATGGTCCCAGTCGAGCGGATAAAGAGTACCAATTCGGAAAAATATGTGCGGCGTTGTTCTGTATTCCGCCGACGATCCTTCAGGTAATAAATCTCCAGTGCCCTTTCCTTCCCCGGGGCGAATCTAATATCCGAATATTAGATACAGGAAAAAGAACTGTATGAAATGCCACTTCGGGAGAAAACCCGCAACGGTCCTAGGATTTCGGCTTTCTTTTGCCTCATTTAATTTTGTCTATACTCAAAACACATTCGGTTAACCCCATTTTACCTGCTTCGATAACTGAAAACGATGGTAAGAAAATTAACAGCTCTATTTATTGCCATCCAAAGAGTATGTCGGACTTCTCCTCTTGGACGATTCGCATTAGTAATTAATTGCAAATTCTAAACTGATACAACTCTAATTACATTACCGGTATATTATAGCAAAAACTTATATGGGTATATTAAAAGGGCCCCAACAATCGTAAGATTTGATTATGTACAAGTTGCAGGTGCTAAAAGTTTGATTCAAATTTTGCAAATGAGACTTATTGCGAATACTTATACTGTAATTAAATAATTATTAAACGGTAATTAAAAAATAATTTAAATTCGATAGTAGTTATAAGTTGCATAATCTATTATAAGATTGTGGGTATAGAAAATTTCGCATAAATTTAAATTATTGTCTAACGTCAGTTTTAAAGCTCGCTGTTTGTGTTAAATTTGTTAATATTGTAACAAATTTCATATATGTATGTATATACTAAAAATTTGTAAAAAAATATGTATTCGTTTAGAGGGAATCGGACGAGATTCCCAAGTTCGAAAAATGTGCGTCGTCTCAAGCCGAATATCAAGTCCCCCGTATCAATGTAGGTCGCGCATCACGGAGCAGCCGAAGTAATCGATGAGGGGCGGCCGAAGCGTACAAGAGTTTTGTTAAACAAATTTATACAGGCTTGCTTTTCCTTTGAGCCAGCCGTCAATAAATATTTGACGTATCTTCCTTCATTGCTTACGTCAAGGGGAAAAGTGTATATATTCGGCGCCGATCGATTTCAACTTCTCCCGGGAAGTTGGGCTTAAAAAAGAAGAATTTATTTCCGCGTTCACAAGAGAGTCCTAACTAATATTTTAAAGCGTTAAATTGTACATACACATACAATTTATAAAATTAATTGCTACTTCTGTAAGTGTTACATATTTTACAGAGGGCCTTCGGGGATGATTTGCCATTGGAGATGGGGACTTGTAGTAAGGAAGTGGAATTTTCGTTCTTCCGAAATTAATTTCCCGAGCGTAAAAGTACTTATCTGACGAATTTCTGAATTCAATAGACACTGTGAGTTAATGCTATTGTGCAGACTTTTGTCAGGGTCCTATCGGATATATGTATTGGGACAGCGGCTTGACGAGGGTTCGAAAGACTAGAACGGATTGCTTGAACGGATCACCGGCTAAATATCGGAGATTTCCTTTTTTCTTTTGTTTTTCTTCTATTTCTTCTTTCGCTTGACTGAGGAAAATATTGTTATAAATCAAGATCCAATGTGCGCACTGAAATCTGTGGGCTACAATTGTACGACCGTAATTTTCAATGAATTGGCCAATTTAGCCTTTTAACCACAGAGCTGTTTGACCTCATACTACATATGATTTAGGAAATATTAAACACAATCTTAATGTCGTGTTACCTTCAATTAGTTTAATATACCTGTTTTGTGGTCTGCGAGGGGTTGGAATACCGTAGGTTCGTGGTGTTTCTGTCTCCTCTCGCTGGTTTGTTCTTTTGCTAGACCGTTTTCGGCTGCTCGTCATCTTCAGTAGCGGTGTCAGTCACTGTTGGCACTTTGGATGTTCTTGGGGCATCCCCAACTTTACCTTCAATTATTTAATTGGCAGAATTTACAATTAATTACGAACAAATTACTAATTTCGAACTGAGGGTACGTAATTTATTCCTGTGGATCCACCAAGCCGGCTATCTCCTACAAAATACAATGATAGCTATCCACATTCCTTCGTAAAATCGTTAAACTTATGTATCTAACCGCAAAATCCAATCCGATTTGAAAAGTCCCGTTCGTTCACGAACTAGCGGCTACCCGAAATAAATCCTTCCGTTCCGAACTATCACTCCGATCCTTTAATTCGACAGCTCTCCTCACTTCACTTTCCTGAAAATCCCGAGCACCGCATTAAGAGGAAATGACCACCTGATTTCCTCACTACCTAGTAAGGAAAGGGGTACCATCAATGGATGGATCCTCCATCAAAAGTACATTAGTGTTATCGAATCGCATTCAAAAATTGTAGTCGCGGGAAGAAATTAAAAAAAATAAAAATCTACTGCCACCGAACACGGTAGTTCTTTTCGCTAGTTTGTCCCTCGGTGGAGTTGTTTTCCCCGCCAGCTTCGCTACTTCTGTTCTTCAGTATTTAATCAACCTACAGCAGTAGTGACTCAAAATAAAAAAAATGTTTCTCGAAACAGTATTGAGCCCAAACTAAAATGTTGTCATGCCCAGTTATTAGCGTAATCGAATTCGTGCTATTCAAAATGAACAAAGGTAATAATATCCGGTGTGGAATTAGTACAGAAAGTAGGTTCTGGGTGTTTCCCGTCTTGGTGCGGTGTAGTATATTCGAATTTATGTTGTTAGGGTTGGGACCTGTTTTGGTTGGTGGAGCGGGAGTGTCGCGAGTCGGCCGTAAATCAGAAGCCAGATAGCGGAGCGACCGCCCCCGCCAGTCTTTACCACCTTACATTCATTACATCGCCAGCCCAGATAAACTGCGCCGCTAGCAATATCTCAATTTAAACCTTACCTTTATGCCAATCCGTCTGCGGACGCCCGCTTTTTATCCGCCGATAAATCATATTGCTGGTGGTTTCTTTTAAAAAAAAATCGACTCACAGGACCCAAATCTGACGACTTACACGCCGGAGGAAAAAATTCAGACACTGAGGCAAACGAAAGAACAACTGCTAGAAAAGAAGGAAAACACTACAAACTTTAAATTATATTTAGTGACAATGTGATTTGATAACACGAATTTTTATGTAGACTCCACCTATTGACGGTACTTCCATTCCTTGACTTGAGAAATCGGGTGGCCGTCTCTTCTTAATACTGCGCTTGGGATTTTGGGATTCGGTGGCAATTGTAAACTTCTATCGATCTATTCTGGCGCTCCTTACTCCCAACTATATAAAACAGTGTTTTCATCAAACCGGATACCGTTCGACAGTTAGTTCGAATAATATTTTTATATCTTGGAAACTGGTACGACGTGACAATACAAAGGTACTGTAAATGATAAACTTTTCTTTTCTACATTCGCGACAAAATTGAATTGTGCCTTTTCTTATTTTACTTCGCCTAGGAAAGGCGACAGTAAAAGACAATCATTAAAATGTTGCGGTCCGGTGCGTCGCCAAATAAGAAATTGCGATGTAAATACATAAAATATTTAAATAGGGAACTTCCTCCTCATCCTTTTCATCCGTATCCTTTAGCCTGGTGGACGGTCGCTTATTCCCTTTGTGGAAGCAAGCCGATGAATAAAATACAGGGAACTCGGGCGCAATTATCAGGCCGGAGGGCTTCTTCATTACACGGAGCGCTCCCTATGTACATTCCATGCATTCATCATGGAACATTACCTCAACCGAAATAAAAAACAAATACTGTACCTCCGAACACATCCTGAAGGTGATAAACGTTAATGTTTATCACTGAAAATGTACGCTGGCTCATATTTGTACACCTTATAATCAAACGAGTAGCACTTCAAGCTCATTCACGTTCAAGCTCATTCACCTTCTTTTGTTTGCTCTCCTTGATTTTACCCTTTGCTAGACAGTTTTCAGTAACATCAATAATCCAGATTGACTAAGTGTTACTGATTATGGTGAGTGCCATTACGACAGAATCGTCTAAGTTTAAAAAGTCGAATCAAGAAATAAACCCTGAGAAAATAAAAATTTATTTAACGAAAGTCTCGCCGCCTTAGATATATGGAATATGCAAGACGAAAGCCCCTGCTATCGGCAGAGGACGTTGATATTTTTCTTAGCTTTAATACCCCACACGGATTACTGGTCGGACTATTGGAATAGATAGGAAATTTATGTAGACCATTAGACTTATACGGCGGTCAGCCACGTTTTATGGGATGCACAGCAGAAGAATTAAAAACTCGTCAGTTCGTTGTCGCCTTTCCCAGCAACAAAATTCATCTCCCTTAAAAAAATAGCTGGATTTAATAAGCTGCACTAGCTTGTTGCGTTTTATTGTGTAACACTTTAACAGCCGGTTGGCGAATCCGTACGGTCGGATTGACGAGGTAAAACTGCCAGAGTAATGATGTTGGACAAAAAATGTTGGAAACGCTACGGCTTTCCTCAGCGTTTCCAACTTTTTTTGTAATGGTGAGGAAATTGACATAATACCGGTCTATAGATACGTATATCGGAGATCACGGGAGGAATCAACTCAAATTTGAGATTGAAGAAATATTGGCTTTAACGCGCTGACCCGGGTTTGAATCCCGGTACATGGAACAAATGTTCCGTCAGTAGGAAAACCTATTCACTGACCTATGCACCGCCTATGCACTGACATGGAGACGTCCGCCAGAGAAGAACCGCAGAACTACGAAAATCAGAACATGAAAAACGAATCGAGAAGTCCCATGTGTGTCCGAGCAGTGAACAACGTCATTTTGTTCTTCGCGAAAGGTTAATTCCGGATTTTTGCTAGAATTTAAGCTGGCAGTACGTTCTGCTCCAAGCGCAATTGGGTTAATTGCGAATTAGCTCTCCTGACGATGACAGGTCCGTGAGTAGAAAACGGTGCAACGGAAATAGCGTTTTCTGAAGGGACGGAACGAAAAAGAAAATTACCTCCCAAAACTTTTAACGGTTATATGAATTCTAATAATCAGGGTACTGTAAAATGGGTTACCCTATTGGAATTTGATGGCGGACAGCCGTCTCTTTAACCTATAGACTTATAATAAGTTTTTCTCGGGCAAAATTTTGGTTTAATTACGAGGCACAGATATGTTCCACAAATGATAAAATGTTTTTTCTAACTTTTTTAATTGCAAAATCAACATCGTTTACACGTTATAGGTGCAATTAATTTGTGTATGTACATGATGAAGAAATCGCCCACTGGTGCACTTCCTGGCTTATTATCTAGGCAGAGATGATCCCTGGTCCAGTGGCGTTTAAGCCGCCGAGGGGTTAGTTGTACATATTCGCAGGCCCTTCTATATCAACTATAATATTTATTTATTCCTCTTCTATAATCAGAAATAGTGAAGTATATCCGTGAAGGTATTCTCCTCACAAACGCGATGCCAAAAATCGATAACGAGCTCGAATCCTGTTGATAGACCGAATTCATTCAAAATTGCGAATAGCAAATTTGAATTGATCACGAAATACGCGTGCTCATTAGAATTCAGTTCGGTAGTTCGTTAACAACTACTTGCCATTGAAGGCGCAGATAGAAGGTCGCCTCTTTGAAATAAGCGAAATTGCCATATGTAATGAGAACAATTTCCGGGAAATGGGGGTAACGGGAGGGGATTCCGTAGGAGTAAAGGAATTAGTAAAAATTTAAAAAGTAACAGTATAATAAAAATGGCAGTTTAGTAATTGGGTTGTTGAAATATTTCTACGTCAGAGCTACGATATGGAAAAAGATATCAGCTATTTATTCGTGTTGTACATAATATATGGGTTAGATGGACTGATTGAATAAAGTGATTCTAAAGCGCTGAACGGTAATCAGACTGTCTAAGCAGGAACGGAGTGTCGGCCTTTAGGAAGGGCTTGTGGCTGGCTCACTCACCCCGCGGGTTATTTACTGTCGGTAGAGACCGGTCTAGAAATAGAAGGGCGCCAATGGGTCCACTTGTTGAACCCAACACCCTCCTAGAGGGCCGACACCTTTGATTAACGGTAATGAACCGCTCGTATCGCGGGCTTGTTTAGCCTCACGCGATCCCCGAGCTTGATTTATAGTCCTGCTCGAACAGCGCTTTTAAAGTCCCGACGAGGGTGCTTGAAATATGCATTCATTTCGAGAAAACTATTCGCCCGATATTATTGCGCCTTTCATTGCACAATCGGGAGGTGGCAACGGGGACGGACAACCAAAAGACCACGCAAATGCAAATACAAAAGCGGAGTCCGCTTAATCATCCCACCGCTTGATTGATGACTGTATTGATTGCTGGTATTTTATGTCTTTTTGAATCCTGACTAGTGGACGTTGATCGATAGTGTGGAGAAGTCAAATAATGTCTAATATGAATTACTTTTTCCATTGTGTATGAACTTTATGGTCCGATATATAAGTTGTAATATCATCTCGACGGAACTGCTTAGTCCAGCCTTTACGGGCCTTTCATGTAAAAAGGCGTGTTTGTGTCATATTGTTGTGTTGAAATGTGTTTTGGATAGGACCTGCGCTGTATTATATTTCTTACTAAACGTATTAATTCTAGATATGCTCGCGAATTAGATTCTTAAATAAAATTACACCGCGTTTAAAAGTTGTATACAGTAAACATACAAGCCTATTTTCGAAGGCGACAATCCTATTTCGAGAACCCAAGTACAATCATAAAAGAGAGCCCTATAACAAAAATTGCCCTATTTTAATTTCAGGCCTCTTAAAACCTCCATTTAATGACCTAGGAAGAGTAATCAAAGGGAAAGGTTTTCCGACTGGGGCCGATAATGCGGCTCCTTATGAATCTTCTTTGGCCTTAAAAGTGATAAGTGGCTTAAATCGTTCCTCTCCAACCTAAGAGATTAACAACTCCAATTAATAAGAAAAGTCGTTTATAACAAGATTATGAAAAGAATTAACCAATTCCCATGTACAGTTGGGATGGCTCAAATTTTAAACTGGGTTCCAACTATAACTAAAGGCTGTATAAATCATATTACGCGCGGAATGAATACTGAATAATTTCATCATTCCCTACAATTTTAAATTGCAATGTGATTGCATATAAAGTGGGTTCGGGATATACGTTATTTCTCATACCGACGGCGGAAATTGAATTTAGTTGTTCTCGCAGACACATTTAAAATGAGAAATCGCCAGTCCAGTGTTATTCTAACTGATCAGGCCACAAAATAATACCTTCGAGCACATATACACACACACACACCACCGGAATTTTTGATGAAAAATTATAGATCACACTTATACTTCGTTTTCTAGAAACCTTATGGTTTTGGTTAATGCCATGGACTGGATTCATAGGGGGTGGAGTGAGGGCTCAAGAATTCGAACCCACCGTTAAAAACCGTCCCCACAGGTTAACTGACGTTAACGCCCCTTATTTAATAAGCATTATGAATTGATTGCTCGGATAAACTCTTTCCTGATAACAGAAGATCCTTAAAAATGGCGCTGTCGCAACAAGAAATTTATTTAGGGTGCGCCCTTTCTTATTAATAACTCATCAATGTTTCGAAACTTCGGACGCGGTATTATTTACCCCGCGTGCGATATACGTTTAAAAATATAAAATGTACGTCCCCTATTCGGACCTTGGGGGAGTTGTTTCAATTTTTCAGCGGGTCCTGCCCCGAGGGCGGTTAAAGCAGTCCGGGTGCTTAAATTTTAATATATACGGCCGGGGGGAGTCTCTGCCCCTTCCTTTAGATGCAATTCCAGGAGTTAACCATGTCTCGGGGTCCCAATTTCTTATACGGGGAAACGCAAGAGTATTCTCACGCATCATCTGGCGAGTGAAGATAAAGCCGAATTTATGCATATAAAAAGGCTACGCTTTTACGCACTTGTATCGGTCATGTGCTTCCAAAACATCATCGGGCCCTAAAATATTTACACTATTGTCCTGATATTATTATAATTCCTCGACTTTCAACGATGAAAATATTATAAACAGTATTTATTTCTTATTTGCTTAATGTTAAAGCTCTTATCTATACTAGTAAATTTGCAATTTATGGAAAATTTGGTTTACCACCGTGTCAAAGGACTAAACTCTGTCGGAGCTATATCTACCTTAAATATAACCCCTTATCTCTACCTTAGTCTCGTTAAATGCAGGCACCTCGCCGCTAGTACTGAGAGCGGCGGCCCTGTAACTACCCTTCGGATTGGAGGCAGTTGTTCCGGACCGATACCCAACTGAAATTTAATTTAGCCGATAGAGGTTCGAAATAGCTCAGCCGTTATTGTGATTCAGTGTAATTTAAACTGGACTATATACTCTTATAATATATCTCTGATGGACCCCGAGAGGCGGAATAAGGTAATAAAAAAAAGATGTCAAGAGACAAGGTAATTAAGCTTGTTTTAAAGGCGGTAAACGTTCTCTTGATCTTAATTGCCAACTTAGTAAGTGGGGCCGACCTCATTTTTACTCGCTCAATCCCCGGGTTTTATTCCACACACGAAGAATACAGAATAAATTACGTCTGTTTCCATCTGTCCCTTCCACCTTTTAAAGGACACAAAGTTTGTCTCAGAAGCATTTCAACAAAAATGTATTTCCTCGGTTTTCTGTAGCTTCGCTGATATTCCTATTGAAATTAAATGAATTATATTTGAACATTTATTCTATTATTATGGTTTAACCTATAAGCCATGATAAAGAGCACATCTATTAGACATTTATTTGTATATCTTTACTTCATACTAGGGATTATTTGTAATTCGGGATCTATATATGAATGTTTAAATACCATCTAAGCAAATAGTGCAGTGACTTTGCAAAATCGTGTTAGCACCCCGATAACCTACTGTACATGGGGAGACGATGAAATTCGTCAGTAGGTTTTTTTGCCCTTACTCGATTATTATCCTAATTTTATAAAAAAATCTGAATTTCATAATAACCTAACGCTATATTTTATATTAATTTGTATTATTCCGTAGTATTGTGCAATAATATGATCGATAAAATGTATCAAAAAACACACGTATCGCTAATTTGATTTTGGCTGTTTACTGTCCACGATGCACGCTCCTAACCTCTTTGAAGCCGGTACTCAACTCCGGATATTGCTAGCAAAAACGATTTAAACCCCTGTCGGAAAAGAAATAGATCGAACAGGAAAATAATTCTTTTTTTTTAAACTATGGCTATCTTAAAAGGAAATTGGATTCTATTGTCCTTTGTCCTGTCCAGCAATGGCAAGACGGATATCCGGCGGAATTGAAGGGAATGAGTATTATTCATTTATCGGATATTGCAATTCGGTTTTCTCCTTTATATTTCTATATTGTTAATCGGTTTGGAAAAAGTCTACTTTTTATATCTTACCCTTCCTTAGTTCAAATGGACATTTCTCTCAATCTCATTTGGTGCTGTTTGTATATTTTATATGAATAAATACTTATACTATTTGGTCGTTTAACGAATAAAATATTTCGCGACCATCCATGATGATGATCGGAGATTATAGGTTAAAAAATATAGCGAATGTAGTTCAAATTACAATGAAAAACCGGATTGATTATTGAACTACTGTAATCATTTTTTCAAAATATATTCTTATGAGGGTGATTCTTGCCAGGCCGGTCCTTAGGAGTGTGACGGTTTAATTTTTTTTTTTACTTTTACGGAAAATAATTTTGACAATTATTCTATAATATTTAAATTCATCATTTGTTAGGCCAAATATTCCTCCATTTATAAATTTCAGCCGGTCAAACCAATGTGAAATAAAGAATATTGGTGAAGTGATAGCCGAGATTGTTTTGCGGAAATAAAGATTTATGGCGATTTTCCTAAAAGGCCCCACTAAAAATTCAGGCTTAGGAATACGATCCCGGGACTATATTCGGAAAAATAAATTTTACTATAACTGAGAACCCGACCTGGGTAAAACTTCTCCTGAAGTGTGCGTGCGTGTGCCTTCTCTCAATAAAATCTGAAAACGCAAATTGAAATTCGTTAGACTCTGATGATTCCTTTTATCGCCCGCCGTATAAAGTCGGGCGGCTTCCTTTACATGAAAACGGGCGAACGGGTGACGGGTTTTCTCCTCTGCGGAATTGGTTGGCGCGCCCGCACCACTTCGGGCCGTCGGGGCCAGAAAACGATTCCGTTTCAAACGTCGCGAATCGAGAAGGGTGGCGGTGCTAGCAAACAGTCTTATATTTGCCTTATCGACTCAGCCGACTTTATTAAAACCACCCAGCCGCTGGTTACTCGCCCCCGGCTCTTTATGCCCTCGGGTATATTATCCCGACTTGTCCGGTAAAATAGATTCTATTTCTATCCCTACCTAGATTATTGACGGACGGACGGCGAGTTATTTCGGATGGGCTTTGAAGAATTTTTTATACCGAACGATTGAATATAAATAGGGCCGAAATGATATCGAATGGAAGATTTCCGTTCTCGGTTCGGCATAGCTTAATACTTTCAAGACTGTTAAAATTATGGTCCATAAAATGGTCCGACAATCTCATCAGCGAAGTACCTACATTTGAAACTTGAATTTGAAATATATGTTGTTTTGCGAGAGGTGCAAGCTGACCAGCTGCAAATGACAATCACAAATGCCCGAGACATATTAGACATTCCACTCGGGGAACCGAATAACCGAACTGACAGTAATTAACATTACAGTACCTTAGACGTTGGAGAACAGTGTTATCGATTAAATGCATACCAGGTGTATGTAGACCGCATCTCGGGTTTGATACACGCCTTACATCCCAACCGGCCACTGGGACTTGTATCCGCTAAAGCGAAGTTAAAAATTTCACATTTTAGTGGTGCTTAACGGATTAACGTTAAACGCCATTCGGCGATGGAAATATCTTTTACAGCTCCAGCGTATAATCCGTCTGCGAGATGTTTTCAAGTCGGAGAAGAAATGATTATGCAGACAATTTAAACCCGAGGGATAATTGGGTGTAAAGGAAGGGTATGAGAATAAACAAACTTAAATTACTTCGCCCCGCCCCATTTGCGTGTCATGCGATTTGAAAATAAGGCAAACACAAATTAGGAGAATAAGGTGACAGGTGCCAATCTGAGAATAATGACGTGGGCGTTCCGGTTTATATTCTTTAAGGGACTAACTGTGGATTAGACGGCTTCAAATCCACCGGGTTCAGGGTGTTTACATTTGTTTATTCGCATTGCACTTGTTCCGCTCGTTATTAGAGACGGACTATCTCCCCTTAATGTCAACCCGGTCCCTAAAAACTACGTACCAAATGTGCTACAGGGAAATAAAAGACGACTTCATCTCTAGATTAGTTTGAATCCTTTCATTTACTTTTATGATTCTGTCCTGTAGTCCTTGAGCACCCGCCAAAAGGTTTATGGCTCTTGTTTATACAATATAGAACGATATAATAAGATAATAAAATGTTATATTCGTGTTGTGATCTATCCGAAATTGGAGCCAACATTTTAGGGACTTTGCCTTTGCATTGATAGACATAAAAATATAATAATTGGGGTGACATAATAATTAGTTATTATCTCCCTAATTGTATTTATGCGAAAGATATAAGCTGATGGAAGACATTTTTTTGGCTATAAACTCAAATTCAAAATCGGTGGTTATTACAAGAGACAAACGTTGGTTTCCTCGGGTACGGAGTAAATCTTATATTCGGTGTTGAACTTGTTGAGCTATGTCTCCGAGTCCACAGTTAGCACATGCAGAGTTCATCACCGGCATGGATGTATGAACTTAAATAACGTTCTCCAAGTATTCCGCCGCTAATGTAGGACTTGTGAGCATCAAGTGGTCTAATGTCTGGATAAGCGGGGGGTAAGTGCCTTTGAAACAAATAAAAGTCTGTTCCCTTTATTTCACCCGAGCAAGTCTCGATGCATTTCCTGTAGGCGGGGGGGGGAGGATTCTTTTTCCCCAGTTTTAATGCACATATAAATCCGAATGAGGGGGCGATGTGCGGTATATTTTATTTCCCCCAGTATAAAAAGGGGACACATGTTCCACTTCCGGTTTTTATTGCCGGAATTACCGCGGCCCGGATTTTACAACGGTCCGGTAACGGTATGATGGTATTTCACGGCGTATCGGAGGCTCGTTCTGTCCCCATTAAACGCGATAGGGCGTCGATATGGCGCGGTCAAAATCGGCTCTCTCCGGCCGTAAACAAGACGCAACCTTGTTACTACAGGGTAAGAATTCGGTCATATGTTATTTAGAGCCATCTAGGATTATAAATATATGAAGAGAGCGTCCTTAACTAGTGTTCTGGAAGCATATGTGATCCGATCATAATCAATTCAAACTTGCAAATGAAGGAAAATTGATTGCGAAACCTTTATTATGAGGCCACCTTACATGTTATTTAGACAGGATCAATTATTACGGAACAAACTATGAAAATTAACTTTAATTATTGTCCCGCAGTTACCAAAGCTCCGTTCTTAATCGAATCTAAATACCAATCGAAGGAATAGATTGAATTCTCGGCGACGCACCGAATTTTCCTTCGATAGCCGATTTTAACTCATTAGACTTCAGTTAGGTTGTACTTTCCTGAACAACTCGCTACCTTCTGGGCAAGAGTAGTCCCGAAATATGAACCGTTAGTTCCTACTGTGGAACAAAACTCGCGAATGTTTAGCGTGGCTTGTTGTCGCGTAATTGTTCTGTATGCAGAGTGCAGTTAATGTGACCTGGGATGCCCGGCGGGGATAAGCGAGTGGAGATAGTAGTAATGTTTTGTGAATACCCCAAACTATAATTTAGCAGTTTCGACGACTCTCATTTATTCTTTCTCTCTAGACGCAATTATTTAATATGACACGGCAGTGAAATTGAATCGGCTCTAGTTTTCGAATCAACTACGGCAAATGTTAATATCTCGGTACTTAGGATGCGCAATTAAACTTCGCTAATACGGCGATTCAACGTCCGAGCCCGAAATACGTTTCACATAAAGGGTATCAATAGTAATGAGCATTCAATTAGAGAAGGGACACTAGGGTCCGGTCTAAAATATACAAGATTTAAGTGTCCGTGAGAGAAGGCCCGCCCCATTATGTTAAGTAGGGTCTCGATTCCAGATGACCAGGCAGCGCTCGGAATTCCTGAAGGATCCTGTAGGGTCTCTGTGGGGGTTTCCAGTTTCCCGATTCCCTCTCGACCTAGTATTGATTGCCGGCGGCGTGTCAACGCTTCAACGTTGGGCAATGATTGTGTTGCCGCCGTTCGGTTAAGCTGAGGTTTATGGTGGGGGGAGGAGGTTCGGAGGGGATGGGCAGAGGAACACAAACCGCCCCTAATCCTGGTGTAGGGGAGGCGGCGGGGTGTATCATCAAAGAGACGGTCGCGGCTCCCCGGACGGCTTTCTCGAATCTCCGGGTATCGATTGTCCCTTGCGGCCGCCCCGCTACAAGGTATAACCTTATTCGGTTTCAAGTTAGGGGTGGTTCCGAACGGATTCGATCACCGCTCCGGGGCGGCGGGTTCGCTATTGGGTTTCTCGATTAGAGAATCTACTCCCATCTAATGCAATTTACCTCCCGAATGGTTCCTCTCGCGAATCATGGACAGAGCACATTTACGAAGATACGAAGGAATGCAACCTCCCGGACGCTGGAAGGACGCTACTAATGCCAGCTACTAACCAGGAAAAATCCCCCAAGTTCCAGAAGGACAAAAAAAAGGGTATCTAATAGAGGAGACTGATTCCAAGCCACCGATCTGTGTATTCCTTTCATAAAATAAATGTTCTTTATTTAAGAAGACAATTTTCTGGTGGTTTTAATCTACCGGTTTATTCCTGGCCAACTTTGAAGCATCAGTAATACGCGATTACCGGTGTGCGAAATGAAGTGCCTTTTCGAGCTAAGCACTCGAGTTTTATGAAATACTAGGAGTGTAGACTTCCTCACTTGTCGGTTCAAACTCGAGTAACGCGTTTCAGAACTTTCGGTATCATAAAGGACGGATTCGTGCTTACCGATTACAGGTGATTTCTAAGGGTCCGGTCTGAAGTTTCGCAATTTCAGACTATCGGTTGTCGGCAGGAGCACGCCCGAAGTCATTATGCGTTAACGAATTAACTTATTGGCTTCTGCCCAGAGTACAAGTCCAATAGTGCCCTTAGCAGTAGAAGGCAGTTGGAGGTGATCCTTAATGCTCCGGACAAGTTCGGTAACAACTAGAATATTGATTGCTACCGGTGCAGTTGCATGTTTAATGGACCGAGAGCGTCCGCTAGATCGGTCGTCTATACATATCTGAACCGCGTCCAAAGCGGTTAGCCGTAATTCCGGGCCCCTAATGGGACGGGACGTTCAGCTGTCAGACTATCGATTGTCACAACTCGATAATCGGGTTCGCGTCGACCCGACGGTGTCACGTTGACGCTCCTGCGTGGCCGGATTCGAATCCTCTAACTGAATTATTAAGTTCGTTGTTAGACGTTCCAATTTCAGGTCAAGTTCAGCAATTAGGGTGCGTTTGAGTTTAATCTTTAGTTGATTGACGGTGCGCTCTCCGGGGGGCGGCGTGTCAAAAGGGGCCGACAAGAGCTCCGGCTCGAGGCGACAAGAGCCGATCCGTTCAGTGGACGCGGTACCACCGGACGGGCGTGCATCGTTGAAGAGTCCGCCGGGTATCGATTGTCACTAGATCGGTTTCCGGGTCTCACTCGTTCCCGCCCAACCGTCACCGCCCTCTCGGAACGGCCATCCTTCGGCCGTACGTTTCGGGCGCCTCCATTTCCAGGCTATCGACCCAACCCGGACCCTCGCGGTAGATTAGTCAAACAGGAATGCCCTCCTGGAGACAACCGAAAGGGGACTGTGTTGGGACAAGTTAAGCAATTCCGCAATATCGATTGCCGCGACTGGGGTTACATGTTTAATGAATTGTCCTGTTGACTTCTATTGGCGGCTGCGGTTTCCAGGCAAAACCTCACATTGCTTTCCTAACATTCGACGATGTATATGTCGATTTTTAAGGCATAATCGGGAATATGTATGTTTAACTTCTGGCGTTATAATAATATTTCAATTTCACTCTTTTCTCGAACCATAGTTATAAACGCCCTGTTTGTACAGACAACGCGCAGCGTAATTTCAGTTTTACATTTCCGTACGGTTGTAATAATAATGTTAATTACAATTTTAATGCGGTTCCATCGGATAGTAGTTGGGAAGCCCCCGACCCCCTTTCATAGTTTACACGGACCTAATTCCGGGCGGATCCTTAGGCGAGACAAGTTTAGCGGTTGCGGACTATCGATTGTAGCGGTGTCACAACTGCGGCGACATGTTTAATGAACATGTACGGGCGGCAATTTACCCCGCCAGCCAACGATCCCTGACGTTTTTGTAACATCCAGCTGACGGATCGTACCCTTTGACGGACAATGCGTCGCGTTTAAAGTGATAGCAGTGGGGGAATCATATTCGAATATTTGTAATACCGCAGTTTAATTTAAATTATTTGAACTGTATCTTTAAAATGAAAGTATTCTCAAAACTATACGGATTACTCGAAATCATAAAACGTCTGTCTCGACTATTGAATGTATTTCACCACAACTCCAAATTGAACAGCTTATGTGCGCAATGCTAGCTTATTACTAAACGTATAGTTCCTGTAATAGGAAGATGTCGACTACTAGCATAAAAGTTAAGTAAATATATTTGTCTCATTAATGGCTTCATATATTTTTTGTATAGGATTTTGATTGGCTACCCTCTATTGTACAGTAATGTTTAACTTCCTATCTTTTACTATCTTCTGCACTGTTAATGTAATAGGATAGCTGACGATAAGGTATTGGACATTGGCGATATCGATTGCCACATATCGTTCTTAATAGCCCCTCATAATAGTGATGACTGTGTTACGCGCGTTTTCCGTCTCTATTAAATTTATACGCTAAAATTCTTGGGGCGACGAATTTATATAAGGCGGCCGGTTGCAGGCCACTGGCCAATGGTAGGTTGAGTATCACCGCGGGTATACTTAAAGCGCGGACTAGAACAGGACTTCAGTCTGGCAATTACCGAGCGAGTATTGATTGTTCCCTAGCGAGTCGCAACTGCACATCACCCCATTTGGGAGCTCGGTGCCCCCTTACGCCTCCGGAGTGCTCGCTCCGTCTTTGTTAGTCATACTAACGACAGATTGAGAACACCATCTGTGATGAAACCTGAATTAGGCCTTCTTTGACGGCTTCATTTCATGATGAACGCCCCTCGGCTTAAACCCAATCCTATCGACTTGTTCCGAATTCGGGCGATAAGTATCATGCCTATCTGAACTCACTTTACACCAGGACTTTTTCCCGGAAAAGAATATATAAATATATATATATATATATATACGCACACACACTTGCTATCTTCCGTAGAGGCGCTAACTAATGTTAATCCCCTGCGGTGTATCTCAAAGTGTCACTCCGTAAGTTCGGATGTTATTGACAGTCAAGTGACAGGGCAGGCAGGGAGCCAATATGGGTAAGCGACAAACTCATCTACAGAAGATGGCGTGAAGCCAAAACCGGCATTAAACGGAAGATCACAAGTATGCGTGTTCCATGCCCTAACAGGGTGGAATTAATATATTTCATTATTAGATAACATGAATGCCTATTGGGGAAATAGTTCAATAACGCTCGATAATCCATTCACGCGAGAGCAGTTATGTAATTAAATTTGTTAATTATATATAATTTTCAATTCGGGGGTCAGAAGTTTCGTTTCGGAAATAGATTGGAAATGGGTTCGGGGAAATGGCAGGACCTATTTGCCGGTAAGCTCCAGTATTGGGGGCAGGTTCATTCTTCAGGTACATTCAACCCCCTGACGGATTGCATAAATTTCCCCTCTGAAAATGAGCCGGCACCTTCGCGAATTTATTTTGATGTGACACACATGCCGCCGAATCGCGCGGCCCCAGATTTGCTTTTAGAGCAAATATTAATATCGCTAATTATAACGGCTTAATTAAACAAGCCTCGCGTCCTGTCGTCGGTATCCAGTTGTTATGAAACACGGTGGAATGTTAAATCTGAAATTAACGGGCGAACTGTTTCAACCCGTTTTCCCACCCACCCTCCGTAAAACAGAAATTTTGCCGAAATCCGCATTTTCACAAGAAAGTAAATTCACCGTGTTGAAAATTTTCACCGAAATAATCTCAACTGCCAAATAAGGACTACATTTTATTTAAGGTGAGCATGAACCAAAGTTTAAGGTGTTAATAAACGTTGAACATTTTAAAAACGCCATTCTTTTAATTCTTGAGAAAAAATTCTTCAGTAATGAGTCGAATTTGTATTGATGCAAAATTCTCTGCATTCCATTTAGGGTTTGGAATTAGGAATTATCTTTGATCCAAAACTGGGCCGCGTTTGTTCTCCTAGTACAACAAAGGTCTTAAGTAGATTAGAAACTTCAGTTTGTATAAGCTAGCATAAATATCGAATCCTTACAGACAGTATAAGAAATTTATATTTCCTATAGTATATATGGGAAGAGGGTAATTTTTCAGCCCCCGCCGAAGCCCGGCGATTAACAAGTTGAAATCCACTTTGCCCGCGAGTAAGGAAGGGAGAGGCTTTGGAAGGGACAAAAGCCCTTTTCGAAGAGTAGGACAAAAAAACCCTCATGGCCCCTCCGAGATCGATAGGGCAAAGCATTTACGCGGTAACGTCGAGAAAAAAACCCCGCCTACTGGGCAATTGAACGGCTCTGAACCAGTGCAATTTCAGCAACTGCATGCCTCGAGCGCTGAATTTCTTGCCGGGAAGTTGGCCGGAGCTATTTAAACGAGAATTCGATACCAGATCGGGCGATCGGCCTTGAACGTAATTTCTGGGGTAAATTCAGCGGGCGAATTTAAATACCGGAACTCAAATTGCGGGTCAAACTGGCAGCGGCGGCCAATCACATTCCTCGAGTTCCTCCGGCTTTAGACGGTGAGACCGCCGGATATTTGACGGCCAATTTTCCCTCAAGCCTTTATACAGGATATTGACATCCTTTTAAAAAAATAATGTTTATTTGTACGAAACTTATATTCGCGGATGATTATTTGTGTGCTTAAAAATGCAAATTTTGTTTTCAATATATGTTGTGCCAATGTTTCGCCTTAATAACACTCTGGATGCTGCGCTATTATTATATGCATGTTAGAAGGGATGTAGGATTTCACCGTAATTTTAATAACTGAAATTACAAAATGGTTAATCAGCTAAGCGGTCTACCGGATTACAATGTTCTTAACGGAACAACGCAACAACTTTTCCTGCTCCAGTGCAGAAATTATAATTCAAACGTTTCGACATTAACCTAATTGTTTCTTTAATGTTCAATAGTACGTGAAAAATGTCAATTAATAGAAAATGGTAGATTTAGCTGACCTTCCGCTGGTCCGTTACACCTGAAGGCGCGTTGGATATTATGTTTCTGTATTCTGGGTCAGAAAACGATGAAAGGCGGTTGGGGCAGAAGGACAAGATCGATGCATCAGTGCACCAAAGCACAATTTCTGTTCGTGTCTTTTCTAGCGTTTTATACCGGGATCATATAGGGAAGCAAGCACTGAAAAGGCAGTCAACGTTCCAGGTTGCAAATTTATTCGAATGAACGAATATTTAGTGGCTTCAATTTCTATATACTTTCGGACCTCTTTGATTGTAACTTCAAGCAATGACATAGATGTATTATTTATATATTGACCATATAAATAAATAGCTTGCCATATGTGATCTTCTCCCACGAGGAGGTAGGGTATGAACGCATACCTGTAACAGTCATCCAATGTAACCTTCTAATACAGTTTTAGTTAGTTAATTCTCTCGTTTGATTGGCATCAGTGAAACTGTCTGGCGACTTCGTCCTTAGATTTTCGATACAACCAAAAAAATCTAATATTTTATGTTATTGCGGAATTTATATTATTTTAAACGTTCGGATTGAAACATTGCGCACGGATTTGGCCAAATACCAGAGGACGTAATTTATTCTTTGGAATATCTAAATCTGATTCTTAACAATAAGCAATTTCAATTGTTAATCACACTAAGTGAAAAGTTGAACATTTTATGTGTTGACACAAAGTGGTAGTAATGAGATGATTGTAGTCTGTTGAACCTAGTTTGATCGTCGGGCATCTCACATTGTGCCTTTATTGTGATATGAATCTCTGGTCTATTCAAAAGCGATTGTGTCTCGTTGATTCTGAGAGGCGCGACCCAGAACCGACCCATTAGCATGCTCACAATCAGTTGTTAGCTCTATATGACCGAAACGGCCTAGAGAAGTCTTGGAATACTTTGTATTAACAATGTAAACACGAATGTCCTAATAAATTAATGTTTTTAACCGGACTAAATCAACCACAATAATTGTTCGTTTGAATCCTATACTTTTATTTGGTACATTCTTCTTCAGTTTTTGAATAAAATAATTGTTATTCAAAATCTAAATCTACAATTCCAGGAATCGCAGATGGCATCGTAAAGCAAAGGTCAATAAAAGTTTATAAAAACCATGAAATACAAATCAGGTTAATTTTACCAGGCGTTATCAACATTAGAAAGAGAACAATTACCGCTTTTTGTCGAACCTGTATTGAGTACTTTTGGTTAATAAAAGATGCGATAATTTTACCTGAACCTTGAATTTTCGGAAGAAACAAAGTCATTCCGCTTGCTTCAGGCCGACAGTCGTGTACATTGTTAATATTGTTTGAGGATTAGATGATCTTTGTGTTCTTGATTTTTCTGCTACAGTCGGTGACCTAATGAGGGAAACTTCTAACTCTCTGATGTTGGTACTTAGAGTATCGCTACACTCTGTAATAGCCAAATTTTATAAAAATCAATATTTTCAAGAGACAAATTATCCCGAACACTGGGCAGTAAAAAAAAATATCGTATTACCGGTGTTTTTAACTTGTTTACTATTATTTCACTAACATTCATTGCTCGACAGCTGTCGAATTACTCCGCCGGAAATTGCTAAATATTTTTCGGGCGTCAAATGATCGTTGAATGTTCGTGCCTTCGATTTTTCTCCCCCCAAGCAAGGAGCGGGTTCAATTGAGGACAAAAGGGAAGAGGACTCGTGGGTCAGAGGCCAAGATCGATGCGTCTTCTCCCAACTCTAAAATTCCTTTCGTTCTTCTGTCAAACCTGAACGTGGTCTCGTATAATTGGGTCCTATTAGCCTTCTGCATTGCTACAACTGTCGGACACCGTTTTTGTGTTATGTGCGAAATTTCTTACCTAACCGATAATTAACATCCGAAAATTTCTATAAAATATAATTTTGGTATAAAATGTTACCTTTTTGTTGCAATGAATTTGGCTCAGACAATTTTTCCGTCGATAGATTAATTGAATAACGAATAAAGCGCCCTGCTGGAACATGATATCTGTTTTCAAATAAAATGTACCCACCTCGTCCCACCAAGGAAAAAAAGGAGTAGTTCTCAGAAACGAGTAAAATGCATTGTGTGAGGCCTTTGTTTGAACGCGGTCTAATTGTTTAATTATTCAGAGGGAAATCCTCTGCAGTGGAAAGTGGGGAAGAAGCGCTCTCATTGCCTAAATAATTTATTTTATTATTTTTTTTTGTTCCCTTCTCTGTGCTCGTAAAGCCCTTCTCTCTGTGGATCGCGACGAAATGGGAAACGCGGGGCGTGGGACAAATTGAGTTTGTCGAGTCGGATGTTGGGCCACCCAAAAATTCCCCTGTTCAGGATTATGGCCCGGTGAATAATATAAAGACGAAAAAAGATAAATCCTAGACTGATTACATAACATCCCAATTTCTCGTTCATTCTAGTTTTATATTCAGGAAAAGCGCTCAGGGAGATTTGTGCAATAGCGGTGTTGATAATGCCGAGGTAGGTTGAGGTTTTTCCTATAAAGTAATGGGCGAAGCCAATACAACACAATATTCTATAAATGATTTTCAAAAGCATATTTTAATGTTACAGCCAAAAGGTAATATAGTCAAAAAGGTAATAACGAAATGGATTTCTTGTCTACGGTCAAGATGGACGGAAAACTGGTGCTTTGCCCAGGTAATCTTCACCAATTTTGGTTCAATAAAGAGAATCCCACGGTTCCGCGATTTTATGACTCTAGGAAATGCATTCGTATTGCCGAATGGGTAACGTACCTACTGGTAAGGACTCGGTTATCATGGATTCTGTCGATGGTATATTGCCAACGCCCCAATATAGCCATCCTTTATTCCAAGACTGCCTACGTGACGCCGCATTCGTAACTCCGCGGGATACTACGCATTTATAGGATTGATCCAATGATACGGACGTGCGGAACACAGATAAAGTTTACAGAGTAATATTTCAGTGGCACTCGTCGTTGGTAAATATATTCAATACCGGCTCTAACACGGGCCTTCAGTTGAAGGAAATAGAGAAAGACTTGGCATTGACATAAACAAGCTTGCGGTTTTAACCTGGAGGTTGGGCTCACAGATTTGCGCGGAGTTTGTTACAGACAAGTGCCAACGTCATCCGGCCAACAGACCTGTCAGCATAGACAGGTTCTCGGTCGACGCTACTAATGTACTCGATGGGCAATACTACAAATATCTTTGGTTCCTACAATTTCGCTAAACCGACGATTTAGAACTAAAGGTGTTCCGATACAAACTTTCAAGTAGTGAAGTGCTCCAGGATATCAATAATTTCAACGACCTTTTTGTATTTAATAAAAAATACGAGGGGGCAGTACAAGCCTGGATTATAAAAAGGGACCTCAAGAAAAATGTTCAGGCATAGCGAACAAAATACAAACATAAACCGGTAAATAATAATCGTCTTGTCTTAAAGTGGAGTGAAAATTGAAGGAATATATTTAAGGAATATTCAGGTGGTAAGCGACGATCCTTTACATTCTTTGGATTATAAACATTATTTTTTACCCTGGAATGTACTTCTGACCATGAGGAAAACGGTATTCTGGGTGGAACAAAAGGGGGAAGAGCGTCGTCGGGTGAGGGCCCGGGGTCCAAGATCGATCGCGGGGGTGGCAAGACCGCCCCACACACGCCCATCTCCCCCCTCGACCCGAGAGTATCCGAAATTTTATTTGGGAGCGGGGCATTTGGGGACTGGGGGGGGGGGGTGGTGGTGGCTAAAACCGCGTTGGGATTTCGCCCCGAGGAAGGTAGGTCGATTGGGGGCACCTTTAGAGACGGTCAGTGTTGACCCCTATTAAGGACCCACGTCCAGGGATGGAGAAACCGGGAGGATACCAGAAAAATGATAGACAAAATATACTTTTACCTGTAATAAGCAAAACGTAAAATCATGCGGGTATTAAAGAATAATATTTTTGATACGTTTGTATTTTGACGGTACAGTATTTCGAAGATGAAATTGCTGAAGTAAACTGCTAAATAAAAAGTAACGAGAACGAATTATAAAATAGATAACGCGTAGTAACTTATAACCTTGGTGCAATAAATATTATAACAAACCGAAATTCGAATAGCTCAACACAAAAATAGCGATTAAACAAAATGTAGGAAACGTACAAAATAGAAATCGCGCCACCACCCTAACATGTTTACCTCACACTACATACGCGGTAATGAAGAGGCAAACAAACTGCCTAAAACAGCAAAGACATTATTCAATATACAAAACAAGTTACGAACATTTATGCAAACCAAACAGTGAAACAAAACGGATCCAACAAAAATTACAAGACTAGACAGAACACAAACAACACCTCCAAATCAATTACGACATTAATTTATGAACGACAGACGAAACTCAACAAACAAGATTCGAGAAAAGTAGCTCTTTTCGGATTAAGAACAGGACACAAGACTAACACAAGACTACCCGGGATTGAATGAACCCAAACCACAATGTACCGAATTCAAAATAGACTTCACAGTTAAACACTTAATGACAACGTGAAAATTTGACACAAAATTTGAGGAACAAAGACAAATATTACAATGTGAACCAATGAGCAAAATACTGGACAATGATCCCAATATAATACTACAATTAAATGTTTTGAATGGGCGAAACTTCTAACGAAACTATAGAACGAGTAAGGATTCATAATTGCGTTCTCAAATACAAATACTGAAAAAAAATATAATTCCATAATAATGATACCACAGAATCAAAAATTATCTAGAGTAAGGGGCTACGGGAAAAACAGCGTAATATTTAGACACCTAACACAGGTCTGTCCAACGAAGCAATAAATCACACTCGCTCCGACCGGGCAATGATCAACCAGTAATTAATCCCCCCTCTTTACCCTTCCAACACTACAGTGAACTAGTCAATTATCGAATCGGCTTACCAGCTTCGTTCTAAGACTGGTCTTTATCAAGGTCGGAGGTAAGTTCCGATTCTCAGAGGAACCCCGGTCTTAGATCCAATAAAAATGGCGATTTTACAATAACCTATTGAATAATCAATTAAACATATTTATCAATTCTACTATAATTTGTCCGTTTTTTTTACAATGTGCATAAATATATTTCACCCTTACATACCTCTGTAAAATAGAGTAATATACATTTAAACAAATGCCCACTCAAATTCATTCGGCCGTTAGTTGTGCGGGTTAGCATTAGACGCGCCGTATTTCTTATTATTAATCGAAGTGGTGCGGGTTAGCATTAGACGCGCCGTATTTCTTATTATTAATCGAAGTGGTGCGGGTTAGCATTAGACGCGCCGTATTTCTTATTATTAAACGAAGTGGTGCGGGTTAGCATTAGACGCGCCGTATTCCTTATTATTATATTAATCGAAGTGGTGCGGGTTAGCATTAGACGCGCCGTATTCCTTATTATTGTATTAATCGAAGTGGGCGGGTTAGCATTAGACGCGCCGTATTCCTTATTATTAAACGAAGTGGTGCGGGTTAGCGTTAGACGCGCCGTATTCCTTACTATTAATCGAAGTGGTGCGGGTTAGCATTGGACGCGCCGTATTTATAGATAATTAAAAAAAAATCGTGCAGTTTAGCAAGAGTGCAAACAGGATACTCCACAGGCAACTAATACGCCCGATGGACACGAAACTATTCCAAACCCTCGGAAACCACTAAACAGGTATTCGAGACTAATAAGAAATTACATAAACATTTGATGATTAATATAATATAGATAATTTGGAAAATGATATATTTTCAGTTTTGCTAATTAGAGATTAAACCCTGAAATTCTGAATTCACCCGTATATGGATAATTTAATGGACAGATAATTCTCATTCTCGGATCTTACAAGCAATCTGTTGCATTGCCATTGATTGAATATTAACTATGCAATTAATATTTCATAGATTATATTTACTCAGGGGTAATTTACTCGATAACCGTCAACATTCCTGGGAAATGCCTGTGGCTGCACGCTGCGGCATTAGCGTGTTTCGAATACCTCGACCAGTTCGCGGTTGGTGCACCTGCTGAACGGTCGCCGGTATATACTTTATTTTTTCTTCGTTGTCTCTTTTTGCCTTTGATATCATAGTATTTGAAAAAATAAAAGAATATTTAATTAAACAGGAAGGATTTTAAATAATAAAAGAGAACTTTCCAAGATTTATTAGGTGACATAATTGTTCCTGCAAATAACTACGCTCAGAACAATTATTGAAGTTTTATCGAAAAAGTTGATTTAGCAAGCACACATTCTCACTATTGGATACATATTATCGGGATATAAAAGAGTTAGGCTCGTGCTTCAGGTGTAACTAAATCATCGGAAAAACGGGACGGAACCAAATGCACTTCCTTCAATAGAAGCTTTTGGGTCTGGGTTCGGAAAATAGTATTTGAGGGATACTGCACTACGAAAGACATTCATAAGGAAACCTTTCAAGGAATCAACAGTTCCAGCGTAGATTTTCTCTCTTCGCTTTGTTTCACGCCTCCTACGACAGGGGTCAGAAATTAGGTTCCTCTCATAATTTTCAGGATATTATTTCTTTATCCACTCTCTCGAGTTTTACCCGTGTTTTTTTTAGAAATTTGAAAGGTTGTAGCATCGGAAGGTGCATTTTTCTTTCTGGTTCGACGCTCTAATCCTACCGACTTAGTTCTCGTACGGTAGCTATTTTTAAACGATGGTTTCTTTAAATGCCGAACATTCCTGCAACTGCGAATGACCGATAAATAGATTTTATTTTCTATTTCGAAACGTATTACGTCGGTTTTTTAAACAAGTTGAAACTATATACGTCTGTCGTAGGATTGATAAGCGGAGTGTACGACCCAGTTTAGACTCTTTTCATTATTCGATAAAACGTTCCAGTAATGTTTTTATCGCATCCGGATTTGAAGCGAACTTTTTCACTGGTCAGATATTCCGGTGTTGGACTACGTTAGAGAGAAATCCGCCCTTCGTATTCGAGCCAGACGCTGTGGAAGTGATATTTTCATTTTGATATGCAGCCTTATGTTCCTTATGATTTGTCTTACGTGTATCGGCTTTGTCATTTACTATCCGGCGTCGGGCCCGGGTGCTCAACTGCGCTTAGGAGTCGGACTTCCTCCCAGAAAAGGGGGCAAAGGGAAACTGGAGGGACCCCCGCGGGCTGGCAAGATATAAATCCCCATTTGGAGACGGCCCGGAGGAGATATGAAGAGACCAGGGAGGGGAAGGGGCACGTCCGTTTCCCGGCACCGAAATTTATGTATGGGCTAGAGAATGTCACTCCGCCTTTAGGGCCCTCCTACAATCCCCGCGACCCCGGGACACGGATTTACAAAACCCACCACCCTGTCTTTTGACCTATTAATTATGCCGACATTTATATCAAACCCTAATAAATTAAGGCGCGCTGTCTCCCCTAAGAACTAACGTATGAATACATCGCGGCCTCTATTATGTGCCTTTATTACGTGTATAATGGTAGTATTGTCCGTTTGATAAAACGTCGCGGAATTACGTCTTTACAATATATGTACAATAACAAACGGATGGTACTCTCGAATTTTCTTCTTCTCTTTATTCCTCTTAATAATTTATTCTTAAAAATAATACCTCTGAAGCATTTCAGATAAGCCTTAATGTAGGTTGTCGTATATGCGTACTGACAGTCTAAACTAAGGAATATTTGATAGGGTTCGAGGAGACCGAATCAGGGAAATACCCCAGTGGTAATTACTGCAAATATTTTTTAAATTCCTCGCATTTGAGTAAAATGAAGGAGGTAGTTTATCACGGAGTTGAAGACAAAAGGCATCCGACAGAAGGAAATTAAATAATTTGGTTTAGAAGAAAAAAAATGATACGGCATCGTGCAGGGTGTAAATTTTTAAAATTTCCATTCTAACGGAATTACTTACCACCTATCGTTTCACCTCAATCAACTTCACCGGGTGTAGTACCGGATGTATAGAATTATATGATGGATTTTGCGACTATTCAATGCTGTCGTCACCTTTGGACAGGTAATACACTAGCAGGAATGATGAAACGTAATTGTTTTGTATATTCGGTTTTGACAAAAATAATGGAGGATTGATCGTACACACAGACCGGAATAAGCGATTTTTACATCTATCATCCTATACGTTATTGGACCTTTTCAAATCCTCATTCCTTCAATATAATCCATTTCGAACAAACATTCAATTTCGGCCAACATTCAAGCGCCGACAGTGCAAGATGTCAAAGGAGGATTTTCACTAAATTCAAATTTACGAATTTATACTCGTGGTAGTGTTGCAGCTCGAACGGCTCGGAATATCAATGAAGTGTCGATGAATGCACCTTTAAGCGTTGCTTTTCAATCGTCGTGCTTATAAATCGACTAGCGTCTCAGAATTCCTTCCAAGATTTCATCACATCCAGGATCCGAAACCTCTTTACAGCTCGGATAAATAAAGTTGTTTCTCATTCGGAAAAAATGTATCGATTTTGCTTTTTTTATTTCGATTGATGAAGTCGAGTTCAAATCCAACGTAAATAATCCTGTATTGGTGTTTACAACAGGCTAACTGCGAATGACCGATAAATAGATTTTATTTTCTATTTCGAAACGTATTACGTCGGTTTTTTAAACAAGTTGAAACTATATACGTCTGTCGTAGGATTGATAAGCGGAGTGTACGACCCAGTCTTGACTCCTTTCATTATTCGATAAAACGTTCCAGAAATGTTTTTATCGCATCCGGATTTGAGGCGAACTTTTTCACTGGTCGGATATTCCGGTATTGGACTACGTTAGAGAGAAATCCGCCCTTCGTATTCGAGCCAGACGCTGTGGAAGTGATATTTTCATTTTGATATGCAGCCTTATGTTCCTTATGATTTGTCTTACGTGTATGACAAATCCAACGTAAATAATCCTGTATTGGTGTTTACAACAGGCTAACGGTGATATTGAATTCCAATGCCGATTGTGATGGACGCCCCCGTTCCTAAGGTGCCGTCACCTAGTAGTTAATGATGACTAGGAGTTAACCGGGTTTAGCTTAGGCAGGATTGCGGTCGGTCTGAGGGGGGCGGAGGGACACGACCTGTATTAATCCCGCCGGGAAATCCTCCGAACGGGTTGAAGGAGGAGGGGTCGGAAAGGGGCGGAACTCCCAATTGTGAACCCCTCGGCCCAGAATTACTGGCTCGGCGGGTGCCCATGTACCGAACGCCCGACTGACAGAGAACCCACCCCACAAGCCTCCCGGCACCGGCTCCGGGGGGGATACAAAAACCATTCACGGACGCTCCCTTCCAATAAACCAAGTTCGTCATTGGCCACGAAGCACGGGCGAACGACAACAGAATACCGAGGTATTTCTCGGATTAACGTCCTATCCGTACGGATACGTCTCCATATTTAGTAAAGCCAACTTCTAGCTCCAGTCGAAGGGTTTTTGTCTCCAGACTGCTCCTTACTGTTAACCGAGGTTCTTCCACTTAACTGCATTTATTATTACACTAATATTTTAGCTAACTTCCAGGTACCTGATTCCGTTCCGGTACAATTCTGCATTTGAATTCTTAAGACTAGTGGAGAAGAATAATATTAACCGAACGATGCTTGATCATATCGTACACATATTATTATAATACATTTTTATTTAATTGGTCGATATATTTAGGCTTTTTTTTATGTTCAAAATATTATAATGAAAAGTTTGGCTTAGCTTAAATGGAAATAGGGGTTGAGTGGAAATAGTAAGAGATATTTCAAAACAAAATATGTCTTTTGAAGATAAAGTCTATTGAAGTTCTCGAATACTCTACTATATATTCTAGTTCGTCTTGCGGGTGAAGGGTCATACCGACATAAAACGCGGATTTAGAGGTAAATATATTTTTGTCAGAAACCCGAGATAAAGGTTACCGTACATTCGTTTGTGGGGGCCCCTGAAATATTGACGATCCTAGAAATGAGTGTACACTACCTCTTAAAATTTTCAAGAGGTCATTCTTAGTAATATATTAGGGCAGTAACTGCCGTCCGGAACTGTCCGCAGCCCTTCGCAGGGGAAATGGGGGAAGAGGGCAAAACTTTTTCGAATAAATTTATGACCCGTTATATTTAGGTCGGTCTAACCCGTGAGTGATAACCCGAATCGCGAATACGGGAGATAACCTTCATACGCGAAATTGGGAATTCATCTCGGGCCCGGGGGCCAACTCCATCCAAGGGGCAGTATGGTATTTTGTATTATAATGTAATATTATAATTGATGAAGTTGAGTATAGAGAAAAGTCCTTCCAACTCCCGTCGTCTTGCCCCTAGAATTAAGCGTGGGACTATAATAACGGCAGGTTTACCAACCCGTTTGGAGTTCGCCACTGTGCTATAAAATACTGGGATTTGAATTGGGCCCCGAACCCTACTCCAAAATGGACCCGGAGGTGGGTCCCAGTTCCCGATTGGTTTTACCTCTCCAATTATCGACTATCGATCCCCCGTGACGGAAGACTCATGAATATTTTCCGAACCCCCCCCCCCAAAAAAAAGTGACCGGCTCCAGAATGCAACGAATAAATGATCAAACCCCCTCCAGACCCCCCGCGGGTGCGCTTAACCTGGACTTAGTTTCGGGCAATAAGCCCAAGTTAAATTTTGGAAAGTTCGGCTGACGATTTTTTACACTCCACCTCGCAAATACACACGGGCCCGTCAAACTGAACTAACCCGGAACAGACCTCCGATTTTATAAATACAATCCTTACTTTATAAGCAAAACGCATAAGTGAAGGTTCTTTTTAATCGAATCCTACAATACGCAAATATCCAGGCAGTTCGAGAGTCAACCTTTCACTGCTGCCAACTAAATGGGAGAGTGAATTTTAATAAATGACACAATATAGAAAAATGATAATATTGTAAACGCCCAACAGTTATTATAAATTATTATAAACAAGGAAATGTTACTATTAGTTCCTGAAAAAATGTGTGTGTGTGTTTGTGTAACTTTTTTAAAATATGGAATTACTGTACTGGAAAAGTGGTTTATTTTTATTTAGAGGATGAGAATTTACCAATTCATTATGTTACTATAACCTTGAGGGACTTAATCAAACGGCGTGCAATAAATAATCCGCTGTTATTAGTTAATTGGAATTAGCTTGTCCGTTTACTGCAGTCATTTTGTCGTATAAAGTGCGAAGGCGTCGGTTTTAACGCTTCCCACCACTCTTCGTCCAGTCGAAGTAGTTCGCGAGTCTGGTCCGATGAAAGCCAGGATTGCCGTGAAACAAAAGGCCCCTTCCCCTTTCTTGTCTGTGGCATTTTTCCTTCCCCTCTTTTTAGTTATTTTTTTAGTTTTACTCTTCAGCTTTTGGCTGGCGCAAGAAAACGCCGTTGAGCCAGGAGTGATGGGGAAAAGGCGGCCGATTTCGGCAAACATCTAACCAGTACCTTTCAGCCACCTCCTGCAACTGACCAAGTCGGTCCTAGAATTTATCCAATCACAGCTTCCTCTCTCAGGCGTAAATTCAGCTCTTGAGCATACTTCTTCATGCCTTATGACACAACAACCTGAACGGTTTCATTTAAACTTTGCATTAGAAATATATAATAATAAAAATAATTATTTTAACATAATATTAAACGAGCAAAATATTAATATAAAATTCGTACGATATTAAATACGTAAAATGAAATCGTAAAATGAGAACCCGGGATCGTATGAAGTTTAATTGTATGATATTAAACGCGGACATTAAAAATATCTTTCTCGCTAAAGCTCTTTTAAAAATAATACTGACCCCTCTGTATCCTCTCGATTTAAAAAGGGTGTCCTTTAACAAGAATTTTCAGGAGCCAAGTAAAATCTAATATAAATACCCTTATTAACATTACCTACAGGAATTCGTTGCCGAATGTAGTATAGCTTTTGTTATTAAAATAATAATTATTATTATAATTATTACTAATCGATATTGCTGTATTATTAACATTTTTTTAAACTAAAATCAAAGAACAGCGTTTTCAATAACGATGAAAAAGAGAGAGATAAATTCCTATTAATCACCGCTGGCACTTCAAACTGGCAAAATAATCACGTAAGGAATAAAATTGAGTGGGTATCCCGTAATATTACAAATGCCCCTTTTCTGAGACGCACTTGAGAACGAGAAGATAGAGCCCCCGATATAAAAGGGAGAAGGGAGACACGCGAACGCCCCGGTTGACAAACGCATACAAATGCAAAGGAAAGGACAGCATAAAGGCAGAGGAAGAATGGGAAGTGGAGACAGTGATAACTTAGAGGGGTGGGGGGCCTACTCACAGTGAGCGATAACTCGAGAGGCGGCCCTGAATTATTGGCCAATTCGAGAAAGTGGGAATTGCGGTGGGGAATGTCTCCATTTGACTACCGGCTAGGATAATATCTTTCACGGAGATCATAGTCAGAAATACACTGCGGCCGTCGACAAAACACTACATATTTATATATAATTAAACTGCTTGAAACCTTTTATTCGTAATAAATATAACAGATTAAAATAATAATTTCCTTATTCGTATTGTCAGATCGTTAGTGAAAATATAAATAGGTGTATGATTCCTGGAAATTAGCGCTTGCCCCACCTTTCCGACGCGTTTGCGCATCATGCTGCTTTGAATGGATACTTCAAGCGAGCGATTGTTATTTCGCGCTGCGAGAGAGAGAGAGAGAGAGAGAGAGAGAGAGAGAGAGAGAGAGAGAGAGAGAGAGAGAGAGAGAGAGAGAGAGAGAGGAGGGGATTGTGTCAAAGAGTATCAAAACTATTTTTTATATCCTTCCTTGGGATTTACTCCATTCCTATTATAGGATGAACCGTGAAACGATTGCAAACCGATAGGCGATTTGAAATGACGGTGGGACAAAATTTTATCTGTCCTTCCTTTATTTTTTGTACTTTCTTACTAATCTTCCATTGTATTCGCTTTATTCTAGATTCTGCTTATGGCCAGTGAGGAAAGTGTGGTAGGAATTACCTTAATATGTGTAATGAACATGGCATTGGCACAGACTGAAATTTAAAATTGAAGATAAATGTTCGGGGGTCGCAAGGGGATGTAATACATCAGCCCCAAATACACTTTAACAAACTCACTGGGGAAAAAGTACTGTCGTCGTAACCTGTCTAGCAGAGGGCAGAACCCTTAAGAATTTATGTGTTATAAGCGTATGGTCATATCGACCTGACTTCGATGAAACACACATTTTTGTAATAATAAAAGCATTTAAGTGAGATCAAGCAAAGGCTTTGACCGGGAACGAGACGCAGAGCAATTCGGATATTGTTCCCGTAGGTTCCCTAGACCTTTTGTGAAACGCATTTCCTTGATTAAAAACGGCCGCGGAATGTGCCCGGTATTGGTACCGTTTCATAATTGGCGGACGCTTCGTTTTTGTTGATTGCCATTTTAATTTCGGGGTAAACAGCGCTGGCGCACTTTGTCCCTCCCACCCCCCTCCTTGCTTAGTGACTTGGTCAAGCTGGGACAAAAGCCTGTTATCGGCAAAGGGCGGCGTCTTTTATATATCACCCACAATTGGGGGGGTCTTTGTCCCAAGACGGGTTCCGAACAATACCTCTGAAACTCGGTAATAAAGTTCATTTCAGTTATTTCTGCCACTCCTTATTATTATTTCGTTGAAAATTATGGAGTGGAGGGCAGAGTGGGCTGAGCGCTCGTTTCCATTAACCGCCCCTGGTGGAAAATCTACGAATTGGCTATAATTCAATAGCGTGTTTCAGATAATAATTCTCGGTTCTGAAACCGCCTTATCATAGACCCCACCCACCGGTTCATCAGTAAATAAATTTTATTATATATATATATATATATATATATATTATATTAATATATTATTAGGTATATTAGGTATTATTATTATATAGTAATAATTTATTGTTTAAATTTAATTTTGATCTATTATCCAGTAATCTAAGTAGTAGTTTGTATCGTTGACTTCCAGTCATACTTTACATAAAGCCTGTTTACTTTTATCCTCCATCTTTTTAACCATGTTCGAATCAGGTTCAAATGATTCTGTAGGTTGTAGGAAGCGTTAATAGGTCTTGGATCTGAGGAAACGATGGCTTTGTCATCGGCAAATGGCGCTAGAACAGTGGACGGATGTTGTGGGATGTCGGCCGTGTATACCGAGTATTGATAGTGACGTCGAATTTAAAAAAAGCAGAAACAGACCAAATACTACAATAATGTACCCCAAGTAATACAAAAATTGCATTAAAAATGGCTCCCGTCGAGGTTTATGAAATTTCGTAAAGATGATACGTTAATTCGGCAAGCCTGATTGAATTATAACGCACTAGTAATACCCACCGCTCGGGGCTGTAATCACCTTCGTTATATCCCCTCGAATGAAGCGAAAGACGCGAGGATTGTCCCTTTCAGCGGAAGATATAGGTTTTTTTCCTCTTCTCCGTTGAAGCGTTCACCAGCGGCATTTTGCACAACGGGAACTGAGGTGGCCGAAACAATTAAAGGAAAACTGGAGATGAGTGAATCATTGGATTAAAGGCTATTTGGAAAGCCATTAGGTTCAAATTTATGAGACAATCACGTTACGGACTATACCATACCATGAAATTAATTTTATGTATTGAAAAGAGGCTTTGAAATCCAGAAGCTCCGCACTGGAGCTTGGACAGTACTGCGGTGGTGTCTTTCTCGATGTTGCAGAAGCATTCGATCGAGTGTGGCACCCCGGGTTACTGTTTAAGCTCAAAAGCATCCTTCCTAATACATATTACCTTATCCTCAAATCCCACCTTGAGGACAGCTTCTTCAGAGTTAAGGAAGGCCAGGAGCTATCCGACTACTGTTCAGTCGAAGCGTCTGTCCCTCAGGGTAGTGTCCTAGGCCCACTACTGTATACAACTGTATATACCTCCGATATACCTCCACATCCCACTTCAGTCGTTGCCACATTCGCTAATGACACTTGCATCCCCACCTCCGACAAAAATCCCTCAACTATAACCAGCAAACTCCGAGAGTACCTTTCCAACATCCAGTCCTGGTGCAAACCGTGGAGGGTGAAGGTGAATAGCTCTAAGTCTACTCACGTCACCTGCACACAACGGCGACACCCTTGCCCTCCTATTCTGTTCAACGATACTCCTATTCCCACCCAACAGCAGGCTCGCTACCTCGGGCTCTATATAGACACAAGACACGTGGAACCCCCATACGCGACTGAAAAGAACAGATCTAAATCGTAAATATGGACTGTTGAGACCTCTTTTGAAAAGGACATCAACACTTACAATAGACAACAAACTGACAATATACAAATCCATATTAAAACCGACATGGACATACGGAATAGAACTATGGGGTTCCTCCAAGAAATCCAACATCGCCCGCATCCAGAGATTCCAGTTAGAAGTCCCATCGCTAATTCTCCCTGGTATGTTTCTAACCAGAAGACAATCCACCATGACCTCAACATACCATCAGTCGACGAAGTCGCAAAATCCCGGTTCCTGAAGTTCCACTCCTGCCTTTCTCCTCATCCTAATCCACTCGTTCAGCCCCTTTCCTCTGTTACCCATCCATTATCCCCCCGCGTCGGCTTAAACGCCACTGGCCTAGAGATCTACTTGGTCCGAAGCTGTAAACTATTCATGTGTGATAAGTGCCGTAATTGGATGGTCTCTTTTATGAAGTCATTCAAGCGAGAAACTCAACATTTGTGTACATAATTATGCTATAATTGATTGTACAAACAAAACAAAATGTGAGAAAAAAAATGAATTCCAGGGGACGAGGGATTCAATTTAAATATACCCGGTACTGCGTAATTGTTTATTACAGAGTGTTGAAGTTGTTGAAGTGAAATGTGAATTATTCTGCGGAATTCTCCCACTGGGGTGTAAACCCGGGTTAATACGCTACGGTAGGACTGCTCTAAACAGTAAGTTATGCAAATACAAATACATATGACTTTATTTTTCAATAATTACAAATAGAACATCGCGAAAACGATGTACAAATATTGGTTAAAACATGCAGGTCTACATTTATGTACTAAATTATTAGGACAGAGAATACCTGAATTTTTTACAATACTAATGTGGTAATCGAGAAAATTAAGTAAGTTATGCTGGATCCTGACCACTCCCTTCTACATTAGAAACTCTTTATTAGAATAAAATCAGTAGAAGCAGTTTATTAGAATAAACTGATATCGGTATAAAAACCTGTTTTTTGTCAAATCTCTCGCAGCATATTATATTATTCATAGGGCCAGGTTCACAGCACTGACACTCTCCCGTTAACCCACAGAAATAAAACGCGAATAATCTTTTGCCCTGAGCGGTATGAAACCGGTAGCGCGTAGGCCGTCCGTTGGAAGGGTCATCCGCCGAACGACCCTCCAAATCCTCGCCGATCGTTATAATCTACTGGGTTCGAACTTAGAAGAAACTTCCCCTTGACTTAACTGTGGGAGTGAGTTCTTTCCGAGAAAGAAAATAAACGGCCGGGGCGCTGATCGGAGGCTATTAGGTAAGGTAAGGTGACGTATATATATTATGCACAACATATGTGTACGAGTATCTATATATTTGGATAAGTTAACGTTTGTGGTTCCTTTTTGCTCCGTTTTATGACCGAAAATTTATAAATCAATTATATATCTTATCTAAATTTCAATGAATAAATTTATTCGATTCTAATGAGACAAGTGGCTGCTGTCTTATTATGGTGCAGAGGGTATCTTATTATGGTCACTTAACGTACCGTTTTACCTATTTTTCGATACACCCCCCGGCTAAAGCAGTCCAAACGAAAACAAATATTGGACTACGGTAATAATAATTAGTAGTACCTAGATTAATGAAAATCGACGATTTATCGGTTGCGATTTGGAACTATCAAAACGGAGGATTTCGTGTTCAAGACAAGAGAAAGAAAAACAAACAATCGGTGGTATTTGAAGGGAGAATTGGTGGACGGGAGGGACTTTACCCCGTTATTAGCGGAGTCCGGGGCTCAGGAGAAACTAAGTTTCTGAATACGACCCCCTCCTCCGCCAGCGCCAACTCTCGGGACTTAGAGCGGGAATATCGGGAGGTCTGGTGCCGAATTCCGGCGCTCCTCCTCCTCCCGGGGATCCGTTCTTATCTGAAGGCCGTTCCCCCTTCCCCACTCGAAACTCCCTCAACCCGGACCACGCTAAATATTGTTCCTGGCATTTCCATCTCACTGCCCCACCCCCCGAGGTCCCGCGGGATATGGCCGACGATTGCTTGAAATGCAGTTATCCCGATGGCACTTCCCCTTTCCCGGCAAGGGAATTATGGGCGCCATCCACTCGGGAAATTTTCTTCATCAGACCTCCCCCACGTGTGTAACCTCTTCCTAAATAGACCAGTTTCGGTTATTCAACCTCGTGAATACGGGTTTCCGTTTGTAAAAAATGTTGAAATTATTATCTTATATTATTAAGATTTACACAGATAGAACATCGGATAGAAGATATTCCTACCCCCGCTGGCCTAGCAGATATCTCCTTTCATACATAGCTTGTTATGAAATGTTATGTAAATATTTCTTTAGTTCTGCTTTTTATTCCTTTGTCCAATAGGTATACTATTTAAAAAATAATAATAATACGATATGAAGGGTTTATGGATAACAATGATGCTCGTGTCCCGATGGTTTTAGTGGAATTACTCTCATAAGTGATTTGAACTAAGTCTATAAAATGTATTGTTATACATTGAATAAAACAAAGAAAGAAAAAAGGAGCTTCGATGTTACAAATAACACCGTATTACTTTATATATAACCATGTCGCGCTTATTATTTCAACAAAGGACAGACATTAATAATAAATAAAAATATATACACCGTCCAGCTAGGAATTAGGTGAATATTGCTTCATCCAATATGCGAGCTTATATGCGTCGCTGTTTGCCCGGAGGGTTAGCTAATTGGACAAGCACTTTTAATTTGTGTACTACTCCCTTCCGCAGCCCCGAACCCCTGTTCACCCCTTCATAACGGTACAGAAACCAATCAGTAAAACAATTGCCCGTCCGACCGTAAAACATATTACGTCCCCTCCCGGCATGGAATTTCCGATTGGTTATCGCCACAACTGACGGCCCGGCTAATGGAGTCATTTCCGGTGAGGGACCTCTGAATTAAACAAAAACATTTTTTATTATTAAAAGTGGCATTTCTAAAAGGTCGACTTCTGAACCCTTTTACGGGTGTATCGATTTTGGTGACCACTGTGAAAAGGAATTAAGAATCTGGACTAATGGAGAAACTCTAAGTTATTTCCGAACCAAAGCGCAAATCGGCACAACACGACTGCGTTTTAAAAATGAAGTGAAAACACAAATTAAGAAGGGTACAGTAATATTTATTATTATTTATTCGATGTCCTGGTGAATTCTAGGAAAATTCCAAATATTAAAAATGGACAAGTGTGTACATGCTGCAAATTTTACTCTCGGAGCTCATTTTAGTTTTTTGAATTCTGACAGGTGTTCCGGGATATGAATTCCTGTTGAAAAACACAGCGGTAGAAATTTATAATTAAACTCGAAAGTTGCGGAACGGTGGTGAAATGTTTTTCCGTTTCCCCCTCAAACATCCGAAAATTGTCCCCGACAGCCCACTCCCCTCCACCATTCTTCTTATAGGAAATATAAATTCACGCCTCACCGATCTTGATTCCCCGCATTTGGGGTGGTAGCTGGGTTTTAGCTATCTATTTATGTTGTGCAAATGCAACACTCAACCCAAGGTCTTTTCAGTATCTTTCCGAGTTTGAAAATATCTTTGAAAAACGTTCTACCGCTTCTTATGATATTACTTCTGGATAGATTTAAATTTTAACTTTTACATTTTACATTTTTTATAAGGTAAACATTATAGTAGTGGAAAATCTCTAATACTCTATTCATTTTATAGGAGCCCCAAAAACAACTTAAAATGTGCTAGGGTGTTTTAAAACTAAGTATGTAAAAGTCATTCTGTATAGCGATATATTTTATACCTTTGATTTATAGTCATATGTATAGTAAAATTTAGGGAAATATGCTTTATAAATAAGAATTGATAATAAATAATTCCTTAACCATCAAACAAAGCGTGGCAAAGTGTCCAGTGTAAATTTTAAGTACAAAAAGTGGGAAAGAAAAGGATCCATTTATACTGGCTATATAAGGCCTCCCTCAATTCCTGACTGCTATTTAATTTTTGTGTATTGACATATCTATTTAGAATGCTGGAATACAAACCTACCTCTGTTAAACAATTTCTTTCTAATGCTCGAGATGTATGCTAGGTTGGGCTCGAGAAATCCTTCAAAGTGGGACTTAATTTATTTTTCCGCTCGCGTGTTTTAATCAAATTAAGCCCTTTTAAATTCGCCTTGCAGGAGAATTAGGGCTGATTGCTCCCCTTCAAGAAAGTATCCCGGCTCAAATTCCCCTCTGTTTTTGTTCCAGGTAAGCACCGCCATGGAGAGGGGGGGCCTTTTGTTACCCCCGGTTAATATAATCCACGGGGAGAGTGTGGATTTGCTAGGACAAGATGAAGCTAATCTCTACAGACTCGGTTAGCTGCGCGCTCCTTGACTACTGGACAATAAATAAAGGGACCGCCCTAGGCCGGCTCTCCCGGGAATTTGATTGGTCCAAATACATTAGGGCCAGGGATTTTGCAGGTTTAAAACCAGCCTGAATGTATGTTCCAGTTTTGAATTATTATGATAATAATCGTCTTTGTGAAATATTCTGAATATTAGAGTAAACAATTATACATTATTTTGTGAACATAGGCCGATCAAATTGAAACGGTGAAGCGGGTGCAAGAATGTTTTCCGTAGTTTTATCGATAGACCCGTTTCAGCTGCTCGCCATCTTCAGTAGCTCAATTTGTCGTCCTGACATATTTGTCGCTTATGGGGCACACGGTCACTTCGATTAATAATTAGCACTAGGGTTAGCGTTAGACACGCCGTATTTCTGATGATTAATCGAAGTGATGCGGGTTAGCATTAAAATGCCTGGGCTATAATACAAATTTGATGATTAAAATTGCTGAATAAAAGTGAAGTGCATATAGGATGCCCCACAAGTAGCCAATATCACCACCCTACTGATAAAATGAGCTTAATGAGCATAAATATCACGAGCGGCCGAAACCGGTCTAGAAAAGGCCAAAAACGAAGTCCATCGAGGGGAGACAGAAGATAATCGGTTATTGTTTTAGTATTAATTATAACACTGCGGTATTCCGGTATTACGGGGGCCACATAACAGGTATTCCAAATTTGTTTGTTCAGTTTAGTCGAAACATAATTTGATTGTTGGGTGTTTGCGAACCCCGGAATACTCATAATTCCGAAATCCTTATCGGTTCGTTAGACAATTTATGCGATTGTGTTACGAACGGTATCCGCGATTTCGACGAGTGTTTTGCATAATCATTTCGTGCAACGTGTTGTTGCTGTAATGTTTCACATTTCATTTTGTATCTCGATCAAGATTTGGGAGAATTCGTTCGGGATACACAGCCAATTGTTGAAAACGCAACATTCTATTATTAGGAGGGCGCTTCTTGTAGTTCATATTTTAAAATATCCCCCCTGAGATATACAGTAGATGCTTCCCGTCGCCGTCAATAGGAGATAATGTAAAGGGAAGTCTATTTTTTAAAAATTATTCGCGCCGTAAAAACGGTTCAACAGATCTGCGCTATAATAATTTTTTTGGCCTAATTCAGCGAAAATAGGCAAAAATATACCTAGCTATTTCTTTAAATTTGACCTCCCGCAGGTGGAAACTTCCATTAATGCTTCCGGGGACCAATTCTGAACGTTTTAAAATTTACACCCGTCCCGTTTTTATGGGTTTCCCTCCTTATTGCCGAGTTCCGCGGTGTTCGACCGGACCTAGGTTCCCCGGGGGATTCGCGCGAACCGGGGGCGGCAGAGGATAAACCGGAATTTTAAAACTTTCAACGCAATCGGACGGGGGCGCACGTATCCCCAGGGGAGTGGACTGTGCCCCAAGTAGGGACGGGACAACAATCTCACCGAAAAATGACTATTCCGACATACCCGAATTCGACTTTCCGTTTATTTAGCGAAACCCTCTTTTCACCTGTCGTCAAAACCCGCTGAATTATTAGTGATCCGGCATTTTTAAAGCATTAAAGATGCGCGATGAAATGAATGGGGTGCGGGTCGAATCCACGGAACCGATTTCATCATGACGCCACCGATCGACCGTATTACCCTGTCTGAAATTTAATATTTCCTTCCGTAGTCACAGTTCAGTTTCGATTTGTGTCTGTAATAAAAAACAATAATAGTAGCTGTAGTGACATTACGGAATTGCCCTAACCGCCACCTTAAAGTTTTTAGTCGTGACAAATGTTTCGGGGCAGACAGAAGGCACGCGATAATGTTAAGGAACGTAACGTTATTAAACTGGCGGTAATTTCGGGACCGACTTCACTGTACAGTGAATTCGCCGGGGTGGGAGTGCGAGAGGGTGAGGGAGAGGGAGAGGGAGAGGGAGAGGGAGATAGTGGCGAGAGCGCGTGATAGAGTGAGACAGCGATGCCCGACGGGGGGTTGAACTCCCCCGTCGGGGAACATCTACTCCACTTTCGCACGGCTTCTACTCCAGTAGAGAAATTTAATAACAAAGCATTGTCCCCGTAAAATGCTCGGAGAGGCGCCATCTTGTTTTACCGGGTAACACGGCCGTCTGCTCATTCCTCTCCACTCTATTCCTCAACTTGCTCACCGCCCTAGCGGTTCATCACGCTACGGCGCCCCCCCCCGCCCTTCCCTTCACCAAAAAGCGACGCCTATTTTTATTCAGAGCGTCGGGTTCCATTACTCGGAGGCGCCCGTGTGAGCCCCAGACACGCTTTGCCTTTAGTTTCATGTATTCGGGAGAGGGCGTAAGCTACGTACCGAATACAATTTCGCACTACGGCTTTTACATTATAAAGTACCGGTGTATATGACCGAATTTCCGAAGTCCTACGTTAATTGCTATCCACCCGGACTTCACGTCGGATTGAAATCTTAGCCCTGGGGGCCGGTGCGTGCTTCGACGCCCGAAATAAGGTAACATTCAAATTGACGCGTTGCCGAGAGAAATTGGTTCCATTATAGTTAACAAATAGACTTCTACCCATTAGAATAGTATTATGATAGATAGTTAGAACAGAGAATTGAACCAATATTTTTTCAGAACATTTATTTATCGCAACGTTGTTTTCATTATATGAATTAGGGTCCTCATACTAATCGTTTGATAAATTATGTGTATCTATATATATATATATATATATATATATATATATATATATATATATATATATAATGTAACTCGAGTTACGTAATGTGGGCATACATTAACATCCTATAATTAACAATGATGGAATACCCCCATCTCACATCCCATTAGCGTGGCTTGTAATAATATGTTACTTGATTAATCCGATTAAGTTGACGACCGTCGGAAAGACTCAGAGGCATATATACATATGAATACTCCGCGAATTTAATGGAATTATACCCTCAGAGCCCGATTCCGACAATAGGTTTAGAAAGAATTTATTTATAGGATTATTTCAAGAAATAGAATATATTATGAAAATCGGCGAGGCCGTTGTCAACGTACATAAGACAAAATAAACAAGAGTTTGATTTTCTTCAATAATACCTTCTAAAATAAATACAAAATTTAAAATAACATTAATCGAAAGCCCTCCAAAAAAATTGCACTCTAAAAAAATGTTGAGTATCATTCTATCCTGTTCCTCTTTCTTTGTTATTTTTGTCTAACTACAATGTGTTATCCTTACAACTCTATTATACAGCAATGTTTGCTCTATATCTAGGAATAGTCAGTGTTCTGTGCTGGAACATCATAACTGTTGAACAAAATCATTAAATCGGATAAATTTACTCAGATTGATCGATGACTCCTCTTGCGGGGAATACTCCAGATTATCGACATCCTTTATAGGCAATCCTTACTTAATCGGCCGCCTAATAAATTCCGGACCTGTTGCCAATCTAAAAGCGATCGGCTCCAATTTTGTCGTGCCCACCGTCGGCTAATATATCGACTTCGAACGCCGTCACCTCGTGATAAAAACGAAAATATAAATATAATCAAGTCTGGGCCACCGGAAGGGACCCAATGTCCAATGTTACGTTACTTGTAATAATGTTAATATCTTTACGAACGCGTCTCCCGGCTACTACTGTATACACGCAATGTCCGAGTACAGTACGCCACTTGGGGTCCGATCCGGAAATAATGCAACAGCCCGGAAGTAATATATTCCAAATAATTTTCGAACAATTTTTATCTTCAGCTCAACGTACGTGTAATACTAATTTGGTTAAATGAAAATTTCCACACGATATTTATCATGCCGATAAAAACCCTGTCTACTATAGCCTGCTCTGTACTTTCTCGTTATTAGGAAAAAATAGGGTTATAAATTAACATATTACAATAACTACAATTTTTTTCCTTTTTTTGATGACAGTGTAAAAAACTGTCTGCTCCGTCTAAAGTAATTATATTGCACCTAAAATATTTTATAATTTTTTCAGCCAGATTATTCACATTAAAAGAAATTCTAAACTAGGATATCCTCTAATAATCCTCTATAATCTAATAATTTGTATTAAATATCAGCTAACGATTTTTTAATCACCAAATGAAATAAAGCGTAATTTAATATTTTCGTAATTTATTCCAATAACCGTCTGTTAGCACATTCCAAGGGGCTTGTTTTTCATAAAATGTAAATGGTTTAATCCTTAATTTGTTCCGCGTTTTTCTTTCTTTTATGAATGTTTTACTGAAAATTCCGTAAAAGTTAATTATGATTTTTAATTTTGCATGATTCACGACCTGGGTAAAATATGCATTGAAATTAAATCAAATAAAAGGTGAAATGAAATTTCCGCATACATTAAACATTTAGTCAATGATAATAACCGCTCTCTCCCCTCTCCCTCTCCCTCTCTCTCTCCCTCTCTCTCTCCCTCTCTCTCTCTCTCTCTCTCTCTCTCTCTCTCTCTCTCTCTCTCTCTCTCTCTCTCTCTCTCTCTCTCTGTCAGTATATTCCGGATACCGGATGGAAACTTCTCAATTCGAAATTCATAGAAATGTATTTCTGGCGTGCGGAATGGTGGCCTAAGCGAGCTTATTAGGGCCGAAAAGTGGTCATAGAGGAGTTTTGCGGGAAGGCAGTACCGCTTGGGAGTATCGGCGAATACATTCCGGCCAGCTGTGAATGGTACAGCCTCGTGCCAATTTAAAACTTTAAATTAAATTCTGTCCGCGCCCCGATTTATGCCCGCATCAAATAGGCCCTCGTTTAAATCAATCGGCTTTTAAGCGGGAGGTCCGGCCCTGTTGATAGCCATTATGAAATTTCCGTTTCGGTAATTAATTTATTTTTATTGTCTCGCATCGACTAATTGTTCAAACCGCTACTAGTTAATGAAAATTAATTAAAAACGTTTTTGAAAATTGTTATTCTAGTGTCCGGACTTGAAACATCGTCAGCTGCGTTTCGATATTGTTTGTTTTCCGTGTCTTACAAACTCATTGGCAACAGCTGCTTGTTGGGAACTTTAATCGAGGCGGCTAATTTATGTTGGCCCGAGAGAGAGAGAGAGAGGGCTACCATTAAACTGAATTTAACATTTTTCCTCGCCTCCTTACTAGACTTTCTTTTCGTCCAGTTTTATAGCTCTGTCGACTCTAACGTGTTTTATGTACGTCCCTCTGAGTAAAATCATCTACTTTATATCATTCTCAATTGAAAGATAGTCGGCCCGTTACCTTACGGCCGACGGCATTATACCAGTTGTAAACAATTTTTACTTTGCGCGCATCAAGCCTTCTCGGCTGACGGTATGTACAGTTAGGTGGTGCTATTTAAAGAGAAACTTCATAATTTAGATGTATTGAGACCGTGGAAGCTCCGAGGATAGCCAGTACTCAATAAGGGCCTCCATTAGATGTTCTACATATAAAATGTTATTCTGGATTAATTGCAACCGTCATTCAACTCTAAAGATTACGAAATAAGGTGCAATACCTTCCGTATGTATGCGAGTGGTATAAAATCTTGAATATGGGATATTAGTACAGTAGAAATATATATAATTTAGGGCGGGCAGTATATGGCAATTAGAGATAAGTCCACAGGTCTAAACCCATTTGACAGGTCAAAATAGGGTACTTGTTATAAGCTCCGGCAATATTACTTTTCTAATGCGAGAAATGTAGAACATTTAAAGGACTGTAATTGCCCGAGCCAAGACTGTGAAATATGGCTCCTCATTTTGACCCACTTGGGCAGGGGGTTTGAAACCCACTTTGCATGTTTAATACTTCCTAGCGTCAAGCCAAACCCAACGACAAGAGATCGCTCTGCTCATATTGCCCCGGGACGCCATTCATGAGATTTCACCATAAATTTGTAATAAATGCGTAATAATTAAATAACGCAATTCGACGTAGGAGGGACGGCGCCCGGTTAGTAAATTAGTGGTTTTGAATTATGGAATCGGTCGATACCGGTAACGCCATCCGTACCTATGGAACTTGTGGGATATTCATTGGGGACAGGAAATGGGAATCGCATGCTATAACATGAAATGTCAACGGTTATTTGCCCAGGCAAGTGCTATTCGAAGGGATAGCCCACACTTGGTAATTTTCAAATTATCTAATTCATTTCACTACACTGGAACGCCATTATGATTCATTACAGAATTATACTATTAGACCGGTTTCGGGTTCTTCAAATCGTCGGTAGCATTCTGACAGTTAGCGCTGTCACTGAACAATAACATAAAAAGGAACGGTGGCGATTGAATTTTGGGTATGCCGACGTTTACGAGCCCCTATCGTTTAATCAGTTAAAACGCGTTGACCCGGGTCCGAATACCTGTGGTGGGCCAAATTGTACATCATTAGGAAATTTAAACTGATTAAACGAGGCGGGTTCGTAAAGTTTAGTCATTAGAATTCAGTTCAGTTAAAAGTTCACCTATTAGCCGCCGCTCTCAAACAAAAAGTGGTTAGATGCCCATATATAATAAGAATAGGTTTAAGGCGATTGGAGCGCGGCTCAATTTTGAACTAATAAACTATTATTTTTGTAATTATTATTTATATTTTTAAATGTGCGTACATTTTTCTTATCAAAAACATTTCAAACTGTTCAACTCAGCATGCAATGTATATTTTCATATTAAAGGCCGTTTTAAGTAGGAATCGGTTGATTGCAGGATTTGAATTTTTTCGGAAATTAAACTTTTTCTTCGTCGAATACATTGAATAAATTATGATCAATTTACTCATCCGTAGTTGAGGTCGATGATGCGGCTCCCGGTAAAAACACGAGGTATCAAATTTAAGACCATAATTTTACCTGAAGCTGCAGTGGATGATGCCAATGATGCTGCTGTCGCAAGAGATAGACGCATTCCACATAAACTATGATTTAATGTAGTACTTCACTACGTTACTTCCGATGGCAAAAAACCGAGATAGACCTGGCTTAAGACAGCAGATTAGATAGAATGCTGCGTGAATCATTCTCTTACTTTATAAACGTTGAACGGTGATTTCAGATTCTGATTAGTATACTGCTGTTAACGAACGCCTCTCCTTTAAATCAATTCAAATTCACAATCGATGGAATCCAGTCCTCGACCGGTGGCTCGTCGAAGATGATTCAATTGATGCCGAATTTGAATTGTTAAAATTCCATAATTGATTCTTCAAAATTAGTCGAAAAGCGACACCAACTGCTGCTTTGCCGGGGTAAAGAAAATGTCAGAATTTCCTAGCTTTCCCCTAATGAGAGGAAAAAATCGCTTGAGTGGAGGGGGTGCGACGGAAGACCGAAGAGGCGATTAATCGGTATATAAATGCCTCCCCGGCTCCCTATAAATAACGTACGGCATCTACGTTTCTGGAATATACAGGCGGTACTCGGTACAACCCCCACCCCGCCGAAACCCCCGTTTTACCATGAAATACATGAATCGTGTCAGAATTTGGCAGCGGTAGGGGGAGGTGGCAGAGAAGGGGTTCTGAAATTTATGCCCGGGGTAATAAATTCGCATGAGGGTACGTTGCGGCGGGAAGGGTGGGGAGGAGCCTCGCTTAATCACTATCGATCCCGTCCTTTCGACCTAAAGTAATTTTAATTAATCCTTTGTTGGTGTTTCGCTAATTAGGTTTTTGGGAGTAAAAACAACCAGCCGAGTTGTAGTATGAGAGAGAAGTAGCTCGGCCGAAAACGATTAATGCGGTCTGGGGGCGTGTGGCGACAGACGTAATTGTTTAGCATAATAATAATTTTACAATGCATAATATATGCTAGCATCAGTTAAATATTAGTTTAACTTTCGTGTATTCCTGTCTCCTCTCGCTGGTTTGGTCTTTTGCTAGACCGGTTTCGGCTGCTCGCCATCTTCAGTAGCGTTGTTAGTCACTTCGGATGTTTTTTGGGCATCCTCACTGCACTATCACTTACTTCACTTGTACTGTACAACTCTGTACAGGATTTTATATCTCCAGCACATTTTTTGAACATTTCCGCGCGTCCAAATAGCCACAATAGTATAAAATACCGTTCATCCAGTATCTCTTTTTGGAACGAGAGCTTTATTACGGCTTTAAGGTGGAAGAAAAAATGACGTTATCACCGGTCGCCAAACCTAGGTGCAGGAAACGATAAAAAATAACAGGTGTACCGCCTGAGGATCGCCTTATGAAGAATATATGGTAAGCCTGCAGGCTCCCCTTGTAATCCAGGGTACGAGTGATCCGTTCCGCGTTGAGGATGAGGGGTGGGCGGGTAGGATTTGCCGGATTTGTAACGTGGCTAGAGAGGGCCTCGAAAATGCCGACCGGAGAAAAACTATTACTGAGAAAGGATTTCCCAAATAATTTTTTCACCTTAAGTTCGGCCCGCGGTTTTGACTGTACGCCGTCGTTGCGTTAATAAAATCGCTCTACGACCGACCTCATTACTTTGAAACCGCCCTCATTTTAAGCGGGGCATTTCTCCGCCAGCACCAAGAGAAGCGGCCTTCCAACTTCGCTTGTGGGAAGCAGTTGTTCGGGAACAAATTAGCGAACTGAATTCCAACGAGAACAATGCAGTTAGCGAGCAATCAGTTCAAATTTGCAATTGTAGGAAAATTAGGTCCGTCACCGGGAAATCGAATTCCGGGACCAATTCATTTACCCGGCGTCGCTCTAACCGACTCGTTAAAATAGAAAGGTAACCATGATAGTGTTAAACCAGTCCCGAGAGGAGTGTCACACTATTAAGGGATAAAACTAATAAAAAGTTTTAATTTTAAGAATTCTTTTTCCGTTAATTTCACCTGTAGAATTACAGGCTAACAATCCTTCTCCATTATATTTAATAAGTTTTATGGCTTTATGCCAACGAAATCTAAATAATGACAACTAACCGAAAAGCCGAAACCGCTCAAAACCGAGACACACTCGAGATATAAAATTGCTTAAAGCAATTTTAATCCTAGGGATATATTAATCCTGCACGAACCTTGAATGTAAATGTATCAATTCACCTTCAATTCGTCAAATGTTTCTGGGTGAAAAAATATTCAAAGCCCATATAACAATTTTGCAGTGTATTAATGTAAAACAGGTATTAAAAACTAATGGATAGTACTTTAATGAAACTCGAAAACCGACATACGATAACAGGTCAATTTGGCTAAAGCAGTCTCCATTTACTGTGCGGGCTGTTCAAGGCCGACAGCTTCACCCATCAGAGCCTAGACAGATGTCAGAACGTGAATTCTGAAAGGCTTCTAATCCAAGCTGATGGGCCCAATGCACTTTGAACCCCTAAACACGGACGGGACTACAAAGGAAAACTGTTCGATTGATCCTAAGACAATGCACCTTAGGGACCTCAGTGAATGCACCCTATATCCAGTGACTAGTCCGACCAACGAAACTGCTGTTAATGCTTTCACCCGATCAATGTTCTCAATCGATTATTTTATGAAAATAAAAAGCTGTGGGATATATTCGATGGGCTGAGGTAATCCCTATAATGCATATAATCGTACGGCGCGTCTCCTTATAATAAGAAATGTTTAGAAACATTTACCATTATATTTGGTATATAGAAATATAGGCAAATAGAAACATTTGCCAACTTCAGCAAAAGATAATGTAATCGGTTTGGTCTCGGGATGTATCGGTAATAATGTTGAGGCATACAACATGATATGGGGAGTTTAAATAATTTAGGAGCAAATACAGCTTCTTCCTAATGATTCGGGATAATTAAAAATATCCTATTGTAAACTGCAGTTACCTAAGTTCATTAAAACCCTTGGTTTTTTATGCCATACTGTAAAAAATATAATAATCAGTCTTACAATAAATTAAAAGACAGGGAGATACATCATGATCAGATTCACCGTCCAAATACGGGTTTACGATGTTCACATCTTTCCTTAATTGCATCCTCATTACCAACCATATTAATGTAGAGCGATTCAACCAGTTTTGAGGTTTCATCCATCAAAAAAATATTGCTTTTGAAAACTTCAATTTTGTATTAAGCTTTGTCATGGTTTTGATAAATCCGACGTTTCATCTGAACGGCTAAATAATTCATCGGTACATGTTATTCGACTAAATGAAAATAGTATTCGTTGCATTACGTATCGTTACATAATTAAAATGTAACGGAATATTGGGGAAAAAGAAGGGGCCTTATGATTTTGGCGGATATGTGTTACTATTTCATACATTTATGAAAGGCAAAAGCTATTCTTGTGAACGAGTAATATCTTTTAGAACAGAAGCGTACAAGGGGGGATCGGAGCGTTGTGAAGGTGGAGAGTTCTGTACTTTTCCAGGTAATTCCTACTAATGAAGGTAAATGGGCGATTTTTTTAAAGCTTACCGTCTTTAATTGTTATAACTACCCCATCCCCGAAGGACCCTAAATTAAAAGTGGTTTCAGGAGGTTTCCATATTTCGGGATTTGAGTTGCGCAGCCCGCTCTGCCTTTTTCAAGGGAACTCCAGCACGAAAATTTACTATTTAATCATCCGATTAAATACCGGCGATATCGCCGAAGGATTCGAATGAACCTCGAATTATTCGAATTATCCTGGTGATCCTTTATACGGAAAGTGGGGACGGCAATTAATAGGTTATGAGATCAGAGCGACCCCTATAGTAAATGAGAACCCGTTGCTGAACCGTCTTCATTCTGTTTACTTAATTTTACACGTAATAATCTACAATCCTTAAGAAGAAATGACGCACGTTGGTAGAAACAGAATTTGGTAATGATCTTTATATTGCAAATCGTCTTCGGGTACCTTAAATAAATACCTGACACACGTTAATGATTAGATTGTGCATTCCTGTCTGAATAGTGTACGCCCTGTGAATTTTTTTTAAATCTATGAATTGACATCATCCCGAACTCCAGAGCAAATAAAAACGTGGAGGTAGGTTTCAAATCGCCATATTTCAAAGGTGTTTTATAAAAATTACAATTAGTTAATTATTGCTGGAGGTTCATCACACACTGTAACATTGGGTAAGTGTACGCAAAATTATGAGCCTTTGTTACAATTCTGTGTCACGCAAAAGTGGGCGAGGTACTTCACTTATTACATAAAAACTTTTTTGAAAGATTTTGAACCGGACTCAATTCCATTTCTCTTAGCGTCCCTGTTAGCACGTTTTCCGTTTTAATTCAGCAATCATAATTTTGTATATGAACTGCAAACAGACCCCCGCCGGAAGCATTGAAAGTATTGAAATGGGAGCGGGGGTATTCCTCATTCCTCGTTGCTGGTATTAATAGGAAAATCGGAATACTCAACGCGGATGTTGCCCACGTCCAAACTTGTATTTGTAAAGATAAAAGAAAGTTGGTATCGATTTTACCCTCCTGAAAAGGGCCAATACGCTAAGAGCCTGGACAGTGGCTTATCGGCTGATGCAATGGGAGTTATCGAATCCTTTTCTCTGTCCTTTTCTGAACGCGCCACACATTTCAATACTTTCATCCCCTGTGAGACCTGTATAAATTCCTGATGTTATCGTTCGGAAGATATAAATACACGTACAGGGGTGGGAATAGAACCAAATTTTCGGAAGAACGCTTGGAGTGTTTTCTCGTATCGCTTATTTTCCTTATTATTTCCTTTATTTCCATATTATTCCTAAACTTATTTTTCCTTCTACTAGGTTCCTCCGTCTTTCACTAGACAGTCCAACGCCTTCACGCGGCGGGTTAGGGTGTTTTCGTGGACAAATGTAACGAAAGGAATTCTCGAAAGGAAATCCCAACGGAGATTGACGCTAGAGCGCGCGGTGAAGAAAGAATAAATTATTGGGGCTTCAATTGTTATGAACCCGTCGCCAAGCCATATTGAGCGGACACAAATAGTCGCGCCAACCAACCGGATTTGCCTGACCGGCAGTGGTCGCGAAACGCGAAGAAAAAACCCGCCTCCGCCTAATGGAGCCCCACAAAAGATACGAAGCGGTCCGTCCTTGGGGCCGGATTTGATGGGCGACCCTCTAGGTCTAACTAACCGGTCGGTCGGGCCTTGTGAGACCATTAGTGTCCATTAACCGAGCCGCCGGAGCGCAAAATACCGCGCCCTCAATGTCCACTTACCGGCTGTGCCTATTTTACAGCATAAAATGCCGGCAGAGATTTTAAATCGAAAAAATAAAATATACTTACATTTCGGGTGGGTGGAGTTTGAACGGAATGCCACCGCTGCGAGAATTATAGCGTCAGAGCGTGAATATATTTTGAAACATTGGTGACGGCGCAAATATTAACATTTATGGGTGAAATTAAATTCACTATAACCTGCAATTCGGAGCGCTAATTGTGGCACGAACGTGTCCAATTTTATCGCTAATTTTCCTTATATTTCTTTTTTTTATGCGACGGAACCCGCTTTCCCGTAAGTCAAACGTCTGTAGGCGCGTCCGGAACAGGGCTTTAGACGGGTGGGTTCTGGTGGCGTGGAAAAGGCTACATATTTCGACTCATTTACGGCGGAGGGGTTTAATTGTAATTCCAGGCGCACAGTCGGGGTGGGTTTTCTGGAGGGGCGGTGATACGTTGCCATTGTTTCGGGCCACACCGCCTCGACCCCAGGAAATTTATACGCCCCGCGTCAAGACATCACCTACGGGCGTTCGTTTGATAAATATAATGGGATTTATGTCCGCTCGATGTCCGCCCGACAATGAGACCGGAAGGGAGCGCTTTTCCTACCGTGGGGATGGAGCAAGACTGGACCTCCGGTGAACGTGCGAAAAATACTCTCCTCCTCCTCCTCCTCCCGCCATTTACTCTCCTGGCGGGATATTTTAACTCCTCGAGGAAATGAAATAGTTCTGATCTCTTACTTGACATTAATCCAGTAATAATACGCGCAGGCGGAATGATCATATTCCAAACCTAGCCTTAATGTAGAGCATTGCCGGTTCAAAATTATCAAATATACGAAATTATTTCTTGCCCTTAATTTTAGATGCCTATCGTCGGTTGTTTTTATGCAGGTTTTTTCAATTTTTTCTCGGATGAATGTGCAATAATATTTTTATCGATAGAACAAAATTTCATTTATATTACCGAAGTTGGTGGGTTTCTTTCATTTCGTTTTTAATAGTGCGTGCGACATAGCGGTCTTAATATAACACCGTTATATTTATTCGAATTTATATTTCGGAGTATTAAATTGAACGAATTGAAAAAAAAAATACATTTTAAACGCAAAATTAGCTTCCGAGAATTGATTTGCTCGGAATTGATCGCCAACTCGGGTTTGATATGTTTTAATATTGAATGTTCGGAATGCCTAATAATAGGGGGCGATTTGATCCGTCGCCCCATCCTTTCAGGTCAATATGTCTTCTCCTATTTGACGACCCACCGGCCTCGCATTAATTAATGGATTACTGCGCAAACGGACCGCGTCGACAGATAGGGCGAGAGACATTCATTTCGTTAATTACTTGTATTAATTTTGGGCGCCGGGTAGTGATTACAATTCATATAAACGGATCCGTATCAATCATAATGCCGCGCCCTCTCTGCTTCGATTGCGGGTCGCAGAAATCGGGTAATGAAGGAAATTATCTAGCCGAAGGTTTCCGGAGTCGATCGAGTTTTCATTTTCAGAATTCAGTAAGAAATATCAGACGTTTGCCGGCTTCGTTATATATAGTATTTTTGTGCTCGAATGTCAAAGTTTATCTTGCTTAAGAGTTTCAACATTTTTCACTTTCAACGCTCTCGGCATGGTACATCTATTTACACCACCAAACTGATTAAATTTTCAATAGGACTGCAGAAAAGGCATATAACAGACCCAGCTTCTCGTGTATAGAATATGAATTATATGTTTATATATTTTAGTTTGGGACTCCATCAGTATAAGTTGGTTTCACACAGGATTAATTTAATTTGAAGAAATATAGATCATAAGTTGTTTCTTTCTTATTATCGGGATAAATAGTTTAATATTTGAGTCCCGCTATAGGTATTATTGGATTACACGGATCTGTGTATGTAGTAAAATAATGTAATTAATTAATTAATAGAATGTTTTATTGCGGCCGGTAGAAATTCGTGCCCGTAATTTTTATCCCAGCGCTGAAAAACGAGAAACGGCCGATCTACTACTTTTCCTCTGTGGGTCGACAACCGGTTCATTTGGCGGTAAAGGGAGAGGGAGCAGTTTTTACGGGCTTGTAAACTCATTATGGGTCCGCCCCCTGGAAAAGGGGGCGAGCCCTCTCGTAGGGAGTTCATTAAAACTTTGCTAACCCGGGGCCTATAAATACAGGAATTATCGTGCCTCTAATCCCCCCTCCCACCTGATTCGAGCGTCGGAAAGCACTCGAACGATTGTTCAATTGCGGTCCGGTACGAGTTGTGATCTTAGCTTCGGCGGCTTCAATTCGATTGAAATTCCATTCCCAGTTCGGTTGTTCATGTTCGCCTATTAAGGGTTGACATTTGAAGTACCCGCGGCCTGTCAACGCCATCGGTACTTGTCAAGCCTGTTGTGTTTTGCCCACTTCGATATGTATATGTATTACCTATTGTTACATTTTGCGCCCTCCGGTGAGCGAGGGACATGCGTCTCGGTGGTTGGCGTATTTCCTTTCTCCTTCTTACTAATATATTGCCCCGATGCCGTTATAATTTTTAACCCAAACCTCATCCTAATGGTCTAGGGTCGCCATTTTACCAACAATATTGAACTCCGATTGCTGCTGACAAGCTAAAGTTTTGTTTAGCGTCATTAATTTAAGATTACAATTTTAGCGGTCCGCTAGGCATTGGAACGCCATCATTTCCTGTCTTTTCTATGATTGGAGTATAGAAACTATACTGTGGTCGTATAAAAGTTAAATTTATTTTGCAAATTCGTTCACAAACTTAGCTCCGTGAACGCTTTTAGTCGGTCACATAAAACATTTAACTATTGTGGTGTTTCGATAAGTGTATGTAAGGTGAAGTATTTGTTATTTTAAAAAATTGAAAATTATTAATAAAATAGGGAGAGAGGAAGGGGGGAGAGATAAATTAACTAAGATTATTCCTGCATTGAGATTATTACTTTATGTAGGCTTCGTACTTAATTATAGGACGTTTAAAGGTTTTCTAAATAATCATTTTTCTACAAATATTCTCCATATATTTCTATATTGAGTCTGTATTCTACGTCAGTTTTTATAACGCAACAACTGTTTCTTCTTATTGTGGCAAGAGATATGCCTTATAATAATACTTTATTTAGCGCCCAGTAATTTCAAATACGTAAGTTCATTGAAAGTTTAATCGAGCACAGTTGAAAATTGGAGATTCAAGCATTCGCACCGTTGCAAATTCAGTTGAAAGCCGGTGTTTATTCCTGAAGCTATTTCAATGCTGTTGCAACTGCCGAGATTGAATATGTTTCTGGGGCCTTAATTAATTGGGAGTTCGCTTGTCGGCCGCACTTCAGCTTTGTCTGACGAAGTTAAACGCTTACAGTAATCGCATGCAGTAATAGGAATAAACTTTAAATAGGAAAATTTAAAATTAAAAATACACAAACATATCGTTAAAAGTATACAAAAACAAAATAACATCGAATTATGTTAGAGGGACTGGGAATTAAAATAGAATGATAGATTTATGGTAAAATGATAGTAAATAAATACGTATGAATGAAAAAATATTGCAGTCGTGATTTATTTTGAATTTTTATTCATTACACTATATTCTCATAAATACATAAAATATTTCATTCTTTTCAAGTATGTATGTGTAGAGATGTATGTTTCCGTGTTCATATGTGTGCGGTACTTTGTACCGTATTTACTGATTTAGAGTGAAAGTTTCCATTTGAAACAGTTGATGATGCGACCGACAAGTTGAAGTATTATTGTATTATGCGGCCTCATTACGGCGACCCAATTTTGTGAGAGGTGTATACATGAGATAACAGTAATATATGCCGATGATAAGTTGTAATTATGAAACTGTCAGATTACTGAAATAGGAGAATGTATTTCAACTACTCCATTGTTGTATTTAATCAAATTTATGTACAGAATCGCTTGACTATGGTTCCCGTTTGTTGTTTATATATTAATGGCTTAAATAACTTAAATGACATTCGAATAAATTGGCGAGTACCATTCGAGATTAGTCTTTGAGCAAAATTCGGTCCACAATCGGTGAATACGCTAGGTCCAATGCGATGTGGCGTAAACGCATTGGGCAAATTTCATTATTTAAACCAGTGGAACTAATTAACTGCAGTACGTTCACTAGATTTCTCTTAGGGGTCGCTGTATTAAGGGCTCCGCTCTCAATACAAGGGGTGAGGCGTAAATTCATAATACGTTTGTAATGAGAGTAGGTTTGGAATAATGGAGATGGTCTTGGGGGATTGAAAAGTACCCGACGATAGAGCTCCACTGGACAGAGAGCGAATTGGCAAAGACGAACTCGAAATATCAAGTGTTTAATTGAGATTCACTAGTCCAATTACTCTCGTTATGTTTCGAGTGGAGCTTATCATATACAAATCCCAAAGGACAAACTCACAAAGAAGTTCGAGCGTATTATAATTTATGAGGAAAATAAACATGTGAGAATGTATCATAGAAGGGAATGGAACTCGCCTCGATGCCTTCGTGGGATGCTACAGGTATTAGTGCTACTTCTTAATGATAAATACGGCTGTGGATCACGGGATTGATAAAATGGTTTTACCTTCAATTATAATTGAATCCGTACTAATACGGATATTTAATTATCAATTTTAATCGGAACCGGGGTGAGTCCCGGCAGAGCTTTAAATCTGTCTTTAAATTGAACAAAACAGTTGAGACAATTGGACTCGAACCGCGATTGAACTTGAATTTTATCCAATTATTCAAATCGCAGTCATTAAATTCCCAAGTTGAAACAGGGCGGGGGTAATTAGGGGCCAATTATAATGCGTTTCAATTACACGGCGGATTCCGGTCGGGCTGTCGCTTTGAAAATCGCCGTCATTTGGGGGTCGGAAGGGGGGCGAGTGGCGTCCCCGGTGGCTTCAATTTGATTACGTTTAGTCCCGGGCCGTTTTTTGAGAATCGGAGGTTCTTAAATAATTTTCGAGGAAGCCCGGGACGGGGGGGAGGCCGGGGTTTTTCTTTAGGAGAAAGGCTTTGAGCCTGCGAGAATATCCCAGTCAAAGGGGGGGGGCCTCTCGTTAAGTTGGAAATCCTGAGAAATTAAGCCGTTCAAACGGATACAATTGGAAAGGAACTTGAAGAATCTCCTGACTGAAATTCAAGGGACTCTGAGAGAGTTGAGAGTGCTTGTATATATTACTCTTTCTTATTAGCCATTTTTTCCCTACTTAGTCTGTACTTCTGAGAATAATTGGAATAGGCGGTTAATTATATTACTGTCTAGCTCAAGAATAATTCTAACAAAATCTGGTCGTCCTTGTACCGTATGCAAGAACCACACCTCCGATACTTTTCAAATGTCACTGCCATGATAATTGTATAGATCAACATTAGGTTTAAACGATAAATTATTACTGTAACACACTATACTGAAACGGATCTGAATATACGGGCTTTAACTGCGGGGCCAAATATAAAAAAAATCCAAACTTTACAGTCGAATTTAAGGAAAATCACCAATGCACCTTTCTACATCTCCGACCTCACCCTACATACAGGTCTTAAAGTCACGTCACCTTGCCATACAAAAATATAACAAATTTTACTCCCGAATTGCCAAACATCCTACAGACCCCTGAAAAGGAAGTGGCCACGTGATCTAAATATAGCGGCAAATAAAACGATAAAATATAAAAAAAGAAATCCAGTGGGAGTCTCTTCTGTTTTGCTCTATTTGTTACTGGACTATAACAGCAATGTCACTGATTGTAATGCACAGTTTTGGCAACAACAAAAAAAATAATTGTAGAAGCGATAGAAGTAATTCAAGTTGTCCGAGAATTTACACGGGCTTAGGACACGTCGTTATCAATCGTTCCTTCAGTAGCGAAACCCTCGTATTACGTATAAATTGCATATTAATTCGGTGTTTTAATTAAATATACGGTGTTGACCCTTTAAGCGTGTAGTTTGACTCTAAGTAAACTTGAAATTCTTAGGGGATTCTATCTCCGAGTAACATTCGAAGAAGGCCCCCCCGAATCGATTTCAGTTCCGAAAATAAAAAGTCCGTCCCCCGCTCTACGGGTCCCCGGTCTCCGAATGTGTCTCTCAGGCGTCGTCGAATGGTCGTCCTGGGAGGCGGAGGAACAAGTCCAATTTCTTGGACTGGGATTGACCGGGGGACGGGTGTGCGGTGGGGGGGGGTTCGAATTTTATGGTTCCGCCCACCAGAACACAATTCCTGTCCCCTTACTGTTCATTCCGGAGCTGTCTTGCCGGGTCTGTCACGCCCCCACCACCACCGCCGCCGCCGCCGTTAGTCTCCCGCCTCCGTCAGCCGACACGGCAGCCCGTTTTACCGAGAACTTACGGTTATAAAGTTCTCGAATCGCACCCGAGAGCGTGTCTTTTCGCTCTGGGCCATCGCGAGGCGATAGGTTAAATTTATAGGCTCTCTGTGTAGAATTTTGTGGCCTAACCCCCGCACCAACAGCGTTTTAGCCCCATATCAATTATTTAATATACTATTAGTACTAACATTTTTCGTTTGGCACATCACTGATTTCCAGAAGAAAAGGTAGAACGGAGATTTTTAATATTGTCTGAAACACCTTCCTTTGCCGGTTATACTACAGCGCAAAGCACGTAGTCGTGCGGGACGACATCTAAGGCGCTACACAAAGTTTTCATAAACATAAACGTCCTTCCTCAATCTTCACACACCGATTTGTTCCGATTCTAGACCGAACGGTCTCCCACCATCGTCAGTAGCATTCCGTACAATAAATTCGTCACAGGTTCCGAGCACTGTCACTGCACTTTGACTGCACACCTACTTCTTTGTTGTCCATTATTGCGCTGCCCAATTTGATGAGGGAATACTACTGACTATGGCGCAGCCAAGTAAGTAAAGGTAGTGTAGTAGCAGTAGTAGTAAAGGATCCGGTGAAATGTTAATTACGTATCGTGTGTACAGTTATCGTAACCGGGATAGACGAAAGGGCATATATTCGATTGATGTTTAATGCATCATCTGTCCTTGTCTTTAATTTGGTTATACTCCTGCTAAAATTAGGGTAGTGGACATTTAAATAGGTTTCACATTTTCACGAAAATGGTTTTGGCCGTGAGTTGCCGGGGGAGGGGGTGGGGCGTGCGGTTTCGGAAAGGGCGAAATGAAACTGGAATTCGGGTTTCTAAGCCGGGAATTCAACAAAAATTCAGCTCCCTACCTGAAGTCCCGGTACCGTGCGGAAAAAAGTCACCGCCCCCCTTCCACCGGGCCGAACAATGGCTTAGAGAACCTTATTATTTTGCGGTGCCAGGGACCTAAATCACAATTACAGGCTGGGGCCCGGAATACAATCGAATTAAAGTTCCCTTCTGCGCGAATGGTGGTTTGTGGGGTTAAAATGCCGGACAGAAAAGTTGTCCTGAATCCGTTTTTATTGTTAGCAATATATTAGCCTAGGGATTATTAGAAGTGCGAAGCTGTTTGGGGAAATTGCCTCGTCTCCACTGCCGGATTGTATCCATGATAAAACTTAATGATGATTTGAAAGGCGAGGTCCTTAAAAAGGATATTTGAAATATTAAGAAATGTATACCGTAGAATCCTCTAATAAAACGGGAATAAATCCGCTCTATTTTCTCTCCGCTTTTGTTTCTTGAGAACTTGCAAACGGCGTTTGATACCGACGGTGAAATAATGCGGTCGTCCGTGTAATAATAATAAATAGAAAGCCATTACTAATGACCGACTCATCAAAACCCTCGCAGAATACCAAACGGGATTTCCAAATTATTGAATGAAACCTGTTATGTGACACAATTAAATCGTTGCCCACTACCAGAATTCTGAGTTGGTTAATTTAAAAAATATTCTCATTATAATATTTCAGGTAACGTGGTCATAATTCTCGTTTTTTCTCTGCATTTTTTGTGCCATTCGCTTTTTGTGTTTTTTATTTTTATTTTGTAGGATGTTCTTTAGAAACATGATGAATTTGGCCGTCATGTTTGGGATATACCCCGATATAATGGCATGTTCTCGGTAATTTAAATATTGTTTCATAGAATCATAACAATGCATTAAACGTACTTCATACAACAATATATCTGTATGATTCAATTTTCGTACTGAACTTTATTTTAACTTATTAAGATGGTCCACATTTAGCATTTTGGCTTGCCATAGAGTCACGTGTGGACGCGTGACCGAAATATTTAATTGATTTTATCGCGCGCCACAGGCTTTTGAGCTCACCGGCTCCGTCGTGCCGACCCTTCTATAAAATGCCAGCCAAAGAAACAGAGAGGAATAAAAAACCTTAGGTTTTTTCCTCTTAAAGAAGGTGGTAAAATATCTTTGAATATCTGAGAAATGGGACGGGAGCAGTCAGCGCGAATCTATCTCCTCGTGGGCTTCGTTAAGAACCAGGTGATGGGGAGTGGGAGGGGATTTCACTAAAGTGCTCGTTTTTCGACCCCTTACCCCACACCCCGGCCCTTATTAAAAAACCTTTTCTTACATCTTTCCCGAAAATGGCCTGTCAACTCAGAGGCCTCGATTAAATCGAGTCCTCTACGAGTCCCATTATTATATTCCGCAATTTGGCGGACGGCAGTTGAAATTTAACATTTACCTGTCGGATATAATAAAAAGCGGGTTTAACAAAAAAAAGCAAAAAACAGGAAAAAAGGGTACAGAGATAAATTCAGGAAACGGAGCCTTATTTTCACGGCTATATTAAAGAAAACGTTGATACCGAATTAATAGTTAGCATATGAAAAAAAGGTTTTGTAATGTATTCAGTTTGTAACGTATGGTGCGCAATAATAGTGCTGGTTGTATTGTGGAATTAGGTGTCATCCTCCTGGGATTGGCTCCAGTGAAATATAACTCCTGGGTAGTAACAATAAGGTGACCATTACCGATTCATTGACGACCGCTCACTAATTTACCGACGGAATGTTACCGTCAATGGCGAGAAACCGATACCATTTAGCCTAGCATGGACCAAATCAGTTAGCGGGGACAGATGACAGCAAGAGTGATGAAAGGATTTTAATAACTTACCTTTATGATGACGAAACTAGAGTAAGCCCCGTATACCGCTCCGGATGCCGTCCCGCACAACAGAACTGCTTCGCGCTATAGTATTACCTGCAAACGAAGGCGTTTCAGAGACATTTATTCAATTCTGATTGTACTACGCAACGTGTCCACCTTACGTACGCTTAATGCAAACTGGTTTTATGACAAATGATAGATCTTTATACTATTGTATATCTCGACTATCTCTTCTCATTGTCCCGGGGAATTATTCTATTTTATTGGCCTCTGGTGTCGTTTTCCAGTGTACACTAGGCGAAATAAAGGCTCTAAAACATAGGGGCACATTGTCATATGACTGGAGTAAGCTTACGAGCCAAATTGCCCCGTGAAAAGGAAGTCTAAATGGGATTGTCTATCTCGGGTTCCACCTGGAGAAAGTGGAAATGTCAGTACTCGTTTTATTCTCAAGGAAAGGTTTCCCAAGACGTGTCCAGTAGTCTTGGCCTAGAAGGGTACGGTTACCGCTTCCGTGGAAGGGTCATTCGCTTGAAAATTATATGATTGTATTAGTGTACTACGTCTGAAGTACACTAAAACCACTGACTGAAAAAATATATACATATATATTCAAATTTTCTCATTTTAATGTTTTACTGAACAAAATAATGGCTTTTCTCCATTAATGGTTTAAAATTAATTTCGTTATAAAAATAAGCGATATTTCAGAAATTATAGAGAAAAAAAGATAAAATTATTATTTTGTACATTTAAACATTAAATTCAGAAATTCGCGTTCGATTATTGCTCATCATCTTCCTCAGCCCCTTTCGTTTCGGGAATCGATTCTAAACAGTATTCATGCAGGTCATGTTAGACTGCATCTATTGGGTTAATTATGAGAAACAAACATTTTTAACTGGATGTATAGACTCCATTGAGGCAGACAGGTCTGTTCACTCACGCCCCTCTCCGCCACTATACTTAAGAACGCGAGTTGTTAAGGATTGTGGAAAATGTCGACTCTTTCTATCTCCGGTCTAATTGGGGCCCCCAGATAGGGGGGTGGACCTCTCGGTCGGCCACCCGGATGGATTCGGATCCGTCCCCGGGACAGCGGTGTAGGGGAGCCGGCAAAATTGCTTAATGAGATTTGTACGTTATCAAAACACATTTCGAGACACGGCTAATTTTCAAATGGGTAATTTTCTGAAGGGTGGAAGCGGAGGCGGCTTAATCAAATTAAATACTGGCACTCCTTTCCTTTTCCCCCGGGTTCTAAAAATTAACGTCGCAGCTTCATCTGGAAAATGAAACGGATCCGTTGATATTCAGAATGGATAAGTACGTCTCGGTGATATAAGCAAGATAGGAATAATAATAAGTTTGAAACGAACGTGGACCGTACTGTCAAATATACCAGTATAGTTATTTCTATTAAAGTACTTTTTAATGTATGAAAATCCTACGCCACATTGCCCTCCGTTGTGTTCCTAACACTTAGAAAATCAAAACCGGGCTTAAAATTGAACAGGAGTTATCATAATAATTTAAGTGATAGTGAATGCACAATAAAGATAAATAATACTGCTCAATTTCTCGAAAACCCGAAATACAAAAGTTTTCTTTTTATCCCTAATGAGATTTTTGTTAATATTGTGTACTACATTTTTCTTATTTAACGCAGCTACTTATAATTTTTTAGTGTTTTTTATTGGGAATAATTTATACTTTTCAGATTTATTTCATTATTTTCAATACAAATCAATACATTATTTTGAACTCTATAGGACTGTGGAATATGGAATCACGCTCCGTTGGAAGGAATGTCACCATTACCCTAGTAGCAAGTTTCTAACGAAACTGGAAATGTTTTCAAACTCTTAATTCTCGTCTTGTTTTAACCGGCAATATTTATTTCAGGAACAGTCATTTTTTCATGCCTCAACTCATTCTTTCCAGAAAAGAATGATAAAATTTGATTTAATCAGTCCCGGAAAAATGCCCGACGGCCCCCCTAAAGAGTTTCATCAGTTTCATCAGGCTCACGGGCCCATTTAGAACAACAAAGAAGTCTGTCCGCCGTTTACAGTATCAAACCCACAATAAATTGCATTTCCTTTTCATAAACCTTTTTATGAAAGTTATAAGTCGGGCGAGACTCCGAATACTAATAACGACTCTTTATTTGTCGAAAATTTACCGCGTTTATTCCGAGTCCGATGGATGTTTTCATTACTGTAATAATTAATAACGTCATTATCGGAATAGAGAGCAGCGATCAAAGGGATAATTTTTGTTTTGTATTTGCGTTCGATTTTAATAGTTCCCTTTGTTATTCATCTGTTTACAATATACACGCACGATCTCATCAGTATGTATTTGTTACAAAATTTCGGAATCACTAAAAAAAATCATCGGTTAAATCACTATAAATGTGATCGAACCAGGATTGTATGACTCCGGGGTATACTAATGCATGATACTAATTTAATAATTTGAGCATCGCTGAAATAATTTAATTGAAATTTGTAAAAAAAAGATTAACTAACCCGTCTGCTGTTTATAACGCGAAAAGCTTGTGATTGGAATTCCGGCGGAAAATCGGTTTTCTTGGAACTGTCCCCAATTCACTTGTCAGTTTCGCTTGGATTGACGGTCCGTTTTCGAAACGCGTTCACTCCGTAGCTATTTGTCTGAAAAATGTTCCGATTTGAGGTGGAGCGGAATAATTAATTCCTCGGTTCGAAAAGAGTTTCCATTCGACGTAAATTCATTGGGTCGAGTCGAAAATTATTTCTTTTTAGATGACACGACTGAGCATGACGGCGCTTTTAAGCTCACCGGATGGCCTGCGTTGCACTGCCCCGTTATAGTTAACGGGGAGGTTCGAATAAGCGCGCGGGACGGATAACATTTTTTATAAACTGAAAGGTCGCTCAATTATGAGAACACTTAGCCGTTAACCGCAACAGCTCTGGAGGGGATTATAATTCATTTTTGAACCGGCGTCGGGTGCACTTAGTATACCACTTACTGTATTCGTTAAGCTGGCGAGTCGTGGCCCCATGATTATTCATCCCCGGCGGGTCCTAGTTAACATTTATGGGCACTTATTAACATACCCCCAGGTCGGAATACTATTTTATTGTTTCGACCGGAGTTCGAGTTAAACACCGGGAAGTTTGCGACCTCGGCAGCAGAACGACGGAGGAAATTTATTCATGTAAAAACGCTACTGGTTTCGCCTTGCATTTATGATTTAATCACTTTACCCTTATGTACATATAAGGATCATATTTTACTGTCCCTCTATTTACCTTTCTTTATATATTTCTACTACGCGGACATTTTTAGTACTGCATTTCCTTAAACCCATACTATGTATGTATTTACTGCTCGCGCCAACTCATAGATTGTTATTAATCTACAAAACTAAAAAATCGTCTATATTATTAAATAATTAATCGCGTTTTACGCTACAGGTTAGAGTAATGTAGTACTCACTAAACATGGCGGTATAGAACTATGATGATAAACACAAAATTACTAAATATTCCTAATAAATCGGGTTCTCTCGCGGGTTTTTATATAACTACATTATATAAACAAGCTTTAATATTACATAGGACATAGTTAGGAGAAAGCTAAAGTCGCCCACAACGAGTACCAAGTGTATGAATAACGCGAATTAAATAAAACCGATTGGGCACATTCCGGCATTATTCCGGGCAAGAACACGGTGGATTTTTGGTGCGGGATCCCGAAAGACCTCGCGTAATTAAACTCAGCGAGAGTCATAACTCTCCCCCCCCCTGCCCATTACCGTCCTACAAGCTAATATAAGATAAAAAAGCGCGGGAGAAAATGGTGGAGGACGAAAAAAAGTTTAATGGAATTAAGGAATATTCAACTAATTGAATATTCGAGTTTAATATGTGAGCACACTGTGGGTGTGCTGTCCGTTTATACCCTTACCCGATGCATAGTAATATAAACAAACAAGCGATAAGAGTGTAATGTTAATGCCTTATGATGACTTGTTAGTTTGGCAGACAAGTAATAGATCATCATAAAATTGTATATCTGGAATTTCTAGTTTCACTAATCAAATTCTAGGCCTTATTTGACAAATAATATTGATTGCAGATAAGTAATTAATAAAAAATTCGATATAAAAATGTCTTAAAATGACCGGAATATATATAAACAACCTCTCAATCTTAACTTCCTCGTAAAATACTGTTTAAACAGACGGTAATTAAGTAGCGCGATCTAATCAAGGACTGTAAAATCAGAAGTAAAATTTCCTCCAACCAAACCTTTGTACGTATAAATAATTTCAACGGCACAAGTTAAACAGACCGGGGCGACAAATCAAAATGATTTTGTTTTTGGCAACGAAAAACTGTAATTGGGTTCGAACTTGATGAATGACAGTTAAAATTAAAGGAACGTAGTTATGCGTTCATAATTGATTGAGCGGGCGAGTCCGAGTCCTTTGGTGCCCGCAGTGGCCGCGGCTCTATTTGTTAATTCAGGGCTCGAACTTTCCGCGGCCGGAATTCGCCATTTTATTTCGAACTCGCTTTATTTATTTCTTTTTTACACGCCTTTATTTAGTTTCATATCGTGTCCTGTCGCAAATCTTGCAAGGTGAATTTGACCCACTTCCCAATGTTCGAATGAGCTGAAATTTTGCATACAGATGTAACTCCGATGACAATGCAATATTCAGGTCCATCCCAGGTCATAGGTGACCACGGAGGTCACAACAATTATATTTCACTGCAGTTCACTTCAAATCATCGTAAAGCATTTCTAACCTTTCACGCACCTTCAAAAACTATATTATAATTCTTTCAATATTCACACTATAACCTGAAATCATAAACCGGGCGAAATTTCTGTCAAGACTAAGGGAAAAACGCAAATTCTACTTCAAATAGACATAGTTATCAAGTATAGTGGAAAAGGAAAAAAAAACAGAAATGTTTGTGCATATACAATGAAATGTCCGTATTCTTTTCCTTTCCCTGCATGTTTGGCGCCCACGCTTTCATTTTTTAGATATGATTAATTGTAAGGAAATCGTGGTGTGTGTGTGGAGAAATTATTTTCTCCTTTTTAGTGCATTTAAATAAAAGCGTGTTTTTAACAAGTTTTTTTAATATTTTTTTTCACTCTTTCGCCGAAACGCATTGGCTCTATGTACTAAAGTAGAAACTATTTTTTTTTCTTTTTTTTCTTAATATTTATTACCAATCTGGACATATTGGCCAAACCAACAAATATTAACAAAATTTAAACCGAAATATTAAGGGGGTTGAAATATTAAGGAAAATAACCAATACACTCTACTGTGTCTCAAACCGCGTACAGATCTCAAAGTCCCGTTTGTTCGTAACTCCGTAATTCATGTTTTAACCGCAATTTTCCTGTTTGTGAAAAGCGTTCACTTCCCAAGTGGTGGTCTTCACTTGTATTGCGAGCTTAACTGCACATTAAGCTTAACTACCGAATTTAAATTGTCGTTGAATTACCACGACAATCCATCCAATCCATCGTTGGATTTCATTAGAAATCAACAACTATTTCTTTTTGCATCGCGCAGTATAAAGGCCAAAATATCATTTATATTAGACACATTAATTAGATTTAAGGTTAAAACTTGACTTGCGTTTAAGGTTATGGTATATACCGTCATACCGTTATTCCGTCATTAAATATGGGGATTAAATAGATATTAAAGAGGGAAGCGACTGAAAGCCTTCGGGAGCTGGAAACTTCAATGGTATTTACCGGTTTGCCGAAGGCTTTGAAAATGAAGGAGGGGAAAATGCTTAGCTGGCATTTCGGGAAATAACGCAAACCGCGCTTTTCTCTCTGCCGGGAATAAAGTTTGTACTAAGCTGTATCCCTAGGCCAGGAAGCGGGAGACGCCTTTGATATATTAATAAGACTGTGTGTATTACATTTAAGTTCGCGCTTGTAGTTTTCAGTTTGAGATAAGGTAATTATAGGAAGTTCACTTACCTTGTTTCATTTCCTGTTTGTATTATATTGCGCAGAACTTTTTATTGCTGTGAAATAAATTATTAGTATTCAGATTAAGGAAGCGATACGAGAACTGTCTTCTATTTTATATATAATGAAATTTACAATTCTGATTATTCTTGCATTCCTCAGTCGTAGAGAATGTTATTACAGTACCAGAGTGATGCATGTAACTTGCCGAGATACAAATTAATATGAAATTGTGAAGTAATTTAAAAACTCTATATATTAATTATAGTCATCCCCTAACACCCGCTCTTTAAAATAACATCCTCAATATTACAGATAGTCCCATAAATTCGAAAGGTTTTGTGGCTATTTATGATTATACGATGAAGGGATATGATCTAATACTGAGGGTTGTGTGCTTGATTGAAGAAGTAATTCAGGAAGGGAGTACTTCCCGACGGGAAGGGTACTTAAGAACTTCGCCGAGCGTATAGAGCTTTAATTACACCGCTTGAGGGAAATGTATCAGGTGTATCTTAAATCCAAACTCTTCGTGTATTGTACGCTCGGAAACTGACAGAGGTATTTCCTATATAGAATTAAACGTGTTTCTCGCTAACAACTGAAAGGGTGTTTCGATTTTGTATGCACTCCTATCACTTTGGTGTGACGTAGGCTTTCACCTAAAGCCGCACTTAAAATCCTCTCTTAATAGTTAGTGCCGTGCGAACCCATTTTTATAGTGGGATACGAAAACCCTATAAACCTTACAAACATAACAAGTCTTGTTTCAAGGTAGTCCTTTCGTGATGTTAGTGATGATAATTCATCAATTAGAATACTGAGGGAATTCCGGAGGAAAAATTAAATGAGGAATTTACGTGGAATAATTTTGTTAATACATTCGATTGAAAATGTCCTTATGGACGGAATAATCCGTAATGCCGAAGAAATGGACAGTGACTGCTCAGGAGAACCTTTGCGTGCTGGTCTCCTAATTGCAATTACACGCGTCTCCTCTATACAGTCTGAAAAACGGCTTAGGGAACACCACTGCTTACTGTTTCCGTCGCTTCCAATTTCTCCGTTTCCGAGGGAAGAAAATGAAAAATAAAAAGAAAAAGGGAAAAAGAAACGTTAAAAAAAACTTTATTTGCGAGGAAAGGAATGAGCGGGCGGGGGCGGTTGATTTTCCGCTTTAGAAATTCCGGCCTTTTGATTTGGGCCAAGAAAAATCGTATTTAAAAATATGCGCATACAAATCCCCTCGGACTAGCGCTAGTATTGGGGTTTTATACTAGGAATTTCGACAAGGAATATAAGGCCCCGCGACTGTTTCATTTAATAATAGGCATCCTTCGTGTATGAAAAATTAGTCCTTCCTTCCACGGCACATTAAGTACAGGCCACCTGCATTTCGTTTGCTTTTGGCCATGTTGGCTTATTATAATCTATCGAATTATAATTTGGTAAGGAATTTATTCGTTGGGAAACCTGACTGATAAAAAAAGGAAATAACGAAAGCAACATTTTAATACTGAGCCGCCCTTTTTTTCTATTATTCTCATTCAATAAGTGTTTTAGTAACCAACTTTTAGTACAAATTCAACTTAATATAAATTGATATAAGTTTCTTTCCAGTTCAGGAAAATCAGTTCACTTGTTCATTTAATAAAAAGAAGGGTGACAGTAACGCTGGCATTTATTTTATTATTTTACAGAAATTAGAATATTCATTCATTAATCGTAAGTCGTGTGTCCACAACGGTAACTACCCCACTCGTCTATCGTGCAGTACATCTGTCAACTTCAAGTTACTAGAAAGTTAACATTCTGCCGTAATTTAGAGTCCATTTTACACGATTTAATTTCATATTTAGCGTAGTTCCTTGGAATGAACAGAAATTAATTATTGCAATACTCAAGTACCCCAAGAGTGGGTTAGATTTCCGCCTAAGGACGCCGATCAAAGGGAATATAACGGTCTTTCGCTCGATATCCTTTCGTGAATTTGTACAAGGAATAAATGTTTTTTTTTTTAAATAAACACACCGGCAATCAATCTTCCCAATACATGTGGGACGTATAAATCAGTTCGTGTATTTCGGTTGGGTGGAGCGTGAACAATTTTTATCTTAATTGGAGCGCGGTTCTGGAAAAGGGGTTCGATTAACGGGTCGCAATTAGGGGCCCTTTCAAAGCCGACCCTGGTAACACCGCTTTCGCCCCCCGCCCCGCTCCTAGAACCCTTGCGATTTTATTTTCTTCCTTTTTTCCCCGTTTATTTTTTCCTCGGTGTAATGAGAGGGCGACACACTTCTACTAGCGTGGTGGGCTGGTGGGTGGGGGTGGGGTGGGGAAGTTCGGATTCGGCGCCGACCGGAACTCCCAAATTCCTCCTTATTTAGACCTGCCCGTCGCTTTTCCTTTCTTGGCCGTTTTGGAGTATTCGTCGCGGATCACTGCGCCCCGCAAAACCCGAAAAGGAAAGGTCGGACCGGAGGCACTGAATGCAGTGCTCTGGATTGCAACGGTGCACCTTTACTTTGGCCAAATGGCAAACCCTTACTCGTTGTTTAAATCAGAGCCGTATAGAACACAGCCGCACATAATTATGGCTTAGCTGAGTTTTTCCCTATTCTTCCTTATTTCAATCGATGGCGATATTCCTGGCTGTCTGACCGATATAGCAATCTTCACAACTATAACAAATAATTTATACCCGCTACGCTAAACCAACGCGGATTTGAATCCGGGTGCCACCGGAATATTTATAAAATAAATCATTTGGGCTCTAAAAGCCAAATAATCGCCGAATTTCCAGTTATGTTATTTAACATACGGCGATTCAAACCCCCTTGATTGCAAGCGTCGATTTAAGTCGGCCTAGATTAATCGATCGTTTCCAGTGACCGATTACAATTTATTCATCTTTTTTATGAGTTAACTTAATCTGCCCTTTGCTACTTAACCTTCCCCGGAGGGATCGGAATTCAGGTATTCCGGGAGCTTTGGAGTTTGGAGTGCCGCATAATCCTGAGTGTAATCCCTCCGTCAACCGCGCTCTCTATTACTGCGGGGATTTATGTTGTGGTCGCCCTACTAAATTATTCTGCCCGGTGCTCGCCCCAGTTAATCATTCCGTTCGCCGGTGAAAAATATTCCACGGCAATAGTGTCACGCGGCTATCCATAATGCACAGGTGTCGTCCAGAAATTTAGAGTCTTTCGACCAGTTTTATTCCTACCGGCCGCAGTAAAGACTAACTGTTAAGGGGGCTCTCTACCTTCCGCCTCTACTCCATGCCGTTGTCACCAACGGCATAACGCTATCGGTACCGGGTGCATGAAATAAAATTTAATATACGACGCAGCGTTGTTGGACTTAACTGGACCATCCACGATTATTCCTATTTGATTACTTTTAAGCCATTCGGTTATTTTTCCACATCGAAGAGTAAATTGTGTACGAATATTTGGATGCTGTGGAAGATCCAATCACTGAAGATCGCCTGCGTCTATTTTTAATACAAAGAAGTAGAAAGGAAGATAGACATGATGTTTCAAACGACAGTATTACCCTTATATATAAATCAAGAATCAGTGATTGATGCTCTGTATAGAGTAATAACGAGCTATAAAGAGGGATTAACTACAGGTGCTAAAAATAATTTATAATCTATCACTATACATCGGTGTATATTCAAACTCGCCCAGTACTTTTTTAATGATTCACTGTGTTTAATTCTGTACAACGTGCATGAATTGTTAGATGGTGTGATTGATCTAGCGGAAGATTGTATGAGTTTTTGATATCGTTTCAAAAAAAAAGAGGAAGAGCGCTCAGTAATATTCAGGACCGGTATTTTTCTCCATTCAGATGTGTGGTTTGGAAAATGTGTACTTCAATTCCTGGACACACCAGGAATTCCTGGATTCCAGGATTGCACATTAACATGGAGTTCCCGATTATGAATTTCTGTTTACCCGTCCTAATGCATCCCACGCTATCTTACGGAACTACATTCGTACATTTCCCTACTCTATCAGTATTGTCGAATATGACTCTTTGAAAGTGGCCCCAAGTTACCTCCTTTATCCGTATGAGCTCCTGATGCGCCCAACCCTAGAGCTTTCGATCTCTTTCTTGGTAACACTCCCGTGGTAATCGCTGCCTAAATGCGAACTTCATACATTCGCAATTACAACTTCAGTTTTTTCTTTTTCCTTTGTTATTTTTTCTCCCGTTTATAAATTTCGTTTTGGTCCATAACCTTTCTAAAAGTATTGGTGTGTGTTACATCATTATAGGCTTTCTATCATCATTAGCTTTCTATTATCCGATCGGGCTGATATTCCTCATAAATGTCTCAAAATAATAGTTATATATTTATTAATGTCTCAAACATATTTAACGTTAAAATGTGTTATTTACTCAATATATCATAGTTGGGTACATCAGTTTCGATGTAAATGGTACCTTGAAAACTTTACTCAGTTATTATATCTAACATAAGTTTATTATTCCTAAACATAGAAGAATTTATTGTCGTGTACTTACTTGCACAGTGTATTTTGACAAGACTACAAAGTGCTACATTTTATTTTATAAATACAAGAACCTCATACCAGAAATCAGTAAATTCGGACTGTTGAGGCCTCTATCGAAGCTTACTACATCCAACAAATTGACAATATAGAAAGCTATATTGAAATCGACGTGGACATTTCAGTACCAAACTATTGAGTTCCACCGAGACATTCAACGCTGAGATTCTAATCGAAAGTCCTTCGAACCATCCTCAATGCTCCTTGGTATGTTTTCAATCACACTCTTCACCACTACCTCAAAATATCTACAGTCGACTAAGTCATAAAATCTCGATTTCCTAAATTCCATTTCCGTCTTTCTGCTCATCCCAATCCTCTCGTCGAATCTAATTCCTCCGTTATCCATCCATTATCCCCCCCGGAAGTTTAAATGCCGCTGGCCCACAGATCTCTGCCTAGAATATCAAGTAAGGAAAGTATCACCAGCGGGTGATTTCTTAATCATGAGAACCACCATGTCAGGACAATACATAGATCAGTTTCACCTATAACATATAAGATTGTTGATTGTGCAATAAAACAAAAACTACAGAAACGGTAATAAAAACAAAATCCCTTCAATTATTCCTGCAGAGGCTTTTCACTTCGTGCCACTCTTCGACTAATGAATTTTCAATTGCCCTCTATCAGAAACAATGTCTGGTCTGACGTTTAACATTGCCGACGAACTTTCTGGACCCCTAGTCACTGGTTGTGTGTGGGGGTCCTCTACGGATATCAATGTTTAATCGCTCTAAGAGGTGTCTCGGGTATCATTAAAACCCAGGAGCACATAAGAGACTCGGGGAAAGTTCAGCAGTTCGGAGCCGAGGATTCCGTTCCGATCGGAACGGATTTAATTGAGTTTGTAGCCGGGTAGGAAAGCCGACTCGGGCAAGTATGACTAAGCGTTAGCTCTGTGCCCACTTGATTTACAAATCGACTATTTCCGTTTAAGGACCGAACGAGGGCGTAGATGTCTTAAACTAACTTCAATTAGATAAAGATCAGTCAATTCGGAAATTCGCGGTGAGCAATCCTCGATTCTTCTGACCAGTCACGTCCGCAAGGGCCCGTGGAATGCACTACAAGTATCATTAGTGAGACAATTATGCACGTCCGATGCAGAGTATACGAGGAATTATGGATAGTAATTTTAAGTAATTATTTATTTTATTGGACATTCGTAGTATGTCTTCCGCAGTTTTATATTATTACTAATATGCCGATTGAATTACGAGATCTATACTGGTCTATAATAAGCAATTAGAGGGAGGCGACCTTCCAGAGAGATGAATTCCAAACCCTCACTCTTCACAGACGCCAGAGAGGCGTCTAAAATTCCGAGGACGGCGAAAATCTAGGATAAAGCTAGGGCTGTGATTTTAGAGACTCCCTCATCCGTTTGTTTGGTTTAATTCGCAGTCGGGATCGTACAATACAAGAAACGGGGACAATAGAGAAAACCGCCCCCGCCCCTCCTTATCCTCCTCCTACCGCGCTAACAATTACAGGGTGAACGTTTGACGGTCCCTTACACCGAGACAGTCGAGTTTTGTTAGCGTTGAGCGGGCTGTAATTAAGAGGCTTAATTATGTGCAGCGGCAAGAATGCGAAGCTCCGGTTTCAGGGCCGGAAGGCGAAAGGCGCCAGGGAAACGGTTGAATGTCACCCCCGGCTTCGGGGGAGACCTCTACGGCGGTGGTATAATTCACCCTCAATGAGCCCGAGCCGGGGTTATGCTTGGGAAGGGGGGGGGGGAACGCACAATTCTGTCATTCAGTAATGGGGTCTGCTAATTAAATGGGGGTAGTTTATCCCTTCGGTCCGAGAACTCAAAAGACTCATATTTCAATTCTTCTATCGGCCCAAAAGAGATGTCTAATTTTTACATACAACGTGGACATCGTCAATTTTGAATTCGTATGCTGTACCGATTTCGCCCGTATCCGTATTCCAGTGTCCTTCCCGGACACGCTTATTTGGTTCCGTTGTATTGGACCGCTGTTTACTCTGCGCATACGGAGATTTACAAGGGGCGACTCTAATCCCAGTGCTGCCTCTGCCCGCATGTCCTGGAACCCTCAAGAAAATCCCGGTTTGCGACGCCCGTGATTGCCCCCTCACTTGAGAATCCTGGCCAACACTCCTGTATTTTCAGGAGTGACGGGAATCGGTAAAGCAAATAGACGTTTTATTTCAGCCCCGGCCCGTGCGGCGGTAGGGGGATGTTTACCCGAAACTCTCCCGTTATCCGTTTTTCGAAAGAGTTTGTCCGGCTTTTAACATTATTTTCGTCTTTTTTTTGTTGGGGGAGGGGGGGCCTCCGGTATTTTCATAACCCGGTTCAGAGCCGCGCCGAATTTGAGGGGGTCTTTCCCTCTGTAACATCAAGTAAATTCGACGGTTCCATTTTTCGCCGTTCCCGAATTCATTCACTCAGAACCGTTATCCGATATAACCTCAGAACATATACATCCGAATTTCTGCTAACCTCTGTCTACTGTTTAACTGTAGCGTTGGTTGGTGGTTACTATCCGCGTTGCGGAAAGGACCTAATGCTACTTACTATGGCGAGAAGCCAAATCGTATGGTTTAGCGTAAATACCATATCAGCGAGCGGTGACTGGAATTCTCAACCCTCCTGGACGCCCTAACAGTTATCTTAAAATAAGTTTCACTACTGTTGTGACATCTTATAAACACTAAACGGTACAATATTGAGTTTAAAACGGTCTTGAGAATTCAGAAATAGCGAAACTGTTGAATTTAACCCCCCAAATTTTATTATTATACCAGAAAAGTTTGTTGTAGCATCAAATACCAGAGGATATAGTAAAATGTCTATAATTGCGAAGAAATTTATTCATAATATTGTAGAATACATTTTCAAAACATTGTTTGCAGACATTAATATTATATCATGCTGGCATTACATTATTATACTACTTTATTGGCCTAGATGACAAGTTGTTTTTAAATAATTCGGTTTAAATTTCCATGCCATTATTTATTTGTTTTAAAAAATGCTCGAAAGAAGTTTACTTTACTCAGTAAATGTTGTCATGATTTAAGATCATAAAAGTTAACTAAATATACTAAACTAAACTAAAAAGATATTCTATTTAATTAAAGCGAGGAAATGGGGAGGGGATGACAAGTCTTCTTGTTTACACCATAATTGTGTTAGTGTTAATTTTTTTTCATTTTAAATCTAGTGGGATACTTAATTACCTGTCATAATAAATTGAAAACGTAATAGAATAATTGTACAGTATTAAACTGAATTTCGATTACGATAAAAATATGAGAATGGAAATTAAAAGAATATCTTTTTCAAATTTAGATATCTTACATTAGCGCCTAATATTTTATTGATGAAAGTACAGGACCGTCGTAGATGATTCTCCCCGGCAGTGTTCCTTCTCATCGTGTGATTTATTATCTTGTGCCACTGCAGCTCTGCCCCAAAAATGATAAATATACAGCAGGAGTCCGGGGGGACTTTAAAAAACAAAAACAAAAAAGAAAAAGCCCGACTCCGAAAGGTAAGATGAATATGATGTGCGATACTAAACCCGCCACGCTGATGTATTGCGGGTTTGCCGCATCGGAACACCGTATTGTTTTGAATATACGCCCTTGGACTTATATAATGACTTTTTCAATTAATATCCCGCGTCTGATTGTTTATCATCTGTCGGCTAATTAATTCAACTACGTGTAAGTAATATTATATTTTTTGTTTTGTTGTAATATTATATTACGTAACGATAATATTACTTGTCCTATACAAGAGCCACATTATAAATTATGCTCGATTTGCTGTTCTAACTTTTTTTACATTATTATTTCAATCGTATTTGAAATGGATTGAAACGTTGAAAAGCCACAGGGAATCGAACCCTAGTCAGTCCCTAAGTCCTGAAATGCTTGTCTATCTTAAACCGGATTTACTCTCATTAAATATGTGTACCGGGAACCTATAACCGGCACTTTTTGGCTAATGACCAACTTATTTTTTGTTAGTTTCTGTCCGAAGCATCAAACGGGGAAAGCCGTATCCGACCGAAAGTGATAACGACAGGTCGCCCCCACACCCACGAGCCTAACCCTCCACTGGCGCGAACTGCAATTACTCCCGGTTTGCGGTTACCCGTTGAGTCGTTCTTGACATATTTCGGGCTGGTACAATAACCGCGCCGTCAGATGCGGAAGGAGGGACCGACGCGCTACGCCCTTTCGCGGCAATAACGAATTGAACGGTGAAACGGCTTCCGAGAGCTCGACAAGGAAGACGTTTTTACCCAAATATATGACCCGAATATAAGTACATCAATTCTGAAAAATCGATTCTGGCCAAAGTGGGAATAAAGTAATTGAATTCGATTCTTCGTCGAGAAATTATGTAGGATAAATTAATTTTTAGGTCTTATTTAAAATGATTCTAAGGCACGGCTATTACATTTGCACGATTTATTTAAATGCGTCTCAAAATGGAAGACAGCTTTTATTGGCTTCAGTTTAAAACGTCCCCCTAATCCAATAATTTGTATATGTCTCCCTTTGAAATATAATCACATTCCGTAACCCTCTTAGTCCATTTCTTTCGCTTTTACATCTGCTCATTCCTAAAATGGAAAAGAGGTGAAAACTAAATTGATAAATAATTCATTTAATTCCTCAGCATTGAATTTATTTCTGTAAATTTTAGAATTCAAGATTTCCAACCAAAAAGTAAAATTATTATTAGTTATTTAAATTATATATATAAATATATATATATGTGTGTGTGTAATAAAATACATCCAGAATGATAAGTGTTAAATTTTAGTGTTGAAAATGCCAAAAAGAATAGTTTTATTTAGTATAAAATGCTATAGATGTCAAAGCTACGAAAAATTCTTAGACATTTTTATCACTAAACAATATTTATTTCAGAAAATATATTTAGGTGAACAATCAATACAAATGAAAATAATCATTGAAATATTAATGTAATTTAATATTACGATTACGTTGTGGTCTAAATTGTAAAACCTAATACATATAAACCTCGGTAAACTAAAATGCACGTTTTCTATACAGCAGATTCGGCTGAGAGCATTTAAATTCTCCGATTTTCAATCATTTTACAGTCTTAATTAACCCGAATAGTGAAATGTACTCAACCGCATAAGGATTTTTGTTTTAAATATAAACCGGGCCAATTGAAATTTGATTTCGGACCAAAATTCCTGTTCTCTACAAATAATAATAAAAAGTCCCCCTTTCTGATTTCAAAACGGCACTCATCAGTTCCACTTTTTATGTGTATTCGGCGGAATAGTTTAATTGCGAAATAATCCCGGCTAGCTCGTAAAAGGGAGCGTTTCGGAGGAACGGTCTATGAATCGGTCACCGCCGACCAATCGGCCGATGCTAATTGAAAGTGGTTCCCGACCCCTCTTTTCACCGTTCAAATACTCCGGCGGTCGGTTGAAGCCTTAACGGCGCCGGGGATTTTAATTGGGACGAAAAGATAACGGGGGGTGTTTGAAAATCGATCCATGCGGCGAGGGGGGGGGGTGGTCTCGACAAAATAAGAAAAACATACGGCCGGCCGAGAAACCAATTTCAGGAATGTTGATTCAGAGAAAATGTTCGGCGGACTGTTCTCTATTGGAGTGGAGGGGGGAAAAGTCGATGTATAAATGAAGAAAAACATAGTTCTTTATAAATGTTATTTAACTGTTGTCAGGGGAAACTCCAATCAGGTTTTATTGTAAAATAATTAGGAAATGTAATGATTGTACACTTTAAAGGTAAGAAGCTTTATACATAATTTAAGGTTTTTCAGCGAGAAATTGGAATATTACTTTTTTTGAAGGAATAATTTCATTGTGAAATTATTCCTTGTAAAAGTATATTCACAATTTCATTACACTGGGGACTGAGTGGAGGTGATAATTAAAATGGACTTATGATTTCAAGTACAATTTTCAAACTATTTTATTTCATTAATTTTCTATTTAATCCTTCAAGGGGAAATTCCTTTTTGGACCGCGTATTTAGTCTGAATAATAATTTGTTTAATCGATCGATTGAATTTATACTTTCATAACAAAGGTAATAGCAAATTTTCAAGTTCATTAGTGATGACTAAAACTTTTGCATTACGACTTCAAAACCGATATTGCTACACTGATATTTATTACGTGGCTAAAACTAATATTTCCCATCGCATTTCTAACTACAAAGGTAAAGGGCGACGGGATTTAAAGCCCTTCTGATGCTTTGTCCATATATATGTTAACTGTGCTTTTCACGGGACGCGGGCTTCACGTAACGCGGTAATAACCGTTCTGCTAAGCATCACAGCGTTCGCATAATCACCTAGAAGGGCGTTACTGTCCCTCGGAATTGCGGCACCAATTTCGGTTCTTCCGTTTCCGGAACGCGTTCCCTGCGTCCGCTCCAAACGTTTCGGGACTTTAAAAGGACGCGACTGACCGGAAGCGGAAACTCGGCAAATGTCTCTCGCGTACCGAATACCAAAATAACCGTCCCTCAACTGAAAGTTTAATCTCCTTGGCGATCGTATATATTAATGTCGGAATATAAAAGTAGGTAAGGTCTCTTTTTATTTCTGGTTAATAGATTCGTCGGGACTGATCCACTTAAGATACAACGATCATACAACGCGGTTCATACAACGAATAATCAAGGGCTGTAATCAGCTTAGTATAAAATAGGCGGGAGTTGATAGAAAATTCCAAGAAATTTCATTTCCGTTCACGTCCCATTCGTTCAGTATTTATGTTTTCTTTGTATTACTTCTTTTTTACTCTTTTAATAGGAAAATGCCTCCTCCCCCTGCTACATAGATTACTACTGGAAGACCATAGTACTACTTATCAAATTACGAAGTATTTCTTTAGAAATATTTCCGACCAACGTTTATGGGAGAGGTCAAATTTAAGGCCTGACGTTACAGCTTACAGCTGGATTAATCCCCTTCCCCCGTTTAAAAATAACCCCTATCAGGCACCGGTTAGCGTTAATCGCGATTTTCGATTCGGTTGGGTCACTAAATTAAACGAAAAAGGCCCCGGATTTTGTCTGTGTCCGACGCTCGCCCAATCTTGATTTACCCCTCCCCTCTCTCTCACCATATCTCTCTCTCTCTCTCTCTCTCTCTCTCTCTCTCTCTCTCTCTCTCTCTCTCTCTCTCTCACCCCACGAACTCCTGTTCCTGGCTTTTAAAACCAGTAGTGGGGGTACGTCCGGACGTGGACAGAAGCCGCAATTTATCCAGACGGAATAAAAGGGAAGTGAAAACGTTTTTGTTGGGGTGAGGGTAGGGTAGGTAATTGAATCGCGGGTGGAATCGATTTAAATTGACTTAATACCGGGGAATGGGGAAAGAGATCGGGTAAACCAGGCAGGTGAAAGAATCTTCTATCCGAACAATAAACTAGCACTTTATGTATTTCCTATAGGTCTTCCTTTAAATCTTAGTTATAACAATCTCAGGTTTAGATTTTGTGGTCTTAAGCTAGATCTTCAGTCTTACCGAAGATGGCGAGAAACCTAAACCAGTCTGGAAAAGCAATAGTACCTAACCTGTTGAAACAAACTGCTGTAATTATTTATAATCTGCAATGATCGCCTCTTTTCTGCTCGGCAGGACAGCATCTCCGAATTACCGTCGCAGCTCTAGCGGCGCTCGATACCCCAATAAAACTGTGGCCATATTGTTGGAAACGCGCGCCTTCGGAATATAAATTTTTTACGAGCGCATATTTCACACTCCCGGGCATAAAAGTGTTCAGGGAGGCGGGGGCGGCGCTGTAGAGGGCTCGTGAACGTGAAACCGACTTTAATCGGAGCCAACAGGTATCGCCTATGAATATGTAAATGCCCTTAGATAAGGCGCTCCCATGAACATTCATGAACGGAAATTCTGGGTGGGGATATTACGGGCGGAGGGCGGTAAAAAAGTACCGTTTATGGTACCGAAAAATGGGCTGTAATTCCCACCAGGGATATAACATCACTTACGTATTTATAGACGAAAGTGCGCATCAACAATAAAATTTCAAATGCGCCGATTATTGTCCCCGAACATTCTTTCGGTCTCCCGTCTTCACGAGTTGATTTGGTCTTATCTTATGCTAGTTTCAGCTTCTTGTCACCATCAATAGCATTCTGTCAGTAGATTTGTCAAGCTCATCTTTCCAGTGCATTGGAGGACGTGCTTGAATGATCTACATACTAATGATGGAATCGGTCTAGCATAAGCCAATTAACCGAGTAGAGACTGGATTGAAATGATAATGATGAGCAAATTAAGTTTAAATGGCAGTTTTAAATTTGACCTATAACCGTCTACACATTTATACTATATTTTTACTGCAATCTAAATACAATGTTGAAAATACGTTTTAAATATGTCTCTCTATAAAAGAGTAATGTAAGGAAATGTGCAAGAAAAAAGGAGACATTCGATATAAGAAAACTTATTTACGTCGAATCATTAAAGGAATCTGTAATATCGATGTGATGATGCAAGAAGTGCAATGAATTTGTGTTAATTGCAATTTGTGTAATTACGAACAATGTTTCAAATTACCCATTTTCCGGGGACTAAAACATTAAAACAAATATATTGAGGGTGGTATCACCAAAATCTCTACCATTAGGGTGGACAAATTAAACGCGTTCCGCTGATATTAATTTCATTTTAAATGTGGATAGATTAAATATTTCGAAATAATTCTCCAGCATTTTTCAGTATATTTTTAGAATTTCATTACTGAGTCACAAATTCGTAATCTATACATAAATTCGTTCGCCTTTATGGCTCTAGAATTGCTTATAATTCCAAATTTCAAAATCTAAACTTACATTTGTCGGAAACATATAAATAATGCGTTATTTAAGTACACATATTAAGTGCAAAATAATCAATTTATAAAAGCGAGCTTCAGATTTTTCGGGAGAAATTTACTTTAATACAGATATACATGTCTGTAAGGATTTATATATCTAATATATACGACAATATTTGGAATTACCCTTTTTCCCCGGATCCAAAGTACTCACCGAAGTCCATTTCAATTTACTTTGACCAGTACTTCTCCTTAATTTAATTTCGTTTTACTATTATATATAAAATGATATTGTAATAACTACAATATCTCGCGTAGGGGCTTACATTTTTCCAGTCATTATGCAGGACAAAATGTTGTAGCCGTATACGGTCTTCATTTTGCCGCTGGGGGATTTGGAAAGTGGCATATAAATTTGCCGCAGCCAGGCGGTATTTGCGGCCGAAACATTTAAGCGTCGGGTCGTATCAGTCGCTATGAATGTTGACAGAACTAACGCCCCAGCAACAGGTTGCGATTTCTTCTGCCTATAATAACAATCTGTAGAAATGCGCCTTAATACGATGATAGAAAATATGTCTTCTATAGCGAAAGTGAGAATTGATCCAACGCGAAGGAAAAAGGATAGTTCTACAAATTGTCGTGTATCAGAGCAGTATATAATATATACATAATAAAAGTAGTAATACAATTCTAATAATGTGCTAAAAATAAAAAGGATTATATTAAGAAATATTTAAGCTGTAATCGTCCACTTTTATAATGAAATTAATGACGGTGAAATTTACTCGCCATTTTGGCGCAAAGCTGAATCATCATTAGCAAATATATCATCATTATTTTGTCAATGTTCGGTCTCCATTTGGTTATTGCATTCACGCTAGACCAATCTTCTCCCTATCTTCAGTAGTTTCCTTTCAGTAATTTAATTCACGTACGAACACACTAAAATCGAGATGGTAAAGAATTCAGTGGACTTTTGTATTTCGAAACGCATAACCCAAAATCGTCCACATTTCAAATGAAAATAATTACAGTGGAATACATTTAATTATCCACAGTAATGGTGGAAATTTGGGTCAGACCGTCTTTAATGTATGCGTTTATTATTTCTGCCTTGACTTTCCAGTGTTTCCCCCTCTAAATCCTTTTACAGCGGAGTTATATTTAATTTGTTATTCCCAGTATTCCAGTCAAAGGGATCCAAAACTCAAAAACATAGGTATATTGCAAACATTTGAATAGTAAAACAGAAATATAAGACGTTTATAAATTGGAATTCAGGGAATAGACAACATATAACTTAGAATTATATCTGGAATAAGTCGCGTTTTCCTCAAGTGTTATTCAAGCAATAATATGATAATATTTTGATTATTAGTTAAAAATAAAATTAATATTTTAAATTATGATTCATGACTATAAGAAATATTTTCTTGAATCGTTTCGTTAATTCTTCAAACAACTAGGGAGGTTTAAGTATTGCAGCCTTAGTGCAGGATACCATCAGCCCTACGGTATACAGGGTAGGATTCTCTTAGATAATTAGTGTGGCGGATATCCGTTCACTAATGTGGTGTTTTTCTGGTGCTTATGACTATGGCGAGAAACCGAAGCATATAGTTCAGCATGAGACCGAATCGGCAACAGCAATTTTCCTCTTTAATAACGTAAATATAAAATTACCGATAATTCCATTAGGATAATGCCATTGTATTCGGGTTAGAAGTAGATAGACGTCGTTTTACCGCCTCGAAATTTGTTTTAATTTCATCGCCTTTTACGAATTTCAATCCGGCCCAAAAGTTCAAGATGTTGAATAATTGTGCCCATAATTATGAAAGTGGTCTAAGTCATATATTTCTGGTTTCGAGATATTTAATGAATTGCTTTCGAATAATTTTTTTTTTGTCTCTTTTATTGTTACAACTGTAAAATTATACAATAAGCAACATTGATGAAATCACTAGCTACAATAGTCTACAATTAGAGGAGAAACCCACTAGTTTCCCCCCTTTTTTTATTATTATTATTTATTTATTTTTTTTATTATTTATTTATTTTATTTTTAATTTAATTTAATTTATTTATTATTATTAATATTTTATTTAATCATTTAGGTCGCGTGGCCACTTCCTTTTCAGTTGAATAAATTAACAAATATTTTTATATTACGCAACATTTTAATTTAGAATTTTATTAGTCTCGATTAATGGAAGTTTACTACGAATATGAAATTTTGTGTGAATTTCATATGAAGATGTTGTACTTAAAGTTTGAATCGACTTAGACCACTTTCATAATTATGGGCACAATTGTGGACGACAATTCGTGCCGACGGACGGCACCAATTGGAAAGTAACACAGCCACTAATGATTACCTCAACCCCTCTCGCCGCCCTTTCGCGAAGCTCCGCGAAACGGTCCCCACTTACAGATAGTATCGCATTAAACTTGTATGCACGGAGTAGGAATACATTATTCAGATGAGCAGAGCCCAGGAGTTGGACGGCCTACCCATCCCACTCCGATAACAAACAGCTGACTGACACCGGTAACTAGGTTTAGCGACGGCTCTGAAATGACGTCCCAAGTCCCGGGGCTTATCGGAAACTTCCGGCCGGCATTATTTAAGCGACTTTGGGACCAATTCGGTTTGCGTCTCAGAGCTGGGCCAGAGTGGCTTACACGGTTAGTGAGACCAGTTCCCGGAAAAGAAAATACTATCGAGCGCCCAGAAGTAAACACTCGAGGTTTTTAAAATTATAATAACATTTCCGACATTTATCCTTAATATAATTTTATGACATTGCCGTAAATTCCGCGTTTCTGACATCGTGCATTTTGATTTATCGCCCCCATATGCTTGTGTGGATTAAGAATAGTAGTCGAGAGTTATCCTTATAAAGAGGTTCATATTCACATTTTTCCGCTCGCTAATTAATTAATTTTAGTTACTGCTAATATGTACAAATATAACGGGTATAGCGAACGTATTCAACAGCGTGTGGGTGATCGGTTCAACAGCAGTTACGGGGCTTTAACTGGCACCGTTTATTTCATAATCGAGTTGGTTGCGGGCCGATCTGTATTTTTCCGAACAGTAGAGCTGAGTATCGGGGGATAAACGGCTAAGAGGGAGGGGTTGTGGTACCGAGAGCGAGAGAGGCGGTGAGTGAGAGAGGGGCGAAGCTGAAATCTGAATAGGCCGGGGTTTGAGAGGGTAGTAGGGGCTAGGGAAATTTCACCGCTTCCTTTTGTCCCCGTGTTGTTAATCCGGGTCCAGGTCCCTGATTTCCCCCGGGGCGGGTCCCCGCCCTCTTCCAGAGCCTCCACTTTTGCCCCTTTTCCCGCCTATTTACTCTGTCCTTATTCATTCCGATCCTCCCGACCTTCCGTTCGAGCTAATTCGTCCGTTTATCCGATATGGCCACTATCAATTTGTCATTCATTCATTCGTTTAAAAGGCGGGGTGTAGGCAAATATTTAAACACTCGTTTCAATTCTTACCCAAAGGAAACTGGTTAAGATTTTCCCCATTATATATTTTTAAATAACGTTTTATGGGAACCACGAAAAATATTCTATTGAAAAAGCTTCATATTCGAGACTACATAATTTTTCTGACATTATGCACTGTGTTACATAAGAATAACCACCATGTTTACAACGTTTTTTAAACGGAATACTACAAAACAAAGGTAAATGAACGATTGATTTATGAGACATTAACAAAGTTTTTTATTCTAACAATAAACTGCAAACTAAAAAAATACTAGAATACAAAATATATTCATAATGTAGATTTCAGTATAAATATTATAACCTGGGATATAAGTTTTTATTCATTTATTTTCTCGTATTTATGATTCTAATGAGTGGTACAATTCATTTTCTATTTTTCCGTATTCCGGTCAAATAATTTTTTTTCGGCTTTATATATTTAAAAAATGTAAACTTTGTATGCGTATAATAAATAAAAATAAATCGGTAATAACAAATAAATTATTTTATACGAATTATCTTAAAGATATGAAATTCTGGAATTTATTTTGAAATATATTCAATGTAATTTATCCCGAGATTTGAGAGTGGTTTAAATATAAAAGGAATCCAAGGCTCCATTTAATTTTAACGGGGCACTTCTTTCATTAAACTCGCAGTAAAAAAACAAACCGCAGGTCTGGTTTTACTGATACTCTTTTTTTCTGTAATACCTCTCCCTGTTAAATTTTAATTTGAGATTTTTAAAAATTCATTTCCAGGTACGTCTGAACACTTTGGGTCGAGGCGATTTTAAATTACTACAGAACGGTAAGAAATAAACCGAAAGTCTATGCTCTTTGCACAAGGTGACTAACCAAGGGTTATATATCTTGTTTTTTGGGTCTTCGGTTTTGGTCTGCTAGCATGAGTATTTTGTTGGGTACAACAATGCTAATTCTGCTGATCAATGTTAACTTTGCAATCAATATCTCTGAAGTTTCTGTCACGCTATTCCTCTTTTAGGAGCGTAAATTTTTTTTAAAACCAAAAAATTACAACATTTTTATATCATTTCTCACTTATCCGCCCTGTGCCCTGATTATGCTTGGCCGCCAGTACTACTCCGTCGGTATATACCCCACCAATGGCGAGGAGCCAAAACCAGAGTCTGGCATAGCGTCAGGCAAGCGAGATCTGTCGGTAGTCAAACGAATGATGCTAGACCCTCGCCGATTTTTTTTTAATTACATATTCACACAGATTTAAAACTAAAATTTAAAAATATTTGACTAAAAAACTAACAAGTATAAATTTAAATGAAGAACATTGACGAATACGTTTCCTTAATTTTGGGAATTTTAAGAGCTTTTACATTAGAAACATCGAGATATTAAAATTTCAAATTTATTTAAACGTATTATATTATTACAAGAGTACATTTTACAGTTATAGTGATTTCGATATATCTAATTGCTCACAAAATATAAGATTGTTCATCTTGTGATGGAAATCATTCGAACAAACAGGGTACTAACTATCCGGGACTTACTATTAACACCACCGTCTGGTAGGAGGCCGCAAGCCTTTTATGGACATATGGAGGACGGTACACCGCTTCACAAGTCCGGAGTTCTGTGTTCTGGGATCGATTTATACGTACCACGGGAAGTTATAATTTAAAAAACATTATCGGTGTTCTCATTATTAAGTTTGAACCTTGAAACAAAGCAGTGGGCTTTAAGGGCTGGGTTTGTTAAATATTTCACCGGGCGTCAAACGCACGCCTTGGGTATAAATCACGGTTTCGTCATCCGTTTTCCTTCTCTAGTGGCCATTCCCGGTTCTGACCGGGCGACCGGTTTTTATGGGCGAGCTCTCTGAATTAAATAAATATTTCTCTCACCTTATGAATATGTTCCTTCCGAGCTGAATAAAGTTTTAATTTTCCTCTTCCAGTTTTTTTTTTATAAACTGGGCGACAATTTGATAAAAAAAACATGGGATACTTTTATATCGTCGGCATAATAACATTTAAATTGAAAAATATTGGCAAGAGCGATCCGGTATAAACACAGTGGACCCAGAGTTCGATTCTCCGATAGCAATTTCAAATTGATAATTTCAACTGTTATCGTTAACATATTTAATTCCCGTTGCCACTTTTTTCATCAGAACTCTGTTCGGATATTTTTGGAACGATACGGATTTCAGCCGATCTACAAAATTTTCGACACGAATAAAAATCGAAAATAAAAGTTTTGATTTATCGCAAAAAAGACAAAGGAAGGCGCGATGGTTAGGCCACGCCCGGAATGTTGGCAGGCGCTGCGGGGTAGTATCTGCCCCGCATTCAAGGAAAGATTTAAGCAAACAAGAAATAAGCGCCGAATACTACCGATTTAAAAGGAGCGCTCATTTTGTTTTCACTTTCAGCCGAAATGAAAACATTTCGAAATGTATGTACTGTTTTCCCCTTTAATAAGAAAAACTAAGCAAGTTCCCATTGGTTTATTTATTTTTTTGTCTCTTTTATTGTTACAACTGTAAAATTATACAATAAGCAACATTGATGAAATCACTAGCTATAATAGTCTACAATTACCCAACTAGGGTCTACAAAACCCTCTAGTTTCCCCCTTTTTTATTATTATTATTTATTTATTTATTTTATTATTTATTTATTTTATTTTTAATTTAATTTAATTTATTTATTATTATTAATATTTTATTTAATCATTTAGGTCGCGTGGCCACTTCCTTTTCAGGCGTCTTGGTTTATTTTTATAAATGAAATTGTACACGCCGATAGGTTCTACCGTAGTTCACATACTTTAATGCTTAGATATTTTCTGTTAGGCTACGAATGAATAGTTATTATCGCTAGTATATTCAATAGTGAGTCAGAGAAATATTTCGGAATAAATAAAGACGTGTCTTAGTTTGGAATACCTGTACACTGCAAGTGAAATAAGTGACAGTGCAAACAGGATGCTCCACAACGTGCCAAAGTGACTGGCACTGCTACTAAAGATGGCGAGCAGCCGAAACCGGTCTACCAAAAACCAAACCACCGAGAGGAGACAGAAGAACACGAAATATACGGTAGACGTGTCTTACTTCTGGCCGCGACATTTAATTTTCAAATATTGTATTTTATTATGCAACCTAAGTTCTAATCTCCAATCTCTCAACTTAATTACTATAACAGGTATATCATACGACACTTTGGATTATCACGAAGTTCATTTAGACCTCTCGTATACTATTGATAATGGACTAATGGTAGCCATAGATTTATATTGAGTTGTGTATTATTGGACAATAGATATATTACAACATACAGATGATAAGGATGACTGATTCGATGGCTGTTTGCAATTCGATAATATGGAATCCCCATCCTATAATTGAGTTATAGCGGAGTGTACATTGGGTTGTGATTCCCAATGTCTGACTTAAATTAGATCGGTGCGATACTCCGAGCACTGCTTATACGGTTGGCATAGATTTCTGCAATTCAAGGAATGTTTATTTCTTGGAGTAAATAATTTGTTCTTGTTAATAGCCTTTTGATTAACTAATTTATTATGAATTTAACACCGACTTATAAAGGGTTTTTTTTATGGTACCAAACGTTTCACCATTGCTGGGCTATATCAGTTCACACATGTTAAATGGATTAATGAAATAGTTTTTAAATTGAAAATCACGCGATGCCCATTAATCAATTTTGTTTCCTGTAGTAAAGCCATATAAAGGGGCAAATAAAATAAAAAAAGTATAGAAAATCCTAGTAGAAATAATTCTGAAAAAATTATTAACCTTTATAAATTCGTTAGATCACAAAAGGAACAGAACTCTCTCAGTCTGCATACTCATTTGCCGTAATGCGATCCGGAAACAAAGCTTAAGTTCAGAATTCAATAATTTTCCTTTCCCCTCCCAGCTCATAAATCCCTCTGCTTGGTTAAGTGGGGGCAGTTTATACTAAGAGTTTATCCCTAGGGTTCCCGGATCCCAAAAGGGAAGGTGTTAAATTTATAATGTGAACTTATTCGAATCTTTGATTATGCAACTCTGCACAGATCAAGGTGAGCAGTTCTAGAAAAGTTCGTCCAAAGCTGAAACTTATTTGGCTCAAACTGCTACATTCCACTGCTGGATTACTCTCTAAAGTGAATATTAGTATTTCACGTCAGTTCAGAGCGGAAAGACTTTCCTTTGGGAACGCTATAGGAAAAGGGATTTTCCGAATCGTCACGGTTCACTTTCGAGTTGGTATTGAGTGAAGAAGCGGTAAGGATCGAATCAACCCTAATCTCTAGGAATCTGCGCGATTTTCTTTAATTAAATTGGGTTTCGCGATAAGAGAGAATTCTGATGTCGATTTAGGGCCAAATATGCTGAGTACACAGTATACTGACCGGCCTTATACATGTATAATATAACACCGTATTCGGTGGATGTATAAAAGCCAGATTAGATTCACATCCAATGAATCCGTTTCTGATACGATATCGGGAAAAGGAAAACCACGTTCTTTCAAACCTCCCTAATTATTAGCGCAATCATTATTTTATTTCGATATCGTTATATAACGTTCTGCGATATTCAAAATTTCATTCTATTTATCGGCTAAGTATATTTAACCGCTATAATAAAAATACCAGCCACACATATACCTACAGATATCAGAAATACCTTAAGTGTTCAGTGTTTTCGAATATTGCCGTAATTGCGAAAATAATATATTTATAGTATTTTTTGTTTGACGTTTGAAATGATATTTCATGGCATTGTTCTGTTGTTTACACATATGTGCCGATTTTGTTAATATTGCCTAATGCAAATAATTATCTTCGGAAGTATGATAACATTTAATTTTTTTTATTTCACATGTCCGAATGAATTATTATGACTACCATTAATAGTTGAACTGTAAGGCCAGGTGTACTGCATTGTAATAAAAAATCTATAAACATGTAACTTATTCATATAAATTGGGTCTAATCGCAATCGCTACAGAATCCCTTTTATCGTACTTGGAGCCTTAATGTTGGCCGAACCCCGAAATTCGTCTTAGACCAGAAAGGCCGGAAGGCGGCTAAATTTGCATAGGCGGCCCCCGTACCCCGAGCCCCCTTATAATGCCGTTCGTCATATATTCAAATTATCGTTTCAACTTCCGCTTTACCGTCGGGGCCCGCCAATTTAACGGATCCACGGGTCGAAAAGGGAAATCAAGATGTAAAGGCTGATTTGAGGTGGGATGTAAAAAGGTTAGAATAAATTAGCGAAGTAATTAAAAGCGGATGGTCATGAATGTCGGGGGGGCAAATTATAATTTTTATTAAGATAAAAAATTGATTGTACCAAGTATTCACTGATATATATATGTACTTATAATAAATCAGTGTTAGAATTAGCAATTAAAATAATGCTGTAGTAAAGATATTAATACAAGTATTCCCCTTACATAAATGCAAACAAATTGTCCCGACAATTGGCTTTGACATTGGCTTGACAATGACGAGCCTTCTAGTTGCTAGATTTCGTCAACGGATCTTGGAAGTATGACAAAGACGCATTGATAGGTACGGGCCGATACTAATTTCTTATCGCCGCTGCTTTGCTTCATGTTCTGCACGGGAAGTATTATATAACCTTCCCGAACCAGTGTTTAGCGATTTTATGGCTTTTCTGGCGACAGCGGCTTTATCTAACACTGTTCGTTTATCAGTGGCCGAGATTGCCGACTTGAACTAATCAACACGCTTGAAAGAACACAACCTTTTTCTCATTGTGAGGTGGTTAATTCAATATTCATTCACACGTGTATATATATATATATATATATATATATATATATATATATATATAAGCAAACATTATTTTTTTTAAGTTCAGGATTTCTTTTTCTTTAATTCCAATGCCGGCAAAGGGATTGCCCAATGATTTATTGACGATTAATTACAGCAATAATCTTCGATAAAGTCTCCTTTTTATATATTTACTTCAGTAAAAAATCTCGATATCAATATGTCCTGTCATTAGGGTTCCATAACTAAACGAGTGTGATAGATTAAAATAATATGACCCGAATTTGAATTCAAATTGCATCCGCGGATTGTCATTGACCACTTGCGCGATACGATTTGCGATAAGAATAATTTTTATAATAAATATGTTATCAGCAAAATTTTATCTTCTATTTTGAATCCAATAATATTCACAGACTTCTAATATGTAAAAAGTAAAGTGTCTTCTAACGACATGAAAGTCGTTTAATTGTATATCAACCAGCGATGCCTCTCAGGCAAGAAAAATGACACATGTTCATTGTTAACTTTAGGCTTAAACATTAATTCATAATTATCTGTGTTGAAACATTAAAATAAGTTAAAAACCAGTTCAGAAGAATGATGTTATTACACAAATCATCGCGGACCACCTATCAGATATCTAAAATCCCACAATTGGTGTACTCGAAGCCCTAAGGAATTCATGTACTATATCGTGTAAAGTGTATGTATTAAAGTGTTGACCTATGTTCAGACTGTCACTTAAATAGATATAGAAGCGAATAGGGTCGTATATTGTCTTACCCCTTCATACAAAGGGGGTCCTTTGTTTAGCTTAGAATGTTTACACGAGTCGACCGCTTTCGTCTGGATAAAGCGGACTCGAGCGAATTCAATCCCACAGCAGCGGTCCGAATTTCGCTTTAAATTTCAATTTTCAACCGATTAAACGACCGGAGCTCACCGGCTGCTGTTTAGATTTAAAATGCTATAAAATGGCGGAATTGTTGAGTAATTAAGGCTGATTTCCGGAATTGATGCTTCTTTCCGGTCCCACAAATCCTACTTGACCAAATTCCAATTGGGTAAAATCCGAGCCGTCCGGGAATTATCATTGGGGATAACAAAGCCGATTGCCGAGTCAGAAGGGGTGCCTAGAGCCCGGTAGGCTAACAGATTGCTTCGGTCACGGGGCGCTTTAACAACAAAATAAATAAAACCCGCAGTTGAACCGGACGCGAACCCCGCGCTTTATTTGAATCACGCGCGCCGATAAAATGACACTAGGGGCAATGAAACGGCGAATTAATAATGAGTTTAATCAGGGTCGGATTATTCTCGATGGGCGATACTTTACGGAAAATCCGATGCTTCAACTTCGAAAACGAAGAAAATGTTCGTTCATGGAATTAACATTTGATTTTGCCGGGGCCCATCCTGAAGATTTATATAACAATTTATATAATCCGAAATTCTAATATTAAACTGCAGAATGACTAGTATAAAAATTACATAACGATTAGAAAAAGGCTAGTTTTTATTTATGTATTTTCTTTCTGTCGATTCATAAAGTGGATTTTTCAGGCGTTATTTTTTGGTTCCAGAAGCTTACTTGAGGACCAAAGTCGGGCATATTATGTTGAACAGACTACAGCGTTCGTAGACAACTAAGCACTTATATACAAGTTTCCTGAGCGAGAGGAAATCTACAACATTTATGACGTACCTATCTGAGATTTGTAGTAATGTATACTTGGAATATTCTTAAATCAATGTGTTGGAGCAGCGCGAGATGTAAAATTGATGGGAGAACAATTGCCAATAACGTGGGCGTGGATCCGAAGGACGCCGTTTCTTTACTGTTTTACGTTATCCGACCGAACTTTGGATCTGCCGATCCCCGACTCTGACTCACTCGCGCCTGAGGTTAAATCGCAGATGAAGGCGAAACAAACAGTGCGCAGTTGGAAGACCGCTATCATCAAACGGCTAGATAACAGCGTAAGGGTCCTCGAACTTGTGTTTTCTTTTCACATTCACGGCCCAAAACGAGCAACGAGTCCTTCTTTGGTTTTGGACTAACTGTCCTGGAAACCGATTGAAGTATAGGGGAAAATCGAAACTTTCGGACGTTCAGAACCGGAAGTTTTTAGCTCCGAACCGAAAGTGTAAAACAATACGTAGTTGTAGAAAAATACTTCATATATTATTACGCGTTCAATTCTTATGACTGGGTTAAATGATTAAAAAGTATAAATCATAATGCTAATACATTTAATGATAATTATCGGAATGATTCAGATTACTGCTCAAACGAAGCTTTTTTTTGTTATTGGACTACTCAATTCGAGCCGAAAGGTTCACTAAAATTTAAACCTACATAGTGTACGTAGGTAGGTACTGTTGCCGCGAGTGTAGGGTAATGCAACGAAATACGGTGTCAGTAACTGTGCAGGGACAGGATGATTCGTTGCCAGCTGACATGCGCAAGTGCCTCACTAATTTACTGACGACGGCGAATAGCCGTTTTTTCTCGGACCGAATCAATGAGTTGTGGCAAAACATCGCGGGAGATGCCCCCAAACATATTACCCAAACAAATCGCCTATAGCACAACAATTGATACCTGAGTAGCGGTGAAACGTAGTTGGCATACATTACAAAAACGGTTATACTTCACAGAGGGGTACAGTATAAAAATATAATTCTACGGAATGTATATTTATCGGTTAATATTGAAAAGGTTCTTTTCTCTAATTACGATATTGCAAAGGTCAGAATTTTCCAACTTTGTTGTCCACAATTAGTTCATTAACGATTGTATAAGCTGCGATCAGAATAGAGATATAGGATTGTTCCCGTCGGCAATTTGAAATTACTTCGGCGGACGATGACGGCAAAAACCGCCGAAACGTCGGTTAAAGCAAAGCACGATATGCGGGGCTATGCGGTACCCCTCGAGTGATACGACCGCATTATTGGCGAAGGCACAAGTATGTTTCGAAACTATTCCGGCGGCATGTGCCAGTCTTAACGGCCGCAAATCTGTGCGACTCTTGAGTCGTGCAGGTGTTTCTAATCATTTCTGAAAAGAAAGTCGTAAATTGATTTACGACCCCTTAAAGCGAGACGAGATGCACTTAACATATTATATATATGCTTGTAGTATTGCCGCCATTTGGATTCAAACCACCAATTGCGACTGCGTTAATCTACTGAGCAATCGGCGTTCCAATTCGGGCGATGCAATTTAGAACAAACAAAAAGGTCAACGCGTCAGTTAATTTTCGTTGTATTTACAAGACGTCTCTAGGCCGACGAAAAAAGTGAAATTTCATTCTTAACCAGGATTGGACCCGGTCCAAAGCGTATGCGTAAGACCGAACATCATTGAAACGAGGCCGAACCGTGCCCCATTTTCAGATCCATTCAATCGCTTTTGCCTAGATTCCACAATCCCGTGCATTAGAAATCCCATTCCCGATTCCGCTATGATCGTTGCAACGGATGACGGCAGTGTTTATTGAATTTGCCGAATTCTCAGTTCTGAGGCCTAAAAGACGAGAAACAGGAATATGAGTACAGCGGAAATTGAACTGGGCAAAGTACACATACGGTAAATTACAAACACGGTGTTATATTTTTGTTTTCATTTCGGGCCTTCGGTCATTTGAGTCGTAGTTCCTTGGCGACTTTAGACTTCACTTGCCGAAAGATCAAACTTACGATTGATGTACGGGCTCACGAAATATAAACGACCCGACTGGCCGTCTTCAGTTTACATTATGCTCGCGGTTGTTGTCGCGATTGCTTTCATTTTCCGTCCCACATAACAGCCCGCCTTTTTTTCCATTCAGATAAACGGGATCAAACGCGCCGATAGCCGGAGAAAAGTGGGCGAGATAAAATAAACGCGTATCACCCTAGTTAGCGAATAAACTCATCGCGCTAAACATTCCCGGAACTAGAGGATGCTACGATTAAAATGCCCGCCAAAGATTACAATGTTTGTCAACAAGCTAGTACGTGCTCGCGTCCTAGCTAATTGGAATTATCACTTGGCGATAGACGTGGTCTTTAGTCAGTAATCCTAGCATATATCGTGATAACTATAGTTGTTTGTTTTCGTTTTTACTTAATTCTTTCGTCTGGTTGGCTGTCAGTGAATTGTGCCTGGCAGCTGCTTATTTAAGATTATGGCCAATTTATTCCCTGTTCATCGAAGGGCCCTTCCCTGTCTGGCCACGTGGAAGCGTTCGCGTTGTCTACCGCGGGTGCGGGACACCTCGGAGAGGGCAAACCTCAATCCACTTACCCCCAGAAATCGTGACTCACAACGACGATGGCGGGAAGGGACAAATACCCGAGCTCGGATTGCAAGAGTGATTATTTGATACTGTTATTTGCGACCCCTCCCCCTTCGACCCTGTAATTTTTAAGCGAGGGACCGTCGCTAATTTAGTCGCTACTAACGATGTCGAGAGGACGAAATCAGGGAGTGGTGACAGAGAATCGCAAGAGTTATTACTATAAGATATCGAACTAGACAATCGAGAATTAATTCGGAAAAAAACGTATAAAACGTGTTTTTTACTTTTTGATTACTTTTAATGAATTCAGTTATTTAAATTTATTTTTCTGTTTCGCTATCCGTCTTCGAAAGGCCGCCACCCGGGAAAAGTTTACGTGTATTGTGGGCGACAATTACGGTTAACAGTCTCACGGAGTGGTGTCCCGCCGGTTGCGCTCCTACAAATCCTAGCTCTGTTTTCGTTGACCCAACGTTCCTACTTGATCCTCGGAAAATGAAGCCTTCCGAAAATTGTACTGCAGTTATAAAGAGAAGTTTCCGAATTAATTGTATTGTCGGTGGGTTGCGGGCAAGAAGTGCGCTCAGACTCGTGTTGGTCTGTTTACAGGCGGGAGCATTCATAAACTGCCACCCCCACCTCTATTCGAATAACGTTCAGTACACCGGGTATAAAATCGATATCGGTTAGATGAAACTCAGTTTTTGGCAATACGCCTAATTATACATTGGAAAGTCGATTCGATGGTCGCTCGAGATATAATTATTTTTATCAGATAAACAGAGTCAGACATGCGGCTAAACCGTGCTCGGCCGATTGAATAACGGCAATAAAAATTGGTCGATGTTTTCCTATACGCCCTGATAATTACATCCGGTTCAAGGCGGCTATCGGCTATCGGCGTCTCAGGCCTTGGCACCGCACTTCGCTAAGCATTTTTCCAAATTTTCGACTGGTAATTTGAATTAAATTTGTTTTTGCGTCTATTATCAGAATTCAAAATGTCAAATTTCAAAATTGTGGCTCGCCACAATTATTAAAGAATTATTAAAGATAATTCTTTACCGATTTGTTTTTATAAAATATTTGTATCACAACAAACGTTTTCTCTAAATCGAAGAATATATGAGTAGGGAAAATAAAAAATGTCGGGGCAAAATTATCTGATCTGATTCTAAGTAAACCGAATAGTCAAATGGGAGAATTATTACTATTGGGTGAATTTACATGACCCAACATAGCTTACACGAAGTATACACTAATTAGTTATAAATTAAGTTCATTTTCTATTATTATTAGAAAACTCATAAATATCTAAATTAAATATCCAACATTACCACCCTAATTTTTATATATTTATTAATTCAAAATAAAACTTATTATTGAACTCTTAGTAGATCATTTCTATTCTGACTTTTAAAATTAAAAACAATAAAAGGTAGTTATTAAATTTGCGTAATACCCTAATTACACTACCATCCTGCTATAAAATATACATTAGAAAACGAATGAAACTAGGGTATGATACAACTTTAATCCTACCTTTTATTTCTTTAATTTTAAAAGGCAGAATGGGAATTGCCAAATTGGTCAATAATATAAAATGATAAAATTATTGAATAATTTATTATAATTTCAGATCAAATCCTAGTTCTGTATGAAAATTAATTAATAAAAATACAAATTGTGTCACTGAAAAACAAAATTACAAATCTTTTTAGTTTCAAAAATATAGTTTCCTAATTTTAATTTTTCAATTAATACAGAATAATGTAAGTACAATACCTGATGAAATAAGCATTAATAAATCATTGTTTCTTATTACTAGTATATGATTGAATTTAAATAACTATATACAATTTTACTCACTTTCTTAATCAGAGTTAAAGGCCTATAATAAGACAGGAGTACAGTATCCTATTAGTATGTATATATTTATAAACATTTCTAAAAATAAATGTTCCGTATATTTTCCCTTCAATTACTGCTCACCCTGCTCTCATTGTATGGGGGCCACGATTAACTAGATTACTAAAAACAAACTATTTTCAATAAATTTTGGATCAACAGGAAACAAGTGGGGCGCTAGCGTCGCGGTGTTCGTGCACCCAACGAACTTTAGTTGAGTGCATCCCCGCGCCACCATCAGGGGGGGCGCTAGCGTCGCGGTGCTCGTGCACCCAACCAACTTTGCCTTATTCGCCCCACTAATACTACTAAATAACCTTAACCCCCCCCCCACCATTTTTTTGAACGATAATCCAAAAATACTTAGCCGATTAACAAAATCCCTCTCAACCCAAATAAGACAAACAACATTCCCCAAAAAACACAATAACACACACACACACACACACATATTGTGTGTTGACAAAAGACAACCACCGCCAGGTACAAGTGGCAGTGACAGTGCAGTGAGGACGTCCAAAAACATCCAAAGTGGCTAACACCGCTACTGAAGATGGCGAGCGGCCGAAACCTATCTAACAAAAGACCGAACCAGTGAGAGGAGACAGAAACACACGAAATCGACATCAATTTTTTATAATAAAATAATAAAATATTAAACGAGAGGGAGAGAGAGAGAGGGAATGTGGCAAGTACACTTGAACAGTAATTATGGACCGCGGCTGAAGTGAAATCTCCCCGCTGAAAGTTTCATTCAACCGAGGTTACCCTCCCGAGCCTGAAACTATTTCTCATCATTCCCTAAATTTTAAATTTACCTCAAACTTTTAACGTAATATTTCCGGTTTTAACATTTTTGTGTACGTTTTCGGCAATATAGCAGTGGGTGGTCTATGGTTCCCGGGCATCTATCGCATTTCGGTGGTCTTTGTTTGTTTGTAGGCATCCACGTATGCGTTGTGCGTGTCCAATGCTTAGTCCAATTTGTTCATCTGTTATACAATTCGTGTTTGCCTTGGATGTACATATTCCATTTCCGGGACATATTAATTCAGTTTTAAATAAACAGTAAAAACTCACTTTGACAAGTGTTTATTAATGACCAACAGTTTTATTTTTATAGCAGTTTATATAATTGAAAAAACTTAATCATACTCATGTATCACGTAGATACCTGATATAGATTTAAAAGAAAATATGGTAGTGATTTAAATGTGTATGTATGTATGTATATATATATATGTATATGTATATATATATATATATATATATATATATATATATATATATATATATACACACCATGAATTCAATATTATGTTTACTACATATTGTACGTATGGAGGATTTTTGCGATCTGTTACATTATTGACATCTTCCAAAAAAATTTGCAATCAATTACAACCCGATATCGAATCGTAATAATATGTTTATGATTGGTCGACTGTCTTAACCTAACTTAAAGCAACCGAAGTGTTAAGGGATAATTATTTGCGCATCAATGTTTCTCTACCATTTTCCTTTGGTAGAATTCGGGGTTAGTTCTTCCCTACTCGACGCTCCCGTATAAATACGTTAGAGGTTTTAACCAAAACGGGTATTTACATATCGCTCTCATTTACATGTCGGGCGGTAGTAGTGGGCGGTAAGTGGTGGAGTAGGGGGGGATTGTGGGTTGGCCCCTTCGTTGCGGTTTCGCGTCTACCGAAAGCCGAGAAAAACATAATTGCCCTGCAGAGATTACTAGGGGGGACTCCGGTGTTTTTTTTTCTTTTGGAAAGTTTCTGAAACAAAACTCTTCCCATGCTTTTATTGCCCTTAGCACTACCAAAACATTACTCGGCTAATGGATAGATAAATAATGTATTTTCTTGTAGCATAAATTTTACCTATCCGGAAATTTCTCCTATACCAGAGAGTAGAATATTATTCAAAGTTCTTAACGAAGACTAAGAATTGAGTAGTGGGATGTATACATACAAGCATCTATATTTACCAAAAATATGGGTTGTCACCACTTGCATTTAAAAAGATTAAAGATTTGTCCAAGTTTTCAGTAATGTTTTTATTTTCATAAGATTTTATACTCTGCTGCACAACTTCACAATTTGTTCCCTCTTTTTCCTCTCTTTTAACCTTTTTCGGATTATCCGGAATTCAATATTACCGATGGAATCCAAATGATTCAATGAAGTCAAATCATTTTAATTAGTATTCCGTTGTTCGGTAATTGCGTGTCATTCTGTTGGAACTGTAACCGTCGCGGTTATGCTATTTAAACCTGTCTAGCCTAGGACCACAAAGATGAGTGCACAGATCGGAGAATGATGTTATACGAGTACAGTCCATTTCGCGTCAATTTTTGTTTATATAAGATTGCAGATTGATTTATCAGTTTGCTTACATTTGAAGTACGACTCGAGGTGTTTAACCTCTCTTGACAGTGGATAGTTGAGAGATTCTTCGTCAAAGGATCAAAGGGCAGTGGGCGGGCGGTGGGAGGTGACAGCGTTAGAGCCGAAAGCTAATTAACGGTGTCGCGTCTCCACCGAAGGATGTTAATGACGGTCGAAATTTACTACACTCCGACACGTTCACCTGACAATTCCTAGAATTCCTGAAATCTCGATGAAGTCCATTTCCTGTTACTGGACACAGTACTACTAATAGAGCATTAATCCGGATAATTTCTTAGGAAAAAAAAACAGTACATGTAAGGAAACTTTCTGCACCTGAAATAAGGATGAACGATTGTTATTCGATAGGCGGTGTAATTGTGAGAACTGCATTTATGCTAAACAAGCGACAAATTCGTAGAAGGACAGGAATGTACCTAAACGTTGCAGAAACCGTATACGAAATCAATATCAGCATGTTCAAAATTTGATTTGAACGCCACCGTGTAAATTCAATAGATGGCTTCTGACGAATCATCGACGAATTCGAGGGAGAAAAACCGACTTAATTAATTTGATGTTTACACTCCTGTCCAATGTAATAAGTCCCTCTTATTTATCAGAAACTTTCAAGTGAATTTGTTGCAATAATATGCTGTGTATGTTGTGTACTTTGCCGCCTGAAATGTGATGTGGGCGACACACGGATCTCATTGTTTCCCAGTAGCTGTCTCGAATTCGGTCAGAAATGTTTAGATATGCGAGCAGATTCCGAAACAAATCGCCGTTTCACCAAGGCTGATGATAAAATATGGATATCGGCCACCGATAATTCCAGTTCATAGGATTGCGCGGGTCACTTTGGGACCATAGTCATGCCTGTTATTCGTCTCATCGCCTGGCCGTATCGTGTGCGTCTGGAGTATGACGTGTTCTGCGACATTGAAAAATGTCGTACGAAGAATTAACTGAGGATAGGCACGTAAGCACCACTCAAAAAATAATATTAAAATGAACCGTATTCGCCCTCATTTCAATGAACGCAGCTTTGAGCGCTTTATACTAACAATAACATAATGTAATCTCCTACCTATTTCCTGACACAATTCCAGTCATACTGAAAGAGGGAATTGCTTCTGAACCTTCTTCATAAATTGCCTTCTGTTTCACTGTCCTAAATTCTGGAATATTTTCCGTAAATGTCTATAAGGGATTCTTTTTCGCCCGCGAAAAAAGTCGTGGGAGGTAATTCTCAGAAAATGAGTGGCATGTATAAAAATAATATGTAGCGCTCTCTTTAAGCTACAGGGGAGAAAGTAGAGAAAGTATATTCGGTCTAAAGGTTGTGCGAATTTTATTATTTTTCAATAACGATTCTGAGACAACACTAAATGTTTTCTGATGCGATAAATATTGTTTTACGTAATTCATTATACGAGTTATGCGATACCTTTTTACTAAAATAAAAACTGGAGACAGAAATAGATTGCATTGGATTTTAATAATAGGATCAATACATCATATCGAATACTTTATTCAATTTGATTTAGTGGTGAGAAGTTCGAAATATATATTTTATTATTATGTTACCGGTCTCGATTCTTGTGTAGAAGTAAACCCAAGGTACGGAACAATACAGGTATATGGGTACAGCGACTCGGCATTACGCTCAGAACAATTACACTCCAAAACAGCACTCGTGACAAGCACTAAGTTATTGTCATGTGGTAAGGTGATGACAATACCTTTTTAATTTCAAGTTGTACTCCGAGTCTTTCGGGACTTGAAATGAAAGCAGAGATTGAATCAGATTGAAGTGTGACTGGGACGGCGATCGGAATTGCATCACTGCTTTCTGGTTAATAGGTTGGTGAGAGGCGGGCCGCGGCCATTAGACCCGATCCGTCTGATGCAACGCGCCGACTGGAGCCAGCTTGGGGACTTAACCGCCCCCAAAAAATCGAATTTTTTCGGCAAAAGTTCTCGACTAACTGTTTTGCGGGACGCGCACAGACCCGCCGTTCGCGATGCCACGAACGCTCCTGTCGAATCTAACAGGACGGGGACAGGACCGTTGAAATCGGGGCTATGTCCCTGTGGCAGCAAAACTGCCGAAATCAGATTTTAACCCTCGAATAAGATCGAGAAGCATGTTGAATCACAGTAACTTTCGATCGGATCGCGTAGTCGGGTGGGGGGAGAACCTCGGGTAGCTGTGTTTGACAATTAAAGTCATTTTAATAGAACTAAAATTAAGATTTTAATAGAATTAAAATGATAGGATAGGAAAAAATACTATATTTCTGCCATTGTTTTCTTTTTTTGTTTTGACTTATGTATAATCAATTTATAGATTAGTGCAATTGTGGTATATTTATTTGTGACACGATAGACTCGATAAAAGAAGCCACCCAGTGGTGGCACTTTTTGACTTGAATTTAATGGCTAAAAAATTTGAGCTATCGTAAGTAGATCTCTGGGTCAATGGCGTTGAAGCAGTCGTGTGGGGGGGGGGGTCCTGGTGGTGCAGCTCACCTCACCGCATTCAAAATGGGGGAAGGCCAACAATGGTCATTATAGTCGGTCAAACAATTTAACAGTTTAAGTCAGATTTAAGTCAGAAAAATAGTCCGCTGCCCTACAGAATTTGTCTATTATAATTCTGGCAAGACAATACAAGTATGTAATATATCAGCCGTGGAATACAATATCAGCCAAACAGTAATACAATATACAGATATCAGCCATTACTTGTTAGGCATTTTTGGAAACATTTCAATCGTAAGATTCGTTCTATAAAAAACAAATAACGGGTAAAAGATTGCGCAATAGTGGCAAAGTAGATCTATCCGAAGGGACTGTCTTGACGTTGTCAAAGTGACGGTTCTTTCTAATTCCCATCAATTTATATCGATCATAAAGTAGTTTATTAATAATAAATAAACAAAATAAATTATCATGTTCGGACCATACCAATTTTGGAATTACAGAAAACATATTTGGGGAGTAAAGCGACAGGAAACTGTCAATATCGAAATTTGAACCGATAATATATATATATATATATATATATATATATATATATATATATATATATATATATATATTCTAATTGTACGTAGAGTGATGTGAAAAAATAGTATTTGGGTTGAAGTGTGCTATTCTAGATGGCTGAAGGAGCGATGGGAAACGGACATTGGTTGTTTATGTTCAGGCCCTCGCCAACAGAGACCCCGTTGTTTGAGATCTGTTCGAGCCATGTACTCGGTGAAATTCCATCACTAAGGTTCCTCCAAAACACGAAGTATTATCTTATTATAAATTGAGTAAATAATATGTTCACAGTAGAATCCCCAATATATTTCCCCAACCGGTAGATCTATATATATATATATATATATATATATATATATATATATATATATATATATATATATATCGTGTTTTGGAGGAACCTTAGTGATGGAATTTCACCGAGTACATGGCTCGAACAGATCTCAAACAACGGGGTCTCTGTTCTCCGGTCGGCGAGGGCCTGAATATAAACAACCAATGTCCGTTTCCCATCGCTCCTTCAGCCATCTAGAATAGCACACTTCAACCCAAATACTATTTTTTCACATCACTCTACGTACAATTTAGTATTTTAAAAATCACTTTTATTAAAATTTCTGCACCGAAAGGCATAAAATTGCAGGTAGAGCGTCCTGACTCAGACTACTTATAGGAAGAATTTCTGATATTATAAAATCGTATTTTTAATTGACCGGAAATTTATGGGGGTCTGTTAATTGTTTCGAAACGTTAGTTAAATTCATTTCTTACAATAGTTATAAAATATATTTTAAATTGCAAGAGACAAGACATTTGAGCGAAAATCAAATGTACAAAAATGTAGTATGCTTTACGTTACAAATATGACAGCACTGATGTGAAAACTTCAAACAACAATAATACCTCTAAATAAATTGTCAAATAATACAAAAGTTAATGGGAAATTTGCAGCGGGATCGGTAGTTGCTGTTGGAAGAACCTGGGGTAGCAGGAGTTGACCTCCTGTTAGTCCGAGATTCTTTCTGTGTTTGGAAACACAGTGGAAGGGTTTTTGCCCTTTTCCTCTTGGGCTTTCTCTTCTTTACGTTTCGGAATTTATACTGGTTCCATCAGGTTCCGACTGAAGAGTAGATCAACGTGGGGTCCTCTATATACCTGTCAGTGGGGTGTCTTTAATCCTCTTAGGATTATTATATCATTTTCTCCATACGGGAGAAAAGGAGACGCCAAATTGACCTACACTTCAGACGGACACTGATGGGACCAGTAAGAGTTCCGAAACGCGAAAGCATACAACACCCGGGAGGTTCCCAGGGGAAGTGAGCAAGAACCCTTCCACTGGAATGAAATTGATGAAAGCTGCAATTTTAAAAGCAGGGCTGTGGACCCTGTTAAATGGGTAATTCTTACCTTTTTGTTGCCTTCGTAAAAACCGATCTCTACTCCGCCTCAGGGAAACAATTTCATCTACATTTACAAAATAAAGGTAAAACTGGGACTTAAAACTGAGAAGGGTATGTGGGATGTTGATGAGATGTGAGCTGATGCAGGTTCGGACGGCGTGTAGCCTGAGCGAGCGCTAAGCCCAATGGTAGGCGTCAGTACTCCTTATCGCTTACCTTTTCAAGACCCCCACCACATTTGACTCATTGGTAGACTTGATCACTCCCTTCAATGTCACGCCCACTTGATTCATTTAAGGCGCCCAATCTAGTTGGGTTATTTATTCGGGTTATTTACCCCAGTATCATTTGTTTTAGAAACATTGTTGGGGGTGGCTTAACAATGGCGAGCATGGGGGAGGCTTTCGGTCCGCGTAATTCGATAGTTACAGTAATGGAAAGTAGAGGGCGTCCCGCCATATCCGCCCGCGGATACCACCGCGCTATTGTAGATTTGACGTGTCTTCGCCTAATTTGAATCGGTTACATCGGTGGACCTGTGGCTGCAACACTTCCTCTACTTAGTTGCTACCCCCAATGGCTTAGGCATCTGAACTTATCGGTAGGAGTTGACATCTAGGCTGAGATCAGTTTCGACCCTACACTTGTTCGGTGCCTTATCGGGCACGTGAGTTTGTTGCCGATTCCGGATTTGAACGTATTTCATACACTGGCGTTAAAGCGGGTGAGCGTCATTGACCTATTCAAAATAAATTGTGGAACATCATATCGATACGGCCGGGGTGTTCGACCGTGAACCCGAGCGAAAGGCCCCGATATTATTCAATATTCGCGGCCGCTTGTGGAAAAAAATTAAAATAAGATACGCCTTGTTTACAGATTGCCCGTTAAAAAAACGAACCCTTCGAAACGCTCGGTAGAAATGTTTCGGGAAACGGTTCAGGTGCGACTCGAGACTGAGCCGGCCGCAAACTGGGAGTTAATCGAAGAGCTATCTAATTTGTTTGAGATCTAATCATTGTCCGAATGTTTTTTCTGTATCGTTCAACAACGTCGAATATACTATTAACGTTGCTAGTACTGGTAATTCTACTAACAATGGTGAAAATGTCAAGTAGAGGAGCAGGCACGGAAAATAGCGAGAGTGCATTAGAAAAAATTTCCGACGATTATTAAATTCGAACTTAAACCACGATATTGTTTATTCCAATAAATATTTTACTCTTACACGTAACCGTATTAATATTTACAAATTGAATTTTTTGAAACGCACTCAATTACATATATAACAATGCATGTTCTTTAGGCTTATGACCCCGCTGTAATACTTTCACATAAATAAGTGTATTATTGCTTTCACGCTCGATATTGCATCAGACGTTCAGAAATCACGCTCTGGGCTTAATCAAATATATTTGAGATAAGTTAAGTACGAAATTAGGGTTCGGAAGTAGGGAAAGGACGAAATGCGACCGTTTTGCCCTTCACGGAATAAGGAAATGAAGATTACCGGCTGATTGCGGGTCCTGCGGTAACGGAGTGGGGTCCCCAGTTGGTGGGGGCGCGACTATACATGGGCGTCCGCTCCCGCCCTCAGCTTCAGTCTTTACCCAGACATAAGTGTTCTTTAGTAGAGATGCTGCTGCTATATCTGCTGCTGTCTGCGGCCCCCCTTGCCGCGGCCCTACCCGAGCCCAGCACAAGTAAGTCCGACCGCGTCTAGCATCACTAACTTAAACTACCGGGATATCCGCCGCGGCAGGTATAAAACGCATTTGCCCGAACCTAAAATTTAGAAATTCCTACCAATAGTCTGGGTCATAGTCATTTTTAAGTCATACACGTATCGCCTTATAAATATTTTCCCCCTTTTTTTAATTACAACTATTGATTCGGCATCATTTCAGATATATACCAGGACCTATTTTCAGTTCTGAAAATGTTGTATACCTTCTTTTAATAACCGAATAATAAATGTTGAACTTAAACCTGTTGAATTCTTAAACGCACAGTCTAAATCTACAATTTACGATTATAACCTGGGAGTGTTTTTCCCCCATTTCGTTTTTCAAGCGTTTTTCGAATTTCATATTCTTGGCAATTCCAGAATCGTAAGAGCGGAAAATCCTGGCTCAATGCTTCGCCGCCGGCACCGTTTGAAGCGTGTGTTTGGAGAGCTTAGGAGGGTGGGGATATATAGGTTTATTTGGTTTGGACTAGTTTGTTCGGTCTGAAGCCGGAGCGGCCTCACGGTCTCTCGCCGTCGTCCGTTATATATTCCGACAACAACAAACAAACGAAATAATATGCGCCATCCTTCGTTTGATACCGGTCACTACCAATTCAGTGACGCGCTTACGTACATCCCTACTTTCCTGAAGAATGCTACTGCAACCGATCAAACACAGGACCGAATAACCAGACCCCTCGAAACAAGTATCATTTCAGTGAATGTGCACATACACCCTAAACTACAATAGTTAGAAATTTCATGTTATATACTTACAATAATGTCAAAGTGTAAAGAAGGTGTTTTTTCTTAACTAGTAATATTTGGCTTAATTCAAAAATGATATCTGACTTTCATTCTGACTACAATTAGATAGATAGTTTTGTTAATATATTTAATAACTAGAATTTCACCCTTTCTGTTCAGTCGACTACGGCCGACTGTAGTCGTACGAGAACTTTCAATTATTTTCTTCGAAAATTTCAACACTGCATTTCAATATATGTTCACGATTAAAACGTATTTAATAACCTGAGGATGATACCCTGAGTTTTGTTCTGGAAAGCGAGGCCGTACAGTACCCTTCACTTGTAATCCGCAGCGTCCAACAACCGAGTGAATGTCCTCTTTAAAATTAGTGGTTTACTCCTGTAATTATTTTCTTTTCATCGGTTATTATTCCATTTCACATCAGGTTCAGCAGACGTATTATTATCTCCAACAATTTAGTACGAGGACAACTTAAACTGAAGTTTCCCCATCGGATTTTCCCACAATTTTATCTCCTCGGCGTATTCCGTGAAGTGGCAAATCGTCGAGAGATATTGGGTTGGCTAATAAGTAATGGCCGTTTCTTGACACTCCATTTCAATGATCTTAAAATAAAAAAAAATTAAGGTCAACAAAAAATCTCATATACTATCTTATAGAGAAAAGAAAGCTCTTTCGAATATCAATAAAACAATATGCCAAAACACTTTTTTATTTACGCGCTAATTCAAATTGAAAAAACGGCCATTACTTATTAGCCAACCCAATAGTTTAAATAGATTAAACGGTGATCGATTTGAAAGCATGGACTCGATTTGGATTCCGGAAACAGAAAGCCGAATTGCGACGTCATATCGTTCTGTAGTTAAACGTACATGTATAGTCATAGCGTCATCATTTTAAAAAAAGAAACAAAATATTGGGCTAATAGGATCGGACAGTATTGATAATACCTCGTTATATTTAGAATACACTGATCAAAATATTTGATCACCAATTCTGAATGTGTAGCATTGGACTTCCACCCTCAATACTTACTTTTGCGTTGTGCATAAAAAACGGACCATGATAAGAATTGTTTATCTATCGCTTGTCGTCATGATTACAATAATAAGACCACTGCAAAAACACCGATGAGCATTCTCATTCTAATAAATAACCTCATTTGAAGGCGTCATTAATTATTATTTGATAAAAATTAAATATTAATTACATTGTTTACCCAGATTCTAATAATCGTTTAAATATTCCATTAGTTGCAATATTATATTGTTATTGGACAATTGGTATTAATACTGTAGATCGCCATTCAGGTCCCGTGCGTGAGACAACAGAAGATAGACAATAATATACTCGACATTCAGAACAATTACACACAACATAAAATATTAAAGAACACCCCTACCATTATCCCAAAACACCACCCGTTTGCCAGAAAGTGGCAGCCAAGAGATTGTTCCAACATTGCTTATTTAACTGAAATTAAAAAAAAAAAAACCCTCATGTAGGCCAGCAGATCGTAACCATCTTAAATGATCCGGTGTAGCGTTCTTGCGGTCTCATACATACCCTCGGGAGAAAATTGTTTTTCTTGTCTTCGAATCAATTCGCGGTTCTCACATCGAGCTTTAAAACAAACCTAGGATAGTATGTGTAATATAAGCTTCAAAATCAAAATATTTCCCGAAGAATTATTACTTAAAAGAGATAAAAATGTAGGACTAATGTTACACTTTTATTTTTTTAAATATTATCACATTTTTGTGCATTAAAATATATATAATGATACAATATTATAGCGCTTTCCCCACTCAGTAGGTCTGTTTAAACTTCGGAACAATTTTGTTGGAATTTTTTTGTAGTTATCCTTGCTTTTATAACACCCTACCTGCAGAATTAGAAATTACACGATATAAACTAATAAACAATTAAAAAAATATTTCAAAGAGAATCCGTAAAATTTTCGACGTTTAATGCTACAATATTATTATCCAGTAAGGAATACAATTTAGTACAGATAATAACAGATGGATTATTCGAATTAATGGTTTTAAAAAATTAACGTAAAGAATTCCTATTTTCACGTATTTTTGTACATCACAATATAATGTGTAATTATATATACTTTGGGCCTCTTACTGGTGGCAATATCTTATTCTAGACCGGTTTTGGCATTGAGTAGTAGCATTTCGGTCGCCGGCCAGTCTTTACTGTCACTGTACAGTCGCTTTCATAAATGGAAGTTTTCTGTCTCCTGCTTGTAAATTTGAGAGCCATTTAGGCAGAGGGCGTATGTAACGAGTGCTTTCAATTGAACCCGACGATTTCGGGTCCTTCGATACCCCAGCCCGCTATTATTTTCGGTTCCCTAAACCCGGATTTCCTCCAGCACTGTCCGACAACTCCCGGCTTCTTATTATCAGTTTTTCCAGTTTGCCGATAGCGAACTCTGTCTCCAATTAAAAAACAATCGAGACTATCTCGTGACGCAGTTTGGAGTCTGGAGGTTGGGGCTTAGCGCGGTTTTTTAACCGCCGGTCGGTGAACCCCGGGTCAGTCTTCGCCGTTAAGTTCCCTGCGGCTTAGAAGCGCAATATTCCAGCGCTTAAACGGCCGGTTTTACCGACCGTTTTTGTTTTTACATTGTCGATACGGTAATCTCCCTTCGGGAGTACCGTGGAGCTTAAACGATTACGATTCCGCTCGTCATTATGCCCTCGTAAACCTATACTGCAGCGGTGGACAGTGTTTCGAATGCCGCTTAGGGAAACCGCAAATGCCCCAATAAGAAGTATAAACTTGAGGCTCTTTGATAGTCATAGAATCGCCATAAGGAAGGAATAGATTTCTGGATAGTCCGCTTGGTATTAAAAGTTATATCTTAGAAGTCATACCTAAGAATTTATTAATTCTATTGATGCAGTATTGCATCTAGCGGCTTAGCCGGTTATTTTTTTCTCGTGTTTAGGTCCAAAATATGAAATTAGTAATCCTCGACTTTTAGAAAAGTGTATTTTTGTACATTAATCGTCCTGTATGTTAGTATGTAGTATTGCTTATTTCATAATATTGGTAGAAAAAATAACGTAATCTAGAGATAATAATTCTCTAGAACCTAGGCCGTTTTAGGCCAACTGAAAACTTACCGCCTACATTTTCCTGAGTGCAAATGTAGTTTTATCATGCTTCCGTAATTCTGTTTCCACTCACAGAATTGGTCTTTTGATAGACTGATTTCAGGAGGAAAACGTCATTAGGTTAGTGGGGCACCTAACTTCTATTAAAGGCAGCACTGTTACTTCTAGTGGTGTTTATTTATTTACGTTTGTAGTATTGTTCCATGATGAAATCGGTCGGATGTACATTGAAACAATGTGGAAATCAAGAAACGATATGAAGCCAGATAATGCTTTATTCCTACATTAGAAAGAAAACATAGCTCCAAAGATTCATTAGATTATGTATAAATTCTCAGTGACGTCTAGCTGATTACGAAACTTATTTTTTCCCCCCGTTGCCAGGTCAAAGCGATAGCACGGTATCAGCGTTCCTTTGCATACAAAACAAGTTATAAAAACATTAATTTCTTTTATTTTTGTGACTTGCTCCATTTCAATTATACTTGTTTTTAATGACCCACAATGAAGTAATGTAGGTCGGTTGTAAATTAGAAGAAATTGATTTACATTAAGCGAATTATTTTTCAAAAATAATTCCGCATTATTTTCTTTGACATTTCACACACACTAGCGCACATTAGCGCTTTGTTCATGTGTACCCTTGGATGAAATATAGTATGATCGATCACCTGGGGGTCTCCCTTTCAGCGTAAACCTAATTTCCTTTAAATTTTCAGCTTTGTACCTTCAACGAAAATGATCAACATTTAATTTTTCCGTCTCTTAGTGGAATATCTGTTTTGAGGCCACGGAGAACTAATATTTCACAGGAGGGATTAACATTTTAAAATCTTTAAATTAAATTATAATATTTTAATCATTCCTGTGGGTCCAGTCATAATTTTGAGTGAATTAAAAGAAACGTTTTCATTAGTCAAATGTGCCAGTATATAAAACTCTCGATATAACAGTTCGTAAAAATTATATCATTATTATTAAAACGTTATAAAATTACGATGATAGAAGCTGGTAAGGCCACACAGAATTATCACCCGATCAGTTTTCTCACTGATTTGCGTAAATAATTGGCGATCTAATTGGAGTGCAAAATTCCATTCTTTATTAACCCCATAGGTGCTTCATTTTCAACTGTGAACAAGATATTTTCATTTGGTTTTTATGAACCAAAATCATAATGAATTATGTTGTCAGTATGTGGCCTACATACTGGAGCATTTCGTAAATATTATCTCGTCATCTAATATAAACATTTCTCATTTCCATAGAATGTTAGATAACAAATATAATAGGCTCATCAAACTTAATTCTTTTCAATTATTTTCTCCGTTAATATAAAATCCAATATTACTTATTCTATCTATATCTGTTTAAACATGACAAATTGACGTGGGTATAGTTTCTTTATTTTAAGCCTATTTTATCATTCGATATTACACAGTAAAAAATGAAATTTGACAGCGTTAAATGCACTACTATAGTGAAGGGCGCGAGACGTATTTCATTATTTTTTGTTTCAGATTATTAGATACAGGTATACTCACATAGATTAAATCTTTTGAATTAAATCTTAAAATGATACCAACTTTTTCGATGGTGAAATTCAATGGAATTGTTTTGTTCCCGAAGGTTTTACTTATTATTGAAGAATCCGGGCTCCCTTTTATAAAACCGATACAAAAGATCTAATCACGGTAGTGTAAAGGCGTAACTCTAAACCTTCGTTGCGACCACTGACTATAACCGGATCGTTCTCCCAAGTGGGACTCACTAAGAAAGGAAGAGGCGAAGAGAATAAGGTTAATCCCTGAGCGAGCGAAACGCCTATGGAGAGCTGTCGGTAAAAACGCCGGCCGTTCGAACATGGAGAGGGCCGTTTAAAAACTGGGCTTCGGCATAAGGAAGCTCCAGGTTTCCAGATCGAGCCGAGAAGCTGAGTTTAGAAAGTTGACGGCGGACCTAGAGGCTGGGGAAGAGAGATCGCCGCTCTTTCCTCTGAATCGGAACCGCTTCGCAGGCTCGTCTGAACGGCGGACGATTCCAGCTCAAGTATCCACGACCGTACGGTGCCCTGGAAGCGTTCCATCCTCTTCCAGCTATCGCCAAGTTGTACCGTCCGAAATTGTAGAATCCACACAAACCCCTTCGGGTCCGCTCGATTACACTTTTAGCGATAATCAAAGAAATGACTTAAACTGTGAGCGTTAGTCGCCCTTGGACGCGGCGCCGAAAAATCCGAAGAAATGCGCGTTTATTCGGGCTCAAGCTCAAATGACAAAACCTAACCGAAGGAATATGTACATCTCCGTAGTTGAGGGCAACAATACTGTAACGTGTAAAAAAATAATTTCGTATTGTTATCTCCGAAGACTATTATAATCATAATATTAAAATAATGAAATTAAACGGTATCAATCTTTTGCGCTTACACACTCTATGTATTTTGATTACAGTATTTTATACGGCTTGTAGACTGGCTTTTCCCTGCTTATATACATTACGCCGTCGTAATGGTAGTAATAACATTACAGAGCTGTAAAGCTCTGTTCGCCGGAATGGGAAATATTACGTATGCAAACCAATAGCGGATTGGATTTAGGGTCCGGGGCGTGCGATCTGCAGTGCTCATATTGATGCCGACGGCCCTTCACTCGGCCTAGGCCGATGCATTGTGCGGAAACCGGAAGCACGCCTCTTACAAGGGAGACGATTAACGTTGACCGATATAAGAGAAATTGAGGCTCGTCCGTTTTTACACGGAATAGGAAAGCCCTCGGTCGTCCGGTCTGATCTCTTTTTCTTAATAACGTGTGCAATCTTAGCATTAGAAATATTCTGATTGTAGTTCTATCGTGCGTATCGACAATTTTCCGGTACAACCTCATCGATTAACACGTTCGGCGCCGCGTCACCCATATTTGGGTGACGGGTATGCTTCCGTGGGGGCCCCGTCACCCATATATGGGTGACGCTTTTCTTGTTGAAGTTAAATAAGATTTTCAGTCGCATTTTTAAAAGAAATTTAATAGAACAAGCACTGAAGTATAAATATAGAATATGCAGGATAAAAATATCAAAAGTATACATATAATACTCTACTTTTTATTATTAATTTATATGTAGGATAAAATATTGCATTATCTACGTCGGATGATATTCATTGAAACAGTCCAGGCACATCTGTGGCAATTTTGGGCAATTCAAACAATACGTTGTCGTTTTTTTAACGTTTTTCCTCGCTTGTCGGCGTCCGACAGTTTCCCTCTTCTTTCGGTAACACAGGATATGACGCACATCTTTCTGCAAGGTTTTGTCCTTCCTGTAGATTCTTGCGAACCTCCAAGTGGTGGTGGGACACTATCCTCCTTCTGTGTCTATTAGTGTCGGGCGCACAGTATTTTCTAAGGACGACCAATCTGTGACTAAAACTTCGCGGAATTTTCTTATCTCCATTTTTTTTTTTGTTTACCAAATACCTCCGACAGTCGGATTTGGGGGGGGCCCCGACGAGAAACTCAACCGAATCACGTTGGGCGCCCAACGTGTTAAAAATATCGAGGTCTTGCCCCCTTGTTTGTAATTTATTACGTTAAAATGTCCGGTTATATTTGTATGCCTAAACGCGCGAAGTTTCAATGCCGCTACATAAAACGTTCAGTGGAAGGGGGGCGGTTTCTCCCCGGAAACCATCATCTGACGTCGCTTGCTTCTGAAAACTGCTACGTCAACGTTTAATCAACTGCTAACGTTCAATTCTTGTGTTTCCAGACCGCATTTGCAACACGAATGAGTTCCAATGTAACAACGGCCGATGCATTCTGGCCCACTGGCACTGCGACAGCGAGAAGGACTGCTCCGACGGAAGCGACGAACACCCAGATACCTGCCGTAAGTATCAGCAGCTTACCCTCTTTAATGAACGCGATTAGTTTTAGTTAGATACAGTATATACCAGGAATTTCATTTGTTAAAATAAGTTAAAACTTAAAATTAGTTATAATATTAGGAATTTAATAAGTTAAAATATCAACCTCAATTCATACATTTTTAAACCAGCTATAAATATCTTCACTATCTAAATTAGTACAAACTACTCGTTAATATTATCTTTTTCGCACGAGCATCGACAGATATGAAAACAATAAAATATTTAACGAAAGTATTTTTACGATGATATGAACTACAAATTCCAGAATTTTTGGTAATTAATTTTAACAGAAATGCTTCACAATTGTCTGGTCACTTTTAAGCATAGCAACGTTAAATATTAAGGCATTTGTCTCTTCAACAGAAAAGTTTACAGCGTTACAGTCCAGAACAAGAAACGAGTATGAAACCCGGCTCTGAAAGTTGAGTAAAATTAAGAAGGGCCCTAATCAGAGCCCCGGTCGATCCTCTCGAATTAACTCTCTTACCGATTGTGTTTTTACAGATAAAAGGGAGTGTAAAGAAGATCAGTTCAATTGCTCGTCTATTAATAGTTGTATCCCGAAATCGTGGGTCTGCGACAAACAGGCCGACTGTCCGGATGGATCGGACGAAGTGGGATGTCGTAAGTGTTTAAGCTTCACCGTCTCCGCCGAGCTATTGAGGCTCGGCCCCGAACCTAACTCGAAGTTTCCGATAATTCCACTCACTTATGATTAACCTGTCCGCCAACAAATACGTGTCACCTATAGTTACTAACACGCCTGCGCCTAAAACAGAACCTTTGCGATCCATTCCATCAATGTTAGCAATCGACTAATCGGAATTCGCGTCGCCGGCTGAAAGCGAGGTACTTACGCATGTCGGATGCCGTTCTAGCATCGTACTAGAGAAACGAGAGAGAAATTGCCTCGAGTGATGATATTTGGAACCTACCTGACAGTACTGGAAGCGTGGTCGTCAATATATAATAAAAGGATTGAACGCAGACTAAATCATCCTTCCGTATTGGACCTTCTACAACTGCTCGCATGTTTTGGGTTGTTCGGAGTCGGAGGTCTGGATTGGTGACGGCGGAGACGGTCGACTTGTAGTCTGAATCTATTAATTGGGCGGTGGTTTTGTGTGTGTGTTTTCTAGAGGCCAAAGTGTGCGGCGCCGAGGATTTCTCTTGCCGCGGCATGCTGGGCGAGTGTGTCCCGCTAACTTGGATGTGCGATGATAACAAAGATTGCTCGGACGGGTCCGACGAAAAGGCGTGCAGTAAGCTGCCCACTAACACTACTAAACGCATGACCGTTGCACGTGCCCTTTAGCGTAGACTCGATTTCCATTTAGCCTTTCCGTTGTAGAACTGTCCGATCGCCAATTAGAAAATTATCACCGCGGTGGGAATTGAACCGAGAACACTGCTCCCGTTTACGGACAGCGGAAGGGATTTTCCACCACCAGTGCATGTCTCCATCGATTGCGAAGTTTCATTAGTAATAACCGAATTCCACCCGAATTCATAATATGGAACTTATTTAAAGTAAATTAAAATTAACTAATAAGGACTGTTATTCGTGTGACTACGTCAAAAAGAAAATAATTTTTTCAAAAAACCTAATATGTATTTTCCATACGTTTTCCTATCCCCCGTACCTAATAACTATCCCGTGGTCATTGATACTTTGAGTGTATGTATGTATTGCATGCGAACCAATATCTTTAAAAAATAAAGTCGTTACGTTTACAGTTTTTCCCAACGATTCATGCCTAAAGTGTATCCCAGAGAGCTTAATGAAAATGCATGATGAGCGGATTTAAAATGTACATTTCAGAAAATACTGGGGTAAATGAATATCGAGTATAAGGATTGGTTTTGAAGTAGCAGTAGGTAAGGTAGGTAGGTTAGCATCAAGTGAGGAGATCTTAAGTAGTCCCATTGGACATCTCTTACCAAAAAAATATACATCACTACGTGATTGCACAGTTTATAATAACGATCCAGTCATTCAGATGTATTACACGGATGAGTTATTCTATTTTCTTTGTAGTAGTTGTTTATATTGAAACAAGTATTTACCTGAACAAACATTACAAAATATGTACATTTGCGTTCCGTATCGCCATTTTAATTAGAAAGCGGGCTGTTTGGTTAAGATAAATTGTGAAAAATGTCCATCGTTGGGAGGCTTAAGAGCTCGTTATAGCGATCTGAGGCGGGAGTGAGGTTCTGCTTGAAGGTTTCACCGTTTTCACGGTGCGGGTAGCACCGCTTCTGTCGCAGGTTGTCTCTGTTCGTGAGTTTCCTTTAATATTGTTTGCCCATTTGGAACATCACTCTCACCCAGAACAGCTAACGTGTGTACAAAACACGAGTCGGATTGGAAGCTTTGACAAGCTTTAGGAAGGTTTTCCTCGAGGCTCTCACGTTGACTGTTCACGAACAGATGAAACCTGCCGAGCGGACGAGTTCACCTGCGCCAACGGCAAGTGCATACAGATACGTTGGATCTGCGACAGGGACGACGACTGCGGCGACAACTCGGACGAAAACAACTGCACGAAGACAACCTGCGGCCCCAGTGACTTCACCTGCAAAGACCAGAGCTGCATTATCGGCAAATGGCGCTGCGATGGCGAACTTGATTGTCCCGACGGTTCTGACGAAACCGTATGTACTATTCAGGCTATAAGCAAATGTGTGGGCTTCCACCTAATCTTATTAGTGAACTATATGAAAAGTTACCGATTGGAGTTTGGATGTTTTATTCCTGGTTTTATTCGGGGGAATAGCGCTGGAGAATATATTTTCGATGTCCTCCTCAAACCGGATGATCTAGTACTATACCCCAAATTGGAAGATGCCTTCCCTCCAAGTAGTGTGTGTGTCCATATAGGGTCAATATGAAACGATGGTTATTTTAAGATGTAGCCAACTGAATTCGATAATTAAAGTATTCCCAGGTAATCATAATAATTTCCGTTACAGTCCTTCTAAGAAGTGGTCCTCGGCCATTTCATGCCCTCTCTTTACAAATCCTTAACTTCCTCAAAAAATGTATCACTTTTTGTACGCACACGATTCCTAGAGTGAGCTCTAATTAAAGAAGGCATCCTTATCCTTAGAACGGCGGCCATAATTTCTTTGCGCCGTTAATTGTATAGGGGTTCTCATGAATTCGTACTTCGGTATGAAAAGGGGCTCCATACTGGATTTGCAGAAGGACAATTCATTTCAGTTCGCTCATTTCCCCAATTTTAGTGTGTGGGTTATAGTTATTAAGATTATTTAAAGTAGTTTTGCTATACCAGTTATATGATATCATAACTTTCTATGATAGTCTATTTCATCGATACAGTGGCTCAGTTGGATGTTAATTGTCGATACTGTATCTGTGAGAACTGGGAATCCAAGATTACTAATCTTAGTTCTGTATTGGCACTCAGTTCCTTTAGTATTGACTCAATAGCTTGGCATATGTGATGAAGATTCCCTCAGTATTGCTTGACGTAATGCGCATAAGCATCACGGAAATGTGAGCGAGTTTCGGAAGTGGAAAAACCTTTGATCGCAACCACAAATCGAAATGGATTAACGGACGAATAATACAAAAGTCATGCAAATTTTTGAGCTCTCTTTCATCCTCTAAGCCTATTTCATTCACCTTCTGTCCTCACTTCTTCTTAAGGAGAAGTTTCTCCTTCAAGAGTAAAATACACGGATGATATCTTATCCGGTCAATCATAACATCGACTATTCGTCTACTTAACTCCTTACGCCTTTTCAAAATTTGTCTTTGTTTAAAAAAACAAATCCGCCGGGCAAATGCCTTAAAATCACTAAAATAATCCGAGGGGGTTCAAGGGTCAAAGTCTGAACAAGAGCAACTACAACAGTGCGGCAATGCCCGAGCTCAAGCCAGTGTGATTTGATAATTCAAACCTATACAAACTCGCATTTAGCTAACCGTGTCCCTTTAACAGGAATGAACACCCAAACTCCAATTAAGCGGCTTAACTTCGGCCGGCATGAACTCCCGAGGGACAGGCTTAAAAGTAACACTAACACACTCCGAGGAGCGCCAGCAATTCACCTTGTCTATATAATTATAGTCGGTTGTACGAGCGATGTAATAGGTGTTTAAAAGAAAAAAAACGTGGTCTCTACGTTTCGATGGTCTCGGATTTCAGGATTGCAAGAACCCGCCGGCGGTGGTCTCTAACTGCCTTTCGCGAGACTTCGCCTGCCAGGACCGTCTGACCTGCATCCACCCGTCGTGGGTGTGCGACGGGGATTCGGACTGTCCCCAGGGAGAGGACGAGAGCGCCGAACTCTGCGTCAACCTCACCTGCCGCCCCGACCAGTTCCAGTGCCGCAACAGGCACTGCATACCCGGACACCAACACTGCAACAACCACGGAGATTGCCTCGATAACAGCGACGAGGAAAACTGCGGTACTTGATTCGCTAATAGTAACTATTATAGCAGACAAGATTGTATACGTCACACTGTACTGAGTTTGTGTCCAATACAATTACAAGTACGAATGCTTTATTTTCTTTGAATTTCCTACGCGATGTAGGCAGTACACAAATTTTGAAAATCGCTTAATTGAAATTAAAAAATTACTCCTAATGTGGAAGTACTGTGAGGCAAGAGTCCTTTCGGTAACATAAAGTGAAAACGTCGAGTACAAATAAATGATACAAAGAACGATAAATAGAGTTATTATTCCTTTCAATTAATGTTTCTGAAGAATTTGAATTGTTGTCGAATAGGGTCGTCCTCGATTATATAGGCTTCAGGTTAACGTCCTAGCCACCTACTGTGGTCTCCGAATTTTTCTGTTCCTTGTTTCCTCGTTCGGCACGTTCAAATGGCAAACCGAACAGCTCTTTATAAGTGGTGTTGGCCCAAAATAACCCGATTTAATTGTATCCCGTACAGTGGGTCCGATTGCGACCTGCAAGGAGGACGAGTTTGACTGCGGCGGCGGGATGTGCATACCGATGAGCAAGGTCTGCGACCAACACCAGGACTGCATCCACGGCCAGGATGAGCCTTTGGGAAAGTGCGGTAAGAACGAGTGTCTCACGAACAATGGTGGCTGCACCCATTTCTGTGTCGATACACCTACTGCCTACCACTGCGCCTGCAAACCCGGATACAAGCTAGTCGATAACTACACCTGCGATGGTAAGACCGCGAAATATAACGTTACGAAAAGCTCTATATATTGAAGTTCTATAAAATAGCAACATTCTGTATGATGAGTGTGCTTCTATATATATGAAAATGTTCCTTTCGTGTAAATTATAGGGTATTCTAAGGTATTGGAATGAAAATTCACAGAACTAGTTTTACATTCTATTGATTTCTAACGATCAGTAAGCGCCGTCACTTGTGGAAATAGTGAAGGTCATATAGTTTATATTTCATTCTTTGATGGAAACAGAGCCTTTGATTACTTTCGTGACAGCTAGAGTTTTAACGCCGGTGGTTTCAGACATCAACGAATGCGACAACCCAGGCTCCTGCTCTCAGATCTGCATCAACGAGAAGGGTACTTTTAAGTGCGAGTGCGAGGAGGGTTACTTACGAGACCCGCATGACAGAACTCGTTGCAAGGCAACCGAAGGACACGCCAGTCTCCTCTTTGCCAGGCGCCACGACATCAGGAAAATCTCGCTCGACCACCACGAGATGACGGCCATTGTCAACGACACCAAATCCGCTAATGCCTTGGATTTCGTCTTCAGGACTGGCATGATATTCTGGAGCGATTCGTCCGATCAGAAAATATATAAGTAAGATTATATGTTACAATTAACATGTGTCTGATGTCACTAAAAATATTATTTTGTAGTATTAGTTAATTCCTTAGAAAAAAAATTAACGCCGGTGACGTATCTGTCAATATTGATTTAGGCTATGCAACAAACAATGCATACAAACCCTATCGTAATTTATGAATATATTGTTTTTATAATGAATTAGTATATTACCTAGAGATAAGTACTTCGTGGTTATAGACTACAGGAATACCTACGTAATCGGTATTTCAGGGCACCTATAGATGAGGGAAGCGAGAGGACTGTCGTGATAAGCAATGAAGTGACAATGTGCGATGGGCTTGCAGTTGACTGGCTTTACAGCCATATCTACTGGACCGACACTGGGAAGAACACCATTGAATTGGCCAACTACGAAGGGAGCATGAGGAAAACTCTAATTAAGGATTCTCTTGATGAGCCCAGAGCTTTGGCCCTCAATCCTCTTGACGGGTAAGTTAAATCCTTTGGTCATTCAATGCTAATGAGTCGCCAGCTTTGGTTGATGGGGTTTTCAAAAAACATTGAAACAACTGAAATAATTAAGAATTGAGAGAACCAAAATTGAATGTAATTAAGCCTAGAGAGAGTGAAACCTTAGGTTTCTAAAGTACCTACTACGCTAACTAGACAGTAGCATTGAAAGAGTAACATATACCAATAGGTACGAAAGGTTTCCTACTCTCTATTCCCTCTTACCAGGTTGTTCATATTATACTAGTTATTATTAGTTTTGCATTTCGGAACCTCCATCTCAAGTGGAAGGGCTGTATGGAAACATTTTAGATGCATTTAACATTGAGTTTGGGACAAATGGGGATCTGGCCCATCAGCAGAATGAAGTCAATGCAAAATTTAGGAGTATTTTTCCTTTCAAGCACTCTCGGTATCATTTAATAATGTTGGGGAAAAAATCATTTTCAGCTGGATGTACTGGACTGACTGGGGCAAAGAAGCTAAGATAGAGCGTGCCGGACTTGATGGTTCCCACAGGCAGGTCATTGTTTCCTATGACATTAAGTGGCCTAACGGTCTTACCCTGGACCTCGTCCGTCACAGGCTCTACTGGGTTGATGCGAAACTCAATTTAATTTCATCCGTTAACTACGATGGATCTGGCAGAAGGGCCGTACTCAGATCAAGTGAAACACTCCACCATCCTTTCTCTATTTCTGTGTTTGAAGATTACGTGTATTGGACCGACTGGGACAAGCAGGCCATTTTTAAAGCAAACAAATTCAATGGTTCAGATCTAGCTCCGATTACTGCACTCCATATGGTATACAGTAATATTTTGTACATACTTATTTGTTTAGAAGCCATTATTTGAATATATGTCCATTTTCTTAATCTAGACCTTTATTACAAAATAATAATTCTTTCGAAGTGCACAGTTTCAACGATGAGCAATTGTTTGAAAACTATGAATATAACCTGATAACTATTTGCAACCTGATAATTATTGAAGAATAATTTTTTTTCTTTTTTTTTAATTTTCAGCTACAGAACCCTATGGTAGTCCACGTTTATCACCCATACAGGCAGCCCGATGGTCCAAACCACTGTGCAGCAGTAAATGGTCATTGTTCCCATTTGTGTCTACCAGCACCCCAAATTAATGCCCATTCTCCTAAAATTGCTTGTGCTTGCCCTGATGGTCTCACCCTCATGAAAGATGAGCTCATGTGCACTGAAGAAGGTAAATATGAATAAATATGCATTCTTTTTATTTTATGAATGGGTTAAAAATACGATTGTTCCACACTATGTCAATTCTTCTGAAAGGAATAAAACTCTTGCTATAACACAATGCCAAAAGGGTATAGAAGATTTACTAAGATAATTATCTCGGGTTTAAAACGGCTCTATGTATTTTCATATATATCATCTACCGAGAACAATGACAATCATTACTCATTTACTTCATAACTATATACATGGTCATTTAAATGAAAAAAAAACTGTATATTAGAGAACAACATTTTATATGCACAAATCAGTTTCTCATAAGTGAGGACACAGTATGGGGATTACATTTTGGAAGTTTAAACTCAAATACTTTACAAAATGATTTGATTTTCAGTTAACACAACTACAGCGCCAATAGTGACAACAACTGAACCACCCATTGTGATCAGTGAGTACAACCCTCTGTGTCCCTTCATTAACACTGGGCTTTTGTTTTCCTTATAACACCTATCCTTTCTCTTCCTTTTTTATGGTACATGGTACTTTAATTCTGGTTTTTCAGTTTTGTAATTCTAAAATAAAACCACCTCAGACATGCTCTCACCAACACTGGTAACTATTTTGAACCAATTAAAAAAATTAATAGAGAATTTTATCCCCTGTAAATACCCAAAATTTTAATCCCATTCATACTCAAATTTATTCACTTGTTCAAAAATTTTTTTGTTTTGTTTAAAAAACAAAATTATGAAAAAAGCACGCTAGTACTCTGGCACATGCTTAATTCACACTATCATTACCTCACTTCAACTTTTCCAATACCAACTGCAGTTGACATACAGATTCAGCTAACTCAGTTTATGTTATGTGTACATATTAACCATTTTTGTCCTCAGAATACATTAACAGCTGTTACTTTACACCTTCTTAACACAGTTCTATTGTATATTATATATTTATATTTATGGTTGTGGATATACATGGTTATGACAACTTAATCTAACATTTTACTCTGTTTTTCATAATGTTACTTATTATTTCATGTTTAATGTATTGTTTACCTAACATTTTAGAGTGAATTAATTATATGTAGATATTTATTGTGTTGTACTAATCATTCTTAAAACATGTATTAATGCTTTGAGGGTGTGTATATGTAAGTGTATATTAATTTATGTATGTATGTAATAGTTGTGTGTGGGGTTGACTTTACTTGAAAGAAAATTGTTGACCTACTTAATAATTCATTTATACGACAAAAAATGTAATATTAAAAAATATATGATGAAACATGATTTTACTAGATTATTCTTAACTATTTAATTAGAAGTGAAGTGTTATGTAGGTCACAATTTAGATAAATTGAATATGTTATGTAGCTTTTTATTTTAATTTGATTTTGTTTTTTGAGTTATGTAGCTTAGGTTTGAATTCTATGACTTGATTTTATTTATATTAATAATGATAATTTTTCATAATCATCTATTAATGTATTTTTATTTTTTCATTATGAGTAATGTTTTTTATGTTGAATTAAATTATGCTCATAAATTATTTGTTACATATTATAGTTCCTAATATTTTTTCTGTTATATTTTTGTAAGCCATAGTATCAGTCGGATTGAAAATAAATAATATATTTTTTTATGTTTTGGCACCAGTAAACAATTATCTTGGTTAATGTAATTTATATCAATAAGAATCCAATAAACTTAAATAATATATTTGTTTCAGAAGAACCCGTAGACAACCTTATTCCTCACGATATGTTTGACGAAACTGATAATGGAATGGTGGCTGGAATTTTCATTGCAGGTGTTGCAATAGTGCTTGTTTTTATGTCTCTGGTAAATATGATATAAATTATATTTATAACTAGCTTATTTCATTAGCAGGATAGCCCAAGGGGCTTTCAGGTTCCATTTGTCGTGAATGGCAGGGGTATAGGCTTTTAAACGTTTTTGTTTGTGGCTCAAATTGAGCAAAACAATAATAATCCGTAGATTTCGTGTTCTTCTGTCTCCTCTTGCTGGTTTGGTCTTTTGCTAGAACGATTTCGGCTGCTCGCTATCTGCAGGTGCAGTGTGACTCACTTTGGTACAATGGATGCTTGTGAGGCATCCTGTTTGCACTGTTACTTATTTCACTTGTACTAAATATGTACTCCAAACCAAAACACGTTTTTATTTATTCCGAAATATTTTTCTGACGCATTATTGAATATACTAGCATATTAATTATTCATTCTTATCCTATTGTTAACAGAAAATATCTAAGCATTAAAATATTACTGTAGAACTTGTCGGCATGTATAATTTCGCTAATAAAATTAATAACATTGGGAATTTCCTTAGTTCTTTCGTATTAAAGGGGAAAATAGTGAAACATTTCGACATCCTTTATGTGGTGTTTTTATGTTTGTATTGTGTATATATATGGCTTGCCTAGTTTTTGAGAATGTTGTTTGTCCTTTTGGTTTAGGAAGGATTTTGTTAATCCGCTTAAGTCTTGGATTAACAGTGGAAGGGGTGTTTGAAGTCATTTAGTACCATAAGTGGAATGAATATAGAATCACTTTGGGAATTTATTTTCTCATTTATTATAATCCCGTTTGTTCTTTAAAATTTACATGTTTTCTGTCACATCCATCTCTTTGCCTTTCTTACCTGTGTATATTAGTTTTAAAGATTCATTGATGTTTATTGTCTCATGGCCGGAGCGGATAATGTGGCTGGCAAAGTTGGATTCGGTATTATATTTCATTGCCTTCATATGTTCTCTGTATCTATCCTCTATTTTTCGCCCGGTTTGGTGCATGTATACTCCATCGCATGTTGTTTTATACGCTCCGCTCTGTTTGTATTTGTTTTGTTGTTGGGTGTTGAAGTATTTTTCTAGTTTGTTTCCTGTTTTGTATGATATTTTAAAATCTACTTTTTGGAAAATGTTAGAAAGTTTGTATGTGTCGTGGCCAGTGTATGTGGCCCACCTTTTGGGGGCTTCTTCAGGGGTTGTGAGGTTCGTCGTGGCAAAAGAACAAGCCAGCGAGAGGAGACAGAAAAACACGAAAGTTTGGGAAACATTCATGTTATAAAATGGGGGAGTAAAATTGGTCAAATCATGTTTGAACCATCATTAAAAAAATCCTGAATAGGAAGTTTAAAATACGTTTGAACATTGGATTTTGAGAATACATGTACATACAATATATGATTTGATTTGTTTTGAAATTGTTTTCAGATTGCCATAGTCATTTATCGTCACTATTTGCACCGAAATGTAACAAGTATGAATTTTGATAATCCAGTATATAGAAAAACTACTGAAGATCAGTTTTCTTTGGATAAAAGTCAGTATCAACCACAGCGTATTTTCCCAGCAACAGTCACAGAGGAGGTTAGTTTAAAAACAACGCCAATTATATTGTTCTGAATATAAAATTCTCTGGAACATAGGATGCACTGGGGGAAGCAAAATACTAGAAATTACCGTTATAATATATATTTATATAATTAAATTTATTTCACTGTATTAAATTACTCATACACAATTATTTTAAACAGGGGCTGAATGATTTCCTAGGGGTAAGTCCCGGCATGTTTGTGTGTAAACTTTAAGTTTTTTTCATTTTCCGTTTGTGACCAGTTGAGACTAAAATAATTAGGCATTATTATAGAATTAATAAATTATTCAATTGTACCTGTATTTTATTATATATCAGTTTTTGATTTATGCATTTATATCATTTTTATTTCATTTCAAACATTTTTAGTTTTCATTCTAGTGCCCTATTCTCATTAGCATTTGCATGTGTTTCTGACCCTTTTGTTTGTATAGTTTAATTTAGTAATTTAGATCATTTAGTAGACATAGTATTTCAATCTTTTAGGATTTTATAATAGAATACACATAGAATATTATATCTAATATTTTTTTTTTTAGTTGTTCTGGTTTTGACAATAATTTGACGTATAAGCTAATACAGTTTTGTCTTAAATTTGATGGTTGTTCTGAGTACTCATGAATTATATTTTGAATTTAATTAAACCGTTTATATATTGTGGATTTCCTTTTGTTTCAGGCACAAGAACCGCTGACAAGCCCCGGTACAAATGACTATGTATAATATGTTTTGGATTCGAAACAGAAATACTAGTCATCATGTGAAAGCAACTGTGCCAAAAAATTACTGAGAACTGCTGTCACCAGTGCAGTGTTTAACTGGTTTATCTTCCGTCTTGTGACTACTAGCTTTGCCATGACTTCCGTTTTGTAAATTTTAGAGATAGTTGTATTTGTGGAAGATTGCCACCTGGTTTAGATTGAAAACCGAAATTTAAAGATTTTAAAAAGTATTGTCTCTTCTTTACGTTATTATTTTAATTTAACTTTTATCTGTACAATTTTTTAAAGAAAAGAATAAATGTAAACTAAAAGAAAACCATATTTATCAGGAATTAATTTGTACTATACACTTTGTTTTTAAGTTCCTAAATCAAAATATCAAAAACATATGGCTCAATGTTAGAATTTACATGAAAAATTGTTATAATAGTAAAAAAAGTAAAATATATTTCACGTAAACACACATGTGTGAATATGTATATTACACAGATAAGGATATCTGTGTATGTGAGTGTGTTTAATTGATTACAGTAAAGGAAAATCGTTTATTAATTTTCTTCCTAATTGGTAAGTGATGAAATTGTTATATTTGTGCCAGTAATGTGTAACCTTTATTTTGCTTTATTAAACCGGTTATATATTTACTCAATAAGGCTGTGTATATAGTATGACCAAAATAGATGAATGTCCTGGTACTCAAAAGAAAATCATTAAGCGATTAAAATTTTTCCTATTCTCAGTGGCATTGCTATGAGCAAGTATTTATTGTTCCAGTGTTTGTTAGCAATTTAGTTGCTTTTCTTTAAAGTTTAATTTTAGACTGAAATAGATTAATTTAATTTAAGTAATATCTAAAACTTGTCTTAACGTTTTCATTAAGACTTAAATCATTAATTACTTTTAATTATTTCATTTTGAAATATATTACCTATTCTATGTAAATGCCTTTAATTTGTTGATATTTTCATTTAACAGTAACATATAAAAATAATAGATTGGTGCACATTAATAACGATTGTGAATTCAAAATACATCCCCTTATATTTATGTTTTGTATGTTTGTAATATCACTTTATGGAGTTTGGCCACAAAGTAGTTATTTAGATATAATTTTATAATCACATTTTAGTTTCAGATTTTAAAGTGAATGAATGTGTGTTTGTATGAGTATGAGTAGTGGGCTCTTTCTTATTGTTTATATGATTTATTTTTGTATTTAATGTAAAATTGAAGTTCTAACTGGCGACAACATTATAAAATTGGTATACCATATTATAATTATTATGCATAAAAATTAATTAATCTATCTGTAATCTACAAAAAAATGTACATAAATTTTCACAAAACATGAGTATAGTTAGATTAAATTTGTATGTTTCCTTTGCTTAATATTCAAAAATTATATATTTTATACAAATCTTCTTTATAACAAAAATCTAACTACAATTTAAGGAAATGGGTATATATAATGAAATCTATATCTTTAGGGCACATAAAAGAATATGGTATGTATGAAAAAAAATATATATCTGTGTGTATATAAATGTATGGTATTTGGTATGGTTGTATATAGAGTTATGTATGTATGTGCATACATAAATATATACACATACACACAGAAATAATTGATAGATTTCATTTAACCATTATAAAATTTGAATGCAAGGTAAATGTTCTCACATCGTACATTTTTATATATTTTATTTATTATTTATACATAATGACAGGAAAAATTGCTATGAGTTGAAGGAAATGGGTAATTGTTTGATTGATTCGATGGGTGTATGTATGTATATAACAGTGTATATGTGACAGTTTCTTCAAACACAGATCTGAATAAAATTGTGCTCATGCAAAAGACTGTTCAGAATATAAAAGAAAACAAACCTGTTATTGGATGAGCCCTGACATTCAACTATCACATCTAATGTTTATTTAGAATTTAAATGTATATAAATATAAATAAATATATATATATATATATATATATATATATATATATATATATATATATATTGTAAGGAGGTTTGCAAAGCTGTAAATGTATCTAATTGTTAACTGTAATCATTCCAGAGCTGGGTGGCTGTGTTATGATGATACCCCCAATATCAATGATTTTTCCCAATTTATGGCCAAACTATGGATATACATATTAAATTCTGTGACACACTATATTACATTTAGCTATTTATTTGATTTAGCTCAATAAAATAAATGTTGTCCCCGAAATGTTTTATTCCTTTCTTTTCATTCAATTCAAATTTCCCTCATTAATTATATCGAATCAATCATTCTATCAGCATTATCCATGGCCTTCCAAATATTTTCCTACATGGTAGAAATACTTTTTCAGGTTTTTCCAAATTATCTTCGCTCACTGTAAGGACAATGAGTTTGAAGAAATTTACTTTTATTATAACTTTTCTATTTTCCAGTAAATATCCTATTCAGTAACTAGATCAGTTTTAAAAATAAGTATTTTAAACATTTTGTATGAATTATTGTATTTGAATTTAAAGAGACAAAAGTGGTACAAGGTACCTAAAATAGATTTCTCAATATTGAAGTTAGGAATACATTCACTAGAACACAGTTCAAAGTAGTACATTATTCGGCAAATATTTGCGGTCTGAAAACTTAGTTGAATGTTGTCTTGAAACCGTGAGTATGGTTTCAAAATAAGCGTAGCGAACAGTCCGTAGTTAATTTTACCGAATGCACATTGTTCATTCCCTCTTTCGTGGTGTTCCCCCACCGTGAGCTTAAATTGAATCGAATACTAAAATCGTTTCCGGGATTGCTACGGCCGGAATCCGTCAGCTTCGTTCTCAGCGACGACGAATGTTTACCTAATGATGCTGATTATTTCTATTACAGACAGAGTAATTTAAAATACCTATTTTGTGGTCTGCGAGGGGTTAAACTACTGTAGGTTTCCTGTGTTTCTGTCTCCTCTGGCTGGTTTGGTCTTTTGCTGGACCGGTTTCGGCTGCTCGCCATCTTCAGTAGCGGTGTTAGTCACTTTTGGCACTTTGGATGTTTTTCTGGCGTCCTCACTGCACTGTCACTGTCACTTATACTGTGACAGTACAAGTGACAGTGCAGTTATACTGTGACAGTACAAGTGACAGTGCAGTTATACTGTGACAGTACAAGTGACAGTGACAGTGACGCTACTGAAGATGGCGAGGAGCCGAAACCGGTCTAGCAAAATACCAAACCAGCGAAAGGAGACAGAAACACACGAGACAGTTTAATATTCTCCCTTCGCCGCACATAATCAGTTCTTGCGGAATATTGGACACTGGATTCTGGATGGGGTCATACACCAGGGCAGTTTAAATATACGACCTTCACAAAAATTAAACAAATACCAAACTTTCTTATTGAAAATCGCTCACATACTCTGTTTACGAAGTGGAACCCAATCGGAAAAGTATTCTGTCCTCCACTGATTCCGCAAGCGATTAGCATAAAAGCATTCCGTTCGCGTTCTATGGCAATAGCAGGTAAACACTTTATCTCACCAAACATAAAAATAAAATAAAGTTTGCCTCAACTGCAACAACAGCTAAATGAACAACTGAAAACTGAATGAACTTATTCATAAAAACTTGAGACAGTCAACGAATGGGGCAATACAACATTTATACACGCGTAAAAATGAAAAATAGTTTCATAAAGTCTCTATTACCAGGCTGACGTCTATAATTTTCTGAATGTGCACTCCAGGAAATTACGCAGTCGTAAGTATAATAAAGCAAGATCTGAATATACATAGAAAATCAAGTTTCTCGGTAAGGTACTACAATACTTCGAAATAGCACCTTGTGTAATTTATTAAGTGCTCAAATGGAATACAGGAATTCCAGCTAAATCCCAAGCTAACAGAGGAATAGATGTTAATGAGTTCCACTGAGGACTCTGCTAAGTAGAATCTGGCTTGGAGAACCGCGTTACCGGCGATATTACCGCCAGTTACAAAATTCGCTCAATCAGCGTACCAATTTGTCCCCCCCCCTTCGTCTACTTTGCATGTAGAGCGAAATCCGGAAATGGAATTCTATCATCGTTCGACTCCTACTACAAGCGGGAAGGGATGAACAGTATTTCTCGGCGGGAAAGCTGCAAACCAGCGGTGGAGGTTAAACGCAGGTTACTGAGATTGGGGCAAGTTGCCGCCTGACTGTCGCGCGCGCGATTTTGAACTCGTCACGAAATCGCGTTTGGTATCAGGAAAGCTATACCGGGCAGGAGGTCGATTCGAGTGTTACTGGGCGGCCAATCGGTTGTGTCCGCCATCAAGACTCCATCTGACTATGAAACCTAAGATTGATATTTTGGAATTAGACTTTTAAAAATAATGCTCCTATTCCCATCCAACAGCAGGCTCGCTACCTGGGACTCTACATAGACAAGAGACTCACGTGGAACCCCCATACGCGTCTCAAAAGAACAGACCTCAACCGCAAATTTGGACTGCTGAGACCTCTATTGAAAAAGAAATCAAAACTGACGGTAGACAACAAACTTACAATTTACAAAACCATTTTAAAACCGACACGGACTTACGGAATAGAGCTATGGGGTTCCGCTAAGAAATCCGACATCGCCCGCATCCAGAGATTCCAATCGAAAGTCCTTCGTACCATCCTTAATGCTCCCCGGTATGTTTCTAACCGAACAATCCATAATGACCTCAACATACCGACAGTCGACGAAGTCGCAAAATCACGCTTCCTTAAATTCCACTCCCGCCTCTCTCCACATTAAGTCCCTTTTTTCTTTTACCCATCCACTATCCCCACCGCGACGGCTTAAACGCCACTGGCCCAGAGATCAGCCCACATTTTAAAACATGTCAAAAGCGCCATCATTGGGTGGTTTCTTTGTCGTGACTAACACGCCGAAATAAACACATGTATCAATTGCACCCATAACTGTATAGGTTGATTGTGCAAAAATAAAACAGTTAAAAAAAAAAAAGACTTTAAAATAGTTCTATTTGAAATTCTATATTGTCTGTTCATGCGATTGACTATTTTATTTCTTGCAAATAAATATGAAGCAAACCTTCGTCACAAGGGATCATGTATATAAGAAGCTAAGATTTCGTTCGGATTAACAACTCAACTTTATTTGTTTCGGTGACCAAAATCTAAAGAAATCGGTTCAAAAATAAAATAATGCATGATGAACATGGAACACAAATTATGTAAAAGTAAGTGGTCGTGGTTCTTACACAATAATATAAGTTCTCGTTGAAAACAATGTCGAATATATGTACTGGAATATGTGGATATTATTAATATCGATCCCAAGAACTGCTTTCTTACATAGCAGTATACCTTCTTGTTTATCTACAAGATTGGTGGTATTCCAAAACGGGTCATTTAAAACTAGATATATTACTTCCATTACGTTCTGTTCTTTGACCTATTATTTGTTAACTAGAGTTAAGTATATACAAGGCTGATATAGTAAGTATTAAGTATATACAAGCGTTTTTTCAGTGCGTTTCCCCCGGTCAAAATATTCTTAAAACCATAGAATATAAATCAAGTAAATGCTGCACCTACAGGTTAATTTAGTGTTTTAGGCTTGAGGGCCGGTAACTGTATAAACCGTAATATTGAAGCATATACAGTGATACCCCGCCTAACGGTCGAATTGGACAACGGTCATATCGGACAACGGTCTATTTCACGGAATGAAAAATTAGCCGCATAACAGTTTAGGTTTCGGATAAAGGGCTGAACATTGCGCTATCCTACAGGAAGTACAAGCTGCTGAGTTAAAACAAACAAGACTTTGATGGGTGTTTGGTTTTTGTAGGGCAGTATTTCTTAGTTATGTTCTCAGATTGCCCCCCCTCCTATTCCCTTTTATGTTATCTAATTTTACTTAGTGTGTCATCGACTCTTTTACTGTGTGTTTAATTCGTTAGCCCGTTAAAAAATTGATTTTGTCATTCTTCATCTTTAACAAATTAAAGATGAATTCTCAATTACTTTTTTCTGTGTAACAAATTAAAATGTTTTCCATACGTCTCTATTGTAAACGCTGACTCGCATTCCAGTCTGCTCGGATAACAGTCTTCGTTCTGGAACGAATTAAGACCATTAACCGAGGTATATTGAAAAAAAGATATTAATATACGACAAATATACGAAGATAAGAATGACAATCTCTTTTAATAATTTAATTATCTATTAAAAATTATTTGATTTCATCTTGCCTTAACACAACTTCTCAGTACTCACATATTCGTGGTCTGCGAGTCGAGGACGAGGTCGAATTTAGGAACAGGTCGAAGACAGGTGTCATAAAATTTAAAAAAATTATTCCTTTAGTTTTCACGTTTTACAGGGCCTCATATATTTACTGATTCTAACGGACTGTGTACCCAGTGTTCAACCGAGGCGCCATAATTATGTAGAGTGTGGTTGGAGCGGATGGCGATTAATCGACTGTCGAGGTCGTCAGCCCCCCCCCTCCAAACTGTGCCCTGCGCTTCGGTTCAACACCGAGCCGACCTCCTGTCGGTTCCTGTTCCCCCGGTAGACTTTTCGATATCCAATGTAGTCGATACGTTTGATTGGCTGCAATCGACAGGTGAACTAGCCACTCCATCCTCCCCCCCCCCGCCCATTAGTACTGGTACTACTATAAATTACTTCTTTCCTCAACGCCAAATTTTTGGTCCTCATAAATTATTACCTCGATTAGTACCCGCGACTGGCGGCAAATTTAGGACGAAATGAAAACAATTAGAACTAAATGATTGATTTATGTCTGTAAATACATCGAGGGCCCGAGGTGCTAGTACGGGGGAGTACAGCGCACAGACGATTCGCAGGAAGGTTTTATTTCCTCCAGTCATTCTCAAGGCAAGTGGATTATAGTTTTCCCTCTCCGATGTTTCTCCCATTGTCAGTAGACAACGTATGTGATAACCTGCCTAAACGGCACTCCTGAAGGAATCCAACGTCGCAGAAATGAAAACGATCATTGTTAAATTAATTTGTGGAAATTATTGTAATTTTAAAAATTTTTCTATTTTAAATAATTAATCGAGTAGTATTAATGCTGTATATATATATATATATATATATATATATATATATATATATATATACACATATGCGTGTGTTGAAAGAACATTATACGTATGTGATGATGTGTATTGCATAAGCATGAGTCTGTCCGAAAACTGCTGTTATCACTAAGCTATGCAGTTTTTTATTTTATCAATGTATAGAAATACACACACACACACACACACACACTTTTGGGGGCACTTTTTGTGCGTATACAAGAAATCCTTGTTAGTGCAGTTTTGTAATATGCGGTTTTAATTAATGCGCGACATATTTTCGATACCGTTTCTTGAAATATGCGGTGTAAGTTTTTTTTTCTTTGTTTCAGTTATTCTTTCAGTTTGTGTTTCTTCTGTTATACATTTTTATGATATTTCATGTATTAAAATCACCGCAACAACGCTATGTTCCTTGTCCAGGTTCTAGGAATGTGCTCACAGTACTATACATTATACTTTCTACTACTAACGACGGATAGACAGAACGATCCGGTTAGATTTCACTGGAACGACCTTACAAAAGACTCCCACTACGGCGTTTTTGTGGTCCGACGGCCCCGGAGATTCGACCGGGGAATTCCCCCTCGTCCAATTACCCGCCTCGGGCTAAGTAGCGTTCGTGCTTCTTTTCACTTCGTGTTCTTTCTTTTTGTGTTTCTTACTGCTATCTGAAAATCTCATCGGCTATCATATGAAGTGCGAAAATATCCCGTTCGGGGCCGGAACTCTAGGCGGAATCGGCTGGTGATTCATCACCGCTTTGGTTCTTCCATATGATCTCTTTTTTTTTTAACACTTATGTGACTACTTGTCTGCAGACTATACGTTTATAATTTACTCACAGAATTAAATTGTAAACTCGAGTGAAATTTAAAGCAGTGTTATCAATTTTCCAGTAACTGGCACCTTATACATTTTAGGAATTAGGAAGTTTGTTTTAGTCAGCAATTTCTTGGATATTTCGGTTGGTACGAAGGTACAGAGAACAAATATATCTTCATAATTTAAATCCTAACGAAGTGTAAATACTCTTACAGTATAGAGTTTACTTATTTGTGTTTATATATATAGCGTGTATTGTTTGGATTGTCTGGTCTATGATATTTGTAACTCTCGCTGAAGTTCAAACAAATATTTCACACAAGCTTAATAGGGCTTACTGGCAAACTTCCTAAGTGACTTACTGATATTTAATAGCTTAAATAAATTGCAGACATTTAATTTTAATACCCTCATTTTCATTATATTCTTAATAGTATTTCACTGTCAAAAATCCCCCAGCGGTTACGAAAAGCTTGAGTGGTTAAGACGGTAATGTGCGTTGAAAGTGTTTCAATTATGCTTCGAGTATTCTTTATTTTACTGAATTTTGATAAGTGGCAATGGATCTTTTATAACAGTACACATGTTCGATTTCAACCGCGTCGTCTCCTAACACCTTCGCGGTCCAGATACAAGGTCGCCGCTGGTAAATACCTAGATAAGGAGCGAAGTTATTGGGGTCATACACAGCTGAGTAGCTGGAGCAGTCCGACGATAACGAGCAGATAACGGCAGGCTCGAATACCGGTACCAGATCAAATCAGTTGCGTATACCCCATGTTCAGTACAATTTACAGAATTGTTACAATATTGGGACGCAATACTTATTTGCTAGTGTGTTAGAGTTTGTGACAGCTCGTTCTGCTGCCGATATCCTTAAGTACAACGTGTGTAACCCTGACGTGCAATAAAACCTAATTCCGTTCCAAGACAAAGTAGGCGTGTTTTCGCAAGGTATTTCGAACGTCATGCTCACTCACGCTCGGGCTTTCAAAAGCGCGCCGCGGGCGGCGATTCACGCTTAAATATAGTGAATTCCAGTTAAAAACCGATCGTTTAATCCCGCAGTCCGTTTATTCGTGACCGGAATACCGATGGACGAAATCCGATCGGGAAAATATCCGGGGTCGGGCGGCCCCGTTTATTTGGGACAGCGCCACATCCCATAAGTATTCGCGTCTCTGGCTTTTGGTAAACAAAAGGCGTTGATTCGCCAGCTATCCCGTTCCCGGAAGGTGGGCTTGACCAGCATCCGCTATTACACCGAAAGAGCAACGTGTGGTATTCCAATTTCGTTCTTTTAGTATGAAGAAGTTTAGAAATTGAGAGGAATAGCTCAAAAAGCTAGGAAATAGCTCAATTCTAAAAATAAAAATCACAAAACATTGCTGCAGTTTTATATTTTGTAAGAATAAAGTATGTTGTTGCATAATAACAATTAAAGACAATAATTAAATTGTTAATTTAAAATGCAGTTCCTGAAAACCAGTCTCCTGTAAATGTACGCCGCCTGTAATACTTAATTGAACTCTCGCAGGGTCATTATTATCCGAACTATTTTTGATTTTATTGCCAATTGTTCCCTGATGTTTCTATATAAGTACATCCATGAAATAGGGATAAATGAGTGTAATCTAATATGTGGCATATACCGTGACAACTCCGCGCGAAAACTTCTGACAAACAAGTGGCAATTTCGTAGGACAAACATGTAACCATAGCCGTTGCAGAAACTGTACACGAAAACCTTAGAATATGTTGCGACGCGTGTAAGTCACCACCAAATTCATGGGAGAAAGGCAGTTACTAGAAGTTGGGAAAGGCTTTGGTTTCTATAAGTTGTTTATATTCACATTACTGCCCTATGAATCTGCAGTAAAAAGAAAAAGCTTTGATTTTTTATTTCGGGACACCCTTTATTTATTTTATGAATTACATATCGCCTATTGCTAGCGTGTCAATAGCTAAATGGGTTGAGGAAAGGTATTGAGACTGTACCCAATATTTCTAACGGGTACTACTTATATTTATTTCCTTAACTAGTTCTTTGGGAAAGATTTGTTTCCTCCTAATATTCTCGTTAGTTATTGTTGTACCTGTGTGTGCTCAGATTACGTAAATATTCGTAAATAATGCATACATTGCAGTGCTACTCCACTTGTAGAACTTCGGACTAAATTGTCATATGTATGGTACGTGGAATGTATGTGTTAATGTGCATGTAGCGAGGTGAAACATCGGAGTTTTTAAAAACAGTATATCAAACAGTGTATCTACGTAAAAAACAAGATGGATGATTATATCATTAGATTAAAAAATGAAAATAATTTTGTTAAAAAACGGTGTTTTTTTACCATAATTATCAAACCACCCTCGTATTATAACCAACTTCCGATATAAATTAAAATATATGTGTATGGTCATAAAATATACATCAAATTAAAAAATATACTGTATATTCGGGTTGAAAACTTCTAACGGGAAAACCCATTATTTTCATTTTTTTGATCTGTCCTTGAATTCCGGTGACTATTATTTAAATTGAAAGTTTTAATTAAGTTTTATAGTTGATCTAATATCAGAACACCCTTTGGGATGTAACAACAATTGGGAAAACAATTCCGAACAAATCTGCTGAGTACAAATAATATTATTATTGGTGAAGTTAAATAAGACGTAAAACCGCAAGTGAAGGCTCATAAAAAAATTAACGACCTGAATGTTTACCCGGTAATGGAGATATTGACGACTGAATGACGAGAGCACAATGAATAAATAAGTTGTTTCGCAATGGAGCATTTCTCCGTTAACCTCGGATATCCGAAACACTTGTGTAATACTTGTTGTGTGTGTAGTACTTATGAAATACGTGTGTATCCGAAATATTGGTTTTCAGTGTCCATTGAATTCGGGTTAAGCTAAACGTGTCCGTTAGCAAAATGGTGAGTAGGTTTATTTGATTTGCGTAATTAATTATTGATATCTATTTAACATCAGTTTTTATCATAGAATTTGATGAAACCAAAACAAGATTGTCGTTTAAAAATAGATATCAATTATTAATAAGAAAAATGAAGACTGTCACTACTTTTTTAAACTAAAAGTTTAATAAGACCCAATCCTAGATAATTTTCATTTCTGCCTAGACAGTTTTCATGCAGAACTTGAAATAAATTTATTGCGTTTATATATCTCAGCCATTGGACAGAGGCTCTTAACATCAATTGTACTCTACCTTGTTCCTACAGTTGGGCGTATATTTGTCGGTTAGTTTCTTTCGTGTGAACCCAAATTTTACACGTATAATAAGATATCGCTTGTTAATCATTGTCCCGTCAACATAATATTCGTGCGATAAGGTTCGCCCTGAAAGTTTCAAGTTCATCGACCGGCATAGGAAACACCGGCTATCTGTATCAGGATAGCTGAGAATTATTGGAGGTCACAAAATCACAGGTTGACCACCGAGTGGCTTCGAAATCCGGTGTTTGTTCAACGGCTTCCTCTTCTTTCTTTATTCGTTTACCGCTGTTTATATTAACTCACCAATCCAAAATGGATAGTTATTTTTACATACAGTGTTATTTTTACCTCTAGGTCCGTTTGTACAGACGGGTTTCTGCTTTTCATTACCGTACAGTATTTTGAATGTATATATTGACCTGCTGCATTTACCTGTTTTATTTTTTTTTTTAATTAAAAATAAACTGAACACCAATAGTGTTCGTTTTTGATTGAGTATTTCAAGCTTTACAGTCTTACAAACTGATACATAGCATTGATAAACGAACAGTAAGTTATTAAACATATTAAGGATAACACCTAGGAGAGATCAAAAAGGACGGAATTAATAAAAAAAGCATTCTGTCATAAATTTCATGGACATTTATACATTGAAATAACGGGTTAGTTTTTGCTGAATGTAATTTTCTGGGTTTATTAGGTATTAATGATGGCGAGTCAATTATAAGTAAAGCTAATGGATACAGAAAATCTGAGACCTCATAAAAATACGCTTATAAAGGCCTAGCCAAAGATCTGGGATAGGATAACCTGGAAACGTGGTCCTATTCAACGCGTTCGAAAATAAAGTCGTATAATTAATAATTTAAAAGGTTGAAAAAAGGACCGTTATTATAAGCGGAGTAATTATTGTTATGAACCTACAACATTAAGCAGGGTCATAAAACGGGCCACAGTTGTCCTGGATTCAAGGGCCGGTTTACTGCACAAAAATACAGTCAGAAGGTTTCGCTAAACATTGCATTATTTATTGTTAAGAAGGAACAACAATTGATAACGAAAATGATTCTTTACTGACGGACCTAGTCGAAGCTCGTAGGTGGCATGCAGTCTCAGGGGACGAGGATATCATGAAATTATAATTAGGCATTAGAAATGAGCGAGTTTCAGATCTAAAAACTTTTTATAGCTCAACTTAGCCTACAACTTAGTAACTCTGACTGATATATTTTCAGCAGACCGATCTCCAATGCCGTCCTCAGATTCTTCAATACCAGTTGTTTTCTTAACTTCTTTCTTAAGTTGGAATTTCCTGTGCTCCATTTGCAGTGTTAGCTGAGTTTACACTGGCCTTATACAATCATTTATGCGGGATATCGACTTAGATATATCCCAAAAATATACTATAACATCACCTTAACGCCTTTTTCTTAATTCATAAAGTTAACAATTGGAAATTCGGATTAGTATTAACAAAAACGCACTTTTTGAGATATTTAGCTTCATTTCTGGAAAACCCAATATGTATTAAAAAAGTATTCAATTGAAACTTAGGCCATATAAAAACTAAAGTAAACCTAAAAATAATGTATACATAAAATCATTAAATATGAGTATCCGATCATTTACGTCGAAGTATTAACAAATATAACGCTTCTAGAAGCGCTTTCTTCAGTGGCGATTCCGACCGAGGTTCTTTCCAAGGTGTTAGCGATCATACCGGAAGTTAGTCAGTGATAATTCAAGTTCTGAACGCGGAAATCTTCCTTCATCCATTACTGACCTAAGAGCTGACCTGTCGGGCCTAAGCCGTACCGAATACGTACCGAGACCTGCGATTTGTGACAAAAGATCGCGGGAAAAACAGTTACGCGGCGAGTACACTATAATCAAGTTTACCGCACTATAATTAATTAGTGTCGGTAAAATATTGTTTCTCATTAGCTCAATTATTTCCGAGTTGTAATTTGAAAAGATATTACAAATAGAACTAGCTTATCAAAATATTTGCCGGTCGCCTTACTTGCTGGGCAGTAAGGAATACACGGAACCCTGGTTATTAGATACGGAGCTAATATGTGAAGCTATTAAGAAGAATAAGAGAAAGGCAGATATGAGGGGTTGTTCCCCTCCATTTTAAGAAACGACTTCTTGGGAGAAGCCCCAAGACACCTGTCACGAAGTCCAAACTGAGAATATACCGCGGGTTAAAAATTATATTTAATAAATTTTAAATTCAATTTAATTTATTATATTTAATGGTATGGTACTGGGTTTAGCTCAGGACAAGTATCGAACCAGTCATCGAGATGATATTTCTTATTGTAGAACTAAGCAGCGGTCTGAGCTCAACTTGTCGGGCGCTCTCAAACCGATCCCAAGTCTCAAGTGGGAGGTTGAGCATCCTACCGGCCCCAACACTAGACCCGTATCAGAATTGAGGGTACGCGACGTGGGGCTAATGGAAACTCGGGCTAAAAGGCGAGATCGGGTGACCGGATAGCGAGTTTCGAATAGCCGGAACCCGACCGCCGGTTCCCGGAACCATCGAGCGGCCGCGTTCGGATGCAATCACGAAAATGTAGCCTTAAATTAATTAGTTTAATTAGCCGGCGACGTGGGCGATGGACTCGAACGCGCGCTTCTTTGCGTTAATCTGAGATCGATGGCGTGAGCGTGAGGACCCCGGCGATTGAATTAAGTTTACCGATTTTCAATCGTTTTCTGAACAGAGAAGATCCCACGGCCGCTGAGGGGGGGGGGTATAGTGAATTGGTTTGCCTGTATACTACCCAAGGTAGCGAGCCTGCTGTTGGGGGTATAAGTGTATTATTTAAAAAAAACGGAAGGGCAAGGTTTTCCACGTAGTGTGAAGGTGAAGTGGATACATTTGGAGCTATTCACCTTCACCCTCTATCGTTTCCGCCAGTACTTGTAGGAAAGGTGCTCATGGAGATTATACACATTTATGTTTAAAAATCATAAATAAAAATGAGGAAACGTTCTTGGGGATTTTCTGTAAAAATGGTATAGATTTCCTCGTCGGAGTAATTAAACAGAAGATAGAAACAAAACTAAAAAAGTTTCTAAACAAATTACAGTCCTGAGGAGAGAAAATATCTTTTAAACTTCGGGACTAGATATCGTGCGCAATAACTGTTTGATTAGTTGACTTGCTGAGGGGCAAACACCGGGGAGAACTTCGCTATCTGCTCCGACACTATCGAAAGTTTATATTTCTCTTTTAGTTTTGAAGTTTCGCTGACTCAAGCCGAGAGAACTTCGACCCAAGAGGGACACTTTAGCTTTCGGACCGACCGCTCGTTGTGGGATTTGAAATGTTTGGAGTTCCGCTAATGCGCATGCCTAATGAGGTACCGAACAAGCTTTTATCCTAAAGTTAACTGCCTGTAGTGTTCTGTCGTCCAACGAAAGAATGACTTAGTTGGGATTTCTCTATTCGCAACGATCAATGCACTCGTATCGTGCAATTTGTATTTTCTGTTTACATTTGCATAAGAAACATTAATCGATTGGGTAAGAAACGTCGGATTTTAACTAACTGATGATAACTTCAATCAATGCAGCTCATTCTGTTTTGAGGACACATGGCACAACAATCGCATAATTAAAACATTCCTATCGTTATTACGAATTTCTAACTATTCTGTCTTGTAGCTGCATTTGGTCACTCATGTTGAAGGTTACACCTGCTAGCTATCGTATCTGTTGTTGACGTTGGAAACAACGAGGAATATTTGGCAATAGACTTAAATATAGCGCCATTAAAAATCTCATTGGAAGACTCATTAAGTAAGGATTATTACAGAAGGTTATCTACAGTATATATGCAATTACTTTTTAATTCCTGGAATACATAATATTATTATTTTTATTAACTATTTGTTTATTCATTTTAATTTTCAGAAGAGTGTAGCATAGTTAACCCATACGGAAAATAATCAGAATACAAGAATTATATTTGGAATACCTGTTCGGTGGCGAGGTTTTGGAATACAGTATTCTTCTGCCTGCACCTTCCTCTCGCTGTCGTCTTCTTGCCGTCGCCAATGCAGTAACAATATTGGTGGGACCGTGCTGACGAAATCGGATAGGACCAAGTAATCGAGAGGAGTGACAATTTTTTACAAGTGTGTAATAATGTTATAAATAGAAAATGTAAACTCGCCTACACATTCTAGTGCCTTCAATGTAGAATAATGCCCTCCGGAATAGACCCAAATATGGTGTAAATCGTTATTCGTTTTCACAAGGAAGTCCGTCTAATCGGTGGGAAACAAGTTGTGAATTCCTACCTGAGGGCACTTATAAGGTTTAATTGTCCAATCATATTCAATGGCCAGAGTGGACTCGCGGGCTCTTAATTGAAACAGAATCTGAAATCCGGGTCGAGCCATAAGACTATGTTCCATACACAGATTATATAATTTCAAGTACTGTCGTCGCCATCAATATTGCCGTTATGAACATGTTAGGTGTTTTTAATTACTCTTGGAAACAGGATCCAGTCTTCCCCCGATGTTTAATTAATTTTTCTTGCCAGCGCATCAAACTCTGAGGAAATATTACAATACCACTGTCCGTTTGCGTAGGAATTTACAAGGACTGTACAACTATTTACAGGGGATACAGAATTAATTTCAGTGTTGCCAAATTTTGGGAGCTGCCACGAGGTTGCCAACAACGGGGTAGCGGGTTAATATCAATTAATACAAAAATTACGGTTTAAGAGATAGTGTATTAAGATCAATGGGGGGTGGCCTGTCACGGTCGCGTGTCCGCTCTGAATCTGGAGCGAAAACAGAAAATTAATTTCTCGAGAACTCCCACGACCCAATTTTATTTTCAGAGGCAGTTTATTAAACACAATCTTTTTAGACAAAAAAAATGAAATCGAAAGCGATATTCCATGCGAGCAGACACCAGATTAGCTCTCAGGCCGGTTTATTAAAAATGTGTGTTTGCGCCTCTAAAATGTAACATCGCCGGTCACTTGTGTGACTGTTTTCTATTGCTCGTCACCGTCAGTAGAGTTAGGGGACCACAAGCGGAAAATATAACTCCATCCCTTTTATGCGTTCGGGCAGAAAAGAGAAATGGTCATGGTACAAATGAAACCTTCGTTGTTAACGAAAAATTAAAATCCCGAAACAACCCAATATTTATCGCATTGCACGCCTTCACGAGTGAAGATGATAAACAGGAGACATGTCTACCGACAGATCCGAGAGAAGATCGCAGAAACTGTGCTGACACAAAGTTTCATGCTTGTAAATCAAAAGTGTATTACTGACGAAATGATACTGAAATAACAAATTATAAACAGGTTGGGATACATGTTTTGTGGTTTGCGAGGTGTTGCAATACCGTAGATTTTGCGTTCTTCTGCCCTTTCGCAAAAGAGCAAACCGGCAAACGCTTTATTTTTCTTTAAATGTACATAAATATTATAGATAATATACAAATGTTGCTTGATATATGAATGCCGGCCCGCGGGCTTTCTACATTTTTCTAATAATATTTATAATCAATATTTGTTTAGTATGCAATGAAAAGTCACAATAATAAAAACCCGAGAACGTAAATTCCACTCACTCCAATCACACTCAGTCACACACTTCGCACGCCACATGCACCGAACTCGATACTTGGTCACGGTACAATGTCAGGTAGGATCTCTGCAATTCGATTATCCCTCCCGATTGATTAGTCATAGTCAACGCGGGCCCACCCACCGGATAGGGTTCAACGCCAGTCGTCCAAGAAGGGACTAAGCGGTAACCCGAAACCGGCACCCTAATGGGACGCCGCCCTTTCCAGGTATCTGCCGGAAGGGAAATTATTTCGGAGCCCACGTTAGCAATTCATTGTACACACTTGTACAACCATTTCAATCCATTTAAGTTTACCTATTTTAATTTTAAATCTTGATAACCTATGGTGTAAACCCCACACCTGAACAAGAAGTGGTTAGGATATTTAAAAATATCAGAAAAATAAATAAAAAGGGAAATAATTATACTGTATTCGTTACTAGTGCTAGTTTAGCATCAATGTCGATGGTTGTATCGTACAATTGTGTTGATAAAACAGTTAAAAAAGTGAGAAGAACCTCGGTTACCTGGAGTTGACACCCTGCTGTTCCGAAATTTTTCCCGTGTTTGGAAACCACCCGATTAGGGTACAGCATCATCGGAGGTTGGTTCCTGGTAATACGGGAACAAACAAGTCTTAACTAGGGTACAACATCGGCAGAGGTTCGTTTCTGGCGACAACAAGTCTTAATTCGATGAGGATTAGCGATGCCTCACCTCCACGTGCATATGGAACCCCGGTCAGAGTTCCGAAACGTCGGAAGCAGACAACATCCGAGTGGGTCCCAGAAGGGAGGGGGCGAAAATCTTTCGAATGGAACCCGCAGAGGCAGTTTCGAAACCAAAGAAAAATGCCGGAACAGCTGGGGGGTCGACCCCTGCCAACCGAGCCTCTTCCCACATCATTACGCGATCTTACCGGACCCCAGTCAGTGACAATTTAATTAAAATTTGGGTCAGTCACCGGAGAAACGACGGATGCAAAGCGTTTGCCCCGTTATTTACAAATGTCTATATTTCCATAAATGTATACAGTGTTATAGAAAAATACAAATAAACGAAAATAGTGTTTTACAACAATTAAAGAAGTCATAATTATTTTAAATAAAAATATATTATATTATACGGATTATTTGATATATTATAAATCAAAAGAAACGTACATAAGCACGTAAAAGTAATAATCGTATTGGTACGTAGTTCTGGCCAAAATAATAAAAAAACAGGACATACTAGGACTAGTAAAATTATTATTGCATTTAATATCTTATCTAATAATTGCTATAGGGTAATTTAATTAAGTTCGAAATGTGATTAATGTCAAAAACAACCTATAAGCTCATAAGACAATTGCCCCGCAATACTAGTTGAACCTATCAGTGTTTAATTTAAGTCAACAAACTTAAGTTGGAAATTGTGGGCGGGCCTATATTTGCCCCCCCCCCCCCCCTGTCGGGAGCTTTGCAAACGAGCGGAATTTGAAGTGTAAAGTCGTGGTTACAGGTGACTGATATAGGTCATTGCGAACTATAGGTCCTACATAAGATATTCGGAGATGACGCCGCCGTCCGGCCCGTCAGATTCTGCAAATTATTAAGCAGGCGTTGCCGGCCACCAGAAATTGACTTATCGCCAACTTCCGGTTGGATCGCGTAATGAGTTCCGATAGCAGTCGACCCCCGGGAGGCCCCTGTGTTAGAGGGCAAAAACCGTTCCACCGGGGCTCGCTCGGAAGGTTTCCAAACACAGGAAAAATCACGGAGTATCGGCGTCATCCCCTGCTAACCGAGGTATTACGCAACCCCGCCGGAAGTAAGAGACAAGGAATGAATTGGAACCGGAAGGGAGAAATAACTAAAAATAAAAATCAGCGGGTGACCACTACTCGGATGTCTTGCTCGCGGGAGACAACGGTCGGACAGAGGAGGATCTCCTCGGCGATCGCAATAAATAGTAACTGAAATTGAGGAGGGTGAGCTGGGGACCGTTTCCCGGTACGATAAGGTCGGGAGCGATAATTTCATAACCCGGCCAAGGAGGGCGAATCCATCGATCGCCGAGGATTTCCTAGTAGCCGGGGGGGCAATGCTCGGAACCGGTGAGGCATCGGCGTTCCGAGGAGTGCCCCCTCCACCGGCCGTGGTGGGGGCCCCGTTTATATACGCCTATAAAGGGCGGGCGGGCGGGGTTTGTCGGCTTAGACTGTGAACCGAAGTGGACCGCCGACGGGAGATGGTCTCGGCCGGCCGGGCCAGCGTCTAGTCTCGGCCATGGTCTCCAGTTCTCCGTCAAAGCGATTCGCCGCCGCCCTACTGCTCGGCTACCTCATTATCGCTCACGCGGCTACTTCACCGCTCCCTTTCGACGAGCTCAACATGCACGTCCTCAGGGGACTCGGCCTCTCCAAGATACCGGACATTCGCAGGGTGAGTACTCCCGTTTTTGTTCCCGTGCAATAGGAGGACACGAGCGTTAGAAGACTACGTTCTTAGGTAGACTACGAAAAGAAATCTTTATCCCATTTAAGATACCTTTTAGACGCGAGGCAGTGGGCCGAGCCGCCTTAGCACGATGCTTTCAGTGCCCCACCGGCCGCTAAGTGACACCTAAACCGGTATTCGTTTCCGAAAATTCGAACCGTCGGCTTACATTACATATTTTACTGGGGTTTTGCCGTTCAGGATGTTGTCACTCGCACGCCGATTCGGCCCGACCCTAAACCGGTTTCCGGTGGAAATCCGTCAGTGAAATAATGAGGCGTTTGCGGTGACATCGGGGATGGGACGATTCTGAGGCATCCGATATCCCTACGCTCCTGTGTAATGACGGAATTCCGGTCACGCAGACCGAAATCCTAAATCTACGGCCAAATCGGCTAGTTATCACCGGAAAATGATGATACAAACTCCCGCGGTGATATTATAGACAATGCCGATTCCAAATATTTATTCGATACTCGAAATTTCTCTGTCAAATGATTTGAGTCCATTCTGAACAAATAAAGGTGCGTGACCGTAAAAATCATAATTTAAGGCGTTTGAGTCTCGGTGTGGGATACCATCCTTGTTTCGATTTTGCTGCTTCCACTCGCTTATTTGGTGTTCGGCTTTTCGCCATCCACAGTAGCATTGATCGCGCGGCTATCACTACGCTGTAGTATGAATACTAGCTAATCGCAATATATAAGTGGGTAGAGAGAGAAAATCGAAAGGCTAATGCGCACGTGGATCTCGCCGCCTTGCAATTGGTCGGGGAGTTACCGATTCCCCCTCTCAGAATAAAAATCTGTTTCTAAAAATAAATAGAAAAGAACTAAATATAACCTCTATTACGAACCTTTATTAGTTAAATTGCGAAGGTACGTAACATACAATGTTAATGGCATTTACGAAGACAAGTAGTGAAGTTACTAATTCTTAAAGAATTTATACTGTCTTTGACGGTAAAGACAAATCGGTGTCTGCGACGAATTTACTCTAAAATACTGAAAATTCAAATTAAACTATTATCACAAATATAACATTAATGGCCTAACATTTATGTAGTTAACATGATTTGGGTATCGCATATTAAAACATCTTGTTTTTGGAATCAAACATTCGTTATTTACGTTATGAACAAGCATCTACAACTACGAACGGGCGTTGCGCAATAGGCGAGCGATTTTAAATACACAAGAGTGCTTTTTAAGTGATCACAAGTCATTTGAAAATATATAAAGAAGTAAAGTCCTGTATAGGGAAATAAATTCCATCGATCGGTCATGATACGGATTCAACGGGGTCCATCATCTTGTAGACTGTGGAAATCACGGGCGTTACAGTCCCTTCTGGGCGATCGTCCTTTCAGATATTTTGCAGTAATTATAAATTAGTGATTTAAGATACCTGTTTCGTGGTCAATGAGAGTATGGATAATTTGTGGTATATTCGGTCTTCAGTCTCCAGTCGCTTATTTTTCTACTGAAAAAGCGGAAATAATCCTCGACCATGGACAAATGAACATTATTTGTCCTTTAATAATAGAAACGGTCGAAACGTCATATAAGATTGATTTTGTGGTATATACTAATCCCACATACAGGCGATACCCTTAGTCTATTGTCACGCAAAGATTTTCAATGTTCTAACATTTTAGAAAATATTATACAATATATCGGTAAACTCAGAAATTCTGGAACATTTTTAACGAATGTCTCGTTTTCGAGGTTTTATTCGATTTAAATAAGAATGAGTCGAACAGAAAATAGATTACAACCTATTCAAATCAGTGGTTCACTCACGTCGACGGCCCAAAGCCATGACCAGTCCGGTTAGCCACAAAAAAGTCGCTGTATTCTTTCATTCTCGAATTCCATTATCTTCGAAGCAAATAGTTGGGCACCAATTTAGTCTAGAATAAATCATTGAAATGTAGTAAAAGAAAAACGTTTTAATTTCCTATATAAAATACGGCGAACAGACTAACGTAAATTACTGAAAAGGTAAGACGCAAGATATACAACCTTGCGGATAGCGTCAGGGAGTATATTCGAGAAGCATTAAAAATCACCATTACAAATTAGCTAGATATTAATCTTACTCGAGCGCCTGCCTTGAACAGGAAAACACAATACCGAAACCGTTACGTCCAAGAATACCCAACAGCTCGTACGACCTATCAATTAATTCGTCGTTTAAAATTTGTTTGAACGCGACAAACCTGTATTTATAATCATGATATTATTTGAATATTTGGAATACCTGTTATGTGGTCTGCGAGGGGTTGGAATACCGTAGGTTTCGTGTTCTTCTGTCTTCTCTCGCTGGTGTGGTCTTTTGCTAGACCGGTTTCGGCTGCTCGCCATCTTTAGTAGCAGTGTGAGTAACTTTAGCACGTTGGATTGTGGGGCATCCTGTTTGCACTGTCACTTATTACACTTGTACTGTGGTGGTTGTCTGGTTTGTCGTGTGTATATATACGTCCTGACCTTGTTTTGGGAATGCTTGTTTCGGGAATTGTTTTTTGGTTTGGGAGGGATACTGTTAAGCGGCTTAAGTCTTTCTTGTATTTGATTTTGAGAGGGGGGTTGTGTTTGAGGTCATTCGGAAGTATTAGCGGAATGAATATGGAACCACTTTGGCAATTTATTTTCTCATGATTCACTAGATTTCAAAATATCGTACAAAATTGGAAAAAACGACTGAAAAGTACTTCAACAACCAACAAGACAAATATAAAAAGAGCGGAGTGTACAAAATAACATGTGGACCGGTGATGGAGTATACATCGGCCAAACTTGGCGAAAAATAGATGACAGGTACAGAGAGAACATAAAAGTAATAGAATATAATACAGATTCCAACTCCGCCAACCACATTATCCCACCATAGGCCGCGAAACACGCAACCTAAACATATCTTTGGAGGTAGTACACCCAGGCAGGAAAGGCAGAGATGACAACTTTTTATGAATATTGTTACAACCTTTTTGACCTTGTTAAGGCTCACGTTTGACTACTGGCCGGACAATAAGCGAACAACGCGGGGTGCATCTTTGCCTTTAAAACTGGAAAACTTCGCAACTTGACAGTCCCGACGGCGAAGTCCCCGTCCAAAAATAAAGCCGGTCCATTCTCCTTCTAGTCAGCATCTGAGATGATCCCTGGCCTAACCTACTTGACCCGATGTTTCACAGCATAATTTCTCTGTTGCGTACACAAACTAATCAGTGATCTTTGATTTGAGAAATACTTCTTATATAAATCCGGCTTGAAGAGTTAGGATTTGTCATCTGTAAAATGTAAAGGTAGTCGATAAAAGTTCAGCGATTTGGGTGTCGTCTAAAATTGATTACTCGATGTACGAATTGAGTACAATATTTATATTTACGACATCATTAACTCACACCGATTCACGGAATGTAACAAAATTATATTTGTCCCAAGGGCCTTTTCAAAATTATTGGACCCAAATTTGTGTAGCATGGCATTGGGTCGAAGATGCTTAAATTAATTCCTACCGTTTAAAAATTCGTCAATTTGAAAAATTGGCATCAAAATAGACCGGGGAGCAAAAACCGAAAGGGACAGATGATCGGACAGGAAATTGAAGGGGACATAAAAATACCTAAGTAATATCTTATTTATATTAACGCCGACTCAATCAAATCTCGCTAAATATTTTCGAATTCCCAATTCGGAAAAGTTTGTCGCCAGTCACCGGTGCCTGAACCAGCCTTTTGGGGTACCCCAATCCTCCAAACACTAGCTAAAACAATTGTTTGTAATCGATTTCTCATTACAGAAGATATTGACATATACAATATTCATATTATACACTATATGTTCATGCTAATGACGTTTCTGTATCGTCGGTAATCTTATTATTTACACTGGACTTTTAATTGTATCCCGATATCTAGGGATAGGAGGGCTCTGAAGGGCCTTAGTAATTCGGGCTGAGAGGAGCCCAGGTAGTGATAAGTGGAGGTAGGAATGCGACCCCCAGTTAGACCCCCGGCACAAATAGTCCACACATCTCGGGGCCGAAACCTTTGTCAGGCCTAAACAGTGGCTATTCCTTATGGCTGGGCTCCACCGAGTGTGTATGTCAAAGAAGTGAGAATTGATCGAACCGAACTGTGAAACAAAACGGACACTAACAAAAATGACAAGTGGACACAACAAACGCAAAATAAACTCAAAAACGGTTTAGCAAAATACGAAACCAGCGGGAGGGGTCAGAAGAATACGTAATCTGCGGTATTCTAACCCCTCACAGTTGACAAAACAGGTGTCCGAAAGCTTAGAGAAACTCCTTCTGCGTATCTACCCCCTCCTCCAACATCCTCTTTGGTCACAACATTCGACCATCCAACAAGGTCACCGGTTTTGAAAAAAAGCAATACTGTTCTGCACCCTTCTTGACAGCAGTCTGGCATGGAATTCAAACATAAAGTTAAAAATACAGGAAGTCGACACACGATACTAACTACTACTTACATTACTGGACAATAGATTAAAATTATTTTTAACAATAAATTATTAGTGTACAAACTGTACTTAAACCAATCGGGATATACGGTTTGAGCCGTGTTGTTTAATACTGTTATTTAATATGAAGGTATTTTAATGGTTTCTTGTGTAATCCAGTAATTGATGCCATTTTGGAATTGAAGCTTGAACATTCACCGAAAATGAAATATTCAGTTCTCATCGATGGAACGGAGAAGATTATATAATTTGTTTGGGTTGATTCATGCATAGAGAGAGTCGGCTTATCTGAGCCGAAATCCGGTATAAGTCTGTATTCTAGCAAAAAGGGGCCTCGGCTTTTTTTTCGGGGCACGTGGGTGGCCCGGGACGCCGTCCGAACTTTGATTCATCCGGGACAGATGAGTGAGAAATAAATTTAATAAATCGCGGTTGCGAAACCGGTTGCGCGTTTAGAATGCAGAAGCCGGGCTCCGAAGGTAAGGCGGGTTTTTGGAAACCAGTAAATTATTTGCCGCGGCCAATCGTCAGATCTGGAGTCCAATTACATCGGATTGTTGACCGTTTGAAATTTAACCCTCGTTTATTATTCGCGGCTAAACGCGCATTTTTTTATTAAATCATGTATTGTATATTAACATATATATTACGCTATACCAATAAATCCATAGAAACGAATTCTGTCTCTTGTGACACGTGTATGCCAGGGCTCATAATGCTCAATAGAATGTTTCATTTTTTATATGTGACGCCTATTTAGACTTCAGTTACCAGGGTGAATATGGGTGAATCACCCCCCACCACGATAATCCGAGAAAGACATAAGCCACTTAACATCCCTTGCAACCCAAAAAATGTAAGCATCAAATAAGAAATACAATAATAAAATAATAAAGGTCTTGCTTATATCTGTTAGAAATATAATGGAGGGAATTGATTTTTCCTTAGTTTTTCTCAAATGTTAGGAATATCAGCCATGTATCAATGACACACTTTTCCGCAATCAGTTGAATGAGTGTCGCAACTCGTGAGATCGAGCCACGAAATTGAACTCGTTCGGGGGATCCATTGTTCTGGGCACGCGACTGTACCCCTCCTCTCACCATTTCGGCCGGTGGATATTAAGGTATGGAACCGTCTATACAGTTCATCTTACCTACTGGCCAGCCGGAGGCTGTATAAGCCGGAGCTTCGTTCCCTCAGTAAATGTTCGGATGTGCCGGAAGAAAAGAGAAACAAGTAATTTCATCGCGATTCCTGCGTTTCACTATCTGTTTAGTACTGACTAAACCGAAAGTTTTGATCGGGTCGCCTCAGGAATTGAAGGCCTCAGGTAATGCTATAATTTAATGCGAAAAACATTAACTGATTAAAAAATATATCTACAGTTGTCACTCCTGCAACCTCCGTGTACATTAATTCTATTTCAAATGTGGCGTAAATGATGTAAAATCCTTCGTTTTATGAAATGAGAAATATACTTTTATCCACGAATGTCGCAAACTGAACCGTTTAAATCATTTACCTCAATTTTGATGTTATCGAAATCGTTACCTTAAATGCTGGCCTTGATCGTTTTACAAGGCTAAAGATACATTTAAATCAGAAATTATAACTGAAGCATTTAAAACAGTAAAACTCGGTTCGTACAAGCGATCTTATTTAATTTTCAATACTTTTCCTTAAGATAAGTGGATTTAGTGTATACATAGAGTTTAAAAATGGGTCGAAGGGCGGGTCAATAGCTGGCAGGCCGTCGCGATCAGCTGTTCCGAGTTCCCATTCATTCGACGCCCGCTCTGAACGCCCGGGGATTTAATAACTGAAATTGAGAGGCGGGAGTATCGCCTCTAGTAATTGTCACGCCTTTGAAAAGCACTTGCATTAACCCAATTATAACCGCGACCCAATTTCCAAAATAGACTCGGGTGACGAAAAAAAATTAGACGAAAATATTTACCTGACAATAACCGTTCTGCCGAACCGGCCGGCCTGTATTACAAACAATGGTGTCAGTTAATTTTTGTTATATTGATATAACGTGTAAAAGTATATTATTTCTTATACCTTGATGAGCATCATTTCTTTTCCACGTCAAACTTTGTAATAAATATTATATTATTTATATATCATTCTTGAGATTTTTATGGTCCACAAAATACCTTGCGTATATTTTACTAACTGGACGCAACTCTCGATTGTAAAAGAATTCTTTTTGTCTATATATACATATAAAATTAAAAAAATGGCCTAATGATATGACTGTTCCCCATCCTTATTATTTTTGGATTCAATGACATCGAAAACGAGAATTGTATTTTATGGGTTGATTTAATTTTCGATAACAAGGTAGAACGAAGCTATTTTTATTTCATAAAAGCGGGAATGTCACTTGCTGTGCAAAATTCAGCTCCGCCACGACGCCGATTTGTTTTTCGATGGCGTTATAATTTACTGAATTGTTGTGGAGTCTAAATGGATAAATATAACGGGCGGTACGGCGTTAACAAAAGTGGACGACACGGGAGAAAAAGTGTAACTAAATTAATTCGGCCCCCTTATTAGTAATGAACGCTTCCTGCCCCCATCCCTTACGTAATTATTAGTATACTCAACCGCCAGCACGCCAAAGGGACGAGCGTCAACAACTGTCCCGTTTGACAAAACCCAATTTCAATTTTTTATACCATAATTTCACTTTTTTTTTTTGTTTAAACTCAGCCCTGTTCGATTCTAAGTTCTATAAAGTATTTTATAGATTCACACATTCAACGTGTAAATAATTAAAGAAGATTAAGAGTATTTTATACGTGAATAAAAATTGTACAAAGTTGTTTCGCGTGTCTGTTATAATTGGTACCTGTTGTGCTGGCTAGAAGGTAGTAATACTCGCAATTGAAGATTTAATCATTCCCTGTATTCCTCCAGTTCCTCTGGCGAATTAGTCAAATGAATCTAAACACACGCAAAGTGCAGTCGTTAGATGTGTGAGCGTTTAATAACAGAAAACAATATTATAAAATATAAACCGAAATATTTTCGGCTCGCAAATCGAACTGCTTAAATTAATGAGCCGACGTTATTATTTCGATTATTATATTTTAATTTTTAATTCCGAATACGATAATATTTTCAAATTAAATTACCCTAATCTATCTTGCATGTATTATGTTAAGCCATAATTGTTACCTGTTTCCACAGGTTAAGTTGAAACACATCCCAGTTCTACAATAGGCCCGATTTGTAAACAAATCAGAAATACTAATTTCTTTTGAAGAATATTGTCGGTAATTCTTCCATGAATGCTATAAATCAATTGCTTAAAACAGTTAATGATTGAAATCACCCCTCTCGGTCAAAATAATTTTTCCAAACGTTGGGAACGTTTACAGTAATATTACTGTTATTAAAATTGTTGTGTAAATGTTGGCTCGATAGGCCTTGAGCATTTTATAGAAGCAAAAAACACATTTAAATCAGGAATTATAACGGAAAATTTGAAAAAGTATCCGTTACCCATAACTGACTTTATTTAACTTTCAATTCATTCTTTTATAATCGTTGGTTTATTTCCCATATCTGAATATCAAAACTCCTAAAGCAGTCAGCAGTTTACAAGTTTACAAATTTAATGCCAGAATATTTCTCTACTGTTTTTATTGTTTTTACAACAGGTGTTTACAAAAGAAATCTTTACAAATTTTCTCCGCATACTCTCCGGCCGAACGCAAATTATTTCTTATGCCGAGGCAAATACGTTATTTCGGAGGCACGGCGTTGATGTGTTCTACAGATATCTTGCCCACTCAAACGAATATAGAACTTCGTTGAAAATAGCCGCGCTATGTTTAGAGCGGCTCATCGCAGTTTACAAACTGAATCACATTTCTGAAATAAATAAATAAATAAATAAAAGGAAGAATGAAAAAATTCGTTTTGGCACCGTATTGGATTTCCGGTCGGGAAAATTGGGTTTCACATGTACTGGTATTCAGTTATTTGTGGTACATTGGTTATATGCCCGTCGAAATCAGTTACACTGAAATTAGCATAGCCCTAAACTCTTATAGACTTGTCTTATAGACGTCTCATGACGAACACTTAGGAGGAAGATAACTTAAAACAATGGATATTGTGGCAAATATCCTAGGATTGTTCAAAAGCGTACTGATCTTACTGCCAACCTTGACTGCGAATTTAGAATTATGATCTTAATTTAGGCATAGATACATGCCTATCTATCTACCCATACAGAATTATTGCTTGACCTTTTATCTGGATTTACGTAAGGATTATGAAACCGTCTAATCCGAGACGATGCACACGCTAAAAACAATATTATTTTTTTGGCTCTTATTTTTTTTCAAGCGATTTGAATAAACGGAAATATAAATGAAATAAATGCATATACGTAGCCAAGCGAATTTTACCATTTTACTTCGTGCAGGTGGACAGGTTTTTATCATTCGGCTTCCATAACTGTTACAACCGCAATTACTGTGTTTACCTTAAAACTTATGTAATCGTAGATTGACCGAGCCAAGAATTTGACTTTGCGAAAAAACAAAAGAAAATGAATTCGTTATTAATTATTCCCCGATTCCGAGAATTGGAGGCCGGTACCAGTCGCTCAGCCAGCCGGCATAATGCAGACATTCATAGGACGTTCTATGTATTATTTTATTTATGATTTTACTGATTAACGTAATAAAATTTCCTGGGCTACTAAAACCCAATGGAAAGATCGTTATCGCCGCTGATTAATGTCCGGACATAATGATTTGAGGTAGCGTTCATCAAATGATCAGTCGGTGTAAATATTTGTAGAAATTGTCCCTCTCTTGTGGTTTGGAGTACATTGTATAAATTAGACCTTTATTTATATTACTCCATGAGTCCATCATTATTTTCAATAGGTCAGAATGTCTAAAGATTATAATTTATAATATATAATGGTAAACTGAAAAGCCAATATAAGGGATAAATGCAACGTCGCAGAAACGCGATAACTACTAATTGTGGAAATTATTATATTTATATTACAATTGCGTTTCGGCAACATATTTTTTGACTAAATAAATACAGTAATATATATATATATATATATATATATATATATATATATATATATAAATACTGTAGATTTTCTACTACTTTGGTCTTATTTAACGAGGCAAGTCTTTCTCTGGTGTCTAAGGTATCCTCTATCTTCCCGCCTCACGCGGTATCGAGCGAAACGAGAATTGCGAGTGTTACGCAATGTCCCGTCTTCTTTTTGTCGGCACTTCAATGTTACTATAGCGACTGAGGGAACGCGATTTGAAAGCTTACGGGCCTTCGCCGGGTATTTCGTAAAACCATATTTATTTATTTTTTTTAATATTCCCCTTGGTATAAGTGACGACCTAAAGTTTAAGGCCGCTGTTTGGGGGTCAGCGAGGTCTTGGAATACCATCACTCTTGGCATGTTCAGTTTCCACTCGAACTCATATCCGAACTGTTGAATTAGTGAGGCACCTTATACAGTAAGAACGTTATTTTGTTTACACGACATGGGGAACAACATAACATCGATACGCCAGTGCATGTGCTATGATTTAATTGATGCCTAATGCTGAATGCTGCTGACGATGTCAAAAACCAAGTGGAAACTGAAGACGATAAGAGTAATGAGTGTTGATGACTTAAAAGTAGTGTTGATTTAAGTGAACGTCATATTTATTTAATAAATTTATTATTATTTCAAATTATTTTACTGTTATCATCATTATATCATAATTTATATGATTATCATTTTTACTATACATTTTTATTTATTTGTTATCAATCCTAATGGAACGGATTTTTCGGCTGGGTTCACAGTTGCGGAGTTGGCATACTCAGAACGCCTAGACGCACCCTAGTTTTATATTTACCCGAAAACACGGGATATAAAGCGCCTATTTTTATTAGGGTCGCTTAAACAGCAATTCGTTATTCTAGCCAGGCGTTTGAAACCAGTTTTATCCGCACAGAAGGAAAAGAGTTGAGTGCCATTCCAAACTTCTGACCAGAGTTTTATCGCCTTTCATTTTAGATAAGGTATGAAGTTTAGACGTGTCATAGAAATGTATAAATATTGGGTCAAACTGGTTTGGCCGAAAACAATGCGACTGTGATCGTTAGTAAAAATGTAAATATCTCTAAACGTAAAATTTTACGGCCGTACATTTACGGTAATGTAAATGGGCCACTCACAGGCTTCAAACGACCCATACGGTTTAGCTTTCTCCTGTTTCTTGCTCTTGTCATTCATTTACGCTCGAATCTATGACTAAAGACATTCATGGCGAATTATTACATCACAATGTTACCGTTAGATGAAGTCTTATGTAGGAGGCGGTTAGGGCAACATAACGGTCTTATACCAATGAATGTTTTATGGTCCTTTTTGGAGTTAGTTTTGCTTCTAAACTGCTTGTTTTCAGTGGTTAAATTTTAGCATGATACGTTTGCCAACGTACATTGATGAAATTGATGACGAAACTGATATTTATTCTGATTCGGGGGAGGTAGGTGCGACTAAGTCTGGAACAAATCTTCTGGATTTATAAAAATATAGTTTACATAATTAAAAATTGTAGTTTTCACTTTGAATGATTATTTTGTGGTTTGCCAGGGTTTCGAATAACATGTGATCTATCTTCGGTCCATGATTTGACCTTAAGTTAGACTGGTTTCGGCAATTCCCGATTTACCTTCGCGCCAGTAGGTTGGCGAGTCACTCAACCATGCCTGCAAATCAATCACCGCCGCACTGGTAATTAATACGATATTAAATGTTGCGATTGTCTATATGCTTACATTTGTAATGGTGCCGTAACGTACATTTTTCTGAAAATTAGAAACCACCCCAATTTCGCCCAAATTACAACATGGGCAACTGGAAAAAGAGTTGAAGGGAAATTCCGCAGCAAATAAGGTTACAGAACAAATGTAATTGCTCCGAGCCCTGTCTCTAGGGTACCGTAAATAGTATATTTTGTTAAAAAAAAAACAACAGAAAAATAAATAAAAATCGCTGTTTGGCGCAATATTAGAAGTCAGAGATGACGCCGAAGGCGGGGGGGGGGGAGTGGGTTGCCGGGCGTTACATCACGCGTCCTCGGGCCACACAATTTACCGAACCCCCAACCAGTTCCTCCTTCTACGCCGGTTCTCTCGTTTTGTTTTTTAATTTATTTTTTTTTATTCGTACTCCTCCGGTCCGTATCAAGCATGAAGGATTGTCTCGAGCCGGGATACAAAAAAGCTTGTCCAAGTCGGCGACACTTCTCCGCCCTTTCGGCCACGCAATCATACAGTGCGTTCGAGCGTGCTTGCGAGAAGGTGTGGGGGGGGGGGAAACGGAAATTTTAAATTTTGAATACTCCAGACATGAAATACGAGACTTCCTTTGCTTTTTCGCGGGTGAAACATTAACCCCGAATATTAATTGATTGGAAAGAATCTATCTGCACATCGGGTCTTGAGACCCCGAGAAGACGTGATTGATGACCGACCGTTCATTGGAATGAAAAAGAAATAATAGCTGGCTTTTTCGCTAACCTGTATTACTGAGAAGGATAAAAGGCACCCGGACCTATTGGCCGGTGACTTCCCGATGACTGAATTCCCGTTGAATGCCCTTTCGAGGAACCTGCTCTCATTATATGTGGGCGTACAGCCAATTTTATCGATTGATAAAAATTAGTTATTGTCTTTTGGGCGCTACGTGACCATTCCGGAAATCGAACTGGCCCGGAATCGCTCATAGACGCCTTGCGAAACCGGACTAAAAAAAAATCATAAATAGCTCAATGAGAACCGGGTCGTCTCTTCCTGTGAGTTTGGTGGGACATGTCTGAAAGCGTAAGACTCACCATTTATACAGTCGCTGTTGTATTTATTATCGTGTTTCACTAATTCGAGACGCATTCATCCTTGATGAGAAAATTTAAAACAAGTTCTCGTTAATTTCAATTACAATTGGTTTCTTCCGACTGCTTGCTCAAATTCTTAATCCATGTTTTTCGAGCAGAACTTCCCCTTAATGGTGCTTAGGGGAATGCTTATTTATTTCGGTTCTAAAATTGTTCTGATACTTAAGCATGTAGTAGTATATTTGTCTATTTTGGTTAATTCCAAATTCAACATTGAATAATAATTTTTATTTCATTGTGACAATGCTACAACGTGACTCGAAAAATGACATATTTTACCGGGGACTTAGAACAAGTATGATAATAGACGATAAATCATGTGGTTAGTGTGTTCCTCGAGAAATCAGCCGAATATACTCACGTTGTACACACTCAGACAGGGGTGACAGTTAATTATTCAAAGAAAGTATTATATTTCGGTTTATCCCTTTCTTCGTATCGAACACGAGTACCGGTTCCTTCATGGTGTGACCTAAATTTATTTGTGCCCATAATTATGAAAGTCAATTCAAACTTTAAATACAACACTTTCATATGAAATTCACACAAAATTTCGTATTCATAGTAAACTTCCATTAATCGAGACTAATAAAATTCTAAATTAAAATGTTGCATAATATAAAAATATTTGTTAATTTATTCGAAAGCAATTCATTAAATATCTCGAAACCAGAAATATATGACTTAGACCACTTTCATAATTATGGGCTCATTTGACATCCAAGGTGACAATGAACGCGAAGGTGTGCCCCATATCGCGGATAAGTCCATGCTGGGATGGAAAGCGTACTGCGGGGGAATCACCCGCCGTGAAGTACGGCCGTCCGGGGAATATCGCGGATTTCGATTGTAACGTTCGGCCGACTTATATCGCTGCGTAATTGTGCGTCGCGGCTTTATTCAACATCGTGTCCAATATCTGAATTGGATATGATACGGATTGGTTAAGTCCCGGTCGGGATTGCGGGGGAATCACCCGGCGTGTGAAGTACAGCCGACCGGGGAATATCGGGGATTTCGATTGTGGCGGCGATTTTATTTATTCCTTCCCTCTCTGCTCCATTGCTATATATTTCTATGGATCGGTGACTCACCACAGGCCAGGTTAGTCAGAAACGTAATTCCCAGGATTCGGGGTCAAGCTTAAGCTTTCCGCGAAATCCTAAGCGCCGCCCTATCGTTAATCGATCCGACACAACTCCACTGGTCTTCGGGCGATGAAGGAACTTGGCTAATTAAGTGTTTCCTTACTTTGAATCTTTTAAACCACGCGTACTTTTGGCCGATATGACGATAGCATAATTTATAATAGCGGGTTTCCAGCCGAGAAGTATTTACTGGCCCGGGCGTGGGCGACTACCATGTGATTCAGACAGACTAGTCATTTCATTCATTGTTATATAATTATTTATATTTAATTTTTGTTGTTATTTCCTACTGTCCTCATTCGTCTGATATTGGAAAGGAGCAGATGGTAGGCCCCGAAGTTTCAATAATATTTAATTATTTTTTTCACATATTTAAAAAATAATTGAAATAGTGGAGCAGTTATACCCCAGTATACTCTTCCGATTAAACAATAATAAATATATATTTACTATATTTAAATAATCTACTGCACCGGAATAATATAAATCGTTAAATCTCAGAAGTGACTCCGCTTAAACATTGGTATAATAAAGTAGCACATTAATTTGTACATCAAATATAATATTACCAAAGCAATTACCCCAGTAAGAGTTGTGGCAGTAGCTTGAGCTATTTTCGCGTGGGGCAGCGTGGGCTAATGTTTACAACCAACGTCGTGGAAGCCAATGAGTTTATTAGAACGCTTATTTAATTTAAATTTTAATATTCTTTTGTCACTTTACAGAGAATAAAATATCGCTTAAATTTTATTTTATCATTACTCGCGTCAATTTTCTTCTCTCGGTTATTTGGTCCCATAACCTAGATCTCGTATTCCATTATAAGTTCAGGTCAAGTGACTTGACCAAGTTAAGGACTGGATTGACATGCGACAGAAAACTTTTTTGAAAATGTCACGTAAATCCTTCCCGTCTTACCCAAGGAACTGTATTGCGATTGCGTACAAATAGTACTAACAGGATTCTTTTGTTGCAGTATTCTAATTTTATTGTGATTACACATATAATTATGGATTGATTTCCAAGGGGCAGTGATTACACTCAAGGCCCGTGGAACCTTATCATGAAATCTGAAGTAGGGCTAGCCCGGTCGAAACATTTTTCGACCCAAACGTAACAGAGTCATCAGTACTACCTGCCAAAGTGGCAACAGTCCAATTGTACACTGCTTTTTTGAATAGGCGCCATCGGTTCGTCCCGAGTTAGTTTTCAACCTTCCGGAATCTCCCGGCCGCTGTCGCCATTGGTTGGGACAATCGTAGATCGACCACTGAACCCTACCAATGTACTCTGCAGAAACGGCACTCAGCAGGTCAATAGCATACCGTGTTCTTAGCGCCCATCTTATTGGCCAGATCGAGATAAGAATAGTACATTTTATTTTATTTATTTTCTGTAATACATTTGGTTTCCTCCGCGCGCTTATCATCGTCTTCTATGCTAGACTGGTTTTAGCTTCACTAAATGATGTCTCTAGCCATCATTCCGCCAGCATGGGTGCGTACACTACAACAAGATTTGATTACAGTGTCAAGTTTCTAGTTCTGAAATCGCTTTTCCCCCTCTGACTTCGAATACGATATTGCCCATCTGCTTTAGCGAGTTGTTGCTGTTATCAGTACCATCTAGGGTTGAATCCAACAGGTGGACCTACTCAGTTGACCAGGTACGCTCTTTTAACGTAAGTCCTTCAGCGGAATTCGGATTATGCAAAGCGGATTATAATCACAAATTCCATTCTGGGTATCGATTCAAACAAAATAATTATATCATAAATAAATTGTAATATCTTTCTTACAGTTTATTAATCGGTTATATGCTGAAGGTCCGGAAACTGTTCTAATTTATTTGGCATATATATTTATATATGAACGGAATATTTTAACTTATAAATAAAGGGCAAATATAACATTTTAAACTTATATAAAATCGTATATACCATCAATGCTCAGCGTAAGTTAGTAAACTGTATAGATAGTAAAATTAGAAGCGTGTTAAATCATAATGGAGGATCAGCAGAAATGTAGTAATCTGGAAATTTGAATAGTAGTTTTTAAAAATTATTAAAGTTTCGGACACATTTGCTTATAATTAACGACGCACAAGTTATTTTTATAATGTTCTTATAATCTGAACAACTAGTAGAAAAATCAGAAGAAAATTGGAGGAGTGTTGTTACAGTGGTAGGATCGGAAAAATGTAATACCCGGATCATGATCGATGAACAAATTTAAAATTGAAAAATTATCATCATCAATGCGTTCCGACGCCGGAGAGGTGCAAAATCCTAAAAGAATTACGCCTCTTTGTATTAATGAAATACGTTATACAACTCCCCCAAGGCCGAATATCCTTTCACTAGACGAGTCCACGGGAGGTTACATTTTCATTATTTTCATATTCAAAGGGGCAAAAGTGTGTAGTCTTAAAAATGCAAGCATGGCGAAGGAGCAGGAAACCGCATCCTTCTGGCCACATGTCTTCCAAATATTGGAAACAAAAATAATCTGAAGTCTAAAATATTATATCCACTTGCATAATATTTTTGGGATTGGAATAAAAAAAATGAAAACCTAAGTCTGTTATATAACAAATCCGTGACCTTGTGTGAACACTTAACGTTCTTACAATTCTTACAGCTATTAAATCGCATGGCTGTAGAAACTCATTGTTATAGTGGTGGTTTAAGAAGAGCCAATTATAAAATTCGACCGTGATCGAAATTCGGCCCTGGTATACAATTAATGATGGCCCTGAAAACGCGGGTATTTCACGAAGAATGGGGGTCATGAGAGCGCCACTTTCTACACAAGCTTTCCCGTCACGAACCCGGCTCGGTTGTTGCTCGACTTTGGAGAGGGCGACGGGATTCCTACTCAAACACGGGCGGCTAGACCCCTTCTGTTTTTATGATCCCCGAATATTTTACAGAGCATTAATATATTTCAAGAACATCTTTTGTCACTCTTTCGACGTTTTACTTACTGGATTCTAAATTACAGATTTGTAACACAAAGTAAATGCGGTTAATAAGAACTCCATGAATTAAAATTAGTTGTAAAATAATATTTATTTTTAATGCGACTTTCAATTTATTTCCACTCGGTTCTTGGTCGTAATCTAGACCGGTTTTTGCTTCCCGCCATCGCGTATGACCGTCTTCTCTGCGCTGTACCTGCATTGTTATGAAATTATTAATTTAGTGACTTTTTTTCGTACAGTCTGGTAAAGATATTAATGTATTCTTGTAAATTGTGATTTGTACCGGAAATTGGCTATGCGTACTGAGTTAATTTAGATTAAATATCTGTCCACTCCAAGTAGAATGCCTTGCTGTAGACTCAGATTGAGTTTTAAGCTGGTCGATTTGATTCAGTACTTTATTTGATATCCCGGGTTAGGCTTCTAGATATATCCAGTCATCGGCAACTCACATGGCGGCCGATCCTCATGACCGAATAATCGAATAGAGACAAAACACAGCAACAGTCATAACGTTTTCAGGCTCCCAAACAAATACCACAATTCAGCTTGTTTCTGGTTCTGTCGTCGTCGCTGAAGCTTCAATCGGCTGAAAGTTGTGGCGTCGTACGAAAAAATAATTCGATGGAATTTACAAGAACGCCATTAGAGTCTTCTGTCCAAGTATTTATATATTCGATTATACATAATGTATCTTTCTAGGTCAGGTATTTCGACTTGTATTAAACCTACGGTACGCGACTAAAACGTTCCAATGAAGCAATTGGTAACGGAGTTAAATAAACGATGAAAGCGTAGGGAAACCTAAAATTCAAGCCTCCTCGGGAACTGATCCTTCTCTCAAAACCAAGGCTATTTGCCTTGTGTGACCTCTCGCTTGATTCAAACTCCTCGAACTCACTATTCCTAATAGTAGGAAAAATAACAACGTCAGCGTGCCTCAAGAGCACCCCAACTTTAAGCAACCGGTGGACGAACCCACTTATTCTTAGCGTTTATAAAATTTCAGTTGTTTCTCAATAAAAGGCAGTTAACGCCTATATTTCCGGTCTAACGTAATACTTCACTATCCAAAAATTCACAAGCAATTCACGTGAGTGCTTTCACTATTTCGAAAGGTTAAGAGCAAAGAGATACCGAAAGATTTTCTCCCAACTCCCTGCCGGCGATTCCCTTTCTATTGAAGAAAGTAGCCCACGCCGAAACCACAATGATGTAAATAGAATTAGGCCCATCGGCTATTCTCAAAATACTTATTAATTCAAACTTTACAAAAGTTTCTTTTAAAATACCTCTTATATTGTAATAATAAATAACTAATTCATGAATTTCCTCTTCCTTGGTTAATGTAGTAGCTCAATCCGCTCGAAAACTCCTTGTTTCTAATTGCTCGTTTAATTTTAAGAAAAAATAATTAATTTTTCCGCTTCTGTTTAGATGAACGTCAGCCAAGAAGAATATGCGAGGATGTTTGACGTTTACTTGAGGCGGGTGCGGCTCAAAGACCAGCATCTGAACGATGCCGCGCTCCAGTTATTTGCCTTCGAACATTCCGGTAATTATGGACCGAGTTTTATACCTTTTATTTTCCCCCTGGGTTTTTATAAGGTCTCAACTGTATAAGCGAGGCATGCGTTCTGGATTTAGTTGCAAATGAAGCGATGGAATATTTCGAAGTATTCGTTTAGAGGTGATCCACGAGCGCGGAAAAAATAACATTTATTGGATCCACACTCCAATTTGTTTTGCCTTATATCTGAAATGTCGGTGGGAATTACTCTCTGCGGAACGTGTTACGAACTTACACTTACAAAAAATATTCGGTTGTGAATCTCGCCCATGAGTCGGCGTGTAACAATGGCCCCCCCGAAATAGAAACTCCAAATCGAAAGCCCTAATAATAGCTTTAACACCGGGCTAATATTAAACTGTTAACTTTATTAGTCGTTTATCAGTATGAATATCAGGGTTCGCAACTTTCTGTTATTCGAATTCTGTTCGGCACATTTCTAGTGTACACTGCAAGAACATAAAGTGTGTGACAAACAAATCATAAACTATACCCTGTTATTAGTAGCTGCACTTTCATCGAATTTGGGTATATGAGAAAGTTATCGGATTGACTTTGCCACTCTAAGTGGTCCTTGCAGTAGAGTTTCATAACGGCGCAAACAAAAATTCCTTGTGACATGAAAAATGAAATTAAAATTTGAGAAAAAAATTAGTGTTTTTTCGACTACTGTTTTTGAATATTAGTTTAAAAATAATATTTATTGTATTATTTAAAATAGTGTACAGAGAATTCCTGAAAAAAGTTTCAAATCAAGTTCAGGAAGTTTTCTCTGGGAGTAAAATGTAGCAATCTCGAAGAAAGAATTTGAAACAGAGTTCTACCTTCGGTGACCGTTAAGCTCCAGATGCTCCTCAATTAGGTTCAATTGACCGTTGAAGATTCCTCCTCCTTGACCCTTCGGGTACAGTTACTCTCAGTTTGATATTTTCGAAAGATGGAACCGGTAATTACCGCGAACGCTTTAACTACCATTTTAGAAAGAAAAACACTTTAGTTTATTGTGAAGTGTGGAAAATTCGCTTCAGTCAACATTCAATTGATTAATTCAATAACATAACTATAGCTAGGATAATTTTCTAACAAAAGAGGGCTAAATCGCAGTGTTTCCAAATGCAAATATGATATCGTAACATGTCGCCTCCATTAATCAGAATATATTCTGGTACCCTCTTCAATATGATTAATGTGCTTGGACTTCGAACTAATCGGTAAGGTTGGGCAAGAAAAGGTTTTCAACATTCACGTCATACGGCTCCGAAAATCTACTGCCGAGACAGGATTTTTCGTTTCTTGAGTATGAACTTTCGTCAATCTCAAAAATTATATTTGGGCCACATACTTTTAATAAATAATATTGATAATGGCGTTTGGCATAGTCGTGTGGCCCGTTTAGTATGCAGGTACCAAATTTATTAAATGTCTGTCTTTGTTGTAATTTCTTGTCATCCGTAAGTCTAATCATAGCAATTAATATTATTAGAAATTTCCAGAAAAATGCAACTCTTGTAGATAGACGTAAATAATCTCATTCAATTCCCATTTCCCGGGCAATCAATCTGTTAAAAATGCTTTTAACAGTACCCGATGTAGTAGGCCGGAGAGAGCCGTAACGTCATTTTGTTTGACTGATGAGACCTAAACGGGGTAATGTTATTTCTATTTTCACTTTATTGACTATTTAAACAGGGCGTATGTACAGGATAATTACCTGTTAAATTTCGATCGACCCGCGCGCACTCCACATTCCGCTAGGATGGTTCACCGCCAATACGGCCCGTATCGATGACGGCCACTACTTCTGGCTCCCTAACGGTGCCCCCACTTAACATAACACCACCAACCCCCTAATTTTAACCACATTACCGCTCTATTATTGGATCGGTCGAAAATATTTAGAAAAAATTCTCCGGCCATCTTCCGACTCCATTCATAAAATCCCCGCTCCCCCTACCCAGTTATCCTCAACACCGATTACAAATACAGGGGTGTGAAGGGGAGGGGGGCTTGAATGGAGTCTATAAATAAACGGTTACCCGGGAGCCTTTAAACCATTACTGGTGTATTTCCTTTAATGTGTTTTAAATTTCCTTCCTGTTCTGCCTTTCTACAACGTTACATCCCAAGGAATATTTCGAGGCAATTTTTGAGATGATATCGATGCAGAATTTCGTATAAATAATAATATAAAGAGGCTGTACGCAGAAAATGTTCTGAATAAGGTCTATACTGTTTCTCGCTGTATTGCTACCTGAACGGTACTGGCAACGGCGGGACGCTGGAACCGGTCTCTTCCCACTGATCCAATTTATGAAATCCAGTCACTGTCTGGAGTCGAATGTAGTCACTTTCACTGAAAAAAAGCGTTCCGAATTTTTTACCGGGATCTGGGGCAGGTCTCGAAAGTCGCGGTCGCTCTACCGGCGGTTGTTTATTTTTTTTAGCACGATGGCCCGCGTCCAAATGATAAAAATAATACCTTCAAAGAGACGTCTATTCGGGCGCCCTTGCGGAAATTGCGTCTTCTGTTGACGTTTCGCGGGCTCTGGCCCCCGGCTCCTAATCGGTGGGTCCAGGCAGAAAGTTTATTTTAATAACGTATTTCGGATTCACCCTTTTTAATTTAGATATATTTGTTTGTGGAAGGGGGCGGGGTTCTCATGAGTCGGGAATCTCATAATTGCCGAGAGTGTGAATTAGTGTGCGTTTATGGACTCGAAACAATGAAAGCTCTAGAACCAACTTATATAGGAGAACTCTTATTTTATTACGCGTGAATATTTACTTAGAACAAACTGAGTGCTTAGAATATTTTCCCGATTGGATTCTAGTTCGGTTTCTGAACCAACCTCACCGCTTCTGAATACTGCGCAACTTAGCACTGTCTACAGGTCCGTTGTCATAATAAAAAAAAAATAATAGAAGACAGTTCGAAAAAATCGGGGTTTCCGATTGCCACAGCGAGCCCAATATTATAATATATATTTATGTGTGTGTACTAATATTATCGGCATAAATTCCTGAAACAAAGTCAGTCAAGGACTTGGCAATCTGAATCAGGTTAAACCACTTCCTGTTTCTGCCCGGCTATTAGGTACTATCTCTGATTGTCTCTTTATTACAATTAGTGTTATATAACATCGCATTTCCTTGTTCATATACATTATGTGTTTTATAATTTATAACGTCTTCACGCACCTGACAGTTAGCCTAAGGTGGCATGAAAAATATTTAAAAGAAATAATTTATAAAAAAAAAAAGGGGTGTTCGTCGGGTACAGTACTCTGTTTTCGACTGTTTAGAAATTTACTGCACGAAATTTAGCAATTCGAACGCTATCCGAAAACAGTGCCATTAGCGTGACTGCCAGTAGATGAGATTTTTCTCGACAGATAATATTGTACGGCGGATCATCGTAGGAAAAAACCTCGCAATGATGAAATGGGGTTCAGTGGCGTAAAATCCGGTTACGTGCAATTTAATGATGTTGCGGCGTAATTCGGAATGGCCTCGAATAGTTTCCTGATTATTGTCTTCTACAATAGTTAAATCGGTAAGTTATTCGCCGTACAACAGAGGGCAAATAAGAAAGAACCCATACCTATTTCATAAACTGCCATCCAAAAATAGCGTTCATGATATATTGACTCCGACAAGAAGTGCGCTCTTGTGGTATTAACTTCTTTGAGCAATTTGAGTAACTCGGGTCATGAGTGAAGATAGTCGCCTGCGTCCCATCGAGTACTTTCGGTATATCCGACGTACGCGACGGTGTATATTGTGAATTATTGAAATCAATATCGGCTAACGGACCCCTACATCGGGCAGTTTCGGTTCCGAATCGGAACGTGGGTGGGCCAACGACCCAACAATGACCAGTTAATGATCCTTAGTGGTGTTCCCTCCTCTCATTATTTCCATCGGGCCTCTTTCTCGTTAAGGATCATCCAAAGAAACGCCGACCTATAGGAAGAAATATTCCCGTACCCGGCTTTAGAAAAAACTCTGCTTCACAGTTAAAATATTAGTATCTCGAAAAATGTATGTATTTAGATTACAAATGTATCGAAAAATACATGACAAACACTTAAATTCGTTTATTCAGAATGTAATTATCGTCTAATACAAAAGACCACGCCTTTGAAAGTTTGTAAAACTTACCAACTGAGCTGGGCCATGTATTAGAATAGTCCCGTTTCTATAGCCCGAGAGCGGGTATATCATAAATTGCAGACAGTACCTGGGGAAAAAAAAGAAAAAATAAATCTCAACCGGTTAATAATGCACTCCACCAAGGACCTGTTGTATAACGCCGAATAACACCTATAAAAGGGAACGGCGAGACAGGTCTTAAAAGGCTGGCCCCCGGAGGTGAATTCCCGGAAATCTGAGTTTTGATTTGAAATGGTCGGATCCCTTTCACATTCCTAGGAGTAATTAACCCGACCAAAGGCGGATTTACAGATGCAAATTCCCCGAAATGAGTCTAATCAGACCTGGCCCTTAATGTCCATAATTATTCTCATTGTTATACACTTCAGTCGACTGTACACGGTATTCTAAAGTTGACCATGTAGAATTTTAAATTCAAAATTTGCAGATAGATGATTTTATAAATGCGTAAACAGTATTTTTACATGTAATACATAACCATTTTAAACGCATCGAAGAGTAAATTTTAACCTGGAAATTGTTATCTTTGAATACTACAAGATTGGTTTGACAGAACTTATGGCGCTTGCCTTTTTTTATTACCCGTTTAAATTAATTTTTTCTCCCTGTCCCCGAGGGGCCATGACTAATGTTTTGACCTGGACATTCATGTCACGCGAAACTCTGTACGCGTGTCCAGGCCCATCTGACTGTTCCTATTTCGGTTTCCGGAATAAAAGCCAGTTAGCCCTGGTTTCCTCGAAATTACTTTATGGGAATCGTGACTTTATGAGATGCTAAAGTGAATTATTGGAGTTTTTATAAAGACTAATATAAACTGTATAATTATTTATTGGCTCAATAGGTCGGTCTATGCGGCAAAAATTCCCTCCGTACTGCTCGATGTCATACACTGGAATAACCTCTCGAAAATTCGAGTGTTTCAGGAACGGATGAACCTTCGATCCATACGTTAAATCGGAATTGATATTTGGTGCATAATCTTGACCTCTATTCCTCGTAAGAGTTATGATTATCATTAGTACATTTATTCTGAATCACCCGTTTATTATTGCTTATTCGCACATCGGTCAAGCCTTATTTGCCCCGATCGGTCAAACAGTTCTTCATATATCGACATAAACGAGTGGCGAATAGAATTCCGGCACGCCGCAGCGATACACAGAGGACGGAAGCACGTTGACGGACCGCGAACCGGTTTTGAACGTCTAATAGCTCAACACCGGTACGGGGCCGGGCTCAGGTTTTACTAAAATATATTGAAATATCTATGAAACGAGAGGTATTACGAATTAGACGGTATTAAATGAAATGTGTAGTAACTCGACAGAAAATAAGTCCCGTCATTAATCGTATGTTTTATAGGGGCAGTCCAAAAGTAGGGAGTCAATTTTACCTCTCGACCGACTTTCGAATTAAAACGCGGTATTCTTAGTAGATTTCCGTTCTTCTCGCGGTTCCCTATATCGGGAGTGTGAAACATATATATGGATACACTAGTGTGGAGGTATAATGAGAGCTGGGCGTATTTGTTAGTGTCGTTGACGGGAGCGGTATCTGTTGGCAGGTGAGCACGACGGCGAACTACATTCCACGAATCGGCTGAACTTTTCGGCCGTCCTGCCGGAGGACAGGGAGGCGGAGAGCGGCACGCTGCGGCTGCTGGTGACGGGGGCCGAGCGGGCGGAGCCGGTCGCCCAGCTGGAGGTGGCCGTCTACGAGGAGGGCGGCGGCCGGCGGCCGTTGGCCACCGCCACCCTCCAGCCCGACTACCTGCCCAGGTGGGCCGAGCTCAGGCTGCCGCCGACGAAGAACGCCGGCCGGCTCAGGCTCCAGTGCACCGGCTGCTCCCTCCGCCTATCCAGGTCCGTCCTCAACGTGCTCGCCGTCCAGAAAGCGACCAGGAAGAAGCGCGAGAACGAGCACTACAGGACCGACTGCTACGGCAGCGCCAAACGGCAGAGGTGCTGCAGGCACAAGATGCAGGTCGTGTTCAAGGATCTGCCCGGCTACGAGTTCATCATACAGCCGTTCGGGTTCGACGCCGGGTTCTGCAAGGAGCTGCCCCTACAGGTACAACCCGGCCAACCACCACTCTAGCCTCCAGAGTCTGATCTGGCGCCAGAAGAAGGGCGCCGCTCCCAAGCCCTGCTGCGCTCCCAGCAAGCTCGACCAGCTAGAGATCTTACACCTAGACGAGGACGATCCCACCAAACTCAAACTTGCCACCTGGAGCAATATGAAAGTCACCGAATGTGCCTGTTTTTAGAACTTCCAACGACTACTCTCCTATATTTATTTATTTATTTGTAAATATATCGATCGGCGAATTTTGTATTATATGTATATTTTTTGTAACGCCATATTTTTTCAAACTCGCGTTTCTATATAAACTATATAAAAGAGACGGACGCGTATGTGACCGATCCGAATAAAAAATTAGACGTCGCCCGTTTTTCCGACGTCGCTTTTCCGATTTACTTTCGGCCGTTAGAATCGCCGGATTGGGCCGAGGTCGCCGGTTCTTAAATTCCTACGTCAATATTTAATTGCGACACTCCGTCTCGAATTGCTAAAACGGTCTGGAAGCGAGACGTGAGCCCGCCGTCATCCCAGAAGGGGCATTGGGATTGTGCGGAACGCGACATTCAATTATTTAATGAGGCCCTCGCCGATGTCCACCGCAATGTGACTCGATACCGTAATCGGTTTCGAGAAGTGTTCCCCTGGCGCTTCTCCGGAAGGCGGATTAACTGCCCGCATCCTCGCATTTAAAACGGGGCCTCGGGACCGCTGAGTAATCCACTCGGCAGTGAGATTGAGATTAATTTGACTCGAGAGGAATGTTAAAATGCCCGATGGGTCTATGAACCTCTTGTTTTATAAGTGAATAGGCGCTGCGGTCAAATTATATCGATCCCCATCTCTCGCTGTCCATCATAAATAAATGGGTATCCGGTCATTACTATTACGAGAGTAATTTAAAATTAGATTATTTTGATCCCAACGATCGTTGCTGAGTTCATTGAGATGTCTAATAGGGAATCATCAGAGAGAAAGAAGTATCGAACTGCATGGTTACCTTCTTCTCTGGAGGTGTTTATGTACTGTAAAATTTAAAACAAATCGTGGTACATAAATAAGACGCGGAAGACTTTTATATATTTTTAATTTATGTAGCACACAACAAGTTTATATAAAATATAATGTATTTAAATTTTTAAATAAAATACAGAAATCCGCAGGTCCTTGTTGCTGTCCCGGAAGCATGAATACATCCATCTGAAACAAATACTTGCGATAAATTACAATAATAAATTGAAATTGTTATTTAACATGATGAAATTCAATCATCCTCAAAATCGAACTTGGACAAACCCTTTAATGTGCATTGAGAGAGCCGAAATGTTAAGCAACACTTGTACAGTACAAAAGTATCTCTCCCCCCTATCTGCAGTTCCGGAACTTGGCCAGGGACGCTGTCTGATAGCTTTACCGATTGTTTCCAACTTTCCCCTATATTATTTTCGAGGAGTTGATCCTTCCATTCGGGGAAATACTGATCTGAACGTGGCGATAATCGCAATGCGAAATCCCGAGATCCTTGAAAGATTCATGCTCTTTCGCCGTGCATTACTGCCGATGCTAACGATGGACGATAACTTTAAAATTTAGTATATTAGCATTCTCAGGATTTATTTAGGACGATTCCGTACAATTATAATATAATGTCACGATATTGCAACCCCGTGAAAGTTACCAGCTACTGTTGTGCCTCGTGCAAAAATAGTGGCCGAATCATTTAGATGCTTTAGAAGCATTTTAGGATCTTTCCAATTTCCCGAGTAGATTTGTCTCGAGAAATTCACTGAATATTTCCCGTTAACTCTGTTAAATGCCTGAGCATAAACCGCCCAATCACTCTGACCCCTAGTGCATTAGTAGACCCGAGTGCGTTAGAGCCCCGTCTGAAAACACTTTTTCGAACACACCCAATATCCCGGGGAAGTGAATAGTTAATTGCATAGTTCGGAACCATAGTTTCGTGGGCGCTAACAGGGCCAAAAGAGTTTTCGAAAAATAATAGGAATGTTCGGATGTTCCGAAATTCCCAATCGAACTGGAACTTATCCTCCAATTAAAATTTTTGTGGACATATTTTTTCGCATTATTCGAACAAAAATTAAATAAACAAAAAGAAGAGGTACTTAGTAGTGAACTCGTTTGTTGTTCTTTTTTAATCAACCCTGTCACTAACGGTATAATTTTCTACTGCCTTACTAGAATTTTATTTTTTTATTTTGTCTTAATTTTGTGGTTCATTGGCTTACGTATAAATGGAAGGTTATGACTTAATAAGGATTAATATGAAATAAAGTACTTCACTCAAATAAATATATAAAGTGGATCAGATCTTGGATTTCGTGGTAGGTGATTCAAGTTGCACAAATATGCGTTTCCATTATTGCAGACTGTTGAAATCTAATTGCAAGAGGTGTTGTAGGCGGTATAGAGAACATTCAAAGAAAAATACTATTAAAAAAAAAATGTATTATATCTCATCAAAGCTTTTTTGATTGTCGGTAAAATTCGTGAACGTTCTCCCTCTAAGTTCGTTTCGACGGACGGAGGATAATGGGGGTCCTAAGTAACTCAATTTTATAATTTGTTTGAAAACAATCACAGGTTAATTCGACATGGGGATGAGTTTCACCTTCACGGATGCCCAGCCAAGTGTCCCATTCTGATTCAGCCGGGCGTAAGTTCCTATTTTCTTTTGTCGTAACGCAATACGACCGGCCGCTTTACGCACGGCTGTCACCCGCGCTTCACGAACGCTATGATTCGTTTATAAAACGATTCTCGGCGGGTTTGCCTTTTCGCGCGATCCAAACAAATGCTGTCACCACTAGAATGAAACAAAGCATCCGTTCAGCGCTTCCAACACAACCTCTGAAAGTGCCATCTGATTCTCAGTCATACACGCCCCCTTCATAACGGCTAATCGATGTAATTCTTTCGGTATATACTACTACAGAAATATATTACTTACCAATAAGTCTGCTTTGATATTCCCGCGAGAACTGTGCAACGGTAGTGCTTACCGGATTCGTGTTATTGAAGACGGACTAATCGTAGGAGGATTATAGACCAGATCCTCGGCGAACCGCCACATACCTCTTATAATATAATCGCTGTTCCGGAAGCATCCTGAATTCCAACTCCGTTCATTGCCTATTAAATAATACTGTGAATAGATCGCCGGACTTAGGTAACCCGGTTTTGAACACCTTTCTCCTTCAGTTCTAAAAACAAGTAGGCGAGGCTGCACGTTTTATACTATTTTCCTTATATAAAACACATAAAATCACAAATTCAGTATACGATTTCTGTTCCTAAACCTACATTTGAAATCTACCACATCGGCAGAAATATTAGAAATTATCCATAAATGATCAGTTTTATAACACCAGTTCAAGGAACGTCCCCGGCAGCGATCCGTCTCATCTAACGTCCATTCTCAATCGCCGATAACTAAGGAGTTACCCCGAAGGGGTTCAGGACTGTAGTTGAATTGTAAATATGTATTTGTAGTTATAGTATTATCACGTATCAACATTCCTGACTGTTCACCACACGCTTTACTATTTGTTTTTCCGTATTATTTTTTGACACCAGATATTTTGAAAGTGTTACAACTCTGCTCAACTCCTTCGACGAAAACGAGACGAGTTATAGTATTTTCAGAAACATAATAAAAAAGAAGTGTTGTCGATAAAACAAATACTCAATAAGTTCCAATAGCCCCGTATTGTTTCACCCGCCTGTATATTCGCTCGTACCTAGCATAATGACTGTACGTACGGTAATTTCAGAGAGTATTTTCCAAACGTTGTGATTACATAATACTTCCTTTTGATCATTCAAATTTTTTTACAAAGAATGTTTTATTGAAAATATATTTCGTGTCATAAAAAATGTTTGGTTGTCTATCACTTACTACCCGCAAATTTTCCCTTCTACCTGAAATCCTTTGAAATTTGATTTTTCAAATTATTAAAATATACCTGCCACCTATATCATTATTGGTATGGAAAATCCGAGAGCTAAATCAAGATAATAAAAATATATGACGAGAAGAAAACCACAAATAAAGAAGTCAAGACGAATCTAAATTCTATGAATTTAGGGAATACGTAATTGACTAAAAAGAAGACATTTTATAACCAAAAATAACTAAAACTTTTATAACTAAAAACTAATCTTATCATGTAGAAGTACAGTACAATACCATTATTATTATTGTGAATAAGATATTCGAAATAATATTTAGCGGAAAGCGGCCGTGAATACGGTTGTCAAGGATATTTTCTAATATACTTTTTTGGATCAAATTTACCATAAATTTTAATCTTACATCTATTTTAAATGGAATAAGATATACTTCTTAAGACAATTAACGCAAAAAAACCGAATACGAAAGGCGAGAGATACTAGAAGAAAGCTACAACAGAAATAGCTGTTGCAGAAGATACAACAGAGCTTTATAAATAACTGTATCGTTATACATAAGCACTACAATGTCTTATCTCAGTACTTCAATTGAACAGGACGTGGTAGCACGATATATATATATATATATATATATATATATATATATATATATATATATATATATATATATATGATTAAATTACTATACTATTATAATAATTAAAAGTCTCGAGAAAATTAGTTTTATCAATATCAACATTCTTGTTAAAATCCAAATTGTGTGCCATGAAAAATGTGGATATGTTATGGCGATATTTTCATTCAGTTTCTTTATTCCCGTCCTTACTTACGACGTTCAGTCGAGAAGCATAAAATGATTTCACACATTTGATTTATTTTCTGCGCGTCTATCGGTTTGAGGTCGTCGGTATAAATGCATTGTTCGTGCGAAAAGGCGCTTAACAAAATTATTCACAGCGACCATTTCACCGGAGATAAATGCTCAATATCATTGCTACGAGCCCGTCTGACGTGTGAGACTTTTTTGTCGTAAAGTCAAACACTTCCGTAATCGGTTTCGTTATATCAAAGAAGGGAAATTAGTTCCGGGAAACCCTCTTAGAATTGAAAGGCACATTCGAAAGTTTATTTTCTCAGCCCAACTTGCGAGGCGCTGCGCTCTCGGGCCGGTCGTAAAAACCGCCGGCTGTAAAATCTCGTTGTTCAAACCGATAATGAAGCTTTAATGAAACATGACGTCCCTGATAGTCACTCTCAGGTGCGGCGTCTTAATTGCTTTTTCAAGAACACTCCCGCAGAGCCCCTTCGGGTTGAGGCGCCGCCGTCAATATCCAATACTAGGGAAGGTTGACGTCGTTAAAATAAATAGAGGCACTAACCGAGAAGTGCACAGCACATTTCACAGGAATGGTATAAAAAATTTGTTGCGCATCAATTAAGACCGCACTAACCAAGGGTTTTTCTGTACACGAATCTTCCGATAGGCGGGAATTAATAATGCAGGAATTTGAGCCAAATTTTCATAATCGCCCGTACGACACAAACCGGTTTTTCTCCCGGTGTCTACACCTGAGCGTATGCATTTTTAAAATCCCTCTTAAAATCTGAGCTTGTTCAGCGAGCCAATATTTGTTATTAAACGACAATGAAATACCCCTACGGTACGTTTATTTCTGGCATGTTTTTGTTGAATCTCAGTCTACGACGGTAGTACAAGGTGGTTAAAAAAAATCTTCCAGAATACTTTAGAATACCTGTTTTGTGGAGACAGAAGGAAAGGAGACAGGAACACACGAAATCTACGGTCTTCCGGTATATTTATCCTCACAACGGTTTCATATTCGCCGATAATTACTGGTCTAATTCAGAAATATTTAAATTAAAAACAAATTGTACCCTGAGAAAGTTGAGACAGAATAGTCTACAGTCTCTAGGAAGAATGTTATTTTTAATAAATCCATTCTACAATTCACTTGTCGTATTTTTCATTACCCGCATTGGAGTAAATAATTTTAATCCCGGACGTCAAATGTTGTATTGTATATCACCGCTAACCGAAGCCTCGGACGAACTGTTTTATTATAATTTATTTTATTTAAATAGAAGAAAAAATGTTTTTTGAATTAAACGGAAAAGACAGTACCCGGTGAAATGTTTCCGCGGCTTCATATCCGGAATTCCGCGTGTCGGACGAGCAGGCCCGTTACATAATGCCAACGAATACAGGATACTTTCTCCGCTTCAAAAGGAATCCCCCGCCTCCTGAAACCGGTTCGAAGATGATTGGTGGGTATGAGGTAGGGGAGGGCGGGGATTTAACCGAGGAGAGTAATTCGTAACTTTCAAAAAGAAAAGAAATGAAACTCCGGTTTTGGTAAACCACGAAGGAGGAAGGGCCGATGTAAAGATTAGTAAGGGAGTGCTCGGTAGGGAGGATGACCCGGTACCTTCTACTTTCCTTACTACTCCTCTACTTCGCATGTGACTTGTCAGATATTCTGTTTACTAAAGACTTCCCGGCATTGCTGTGCGATATGCGTTGATTAATTGCGATTAACCTAAAGTTGGAGACCTTACCCGGGGGCTCCCTGTTTTCCTTTTGTGATCAAAATTACGACGTTTCCTTGTGGCTGATCACCCTCTTCTTTCTGGCAAAATAGTCCCCGTAGTTATGTCCAAATTCAACGCGAGGCCATTTTTGCTGTCAAACACTTGATATGGATTTATAAGGAATGTAACGGGAAAACGAAGAGTACATATTGTTATATTTAACGGAGTTCTGTTGCTTCAATTCAATTATATAATATTTTGTTGTGCCCGGCGTGAAGGCGAAGGGATGACGTGATTATGGCTTTCCAGGTACGGACACTCAAAGCTGTAAAGTGCCTAATGGCACAATATATGTAATTACACTCTGTTAAAAGAAGGGGCAAAAAATAGGGACCACCCTTCAGGTTTGTTTAATTAAATCCTCACCACCCCAGCCGTCATGGCCTTGATTTATGTACATTTTTTTTATAGCCCGTAGGATGAATGGGGAAACCCCTGAGGTGCCTTAGCCTTACGTTATAACGTCTGGCCGATCAGATAATGCCATGACTATGCCAGACAAGGATATGCGAAACTAAAATAGAAAGTCTGTGGTAATAGGGCAGTTTGCACATGACAATAACTTTAAAATGGCGCTAGAACCATTTAAAAAGGGAGAATTAGTCCACTGTCCTATTCAAAGGATAGGACAATTTTAGATAATATTTAAAAAATTGTTGATCATAAACTTGGTCTTATACGCCAAGGTAAAATTATGAGGTTCCGATAGCTAAATTTAAACGGGTAACGGGCGGATTTAGAATAGTAGAAAATGGACCCTACCCACAGTTCGGGAAGCGTAAATAGGGCTAGGAAAGGAACGCGAGGAATCCGGATCGTCCGGCCAATACGGACGGTATAAAATCCGACCGAGAAATTTAACACTAAGATCCTTAGCAGCAATATTCAGAGAACAAAATAAGTCGTCGATTTATTCTCCCGAATTGAAGCACGAATTGAAGCGTTATTGTTCAAAGAATGTTTGGATTTATTTTTTTTCTAGGGCCTTATTACATTATGTTACTCACGATGGCTAGAGACAGACACCGGAGCTTAGGACCACAGACGAGTGAAGGCTTCCATTTGACGGACACTTGAAATGCAGTCCAATATTATCCCAGCCAAAAAACTCAAATTTCGATCAGCGAATTCGGTGGCATGCGTAAGTACTTTATCCTATCAAAAACAGGAGGATCATAATTTCGGTATGACGTAGGACCAAATATGCATCTGTTTTATGTTTCAGTACGAGAACACATCCGAAACACAAACAGGACACAGTCCACCACCGGCATTCGCTAGCCACCTGACTATAAACACTAAGCAATTTCAATTTCCCTATGCTTAGAATCCGCTCAACCATTAGACAGCGTTCGACTTTTCGCCATCGTCAGTACTGAAAAACTAGAATACTATGTGTAATTTTATAATGTTTACACATGAAAGAAATATGAAAAGAAAGAAAATTCACTATGCGTATCGTATAATTTATTCAGATATATATTTTATCTGGACATAATAAATAATTATATTATCTGTGTAATAAACTATATCCAACCCCGCTTTGTCTGACACTAAATCGGTGTCGGCCTGCTCTGGTCTTTATCGTTACCAATTGAACCCACTACTCACAATCAGTTTCCCCGTTTTATTATCAAACCTACAGTACTGGGTGTAACAAAAATTGGTGCCACTTTTTTCATTTATGCTACAAGTTTCCACTCGGAAACTCTCCAGTCTCGGCGAAAAGTCTACACTAATTTTCACCATGGTATAAAAAAAATTTAGAAATCCTAGTCGCTGTAATAATAATAAATTATTTAAATATGTATAATAAATGACGATACATTTAAAAATTTGGCCGAGCTTGACTTTGCGGCTTAGATTGAACATTACATCTTGGATTACAGTAGCAGAAGGAAATTTTAATATGCGAACAGGGAATCAATCTGTTATGAAATAGCCTGTTTAAGTTTAACCGAGGAAGAAAAAGAAAACAAGGTTTTCTTTAAAATCTTTTTGCGATGAAGCACCTGTCTGAAACATCCCGACTTGTGAGTACAATCTAGCCGTTCTCACGTAGGAAAGGTCAGATAAGGTCGTTTATTTTCGTTGCGCAACCCACCGTGAAAGCGGTGTACGTTAACGAAATTCCTGTACTATAAAAACCCGTTGAAAAAAAAAGAGAATAATTATCTCCGCTTAATAACCCCAATTTACCATTAGAGAAATTACATTTACCTGGGTTATATTCGAGGGATTTTATTTCTACTTCCGTTTAACTATAATGATATAAATATGAATGTAAATATATTTCCACTGATTTACAGAAAATGACAAAAATTAATTGTACGGCAAGTTTTACCGGTTTGTGCTTCTCGCCATCGTCAGCGTTCCAGACTGGAATGTTGTGCGTACCCGTAGTGAATATTTATTTCATAAAAACAGTACAATATACCGTTGCACAAATAGAATTTTATGACTTTTAGCCGGAAAGAAAAACGTGACTATAACGTAGACAAATCGGGATACGGCATTCGTATTTCGGTTTGGGCAAGAAACCGAGTAATTGACAGTGAAATGCGGGGAAGCTGAATTTCAGATTAACGGCGTATCGGATAGGGCTGGTGCGTACAATGATTCACGTTTGGCGACCAAGCGAGCGTGCTTCAGCATAATAAGGACAGAAACCTTCGCTAATAACAAAAATCTAGACTAAACAAAAATAGTATAGTTAAAAATGGGGTTATATATTATAAATGCCTGAGTTTTTGAACAGTACCGTATAGCGTGTTATACCGGTATTGTAACGTTAACAGGCCGGGGAATACACGGAGGACGAGCCGTGCTAGGAGCAGGAACTAGAGACGGTGTTGCGAAACCGATGGGACTTGGAAAAGCCCACTTCGAGAATGTAAATTACACCCGGAGGGGGAAAGTCGAAACCTTGGCCCTGCCTGAAACCGTGAGAGTTTACCTGAATTTCCAGTCCTATATCTCCCTTTTGTATTCAGGACGGCCCACGTTTACAAAGGCGGGCCCGTGCCCTTTCATCTCGGCCTCGAATTTATATTTTGTCCTTGGAGGAGAGAACAAAAATAAGAAACCCGGCGTTAGTTAAAAATCATTTCCTTGTTTTTAGCGGCAAGAATGATTCTGTGCCGTTAATTTCGTCCATCGAAACCTACTCCCGAAACACGTAGTAATTCGTAAAGCTCTGTTAAACATTTTGGAATACCAGTTTTGTGGACTGTGAGCGTTTTTAATACAGTAGTTTTATCGGTCTTCTGACTCGACAGGAGAATTAAGTTCTATAAAACTACTTTGTTAGAAGATTACGCTGACTGTGCTTGTAACAGCAGCTTCTACCTAACTAACCTAAACTTCAGGACTGACCAACTACTGTTTCTCGAGTAGTATAAAAAATAATATAATGTATTGTAAAATTTAAGAAATTGCTTTAGCGTGTGTATAGGTCTGACTGGATAACGCCGGTAGGAGGTTATAAAAATAAATTGCTTTTACGAAATACCGCCTTTCTGGGTTCCGCAAATTGAGGGCCTTGCGGGTGTGTTGGAATCGTGGAATGGACCGTACGACCTTTCGTCCCGGCGAAAGTATAGTTTTCTTCTTCTCCTCTTTTTAAATTCCGTACCTCACTTTGTAAAATTTGTAATTTATGACTCGGATAAATTCCGACGGGTGCCTTCTGCCGGTCTCTCCACATAATTGGAGCCCTGCCCAGACTAGGAGCGGTCCCCGTTTCTATTGTTAATGCAAAAAATTATAATGCCTGTTTTTCATTGTTGTAGCCGCGTATCAATAACTGTAAAACCCGAGTGATTATACGACGCAATATACGCAACCACAAACGCGTACGAGTGGAGAATATTTCCATTTAAGATTATGTTTACTGTCGTTTGGGTTATTTTAAATTTGATCATTGTTTTAAGAATGAGTGAAATTTAGTGCTGAGGCGATGATAATATTGTTTGCGATGCAAACGGATAATTGCAAGCATGAGAGATTGTTATCTAAGGCGAGTATATTTAACGTTTAATAGAGCAAACAAACCATTTTCCTTACACGCTAATTGAAGCTCAGAAGTAATTCAATAAAGTAATCCCGTTCGTCAAAGTAGCGAGGTACTCAATTAGTCTACTTTCAAGTGCCCCTCTACATTACTGGCAGAATGCTACTGACGAGATGACGAGAAATCTAAAATTAGCGCGTGAAAAAACCGGAAGCGAAGGTATTCCTAACCCTCGTGAGCCCCCAATCAACTATCATAAATTAGTATAACCGACCAGTTAAATTGGGCTCCTACAGCCTCAGACTCAACATTGAAAGATTTAATTAATGTCTGGTCAAATATGTAATATTAAGACCCGAGAAAAGGAAGACGGACGCATAATTATATACTATTATGGCTTACTTTATATGCTAACAGGCGGCGTAAGTACCCCATTCTATTAGAAACGCAACGCTACTACCAAACATTAGTGAGAATTGCTATTGATACAATTCCTTAATTTAAAAATCATTAATTTATTATACTTCGGTGGGAGAGTGAAAATAAACCCATGAATTAATATTTTCGTATTTCTTAAGTGTCCGTTTCCAGTGTACTTTTGGGTAATAACTTTCTGTACCATCATTAATAAACACATGACAGGCTATAAAGTAAGCCGTGCGTCATACTGTACGGGAAATAATTGTTTAGGAAATTTTTACGTGGAATAAAGCCCTTAAAAGGAGCAGGAAAACGATTTACCAGGATGCCAACTTAATGTTAGAGTTCAGGGCCTCCCCTACGGCGGAATGGACAATTCGTGATGGACATAAGTAACTAAATCTTGCTTAGGGAATGTCCATTAAATAAACATAACAACATAATTGAATTACTGGATAACGCCCCTTCCTTATTTATCTGTATTTAAATTAAGGTATTGAAGAATCAATTATTAACGTCCGTTCATCAGTCGTCTCGATGAGGAAAACAGACGGGTATTGGTTAACTCCATCTTATATTTGGCCTATTAAATTCCCCGTAAAAGATAGGTTTTGTGTTCGCTATAACAACCAGCAATGAAATAGAATAAATATTAATTAACTTCGATTAATTAAGGCGATTAAATTGTATGGGGGGAAAAGTGAATTTATATTCCTCGAGATCCCTCGACCTGTTTCTTTCGCATCTTTGACATATTTTTCGCGTTAGTGAGACGGCCTTTTCCGACTCCTGGAAACGTCTAGTGGGGGCCGCAAAAAGCGAAGGCAAATACTGAACTCGCTTTTCCCGAAATTGATTCCCAGTGCAAAATTAGCGACCTACACGAACTACTAAGAGGTTAGGTAAACTGACTTTTATGGACCTAACCTTTACTGAGAAACATTCTGTAATTGTTCAAAGAACGATTTGGGCAACATTAACCTTCCTATAAACGTAATTTAACCTTTTTGATCAAACCAAAAATATAGAAGATCACGTAAAATAAGAAAATGAGATGGAATAGGAGTGGATAATGTCGAAAATTGTGATAAAAGAATTACAAACTTCCACACTGCTATTTCCCGAAAGCACTGCGCACAGTACGATGGAATTCTACCCCACAAGTTTTTGAGATATTCCTCGAGCGAAACGAAGAGGAGAGAAGTAGAAATTTTAGTGAGTGGAAAAAATTAAAGAAAAATTTACACCGCTTGGCATTAGTCTCCATTAGAAATTGTGTCGTCCCCTTCATCGACTCAGCGTCTCCTCTTCATCATCACTTCTTCCTGTAAGGATAAAAATGACGTAATCCAGTTATGAGAAAAAACCGAAAGGACCAGTTCTGACCACCAGGTCCTCTCTTGTCCGTTCGTTTATTGTGTTCATTCAGAAACCGCTTGATTCTGCGCCATCACTAACACTGTTTGTTTTGTAATTTTAACACCAATGATAATTTTAATGATAATGTCATTTAAGGTAAAATTGTAATGACGCATTTTCATTCCACCGGAAAATGTTACGATGGAAATTTATTCCACATGAAACATATCCGAACAATAATTATGGTTAACAATTATGTAGTTAGCATACTGGTGAAACAGCAATAAATATTATAATTGTACTTACAAGTGGGAGCGAATACTTTCCAGCAGAGCTTTAAGATTCTGACTGTGTACTGAATGGCCTCGGTCCTTCTTCGAGGCAGCCAAATCCTGGCTCGAGCTCCTCCTACCACCAATCGCTCGAATATTCACAATTTAAAAAACGGGACTAATCTGTCACATTTTCGTCTTTCATGGGACGGGGCATTTTTCCCCGAGTCGATGTAAACAGAACCTATGTCTCTGGTTTAGATATTGCACGAATTAATTAATTAAACAGCCTTCCAATATTATAACTCGCGTTTAGCATTTCAATTTCGTGAAAAATGTGACCCCTTAGTTTTAGGGGTACGTAGTCATTATGTCACTAATTTGACTGCATTTAATAAAAATATTGAAATCTCTAATATGGAACACTGAAGACGGCGTAGGGGTCCAGATTCAGTTGTGAGAGGGAAATCGTCAGCTCTGGCCTAATAAAAGTATAAGTTGTTATGACAAATGATGCCTCCTTAATGGGAGCATTGTACGTGACTCTCAACATTTCAGATAATTACAGTTTACAACACGCTAACATTTCCTCTGACTTACGGACGGTTGTGAACTGGTTTTCATTGAGTACACTGAATCGTGCGTTCTTAACGTTTGTTTTAATACTTTTATTTTACCTCCTTTTTCTATCTTTCCTAATTACATACAATTAAATTCGACGAGCTATTTTAAACAAAACATTTGTGCTATCTGAAAATCGCATCTGCCTGTCTAGCTCATGTCCAACAATCGTGGGAAGCGAGCGGGGGTTACGACCGTCTACGCCCTGTCGACGCAGGCAGGTGCTTTCATCATATAAACTTGCCTTTTAGCGCCGGCATTTTTCATTGCTCCTTTCATCGTTTCCGAACTCCAACCCGATGCTCAAAACGATAACGGAAAATATTTTAATGGAAAACAATTTCGATTCGATATCAGATTCTCTGTAACGTTCATAACTGATACGACCAGGCAGGAATACAACGGTATAAAAAATGAGAAAATATATTCTTCGCGTCATTTTTCTTACTCGATAGACCCTACCCGGTATAGACCGGTATAGACTTCTCGTCATCCTCAGTTGGACGACTAGAATTATCGGAGCACCCCACGGTTGGCCATTAAAACGTCGTTACAACGAAGGGCCAATGACCAACTACTTAACGAATTACTCTCCTACCAGTTTAGCATAGGTAAATTAATTTTTGAGAATTGCTATTAATACAAAAGATTATTTAAAATAATAATAATTGGAGAGTGAAAATAAACCGGCAACTTAATATTTCCGTATTTATAAGTGTCATAAAACAATTTCGATTCGAACGAGACTCCGATGACCACATTCAGCGATTCAAGAGGACTGCTCGTAGCGTGTTTTTTGGTCTCGGTGATGAGGTGGGGGAATACGTTCGGCGGAAAACAAACAACTATTTTCTGATCGCGGCGAAGGAAACTCGGCGAGGTATTTTTAGTGAAAATGAAGTACGCGAATACGCCTTAATTTAGGATCGACTCCCGGCCACGGGCGACGTAGGTCGGTCTGACCCTGCCGGCAAATACCGAAACGTCCCACGCGTTCTTCGATTATTCGAGTTCTTTTCAGTGGGGCCGATTTCGTTATTTTCGATTCCGCCTTTGGCAGGCCCTCTCCCCAGCCCGGCTTAACCTTTCATGGTGCGGCGATCAAAACATATGTCGAAACGTTTTTCCGCCCGAACAATAATTATCGGCCCCCACTTGTGGTACACCGAGCATCCTAACAGCCGCAATAATACCTCAAGGTGGCTCGGTGCCACCTCGTTTCAGTAGATTTGACCTTAAGATTTCTTGAGAACTGGTTATTTCTATTTCGAATTTCTTATATTCCATTTCGAAATTACGTTTTCTTGTACTATATTATATAAGCATATATATATAAGCAAAGAAAGTTTCTATTATTTCGTATTTTATAGTACATTTTATAATAACACCCATCCCGAGATACTCGGTTCCACTGTATGTATTAATTTAGTCAATAACATGCAAAGACGATGCAAACATAAAAGAACGTGCAAAGAACATGTTCTCAGTACTTTATTTACACCTATAATTAATTTTAGAGACGTTCAGGATAATTATCCGCGAAGGTATGGAATATCATCATGCTTGCTAATGTAAGCGAGAGCGATAATATTTAGCACCATCGAAGCTTTTACTCATTGAAAATAATGTATCAGTTTACGGACGTCGACCGGCTTCCCGTACAATCCGTGGCATTTCGACTTTGGCAGTTATTTTTTAAAATCATTTGGGGCCGAACTATATATCTGATCAATACAATACAATTTACTATGATAAACTACTAAATTATTGGAAACCGATTATTGAAACCGTTTTTTGATTATTTTAAAATGTGCGATCCAGAAGTTCTCCAGTACTTTACACAAGCAATATTCATCGCGAATGTGACGTAAGGATGTATTCTCAATTGATACTTCATTAAGATGATGGAGCAGCCCCCGTTTCATATTTAGAAATTTTGACGAACATTGCATCTGGATATGCCATCGGCATTAGGCACAAATAAGTATGACTTCACTATGACTAATGGATACTAGCTGAGCAGTCCGGCCGAAACAAATTCTAGGCCGAGAACAATCAACATAGTATTTGGGCCTCCCTCCCGTCAAACAAATCCAAACACAATTCCAGAATAGTCTCCTGAGCCTAATCACGTAGGCCGTTCCTTTCGTCCGCATAATTGCCAGGATCTAAACGCGATAGAGAAGATCACTTATACTTATTTGCACATTTTTTCAATAGCGATGAACATCGCTAACAGTAATATAGATTGACGCATAAAAGGGCGAATACCGGCCGATTAACCCGTAGCAATTACAGTCACCGCCAGGACAGAGCCGGAGGAAGCAGGTAATGACGGGAGCGGCTAAGATATTCCTTACACTCTTGGAATTTTTAATTAATTAAGTTTTGAGGAAATTAAATCTCCACCGTTGTATGGTATGGCTGGGCAGATCAAATCCTTAATGAAATAATGGCTCCTGTCGCCCGCTCTCACAATCCAATCTCTGTTTAGAAACCGAGCGGGTGATGGGGGTTTTCGCCGGAGGGAATGTGACACTGATCCATATTTTTTTCTTTATATACGTAAAGCATACGGAATAATAAATACATTTTCGACAATTAGATCTGTCACCTGTCAATTGTCTGTGACAGTTTCTTAAATTTTTCAAGGAGTTCACTTAGAGGTCACAGACCTCTACTTTGTCCTACTGGCGTGTTTCGGAATCTACTTATGCCGGATAGAAGGCCGGGGCCGTTTTTTATGAACAGGGTTGTTTGGCTACGCGACCGAACGAGGTAACCAGGGAGGAAGAGAGGGTACTATAGTAATTGTACCTCCTCGGAGATTCTCCGCCCATAAAATATTAATGGGAGTAATAAAACTGCGGTAGTAACTGTGCGGGCTAATACGTCCCTGATGGATCGGACGTGATTCTTCTAGAAAAACGGTCACTCTCAGATTTCTGATGTGCGGAATGGCACCTTTTCTAGTAACCAACAGCCGAAATAAGCCGTTGAAAGGGTATGGAGAACGCGGGCCAATCGGCCGTAGACCCATTCCGGACGTCAGCCGGGATGGTTTATCTCCCGAACGAGAGCATAGTTTAGATTTAGCTGTTTCTATTGTCGGAATCTTATGACTGGAGATTCCGGCTCACTGGCTCGTCTAATTATACCGGACCCTCCCTGTCCAGTGTCTAAACTATTTTCGGACCATCTTTGACGTGTCCTCAATTTGTCGGATAAGGAAGTCCCCGAGTCCGGGTTTCTGGACCAGCGTTAGTTCCGGTGGGTTTTTTTCCCGGAGGAAACACCTGTTATAGAGTCATTTTATCTCAACCCGTAAATTCTGCAATTCACCCAGAGTATGACATTTTATTGTAGTTACTGCAATTGTTGTTACACAAATATGCGCTCCCGAGCGATTTCTGCTCTCTGCAAACAGAAACAGGACATTTTAAATCAACTTGGTAAATTCCACACGGCGAGTACTCTCTCTCTCTCAGATATCGTACAGTTCAGACCTTTTGTTAACCGCCCCAGCTTTAAGCTCTTTTCTATAGCTAGAGTGTGTTATTTCGTCTGTGTACGTTCGTCTACGCCGTGATTGTGATCGTGTTTAATCGCGGGTTTTTTCGGTACTTTTTTTCATTCCTTTCGCTTTAAATCCGTTACAAACCTATTCACCGTCCTGCAGACATCGCGGGCAAGGAGAAGTCACAGAGGTCCCGAAAAACTTGACCTCAAGATAAGCCGAGAATAATAAGCCGGCCAGCCCCGATCGTGCCGGGAATAAGCTACGCAGCGGGAGCACACGCCGCCCCCTCCGGAGAAAGCAAACTTCAGGAAGACCCGACGATTTTCATGGGTGAATTAAAAAGCGATAATAATAAACAATAGAATTCGCCACCAACAGATACCGACTCCGAAGTCGAATATAGAGACGGAGGGAATACACGTGAAAGGGTAAAAAAAAACGATAAATATCGAAGCGGTATACAAACCGCCGACGACGAAATTGGATTCTTCCGCCCTGAAACGTATGCTAAATTGCCCACAAACGACTATAGTGGCGAGAGACTTCAATGCAAAACACACCTCCTGGAACTCCTGCGTCAGAAGCAGCACAGCGGGAAACGAACTGAATAAATTCCTAGACGATAATAGGAATATACATGTCGAGATTCCCCATAAGGCACCTACATTCCCAAATACGGCAACACCCCAACCTAAAACTTTAACTTCCATCCTTAAACTTTTTCCAAGTAATACTTTGATTATTTGCAAGTTCATGGCCGGAAAAGATCATGCGATAGATGCAGTGTTTTGGATCCAAACGGGACGATGGTAATGGCTGAAAAATATCAACAAACAAACCGACGAAGAGATATTAACTGCCCCACACGTATTACTCAACACAGAACTGTAATTGCCTCTTAATTGAACAACATTGGCCGTACCCTGCGCAGTTATTCTCCTCTCTTTATCTATTTTTCTAATGCTAAGAAATTTTCTTTAATTTAAAATACCTGTTTTGTGGTCTGCGAGAGGTTTGAATACCGTAGGATTCGCGTGTTTCTGTCTCCTCTCGCTGGTTTGGTCTTTCGCTAGACCGATTTCGGCTGCTCGCCAACTTCAGTAGCGGTCATAGTCACTTTGGCACTTTGGATGTTTTTTGGGCATCCTCACTACACTATCACTGTCACTTGTACAGCGGTGGTTGTCTGTTTTTCGTGTGTGTATATATGTGTCTTAGTTAAGTACATTTTCGCACAACACTCAGGGGGGCACTAGTTAATCTTAATCTAATAATTTTTATTTAAAGAGAAAGCAAAACTTACCCAGAAAAATAAAAAATTAATATTGTAAAATAAAAATAAAAAGAGAAGTTACATAAAATGTCTTGCAAAAGACCAAACCAGCGAGAGGTGCCACTGAACTCAACGGTATTCCAACCCCTCGCAGAACACAAAACTGGTACTTTAGTAGGATTAGCGGGATGAATATTCACCTTGGGAATTTATCTTTTCATTTATAATGTTGGTTTGTAGTTTGTTTCTCGTTTTATATGATATTTTAAAATCTACACACACACAAACACTATTTTACCATCAATGAAAATCAATTGATACAGGTGGCACCGCGTCCAAAGGGTAGATGGGTACTGGTACCTGTATCAATCCAATTCTATTCGATGGTAAGGTTAGTGATAGTGTGTGTAAGGGGCGGTAAGGTATACGCGCAGTGTTGCCCCGCTTCCGATGGGCTGCTTAGTCACGGTACAGCCTACCTGTATCAATCCAATTCTATTCGATGGTAAGGTTAGTGATAGTGTGTGTAGGGGCGGTAAGGTATACGCGCAGTGTTGCCCCGCTTCCGATGGGCTGCTTAGTCACGGTACAGCCTACCTGTATCAATCCAATTCTATTCGATGGTAAGGTTAGTGTTTGTGTGTGTAGGGGGCGGTAAGGTATACGCGCAGTGTTGCCCCGCTTCCGATGGGCTGCTTAGTCACGGTACAGCCTACCTGTATCAATCCAATTCTATTCGATAGTAAGGTTAGTGATAGTGTGTGTAGGGGCGGTAAGGTATACGCGCAGTGTTGCACCGCTTCCGAAGGGCAGCTGAGTCTTGGTACGGCCCTACTATATCAATCGAATTCTATTCGATAGTAAGGTTAGTGTTTGTGTGTGTAGGGGACGGTAAGGTATACGCGCAGTGTTGCACCGCCTCCGATGGGCAGCTAAGTCACGGTACAGCCTACCTGTATCAATCGAATTCTATTCGATGGTAAGGTTAGTGTTTGTGCGTGTAGGGGACGGTAAGGTATACGCGCAGTGTTGCCCCGCCTCCGATGGGCAGCTAAGTCACGGTACGGCCCAGCAGTATCAATCGAATTCTATTCAATGGTAAAGTTAGTGTTTGTGTGTGTAGGGGGCGGCAAGGTATACGCGCAGTGTTGCACCGCGTACGAAGGGCAGCTTAGTCACAGTACAGCCTACCTGTATCAATCGTATTCTATTCGATAGTAAGGTTAGTGTTTGTGCGTGTAGGGGGCGTTAAGGTATACGCGCAGTGTTACGTTGCGTCCGAAGAGCAGCTGAGTCCCAGTACAGCCCACCTGTATCAATCGAATTCTATTCGATGGTAAGGTTAGTGTTTGTGTGTGTAGGGGCGGTAAGGTATACGCGCAGTGTTGCCCCGCTTCCGATGGGCTGCTTAGTCACGGTACAGCCTACCTGTATCAATCCAATTCTATTCGATGGTAAGGTTAGTGTTTGTGTGTGTAGGGGGCGGTAAGGTATACGCGCAGTGTTGCACCGCGTACGAAGGGCAGCTTAGTCACAGTACAGCCTACCTGTATCAATCGTATTCTATTCGATAGTAAGGTTAGTGTTTGTGCGTGTAGGGGACGGTAAGGTATACGCGCAGTGTTGCACCGCCTCCGATGGGCAGCGAAGTCACGGTACGGCCCAGCAGTATCAATCGAATTCTATTCAGTGGTAAAGTTAGTGTTTGTGGGTGTAGGGGGCGGCAAGGTATACGCGCAGTGTTGCACCGCGTCCGAAGGGCGAATGAGTCACGGTACGTCCCACCTGTATCAATCGAATTATATTCGATGTTAAGGTTAGTGTTTGTGTGTGTAGGGGGCGGTAAGGTATACGCGCAGTGTTGCCCCGCTTCCGATGGGCTGCATAGTCACGGTACAGCCTACCTGTATCAATCGTATTCTATTCGATGGTAAGGTTAGTGTTTGTGCGTGTAGGGGGCGTTAAGGTATACGCGCAGTGTTCCACCGCCTCCGATGGGTAGCTAAGTCACGGTAAAACCATGCTGTATAAATCGAATTCTATTTAATGGTAAGGTTAGTGTTTGTGTGTGTAGGGGGCGGCAAGGTATAGGCGCAGTCTCGCACCGCGTCCGAAGGGCCGCTTACTCACGATAGAGCCTACCTGTATCAATCGAATTCTATTCTTTGGTAAGGTTAGTGTTTGTTTGTTTAGGGGGCGGTAAGGTATACGCGCAGTGTTGCGTCGCGTCCGAAAGGCAGCTGAGTCTTGGTACGGCCCTACTATATCAATCGAATTCTATTCGATGGTAAGGTTAGTGTTTGTGTGTGTATGGGGCGGTAAGTTATACGCCGTGTTGCCCCGCTTCCGATGGGCTGCTTAGTCACGGTAAAGCCTACCAGTATCAATCGTATTCTATTCGATGGTAAGGTTAGTGTTTGTGTGTGTATGGGGCAGCAAGGTATACGCGCAGTGTTGCACCGCCTCCGATGGGCAGCTAAGTCACGGTACGGCCCAGCCTACCTGTATCAATCGTATTCTATTCGATGGTAAGGTTAGTGTTTGTGTGTGTATGGGGCAGCAAGGTATACGCGTAGTGTTGCACCGCGTACGAAGGGCAGCTTAGTCACAGTACAGCCTACCTGTATCAATCGTATTCTATTCGATAGTAAGGTTAGTGTTTGTGTGTGTAGGGGACGGTAAGGTATACGCGCAGTGTTGCACCGCCTCCGATGGGCAGCTAAGTCACGGTACGGCCCAGCAGTATCAATCGAATTCTATTCAATGGTAAAGTTAGTGTTTGTGTGTGTAGGGGGCGGCAAGGTATACGCGCAGTGTTGCACCGCGTCCGAAGGGCGGCGAGTCACGGTACGGCCCACCTGTATCAATCGAATTATATTCGATGTTAAGGTTAGTGTTTGTGTGTGTAGGGGGCGGTAAGGTATACGCGCAGTGTTGCCCCGCTTCCGATGGGCCGCTTAGTCGCGGTACAGCCTACCTGTATCAATCGTATTCTATTCGATGGTAAGGTTAGTGTTTGTGCGTGTAGGGGGCGTTAAGGTATACGCGCAGTGTTCCACCGCCTCCGATGGGTAGCTAAGTCACGGTAAAACCATGCTGTATAAATCGAATTCTATTTAATGGTAAGGTTAGTGTTTGTGTGTGTAGGGGGCGGCAAGGTATACGCGCAGTCTCGCACCGCGTCCGAAGGGCTGCTTACTCACGATAGGGCCTACCTGTATCAATCGAATTCTATTCTGTGGTAAGGTTAGTGTTTGTTTGTTTAGGGGGCGGTAAGGTATACGCGCAGTGTTGCGTCGCGTCCGAAGGGCAGCTGAGTCTTGGTACGGCCCTACTATATCAATCGAATTCTATTCGATGGTAAGGTTAGTGTTTGTGTGTGTAGGGGGCGGTAAGGTATACGCGCAGTGTTGCCCCGCTTCCGATGGGCTGCTTAGTCACGGTACAGCCTACCTGTATCAATCGTATTCTATTCGATGGTAAGGTTAGTGTTTGTGTGTGTATGGGGCAGCAAGGTATACGCGCAGTGTTGCACCGCGTACGAAGGGCAGCTTAGTCACAGTACAGCCTACCTGTATCAATCGTATTCTATTCGATAGTAAGGTTAGTGTTTGTGCGTGTAGGGGACGGTAAGGTATACGCGCAGTGTTGCACCGCCTCCGATGGGCAGCTAAGTCACGGTACGGCCCAGCAGTATCAATCGAATTCTATTCAGTGGTAAAGTTAGTGTTTGTGTGTGTAGGGGGCGGCAAGGTATACGCGCAGTGTTGCACCGCGTCCGAAGGGCAGCTGAGTCACGGTACGGCCCACCTGTATCAATCGAATTATATTCGATGTTAAGGTTAGTGTTTGTGTGTGTAGGGGGCGGTAAGGTATACGCGCAGTGTTGCCCCGCTTCCGATGGGCTGCTTAGTCGCGGTACAGCCTACCTGTATCAATCCAATTCTATTCGATGGTAAGGTTAGTGTTTGTGTGTGTAGGGGGCGGTAAGGTATACGCGCAGTGTTGCCCCGCTTCCGATGGGCTGCTTAGTCACGGTACAGCCTACCTGTATCAATCCAATTCTATTCGATGGTAAGGTTAGTGATAATGTGTGTAGGGGCGGTAAGGTATACGCGCAGTGTTGCACCGCTTCCGATGGGCTGCTTAGTCACGGTACAGCCTACATGTATCAATCGTATTCTATTCGATAGTAAGGTTAGTGTTTGTGTGTGTAGGGGGCGGCAAGGTATAGGCGCAGTCTCGCACCGCGTCCAAAGGGCTGCATACTCACGATAGGGCCTACCTGTATCAATCGAATTCTATTCTTTGGTAAGGTTAGTGTTTGTTTGTGTAGGGGGCGGTAAGGTATACGCGCAGTGTTGCGTCGCGTCCGAAGGGCAGCTGAGTCTTGGTACGGCCCTACTATATCAATCGAATTATATTCGATGGTAAGGTTAGTGTTTGTGTGTGGATGGGGCGGTTAGTTATACGCCGTGTTGCCCCGCTTCCGATGGGCTGCTTACTCACGGTACAGCCTACCTGTATCAATCGTATTCTATTCGATGGTAAGGTTAGTGTTTGTTTGAGTAGGGGACAGCAAGGTATACGCGTAGTGTTGCATCGCTTCCGAAGGGCAGCTTAGTCACGGTACGGCCCACCTCTATCAATCAAATTATATTCGATAGTAAGGTTAGTGTTTGTGTGTGTATGGGGCGGTACGTTATACGCCCAGTGTTGCCCCGCTTCCGATGGGCTGCTTACTCATGATAGAGCCTACCTGTATCAATCGAATTATATTCTTTGGTAAGGTTAGTGTTTGTGTGTGTAGGGGGTGGCAAGGTATACGCGCAGTGTTGCCCCGCTTCCGATGGGCTGCTTAGTCACGGTACAGCCTACTTGTATCAATCCAATTCTATTCGATGGTAAGGTTAGTGATAATGTGTGTAGGGGCGGTAAGGTATACGTGCAGTGTTGCACCGCTTCCGAAGGGCAGCTGAGTCTTGGTACGGCCCTACTATATCAATCGAATTCTATTCGATAGTAAGTTTAGTGTTTGTTTGTTGTAGGGGGTGGTAAGGCATACGCGCAGTGTTGCCCCGCTTTCGATGGGCTGCTTACTCACGGTAAAGCCTACCTGTATCAATCAAACATTATTCGATGGTAAGGTTTTTGTTTGTGTTTGTAGTGGGCGGTAGGGTATACGCGGAGTGTTGCACAACCTCCGATGGGCAGCTAAGTCACGGTACGGTCCAGCTGTATCAATCGAATTCTATTCAATGGTAGTGTTAGTGTTTGTGTGAGTTTGGGGCGGTAAGGTATACGCGCAGTGTTGCATCGCGTCCGAAGTGCAGCTGAGTCCCAGTACAGCCCACCTGTATCATTCGAAATTTTATTCGATGATAAGGTTAGTGTTTGTGTCCCTAGGGGTCAGTAAGGTATACGCGCAGTGTTGCATAGCATACGAAGGGCAGCTGAGTCACGGAAATGCCCACCTATATCAATCAAACCATATTTGATGATAAGGTTAGTGTTTGTGTGTGTTGGGGGCGGTAAGGTATACGCGCAGTGTTGCACCACATCCGATGAGCAGCTGAGTCTTTGTACAGCCCACCTGTATCAATCGAATTATATTAGATGATATGGTTAGTGTCTCTAGGGGGCGGCAAGGTATACGCGCAGTGTTGCACCGCGTCTGAAGGGCGGCTGAGTCACGGTACGGCCCACCAGTATTAATCGAATTATATTCGATGGTATGTTTAGTGTTTGTGTGTTGTAGGGGGCGGTAAGGTATTATGTGCAGTGTTGCACCACTTTCGATGAGCAGCTGAGTTACGGCACGGCCCACCTGTATCAATCGAATTATATTCTATAGTAACGTTAGTGCTTGTGAGTAGGGGGCAGGAAGGTATACGCGCAGTGTTGTACCGCGTCCGACAGCTAGCTCAGTCGTTGTACGGCCCTCCGGTAACAATCGAATTCTATTGTATGTTACGGCTAGTGTTTATGTTTGTAGGGGGTGGTCAGGTATACGCGAAGTGTTGCATCGCGTCCGGAGAGCAGCTGAGTTCCAGTACTGCCCACCTGTATCAATCCAATTCTATTCGATGGTAAGGTTAGTGATAATGTGTGTAGGGGCGGTAAGGTATACGCGCAGTGTTGCACCGCTTCCGATGGGCTGCTTAGTCACGGTACAGCCTACTTGTATCAATCCAATTCTATTCGATGGTAAGGTTAGTGTTTGTGTGTGTAGGGGGCGGTAAGGTATACGCGCAGTGTTGCACCGCTTCCGATGGGCTGCTTAGTCACGGTACAGCCTACTTGTATCAATCCAATTCTATTCGATGGTAAGGTTAGTGATGTGTGTAGGGGCGGTAAGGTATACGCGCAGTGTTGCACCGCTTCCGATGGGCTGCTTAGTCACGGTACAGCCTACTTGTATCAATCCAATTCTATTCGATGGTAAGGTTAGTGATAATGTGTGTAGGGGCGGTAAGGTATACGCGCAGTGTTGCACCGCTTCCGATGGGCTGCTTAGTCACGGTACAGCCTACTTGTATCAATCCAATTCTATTCGATGGTAAGGTTAGTGTTGTGTGTGTAGGGGCGGTAAGGTATACGTGCAGTGTTGCACCGCTTCCGATGGGCTGCTTAGTCACGGTACAGCCTACTTGTATCAATCCAATTCTATTCGATGGTAAGGTTAGTGTTTGTGTGTGTAGGGGCGGTAAGGTATACGCGCAGTGTTGCACCGCTTCCGATGGGCTGCTTAGTCACGGTACAGCCTACTTGTATCAATCCAATTCTATTCGATGGTAAGGTTAGTGTTTGTGTGTGTAGGGGCAGTAAGGTATACGCGCAGTGTTGCACCGCTTCCGATGGGCTGCTTAGTCACGGTACAGCCTACTTGTATCAATCCAATTCTATTCGATGGTAAGGTTAGTGTTTGTGTGTGTAGGGGCGGTAAGGTATACGCGCAGTGTTGCCCCGCTTCCGATGGGCTGCTTAGTCACGGTACAGCCTACTTGTATCAATCCAATTCTATTCGATGGTAAGGTTAGTGATAATGTGTGTAGGGGCGGTAAGGTATACGCGCAGTGTTGCACCGCTTCCGATGGGCTGCTTAGTCACGGTACAGCCTACTTGTATCAATCCAATTCTATTCGATGGTAAGGTTAGTGATTATGTGTGTAGGGGCGGTAAGGTATACGCGCAGTGTTGCACAGCTTCCGATGGGCTGCTTAGTCACGGTACAGCCTACTTAGTATCAATCCTGAATTCTATTCGATAGTAAGGTTAGTGTTTGTGTGTGTAGGGGCGGTAAGGTATACGCGCAGTGTTGCACCGCGTCCGAAGGGCGGTTGAGTCACGGTAGGGCCCACCTGTATCAATCGAATTATATTCGATGTTAAGGTTAGTGTTTGTGTGTGTAGGGGGCGGTAAGGTATACGCGCAGTGTTGCCCCGCTTCCGATGGGCTGCTTAGTCGCGGTACAGCCTACCTGTTTCAATCATATTCTATTCGATGGTAAGGTTAGTGTTTGTGCGTGTAGGGGGCGTTATGTTATACGCGCAGTGTTCCACCACCTCCGATGGGTAGCTAAGTCACGGTAAAACCATGCTGTATAAATCGAATTCTATTTAATGGTAAGGTTAGTGTTTGTGTGTGTAGGGGGCGGCAAGGTTTACGCGCAGTGTCGCACCGCGTTCGAAGGGCTGCTTACTCACGATAGAGCCTACCTGTATCAATCGAATTATATTCCATGTTAAGGTTAGTGTTTGTTTGTTTAGGGGGCGGTAAGGTATACGCGCAGTGTTGCCCCGCTTCCGATGGGCTGCTTAGTCACGGTAAAGCCTACCTGTATCAATCGTATTCTATTCGATGGTAAGGTTAGTGTTTGTTTATGTAGGGGGCGGTAAGGTATGCTCGCAGTGTTGCACCGCGTCCAAAGGCAGTTGAGTTCCGGTACGGTCTATCTATATCAATCGAATTCTATTCGTGGGTAAGGAGTGTTTTTTGTGTATGTGTACATTTTTTAATATTCATATGGAACAAAAAACTAATTAGAAAAGTGTCTCACCACCCAACAGCAAAACGAACTCAAACAGAGTTTAGTGTACAAAATAACATGCGGAACGTGCGGTGGATTATCCATTGGCCAAAATGGGCGTAAGATGCAAAGATCACATAAAAGCAATGAAATATAAAACTGAATCCAACTTCGCAATCCACATTATACGCTGCAATGACACTAAACAATGAGCCTATACGAATCCTTAAAATTAAAACACCCAGGCAAGAAAGGCAAAGAGGTGGATGTAATAGAGAATATGGTGATTTTCATGAACAAACAATACAAATTATAAATGAAAAGATAAATTCCCAAAGTGACGCTATATTCGCCCTGCCAATCCTACTAAAAAACGTCACCCACCCAACTACTCCCCCCTTTTTGACCGACAACCCGACAAAGACCCGATTTACAAAAATCTCACCCCCTTCAACACAAACATAACCCCGAAAAAATACAATAACAAGACAAACATATATACACATGAAAAACAGAAAACCACCACAGTACAAGTGACAGTGACAGTGCAGTGAGGATGCCCAAAAAATATCCAAAGTGCCAAAAGTGACTAACACCGCTACTGAAGATGGCGAGCAGCCGAAACCGGTCTAGCAAAAGAACAAACCTGCGAGAGGAGACAGAATCACGAAATCTACGTTATTCTAACCCCTCGCAGACCACAAAACAGGTATGTTAAACAAATTAACAAATGTTTTCTAGTCTTCGCTTTCTAGTGCTTTCTTAATTTCATTTTATTCTAAAAATATACTAATTTATGGGTTCGAGAATATATAAAAATAATGACTCCAACGGTCAATCAAAAAATACTCAAACATGTCTGCTTTTACAAAACTATTGTGTGCATATTTAATATTTTCATAAACTTTATAGTTTGAATGAAAATTATAGTATCCTTTAGCATGACCAGGTGGCTCGTTTTTAGTTTTCTGGAGTTTATGTCAGTGCTCTGGAGTTATTTGTAAACGTTCTAATTGAAGAAAAATTTGATTTCTATCTTTGTCACGATTTTATCATGAGTGAGGTAACTGAACATTTTTCAAATTTGTCTACAACCTTCAAGAATTATAAATTGAATAAATAATTTGATCAAAAATATAATATATAAGATACATCAGTAAATAACAACTTCATACTAAATTATTCATAGAAACTTTGAGTGGGAGGAAATCCTTGATGGCCATCTAGTGTTCGGCCAGAGAACTAGTTCGACTCGCAGATTCATTCATCGTTTGGCGCGCATTTCAAATTTGTTTATGTTTGAACAAACACTGAAAATCGAAAAATATCGACCATAAAAATGAATAAATTCGAAAAGAACTTTACATAATTGGAGTACTACATTATAGGCTTGCTATTGGAATATACTCCTCGTATTTTTCTTCTAGGCAAGAAAATACGTACATGAAGAAGAAGGTCAATTTACACCTTCTTACGAGGAAATTTTCATAATTTCTTTTTTTAACTTTTTCTTATTAAGAGATACAATCAGCGACACCGATGTTAAAGTATCACCAATAACATATAGAGTATCATGGAAGAGCTTTCCCACCTTTTTTAAATTTTTTTCTGGTATATTTTAATCACGTGGCCACTTCCTTTCCACACGTCTGTAAGGATAGCAGGGTAGTAGTGTTTGGACCGTAGGATTAGGGTGGTGTATATTTCGGGAGTGGAATTAGTTTTATTCCTGTACAGGAAGGTTACTGAAAAACGAGATCCTGCACGTAGGTAGGAGATACAGTGTAGATGCGTTAGTTATTTTTCTTAATATTTTCGACTGTACGGATTGAATTCTGTTCGTTTCAATTTTTTGATGGTTTCAACCTAACCCCGAACAGTTCAGGAAAGCAGAAAAAAATTTAAAAAAGATAAATTATGAAGGCTGGTCCGTTACAATCTGACGTGAATTTATTTTCCTTCTGTTTCTTCTCACAAGTGTTTTCCTGCACGGTAGGAAAATAATAGGAGATATGTGAAAGACGACCTTCGACGTCGGTTCCAGTAAACGATTTATATTTAATGACAAATTAAAGTATTTGTAATTTGTAGATTACAAATTGAGGTACCGACGGGACGCCCTTCCCACGTGGCAACGGAGACGATAGGAAAGGCCGAAGTGAAATCTAACGGAAAATTCGAATCGGGCGGCAGGATAATTCGATATACTTTTGTAGGGTCCGAATGGAAGAGGGATGGGCCGCGGTGGCGCAACCGAAGGGGGGGAATGGCGGGGGTCGGTACTGGTGGGGATTGGAGCCGCAGAGTCATAGCCGGCTTCTTCAGTCAACGAGAGCGATTCGTGGCGGCATGGAGACTTTGGTCGACCTTCATCAGATACCCATCGTCGACATGGCGTATTCCGGTGAGTACTTACCGCGCCGTCGTTCACCACCGTCCTGTATATTTATTGTACCTTTTTAAACGTTCAATTTTCCCCGTCGCGCGTTTATCCGCGTTGTACAACTTATGGATACGTTGTTCTATTTTCCTACGCTCCAAGGGACATTTCCTTGAAGGGAAATTTGCGCCATTCTCTGAGAAATACGTGTTCGACCGGCGGGTAAATTGCACAGTCAGAAATCCTCGGTAGTACCGAAGTGAAGCCATCCTCAAGTTAGTGGATCCTGTATGCACTACTTCTCAGTTTTAGTTTTCATTGACAGTATATTAGTTAAAACTGCAGTAGAGTCAGCGATTGGAAGACATTTTTGATTCGAGGAAGCTGAGAAGTATAAAAAACCGTTTCTCAGCTTAATTACATAACGATATAACTTGATATATCTTTTATTAAAGAATTATTATTCAATAAAATGAATAATTATTGAATTATTATTATTCAAGGCATAGTGTGGCTACAAATGTGTAGGTTTCGACACAGGAATAATAGGAAATATTTTCTCAACTTTTATTAATTCCTCTTATCGAGGACTTTATTGATTTCTCATTCTATAACAATTCTAACATCATACATTACGCGATATATAACTGAAGGGATGATACTGAGGATCGCGTAGAGCTGATTCCTAAACCCGGGGAAAGTTAGAACAGGGATTTTATGCTAGTCAGATTTCCCGTCATTGTCATTAGCTTTTCGTCATTCGGACGTTTCATGTGACTGACAAGGCCGAAGCAGGTGATACGGTTAGATTTAACGGCGGTTACGCAATAACCGCAATTCCTCGTGCGGTGGTACTAAGAAATAACATTTGTCTGGATGTAAACTGTTAAAATAGTAAACAAAGGTGTCATACCGCGGAAGTAACTGTCGGGCTACATTCTTATCACGACATTCTACTTTTGACAACTCAGGCACACCTTTCGTGACACGGACGATAACAAAGCGGGAGCTCCTAAGGCTCTTAAGCGAATGCCGAGCGAGCCGAAACTCAGAAACAAACAATTGACAAACAACGTTATAAAAAGATTAAAAATTTGAAAGTACGCTAGTAGACCAGAACCCCCATTTCAGTGAAGAAATACGAAGATCACGGAAGAAATCACCTAAATTTTCCTATTTATTTTTATCTCATGTCGATCTAGCATTTTAATTAGTCACTTAGTTCAAAGCCACTTAGTTAAAAATGAAGTTTAAGAGGCTTCCTGAGAATTTCCTGATTGCAAGTTACTGATGCGCTGACAACGCAATCCTGCTTCTTACATCCTTTTCAGTGGAACTGCAGCTGGGCGTTCGGCTTTCGTATCCTTATATTATTTGTATCGACGCGTCTCAATTCGAAAGCCATACTTGGTTACTTTAAACGTTGTTCCGGGTTTTCGTGAGGTTGCTATCTGTTCCCGTCCTGTAAAATAGTAACAGCCCAGGATTTTCCTGGTAAGCATTTGACCTTGCTCTTTGCCCAACGACGCCCACGTTAAATGTTACTCGAGACGGTTTCGTTAATTTCCATGTCGGTTAGATTATGGGGTATACATTTATTGGGCCTGAAAGGAAAAAATTCAGTACGTGTTTTCGTACGTCGTACGGTTTTCAGCCGAAACCGCGTAGACGACAGTTTCCAATCATGGGGGCTATTACAGGACAATGGTGATACAGTTCCTGTTTGGTAACATGGACCTTGCACATTTATAAAACCCCTGACGGTTTAAAAAAAGGTTTATACGGAGTCTGATTTATTCGATGTCGTCGTCACAACGACACTGTAGTTCAAGGCATTCGCGGTTTATTTGAACAGCCCCAGCAGTGCGGTCGGTTGTCCGTCTCCGCGCCACATCTAAACAAGTTTCGGCTTCTCGCCACCTCGCGTAACGGAATTTCTGGGTTGCCGAACGTGAGGTTTATTCCTTCCGCGCTCGGTCACCAGTTTCGAAACACTTGACAACACCCCTCACAAGTACTAAGGCATTAGACTTTCTAGTGTGGGTTTTTTTTATTTAAATCTCAAATAATCTAATGAAATTATATGATATAGTCGGTTTTTAATTACATGTAACCATTTTTTCCATTATCACACGGGAAACATTTACATTAGAATATACGAGAGCGATTTGATAAGTAACGTAAATTTATAAGGCTCGTTGAATCTTTTCAAAATGTGTCTCTGACTTATAAATAAATATCCATATTTAATACGAAATATGAGTATGGCTTAAACAGATATGGCTTATGGTTCATGGTGTTTTTATCACAGAATTCAACAATTATCCGAATATAATATTGAACGGAATATAATAAAACGGTTCTTATTCCCTTCTGTAAAATAAAACAATCAGTGAATCATAATAAAGTGAAAATATGTCATATGATAAAAATTAATTATTAATCGTTACAAAAATAATTCATTTATATTTTTAACAAAACTAGACCCCACTGTTAATCTAGAATTATTATATTTAATGTTAATACACCACAATGCAGTTTTCTATAGCATCAATAATATTGTACTTATGAAGATATTGCAAAGAACTGAGGTCGCATAAGAAGTTTTTTTTATTTTCAGATGCCATTTCATTTTTTCCATTTAGTTAATAAGTTTCAAAACAAATTATCATAACACATATCCTGAAGGAAAGCCATTTATAGTTCTATAATTGATAGTTTAAATTTGAAGAGAAAATAAATATTTTCTCTCTCTGACCTTGATGTATTTTTCAAGGAGTATCAGATACTTTGCCATCCATAAAAATATTTTTACATTATCCAGGCTTACGTAAACGCGAATGCTTGAGCACGTAGCCGGATTTACAGCGAGCAAACAAACAAGGGACGAGAACTGCCGATTGTTTTTTTTCTCGGTATCGTTCGCAGTCAATTCTTGACTTACATTTACATTTTATAGACATAAATAACTATAGAAGCAGTCGCACGACTGGTCTTCGGCTGGGGCCTATCGATGTTGGGTGATAGCGGTAGGAAATAAAAAAGTGCACGAGGAGTGTTTTTCCTATTTGGTTAAAAGGTATATTCAATATTTTTACTTTTAGCAGATTTAGTTTATTGCCGGGTAGACTCGCGCGCAAAGGGAATCTTCGGTAGTCTACAATATTTGATGCAACCCGGTTTGAACATCGGTCGTGGGGTTCTCCATTGTTTGAAACTTGATTGTCAATTGATCAACGCATAAGATATTCAATTGGCCTCGAAGATTTCAGCGGCGGGAAAGAAAAGAACAAGGTCGGACTAATGAGATCAATTAGGTAGTCAAGGCACCTTAATGTATCTCCCGTTTGGGTTCTAACAATAACACGGTGTTATTGCTATTAGTGCACTTTCGTGGCTGAAACGAATAATTCGGTTTATGCACTATATTTGCATACTGTACGGGTTTCTGTTTTTTGGATTTTACCCGTCGACTGGTACCTCTCCGGTCTGTTTGTCCCTTCATATATAACCGCCTAAAAACTAATATAATTTGAGTAACAAAAATTATACGAGGTCAGATAAAGCCGGGAGAAGAGACTGACTCGGTTAAGGTTTTTTTCAAATTTGAAACAAGTTTATTTCATTAAATACAAATAATACATTGATGAGACAACATACAAATGGTGATTCCTACATGCATACCGGCCTATTGGCCTTACTACATATATATACTTAAATATTATGGTACATTGCTCGTGAATATTTAACAATTTTGTATTAATAATCGGGAAAATATACAATAAAAACCCGAGAACTTAAGTTAAGGTAAACATTAACATTCCTCTCTCAGCCTCTTCTAACTTACACACACACACACACACACACACACACACGCAAATATATATATTGTATTCACTGAAATGCCCTTTATTAATGAGAGGTCAAACGAATGGAAAACAATGACACCCCTTCAGCGGCGGACAATAGACAATGGACGGAACGCAACGTAGCCAAAACCGGTCTAGCCTGTGACTAAACAGGCAAACGGAGACGGAAAATACCTTACCAACATTATAATTCGATTTTCCCTATGTTTTAAAGGAGTCTTGTCATTTAGTTCGACCGGCTGTTTAATATTGGTTAATTTTGTAGTTTGAGCCATGAATTATTTTTCCGCTCCGATGAGTTGGCAACCGAAGTGAGGAAATACCCTGCGCGAGGTGACTCATGTTTATTAATATATTAGTTAGGTCTTCCCAAGTCAAACGTATTATATTACGTCTTGAATTATGGGCATAAAAGATATAACATCCACAAAACAGTCAAACAACAACATAGAGAAGAATATAATTTACTAATAAAAATAACAATAAATATCTGGTGGCAAAAATTAGAACGAAATGAGAATTTTATTACACGTAATATGTACTTTAATATATTCTGATAACGGTTATAGTTACCTATCGCTGTTACCTCATCCCCGACCCAAACACTTTGCAGACTGGAAACAATTTACTACAGACATGAAGTAACCTATAATAGGGTTCTGGAGTGATATGGGATCCTAGATTCCTATTTATCAACCGCTTATGACCTTTCCCCAGGTTCAATTAGAAAGTAAAATTCCTATCTTTCAAACTACCAGTTCTAGAAACCGAAACATCAACGGTCTTTAATATAAAATCGGGTCGGTCGTTTATATCCGAGCGGTATAAACACGTTTTAAGAAGACTGAGAAGGCAATGAATGTCAAAATATTTTAGAAATACCAACGTGACTTCATTAGTAAACAGCAGTCAAAGTTAATAACTACTTCACCTTTGATTTAATAAACTTGTCGCGGGGTCCTTGAAGGAATATTGTTATTCTTGCCAAAAATTGGGTCCTCTTCATCCTGCAACCTTGGAAGTGGTTAAAAGATTAAATATTATAAAGTCAATACTCAGCCTAATAAATCTGTCTCCTGTAGCTCGTGTGCTTGATCGGCTTCGGCTTCTCGCCAACATCAGTTGGAGTCCTAGTGAGGTACTCGAGCAAAAGTAAGCGGCACTTGCCTGAGTAGAAAACAAAATCCCGATTTCATCCGCTAAAATGACGGGTTTACTCTGTTCATATTAATGGTATTCGGTCCCTCTTTTCATCCAAAATGCATGGTTCGCTAACTTGCACGGATTATTCGTATTATTCACGGATGTATCGTATAATCCCGCGGCCAAATGAAATAACGCGTTGTCAAATCCTGCGACGACGGGGTACTGGATGGACAGACACGTTACAAAAATCGATGGACCCTCCAATTATTTGTCGCACTCACGCGTCCTCTATTTTCTCACAGGTGCGCGATTCAAAAATCGAATCGGAACCTACCTCAAGCCGGATAGAAGAAGTCAGTCGATCCGGGAGCAACTCCTCTCCACCTAACACAACCCACCCATCGGCCCATTTACGAAGACCGCTTTACCGTTACGGACCGGTTCTAAACCTCGGGCTTTTACCAGTTCGCCCGACGTAAGCCGCTTCCAGTAAGAGGCGGGCGTCTCACACCTGCAGATTACAGATCGAAGATAAGTTAAAAGGTCGCGTTAGAAAAGTCAGTTAGAAATCGTGCGCGTGAAGGACTGTTGGAGTGCCGGGACACTTAAAACTCCGGTCGCGTCCGACTTGTTTGAGTCCCGAATAACGATGCGACCGACCGACACATTTCCTCCTATCCTCCCCCCTAACGGCACCGCCCATACGCCTCCGACTCTAGCTCTATGAGAGGTTTCTAAAAATATTAAAACACATCGGTTACAATTCCACAATCCCCAATAGTGTCTCCATTAGTTCTGTTTTCGTTAGGTATGAAATAGTTTTATTTAATGTTTCTGGACCATTGCTTAGTGTATATTCTATAGTTGTTTTGGTAAATTTTCGTCTCTGTTCGTCATAGTGTTCGCAATCTATTAATATATGATTGAATGGGATCTATCTGTTACATATTGGTTTGGGCTGGCCTAGAAGTAGTTAGCAGTGAATAAGTATTGTGTGATTGTGTTCACTGTTGTTTCCTCTTTTTTTGTAATTTTTTTCACCTCTTGTCGATAATTTCATGACCCTTTTTACTGTGCAGGGTCTGTTGCTAGGTAAATACTGAACACATCATAAACGAAGTAACTTTTTTAAATGCGCAGCATGGTGGACCTCAGGAGACCGGTCACGCCACATTTTTCTAATTTTTTGTACCTCTCGAAACCTGATCTCGTTATGTTCATTTTTCAGTGTTTTCATTTTTTCTTTTATTGTTTTAATTTTGTTTAACCGCTTCAAAGAACAGTTTAACTCTTAGAAAGGCATCTGAATATAGACCGCATCATTTGGGGCATAGACGATTTTTCGCTCATAATTTGTAATATCAATGAGCCACAAGGTTACGAGAGTGAAGACCTCATTATATTATTCTACCTCAATGGAAAATAGAAACATGGCGCAAATGTAATGGCTCTATCAAGCATCGTCACAGATAATGCCTTTGTTATTATGGATTTTAATAACATCTAAATTGGTGAAATTTATTTCTTCATAGTTAATTTATTATAAACATAAAATTACATCATTAAAAATAATTTAAATTTATCAGGAAATATGTTTAGTTGTTAACTAAACTAAAAATAATGTTTATTATTTTCATAATTTCTCTCATAATAAAATTAATTAATTGTAAAATAAAATTCCCGGTTTCTCTATTGCACTCGGTTACAATAGGTTTCTATAGCTTCTGTTATGACATTCTACATATAATTTTTATACAGGTTTAATCAGTCTTCGACAGACCTTACAACACACATTTATTTAAACGAAATTTACTTTACTATTACTCATGCAAACATTAACATGTCCGGTGCCAATGAATACCAAGTGAGGTCGTCATTCGAGTGTAACAGTAATTTTAATCAGTTTACTCATGCAATTAAAATTTCTCAATTGATTACAGGGGGATCTTTAGATTGATTAAAGAGATTGACTCTCCTGTCAATTTCTTTTGATCCCGAAATCGCTTTCGTTATTTAAAAGAAAATCATTAAGTAAGGGAAACTTAGCCTTATTTCTGTATTTTATGTGGAACTAGTACTTAGGAAGCGACAAACCAGCAGGGAACTGAAGCGTCCAAGAGATATTCTCATTGAATCAAATTTGCCCGGGAAGTTGAAGACTTGGGATCAGCGTATTATAATTAAGCGAGATGTAAACGAAAAAATACACAGGATATAAGAATAAAATAAATCACAAGTTAGTATATTGATAGGGTTTTTATTGAACGGCCGCGGAGTTCACAGAAATCCCAAATTTGCTAACATCATGTTTCTGAGAATCGCTTCGAATTAAAGCAAAGGTAGTAATTCGCCTAGACAAGTGGCTTGGGATTCTTTTCTTTTATCTTTTTACCATTCATCTACTGAATAATACAATAATATATGTAATACAAGAGTAAAATATAAATAAAAAAATATATTCGGCAGTAAACTGAAAGCAAACATAAAGTCAAAAGATTATAAAGCGATATATGTGACTTAGCGTGATAACGTATCACTGTGAAACATTAAACAATGTTTCCCGTATTGTATACCGTGTGATAAAGTGCAAAATAATGCTAATCGACTGTCGGTTTTGTAGTGCTATCGCGTGAATTCATTCCATGCCAGTAATAATTCAAATAATATTTAATTTTAATTTGAAATTATCAGACACTCGAGTAGAAGAGGGAACCCGTCCCTGAACATGGAGGCTCTGTCGCGCATTGGTTTGCCAAACGATCGAAATATAACGGACGATTTCGTGCAAAAAAATTATATAATATTGAGAATAGCAATAATGTTTAAAACTGTGGTTTCGGAAATTGCCGAATAAGAGTCAATAGAGTCCGACAATAGGCTCGTTAATTTCCCGTTCGCTGATGCAACTGCGACATTTGAACCTGCGAGTTGAATTCACGAGCTGGTGAAAAGTGCTTCGAGCACACTCGTTAATCTAATCTGCACGTTCTACAGTTAGCACAGCTGCTTGCGTTGGTTGTACAACCTACTGAAACAATATATTGAGTTTTCAGCAATGGATTCAACATTCAAGGAAGGCCGTGAATATGTGCTATCTAGGAATTCCTATAGGTTACTGGATACTGGGGCCGAATTGAAGTTAGAGGTTAGAATACAACTTTATACACTGAAATATTTTAGAATTTTTTTTTCAATTCCTTACCTTATGTTTTAATTTTCCTTAAAACGAATTTCCTTTAAACAAATAAAGTAGTCACTGTCGTCGTCACTCTCCAAATCTCTTTTCAAATGCCGTAAACCCTTAATTCCCGTGGACAGTTTTTACCAAATATGCAGTTTAAAGAACGCTTTTCTTAAATACCTATATCCTTTAATAATTAATAATTATATTAGTTCAGTATAAAGATATTTAATAATTCAATAATATTAGTACATCTAGGTACATTTTGGATTCATCATTATTATTTCCATTGCTAAATATGTTTGATTTGTGGGGTTCTGGATAATGCGGTGTATCTCAAGGATCCATTAACCACATTAATCAAGAGATTTCTGTAACGCTTTTATCCATAACTGATTCTCTATAAATTATTATAACTTTAACTATAAATATTAATATTCCCGGACCAGCCGGCTGGTATTTTAAAATGAAAATGCTTCGTCTGAAAGTTCATTTAACAGGTTTATAATTTCAATCTCTCAGCGCTGTGCCCGGTAGGAATTATTTTCGCCTTTTCATTGTTCAGTACGCTAGCAGGCACGCAGGCGAGAGGCCTTAATGGGTTCGGACCTGGGAAATTGGTCATTAGGGCAGTTCAGGGGAGCCGCAGTGGGCCTTCGCTCTAATGTTTATTTAGAGTCGGTCTGCTGACGACCTTTCGAAATCCAACGAAACCTCAAATACTACGAAAAATCTGAAATATTTATCCAGTCGGTTTCTAAGCCTGCACGATCTCGGCTTTTCACCTTCGCCAGCAGCTCTCCCGTCCGTACGGCTAGGTCGTGAAATTTGGATGGCGTTAAGGATAATAGGACAGATCAAACTCAATCCGATTAATAAATACGAGGTCTAGTCCAGGACGAAATAAGAGAGTGGAGTCGGATGATCAGCTAGTAGTTAGTATTATAGTATATATAGTAATTACTCATGTTGGTTGCTGATGAAGTATTCATTCTCTGTTGTCATTATTACTGGGGCATTTATAAATGCTTAAAATTCGTATTCAGTGAATTACCATGATTTTCCTTGTAAGGTTTATTCAGCCCAAAGGTAAGTGTAAATATCTATTTAATGAAGAAAGTTTTGATCCTCGGAACAGAAAGGCTGTTGAAATCGCTTCAATTTCTTTCCTTCAACCTTAAAGAAATTGTGTCGCTAAAGACCACATAAACCTGTTTGACTGCTGTATGACCGAACTAATCATGAATATTTTATAATAACTCTGGCCTAGAAATGTTCTTTTTTTAGGGTTATGGATAAATATGAATTTAAATTGTTATATTCCGTTCTGAAAGCAAATTTATTAATTCACAGGAAATGCAACTAAATATTTTTATTTCGAAGTTTTGAGATTACATCAAATTAAAATGTTGCATTGAAATAAATTACTGAACTCAAAACATACACATTCGAATGGTTTGAAATCGGTTCAATATGGACACTTTATTGAACTATTAACGAGTAGCCAAAAGAATGGTTTCTACTTATGAAAGACCTGATTCTTTTCATAAAGGTCTATGAAAGTGTAACCTACACTAATCGTATACAAATGTTATTGATAGAATAACGTGACACAATATGAAGGAGATTTATATGAATATTATACCTTCTACGTAGCTATTATTATAGCTACTAAAGTTAAGCTGGTGTATTCAATCGATGTGTATTTGATTTAAAACCAGGCACAACCATGTTTTATGAGGTGTGTAGATTCCGAAGGAATCGTGGTAACCAGTCTAGGTTAGGAAGTGAAAGGAAACAGAATATTCGAAAATATTCGAGCCCTTGAGCACATTGCTGGGGATTAAATCGGAAAATATCCATTCGATTTTTCAGTCCAATATAACGCGGAAGATCGATATAGTAGGAGAAAAACAGATTAGAGAATCGTAATTCTTCAAGGAATAGGACAGACGACGGTGTAAAACTGGCAAATAAAGCAGTGCGATAATCTAATCAAGAGATTAGAATGGCTTATCACGGAGGAGATATTTTTTCAGGACGTTACCGAAAGTGAATGTCGGATAATGTGAAACGTTGAATAAAAGCAGGAACTTCCTCTTCATTAAGCCAAACAGAATATTTACATGCAAATAATATTTTCATAAGCAACAACACAAGGACACTTTTATAAACAAGGAAATAATACCTTTTGATTTACCGCTCGGGTGGATCTCCTCAGGTACTTGTATGTTCAAGATAGTATTCTTATCCCGTCCAAAAATCAGTACATTGAACCAATCACACTGTGCATTATAATCCGGTCACATTTCATTCCTTACGACTGTGTATGGATATTATGACATCTTATGAATATGTTCTCGTTAAGGCCGTTTTATACTGTTCAAGTGAAATGAAATACAATATATAGACGTGTCCGTCCATTCCACAGCCGGTAGAATTCCGTCGGAAATTCAGTGGGGTACTGAGGAACAACACTGTTACTGTGGCGGTGTGTGCCTTCCTGAATTGCTATAAAGTCAATCGTTCGGTGCAACAACAGGGTCGTTGGGTTGTATTTTGAAAATTAACTGCAATTTAAATAAACTACATTCGTTTTTTAGGCCGGAGAAAATCAGCGCCGACATATTCTTTTGCGGACCAGCGCGCGGCTCTCTAATGCAATTCGGTGGGCCCGCTGCTCCGCGATCTTTGTTCCTTCACAAAGAAATCGGGCGATAGTTGAATCGAGAACTGTCGTGGGAGCGATTTTTTCCCACCGGGATTACCGGTCGAGCCGCATCCAAGGCCGTTGGCTGCAGACAATTATCGGCTTCAGAGTATCTCGCCGTCAGCGCTGAACGCTAAGCAAATAAACTGTCGGCCGCGAATAGAAATTGAAACGCTATTGAGACAACCCATTGGTTTATTATTATTTGTTCCAATGTTAAATTTCAAAGAACAATATCCTGCAGATTATCTCAAACATTTATTGAAGCTTTAAAATTATTGAATACTTTTATGTTTTCCGCATGATAATAGTACAGGGTGAATCGTTCCTATTGCATATGTTCCCATTTCTGTCTATCCGGTCCTGGTGTTTATTCCGGATAAAGAAATCGGTAAATTCGGGGCGTCAAAGTTTCTCCGATACAGTTAAGCTCCTTAGAACGTGGCCAGCCGATTGCGTTTGATTATGGACAAATGATCGCGTTTCCGCGATAATACGGGCCGAGATTAGATTGGCCGGGCACTCGAAACCGCAGAAAATGATAATTGTAATTGAGCCACTCGATTGGCGACCTTTCGGCCCTGTGTTGGATGTCCGCCGGTGACGACTGACGTTTCATTTATTAAAATACGTTCGGAACGAAGACTGGGAGTAACGTGACCGTTTTCGCGCCCCTCCTCCTCCATTATTTTCCCCTAATCAGTGCCGCTTCCGATATAGATATAGAAAATTCCGATAGGTTTTTATATAAGAAAAAAAAAACTGCACCGGCTCTTGCGAAACCAACTCTTGAGATTTATTCCGGCGCATGACAGTTCAACGTATTTGCGATGTTTGTTATGCGTAACTAATACGAATGACACGTGGAGCATTCTAAAATCATCGCGTTATATTCGGTGGATATGGTAACTAATGGTCTTTCTGCCTCCGCTCGCTCATTCTCCGCACTGGTTTCGGCTTCTCGCCACCGTCAGCAGAATTCCGGCACACCGTTACTGTGGAGGTGTTCCGCTTCCTGCATAATTGGTTCATTGCACTATTATTAATCAAAGATGACTACAAATGCAACATAAAACCTAAAATGAGATTCTCGCCTGAATAACAGCGTAATCGTACCCTTGGACTTTAGTGTTAGTCCTGACAAAATACTTTATCGTCAACAGAAATACATAAGGACGTTACTATATTAAGAACGGAATTGAGAAACATTTTAAAAAAAAAGAAATTCAATACCGCTTATTTATCAGTTTATTTTCTAAATATTTCCTGGATTTTCCGATTTGACGTTAACACAGGCAACACTAAAAAGTACAAGTCGATCGAATATCTGTTTTGAAAATAAAATTCGATGGCATTGTCCAAAAAAATATCTGTAACGCTTCTCTTTTAGAAGTGAGAAAGTCCCCGATCTTTTGCGTTCGGGTCAAGTTCTGGTGGAATATCACCGGCTCTACTATTTGATGCCCCCGGTGGTGTATACAACAGGAATGTTGTTAACATGAATGATTATTCGAATCAAAATGCTCCCCCCATACGTGCATTTTCATTGTCCCGCTGTCCAATACAATTGTTGAAATCGCATTTCAAAGCTGTATCGGGATTCGAACCCGTGTTGGTGATGAGTTAACGCCGTGTCGCTATAATAGTTAAGACATGCTAAAATGTAAAATAATATCGATTTGTATAAATATAGATTATTTTTTATGTAATATATAAGAATTGTATACATTCCATTGATGTTTTGCATAATAATTTATTCCGTCGTTACAATAAACGGTGACTCCCCAGAACCTACTCTCATTATGTATTCAAATTACAAATAATTTTTCTTTAAATATATATATATATATAAGATATCGTAGACAATATTCAAATGTTGTTTGGTACATGCATGCCGGCATGCGGGCCTTTCTGCACTTATGTACACGAATATCGGCCTAAATATACCTGTATTGTAACACAATGTTTTTATGGTAATAGGGAAAGTTACGTAATTAAAACCCGAGAACTTAAATTACACCGACCTCAATCACACTCGCTCACACTCTTTGCACTTCTCAATTCACTATATTTGCAATGGTGCAATGTACTGGGGACCGGTCGTATAGTGTCGTTATCACTATAACACTGTCGGTATAGTCACTTATGTTGTATAGACAACTCACCATTTGCATTGAGATTTGGCGGCCTTACAATTTGCTCTTTCAATTAGAAAGAGTTGTGCAGGAACCAACTGCCAAACTCAATTCTAATTAGCCTCATAGGGCTCCTTTCAAATTATGTACAGTTTTATAAATGATTTATACGTTGCTGGCCCGAGAGTACAGAAGCAGAAGCCGAACAAATATTTGTATTCGCAAGCCGTGTCAGTTCGCCGAGGGAATCAAATTGGCCAATGAGAGCGACGGTTTGATTAGTGCGCGATTTGTGCACATCAGCGCGGTACTTATTCTATTCTTTGTCCTATCACTACGAGAAGAGACTTCCAGTTCCAGAACGAAACCATGATGAGCGATCCTGTATTTATCGATTTCAAATCGAATTTATTTATCTATTTGTAAATACAATTGTAAAACAGCAAATTTTCCCCATCTATAACTTTTTTTTTAAATAATAATAAGCGAAATTACCTATTGCATAATGCACAAAAAAAGACACTTGGATATAACATCCGCGGACATTTCTTGGAGACGGCCCCATCGTAATTCCCTTATTAATCCCGAGGATTTAGTTCTCTTTACTTAAGTTTTATTTTCGTTAGTTCTGCTTCTTTATGAGTTTAGTTTTTGTTTTGTTTAATTTCTATTATTCTTTCGCTAATGCCATTTAATTTTCTTTCCTTTCGTATTTTATTCTGTTTGTTTTTGTTCATTTTATTGAATTTTATCTACTTTTATATAATATTATTTAGTTTTGTCAATTATTACTTATTTTTGTCAACGGTTCGTTCAAAGTTTTTTTGTTTGGCTTTTTTCCTTTCTGTCGGAATAAAAGTATAATGTAATTTTCTACGTTGCAGCCGGGAATCCGATACCGCCGATCAAAGTATGCACTCGGCAAGCGGCTAAAAAATTGCACGCTGCCCTCGCCGAAAAAGGAATGGCCCTTTTGGTAAACACCGGTGTCTCCGGATTTAAGGTGAATTTTATTTGATCAGTTTAAATATTATCCTAAATTAAGCAGAATAATAATTAGGGATTAATAAATAATATCCCAAATTTATGTCCTTAAGAAAAGTTACAACACTACCTGAAGGCAACAAAAATAATGAATGAAGTTCTCAATAATATATTCAAATTTAAAATTTACACCTGTAATAAATTTAGTATTTTAACCACAATTTATTGACAATAAAATGTTTTGTAAATAGTATTACTTATATACAGTTGACCTTCGTGAGTCAGTGCCACATGTTCAGGAACTATACATTTCGCTTAATATATTTAAGGGAAAAAACATTCTAGACTATACTAGACTATATTATATTATTCGAATTTAATTTATTTTATAGATGCAGTGCTGTTGCTATAAGCAATTTTTCTCAGTATTTGCATTAGGCGCAATTTGTTTTCCCGATTATGCCTTTATAATAAGCATTTAGTGCATAACATAAAATATACACTTATGTGATGTATGAAAATGGTAGTCTGAACAAAGTGAAAATTTTAAGAAATTAGAAGATAAGTTTTTAAATTAAGTAAAATTTAATGGTAAAAAGAAAAAAGTTATGATTCCATTTTAAAATTGTCTCTATAGTTGACATAATCCATAGGATAGTAGATCAATAATTAAAATCCACATTAGGTACTTTATGATCAATATTAATAATTTATTATTATTATGAGTAGGGATTAATATATTACCACAAATGAAATACCTTGAAATGAAACTTAAATCAATATTAAAAACTTTTATTCCGTGCATAGCGGCATCAGGCACATTTGCGCGGTAAATAAATACAGAGAGAAAATAGTTTTCCTTCCGTATTATTATAAATGATATTTAAAGGAATGGATTGTAAATGAAGAGAAATTAGGAAAATAATTTCCAAGTTTTCCAAATACTGTCATATTGTTATACTTTACAGCATGCATCAGAGCACAAAGATATCATTAGGATTAATCAATAAAATATTTATAACATTATTTACAACAATATTATTTCTTATCAAGTAAAATTATTAAAATTTTCTTTTCACTTAACTGAAGTGATATACTCAAAGGTTCCAGAATGACCGCTAGATAGAGCAGGCTCCTGCTCAATGAATCCGTTATGCCGAGTTCTGATGTCACAAAACTGGCTCAATTTCAAATTCAAATACTATTAGAATGTAATTAATTCTAAACATACTTAAATACTTCAAATGTATGATAGTGAATATTACCATACTAAAAAAATAGAAAAACTACATTGTAAAATAATTTATAGTTAAAATCATTTCGATTTAAAATATGTCAGCCTGAATCTTAATCATCATCCAATTAATGTTTCAGTTACATAATGCATACAAAAAGATGAGTAAGTTCTGCAAACTCCCGCTAGAAGTTAGAAACGAATACACCAACGGTGAAAACCAAACAGACCATGGATACATTGTTCCAGAGAGGGAAGGGTAAAATTCGATTATTCTGTCTAAATTGATACATTTCATGATTTATTTTCAGAAATTAATTCTCGCCTACCGAATAGGTTCGTTCCACGATTCCAAACGTTTTATCTGCATTTCGAAAGTTTCATGCAACCGTGGAATTTTCAGGTTACCCTTTCAGCACTGTTACAACATCCTCTCTGGAGATGGAAAAATGCCAGAAACTGAAGTTCCGGGGTTCACAGAAGCAGTTCAGTCCCTTGCTGAGGACTTTAAAACAATATCCAAAACTATATTACAGATCCTCGCAATAGGGCTTGGTACGGATTTTATTTTCGTTCTTTTTTTACACCAAATTAGAAATACTCTTTTGCCGAGCATTATGTATATTAAGAAATGTATTTATATTATAAAACCGAGCCACATTAATATTATATTACGCATATATACAATAAATAAATTCGTTTTTAATTTTTAATTTTGTATTACAGATTTACCGATTGATTATTTCCTAAATGAACACAAGGATATACTGCGCGATAACGGAAATAGCATAATGCGATTAATTTATTATCCCCCGCTGGGCGAAAACATGCAGAGTATAACCCGCCGCCAAGCGCACACGGATGTCGGAACGTTCACTCTTATAGCTCAGGACGCCGAGAATGGCCTCGAGGTAAAATCAGTATCGAAAATCTCTGTTTAACTATAACTAGTTTAAATAACTATAAATAGTTTAAATAGAACTATAAGTCCGCGTCCTTTTTTTTTCGGGAGGTTAAATTATTTTGAAACATTTCATACCGTTTTGTATGAAACGGACAGGTTTCAACTCTTCTCAATTTTCCGGACAGGTTTTTGAACGATCTTTTTCGGAGGCAATTCTTAACACATTAAGTTTTCGAATGATCGTTTATCATTAACAGTATTTAGAAGAGGCTTTTTAGTCAGGTAGCACTTCCTATCCAAGTTCCGATAGCTTTAGTTGGCTACCCAGTTTTATTATAAACTTACAACAGTCTTTTTTCGTAAAATGTGTACACGTTATTTGTTGCAACGTACACAGGTACACACAGAAATTGCTCGCATGCGGTCCTTCTGTTAATTCGTTGAGGGGTCTATTTTAAATTGTTTCAATCGGTGTAATGACGGTTTAACATCGTTTCGACATCGCATTATCATCTTGGACGCGTGAGAATAAAAAAATGTAGTGTATATCGATAGTTTTATGAAATGATTAAATAAATGCTTCAATTTATCAACCAGGTTTTTATGCGACTATAGTGTTAGGCTAACTTTTTAAAAGCAAAAGATTTCCTCTCGAGTTATACAGGTCGTCCGGAGCGCTCTCCACCAGATAACGGAAATACTTTCTGTTTTCAATCATCTGGTATCGACCGATTAGAATATAATTAACGTAAAAGATCGCAGTAAAGATCCTCCTCTTCTCTTTCACGTATTTATCTAACAAATGACAAGCGAACAACAGTCTGGTATTAACACGCACGTATTTTCATTGTCCATTGTTACAGGTAAAACATGCTGGAAAGTGGGCTCGAGTAGGTTATTTACCTGGCTCTATTCTTATCCTAGCTTCTGACTTTTTAGAAGTATGGACTGGAGGAATTTATTCGGCATTGGTACGTTTAAAAAACCTGTTAATTTTAGTGGTTTGGATGCGGCCATTTTTACCGTCTGCAGTATCCACTAGCTGTTTCGATTTAATGCTTGACCGGTTTCAACTTTTCACCATTTACTATAGCGTCACTGAATTGGCTGGTATCGAAACAATTTAGAGGCAGTGCAGGCAGGATGCACCAACGGCAACCGACATGCCTAAGTGCCTCAATAATATACAGACGAAACGCTAATGACGGCGACGAGAAGCCGAGCGGTTGGAGATAGAACATAGCATGTAGTAGAATTTAAATTTTGAGAAAATCATTCCGTTATTAATTATTTTTTACGATTTATTTCATACAGGTGCACAAAATGGGAATGCCTCTGGACAGCAAAATACGATCAAGAGGCCAACACGCAGTTGCCCTGTATTTACAGCCTTCAAATTTATACTCGGTATCTCCAATAATATTCGCTAAGTCTGATGATGAAATGCAGGCCGCGGAAAAGGCTAATACGTGCGGTATTTTTTCAGCGTGCATAGGAAAACATTTCAGTGGAGATCTGTGGAGTTCTTGTTGTTAAGAACGGTGTAATCGGCCAGAACGTTAATTTCCTGTTTCAGTTCAATATTTGATAATATTATAATATATATAAACGAATGATGTGATAAAAAAGAATAGATTGTCAGTTTTTTAACATTCTATAGTTTAGTAATTATTCTGATATTAAGGTTTATCATATTAGGTCTTTTAAGAATAGGAATAACGTGATAATCAATCACCTTTTAGTTGTATTGCGTTTTTTTATTATAAGGGATGATTGTAAGGGATGACACTCAATAATAGTACTCCTCATGTAACAACTACCTTCATGTTTGTACAATGTTTACAACTAAATCAGTATTAAAACAATATTGGTTTGGTTCATGTACTTATTACGCATGAGTTAGAATTACATTAATTATAGTAGAATAAGAGGCACATTCTACTAGTAGGCACTAAGTCATTTTGATATTATTATATCGGTATTAAAATGTAGAACTGTTTTCTATTTCTAGTCAGTTTAAAATATTAGTTAAAATTGAACTACTGGCCATTGCGATAATGATACGGTTGCATTTATTTTCAAAATTCTTAGATGTCAAGTTTAGTTTGATATGGTAGTTTTTATATAATTGTTTATTTTTTTATTAAAAAACAAAAATAGGAACGTTGTAAACGGTATTTGATCTGTACCTGTTCTAAGTGCCTTAATTTATGGATAAATAATGCTCATCGATTTGACAGTATCTGTCGTGAGGTTGGTCATAATAAAGGCTGAACAGATTATTTAGTTCAAACTATTTAGTTTGAATTCATTTGAAATATATGCCATAAATTATCATTATCAACTGATTCATTCCAGTTTATTCAGGAAATGTTTTGTTGTTAACTTTTTTTAATAACGGTTTCTGTTTATACAGTGTATGAAAATTATAATTCCACCTGGCATTACTTGCGAAAACGTAGTGCGCTATAAACATTTATCATTATACAAATTTTCTTCGAATTATAATAATTATATTAAAATTCAGTTTGTATTATTTAGTATTTTTGTATACTTATGTTTGTATGATATAATAAAATCAGGATGATAATTGCTTGAAGGGGATATTATAAATTATATTATGTAATGCCGATTAAATTTTTACTCATATAAAAAGGAATGTAATAAGCAGATTATCTTAAACATGGTAATATAAACCATGTTCTAATGTATTTTTAGACGATCCCCGCCGTCCAGCAAGTCTGGTTCCATTTGGACAAACGACTACGCGGAATCCCCATACCCGACTCAAAAGAATTGACTTAAATCGTAAATTACGATTACTACTGCCATTACTAAAAACGGACATAAAAATTGACTTCAGCTAATAAACTAAAAACCTACGTAACCTTAGAACTATGGGTTGATCCTCCACCGCAGTCATCCAACGCATCCAGAGATTCCAATAAAAAGTACTTCGTGATGTATATCGAACGTCCTACGTAAATATATTTCGAATAGTTAGTCCAGACTTACTGAAATTAAAACCATGACGGGCCTACCTAAAGGCATCATCTAATTTATTATTATCATTCGTCCATTCTTTCGGTCGGAAGATGAATCGATTTCGGCTTTTCCCATTCGTCTGCAATTCCTACTGTAATGGTAATGCATGGTAATTCCCATTCCTCACTAAGGTGATGTAAAGGTTTCATGTGACGGTGCACAAAGAAGTATAATAACACGGATAATAGTAACGGTGAAAATCGCGGTACTTTATTCTTTTTGTAAGGTTTCGGGAGAATGAGGCTCCGGTCGTGGTACAAAACGGCACCTAGGAGATTGGCCGTTATACTGCTCGATGAGTTGTTTCACGCCCGAATCAAAAGCAAGAGAAGTTATCCCTTAGCCGGAAAGTCCCCCGGACTTCCCTCAGTCAAATTTTTTGTCCGCTTTTAAATTATAGCGCTTGAACTCAATTTTCAACGTATCGCTGGTTTATATAATTGCTATCCGATTTCGAATTTCTCAGTCAAATATCAATTTAGTTCTGCTTAGTAATATTTCGAAACAATATGGGGCACAGAGTCTGCTTGTAGGTCTAGAACTAATCCGGTTACGGCTGTTCGCCAAAACTGAGTGACTGGAGTAAGATCTCAACTGTGACAGTCGTTACTATCACAACTGATGATGGGGAATAGCCAACTTGACGGGCGTTTTATTAATAAATTGTTGTTTATTTAAGCTACCTGTTAGGGGTTAGGGGCGTTTGGCTTCACGCCATCTTCTGTAGCACTCGGTCAGTTAGTGTCTGTTGTACAATAACAGGAGAGACTGGCGAGAAGCAAGACCCTCCTGGACCACCTATCGGGCATCTTAGGTTCGAGGAAATTCCGAAACCGGTTTAGTTCTCGCGGCAACGAGCAGATAGCGGAAACTGAAACCTGTCTAGCATAAGATCAAATCATCCAGTGGAGACAGAAGTCCACAAGAACTATGGTAATAATAATCATTTCATATACTTTGTATAATGTAAACACATTCTTAAGGAATCTGTCGTTCCTGTTTGAAGAACGTAATAATAAATGTCTTATATCGAAATTAATATTATTATTATTTGTCGACTGATGTGTGTGGAATTCATTGTTACAAGATGAAAAATTAGTGAATAAAAAAAGAAAAAACTTGTATTGGGGATTCGGAGGGTTAGGTACATTTTCCGAACTGTAGCCATGGAGGAGTAGACCGGTTTTCACTCCTCACAATCGTCACTGTTTTTCTCTGGCCGAATTCTATATTGGAATAAACGATTTCGGTAAAAACAATTAAGATCGTCATCTGCATTCGACACGTGTCACAGTTTGCCCTTGGTTTTCTAATCACAATGTAATATTCAGTGGGCCGCGAGAAATTTCGGTAAGTGTTACTCCGTTTAAAAGGTAAGGTGAATACTTTTACGGAAGTATATATTTTTCCCGTCCCGGCAATATCCTGTATAGAATTTGATACAATGCAATTATACAATAGTATACCGTATAATTGATCATGTGCGGAATATCCCCCTTCCTCCGAAGGGAGGTTTGTTGGGGGTGTTGCCCTCATGACGGGGGTATCTCGTTACCAGGATTTCACAATATCTGCAATGTGCCTTTTGAAAAACTCAGAGCCGAGCGCCGGCTGTTTTTCGGGGGTTAAATTCCGTAACCGAAACTCGGACAAATACAGTACGGGTTTATTGCCAACTACGCTGAATATGAATTCCTGCAAATCCCGCCGGTGGCTTTAATAAGCCAACGTTAGGTTTTGAGAAAAAAAAATTCAACTCGCGTTTGTCACGGGCTAAAATATGCCCGCTTTATGCTCCCCCCCCCCCCTTCCCGTTTCGCTGTTTTCCCTAGCAGGCAGTGGTGGGGAAATGGCCGTAGAGATGTCCGAGGGATTCGATCTCCGAGTGCCATAAGAGGGTGGCGCACAAACGGAACCGTTCCCCATCTTTCAACCGTAAAGGGGGACGTTTAGCTGGCCCTGGGCACACGCTGTCGATATCCGAATCCCTACCCCTGTCTGACCGACTTTTTAAAAAAATCCCAAACCCGGGCTCTCGGCGGCCTTGTCCAAGCTCCCCACTTTAAATCGCCCCGACTTACGGTATTTATATAAATAAATATTAAAACCGTATCCGTAGAATTAACGAACAGCGTATATTCCAGTAATTTATTGAATTGAAACACCCTCGCTTTTAGGTAATTCGGACGGGTGGCTGTCGGATAATTGAATGCTGTGATTCGGCGGGTCGTTTCAGAGAAGAAGATATACTCCGTTTATTTCTCTGCCGACACCTACGCACGTCGGTTGCTGATGCAGCAGCCAGCAACGAGCGGATTATAACGAGCAGCCGATACCTGTATAGCATCGGACCAAGTCAGCTATTGGAAACGGAAGATTGCAAAATTGATGACATTTTCAACGGCTCTTCATTTGATATTGACGATTCTTACAACGCATTTTAAGCATTCCTAACGTTTTAAAATGTTTTAACCTCATAATTGTGGCTTATGTATTTCACTTATACATAAAAATATGCGAAGTGCTTTAACAAAAAATGTTCAATATCAGTACAAAATTTCAAGGTTTACAGTAGGTTTTGTACCTTGAAGCGGGCAACTTCTATATGTAACAAACCTGTATAAATGCAGTTCGTCGTATAATTAGACGCAGAATATAAGCGTCAACGCAATCAGGGTTCGTTAGGGAACTGTTCGCGGAAACAATTACACGGGCAGAAATTAAAATTAAGGAGATGTTTTTCTTTTCTCGGTAATTTATTATAAAAATTGGTCGAAGGTTTATACTTTAGCAGCGACTCACTCATAAATTAAATTGCCTTCCACAAAACTCCCCTACCTATTAACCGAGTCGAGAGGGCCTCGGAGTATTTTCAGGCGATTACTTCACTAATTAAGATAACTCATTTAAAAAAATGACGCATCAGCCCATTGAAGGTTAATATCTTCCGGTTAATATGTTCCGAGCGCGTCCGCCCTCACTCCATTGCAAATCATAATAGATTATAGGCCGCCCCCACCTTCTGCTTTCCCTACTTTGGGAATTGTATCGCCTAATAATGCGGTAAAGCTAAGACAAACATTTGCACTTCCGACATGTTCTAAGTTTCGGAGAGCAGAAGTTGCACAAGGGGCTAAACATGACGTTTAAACCCGGAGGTCTAATGACGGATAAATCGATCGGGGCTCGCTCTATTAACGCTCGGGGTTATTCGATGTAAATTAAACGAACGGATCGTTAACCTGTATCGGTCCATAATATTTACGAGTGGCTGACGTTAATTCTAAATTCAAATCTTAATGTCTATTCATTGCATAAAACCCGAGTTCATAAAATAAAGTAAAACGAGAAACGGTAAGTCAATTCCCGGCAGTAAATCTTACAGGAAAGACCTGCATTAATTTCGAATCCTAAAGAAAGTATCCATCCGGCCGCGGACTTCGGAATTTTTCAAATAGAGAAGCCCTATAAATAGCGCTGACATTGTATCCGGTCACGCAAATCCAGATAAGTTTAGATATTTAATGAAAATGTGCCAATCAAATCTTTGTAGAACATGGAAACAAAATCGAATCCGTCCGCTGGAAATGTAAGAAATCCAAGTTAGTTTTACAACAAATACCACAAACCATCAAAACCAATTTTTTAACACAATCCATCCGACAATTCTTTTATATAAGGAAAGAAAAACATTATTGAGCTTAAAATATTGATTGTGAACACGACTGGTGCGTAAAATTCATTCTAAGCGATTTATGAAAACATCCAGGAGCTATTAATTGTTTAATGCAATGTTTACCTGAAAGCTCTGATCTAATATTTTATTCCTACTACTATCCAAACGGTATTCATTCCGAATATCAAAGATAGAATAAATAGAATAAAATCATTGTTTAGCGATTAGATTGTATTTTAATGATAATAATACCGATCTACTTGATTAGTACTTTACCCATTCCCATGGAATACAACTTGTTGAGAAAATCTATAAGCGGTGACTTCGGAATTTCCTTTATGTTAGTCACATTGAATATAGGATTGAATACAGCGACGTCCTTATAACTGCAATTCAGTTGGGGAGCGACTGAAATACAGCTACAGTCGACATTTGAAACTAACGAAAAAACATTTCATTCAACGTAATCTCCTACACAAGGAAAGTAATCGTGACACAGGTTATTATTTTACTGTCCAAGTGATAGTCTTGCAAACACAATTTCTGATCGTTAAGTTTTAATAACGCTCTGGTATGTCTCTAACCAAACAATTCACCACGACCTCAACATACCAAAAACGGACGAAGTTGCATAATTCCGGTTCCTTAAGTTTCATTCCTACCTTACTACTCATCCTAATTTACTATCATTCATTATCACCCCCGCGACGGCGTAAACGCCACTGGTCTAGAGGAGCCGCACTGGCGCTACCGGTTCCAAAATTAACCAGTAAATTTAAGTCACAAAGGGCCACCACTGGGTGGCTTCTTTCATCTTGTCTATCAGCTAATATTTATCGGTACTATCAATTATACTTATAACAAAGTTGATTGTGCAAACTAAGAACGATAAAAAAAAAGGTTTAATAACGGAACTTCTCTCAGAAAAATTCAATGGGTATATTACACAAATAAAGTTTATTATACACTAATAAACGGGAATGACGTATTATTATAGAGCATCGGAGCCACACACATTGCTGCATTTTTTGAATTTGTGATTGTTCCATTACTATCATTTTATCCATTTAATTTGGTTGCAGGAAGAGTCTACGACTGGGCGTGTTATAATTGCGAACAGTCGCATAACTATTTGCCTTTGCGTACGCCCGTATTAAACTATTATCAAGAAAACGAATATATGATTATAGCGCCAATTCGCGTTGTGATGAAATTGTAATTTGAAATGGGGGTGGGAGGACGGCCAGAACATTACACCGGGGGCATAATAGGACTGTCTGATTGCAAGTCGGCCCATTTCACCATGTTACTATGTCGTTATTATTATTTTATTAATTCTAATCCGTTGTTATATTCATAATACCAATCAGTTGAACGTGAATTTCACAACTACAAGGAATAATCATACTAATAAACGAAAATTTAAATTGTACAATCATACTAATTGAAAACATTAATTTATATGTTCTCCCAAGTTTTAGGATATAATAATTCCCCCCGCTTTTCTGGTTTCACGCAACACCGATTTCTGAACTATGTACAAAGTAAACAGATGTAAATCATTACTAATTATTATAACTAATCATTACCAAGAATGAGGATCGACCATAAAAAACTAATCGCAATGGGAATAAAATGTTGAGATATTTAGTAATTTTGTTTATTTATTTTTTCTTTTAATTTTAAGTCGCGACAAATTTACAATACTTGTGCACGTCGGCTACCGACGAATCATTCTGTTAACATGCTACTTTATATCTTTTTATTTTACGTTTTGTGACTACAACGTTTTAATTAAATTTAGTGACAGTATATAATTTTGACGGAGAATCGCTCCAGACGTTACTGGATAGTGAGGATATCACGTGGCCATTTCCTCTTTAGGCGACGCTCGGGATTTCCACGAAGGTGATGCGAGGAGAGTTGTCGAATCGAAGGATTGGAGAGATGGGATAGTTTAGGAAAGAAGGATTTATATCGAGAAGCCGCTAATTCATGAACGAACTGGACTGACCGATCGTGCGTTTAGAACAATCTGATATTATAACTGCGGTACCCGACAAGTCATCAGAGTAACTCGGTCAGTTCATAACATCTTTTCTAATTGGATGAGGTTAAAAAAAAATTGAAATGCTCGTGATGGCCGCGGAGAGACTGAGGACCCTCCGGGTCGTTCCCAACTGGGCAGATGCCCGACCTGAGCGTGGGTACCCAAGGAAGGAGCGGGTTTTTCGGGGTTTCGATCCCGGATTCGACTGTCGGTCCGCATTATCGCCGGAGTGGGGCAGTTGGAGGGGACATGCGCGGAGGGGCCGGCGTGCGTTGGTGCGGGGCGTCATGCGCGCCACTGCTGCACCGCTCAGTCCACAGCCGGCGCCCACAGCCGAACCCCGCACTCCCCACACAGTCTCGGTTTATAAACATGCTAACGGAAACCGACCCCGGCCCCGATCGGAGAACGGTGCCAGTCAAGTTCAAGAGAAAAAATCGACCCGGTTAAACTTCGTCCGAGCTTTAGAAAAAATTTTGTCATTGACTTTTATTCACCGACCGCGCCGCGTCCGGAGACTCGAGAGTGTTGTACTTTTTGACAGTTTAAAAACTCCAACTTTTCTAGATCTACCCGTGTTTGTACGCCTTTGAGATATATAATTAAAGAACAAAACAAAAAAAAATCTTTCCTCAATTCTTAGTGTTTTCAACGTCTCTTATTGTAACTGTTAGTCGCGAAACACCTTTCGGACCACGCCGCCGAGGCCCGTGCCGTTTTTCGCCGTAGTTTAAATTTTTCGGATTCTAATATTTCTTCGATGTTTTCTCTGTGCCAATCAGTGTTTTAATTAAGATAATATATATATTTATATATATATACATAAATATATATATATATATAATAGGCAGCCGGAAATTCTGAAATACCGACGTTTTAGTGAAATGGGATGCAACAGAGTTTTGATACAATGATGTCGTTAATGTACGTAGCGATCTTGTTTCTCGCCTCTGCGACGTCCGACGAGATCGTCTCGGAGTTGGATAGGCCAAGTGAGTATGAGCATTTTTTTTTTCTGGTCCCCAGTGATTCGAGTAAGCATTTTGTGTCGGGAGGTATGCGGCGGGAGGTACGCTACGGAGGATTGAGTTGTTCTGGACCTCCGTGGACGACCCCACTCGGGCAAAGATGAAATTTTCATACCTGATAAATCCGGGAGAAGTTTCAGCCGGTCGCCGGCGGTGGGGGGGGGGGAACACTGGGCACTTTTATTCCACGGGTTAAGGGGGAAAAAGGTTTAACATTAAGTTGAGCCGTGTTTTTGCCCCCGCCCGCCTGTTTACTGAGCCGGGGGATATAAGTTGGCCCCGAGCGAGAGGACGGAGAGGGCGCCCACGAGAAAGGGGGGAGAATCCTGAAAGGAGCCCGATGGGAGCCTGCGAGAAATATGGCCCTGAAACTTCTCCCGATATACGAAGCTATACAGTGTAGAAAAAAAGAGAAAACAAATAAAAAACGTTAAATTAAACGCGACCTCATTAGTATTTCGGGAGGGACTCTTGACCGGCCCTCCCCCTCTCCAACAACCCTGGAGTTATTAAGCGGGCGCGAGCGGTATTTAAACGGAATCGTAAGTTGGGCCCGCATACGATTACAAGTTTGCCTGCATGCATTATACGAGATTTCCCGGATTCGCCGCTCTACCGGGGATTTATTCGGTATATTTTCCGAACTGTAAGCCAGTGAGACTCCGGAATAATTAACCGAGGGAATGGAGCAATATCTAAAGCGATAAAACTATGATAATTTATGTCGGGAAGACAATTATGAGATTAAGCGGCCAATAGAACTGGGTTTTATTTCGAAACTCAAACTCCTCATATTTCGAAAGGATAATACTCGAGTATATTTTGGACATCGTGTTTCAAAATTTTGAAGGACGAAAAAAAAATTAAGTTCAGAGCGCCTCGTCGAAGTGCGGAGGGGGCCCTGAATAAACCAAAAATGTACTTTCGAATCATTATGTGTTCATTATCAGTGTTATAATATTATGTATTATATCATATTCATTGGTTTTGTAAAAATTCTGACCAGTGATTTCAAGCCATAGAGTTCTTTTTATGTATCAATTTTTACTATTGTTTTTCCTTCCAAGGGTTGAAGCGCCAGTCCCGATAGACAATCCGAAGAGTCTGAAAATTTAAGTATAATGATGGTGATTTTCATGTTGAACGTTTTATTTCCAGCTTCAACACAGGAGACAAATTTCAACACTGATTACAATAAAAAGTATGTTTTGAACACATTTTTCTAGGCTGCATTTTTAAATCAAATTGTTGGTGCGAACAACCCGAGAATGGACTTTCGAATAGACATGCAGCCGGATAATGAGGCGTTAAAATGATTTAGTTAAGATTGCAAGGTAATACTTTATTACACGAATTCTTAATCCAGCGAATAATCTAGAGGAATAGCTCTAGGACTCATCGGAGAACGGGTTAAAATGCAGATCATCGATCATGCTGCGTGATCATCGAGGCTCCTCTTTGAATATCCTACCACGAAATCCTGTCTGTAATTGACGAAATAATTCGCGCTTATTTTATAAATAAAATACTAATAATTGAAAGGTGCCCAATCTTTGTTGCGTTTCAGAACTGTCCAAAGGTAAGGCACCAATTTCATAAGAAAATTGAAAGAATCATTAAACCCGGAGAGGTATTACTGTCGTTCACAAATATTATTTAAGTAACCAAAAACTAACCGAATATTGAGAATAATTATTGGGACAGAATACTCAGATGGGGGGATGGGATGAACGGCCAAATATAATTTTATAAAGTACCGAATTGATGTACCTGTCAAATCATCACAGCTATTTCAATTTTTGTTTAAATCGACTGACGCAAGTTGCATAATGCCTCTTGAATGCACAATTTATTGTGGATAAAAAATAAATGCTCCAAATTTTCGCAATTTCCGAATGAACTCTTTCAGTCGAGATCGCCCCGATTAAGGCGCTGTAAGCGGACCCCGACAAAGGACTTTTCAGTCTGCTAGATTTCGGATAATTATTGTTATTGGAATTTTATCAATCTGAAAATAAAATAAATAATATCTATAAACGGGAGAATATCTGTAGACAACGCCCTGAACATTCGAATGGACCAGTGGACCGAGAGCTAAGTTCGAAGTTCTATCTTTCGTCTGGTAGAAAGTACGATACAGCAAGAAGTGTTCAACTATTACTATTTGAGTGCAAAATATTATAGAAAATCTAACCATAAAATAGCGAATAGGGCTCTTTGATTGATATATGTTGTATTGAATCATCCAAATTCCGAACAGTGATCTAAATCGTCCTTAAAATATTCTAGACGATTTAAGCCTGCCCGAATTTCATTCGATTCGTCCGCGTGTCGGTACCGATGTTCATAATCTGATCCATTCCAAGCTAGAAAATATCGTACCAATTAAGATTTCATTAATTAGTGACAGGACCAGGGCGAAAGTGGAAAGCCCCGAGAAAGATGTTTTTTACATACTGAATACGCTGGACTTCTCAAGTACATAGTATAATCTTAAATATTTCCATGAGTACTTCTGAACAAAGTCGCATATGTTCTAATCAAATTTTTTTAATCAAATCACTGTAATAATATTATTATCTTTATTATATTGTCATAGTATTTGCTATTTGCACTGTAACAGAGTTACTACAGTGGTTAATAACCTGACCAAACGCCACTAAACATGGCAAGAAGCCGAAGCCGACTGAAGCTAGTAGATAAAAGCAAAGCGCTGTCAATTTTCCTATAACTTGTTCCGTATTGGTTACACGATATTCGACGAGTTGTACCCGGGAACGGACATTTACAAGAACTCTTCCTGAAGGGAGGCACTTTGTTCTATGCAGACACCAAGAATTTTCCTGGGATACCTAAAATTAGGTCCCCACCCCAATTATCAGGCCACATCTACGATTCTCCTAACATTTCGTCTCTGCTCCGATGGCAATTCGAGAGGAAGATCTAGACTAATCCCGTACCGATTTCGGTTAATCCGCGTTGATTATCATCATTCCACTTATCCGTCAAAAGGAGCCCTATCAATAGGACTTGAGAGCAGATAAGCCACCCCCCTCAGATGGCGGTTTCGATACAATGATCCCCCATAGATTACGCCCCCTTCCTGCTAAGAACGGACAATATACTACCCTTAATAGCTCTGTCTGATTTACCGCCCTACTTGTTGTTTTCTATAGTTATTTATTTATTTATCATTGAAGTGTGTAAAAAATTGAAGACCGGTTACAAAGTGAGCGCCGCGCCCAAGGCGTGTGAAACTTCTCGATATACCAATCCGCAGTGTTTCGACAATAAAATAATTTTTATTTAAAAAATAAATAAAAATAATAATTTTATTAATATTTACATTATATTATTATAATATTAAAATAAAATAATGCTATTCCGAATTCATGATCCCGCGTCTTCCGCCATACCAAGTTTTTCTTAAACGACGGAACGTGAAACCAGGCCTAAAATGACTGCATAAATAACAGAAATATTCCAAAAAAAGACGAAAATCGTACTGTTTTGTTCTTTAGAAATAAACCGAAACCTAACAACTTAAAACAATAGTACTTCAATACTTGTTCTAAGTATTTCATGAAATGGAGTTCATAACTATTTTACTTTAATTAAACTTTGGTTTAATCCAGAGCTGGCCGGAAATAATTAATAGGTGTGATGATTCTTACACGAGAACTCGGATACTGCCTAACCAATAATTGCTTGCAATATTATAAACGTATTAACCGTATTAATATCGGTTTGATTCGACTAATAAATTACTTTCTAGTTGATAAACCGAGATCTAAATTCCAGAACGCCTTCTGTGTGGAATAGAAAGTTATTCCAGTTTATTGATGTGCTATTTGATTGAATTTTCCAGAAATGCGTAAACGTTCTTTATTTCTTAAGCCTAGTACACATATTGAAGCACTCTGTACAAAAAAGCGTCCAAGATTGGCATACTGTCCGGAGTTATGGATTGAGACTTTTCTGCAATGAATAAATTCTGGTATTTTTTTCTTTTTTAAATGTCGTGCCGGTTATTTAAGGAGTTGTCAGAAATTGGAGGAAAACCCGTTGATTGATCTGAGAAACTTCAGCAGATTTTTGACCTGATAATTTTCCGCTGCCAAGATCCAAATCTGCTGAAATCAGAGTGTCGAACGTCAGAGTGGCTGTTGTTTCAATATAATATTTTAAAACCTCAGAACGGAATATTGTAAAATAAAATTTGCGGAATCTCCGGATTGTTTGAGCTACTCGATAAAGGTCTTTTTAATCTGGTTTCCATTTTTTCTCCCGAAATCTTATTTAGCCGGTCTAGGAAATTTATCAATGTTCGAGATGTCTAAAGCAGAACGACACGATTCTGGAATTGTTACTATCTAATGTTCAATTTTTTCGGAAAATGAAATTTCCCCTTAATTATCAGTTCTGATCAAATCCGGTACTTAATTTAATTTCAGACAAATGAATTGTACTCACAAAACTTAACTGAAACTTCAACTGGTTTCTTTAGTTTTTATTAGTGCCTTCCAAGTTTAACATCATATCTCTCTACACACTGATTCGGTCCTATGCTAAACCAGTTTTGGCTTCTCTTCATTAATGAGACACTAATGCATGCTGGATGCCTGTGGGACAATCGTCTGCACTGTCGTTAGATCGTTACTCTGGTTGTATTCTGTTTCCTGAATTACTATAATAATCTATCGAACCAATTATAATTCATAATTTTAAATAAATCATATTTTTACACCACGGATTTCGATGCTCTTCCGACAACATTTGCGGTGCACTCATCGGTCCGATATAAGATTCCGTGAGAATCTATTCTAACACGAATGTTGGATTTTACTATAGTTCGAAGTTTAATTCATTGTGTACTGCGAGGATGAAAACTGTTACGAATAATACAAATACGTATGCGGCGTTCTTTCATAAAAGAACTGATTCCCTAATGAATCCGGTTGAATTCAAAAAAGAATATATAACACATAACAACATTGTCGCTGATTGTATTGTACAGTTGGGACAATACAGGAAACGAGAACAAATTGGAACGAAATGCGGGAACCTCGAGAATCTTTCACGCTGATTAACACCCGGAGAGTATGGGACTTGAGGGCACAAAGCCTGGAATCTTTTTTATGCCGGGGAAACTTACTAATGGGGGCTCAACGCTTTCCTGGTGGTGGTGGTGGTGGGGATACCCTGTTATTGAAACGGATGGTGTTAGGCATAGGACGCGGGCGTTGAGGGATAAACCCTTGTATCAATTTATGCCCCTCCCCCCTCTCGGCGGCCGATGGAGAGAGCGCGAAGTTGCTCTCAACTTTCTCGGGTCTAGGGGGGGGGGGTCCTCCCTCCATCGCCCCCTAAATTGCCGCTGCGGGGAATGGATGGAGAGTGCCGGAACCCGCTCCGCTAACGACGCCCAATTTTCATTCCGAAGAAAAGATCAATTCCGAATTGCGACGGAAAAAATAGAATCGAATTTTTTTTATTACTCGAAATATTCCCGGCTAGTGGCAATTAATATGGAAAAACGGCAGGCGGCGCATATGTGCCGGTGGGCACCCATGTATGAGTGGCTTGTTATGAATGTTTTCAATCCCGAGTTATTCCGCTATTCCAGTCGGGCCCTGACGATGCGACCGGCCAAGAGTTCCGAAACGTCGGAAGCGGATTTCCGAACGCTGGAATACTCCCAGAATAACGGGATTAACTCCTGCCACCCGACGTTCATACCGGAAGTTAGTGATAAATACGTCCTCTTCATTGCGGTCTCGTTCTTGCAGTTAGTTTCTACCCGCGAATCTTCGTCTCTGTTTTGTTCAGAAGGGGCGATCCCCTTTGTCGACTGACTGTGGGAGGAATTTCCGTAACAAATATCGTGTATAAATAATATAATAAAAAATGCTATTGAAAAAACTGTTTCTTAAGTGAGTGTTTAGAGCGTCAGAGAATTGCAGAAAGTGATCGATAACAAGTCGATGCAATCGGAAGTGTAATAACAGCGATTGTTAATATTATGACGTTGAACATTCTTTTAAATTATTGGTTTATTGATCGAACTTGCAAACTATACTGCATGTGATCTGATATCTGGAATTAGCGAAGTTAAGAGTGTCTGCAGCCCTCGCTAACTCTACTAAATTTATTTAGTGCACTTTACGATTGAGAAACCCAAGAATTAATATATATATATATATATATATATATATATATATATATATATATATATAATTGACTCGCTTCTGTTTAAAAATTACAATTATTTACAATGACAATCAGCCATTGTGGCTGAAATGGTTTTAGGAAAGGTTATTTGCGGGACCTGCGATTGTTAAATACCGTATTAAATGGAAAACCCCATAGTATCGTGAGGCGATGGTGACAATATTGCAAGTGATCAATTTTCTTTATATTTAGCCGATAAAATCTTCAAAGTCCTCGACAACCATGGGCCGGATATAAAGGGGGATGATCCAATATAGGGGGCAGTTATAAAGGCCTTGTATTGGCATCAGGTTAATTCAGTCCTATTACGGCCCGTTTCCCAAATGTTCGTTTACATTTCGTGACAAATTAGGAAATAATTGGTTTAATTTGTCAACTAGCTTCCATTATTAGTAGTATCATAATTAGTATGTAAATTCAGGTAACAATGTAATATATTCGAAACACTAGAGTTCTCATCGTTTTTACGGTAGTCTATTCTTTTTATTGCGACTGCATAATTTCATTGTGTTACATGATTATAAATCTCACAGTTAAAATATTTTAAAAGAATTTTTAATTTATAATTTAAGACAGATAACTAAAATATTCTACAATATACAATCTTAATTTACATAAATCCGTAGAGTATTTTCTTTGATGAAATGTATATTATATAATATTGTACATTCTAATAAACCTTTTTATATTTCTCTTGGGTAGTGGAAAACAGCGATTTTGAGCAACACTGTCTCGATTCACACTCATGATCCATCCTTTCTGCTATCAACCATTTTAATGGGGGTGTTTCGCATTTTACTGGGCATTTTATACTAGAAAGATTTCTTAAGGAGATCTACCGAATCAGAATGCTTTTTATGTTCAAGAAATTTCGCCCTGCGCTTTAAATGTCAAATTTGTTAGCTGATAAAGAATATCGGGATATTGAATTAACATTTGATTTATTACTAAATTTGGATCCATAGTTGAAGAGAACCTCGCCGTGATACCTTTTCCACGTTGACCGAAAATTAAGTGGCCTGTAAAACGGGATGATAAAACTATCGGCATCGTAAACTAGGGTCTGGGAATCATCACCTGCTGTTCCGATTATACGTGTTGATGGACTCGACTTCTGAATGAAAATTCCCAAACGCGACCCAATTCTCGAAATGATAAAATTGAAGTTATTTGGTAAACCTAATACAAATCATGAACTTACTTAACGGGTTCAAACAGATAGAACGAAATGTTCGACACTGGAAAAATAGGCGTTTTCCATTCTAATGTCGTGCACAATGTTATATTATCCATAATTTAAAAAAAAAGAATAACTGAAATAATTAAATGAATATATAAAATTGTACATTGTTCTATTACTCGAATTAATGCTGTGGGATACTACGGGCAATATGGGATTAATACGGAAACAGGACAACAGAGATAAGTATTAACGTAAACGCTAGTGATGACGGTAAAATGCTGCCTAGTGCAGACAAGGCGAGAGTATTATTTCCGAACTCTCAGCCAACAATTTGAAAATTATCCCCGGCCACCGTTCACAAGTTTGAAAGTGTTCCGCGGAACAATTTCGTGTATCGTGCGTTTCACAATTTAAAACCCGTCCGAAGAGATCAGGGTTGCCGACTTGTGGCTTCAAGTCTCTGTCGAATTACCCTCGGCCTCAAATTATTACTCGAATAATCTCTCCTGCGAATATCCGCATAATTCTTATCGCCTTACGGAAAATTCGTAACCCTATCGGGCTGTCTAATGAGTCTACCGGAGTTAACGAGCCCCTAGTACACTAATTAGTTCAAATTTCCAATCGGAAGAAAATTAGGTCCGCCGCCGGGACTTGAACCCGGGTCGACGCTGTAATCCGGAATTTTCCTTCAGTAGCAAATTTAAATTGATTACGGAGAGGCGCTCGTTAACTCCATCCAGTAACCCCTTTAGAATGCAGTTCGGTAGTCAGTGCCTTAACGAAGGCAAGGTGCCCATATATCATGAGTGTAGGTCCCAGGAAAAGGAGTAATTGAAGGAGAATTCCGAAGTCGCCTTTAATTGGGGTCTCTAATAGGTGAGCTCCTATTATAGCCTTGACAACTGTATTTTCTCTGGCATTTCAACAACCCAAAAACTTTCGTAAGGAGTATTGAATAAAGTTCTTGTGGTAATTAAGGATATCCTACCAATTATAACTAAAAGGAAACAGAATCACAAGAAGTATAACATATTTAGGCCTGACACATACCCTCCAATGGAAGATCCTCCACATCGAACAATTGGAAACTAAAATTTAGAAAGGCGAAACAACTGAACTTATCCTCACGGCAAGTCAGAGATACAGAAAGGCAAGTAAGAAACTACCGACAAATAATGTAATTATCATTCTCAATAGCAACTAAGTGAACATAAAGAAGGTACTTCACTATTTAAGACACACACGATTATTCTATGAAATTTAATTAGGGTCTTCTGTGACCCTATCGGAAATCGCAATATTGCGCTACACAAGTAAAGCAGAAAAGTAAAGCTTTACGCAAGTAAAGCGGAGCTCTTGTGTTACTTCCTAGGAGCAATGTTACGTGTTCGAGTGTGCGAGTGAATACGTGTAACTAACATCAACACATAACGTTTTACAATGTTTTGAGATTTTATTATTATAATAGTATGTATTATAAATAAAGGCGCAAATAAAGACGTTTGTAAATTTGATCTCATAGTGGTTAGAGGGTTCGAATCCAGGTGCCGGACCGAATTTTCCTTGGACTGAAAATTCGGTTATAACTTTCAGATTTAAATTATATTCCCACACGACGTACTGCGTGTCATAGTTGATGATGAATTTTTCGACGGCGTTTAAAGGCAAGCATCCCGGGCCCGATGTTCAGCTATTCCTTTCACGCAAAATTCCACCAGGGGTTCTTCGAAACCGTGAAGCTTTATCATTCGACGCCTCTTGAATTTTGCCTTATTCAACTCTAAAACCGCGTCCCATCCGTCGCTATCTATTGTTTTATGTTTTAGCATAATGGTCTACTCTCTACTGTGAACGTAATGTAATATCGAAATGTAAAATTCGTAACCCATTTATTGAAATATCTACTGTGTTACACGTGTCGTCTGTATGTGAATGTAATATTTAAACGTCTCCATTCATATTTTTAAATGTCATTAACACGGGTTATTGAATACATTTAAATCGTTCAATTTATAAATTAAAACTTTGGGTGCATTCGTGGAATGATTTTGTTCTTTAATAACGTCTATAATAAAAATCCACGGAGACCAATATTATACGAGGTTCAGCCCAGACAAATACGAAAAATGGAAATATACAATGCAATATGGCAGAGTCGAATGGTTCATTCATGAGACTCCATAAATTTCTGTTACTCGATCAATGGCCAATTATAGCTCGGCCTTTAGCCCGGCAGAAAATGTAAAATTGAAACAACTTTAGTAATATAGTGTCTCTTTTTTGTATTATAAGCTACATTGCCGGAGATATTAATAACGTGTCCTCGGGAGATTGAGGACATCCCTTCCCCCACTACACCCTCGGCCATTTTTAGGGTTTAAATCCTAGACGGAAGACCGATGAAAACCGAGAATTCATTAACAGTCGCGGGCACCGGGGTCGGCTCTTCTGTCGGATCTAATAAAGGGAAAACCGTGCCCCGGGGGGCGGTGGCTGGGCAAGAGGACGTATTGTCACCGCCTCGGCACGTATGACCATAAATCTCCGTAGAGACCCGCATTGTTGCCTACACGAACAACTCTACCGCCCCCCGTCCCTGCGCTCCTTCACCCGACGACATATTGTTCGATATAAATAAAACAGCGGTTTTGAAAATTACCCAGAATGTTATATTGGGCGGGAAGGATTGAATGGAGGTTGGAAGGGGGAGGGGGTACGTATTTTGCGGGCGGGGCCCTGACCGATAAATGTCTTCGTTGGGCTTCGAATTGTCGGGGGAATATTGATTTTGAAAGGCTTAAAGGGAAATACAGACGCTGCAATCCCGAAAATTCTCTAGAATCGGAGTTCTGTGGCTATATTGTAGAGACGGCGTTGAATATTATTACACAGTTAAATCGGAATTATAGTTTTACAATAATACAAAAGAGGGCGATTAAACCGATAAGATTTTGCGGCAACTGTTTTCGCTGAAATTTCTCTTGTTCGAAGCCCAAATTAGCACCCAGATTGGCTCGTCCAGGTACTTTACGGTACCAATAGATTGGTTCCACTTTGAGCGGTGGTTCGTACCTCCCAGTATTGGTGACGTTCACGTAGTATTTCTCAATAGTATTTCAAAAAATGCATTTCTATAAATGTAATAAATGTAAATACATAATAATTTTAATAATAATTCTAAAATTAACATTACATTATATAGCGCGATTATCTGTTTCTTGTGTACTAGCTGGTACAGCTTTGATTTTAAATTACTCAAGGAAATAATTACTCACAAAGGCATTATTCCGTAGCAGATTTCGGGAAGTTATTTCCGATCAAATTGTTAAACGCGTTCATATCTGTGCGGGGAACACTCGTCGAATCGGAACGGTTTGAATTCCATTGACCCGATCCATTTTGCATTGGGTTCGATTAAACTCAATTAGTAACTGTTAAATGTTAAAAATATATTTTCCTCTCTAATATTGTAGGTCCAATCCATACATTTAATCTTGAGTGCGAGTAATGAACCATTTTGTCAATGTGCTGAATTGAAAAAAATAATTTTAGTTGTATAAAAATGTTATTTTATGGAGTTATTTCGTATCATTTTTCTCGGAAAGCTCTATACATTTTAACATAATTAATTCCATAGAGATAAAGTTGACAGAGCAGAATCCCTTGCAATCATAGTAATTGTTGGACTAAGTTGTGTAATTTACAATGTAGTGCTTTTAATAATAACTTTGAAGCGAACGATAGACTTCAATTTCTAGATTACATTTCCTGCGATTAGTAGATCAACATTTAGTATCGTAAAAAAAATCCCGCGTTGATGTTTTTGTATTTACTATTCCTAATCCGAAATCACTTTCCAAGACAAACATTATTCAAGCTCAAAATCATTTAATTTTCCAAGAATATACTGAAAGCAATGAGTCTGTGAAAAGTCAATTTAAGATAATACTTTATTAAATGTTGGACGCTGGTTAATTAACATATATACATTTGAAGGATCAATGACATTGCTAACATGATTGCTTCGTTGACGTTATTACTATCAGTGTGCTAGTGATGACGGGGAGAAGTAGAACTGAAGGAATTCATACTACACTAGCCGAAGTATTGTGTGTGTGTGTGTGTGTGTGTGTGTGTGTGTGTGTGTGTGTGTGTGTGTGTGTGTGTGTGTGTGTAAATTGTTTAATATTTTGTATAAAAAAGACGCTCATAAAACTGAAAAGTGAAATCAGATTGAGGATTGTGGCAACAGTGCTTGTAACAAACAAAAGTGAACAATAAATTAAGAAATAACTTACTCAGGATTACCGGTGGTTGATATTTTCAGTTCTTAATTTGAAATCAATCAGCCGGAACCCATAACATATTTCATTTTAGTCGTTTAGGAATTTAAAAAGGGACATTCTTCTTGATCCTTTAAAGCGTCTCGTCTCCTAAGTAGCCCTCAAAATAATCACCTGTGGAAAAAAGTTTGTAGGTAATAGATTCAAAGCGATGTACCTAGATAAGCCTTTTCCGATTGGCCGAATCGAATCAAATGAAAACACGCCGGGCAAAGCCCGTTTTTTTTAAATCCATTAGAGTTTTAACAGGCTTTCAAAAGTCCATTCCCCGCCAATCAAAATAGAAACAAATAAAAAACAAAAATACTGGTGGTCTGTCTTCATGCAAAATAGTTCGCCTGTAAGCTGAGATATGTCTAGACCAGCGGCTTTTAAGCTTGAATTTTACAGAGGTGTTTTTCAACATTTTTTGGCAATCTATTTTCCGTTTACACTGAATAAATGGGGAAGAGTATACGAGGTACCCCTTATTTCACTGTTACTTTTTTACCCAATTGCGCAATATAATTGTATCTTAATACAATTTAAGATAACCGGGCTCTTTACTGTCCAGTGAGCGGACACAGATGATCTCAAGAATGGGGGCGCACTGAATCAATAAAGAGGTCGTTTTATTATCAGGCTTGAGAACCTCATGCAAAATTGAAACAGGGACGTTCCCCCGCGACTAAAAATTAAGGTATTTACGGTAATATAACATTAAAATATAATCAGGGTCTCAATTGCTGTTGATTGCGCCCATTTATATTCATGAAATAGCTTCAGCCCCGCGAGTAACGTGCGTGTCGTGAATATCAGCCTTGTTAAAATTATATATATAAAATTATATATATATATATATATATATATATATATATATATATATATATACGCACACTCCTGGATCAATGGGAGAAGAATTCAAGGGGACAAGAGGGACATAGATTAGGAACATCATTAGTATTCTTCACGGACAAAGTATATCTTATCTAAAACCTAGCGGTTAAATAAAGAGGAATGTTTAGTTCTAGTTTGAGCAGGGTAGATATTGTGATATATCGTATTTATTTATATTGAAATTTCGGGTTGCCCTTCATCTTTACTAGCTGACCGGCGAAACGCCGTTCGGACGAGGCTTACGGAAACCCCAAAATCTCCTCGGCCTTCAATAGTTCCACTCGTCAATTTTGGTTCCCGGCAATGTTTTCAGGATAAAAACGCAAGCTAACATCCCGCGACAAAATCTGGCCACATTTTTATCACCGCCACCCGAACATGGAATCGAGTTCTGAGCCAATAAACGTTGTTTTATCGCTACCAACTCCGAAATATAATTTCGGGCGATAAAAGGCCAAATTACCCGTTGAATTTCACAGCCCCAGTAAAACCTCTCAGGGGAGCCTGAATAAGGGGTATATTACTTATTATATTTTTCTCTTTTTATTTATTGTACGACTAACCTTTATAAGTATAATTGCGGAATTTTTTTACTGTTTTTCCTGCCTATAAAAAAGCCAGTGATGACATCTTTTGACGTGTATCCTGGGTACAGACCGAGAATATAATCGATGCGTAACAAAGTTCAAATAGTGAATTAGGATAAGGAGTGAGAAGAAGATAAAACTTTAGGAAATAGGATTTTATAAATTCGCAAAGTGTCAATATGTTGAGGTCGTGGTGAATAGAAACGGTGGCCGAGTTATTAGAAACTTACAGTACAGCAATAAGGATGTTTCAAAGGACTTTTGATTGAAATCTCAGGATGCCTGGGCGGAACACCATAGTTCAATGCCACGTCGCTTTCAATACGGCTCTGTAGAGTGAGGGCTTGTTAGCTAAAAGAGAATTTCAAGGTATTTTAAATTGACTTTTACGCATTTCCGGTAGGAAATTAAAGTTGCGGTGGTCGGCACTCATTTATTGAATATGAATTCCACAAAAAGCTAATGGGTTTCTTAAGAATACAGGTGAATCATGGATATTCATCGAGGAAAATAAAATCCCGTGACCTCTCCGGGACATTATTATTTATGACCAGAACTCCGGGGACTTAGTTCTTAGAATGTTTTCACGGTTGGGGTGAATCGGAGCCTCTTTAATTTGGTGAGGGTTTGCGCTGACCGAGTAGGCTGTTACCGACAGACCTGTTGATTGCCAGCCAGAAGTTAGAATTTCGGTTTCTTCTGTCATCCCGCGATCCTTGAAAATCTAGATTTTCGTAAAAATATGAAAATTGAAAACAACCGTTAAAAGAAAGCTGTTTCAGAAACAAGATTTTATATTCTGACTAAATATTTCGGCGATATTACAAAATAACGTTGAACGTTGTGAAATAACACTGTGATTCTCTACTACTTTTTGATTATAAATTTTTTTTTGACAAAATATACTCGTGGTGTTGATTTTTTATAAATGAAAAATATCTGCACCAATTATAAATAATATTGTATTTTTTATAAATATTCTTACCAACGAACAACCCGATAGAGAACAAATGAACTGTATTATCTTCCTAGCACGTTGACAAACTCTAAATGTTGTTGAATAGGATTAGTAAGTGTATACATTCCCATTCAAGCTGTTAAACTTTTTTTTATTCTTCTCTCATTTATAAGTCCTTTTTATTTGAATATTCATTCTTTTCAAATAAATGCAAATTTATAAATAATTAATTTACCCTAAGGCAAATTTCCGTACATTCAATTTGTATAATTAAAAAATCACCCAAGAAGAAAAGGATATTTTATAGATGTTCACCATAAAAAAAGTCTTCAATTTACTGGTTATTTCGCAGAAAGGAGTTTTAAAATAATTGAATATATATATATATATATATATATATATATATATATATATATATATATATATATATATATAGTTAATTTAATTATTTTATTAGTTAGATTGACGCAATAAAATATTTATTATGTACATTTTCCTTCACGATAAGTTTAAAGTCACGATAGCGTATTCAGGGAATAATATTATTGCAATGATCTTATTACAAAGCTAGTATTACCAACACCCTAATAATAAGGTTAAATTATAGCTCAATATAAAATAAAATGAAAAATTCAGAAAACTGTGTAATTTTCTCGCATATTAACATAAAAAGGTTAGCGGAGAGATAAAACTGCGAGGGATAGAAACGCTGGGGGTATTTTATGTTATGTTTTGTATTAGCCAATTGAATATCTTAATACTTGAATGTATTCATTTTTATTAATACTAGACCGTAATAAGAAGATTCAAGGGCTTTTAGTATAATTTCTTATACTTATTGAGTGTTCTTAAAAAGGTTAAGTGGCGAAACGGGAGCCGAAAATAAGCCCGCACCAAAAAAAAGAAAATGCAGCAGTATACCTGTGATTATTCTACACAGAAGAAATTATTCAAAGAACACATTCCGAATAATTATCCCTATTATTTACACGTTTGTTCTGATATTGTCACAATAAAATTACAAGTACACGGGGATATGTGCCAGTAAAAACTAAGACTTTTATAGCTCGCGGATCGTGAGCAATAAAGTTTATTGCCTATCCGATTGTCGCCCACTTTCTGTCTAAAGGGATAAATGCTTCACATGTTCCATTCTCAATAGACCGTTCGGCCTAAATTCTAATGAATAATTTTGTTCAACAGATTTTTTTTAGTATTTTCGTCGAGCCAATCAAATATTAAGAACCAGAGTAATGGCGTTTTACAGTTCGTTAGAAACCGGATCTTAAGGACCAAATGAAGTTAGATAATTGTAGGTATAATTAGATCGATATTCGTAAAAAATTATTCTCGCAGGTATAATTATTTACAGAATGTAAGCAATTACATTTGTTAATTAAAAATTTACATACATAGATGCCCGTATTCATTCCTACATAGGTAGTTACAGTATTAAAACGACATAATTAATTCATTACTTTGGGCATACTAAAATCAACAACTTTGGACGGGAAAAAGAACTGCAGTAAAGGTTTTTGCAGATATTTAGCTTCAATGACTTTTCTATTTTTTTTCTGGTTCGGGTATCGGCCAGAAAAATTGAAGCTAGTTATAAAAGAAGATTTTGTGCATCTCTATATTTCTGGGTTTGTGTAATGTTGTAAAAAATGGGGGGAAAAAAAACTATTGGAGGAAATTCAAGTTGGCCACTTGCCTATTGATGTCATTGCACTGTAGTAATATTTACACGCTCGATCCGTCCTGTCGCTATTACCGCTATTACCGGGCGATATTGTGCTCTCTCGGGGCTCGACCGCCGCGATCAAACAATCGCTTCGTGAGCGATTAGCACAGGATACGCTACGAGGGGATAACACTCTGTCCGCTCCAGGCCCTATCTATCGCGCATGCAAATTGCGCTATTAATCTTTTCAATGCCCGTTTTAAATTCCTCCTACAGTAACAGGGTTCGGCGGTTAGTTGTTGAGCGGTGTTTTCAGTCAGGAATATCCTCTTTTCACGCCCAGCGATTTATTAGCGAGCTCTCTTATTTTATTCGAATGCTAAATATTAGTCTGCAGTCCTAGACCAATGGCCCAAACCCAACTTACTCCTGTCATACCGAACGTTCCGTACAGACAGAAAATGAATAAAATTGTATGAAATACGGGAAAACCAGTAGGGGTGTGATACACCAATCGATGTCGCCGATTGTATTCTCCAGTAATGACAATAAAACAGTTAAAAAAAATTGTGCCGAGATATAATCAAAATGTAGGTTATTTGAAATACCTGTTTGGGGAGCATCACTCCTGCTAGTTTCTGTGTTCACTCGGCTTTTTCCCATTGCCAATGGTATTCAGTCAGTAACTTAGCGACGCGCCTAAGAATATCCTTCGCCAATGGATGCTCTATTGGTCTGCACAGTTTCTGCTTTGAATTGCGATTGATTGTATAGTTATAAATATACACAAACTACACATATATATATATATATATATATATATATATATATATATATATATATATGTATGGGGTAAGATAAAACCGAGAAGTAAAGTAACGCGGATAACAAGTTGGGGCCTACTGAATTATTTACGCTGGGATTTTAATCGGCTTACGAGTGGCCGCCGACCGGATTAACCCGGAAGGCCGTTAAGATGTACACGTTCGGGCGAGGTAAGTGACGTCGTTAGGGCGTCGGGACGGTGCGCGCGTATTCATGAGACGAGAAATAAGCAATTTGCCGTCCCTCTCACGGCTCGCGCGCACCCACTGCGGTACCTAGACTGTTAAACAAATATATATTTATTGATTTCAAGTCCCCGTTTAGCCGCTATCTCGTCGGGGTAGTTTGAAAGAAGAAGGGTGTTAAAAATAAACATAATACTTTTAATATAATAGAAACTGATATACATATATATATATATATATATATATATATATATATATATATATATATATATATATTGTACTGAATACACTGAGAGCTTTATATTGTTGTTCATAAATACATTGCAACCCTTTATTTACCAGTTATCTATATCTAAATACATCGATGATTTCAATTTCTTAGTTATACTATCCCTCAAGGCACTGAACGCCTCCATTTTCTTGTTACACTATCCCTCAATACACTGACGGCGAACTTTTTTTTGTGCAAACAAAATATCCGAGATAAGCCTTAACGCTGCCGCAGCCGCCGCCGTCCGACAATAATTTTTCCCGCCTATTAGGCTTTTCAAATCGAAGTAAAAGCTATTGACGCTTGACATTTCCGCGGGTTCCTTTTGAGGAAAGAAAAAAAATTAGGGGGGAAATCAACAGACGCGAAGCTTTCATTCAGGCCTTTTTCCGGTGTCGAATGTCTTTTGAAACTTCCACAGGCTTCAAATTCGTCGCCTGAACGAAGTCCCAATCCCGGAGAAGAGTTTCCTTTGAATTTTTATTTCTACAATTTCCTGCTATCCCGTCTTTCGGACGTTACTTTTACTGCGCAGTTTTTTCTCGGTCCTGTATTCTTTTCAGTGACAGAAAAATATATCCATTAATCTTATCAATTATATCTATGAATTGAGCGATACATTAGTCTAGCGAGAGTCCTAGCGTTTACTACTGGACGCGTTATAGAGCCTTCATTTAACCATAAACTTATTATTCAGTAATATTGAAAGTAATTGAGTTTTATGTACTGCATTCTCTTTTAAGTGCACGCGCCGTACCATAAATATTTATATTGTTTCGCATCCACAAAAATAATGAAGATTCCAGGCGATAGTCAGTGCGACAGAAGCACTATATATATGGGAAAGGTATAAAGGGGACGTTTTCACGGGAGTAATAAAAAATGATCTGAACGAACATCAACTTCGTCAATACTCACGGCGAACGTGCACTTACAGACACTGTGGGAGTGATGTATCGTTCGACAAAAATCCTACTCCCCCACAAAGTCGGTCCTATTTATTTTCATACTTGAAAATGCATGCATATCGGATTTAGAATACACTATATTGCATTGCCGGTCTTCGACTATTCACAAATAAACCCCGCGGGGGTGAGCAAGTTCTGGTGGGGGGGGGGGATGGAAAGGTGGATTTTTTTCTAGTCCCGTTTTCGGTTGCCTGTCATCTTCGGTGATTTATCCGCACAGCCATTTTCTAAGCCCGCGTCTGTAGAAAATCCCCGCGTCCACCCTTCACCCCATCACACTGTACACTCGAACCCGGGCCGTTGCGGAAACCGAATTGAATGCCAGAGAATATGCGGGGAAATACGATTTTTATCTGTCCCCGAAAGAACGGAAAGATTCAGTTCCTCGCTCGAAAGTACATACTGGGATAGAACCGGTTTGGATGGGGGTGCTATATTTGTAACCGATTCTCGTTAGTGGGACGTTCTGAAAGGGCGTTCGAAAAAGCCCGTTTAATACCGCTTAGTGCCGTGAGAGAGATGAAGTATCACGGAACCTTAGCGCTACGTAGCTAAAGACGAGAAACGTTATTTTAAGATGATACGGGGTGACAGGGACATGAATGGATGGGTCAATATTGATATTTAAAGAAACATAAATAGTGAAGCATTTCATTTGTTTAACTTTTTGATTGAAAAATACAAATATTTGATGTTAAAATAGCTCTAATATAAATATAGCATAACAGAGGAGAAGCCAACTGACTGTCCCCCAATTTTTTTCAAATTTTCGCATTTTTCTATTTTTCTGGTATGTTTACGATCACGTGGTCGCGTCCTTTTCTAGCGTCTGTAAGGAACGTTCGGGATGTCACGAGGTTCAAAATTTATTTGGAATTTCCTATACTATAGCAGTGGTCTTTGTCGACTCACAGAATCCCTAGAACTATAATGTTTTGTTGGGGAACCCCATCCATCCCTTAGAAAAATGTTTCAAAATAATATTTAGAGTAGATCAATACGTTATGGTGATTTGTGTAAAGACAATTAAAGAAAAGTAATGTAATTCTGATTAAAACTTTTAGCATAATATTTATGTAATATATTATTGCAATAGTGATATATATATATATATATATATATATATATATATATATATATATATAAGATATACATAAATATAGAAATATTTTTAATATCATGACGGAGATTTAATTCAGGTGAAGCTGTGTCAAAAAGAATGAAAGAAGGTATTTTTTTCAGCCCGTATCCATTCCAATTTACGCGTTGGATCAAGGTTTTTTTCCCACTCTCCAAACAGTTGAGAGCCCTCAGACGATGTCAGGCCGATACGGCCCTTCGGCTATCGAGCGGATAAATGAAGAAGTAATATATTCCGTATCGGACTTATACCGACTTCGAACAACAACGCGTGTTCCAGAGGGACACGAAAGTTCCCGAGGGGTTCGAAAGTTCGAAAAATTCGGCAAAGCGAGCGTAGCAGGCGGGAATGCCAGAGCCTCAATACTGTAGCGAGGAATGTCAAGTGGAGCGAACCACTCGAGGTTCATTCTGAGCTCCCCCCGGGGTGGGAGGTTTTTGTAGTGTGGGCGGGACGGTGGTTGATTGGCCGGTTATCCCCATGTATGTTCCGGTACCGCCAGATCCCCCAGTGATATTTGATACAGCCCTAATTAAAGTGCCTTGGAATCGCTCTAACAACACACAGGTACTCGCGCCTTTTTTATTTATTTATTTATTTTTTACTCTGCACTCGAGCCCGGCCCAGTGCATCGATTCCGCTCCAATTCACTCTGGAGTGAATCGGCTTTGTTAAGAATGTATCTTTATTCAAATTATCAGTTGACCCGTCGTAATTGACTGACGATGTATGTTTCAGTTTAATTCGTACTTCTGACGCAACTATTAAATACCAAATTTTTGCCACCTTCTTTCGTAGCGCTATTATACATCGGCGTTAATATTAAAAATTAAACCTACTATGTCATTTATATAGTAACGCATTCTATAGTGGCTGTTAAGTTGTCTGCGAGAATCTGCATTCCAAAACCTCACTAATTCTGTCTTATACTAGATCGGTATAAGTATCTACTAAGAGAATGCTACTGAATATGTAGAGAAGCAGAAACCTTGTCTAACATTAGAAAGAATACAGAAAACAGCAGGGGACATAATCTTCCACCTCCTCGCAAACCACGAATGAAATATTGTACAATAAATTAAAAATTACGCTCGAATATTTTTTTATGTTTCCTGGAATATCGACAACACAATCCCAATAGATAACGTGTCAAAAAGAATAATGTATAAATGAGAACATCCCATTATGATATGATTAGAATAATTATAATGCAAGATTTAAAGATAATATTTAATGATATTTCTATTCCACGCCCATGATCGTGGAAAAACAGGCACACACACAAGCAAGAACAATGAAAGTGAAATTCGCCCAGTGTACGGTTTCTGTGCCAAACGCTTCAATAAAACATTTTAATTATTGCAAATCTAAGAAAGTTAGGGTAACCATGAAGGACAGCGAGGGTAGTGAAACTTTTTTTGGTCGGGACAATTTTAAATTCGGGCGTCGAATGTTGTTTTCGAGCCGCTTGCCCGCCTCCCCGCCCCTGTGTATTTTGCCCTTCCTCTAATACCGGCCTTCCAATAGCGCGAGTTTTGTCGATGGGAGGGGGTCGGGGCAGGACCCCTATCCCAATATTTGTTCGGTCGCCTCCGGACTTCGGCGCCGATATGAATTTCCAACCCCCCAAAAATTAGGACCGGGGGAGGTATCCCGTTTAAATACATTGTTCAGCAGGGCCCCGTCCCCCCCCCTAAGGTAAATTTGGAGTAGATTAACTCCGCCCTACGGTTTCCCCGCCCGAATGGGTTTTCCCTCCTTACAACTTAACTCTTGTTTCCCCGCCTTCTTTACGGATTTTAAAGTTCGAGAACTCAGCGCAGTCTTATAGTATTAGGTTGTTGCAAAAATAATGCAGGATTTTGAGCGCAAGGTTTAAAATTCTATAACTCAACTTTATTAATAGAAATATGGAAGGGTAGAATCGATACAACTTTGCCTAAGAGAAACAAGTTAATTTATCCCGCTAGAATACAAGTCCTGGATTTGATCTGATCTTGGAATGTGAGCAGCTTTAAGTTTAAATAAGTTTAAATTCGTAAAAGTAAAATCTTCGACATCTTGTATTGTAAGGGCTTGAATTTAGATGAAATTAATTCTTTGTCGAAACGGATTATATTAAAGATAGAGGATGAGAAAAGCTTCAATAACATATATAATAAGATATGTAAAAAACATCGCTTATTCCCTAGTCTTTGTGTACAATTCAAAAGTCAAGTAAGGAAAATACTGCATTATTTTTGCAACGACCCAATATCTGTCGGTTGGCCATTAATGAGGACATATATATATATATATATATATATATATATATATATATATATATATATATACACGCTTCTGCGTGTAAAGGTATATATGTGTAGTAAAAATGTAAATTTATATGTTTCCCTTCATCATTTCGAAAGTCATTTCACAGGATCTGCACCGGCTGATTTCTGTCAGAGCGGACGATACAGAGGGAGAACTTAGTAACCGCGATTTCTCCGACACCCGGTATTAACATATAGAAGACACTCGGAGACATATTACACCCCCGGGCGGTGGAGGGCAAGGGGATATGAGTTGGCGGGTTATCGAAAAACATCGGGGCCGCCGAAGTGGTTCGGAAACCGCCCCTAGGTGAGTGGAACAACTTTCTCTCGCCTGGGGCAGGTAATTCGACGTCCGCGGTTACACGACGCCAACTTGCGCCGACGGCCGGCCGCGACTTCGTACCGGCCGATCGATGCTATCGGCCGAAAATCGGGGGGGGGGGCGCATTAAATAATTATCAACTGGAATCCGCCCCTACGCGAATCTCGGGAGGCCTTCCGACGCCGTGGGGATGGGTAAACAAAGACCCGAGGTAAACGCCCGATAAGAAAGTCCCGGCAATTTAAGCATCCCCCCCCCAACCAACGTTTGGGGTAGTCGGACTTAACTCGGCGCTTACCGTGCTAATAGAACCCCCCCCCCCCACCGCACAAACCAGATACCGCTCGTATTTAACTGCGGATACTGCGCACATCGGCAGGCGCGCAGTGTGAGAGGCGGAAAATTTTCAGCCCAGTTCAAACTAGCGTAAATCTCAGTTTCTGACAATTCGCCAGCATGAGGGAGGCGATACCGATGTCGACAATCCGCTGTAAATTTGCCTAGGCTATATCTCGTTCTGTGCCCCGGCGTATTTGTAGGTGTTCTTAAAGCGTAAGAGCTCTTTCAGAATATTGAAAAATTACTCTGGTTGAAATAGGGGATGGTTCTTTTTTTCATCGGGACTGACAGAAGAATAGGACACAGGGAATATGGTTTTATATATATATATATATATATATATATATATATATATATATATATATATATATATATATATACATATAAAACCCCCATATGAGGTTTAACCCACCATATAAGTTGCTATAGATCTAATTTGTACTTGTTGAAATTACAAAATGTAATTTCTGCGCGTTATTGTCAACATATTCAACGGAAGTAGTCGCCCTCATTTCTGACGAGAATCCTTCATTTAAATAATACGCGGTATTTATAATTCGGATATGTCTAAAAATTTGATGATAACTAGAAATCTAACATTTGGAAGTGGTGTGCTTTGTAAACTGGCCAAATCGATAAAATAGAGTTCCTTTTCCGAAGAGAGGGAACGATAAAAAAAAACGGTCCCATTCCAACGTTGAACAGACCAATATTTTCGTTAGCGCTGTCATCTTGTAGCAGAATTTTCAGAGGTATAAATCTCTTTTTGGTGGTGTGGGGACAGAAATGGATTCGCGCAATTCCGACGGGGGAAGGGTCGTCGGACCCCGCTCGCCCATCCGCCGTGCACATTCACTACATTTGTCGGTTTCCTCGGCCAACGTCCGTATGAGCCTCACGGAGCGCCGGGTCTCGCATTTAGACAATCCGATAGAGACTCCCTTCCGTTTATACAGACCCTCCCCCACCAACACCGAACCACCGAAATAACGGTAACGACCATTGGCGATGGATTTTTTCAACCGAGAGATCAACGGGTAGCAGTGGGCGCAATCAATTCCGTTTATTATACCCCAGGCCCACCGTATCAGACCACCCACCAAAATTCCCGATTGGGAGGTGGGTCACGACCTCCCCGGGTCGTTTCGTCTTACCCCCTCCACGTCGACTACATCTTAAATGTGGCAGACGGATCTTCGACTCGCGGGCCAAATAAGCTCACATTTATACACTCCACGGTATCGCCGGGTCGCAATATTGAAAATGCTTGTCCCGCGTATCGCATCACCAATGAATTTAAACTGGCAGGATGTTATGTCCGCGCGGCTTTCTTTTCTTTATAGCTTGTAAACGGAAGTATGGTTCCGTTAACACATATAGTAACCTCGCACACATAAAAGTAATACGCGATCGATATAATTATGACATTGTTTATTGTATTGTCATATTAATTTGGATCGCCACTAGTGATTATTCGGGAGAACGATTCGAATTGATGACATTTTCGTAGTTATATTTGAATTTTAAATTACTGTTCGGTGGTACGGAGTAGTGGAGAACGATTTAACGTATTTGTTTCGAGTAAGCGAAATCTGAGGAAAGTGGTGCGGATCAATAAGAAGAAAATTCTTAGAGAAGATAGAAAATAGTTCCTGCGCGGGAAAGAATAGTTCTAAAATAGAAGTACATCGAAATATTCAAAATCTATTAGCGACAGACAAAACCTTTTGTTTACACTGCGTATGGTTAAAGACCCATTTTTCTGCAGGCAATTTATTTCGATTAAGGTTAAGATTGTTTCGGGCCCCATTTAGGCCACTTAACCGCCTCTCGTCACTCCGGAGCCAGAGTCGATCTATTACGGCCCAGACTGCTAGAACTCTCGCCCGGGACCGTGTCCCAACTTTTAATGAAGTTCAGAATCTTCCCTTCTTCGGTTGAAATATCTTCGGGCTTCGGAATGGCTTTTCCCCGGGCGGGGTCGAGGACTCCTCCCATGCAGTTTCATTGTCCCCGCGAACAAAGACCCGGGGTCTTGTTTCGGCAACGGTAATGCCCGTCAATTTATTTGCCCCCGGCCATATTTATTCGCGGGGTGGTGGGGAGTTGGTCTTTCTGCAACTATTTGGCCGGTTTAAGTAATTTATCCGTAGATCCCTTTTAAGTATAAGTCGCGGTGAAGAGGGGGGAACACCCTAACTAGACCGGTATCGGCGTTAAGCTGAGGTCAGTAGACAGCGACGATAATGAAGTGAGGTATGTACTTCCCAGTTTTTTTCTTTCCAGGCATTCCGTTCCAATTCTATTAATATTATTACGCACTTCGGAGAGTAATGGCAACCGATGGTGTGGCGATGGAAAAGTGAGGGTCCACAAACAGTGATACTACTATAGAATTATTGTTTTTCCAATATGCGCGGCAGATGTTATACGAGATATTAATTCGGGACGGATGATCGCACTTCTGCGACACATGTACGATGTTCGGCCATTCAGTTTTCCAAATTTTATTTCCCACCGCCCCCGAACTGACCCTCTCAAGAGTCGTAGGGCTGAGAGAAAGTTTTTCTCGAATATATAAGATAAGAGATCTACTTACGGGCGGGGGAGTATGGGACAGGAAGCATGCCCGATTCGAGGTCGGCCGAAGGAATTTTTTTGCCCCGACACACAACCACCCCATCACACCGAGCGTATCGGCCTTTTAGCACTCCCTCAGTATAAAGTTGTATTTCGCAAGTCTCCCCGGACGTATCCCATCGGAAGTTAAGGCGATGTCCAAGTGTCCTTTTTTTCTTCCACCTTCTTGGCTCCTCCCTCGGCCTTTCTTATAGCCCTGTTGGGTATCAATTGACAGGCGAAAATCCGGTAAAAAAAAACTTTCCGAAAAAAAAATATTCCGTACTACGCATCGGAGTGGTAAGTTGGGCAACTTTTGAGCTATATAAGACAGGAGGGAAGATCCATTTTTATATTATATTAAAATGCGACCAGTTGTAATGAATATACAATATCGAAATGGATATCGAAATTTCCGCCACGTATTTCTTCTTCCTTACAAAAACCCAGATGACAGTTATTTTCATTGTTTAGAAGCGCTCGTTAGAAACTCTTGGACATATATATTGCGTATATGCGCCTTTCTTCCTGTGGGAGTATGCGAACGGTCTAGTTCACGGCCCTTCGGCCGGCGGTCGGAACGGTGTCCCCCCCGCGCTTCGTCCCGGAATGAGGAAAAAGTTGTAGATTAAGGGGCCTATTTACCGGGCCAGAATATCGCTGTTACGTGCCTTCAGAGCACACGTTATCTCGGGGACCCCTAGCACTATATACAACGCCATATACCTCGGCTCAAAATTATTATTGGGGACCCCAGGTATATACCGCCGGAACCGCCCCACCATCCCCTACACGGCTCGAATCCGACGCCGATATGATTTTTTTTTACGGCCGCTAAAACTCAATAAACCCGCCGCCTTTCTCGGCTTCAGAAATATCGGAAGAGCCCTCTCACCTTTGTTTGAAATTTTAGGACGGATAATCGTAATATGAACGATTTCGTTTGCCGGTATGTTGTCACACAAAAAAATTCAGTGTTTATTTTATACATCCCGGATAATGGATATTTTCCCATATTCCCAATTTTTACTTCACACTAACGTTTCATTAATTTACCATAATAAATAATAATATGTAATAATTATTTATGTACACATGTATAAATTATAATGTTTATATTTATCCTCAAAATGATAATGGAATGAATAGAACAACATTTGCAGGCCTATTTTCCCCTGGGATGGGCCTCTTTTTTCTGTTCACCATTGTCACTCACATGCCATCCAAATAACTAGCCACTCACTGCTTTGTTACTGCCCGAGAAACTGTTACTGGGACTCAGTCCATAGATTATTTGAATCGGCATCTGCTTGATTGTACAAATAAAGATAGAAAGTCCCAAGTTATTTAATTGCGTGTAAAACTTTGGCTATTTGGCCTATCCCAGAAATGCCTCATTTGTCAAAATTCTGGTTTGGGGTGAGTTTGGTGAGACGGTAAAGTAAAAATATTTCCCAACCATTATTTTTTTTTCTCTCGACGTGCGTTACGAAATGGAAAGAAAAATTGAAATTTCAGTTAAGAAGCGAGTTTCGGATGTGCCCCGGCCTAATTCTCTTGGCCAGATACGGGAAAGGCAATTTAAAAACTTCCACAGCGAACAGGACGTTCTTAATTGAATTATAACCAAATGTACCGGACAGACGATTTCTGGAAAAAACTTTGTTCCAGCTCTCCTGACCCAAGAGAAACTCCATTCGCGGTGGCCGAAAGCAAAAATTAAAAAAATAATATAAAAAAAACCAGCCGGAGACCCTTATCGCCTGTAATTACTTTTATTAGCCGGCCCGTTAATTGCGGTCAGAGGTAAACTCCGGGCTGAGATATCAAAATCCCGCAAAAAGTAGTAAGTTTCAACAAGGTGTTAAGATTCTAACTTTACCTTTATTGCTATCTTAATGCCCCCTCCCCATTTAAGACAGTAAAAGCATCTTATACGGTGGTCGTTGCGAAGGCGGGTTAATAAAGGATTTATTACAGGAATTCTGTGTCCAGCATCTGAATGCGAAAATAGGGTGCCCATTTTTTCCGGTGGTAGTAGCGTCCATTAAAGTCAGTAATTATGTATAGTTTTCTTGATGTTTACAGGAAAATATGGAAATAGCTTTTACACAGTCAGGAAAAAGATGCTGGATTATTATAACTCAAGAGAAAGGGACTCCTTCATTTGTAGCGTAATAATAAAGTAAAAATAAATTGTTTAAACATAAAATTAACATCTTACAAAATTGTAATAGATACAAGTAAATTAGTACATCAGAAGAATAATTCAAGTATGCGTAATTGAATTATTTTATTTCAATGCCTAAGATAAAGGAATCGTTTAATACAGGTAAAAAAATTAATTGGTTTTTCAAGGTATAATTAAAGAATCGTGGAAGAAAATTATGTCGGGTTGAATGCAAAGAAATTGGAACCGGTCGGAAGCGTTGCTGGATCTACAGTGTCCTTAGTTTGTTTCATAAAATCCAGGAATTCATAAAACAATATAAAAATGCTTCAAAGCTCAGTTTGAGAGGGGGGAGGTGGCCCTACTTGCAATTACGGTTTGTCCCTTTGAACCTCATTTAATTCCTCTCAGGAATCATCGTTTATTTTTTCCGGATTGAATTAACAGAGGAAAGGCGAGAAATGTAATTGAATGCCGGAGTTGTTCTTCAATAGTACTCCAAAGAAACGTTCGAATCAACTGAATAACGGTAGAATTTTAATAGTTATAATTTACTCAATCTTATCTCTGTTTACTGCATTGATAATATTTTATTATAATTAGGTAATAATACCAGTAATAGTATTAATAATATTTATTGGTGATCCTTGGGGGCTCTGTGAAATATATATATATATATATATATATATATATATATATATATATATACTGTGATAAATATCCTGTAACGGCTGAGAACCTGTTTTACGAAAAAGATCTGACTATTATGTGTAGTAGTTTTAGTTTATACCGTTTAGTTTATATTTTATATAGTATTTAGCTTGGCGCGCATTTTGTGAATGGGAGGCGTCTATCGACCCCATCAACTTAGCATAAACTCTTATTTTATTTCTTATCCAACACCTGTATTTAGGTAAGGACCGACCGAAAATTCGATTTGTGACTGACAATTGTAAATTTTCCATTTTTACATTATAAATTTCCAGGTATTTAGCTTGTCTCCTTGCAAAAGTGTCAACGCCGTCCAAAGGATGATGAAGATTTCATATGTTTAACACTTTAGTGTGACAATGCTGAGAGCAATTTAAATGTTACTATCGATTTTCAGTTACATTGGACGAGGGGTGGATGATTTTCAATGCCCCGATCCCAAAGTCGGTATGCTGAGAGAACGAAATACGGGTGGGGGGTTGGGGGAATAAAGGCCAATCTCGAATGATGAAACGTAGCAGTCAAAATACGATGGGGTTCATAAAATTGATAATAAAAAAAAACATTTCTAAGCCCGGTCTTCGATCAGATACGGCGGGCCGTGCAATTACCCCTCTCCCCTTTGAACCGATAGCGGCCCTGGTAATTTGATACTCCCGGATTGAGGGCGGAAAAGTCCCCAACAAAAGGGAAGTAGTCAAAATAAATACATACCGAAGAGAAATAAAAGGAGGCACGTTAGCTGAACAGTTTCCCTTTTCCTTATTTTTTAAACCTCCTCCAAGGTGAATATCAAGGGCCATCGTGGACGGGGAACGCGCAAGAATTTTACCGAAGGGATGAAAGGAAGGGGACTCGATGGCTCTTGACATTTAGATTGGTCTTAGGAGGGGGTGGTTATTTTTTTCCAACCACCACCATGCCCTGTTTAACCCCACACCAATAGTTTACCACCTCTAACGAATTGTAAAAGCCGATAACTTTTGAACAATTAACAGTCGCGAGTTTTCAGGCTGCTAATTTCGCGTTTTGATATATCCATTGGGTGAATCACAAAGGATTTGAAATTTATTCAGGGTTATGGGAATCACCTGTGGTAGGAATATCATCCGAAGAGGTCCGCCGATAGAGATATTTATGTTCGAATTTTCTCTATTTATAAATCTTCTCAATCCTTTGCACGATAGTGCGTTATGGCTCACTAGATGTATGAAGCTAATGCTAATGCTAATATGTCGTTCAATGCATATCGTATGTAATTAATGTGTAATGGGAGAACCTAAATTTTTCCTTGATTTTAAACTTCCTTCTCTACAATTATCGTGGCTACGAGTCATGAAGTTTGTCGCCAAAGAATAATTCAAGTGTCTGAAAAATATTATACCAACACCGCGATCAAAACTTGTGGTGGAAGGCCCAATGACTCCTGATTAAGAAGGCGTTTCTTCAATAAAATTTCACAACATTCGGAACAAACATGTCCGACAGCAAATTGAGAGTTTTGAGTAAAATATTACTCGGGATTATTCTTCCGTGATTTTATTGCTATGTGTATACTCCTGGAAAAGTGACCAATGCAATATAAGTTTGGAATTATTATAAATTCAAAATGCGTCATCTGTTCATAATATTACGTCTGAGCTTTTTACTTGTGTTAAAATATTTGCTTCGAATAAAATATTAGAATCCATATAATGGAACTCTGTTAAATGCGTTAAAACTAATGATAAAACGCGACGTAAATGAGTCAAAGCGCACTGTTTGCTGAATAATTAATCAAGTAAGTAACTATATATATATATATATATATATATATATATATATATATATATATTTATTTCTTTATTTATATTTATATTTATATATATTATGAAGAAATATTTTAGAATAATAGGTACAACCTGAAACGTAATTGAATATGCTACTTTGCAAAAAGAAGTTGATAGTTAGTGAATTGTAAAGTATTACCAAATTATTTTTTTCCTTTTTTATTCTAAGTCGACCAAATTATTAAGTTAAGTTCCAATATAATTTAAGTTCTTTTTAGAGTTTGCATTAAATATTTCCTCGAGGGAAGGAGCCTTATTTTCCGGGTTTTTCAAATTTCAGTGGAAATCGAGTTACAAGGAATTTATCGGATAACAAGTTTTATTAAGATGTCACTTCAACTAGTTTTTCAATGCTGCTGTTAAAGGGACATACAGATGGAAAAGAGTTTCCGCTCGACGCCATTTTTTTTCAAAGACCGTGCGACGACGAAATGGGGCATGAAAATATTGGAACCCAACTATTAGCACACCCTAATACTTTTTATTTGTCACTTAAGTGCGTTTAGGTAAATGTTAATTTAGGAGTAAATTATACAATGAAAATTAGTGCGGTAGTATTCAATACGCGCCGTATTTATAATAAATAATAGAAGTAATAGTGAAGTGGATATTTTGTAAAAACACTTCATTGCGGACCTGAAAGTGCAGTGATTTAAATCGAGGACTTAATTTCCTCGATGAAACAGAGGTTAGTAAAACTGAAAATATCTGAACGGACATTTTAGCGGAGTCCATTTTCTAGGGACTAATGCCTTTTATAACCTATTTGAGAGTCCCCGAGGGTTTGGAATATCACTCTTCCTACCTTAACTCGCTGTATACGGACGGTGGGAGGCTGAAACCGATGTAAAATTATGAACTTCATAATCGGTTAATATTGTTCTATACCATTATAGTGCCACAATGTTTATCTCAGTTTTACTTGTTTAATTCAATTGACCAAGGATAGCGGCATTTAATGTTAATATTTGTTTGTATTTTATTAACTTTGGACAAAGCTGATATGCCGTCGACTCCAACAGGAGATAATTATATCATTTGACAGGTCGCCTCAATAATTTACTAGCGGAGTGTCAATGGCGAAGGCGAAATGCCGAAACCGGTCTATAATGGGACTGGAGACGTAGACAAAGGCGTTTTAACAACCTTCTTACTTAAATATTTAAGTAAGAAAAAAATATTCACGGCCAACACGGCATAATTAAGGAGAAATGACGACGTAAGGCGTACAATAATTCGACTGTTAGACCTTCGTGGAGGTATTTCACATGGAGGTGTAATACTCTGCGTATCGTTACTGCCACGTTCGACCGTAGTCAACCCTCCGCCGCCATTTTTTGAACGGCCCCCGTGCTTTCCGATAGATCGGAAACAAATAGAGGATAACGATGAAAAATGGGAGCCGGTGCAGTAACCAAGCCCCGCCTGTCTCCGAATGCGTTTCTTCCTCCAGTGTAGCGTACTCGAAGGATAAATGGAATATATGGACTTTCCCGAAAGCAGTTTTCCAACAGTTACTCGGCACGTGCGGCGTGTTTCTGTTTAAACTTTTATTTAACCGTGAAAATTGTTGTGGGGATAATAATAACGATTTTCGCGCTAATTATATTTTAATTTTAGGAAGATTCCATTACTTTGTAAGGCTAAGAAATTTGAGACGTACGCGAAGATTGTGGGTCGATGTCTATGTTGGGTCTCACTCTTAGCTTAAGTCCGTAACCGATTTAAGAAGGATTTGAACCCGATAGGCGTTTGATCGGTTTCAGAGGTTCTGATCCGCTCTTTAGCCCTGTCGTTTATTCAATTAAAACACAGAAAACAATTTACGGTCTTAAATTATGAGCTTCTGAATAGTCCCGTGGAATAGTTAAATTTATTGTTGAGCAATTAAAGTTTATAACCTGATATTGCCCAAAAGCCACTTCGACTACAATTGAAAAATGTCGACGGTGCAAAAAAGAAGGCTTGCGAAAAATTAAATATCGAATCGAATTTCCCTTCAATTATAGTAGACCAAGCACAATAACAGTTGGAATTTTGATTGAAGAAATTCGACCATTTCCACCGAAATCCGATTGACTACTTTGTTTTCAAATGAACTGTTTCTATTTTTAATAAAGTGTTTTATTTTATGATGTGTCGCAAAAATTTTAGGATTGGCGGCACTTAAAAACAGCCAAATCTGTAGCGGCGGTGGCGTTAATGCGTAAGTACCCTCAACACTTTCGTTATGTATGGGCGTATTGTCTGCATGACATGCATTATGACTGAAATTCATAAGGCTACAGATAAGAATTATCTACATGTAATCTTGTGCAGTTAAGTCTAAATTTTCTATCGCAGAAATATCGCACACAATTGGCATGATGCGGCGGTCCGTTGCGGACTGAACTTTAGTCTACTACTAACGGTTCGTTCACTGTTCGAGCGCCGATTGCAATCGGTTGCGAGTATACTCTCGGATCTGAAATAAGTAAATCTCTTTATAAAAACTGGAACGGAGAAGAAAATACTTTGTGTATGGCCGGGGGAAATTTGTTGAGCTCAAGCATTATAGGAGGAAAAGGAATTACTGGTAGGGCGGGGTAGGGGCCGCTGGAATACGGGAAGAACTTAATATATCAACGCCGACGATTGATTTATCGCCCCTCCTCGGGATGTGTTTGGCCGAAAAACTCCTACTTTACCCCTTGTTCCTTTCGAGGGGGCGCCGTTGCCATTTCCAATTTTTCAAAATTCAACCGACTATGGCAGGAAGCCGAAACAGGTCAAGCGGAGAAAGTGGAGACGGACTGTACTGGGTTTGGGACCTTTCCACGTTGGGGAGCGGGCAGGATTCTAAATTGGCCGGAGTTTTCTTTGTAAATCCACATCCGTCACTTCCAGCAATCTGTCAATACTCAGTTGAACTGCTGGCGCATTGGTTCGTCCTGTCACGGTACACTCTCGCCATTAGTCCTTTTGGCAACGGAAAACTTTGTGGGGGAACGGTGGGATGGAGGTCAAAAACATAGTCGGGAGCCGCAGCACAGAAGAATGTAAATTGAAATATACTAACTGTTAACACTTCTAAGGAGGAGCCTCAGAAGGAAGTAATTCTAGCCCTGAGAGGAAGGCTCTCCCTGTTAATTAATATAAAGAATATAATCAGTGAACAGTGTTGTTTCCTAATCACTGCGGAAGTTCAATAACCCATATCGTTATGAATAAATGCAATAATAATAAAATTACTCCTTCTATAATGATATTTCGCATACTACCATTAATTCATATATATGCTATAAACGTAGTATTAGAAAGGGGGATCGTAATTCGTCTGAAAAATAGAATTAGACCGCTGATCCCGGGTTCTTGGCAACAAATAAATATTAATAAGACTGGCTTCATGCATAAAGTTACTTGCATGGGGCTAAAATAAAACTGAATTAAACACACATCCGGGGCTCAGATAGTCTTACCCACGTTACGATACTGTACTGCGGGTTAGCATCAGAAACCGCGTGTTCGTTCGTTTTTAAAACGGAGAAGGCGCTGCACATACATTTATCGGTACCCGGACGTTGATTCGAATAATGTTGTATTTGATAATAACCCTGTCGGGCAATTAGAAGAAGGGAAAAAAAGGCGACGGTATCGTGAATCTAAGCACGCGGAGTGAGCCACTTAAAGTTAATAGCAGCTCGCGTGAGAATACCCGCGTAGACCCGACCCTCGTTTCCTTTTGGAAAAAATATAAATAAGCTAAAGAAAAAACTAGGGGAAAAGGATTCTTCTGAATAAGGCGTCTCTTGTCTACGGTTAGCGGGTTTTTATAAAATCACACTATACTCTTCCTTTATTCAGTAGCCTGTGTTTTCAACGCCTTCATATTTGTATTATTTAGTGTAATATGTGGGTATGAAATTGTCCTGTATGCCGTTGATACATTCACCACTGCTCCTTTGATGTCCCTTTTTATCTAACATTCTATTTATTCTACAATCAACTCTACAGTCGGGGACCGGTATTTTATAAATGTATTAACTGTCGGTATGTGGAGGTTATTGTGAATGGTAAGTTTTGAAACGTACCAAGCAGCATTAAGGATATTTCTAAGGCCTTTCGATTGGAATCTCAGGATGCGAGCAGCGTCGGACGTCTCGGTGGGTCGCCGTAGTTCGATACCGTATATCCACCTCGGTTTCAATATAGCTCTGTATATTTCATTCATTCCATTCCGTGAGTATTCCAGCGGCTCAACAATACAGTACTGAGATGTGAACAGTTAATACTTTTGAGGGGTGTTGTTAATTGTTCCGTATCCGGAATTCGGCCGGCCAATTAATTAAAGCACGGGCGAAGTACTTTCGAAAGGTTCTTCATCGCCGATCGGGCTAGTGAAAATCCGTAAATACAAATTTATTTTACGAACCGCTCCGGTGCATAAATATCGAACTCGGGCTAATGTATCTGTCACTGGAAATAATACCGCGGGTTGACATAAGGGGAGGTCGGAAACGGCGACCGCTGGCAGACAAGGCGGGCAAATATATCTCCCCATTTCCCCGGTTTTTACATCCGGTAATCCGGAGTTCCAGTAAATAAATTCGGATCTGGGGTGGCACCCCCCCCGCCACACTACCCCTTTCGAGACCGAATCCGCAAGTGTACCTGATCATTTATTACTGAGGCGAACGCTCCTGCCCGGCCAAATGAAAAACAAACCCGCCGAACGGCCTCCGTGTAAACACTGTATTAAACCTTTAAATGATGCATGCCCAAGTGCGTTTTTTCAAGCGCCCAATATTTGTTTGTTTTCTTCCGACTGAATATTGTCGCCTCTCGACTGTATTTGCCGAAACGTTGCCAATCTCCGATGTAAAACGTTCTAGCCGGAAGAAGTCTCATTTTAATAATAATAAAAATATTTATTCCAGCGAAGTGCAATCTTTATTAATGTACTGCGCTGATTTGCGTTGTGTAATCAGCGGGATAGATATTGGAATTTATAAACCGATATAGACCCGCAGTAATACATGATTATTGATCTTTTAGAATTTAGAGTATTCAAACAATAATTTCGGAATTATATATCGAGAGATTATTTATTATAAGTGTAATAGAATTATTGTCAGGACTGGCGTGGTATTGAGTCGACAGAAATCTGGATTTTTCTCACGGCGTTAACCAAATTGCAGGGCATCTCCCTTGAATCGAGGACGTCTCTGTTATTTACTAAATTCATTTCTTTTCTTTCCACGCTCCGAATACCTAAATATTTATGCATTGGGGGTTGGAAAAAAATAAGCGTCCCTACTCCGTCTTTTATGGTTCTGGACGCTAGTAAAATACAAAACGCGAACCGGGGAAGAAAGAACGCTCCCCTCCGGGTCGAGACGCCAAGTACGGCGAATGGAAAATGCTTTTATTGGGCTCAAATTTGGCCACAGAAAGTGCCACATGACTTACAAGCGTTTCAAATATATTTCTGACTTCAAATTTCAATTTTTTACATTCAGAGTTTCAATTGCATAGTACGTTGCACATAACGATAATAATATGAAAACTTATTATTAATTTTTTATAAAATCAACATTACAAGATTTTCGAACACTATATTTCTAAATATATTCCACTATATTTTTTTTGGTAATAACGTCAAAAAAAACCTCGATGTATTGTAAGGCTTAAAATTGTGATTAGTTAATTACACAATAGTTATACGTGATGTTCTTTTCAATAAAGATATACTGTTTATAGTACTTCTTTGTTCATTCGTTAATATGATAATTGAATTGTGTATGCATTTTGATAAAAAGTAAAATTGTTTACCTAGAAAATAATAACAATTTTATATGAATAAGAGCCTATAAAAGCATCAATACTATATTCTATAATAATATACTGCATATTCAAGTTACTGGGTTTCATATTGTCATTTATACTTACTTCCTTTAATTGGGTCACTAGTGAGTTGAATTTACTAGCTATTGTATTGTAACTAGACCACACATATTAAAGTGAAAACCTGTTTAATACCGGACTAAACAAGCAAGGGGATTGGATAGCAAGGGTGGCCATAATATGAATCTTCGCTCTAGCGGCTTTAAAATTATATTTGTTAACCCGCGGTTCTGAGGAGCTTGACAGGGACTATAAGTTCCGCGGAGTCCAAAAATCGATGTCTCCCGTCCGGAGTACTTCCCGGACGGTGTACCAAAGTCGAAATGCCGGATAATAGGTCCGGAGAATTTGAACGGACATTCGGGGCACCAAAAAAATTACATACGACGATTTGTTGCTAGGCTCTGCGGCTTAGATTTAAATAGAACTGAAAGTACCAGGGCTATAAAATAAAAGAACGAGATTGGCAATATCTAAACCGGAAACCAGAATAATAATAACGAACATTATTATAATAAAAATAGACGGGGTAAAATTGTTGGGAGCTGCAAAATATGGCTTCCAGGATTGAATGTTGTATTATCTCTACTTGCAGGTGTTGCACAATGTAGTGTCCCCGGTCCCACCATGTATTCCGTATATACTGGTGATATTACTCAATATCTTGATACCTTCTTTCCGAGCTATGCAGATGACAATGTCGTACTCTCTACCAACTCTTTTCCTTATCGAGCATCAGCCTTCCTACAAGAACACCTCTCCCTCGTAGAAAGTTAATCCAGGAAATGGATAATTAAATGCAATTATCAAAAAAGCGAACGTGTTGCTTTTACTTTGAGAAGTGCTACATGTCCTACTGTTTTCCTGAAACCGGTCCCAAAATCCTCCTGAAAATCAAGTACGATACTTGGTAATGCACTTAGTGTATAAGTCTTAGACAGAAGATTGGCATGGAACACACGTATAAGCCTCAAACGTACAGAAACACAACGGCGCTACAAATTGCTACTGAAACTAGTCGACAAATAGATCACAACAATATTAATTTACAACTGTATATTCAAGCATAAGTGGGCGTACGGAATTGAGCTGTTGGGATCCACCAAATCGTCTAACTCCTACAAAATATAATTATTTCAGTCTATGATTCTGCGTAAAATCGTTAACCTTATGTTTTTAACCGCACGATCTGTTCCGATTTGAAAGTTCGTTCATGAATTAGCGGCTTCTCGATATAAATCCCTCCGTTCAAAACTATCCCATCACTCCAATCCTTTGAGTGGACTCCGTGTGTCACCTTCCTGACAATCCAAAACTATGATAATTCCTATGAGAATACTGGAGTTGCGGAATTTCTATAGACATTTTTTCTTATATAAAATCATTCAACCACTAACCGCCCTGACATACCGGAAAGGGGAAACAATCCTAACTTACCTCGTATAATTCCCCCCCCCCCGGCGTTTTCTAGCGACCTTCATTTGTCCAGTAAAAAATGAATTGCCCAGAGAAAAAATTCACAGCTGAAAACTGTGTCGTCGTACATTACACTATATATTCTAAACTTATACGAGGTTTTAAAAATGTCCTATAAGATTATAATATAGCCATATGATTTCTCTTGACATGAATCCTGAGGGAAAACAGATCTGAAAAACCTTAGTAAAACCGAATAAATTGTTATGGCTAAACAACATTTTTTTCTTACTTTACCTTTTTTTCTTTCCAGTGCCTTGATGTGTAATGTGGTAGGTTTCTATAATTTCAGCTAACAATGAATTTACTAACTATTAACAACCATTTTTATGCATAGAAAATATGGTGTATTATTCAATATGCGTTAATTTAGCACATTAATATCTTTTATTGCCTGGTTTGATTTTATATTAAAGGTTCAATGTTATATATCATCAATAAAGTTTCACGATTACAGATTTATATATAAATACTTAACCTGTGTCACAGGAAATACAAGCCTTTTTTAACAATGAATTATCAGATCAGATCACATAATCTCTTAATTTTAATGAAATCAATTTTCCAATATTGCTTTATTAAATTTGATTGTCAATAAATGATGACATCTTAATCTGTAAATGTTGATAATCATCAGGTGCTGTATTGGCAGCCGACTTCGTTCTGCCAATCAACGACGATGGCGAAAAGCCTAAATGTGTATATTTTATGGCCAAATAGGCGATTGGATACAGAATATCGACCAAGTTATATTTAACGGCCCAGAAAAAATACCTTTTATTTAATATTCAATCTATTAAACATCTGGATGAAAATGCACGGATGAGAAAAGAAGGTGCAGAGGTTTTCATCGTTATTAATAATAAAAATGTATAAATAAATAATTTACAGATATAAATAATAAAAAATAGGTTTGACCCCGATCTTAGAAATGACGTCCTGGACAACCCGGACGCTTCAAATTGCATCGGTACACAGAAAGTTGTTTAGTAACGGGGCCAAAAAAAAGAAGTTGAAATTATAACTTCAGTTCAGGTCCACGGACCATTTGGTGAATTATGAATTCTCTCATTCCTCCGGTTTCTATATTTCAACGCCCCGGCCGGTCTTCTCAATTCTTACAACGGGGCCAAATGGAAGACGCGCGTTTCCTTTTTTTTCACTCCCCGTTTTTCGTCTCTTTCTCGTTCCGCTTTTTCTCTTATTTTGTTTTTGAGGTGTAATTCAACTGCGAAATTAGCCCGGGAACGATTCGGGGCCCGAATTTTTCACCTGTCCCCTCCTCCCCTTTTCACCCCAAACCCCGGCCCCCGGCGACCGTTTTCAGCCGAAGAAATTACAGAACGGCTCAACGCTCTAATTGTGAAACAGAACCCGCTCTGGCCGAAATTCATATAATGATCTACAGCGAAATAAAAAGACCGTTAAATCTGAGAATTTGGTCGTTGGATTGTGACGAACTTTAGCCTTTGATATGAATGTTCTTGAAATTCCCTTTTTCGTTAGCTGGGTGCAGTGTATAACTCTCCTTCTCTAATTTCCCAAGAGGGATATTACCAAATACAGCGCTTTTAGGATAAATGGGACGACGAAAAATGTATTTATGTCCCACTCTCAATTTTTTTTCACTGTTTTATTGTCACAACTACAATAAGCAACATTGATCTTGAATAGAAAAAATAAAGAGTAGACTAAAATGGAGGAGAAACACACTGGCTTTCCCCCTTTTTCTAATTTTTTCTTTATTTTTCTTACTCATTTAGATCACGTGGCCACATATGTTAATCTTCTGTCTAAGTGCAGTCCCAAGTACCGCACTTGATTTTCAATAGGAAGTTGGGGCCGATTCAGGAAAACAGGACGACGTGTTGATCTTCTCAAGGTAAAAGTAACATGTGCGCTTTTTTGATAATTGTTTTTAATTATGAGGGATAAATATTCTTGTAGGGAATCTGATGTTAGATAAGGATTAGAGCGGGTAAAGAGTACGACATTGTCATCTGCATAGCTCGCAAGGAAGGTATCAGGTTGTGACTGTTTTTTAATATTCGGGGTGTTAAGAATATTTAAAAATGGCGTCCGCAAGATAAAAATGTCAATATTAAAATATACACGGGATTTCCGAGAGTACCGCTAACATCCCCACGCAAAATATTTTTACTCCGCTTGTAATTTTAGTCTGGCAGATGGCTCCGAAATATCGTCCATCAGCAGGTAAAACCGGATTTTCGCAAATTGATTTTGTTATAATATAATTCCAATTACAGTTTAATTCTTCCGCCCGCAGAATAAATACGGCCGCTGTAATCAAATGAAATTAACGGTATAATCGTTTTTCGGCGTTGAATAATAATTTGTGTAATTAGATGCCGGGCGAGTGTTTGAGTAGTGTGAGGGGGTGGGGCTGGGGCTAATTCTGTGGTGGACGGAACGGTCCTAGAAGTTAAATATTTATTTGGTAGCTGGCGCGACGCTTTATTGTCCCCCACCTTTTGATAACGGTCATAAAATTTTCAGTCTTTCCTGAAGTGGCCTCCCTCAAAAACATAGTTGGGGGGCTGCAGCTCAGAAGAATGTAGATCAGAATATACCGACTAATCGCGACCATTACCAACCAGAAGTATTAGAAAGAAGTCAGTAATAAAGAAGTAAGAGATATATTTTTTAAATTGTATGATTTAAATCGTTATAAAATATTTTACACCTTCATTTTATTAAATCTTTTTGTACCTCCATCAGTAATAAATACGCCAATATTCTGTAAACGAGCATTGATAACAAAAATACAATCGAATGTCGGACCAGAAAATACTGTTTTGAAGTATGAATGACAAGATCGGCTATGAATTTATTTAAACGTTCTGTTAGGGGCGAGAGTAACAGTACGGTATCGCCGCTTTATTCTACCGGCGATAAATCAGACAATTGAGTCCCAGAAAAACGAAAATCCATATTTATTTATTAAATTAGAGTGATCGAGTGGGAGTGGTTAAAAACACTTATGTGGTGATGAGGGGGCGGGTAACGTTTCTCACAAGTTAAATATTTATTCGAGAGCGGGCGGTACATTTTATTGTCTCCCACCTTTTGATATCGGCAATAAAATGTTCAATCAGTCTTTTCTGAAACGGCGGAAAACGTGGGCCGAGTGGTGGGCCCGGGAGCGTTTACACCGGATGAAGTGGAGGACCGCAGGAAATTACTTCTCTTTTAATACCGGGCGACGACAAATATTTGGGCCTCCCCCACCCATCACGGTCGGGGCCGCGATACTACACGGCCCTTTTGTCGGCGCCCCCAACGGCCGTTTTCAATCGTCCGACGATTCGGAGTTGGTCGCCAGCCTACAAAGACCGGCCGGATTTGAATGCGATTTAAATCCCACTGTAAAAGACTCGGGGGTGGGTGGCTTTATCAAGGTGCGACCCGGTCTTCTAGTTCAAATCTTAATCTAAACCTTGTACCAGTACTTCGTTTTAATATAGAAAAATAATTTGAAAGGGATGCCTATATATTTTAGTATTTAAATTAATATTATTCTTTACTGTGTATTATTTCATGACTTAAAATCGTACACGGTTCACGGATCGACAGTAAATCAGAAATTATAATTTTGTTTCTTTAAAAAAAACTCTATCTAAATGTTTTATTACGTAGATTATTTGATGCCAACAGATAAGGTGCCCATATAAAAACAACATAAGAAACATAGTTTAGAATACCTGTTTTGTGGTCTGCGAGGGGTTGGAATGCCGTAAATTTCGTGTTTCTGTCTCCTCTCGCTGGTTTGCTCTTTAACGAATGACCAAACCAGCGAGAGGAGACAGAAACACACGAAATCTACGGTATAATAAATATAACTGAGATTTTCTGTCGTCATAATATAACTGTACCTGCACTAATATTTTAGGTTTATACATTTAACGTTATTTTATGAATGTAATTCGGAGTATTAGGTGAATTATTTCCAATTCCAGACACCAGCGGGTTTCAGGAGGAGCGTTGTAATTATGAGCAATATATAATAGATTGTATTTATAGTATATATTAATGTTTCATTACTCTAGCGACCCTCTGTTTCCATTCAACTATTTGATCCTTAGTTTCTCGTCACTGCCGTAGCATTGTGATGAGATGAAAGCTGTTCTGTAAATGGTCTTAGTGTTATAACACACGCAATACGAAATTATTTAAAATTTTTCCAGAATTACATTCTTCGCTCACTTGTCTTAGTTTTCACAGTACAATAAATTAATCAACTTTTAATGATTTAGAAGAAGTTGAAATCTGAAAAAATACCGTACACAACATTCCTTTAAAATGAAGCAAGTGACCATTGACAAAAATTCCATCTGATTGGAATGGCATAAATAGAATAGTGACATTTGGTATTTACCTGTCGTTTCTATAATCCTGCGGCCCTTGCTGGTGTTATCATTTAATTAAATTTGTTACCAAATAAACACTGCCTGTAGAAATAAATCATGGACCGAAATATACCGTTTCATTCTTTCGAGGCTTTTAGATAAAAAGCCATACTGGAATTGAATTGATTCATCTACTTCATTTTCAACGGTATTGATAGCCCTATTAATATTTAATAATTCGAGTTGATTTTTCTAGCGTCAAATTTTAATTGTAGACCGGTATTTGCAAATGAACCTCGATAAATCATTTTGTACGTTATTTATTTCAAGAATAAAAATTAAACTAACTGAGAAAATATTCCATAATATATAAATATCTATTTCTCTGTACAAACACACGAACATGGATGGATATCTATATACATTAGTGTGTGTTGTTTGTTGTTTTAGTTTTTCCGGAAAGCAATATATAGAAGAGAAACTAATAAATCAGATTAGTGGTGGAGCGTTGACACCATGGAGTAGGGCTAGGATTTATGGAAAGCGAATTATTTTATATGCATTATGCTGGAGAAAGTACATCCCAGTACACATTTATGTATCAACCGAATATAAATTAAAACTATAATAATCATTATTATTAGCTTAATTCGGTGAAGTTGCACAGATATAATTAAAACGAAAATGAGACGACGTTCCGGGTACACGTGAAGCCCTAGACTGATTTCAACTCAATCCGATTCAGCCATATCTGAACTAATTTTTTTCCTTTTGAGAAATAAAGTCGCAAGTGCTCCAGGAGAAATTTAAAACGTATAGTGCAGTCCGAATCTGGGTCGCGCCTCGAAAAGGTTAAGAACCCTTTTGTGTCGAGCAGCTATGCACTCAAAAAAAACCAACCAAAAATAAATCGTAACAAAGTTTAAATTAATTTTTCCACACCAGGACACTATATTTTATTTATATAATACCACGGTATAACTATGTGTTACAGGATATTAGAGCGGAAACGTAGTTTAATACACCTATTTATTTTTATTCTCGTACAGGGATGCCTTTTAGACAGTTTTAATTAGTGAATATGTTTACGTTTTATGACTATACCGATGGTACTTTTACCTTTTTAATTATTTTCTTCGGTCACGAATATTATCGGAATTTTTTTGAAACGTTTAGGGGTCGATATCGACCAAGGGAGATTAATATTTCTGGCCTTCTATTTATTTATTTTAACACTCAATAGCTAGATACATTTGAAGGAAGGAAACCTTAACACTGCCTGACGGTATGCACTATCTTCTTGGAGCTCCATAGAGGGCCGTAGGTTCAATTATGGATTTTTTTGGAATGTAATTTTTCTGGCAGTTTAGTTTCAGATATCGAAAACATTTTGAAAATTAAAGGTAATGTTTGATTGCACTCAGATATATGTTACATAAAACCATACTATAAACACCCGAAAAAGTGGTGCCTACAAAAATAACTTAAACGATTTTCGTTCGTAATCCAAATTTCCTATCAAGCTTTTCTCGTACAAACCCCACAGAACATTTCCAGTACTGAATAAAAAAAGGAGAGAGAATTTGATTGGATCGAACAGTCCGACAGGCTTAGGCTTTCTAGTTTTATCGGTTTTTGAATTACAGAGTTAAAGCATGCAGAGGGGGAGCTATCCCTTAAGCTAACACTCAATTATTATCTTTAGTATAGGAAACGATTTTATATACCTTAGATCATTTTCCCTGTTAATAGGATAATGACATTGTCACTTTGAATTAGGGCCCCTTATTTTTTTAATTTGGAATACCGTCGATTTCGTGTTCTTCTGTCTCCTCTCGCTGGTTTGGTCTTTTCTAGACCGGTTTCGGCTAGAATTATGATCTGATTATCTTCAGTAGCGGTATTAGTCACTTTGGATGCTTTTGGGGCATCCTGTTTGCACTGTCACTGTCACTTGTACTATGGTGGTTGTCTGTCTTGTGTTTATATATGTCTTGTTGTCAGTAATCTTTTGTTGGTAATCGAAATATGAAATAGATTTTATATGGAAAACAATAATACTCCAACTAATAGTATAGTGATACGTATAGTATGTACAAATTGTCGAATATCATACTATCTTGTTTATATGTATGGAATCATTGTGTAGATCAACAGAGACTCCAATAAAATAATTGCCCAATAAAATGTCATAAATATACTTTGGTTCAAAATATAGCGGCCGTTTTTTTTTATGCATATAGATTTTTTACTTATGGATTCTATATGTCTACCAGGTTCAGAAATGTCAATGTTACGTCCAGACAACAGTTTTTCAAAAGAGTATTCTGATTTCCGAAACTTGATGGAGCGAGAGGTTTTTTATTTTGGAGAATACGGTTTTTACTGTTATATGGAACTTTGCGTGCCCCCCACAAGCTGCGTGTGTTCCTTGGCCACCTCTAATAACCATACGGACGAATGTATTATATTTATTACTCCCCTTTTTGCTGGAGGGGATTCGAAATGGAATTTTTGAGCGACGCACAAGCGGTGCTCAAGGTTTGTAGACACTGTATCCTAATGACAAAGCTAGGAATATTAATATATGACAAAATTATGAGCTTATCAACAGTAGATAGCTTATAAGATTGTACAGTTTGCAATAAGAAGGACTTCGAAACCATTTGACAGACTGTCTATCCGGAAGACAATATTTTACTTAATTGCAATGTTAATTTAATTTCGTAGGTTTCGCGTTCTTCTGCCTCCTCTCACTGGTTGGGTCTTTGGCTAGTATCAGCTGCTTGCCATTATCAGTAGTATAATGATAAGTAAAAATACGGCGCAACTAATGCTAACCCGCCTCACTTCGATTAATAATAAGACGTACGGCGCGTCTAAAGCTAACCCGCACAACTTCGGTTAATAATAAGAAATACGGCGCGTCTAATGCTAACCCGCCTCACTTCGATTCATAATAAGAAATACGGCGCGACTAATGCTAACCCGCCTCACTTCGATTAATAATAAGGAATACGGCGCGTCTAATGCTAACCCGCCTCACTTCGATTAATAATAAGAAATACGGCGCGTCTAATGCTAACCCGCCTCACTTCGATTAATAATAAGAAATACGGCGCGTCTAATGCTAACCCGCACAACTTCGGTTAATAATAAGAAATACGGCGCGTCTAATGCTAACCCGCACAACTTCGGTTAATAATAAGACGTACGGCGCGTCTAATGTTAACCAGCACGACTTATATTTTGCTTATAGAGTGCCTGAAGATGGAAAAGTATCTCTGACGAAGGCACGCAGGTGGGAATTAACGGCAAGAATGAGGCCACGATGAATAGAATAGAAATTAATGCTCACTAATTCACACTTCACAAGTGAATGAAACAAAAAAACTATTCCGTACATATAAAATTTGAGCTGCGTATTATAAATATACATTTGAAATTTACCAGCATCCCGAGTACGATTTTAACCGAGCGGCTGATACATAATATTTAAAAATAATAAGTCCGCCCGATTCATTTATATATGTTGTGAGGCCGTAATCGAGTTTCTCATTGTCTGTTAGAGGGTTGGTGTAGTGTTGGTGCAGGGGGTCAGGCGCGAATTAGAAAAGCCCAGACGATAAACGAGGACCGGGGGACAAAGAGAATTCTCGCGACGTACGAATACTTGGGGGCGTCACATTTAAAAGATAGTACCGCAGAAGATTTACGAGCCCCGGGCCCATTCCGTCATGGTCGTCCCGCAAACAGCATAATCTCAAGTTCAAAAGATACCGCCCGGAGCTTAATTATTATTCCCGGTTAATTAAGCCAGCGCTATCGCTAATTTCGGTCGTAATTTCGGTTCTCCGCCGTCGTAGAAATGTGCCGGTTTTTGCTGTTCCTCGGGAGACGCCTCTTCGGCCTTTCGGAATTCGAAATCAATTCGGAGTTCGATTGAAAATTTATCGGGTCCACAGCCGGGACTCGAGCCTCTCTCCGGGGAGCGCATCTGTTTTTACACCATTATCAGTAGCATTCCGGTGGTTTATATGTATTAATAGAGAGCCATTCGGAATCCAGTAAACATTGATAATCATCTAGGTACGCCTGCTCTTTCCACCCCGGTTGCGAGAACCGTTATTTCTTTAAACCTCAGGATATCGGTTACAGTATTCGGGAATAGGATATGACACAAATCCAGCCCAACTCGCTTATCTCTGCTACTCAGATCAGAAACCGCGCGTGCGCTATATTGCAATCGGATGGTGCTGATCTAATGGCCAGATGCCAAAATCGACGATGGCGAGAGGCCGAAATAAATTCGGATTAAAAGCGTGAATTAGGATATATGGCTAGGGGACACTCGGGGAAGCCCGAACAAATACCTCCAGCGCGTTTCTGAATTTTACTTCGAGGATAACAGCTCTGATTCAGTGACTGTTGTGGAAATGCGGCTTCTAGACTCCAGTCGCCCGCTGCGACCGCGGAACTAGATTTTCCCCCAGACAGGTCTTCGGGAGGCAGCTAGTCTTCGGCGGACAACAAATTTCGGCGGATCAATGCAGGCTTTGCGGACGTTGTGTGCGTGCGTGCGCGTATGTGTGTGTGGAGGGGGCACGGCCATCCGATTAGCCCTGGGGGCGTTTTTCGGTCAACAAACCCAGCCGGCCTCCAGATCGGTCTCCTTATTTTTCTACCCTACGCTGCAAATTTTTTTTCCGGAGGGTCGAAGAGGCGGCTAAGGGGGATAATTCCGTTTCGCGGAAATCGTAAATGTTAATTACGGCCTAGAAATTTATTGGGCGCGCGTTAGGCGTATCAAGCGAATTTCGCAGCGTCCAGGCGCCAAGGCAGTTCCGGCTCGACTTAATTTTGACCCCGTGAATTCGGCTTCGGCCCGAGTCTTTCCTGAAATAGAATCAATAAGCGCAAATGAAGTAGGGCTGGAAATGTAATTAATATAATCCGGCATCGCATCCTTCATATTTCGGTTTTTCGTTTTAATCCTAAAGAATATGATTCGATCGCCTGTAATGCCTACGGGGATTATAATACGGATAAGCCGCCATTTGGCCGATCGGATTTAAACTGGTGTGACCTCCCCCCTCGCCATCAGTGCATTAACTTTCCATCAACCTCCATTATCTATAATCCTCAAGTCGGGAATCCGAGGTGTTCCGGAATTACGATCGACTGAAAATACGTACGCCTCGGGACTAACTGCCGGCAATACCGCCCGCCGTTACCAACTCAAATCTACACCCACTCAGCCAGACAGGCCGTAGAACTTCACATTTCGATATAATGCCGGAATGTTTCCATCACGGAGCACCCGTATATTTGCATATTGCATCGCATTGCAATACTCGATACATTCCAATGTACTTTCCACTGCTCTCAAACCTGAAAATGAGTCTACTTCGTGAGTTAAATTCGGTTTTATTTACTAGGATTTAAACGTGGTCGTGAAGTGGTGAGTGGCCGGCGAAAATTGTCGTATTAGTGGGGCGGTGGTGTAGTACCAAAGAGGATGGAAACTCTTGGGCGACCCTCGCCCCCTACCACCCCTCAGCAACCACCACTCATCGCCAGAGCGCCGTCCCCTTTTCAAAAAGCCCGCCGCCCCTCCATCGAGTAAACAATCGGGGGTTAGCAGGGGTTGGAAGAGGGTGGAAGGTGGCGAGAAGGGGTGGCCGGGGATGGGGGAGAAAAAGAGAAATTGTTTTTGTTAGGCCCGTGGAATAAAAGGCGAGGACGAGACGCCGCCCGGGGAGTGGTGGGAGTTACTGAAAACTTTTCCCCTGGAAACAACTCCAACTAATTTTTATCCCCATTTGTTATATGAAAAGCGGTTACCGTCCGGGCTGGAGGCTGCGCTTTCCGGCATATTTCAGGTCGCGGGTTTACTGGGTTTTTGTCCGCCACTCCCTTTCTCTCCCGCTTTTTTTATTTCCCACCGGACGTCCAACCCTCCACACTTCCCTCGCGAAAACCTTAATTATTTTTATTATTTGCCTATAATCGTCTCTCTAATTATTTCTTATTGTCACACTGTCTGTAATGAAAATATGAATGAAAACCACCACGGTAAAATTTACCTTTTTATTTTCAATTTCAATTCCAGTAAGGTCATATGTGCGATTATTTTGGAAAAACGGTAAATCTTTTGTCCGTTTTAAGCTTTTATCTTTTATAATTATTAAAATTAATTTGTATACTATTCTTATACCATTATTACTATTATACCAATTCAGTCGCTAATGGCTTAGTACGGTGTCTTTTAAATTAATTATTATATATTACAGATCACAATTATCGCTTATGAACAAATTAATTAATATTTAACGACTGTAATTTTCAAACCAATCTGTGCCTATGCAGTCGAGTTGTGGGAATCCGCCAAGCCCTTTATATAAAAAATTCAGTCCCATTTAGGTTAAACATACTTAAATTTTTAATATTTTAAATATTTAATTAAAAACCAATGCCCTTGCCATTCACACCACAAGGGAGCTGGAAATTTGCGATTTATAGAATTATTCTTTTATAACGGAATATTCATTTAGCGATTCATTTGTATATTGTTATTTAATGTGCGAATAAAATAGACGTATCGACGGGAGTTTTTCAAGAAGTGGTCAGAAAAATGCCTCGGGAAGTTTAAACTCCCCAGGCCTTTAAAAGTTCGAGAGGATGGGGCCGAAGCGTGACAATCATTTATCCGAAAGTGGCCGCCGGTTCCAAGAATAAAGTCAGTTTCTCACCGGTTTAAACTCCCCTATCTGACACCTTTATGTGGTTAGGGGATGTGCTGAAGCGGTGGTAGGTTAGGGTGAGGGGGCCCCTAACGGTGCTTCGGGGCGGGCCGATTCCTCACGTTCGAAACAAAATGTTCCTCGGGCACTAAACAATAGTCCGGCGCCCTATATCTTCCCTAGGTCGGCCCGACCGCTCTTCCCATTCTTTCCCGGTCATCAAGTAAAAATCCGGCGAAAAAGATTAAAGCCAAAAAACGAATATGAAGAGACGGTTGGGTGTGATGACAACAATTTCCGAGTGAGAGTATTAGACGGCCAAACCAACAAATATCAATAAAATCCAAACTTTACAGCAAAAATATTAAAGAAAATAACCAATGCACCTTCTGTCTCCAACCCCGCATAGGGTCCACCACCAAGTCCCGTTTGTCCTCAACCTTGCCATTCAAAAATATTCTTTTATTTCTTTATTTTAATTAAACAAAAATTATCTTTTATTTTATTGAATAACTTCAATCCCGACTTACCCATCATCCTTGTCCAACGGTCCAACCCCTACAATGTCCCAACGCACCGAATGTGCCTTACAAGACGCCTGAAAAGGAAGTGGCCATATGATCTAAACATTGCAGAAAAATAGAATAATAAAATTGTAAATAGATCTTTATTTATTTTATTCTTTTCAAACAGTACTTTTTCGTTTCGAGCGCGAAAACGACAGAAAAACAGTTGGTACAGCGAGCCGAAGTTTGTTGTATAAGCGAGGCAAAAATCAGTTCGAGACCAAGTTTGTTCCGCAAGCTGTTTGACTAGCACATATGAACCACTTCATCTGAATGTGTGTGTACATGAAACTCATCTCCAAATGGCGATGCACAATACTTAGTAGCCTTTGGTGGTAAAAGAGCCAAGGGGGGATTGCAATATTAATAGCTCGCTGCCATTAGGACGACCGAATTTAATCGTAATTGTCCCGAATATGTTCAATTTCCATCAATCTCCCAATATTGCGAATACACCAATATATATATTTATTTGTGAGTCATGTCATGTGCTTCACTGGTATATTATTGTCGATTTTCTGTCAAGACTATTTTGGCTTCGATTCATATACAGTATCGCTTAGACATAGATAATCGTTTATAGTTACGCAGCCATTTAAATATCAACCACTAAATAGTATACGTTCCTTCCTTAGAATATGGGCAAATCGATCGCGGCTATCGGAAGGCCTATAAATTACCGGAGTTACGGACGCCCTAGAGAAATTTGTTGCCGGGAGGCGAACGGAGGAAAAAAAAACAGAACAAGGTAAAGAAAATGCCGACTCCGTCGAGGTTGCCGGTTGAGGTTTATTACGGCGCTATAAAATTGGCATGAGTTCAGTATCCGTTGTTGGAGGGCGGGGGCCACCTGTTCAGCGCCCGTCACCGCTTCCCGATCACCAAACCGGAACAGGTTTGGGTTTCGGGGCGGAAAACCCTTACTAGGGAGGGTTGCGACACGGTGCCAAAATACAGGGTTTTTTTTTCGTAAATTGTACCGATGTGGTGAATTTAATTACAAATCTGTCTTTGTCCGTTGGGTATTCAAAGTAAAGTCTGATCCCGAATCGCGTCCCTAACCGATGTTACGGAACTGTATCTGTTTCCGTCATAAAGGTCCGACTTATAAAAAGTCAGAAACGGACCGGATCTACCACTGGGGGGTCCGATGGGACTGTCTTAGGTGAAAGTCCAAAATCCGGAAATAATTGAAGAGCAGCTCTTCGTTCGGATACTAGATATTTAAAACATCTAGATTTGTCTCATATAATCGTTTATGCACATGTACAAAGTAATATGCAGATACGAATAAACTTTTCGTTTGGAGTTATTAAATGGTGAATGGTTTCGACCATCGTTAGCTGCCAGCCTTCATTAATAGATGACCAGTGAGGGATCATGTCGGTACTGCCGTTAACTGTTATATTTTATTCATCCAATGCGTAATACACGATTTAGATCGCCGATGTCACGGTTCCTTCCCGCTTGCCCGATAATTGTCCCGATCCAGTCCCGATTAATCACTTATTGTACTGAGAATATTTAATTTCGCCGGTAGCAGTTACCATCGATATATTTGACAGGATGATTCATCGGCTGCCGACATGCGCACAGCATTAATCCAAATTTGCAATTGAATTGAAATTGGGCCCGTCACCCATCAGTGTGGACCTGATATTACCATGTGAGTAATACCGGAACCCTAACCACCCTAGCAACCTCAGACTCATCAATCAATTACTCCTTATCTCGGATTTCTGAACACACACACACACATATATATATATATATATATATATATATATATATATATATATATACATATTTATTTATTTATTTAAAAATAAAAAGAGTCAGCAAGGATTACATTTTTAAATAATAATAGAAAATCCCTCGTTATGCTTTTATTTCTGTATTTCGCCACATATATTTAGAATGGCGATAATTTCAAACTCAAAACAGATGATGATCGGGATCCGCTGGAAAATAGATTCACGTCAAGTTTACATTTGCACGATTTCAATTTGAAACTGCTCCTCCTAACGCCTGCCCTAAAGCGCGGGGCAGGGGTGCTTTCTGATATTTTGTTGTCTACTTCGATAAATTGAATGGTCCAGAAATTGGCGTTTATTTCCACCACCGCCCCCACCATCCCGCGGCCCATAACACCCGAATAGGACTTGGAGGGTTTTCGTTCTTTCAAAGCCGCCTATCGCGCCGGTTTCATTAATCCGCGGCGGGGTTAATTGGTACACCGGTGTCATTAGCGGGCGAACAAGTGACATTTAGAAAAAAAAAAATAGAAAAAACCTCAAATGAAGTGCGCCCCGAGGACTTCATTAGTAGTAGGCCGGAGTTTTATATTTGAGATATTTTCGAGCGCTGGCGGTTTCGAGGATCCGGTATTTGGCGGAACCCTGGATATATATGCGGGTCATCCAATAAGTTGAGATGGATTCACTCGACGAATGGTAATGTCGAGTTGAATGAGATTCATGCTAATTAATTCGGAGTTTATTTATTTATTTTTATTAATTATGTAGCCGTTAAATTCGTTACGAATAAACTGTATAATCGTCACGGCCATAGACGTAGGGCTGAGTAATGAAGTGGGTGTAATGAAATAAATGAAAGTCACAATTTTTTAATGATATTTGTCCCAAGATTATGTATAAGTAATGCGAATGGATGTATTTTAACGCGTTAAATTAAAAAAATATTTTGGAGACGCCTTCACTCTCTATTTTGGTCTTACAGTCAGTTGCATTAGTGAGTCCCATGGAGCAACCTGTCTGCACTGTTACTCCGGTTGTTCTTTCAGCTGGTCTAGCGCTGAACCAAATCGGCGAGTGGAGAAAACTTAAATTTATGCGCTGTTATTGCCGTAAACAGTTTATCATTTTTAATTAGATGAACGTATCAACCTTCGTAGAGCCATATTTTTTTCAAGATACTAAGCCTCATTCTATCGAAACTAAAAAAGTTTCTGTAAGGATAGATTATTTAATATTTCACGGATTTCGGCTTAGATTCAAGACCGTCGACATTATCATCTATGTGAACAAAATGAGGAAATAGAGCAGCATTTTCAAATTGTCTAATAAACGCACTTATGAAAGATTTAATCTATTAAAGAGATTAAAGATTTAATTTATTATAGATTAAAGATTAATCACACAGCATTAATTATTTATAATACGACTACAAACATTTTTGGTAGTTAATTTTTACTACTTCAGAAATGTATGCCAATTTCTAACGGATTGTAAAAGAAAGCGCAAAAAAAATCATTATTGTCATCCTCGAGGCTTCTTTCAATCGTCCTGTATCCTCAGATAAGCCCGGATCCGATAATCGAAAGGAATTAGGTAAGAAGAACATGAAATGGGGAGTTAATCTTCTTTCGACCCTTTCACCGAGCGAAATTCCAACCGGGTTTTATTTTTCCCCTCCTATAGCCGGTCCTCTATATCCCGGTCCGCCTTCTCAAATTAGATCCACGCCAATTAAATCTAATTCCCAACCGCGTTCCTCTTTTGTATTGGTCGCTTTACTTCCGGGGTCCGAACCGCCGGTTTCGAACCCTTCCCAATTACCGGGAGGCAGACAATTCTATGCCGACGGAAATCTACCTGCTGCGAGAAGAAGCATGAAAAAGTAATTTATAGTAATGTAATATTAAGTAAATGGTTGACGTCTTCATAAAAAATTGGTTATCCAGGACAATATTTATATATAATGACGTTCCGTACCCACGAGCTAGAATCGAACTGAACCTAGTGTTTGTAAAAGCTATCTATTATTGCTTATTTATTTATTATTTTAGATGGTCGAGGAACATAACCTTATATGTAAATCGTGGTTCGTCCTGGACACCCAATCGTTGAAGAAAGCACTACTATATGTAAATTTAATATTACTGTGCCTTTAAAAAACAAACTTTCTCCATATATAGATTTTCCGAAACGGATATGCGATTTACAGGCGTAGCTATATGTATTTCACAACGGAAGATATGTATTTCAAAAGATTAAACACTAAACTCTCTAGAAATACATCTCTATATATAGACCGGTAAAGTAGATAGAAATAATAACCGTCCCTGGCACAGATTTCAGACCAAGATGGTTGACCTATTTTTTCGCTCCAGATATCTTCTACGCTAACGCGAGTTTTACCTCCGAACGCGTAGCGATAAAAATTGAATAAATATCGGCCACTGTAAATTCCGCCTTGACAAGTTTATCTAAGGCATAGTTTTTTCTGCATCCATTTAAAATAATTTAACATCGAATTGGAGCCCCCTCTGGTTTAGTTCACTGTCATCCGACGAAGATGTACTCAGGTTCGGGCCCTCCCGGATCGCATAAAATATACATACGTTAATTGACATAAATTATAAGTAAATATTTCATTATAATAGTCAATCTGGGGTTTGACTTAAACAACTTCGTTTGCCATGAAATATCCAATTGGTTTCTCATTCGATTGCCAATTTGAATTGAAAACACGTAAATTTGAAATAACTAAAGAATTATGTATTATATATGTTCATATTCTAAGGGTGATGATTGAGAATTAATGAGATTGAGATTTAATTCAGATTAATTGAGATCTAATAATTGAGAGATACCTTTATTATATTCTTATAATAAGAATAAGCCTGTATACAATCCTGTGGTACTTTAGTGCCAGAATAAACCTCAGAGAATATTGGAAACCACATTTGTTTCTCATATATTATATAAATTGATGCATTTTGAATTCCGACCACTCGGCCCTGGTGAAGTACCCGAGTACGATTTCTGAAAAGCGGGGTCAGCATTTTCCACCCGAGTAAAAATCCTACTCCTCCGTGGACGTTGACAAACGGACAGGAAAAAATAAATAAAAAACAGAACGTAATAAAAAAAATAATACGAAAAAAGAGAAATTTCTGCAAGATTACAATACACACTCGGCGCTGAGTACGAAAATAAATATGGCGCCAGTAGGTTAAAAGCGACAGTTGCCATTTTTTCTTGGCGTTTGCGGACATTTTTTTGAGTTCCGGCCCCTTTATTCCCTGACATACGGTCATTCCCGGGCGCCCGCACGATCGCACTCGCGCCCTGCATTCCGCAAAGAAACGCGAACCTTTAGTATGGCAACAAAAAATTATTTTCGAATCCTGAAAACACGGTTCATTCGTTTTCATCCCTCTAATCCATTTATGGCACCCAATTTAACTTGTTTATACTACCCGTGTGGAAGATTTGAATTGATTTGTTCGCCTTTTTGTTATTCATTATTTCTTATCTATTTCTTATTTGTGAGTTATCTGTGTGTCTTTTCTTTTGAAATTGCTCTTTTTAAACTCTTATTATTTTCCTTGTGGACTACCTTTGGCATTTCGCCGCCCGATTTAAAGATACCACATTCTTTTTTTAGTTGTATCGTATTAATACATGACATGCTAACTGATGAATTTACCCGTACTTGCTGTATTTATATAGTACCCTACTACCCTACTATTGTACATCATTGTAATCCGTGAAATTGGTGATTAAAGTGGTGCGCACCGAATTTTCCATCGAATTCTAATTTCACCGTCATTTCACTTTTACTATTTTCCAAATAATCGAAGTGATGCGGGTTAGCATTAGTCGCGCCGTATTTATAATCGATAGTCGTAGTGGTGCGCCTGTATTTATAATTAATAATATAAGGCGTTCAGCAACTTCGTCCAGCCCGAATGACCCTTAATTGGGAATATTGGGCCCCTGGGATTTAACACTTATTTCCCCGACTTTTAAACGGCTCTTAATGGTAATCTCAATATATAGTGGGTAGCACGGTGCAATTTGTTACATGTAAATCACGCACACCCCTTCGCGAAACCGCCTACATTGATTTACTGGAGGGGGGTATAGCAACGCTTCCTTCGAATAACCCGTCGGGTTTCAGAGAAAATCAACGGGCCAACCTGGAATGTTTTCAAATAATGAATCTCGGAGTTATCGCGTTATTTAAATGTGCAACAACTTTTTCGGCAGCAAATCGATCGCTGTTTAATGGCCCTGTGCGGCCATTAAAGTAATTGAACGATTAATCTTTCGCGGGGCCATGGCCATGTGTTAAGGAATAATGTGTTAATTTGTTTCAATCCAAACTAAAGGAGAAAGAAAATGTATATGTTGATAATAAATGTATACTCTTTGCACAATGTGTTAATAAATATTTTATAGCACTATAAGTAGCTCTTATTTGGATAATACAGCCTCGAAATTAATAAGCGGAAGTACATTATATATTGGAAGTAATAAATAGCGAATTTCAGTCAATACCAAAGTTTTAGTGCTTTATTTTAACATATTAGTGAATTGGAAACCCGCTTGGGCATTAACCATAATGACCACTATATTAGTAGGAGTACTTTATCCGATTAATGTTTTTTTTTAATTTCAATTTATCCCCCCCAGAAATTCGAAATCCCTGAGCGTACTAGACGCAGCATTCGCTCAATTTTTCAAGCGCATTACGCCATTTGGTAGAGTTCATTCAGATTCGCGAACTTTTCTTATTTTATGGTCCGGCGGCCTTACGTCCATCGCCCGGCCTCAAAGGAAATTAAGTTTCTCCGTGTAAGGGGGGGGGATTCGGTGTTTTGTGCGAGTGGTTACTTTCGATTATATACCCCTTTTCCTAATATTTATTCCCTGAGCGTAGAAGAAAAATAGCCCCCTCATACAGATTTTATATAGAACATAAAATCACCGGAAACGAGATAATAATATTACTGGACCGTTTCCCATTCTTTATACAAAGAGAAACTGCGGATAGGTAGGAAAAATATTACAATATTGTCCATTCACAATAGATAAAACTGTTCATTATGAGATTAGGAAAGGTAAGGAAGTTGTCACGTACTTTATTACTTTGGATCGATGAGAAATAATTGATTTAAGAACAGGAAATCAATATATATAATAAGAGATTCTTGTAATTTGCATGGAATCCTGAAAAATTATGATCTTGAGGTTTTCCTTAGCGTTTAACAAATTTTCCGCATAATCTAAGCTATCTATAAGTCCTAATATAATTGCAGAAGGGTTTTAAAACACTATCGAATTTAGTTCGATATTCCCCCATTTTGTTTTATGATTTTGGTATAGACGGGCGTATCTGTGCAATTCGCCCGAATGGCTTTTTGTAAAGCGACAGTTTATCCCCGAATGAAGTTCCTAATAAAAAAAAAAAGGTTTGACCCCTTTTTATATTGGAATCAGGCCGGGGAGGTTTGATCGAATAAAAGTAGGATTGTATCGAGGCGGGCCATGTCGCAAACCATGTTAACGCGGTGAGCCGGGGACGGCTGGGAGGCGCAAAACCAATTTGAATAGATTAAATTTTAAACATTTTCTTTTATACGGTTGTATTTCCGGTGTTTGGAAACCGAGCCCAAAACGAGCACATAATCACGGGATAATACGGCGGGCTCACCCTATCTGTTTTTCCTGGTTAAAAACAGTCCTCTCATTACCCAGTCGGGTTCGGCTCTCCGGGGTGTAAAAATTACTTTCCTATCAGTCCGAAAAGCCGGTGCCAAATGAGAGATCTCGACGAAAAAAATATGGAATCCCGTAGCAGTAAGAAAGCGTACGAACAACAGGAAATATTAATTTTAGACTGTGTTCAGCTATGTAACCGTCGGATGGTTTTAATAGAAAATAACGAAATTAAAGTTATTTGTTTAGTGTTCGGTATCTCCACTCGCTTGCACGGTAACGTTTATGACAGCAATAATCACTAACGAAGTGATTCTTTTGACATGAGGTATGAAAAATATTTTGAGAAAAATTACAAATAACCATTAAATCTCAGATTCGTTTCCTGTTCAGGTTCACAATGTTTTGGCTATTCGTTTGCATACAATTGTTTGATGTCATTCCAATTATGGTAAGAAATCTTTTACTAATCTGGAATTTCGTCTCGGGCGTTTTTTCAGAAATCTCAATCCACCCGCATTTACCTACCTTAATTTATATTCATATATCCGCGATCGTAACACGTTCAGTGGTTGGCAAATACAAGTGCAGATCGCGGTGTGCGTTTTATACAAATTGCGGAAGTAATATGTTTACAATTCCAATACAGAACGGATAAGTCCACTGTTTCAATTAAAGCGGGAGTTCCGTATCATCCCCTCTTCCTGATCCGGTAAATGGAACAGCATCATCCTTCCTTTCACCCACCATAAACGTGGCTGCTTTTTATTTCCCTGTGTTGGTTCGGAACTCACGTCGGGATCTGCTGTGCGCCCTGAATACTGAATACGAGATGGTTTCCTTACTTAGATAAGATAGATTTCATATATATATATATATATATATATATATATATATATATATATATACCATCACATATACCACCCAGAAGAGAAAATGACTCCTAGGTGACAATGATTCTAATTGTACACCTATGACTGAAACTGCAGTCAAAATATAATATATATTTGAATTACTTTTATTGATCTCTAAAAATACTTCTACAAATTCCAAATAATTGGATTAAGCGATATTTCTTGTTAAGTTACACCAAGAAAATAAAATGGATGTTTTATTTTTTTATTGCAATCGTCGTGTAGATTACAGAGTACTAGGGCTTAGCAATGCTTATCATTTGTGTAAGTATATAAAATGTAATAGTTCGTGTGGTTTTAGTGGTTTAGTTTTGTGGTAATAGTTGTTGATTTAGATCTATTAAAATCACAATGAAACAAAAGTATCAAAGCTGATGTAATAATTTTTCAATAGTATATATTGTTTAAAATGAGTTTACGGAAAAGTTATGGACTTGATATTAATAGTCATTAAATTAACGGGTAAGCGATTGTAAAATATTCTGTATATATATATATATATATATATATATATATATATATATATACATATATTGTACTTTTCAAGACTAAATAAATCCTCATGAAATCGAGGAAATTATTTTCCGCAGCGCGCTGCCTGAACCGAAAACAAATTGATTTGGCTGTCGCTGGGAATCGCTTAAACCCACTTTTGGGTTTTAAAAATTCTGCCTGAAAAATATATCAGAAACCGAAGAATTTACGTGGAAATTCAATTTATGTGGGAATCCGTGCTTATTTCTTTTGAAATTAAGCGTGAGCCGTGGATGGTTTTCAATCCACCGAATAGGCCCTTTCATGTCAGATGAAGTTTTAAATAAGCGACAGTATTTATTAATTTTTTTCTTTTATTCGTCTTCCGCGAGATATACCGTTCAAATTATTTCTCGAAAGATGTATTCCTTTTTTATTACTGGGAAACAGTTACAAGAGCAATAAAGATGAACAGATTATTGATTCCAAGCCAGTCTTTGTTTGAAATCTGAAAGGCTGAGGACTTGGCACTGCAATTGGAACTCCGATATTTTTAAATATTTATATTCTTTATCGAAAATATATCTATGCCAATTTCAGCGACAGGTTGATGGGGCATCAAAGAGGATATTACGCCCCCCTAGACACCAGCGTTTATATTGTATTATAATACATAAAAGGACAAGGACATAAACGAGCAGCCCTTTGAGTCTTGGAAGACGAGCTGGTTGAATTAGTCTACGGTTGTGCACGAAAGTGTAATTTTCTTTTCGCTACTGCGTTATCGTCATACAATTCTAAGTGCAAATGGGTACGAATGAGTGATATGTATTGAAAAATAAATGGATAATAATAAAAAAATTCACTATACAATTTCTGTGGCCGATTATTAGATCTATCCATTTGACCTCGTATTTCCATATCGGTCACAATATTTTGATAGACTGAGCAATACGTCGTATTTTATGTGAACAAGGCCAAAAGAGATAATAAGAAATTAACTAATAAATAAGAAATATATCATTAAAAACCGAGCCAATTATTGGGCATAGAATAGTTTAAAGAACGTAGTAATATTTTCAGTACAGTTACCACGGTGTTGTTCGTGTTAGATACCGTGTTCTGCCTTTTCTCTTAATTTATTCGATTTTCATTGTCATAGTTTTATCTGTCGAATTGAAACACTTATGCAAATGGAAAGAAAAAAAGATGCGGCGATCGTAAACTCCGTTTAAAGTGGATTCTGGTTCTGTGTTCATTTTTCCAGGCGTATTGCGTGCTGGGCCGCAGTCTGGTCGAAGGGGGTGGAGGGAATCCGATTCCATTACATTTATAGCGCCGTTTCTCATAAACTTTGTTACCCGCTTTGTCGGCCGTGGCGGTTGGCTATTGGCATATTAACACGAAGCACATTTGACGATGGACGGCCCGAACTGAGATTCTCGAGGACGTTGAGAGGGCCGAGAAGAAGAAAAAAAACCGTAAACCGAATATTTTAAAAGCGGGTATACTGTATTCCCCAAACCCGACTCAAGGGAATCCACTTAAATCGTAAACTGGGGACTATTAAGGCGATTAGTATAAAGGACATAGAATTTGTGCTAGACCAACAAACTCATTGTATATAAAGCCATGTTGGCACAGACGTGGATGTAAGGCACAGAACTACGGGGTTCCACCGAGACATCCAACGTCAAAAGATTCCAATCAAAAGTCTTTCGAACAATCCTTAATACTCCTTGTTATATTTCAAATCGCACCATTCGCCGCGACCTCAACATACCGGTAGTAAACGTTGATTGGACAACAAAGAAAGGTATACAAGTGAAATATTGCAGACGGATATTGTTAGTCTTTGTTGCTGCAATGTTCGGCATTGAAGGGGCGAGGCGTTTCGGTGAAAATTCGTACCGCTTGGCGCTTTAGACATTCGGCACTCCATAATTTTACCCCTTCGGACTAATGCAGCAGCATTATTTTGCCACGTCACAGAGCGGCAAGGCCTCGGGGGGGAAGGATATTACAGACGGCAATTCTGGTTAAATAAGCTGTCGTCCCGTATTGTTGTCACACTGTGTGGGCGAACACCGGAATACGGCACTATTGGGAAAATGAAGGTTTAAGCTCCGGTGAAGGTTCGCCTGATTGGCCGGTCGGAACGAACACAGTGTCCTTGCCAAACAGTTCCGCCACTCAATAAATTGCAATTATCCGATACACTGAATCCGTTAGGCGACAGGTTCAAGGAGACAATTCCCTCGTGTTTTTTTTCAGTCGTTAAATATGATAATGCGATTAAATAAATAACTATAAATTCAAGATTGACGAGGCCCGAAACCGTGCCAGTCAAAACGGTCGGCGGCGAAACAACGCCAGAAACCAGAACTGAGCAAAATCATTTTGACAATAATTGTGGAATTTGAATGTATTCTTTAATTTTTGAAGTCACGAATACAATTTTTTAAATTATGTTTAGTGGAAGTGCGATTTGATAACACAAATTGAGGGAGAATCCGCCCAATTATGGTACTCCTACTTCTGTCTTTACTCGGTAGTTGATAATATATCCACCGCGAGCAGCGGATTTCGGAAATAAGAATAATGAAATTATGTTCCTAAATCGCAATAAATCTATTCCATTATTCATGGAGGATTTGTTAGATGGACAAATTTCAGGGAAGTTACTGTTCAAATTAATCGCAAATAACAGACGGAAATTCTAACACTATATACGGTATATTGTAAAATATGAGATAAATTAAAAATAAATTATCTATTAAAATTCAGTAAATTTCTTATATAAACCATTAGAGCTAATATTTTTAATAAATCCATTAACGGGTTGTATTGATTGCCGATATGACGAGTACATATGATCTAGCCCCACACATCCTCTCTGGATTGTTACTATGACCATGGGTTCTCTTTTAGACTCCTCCCAGCCCTATCAGTGCCCTGTTACTCTCAACATATCACGTTCGGCGTAAGACCAAATAGTCGAGTATGTGTTAACACCCTGGTTCAGTGGTAGTTCAGACAGTATACGAGGTAGTTCAGAATACGGCGAGAGGCCGACACCAGTAAAACGAAATCAGCGAGTGGGGACAGGTTTGGTGGTATTCCAAAACCTCGCGAGCCACCGTTTCTGTACACTGGCATGAATAGTTCGGATTTAACCTAGAAATTCCCAGTTCTGCACTGGATGAAGAATGTTGTTCGCATGCAGGGCGCTACAGACAGGAAAAGGTAAATCAAAGACCGGAGCAACAATAGATTCATTAAGATCAGATTATATACGGCATTCGTGTACATCTATCTTTGTAGGGCCGGATCAATATATGTTCTGCATTCAGTTTAACATATTTATATGAGATGTCTGAAGAATTTTATAAAACTTGTACAACTCGAGGTTTCACTTGTCGGGGTATATAGAATTTTGTATTTTCTTATATGATCAAACCTTGATTTTTTTTGATCTTATGAGCCAGATGTTCTTTACAAATATCTTCTCGGTGTCTCCACAAAATTGCGTCAATAATAAATTTTATATAACACAATTTGCAAACTTCGATTTGCGAAATAGCTTATAAAATATATAAATGTTATGAGGAAGTAATAATTTGCAGAAGCAGATGCCTGCAGTTGTGTGAGGAATAAGGAAGGAATTGAGGAATGTTTCTGGAATAATCCAAATGAAAAATATTATTTTTATTTCTAGACCTATCAGTGTTTTATAGCTATTTTATAGCATCAATATTCTATTTATCATCTAGTGATTAAAGCTAGAATATTTCGATATAAACTTGTTAAATACCATTATTAAGCAAATTCCCACTTTTGAGTTGTGTAAGGACAAATCTTTTGTTTTCAAAATTAAAATTAAATATCTCAGTTATTATTCAAGATTAAGTTTCCAACTTATAGTAAATGGCAAAAAGGCAAATAATATAGTAAGGGTATTATAAAGCTTAGTCAGTGAGAAAGCAGCAAATTAAGTTGCAAAAATAAGCTCCTTATTTATAGAGGCTTAAGACCACTTTTACTTTGTGTTTGTTTTAGGCCAGCGTATTAAAGTAAATTCTAATTATGAAGGTGTTGGCGGAACTACAAGTCCCTGATTCCATCAGACTATTCCGGCTTTGTAGAGTTTTCAATTGTTAAAAATCAAAAATCGCTATTACAACTAAGAAAAAAATTGTTTTCTTTCACAGTTAATATACAAAGCGTATCGATTATGAAATATTACAATGCAGGAGTCCGAAGGGAAGAAATTAATATTAATATGTTATTAATATTAATGTTAATAGTTTGCACTTAATATTGTGTCGCTGGTATCGGTGTCGCTTCATGTTCCGCTAAATATTACAGATGGCCATGAACCGAAAGCGGTTAACCGTTGGAACTAAAAAGGCACCAGCTTTTCAATAAAATTTCGTAAATTGATAACAGGTACTAAATATTAACATACTGTAAATATTAGTGTCGAAATATTGTTTTTAATTGAAGTGGTTCCGTGAAAAAATAGACCGTTTCTACTTGAGGTAAATGAACAACGCCGTGGGAATAGGACGTATGAATATTGGGATATAAATGTTTACTCGTTAGGCCCGGGAGCCGCTTCCACCGCCTCTCATCTTAAGATCAACACCAGAAATTCCCACCGTCGTCAGGCGCCATGGAAACAATCGAGGCCCTTATAAATATTCCCGACGAATTTATAGCACGATAATAATTCGGGCTGTTCTAGTGCACGTTCTAATTGAAAACTTGTTCTTTGAAAATTTGAAATTCCTTTTGCGCAAGGGGCCTTTTGGTGTTGGTCCACGGCTTGAAAATAGGATCAGGCAGCTTTCGGAGCGTTTTAAAACTCGAATTAATTTTCTAGAATTTGTGCGATTCGTTATCCCAATTGCAATCCTATCAGGGTAGGATCGATTAATGGGCCATTCAAGAGAAGTGTAATTTTATATTAGTAATGGAAAGACAACAATCGCGTGATCGATGATTTCCACCCGAGTAGGAAATTCCAATTCGCGGAAGGAGCGTTTCGTCCTGCGATTTGTTGGAACTTCAGTAGCATTCCTTCGAGCCAACAAAGTGGCCATTTCGACCCCCCATAGTGTAGAGGGTACAGAATAAATAGATGATGTATGTGGTTGATAAATGTATAATATAAATGACTGAAGCGCACCAAAAATGCAGACCACCACTGATTAAAAAGACCTATCTTGTCGTTTCCAAGCAAAAGCACTGGTAGTGCTGTAGTGACTACAGTGCGCAAGCTACCTCCCGATGAATACGTTAAAATAAATTAAATGCTTTAATATAAAGCCAGTATGCAGTGCCGGGGACTGAAAGGCCGACTTCGGTAAGGGGAACCTGCATAGACAGAGCCTGGAAGTGTTGAAGACGAAGAAAGGATAGACGATGGGAAGCGCCTACTGTGTTAATTGGTACATCTCACTCGACGACCGTGCCCCAACGAACCAACAGGAGGTAAGACAATGGCCCCCGTCGTCCGGACGTTGTCCCAAACAAATGCAAATCTTGATTGTTCTTCAGATGAAAAATAATACACCCGCCAAATGGCGGGCTAATTTGTTTTTTGGCCCTCTCTCCATCACTCCCACAGCTCCCTTCTCTCTCTCTCTCTCTCTCTCTCTCTCTCTGCCATTAGCAATCTCACAAAACCTCGGAGATATATAATCGTGTTGTCGAAATTAGCTATAACGGTAAATGCCCATGCTCGTTACTTATTCAGAAGTATTGTCCTGTTCGAAATCATTGTTAAGCGATCGCGATTTATAAATACTATATTAAAAACATTCCGAATTCCTGATTTCAATTTATCTGTAGTATTACGCGAATTGAAAATTGGTTTCCTTTCAGTTTTCTGGGATTTCCGTATCGCGCAGGAATTGGGCCGATCGTTTATTCGAGCGATTTTTCTGCTTCTAAATATGTAAATATACCCTTGAGACAAACCCTCCGAAACATGCAAATACGTAGTCGTCGGTTATTATGTCAGCGCTTAAGTGCTTTGTTTTTCTAAATACAAGGTATACATCAGGGAAATAAAATATGGTCGGTATCGATAGTTACTTATAAAACGCGCCGGCTCCTTCGTCCCAAGGCGTGGCAGGGATTATATGAATAAACAAAACTACACCCCCTCATCAAATCTTTGTATACACGGAATCCAATATGAAAATAAATAACGAATAAGGCCAAGAAAGTAAAGGGGACTAAAACAGAAAACATATTTTCTAGAGAGTCCCGGGAATATATATATATATATATATATATATATATATATATATATATATATATATATATATATACGGACAACCGTTGGAGTATTCTAAGAAATGGAATGGCTCTGAATTTATTAAAATTAAAACGCAATAAGTGTTCCCCTCACCTTTATTAATGTTACTAATGTCGTTAATTTTATATTTATATATATAATAAATACGGTGTGTCTAATACTAACCAGCGCAACTTCGATTATTATCAATAAAATCTAATTCCCGAATACTTTTTCGCAAGCGGCCTCCTGACGGCAAAATCACGAAAGCATAATAAACGGTTAATTATCGACGTATTTAGTGGAATAAAATTTATGTTTCCTCAGATCCGTACTTGCGATTTTGACCCCGCCGTTTTGCCCCGGCTGCGTTGTTATTCGACATGCAAATCGTTGTTGTGCGCTGACTCAATAAAAATACCGTATGCATATATATAAGGGGAATATCAATCTGGATTTTTTCGATGCGATTTCATGTCCAGACTGAAATTATTACTGAAAATGAACCCGGATCGAAGCTAATTGTTACCACAGAACGAGCGGAGAGATTCCCATATATAATGGAAGTAGGCTGCAATTCCAGCATAGAGTACCCGTAGACCTGGGTTCGATTCCTGGGAGCTGGCTGAATTTCCCTTCAATTACACTAGGTACTAGAGTACCTCGGTTCAGTATATCCGTTATAATACATATCAGAATGATATTAGAGCGCCGTTTACATGTCCTTAAATGTAAAATTTAATTAACAGGTGAAAACTGAATTTTTTACAATACAATGATATTATATATGATATAAACTATAGTCTTTCATTATATTATTAACTAATAAATATATACTAATTTAAAATACCTGTTTTGTGGCCTATAATACTCTACGGCCTATCTATATATACTAATATATTAACCAATAAAAGAAGCATTTGTCTGAAAAGTATAATCAATGCACATTTAATCCTAGAGTCATCTTCATCAAATGGCCCTGCTGTTTTTTTATCTGCGCGGCATACTCGTGCATATCATAGGGTGCTGTACATAATTTAAAGATTACTTTTGTGATCTCCCGCATATACAATAAGAATCGTGTTATTCACAATACTCGCAGACCGCTAAACAGAAAGGACACAGTTTTTATAGTGCAAATTATAAGTGGAATAAGGAATTTATTCAGAAATATTAATGTAGTTTCAGATGAACGCTTGACAATGAGAATTGCGTGACTGAAATTTTATAAAAATATAAATAAAAGACGAGTGTTTTAAGGAATGTTCCACCTTAAAAAGCCACAATTTATATCCAACTGTAGATTTGAATGATTAAAATAAGCGGATGCCCAGACCACTCGATAGATTTCCAATGTTGCGAACGTTTTGCGATTACTCCTGCAGTATATCGGCCAGAAAATGCGATGTGACATCGGGCGTTGTGGGAATTAAGATGGAATTTCTTTGTAATTCTGTCCACGGGACACACGAGAAACCAAAGGTATAAAATAAGTACTACATCGTTCAAAAAGGTTAGAGGTCGGCAGTAATTGCGCTCTGATGGGGGGGGGGGAGAGCACGATGTAATACCAGCAATTTTCCGACTCGAATAACTGCCGGCCGCTCGCCCCCTGAAAATGCTCGGATTTTTCTCGGTTTTCCATTTTTCTCTCTTTTCCGACCGACGAATGAACTTTCTTTCCGTTGTCCGTGAGCAGCTAGCGTTTCCTCAATCGTCTGAAATCGTCTCGGCGAACATAATATCTCAATCAGAGAGCGGGTTGATTATTATTCCGATCACGTTAACCTATTATACAATACTTTAGACACAGATTTACCTATGGAATAAATAGCTAGCACGCCATGTGTGATAGACGTTTATAAATGGGTTAAGGAAAAGAATAGAGGGGGTTGAAAAAATTCTGCTGTTCCTATCGAACACGTCCTTCCCGGTCTTTTACACACCTTATTATATCTAGACTAATTAAACGAACAGTCCATTCTTCCGTCTTCTGCTTCCTCTTCTTTGCATTGTTCCAAAACAATGGCCATTGCCTAACGGGCATTTATGGTTGGGAATTGCGGTGATGATTCCATTTTGGAGTTTTTCTCGAGTTAACCCCTCGATTAATTAGTACAAGTTTTAATCGAAAGAAAATTCGGCCCGCCACCGGAATGCCAAATTCGCCTTCAATTAAAACTCGTGGTAATGATCGTTATGTAGTCGGGGCAATTATTCCCAACCATATCTTATTATCGCGTATCGCTATTATTTCGGTACACATTTGAACAGTTAAATTCTGAAGAAGATTAATACGTAGTAATATTCCATGTGGAAGCTTCATCGGTTGGTGACACTCATATACGAGTATTATTAGCGGAATACGACGGAATAAAGTTTTGGATTTAGATTTGGAATAAATAGAGATAATAATATTTCAGTTTTATATATATATATATATATACATATATATACTTATATATCTATTTATACAGTTATATGCTTATAGTCAGGAAGCAAAATACTCGATTCTATAATCTGCATAATTTTTTCCTATATAAATGAATACCCATTTCATTTTGGGTTTTGGCCCGACTGATGTTCCTTTCCGACTGAGAATTATCCAGATAAATTTCTGGAAAATTCTGACTGGAATATATCCGAGGAGGCCTAATTTGAGCATACAACTCACGGTCTCTAACTTTATCGGCCGCCGTAAGGAAAACGCCAAGTTCGAACTGACGGGACCAATCCGACCGCCGGGAATTCCAAGTCGGGGCACGTCCCCTCCTCCGTTCCCGAGACCGGCTCATCCGCTTTTGTTGAAACAAAAAGTGACGAAGTCCCAACAGCGATTAATCCCCCCAACCCCAACCCCCAACCCCCAACCACCACCAGCGTTACGGTAATGAGCCATAATCTGAGGGGCGGTAAAATCCAGGGCTCGATTCGGTATTCAAGGGGTTGCCGGCGCAGGCGGTGCGCTTTTTAGGCCGGCCTAGACCCCGTTCTAAACGCAGACGGCAGTGCCCATAAAGCTCAGGTTAATTTCGCTCAGTAACTGAGCCGCAGGGCGGCGGGAGGGGCCAATTCCGGGCAATCGATTGTTCCGCCGAATATATTTTTTTTCACGCGCCGGAGCGCAAAAAAAATGTTCTCCCGGCACTTGACCCCCGATTAAGACCCCATCCCGCACTTCAAAACAAGGAAAAGGAAGCGGAAAGCCAAGTTATGAGGCCCGGAAAAGATATAAACCTCTATAAATATCACGGCTCGAATCAAATTTCCATTTCACGGTCGTGTTTCGATTTTAATTTCCGCCTTATTATTCTGTTTTTAAGTAGTAAGTATAAATGTATGTTTCTGATGTGGAGACGGGACTTAGTGAGTCTCAAAGGATACGGACTGTTTCTTGGTAACTTCCTCGGCCCCCCCCCCACTTTTTGCGTGGGAGGGGGCTGCTCCCCGCCTCGTGGGACGGTGTATGGATTAGCATACTATATATCACGGGAGGAGCGACTTGGATTCAATTAACCCCCCTCCGCTTATTCATCAAAACATAAATCAAAGGCGGTTTATTCAAATAGGTTCTAGGCGGGTGGAGGGGGTCCCCCCCCCATACTTCATCAGTCCAACATTTTACTATCGGCATGTAAGCCTCCTATAATCTTCGGGTCAACTCCTTGTACTGCAATAATTCACGAGCCGCGTTGAAAATTCCCTTTCCGGAGAAAATCCAGACCGCTTTTCCAACCTGGGAAATAAATACGTTCTCCTTCGGTGGATTGATTGGTGGGGGGGGGGTTCTATTCCGGCATATTTTACCTGAAAAATACATTAATTTTGAACATTATTTTTCCTGGAAGTGAAATCCAGGCGGATCTTTATATATATTCCGAATTTATAATCCGATATAATATCTGAATAACTACGATATTAGCGTCAGATGCTATAGAATAAAGCTAGGGGAGTTTTCAGTCCACAGGGCTCGTAAGTCGTATGTCTGAAAAAAGTTACATTTTAATTAAAGTTTCGAGAAAAGATAAATTAGCCCAGTTCTACCTAAATTATTTGCAATTATATCCACTGCATTGTCAAACCAAGGGTCTAATTTTCACCGGATATAACAGGAGTTTCGGCTAAAAGCCCGTGATTGGGCATAAATAGAGGTCGAAGGCGGACTTGAATTTCGGCGAAGGTTCGAGAGAAGAGTTTCCGCACATTTTCGGTGGAAAAGTTCGACTAAGTAAAACTTTCCTTACGCCTACACTCTGTCTAAACTTAAGAAAGTCCTTATTTACGTAAGGCGCCAATAATGCCGTTAGGTTATGGTTAACCTAAAGGACTGATGTGAATTGAAGTAGTAAATGAATTTGAACTGAATAGATATAAGTAATTATTATACGATGGTAATTGATTTAGTGGGTGATGTTATCATTTGTGTTCCCTTGCTGATTTGGTCCTATTCCAGACTAGATTCAGTTTCTCGCCACCGTTGGTAGTATTACGTCAATTCTATCAGCACTATTGGCAGCAAACTTCGTTGAAGGTCCGAATGCTGTCTAGCACGGGACCGAATAAGCGTGATTTTTACTACCGAATTTGGAACGAATAAGCGAATAACTGGATTCTTTTGGTTTATTTCATACAGTTTGGCCAAATGACCAGCCATTAATCATTTGTTCTTTTCAATCGGATGTGTAATAATATTACAGAACATAAGGTAGCAGCAGTATGCCCCTATTTCGTAACAATCGGTATCATTGTCCGCACACCCGCATACGCTATTGATTTCTATCTGCTAGATGCAAGTTAAACGATGTGGAGGTTAAATAGTCCAGTGGAAATGGAAAATCGCATTCAAAACAAAGTATTGGACCGATGCAATATTAGCCTATTATTCAAACATTCAATCGACACTATTATCATTCTGGGAGTTGTACAGTGTCAATAGTACTTTAAATAATGACAACTAACTACAGTGTTGTCATACGCGCTTCACACTACTTCAACGATGAATTAAAAATCAGTTTTTTTATTATTAGGCGTTGTTTTTATCTCTTTAACGTTGTTTGGATAGTATATTCCAGAGGTTTATGGTTATTCCTGTCGGTTAGTCCGGCCTACATTTAGATTTTGACACAGGAGGTAAGTGCAATACGCAGGCATTTAATATTTATTTATTAACGCGCGTGTTATTTGGCTGGCGCCAAAACGTACATGTCGGTTGAATATTATAAGGTCGGTAGCAAATGTATCGTGGGAGTTGTACAACCTATGGAAGAGATCGAAGTGAGTTCACAAACAAATATTATGATTCAGCTGGGAATGTCTCTCGAACGATCGTCATTAGCCACGCTCGTAGAATAGACCGGTAAAGGAATCCAGTCGAATTGAACAAATCAGCGCTTACCAGTGGCGCCCGTGATAATTACATTGGTGGTACGTATCGGGAGTAGGCGGGAAATTTTTTGTATCTCCGATCCGGGCATTCGGGAATAATAGAGGGGACGGAGCGCAACTCGGGGTTAACGGTGAGAGGGAGAAAAAAGGGAAGAGTGGTTCCCTCTCGGAGTTGAAATGGGAGGGGTAATGAATTCTATTGTGCTAATGAAACCCGGTGTTTCTCACGTTCGGCTAATTCGACCGAGAAAGCATTGACAAAGAAACGGTGAGAGGAATACCGCCGGAGCCATGTCCTAAATGCGACGACCGGTAATGTTAAAAAACTACCGAACTCCATTTGAGTGCTTTATTTTCGAGTTAGTATATAAAAAAACCCTCGATCCACTCACAAATATGGACATTCGAATTTCTTCATTTACTTCTCTTAAGAAGAATATTTGAAGGTACAAATTATATAATATACGTTTAATCCGCTTCCCTTTTGTCATTCCACGCCTCTGATTCCAACCCACTTTTTGCTTCTCCCATCATTTCTTCAGTGATAAGGTGAAGTACATGGTATGTAAACCATATCCGCGATTAATATATTCATTCAGTTGTACCGACAAAATAAAACACCGTCATGGTCGTCAGTAGGTCAACAGTTTCACCGAAGCGAAGCCTCAAATTCTCATCCGAATTTATTTTCAACTCAAATGAAATGATCAAGTTTGGATTTTCCTTCACCCTTGCAGCTCCGGATGAAAATCAGAGCAAACACTGATCCGCATATTCATTACTGGTGATGCTGATATTAAATAAGAACAAATACAAAAACGCGCACAGGTCTCGTTACTTAAATTAGCCCCCTCACCACTTTTTAATAACCATCCGAATTAACCCGTTTCCAAATGAGGTCTAATCATATTGGAAATGGCAAAGGCTTATGCAACTCGAATTTGAATTCATAATTTTCGTTCCTAAATAATTGGTCGTGTTCCTCAAAAATAGATTATGAAGAAAATTAAGTTACCATTATAAATTATGCTTACAGTTATAAATAATATTATAAATGTTATTCATATACTTTGATTATATCTTTACTTCAAATACCTTCATCAATACCATTTCAGATAAAAATTGAAAAGATGTAGGTCATTACATATCCGATTGATTTCCTACAACTTGTTCAATTTTTTATCGTTTCTATTTCTTATATAATTCTAATAATTATATATGTGAACGTTTGAAAGCATCCAGTCCTCCTGCCGCCGTTCTTATCCATCTCCTAGATATTTGGACTCCCACCACTCATATGCACTTTTGTAAGATGGTGGCCTCCTTATTTTTCAACCATGTAATATTGCAAAACAGTTGTGCGATCGCCTCTTTCAGAATCGTTACTTGCGTCAAAAATGAGTGCCTATTAATATTGCGCGAAGGTTTCGTAATTTATCGGCAGGCCAGGGTGCTATAAATAATATTTGCTTCCTCCTCCTAAGCGGGACGCGTCCGAGGTGGAATCCCTCGAATAATCCACGCGGCTAATCCACCTGCGGCCGAGACGGTCACGCCGTATACGGCTTTTCCTTTAAGTCCGCGCGACCCCTTTTAGCGGCATAATCCTCGAAATTCCCCTTGCCCAAGCGCCGAGAATTAATATCGAGACGAATTACCATTGAAAAGTACGTTTTGGGTCATATACAGGCGTCCTAAGAAACTAAGTTAACTGAGTTTAAGTTTAACTTAAATAGGCTCAGTGTTCTTAAACTTTTGAGACAACTGGTCGATGCAAACAATTTTGAATTTGAGGCTGTTAGGTTAGGAATTCCCACCCAACAGCAGGCTCGCTACCTGGGACTCTACATAGACAAAAGACTCACGTGGAACCCCCATACGCGTCTCAAAAGAACAGACCTTAACCGCAAATTTGGACTGCTGAGACCTCTATTGAAAAAGACATCAAAACTTACAGTAGACAACAAACTTACAATTTACAAAACCATTTTAAAACCGACACGGACTTACGGAATAGAGCTATGGGGTTCCGCTAAGAAATCCAACATCGCCCGCATCCAGAGATTCCAATCGAAAGTCCTTCGTACCATCCTTAATGCTCCCCGGTATGTTTCTAACCGAACAATCCATAATGACCTCAACATACCAACGCAAAAGTCGCAAAATCACGCTTCCTTAAATTCCACTCCCGCCTCTCTCCACATTCAGTCCCTTTCTTCTTTTACCCATCCACTATCCCCACCACGACGGCTTAAACGCCACTGGCCCAGAGATCACCTCACATTTTAAAACATGTCAAAAGCGCCATCATTGGGTGGTTTCTTTGTCGTGACTAACACGCCGAAATAAACACATGTATCAATTGCACCCATAACTGTATAGGTTGATTGTGCAAAAATAAAACAGTTAAAAAAAAAAAGGTTAGGATTTAGGCCAAACTGGATCCTGACAATCATAGTCAAAGATCAGATGTATACTTTGAATAACTTCCTCTAGAATGTCAATGTTGACTATCGAAAATAAAATTCAGGATATTTCTTAGGCGTAGAAGTATAGCGCGTATAGGCGGGTATTGGCGTATTTTATTTCAAATAAATGTATTATAATAAATATGGGATTTCAACCGGTATTATTTGACTAATGGTCGCGTGAAAATTGAGGGATAGATTAATGCTGCGGTTTTCAGGCCCGAGGCCGAATCGTGTACTTTCTTTGAGGTGAAATTTTTCGACGCCGCCGCGGTGAATAAAACGTACCTGGACCATACATCCAGCTTTCGGCTGGAACGCGACCGGAAAGCCCCCATCATGTAGCAGCGGGTCATCGAGCTATTGAATAAACTGTTTGGATTGATGGCGAGCGAACGCGACGTGGATTGATTGCTGGACGACTTTAATTCGGCAGTTCACCCCCTCAGAAAAGCCCCCTCTCGTCGAACCCCCTTCAAAGATTCATGGACTTTGTTTTTCACATTCATCTTTGGCTCATAAAGTCCCACAGTTGATCTCCGCCGAGATTACGGCTACAAATATACTTCCTATCCCTTCCACCCAGTTGATAAGTTCGGAGGTACTGTGTTCGGAATAGGAAGTATACACGGAATTATTCACTTTTTCCCTATATCCATTTAAAACACGCTTACAGGTATAACACAATCGTGACTACACTTGCGTTATTTATCATTATAATAACTAACAAGCCGCCAAGTTGTTTTTATATTCATAAACAATAATACATTAACATAATAATTTATGTATTATTAGGGGGTAATTTACATTTTCCCTTGGATAGTCTAAAGCAACAAAAATTTGTTCGGGGAAATATTGTCTTTAATAAAATGATCCCACGTTGTCTCTCCACCTACACCTACACTAACAATAGGTGTTTTATGGATATATATACTTACATACACACACACGCACACACAGAGTACTGTTTTTTAAAAATGTCCATCACTCCCATCCCGATTTTTCTCTCTATTTCTGTTATTTAGGATCCATTGTTAGGGAGGTTTTGAGTCATCACCATCGCCCGTAGATTTGATCAATTATGAGTTGAAAGTTTCTACAGGGTTAGAAAAAAACTATGTTTACCGTTCGTACCCCGCAAAAGACGAATTGGGAAGCTGCGCCAATTTATACAGGGATTTGTTCGAGATAACCCCGTTGAAAAATACATGGAGTTTTAATAACGTTGCGCTCTATTGATATAATATATTCGAAACATTCCGAAACCCGTCCGAGATGCCTCCACGCGCGGCGGAAAAAAAAACCGTATATATTTACCGAGTCGAAAACGTCTCATAAATCTCAAATGATTGATGCCGGGCAGGCTCTAATTTGAATGCGCGGATTTTTGCAAGTTTCATGAAAATCCGGGGAATAAATTTCGAGATAAGAGGGATGAGGTCCGTTTTAAGTATTCATGGAGGTCGGTGTTAAGCGCCGAATTACATTAACCGTCGACGCCCGCGTTTTTGGCCGCAGACCGGTATCTAATTTTTTTCCGGATCGCTCCACTGTCAGTAGATATCCCAATTTTATTTTGTATATTTCACTTTAATACAATTGAGAATCGTTAAAATGTAATTTGGGATTAACATAGAGTTACCCCAATATCACATTTTTCCCAATATGCCATAATGGGCATCTGTTCGCTTTTAATAGGGTGTAGTATCCCACCAGAAGTATCACTGGCCAGAGGGCTTAAACAAATGTCTTAAACACTCTCTTTTAATTTCTTTTGCTCCTATTCCTTTTACCGAAATTTGTAATCCGATTTCCTTAAGCTATTCCTCTTATGCTATGCAACATTTGCAGGAATATTATAAGTTTTCGAAAAATGGGGGAAAATTATTGAGGCGATGAAAATAAACAATGTTTGAGTTTCGTCCCTCACGCGTTTATTACATTTAGTCATTTAAAGTGAAAGTATTTGTTTTTAGGGTTTAAATAATTAGGGAAGCCGACGCGTTGTGAGGGTGGGCTAATTTTTAAATCGCGTTACGATTGCCAAAGTGAGCGTACGACCCCCGGAGGCGGGTGGGAGGTATCTCAGACCCCACCCCCCATCACCGTCCGGTTGATAAGTACGCGCCCCGCATATAGAACTTGAAATTTTTGGAGCTCCCCCTTCCACTACTTCTGCACTTTGCTGAGGAGAAGTGAAGTTGTTGGCCCCGTTTTCGAAACTTTTTATCTGTAAGTCGACAGACGGAACGGACGACCTGAACATAAATTGAGGCGCCGGTACGGACCGAGTGTACATCGATAAACATCATAGTTATTGACGTTTTACTCCAGTCCTCTACAAAAATAGCTTATAACAATATGTCATATTCAAATATCAACATTTATCATTATTTATTGCATTCTATTGAACTTATATTTCACTTACATGATCATCTGTTAATCAATTAATTTTATGTTTCAATTATTTTATTGATCTGGATTCAGGCGGTCGTTTAAAAATTTACGTACTGTGAATCCGATTTTAACTACTTAAAAAGTACTTCCCTACCTTGAGCATAAAAAATAAAAGTAATAAGTAGTAAAAATAATAGTGTCGGTAATTGCGAGCAAATTTATATCGTCCTATTTAAATCGTCTTATGGATTAAAAACGTTAAACAACATTCCCAACTTTCTCACCTAGTTCGAAAATGCCGTGCAAATAAGTGAAGCTTCAATGAGGGGCATTCTGATCGTCGAACTTAACACTCGGTTGTGAGGTACGGAATATGAAACTGCCAGCTTCGGATCCGTATGAATGTTATGACTTTTCAGTACCGTATATAGGCTGATCGATTATTTGCGTTGTCATGTTGAATTGCCACAGTGCCGGGGCGAATCGGGCTCAGAACAAAAAGCTATATACCTTATTGTGACTCCAAAACCGGTCTAGCTTGGGATAAAAGAATTAAGTACTGAAGTTTTTTATTTCCTCCTTCCGTTTTCTCAGTGTCCCCACACATTTATGACACATAAATTCTTAATCAGGCTATATTTCTGTGGAATATTTCTGAGAGACCGTAATCATGGGTTTTGAATGCTTAATGTCTTAGTACTTGCAGGGGGTTTAATTAGCTTACGTTGGATGCAGTTAATGGGAACCATGTCCATACACCAGAGCACCTCAGGAGGATGTCAAGAATCATCAATACAACTATGATCATTACAGAACCAATTACTTATTAATTTAATATCGGTAAGGCGGCAATAAGATTTTCTACTGATTTACATAAATTGCCCGATGTTTAAATCCTACACCATCTTGGCCTCCACTCCGATAAGGAAGGTGTAAAAGCGTAAAATTTTTTTTCGAGATACCTGTTGAGTCGTCCGCGAAGGTTCGATCTTGCCATTTTCAGTAACTTTCTGGCGATGGTCTCGGTTCATACAAATGAATCGGTTCGATATCGGGGTTTCGAAAATTTCGAATAAACTTGCCCATTCCAAAAAATAACTTAAGTGACGAAATCCCACTGATGGCGGCGAAAGGCCGAATCCGGAATGGCGTAAAACCGAGAGAGAACCGAGGGAATGGTAATGATTGCGGCCAGGTTGTTATAATAATAATGCTATTGAGGTCCGAATGCCGGCCCACTATTACAACGTTATTACGCGCGATAACTCCATTACTGTTATACTACGCGCGGTAATGGCATGAGTAATATACCAATATACGGGACGGGGCCATGTATGCAAGCCGTGTGTTGGACCCAGCGGCGTTATATAATACATGAGTTGAACACTAAGAATATTAATTGTCGCCGCAATTTATTGGATTAAGACCGGTAATTGTCTCACCTGGATTGTTTGGCGGAGCACCGGTTCGCGTTTTGGGCCTAATCCATCTGTCATGCAACAAAACCCATTGTCACCACGGCGTAATTACAGACACGGTCAACTGGCTCCAGTGCCTGCCGGCGACGGGCCAATCACACCGATACCGGATTCCGCCCCAAACCTCGAAATCCGGTTTGGTGTCGAACCTAAACTACTTCGCCGGATTCAAAGTCGTCAGCTGACATCGTATATAAAAATAAATTGACCTACAGTCTAGTTGTGTGTACAATAGACTACCGGAATTATTAAAAAATGCGGCAGAATTAAATGTATTTTAGTAAGTATCATTCCTACGAAGACGGCGAACGGCCGAAACGGATCTCGCAAAACACTAAGCCAATTTATTTGAAAAGATAATTAATTCGTACTTTCTTTAACCCCAATATAAATGTTTTAGTATATTTATTCTGTTATTCGAGGCGCGTTTCCGTGCCACTTAAGCGTGACGGCCCCGAAAAACGTTAACGGCGCTTTTCCGAGCCGAAAAATGCGAACCGATCGCTCGGAAGTAACGAAAGTCGGGCGGATCGCCGTTTTGCCGTCGGGGGGAAATTGCCAGCACTTTTAAAAACTTCCCTCCGCGACGCCTACATGTAAGCGGTTTCCTATAGCGGAAAAAGAGTGGAGCGATCTCCGTTAAACCGTCGGTCAGACGTAAACCGGAAAGTTGATTGCCCGAGAAGAATCCTTGGGTTTTACGGATCGCCCGTATTTTCAGTTCCCAAGGCTCAGGGAAGCTCAGGTTGTTTTGAAAAACAAAACAAATTCGCTGGGAATTCTAACACGAAGTTGCCAGCATGTCAATTATCGGCTCTCAGTGCCGGTAGGAATACAGCCGATAATTAATCCTCGACATCGAAAATATATTATTTCCGCTCAGTTTCACCGAAGGACCTAGTTTGTAATATCCCGTGTAATATTCTATTAGTACGACTAATCGCGTAGCGCGTTCTAGGCGTAGAACGCGTAAGCGCAACTGTCACTTAATCGAAGTACAGTCGAATGGAACAAGACTAGTGAAAATAAAGAATACTTTTCGACTTTGAATTATTCTTAAATAATAAATATTGGAGGCAAATGACGTATAAAAATTGTATTGGTATATATCGAATTACTGGGAAATTCATTCATTGATGCAATAATGAAATTTTTTATTAGTATAATTCATTACTTATTAAATTACTTATTGGACCACCCTATTAATCGCAACTATTAACTGTATACTGACTAATGTTTTTTTTTATATATTTAATAATTGCATTCGTTCAGTCACAATTGTCGCTGGGAAATGTTCATTGCAGGGCTCCGAAATTGATCAGCCGATGGTGTATTACAGGGATTTAGCCGCTGTTTGACACGTTTTAGGGCTGGTTTTATCAGCGTCGGCACTTCCAAGCTGCCATTAGGGCACCCCGTTTCGGGCACAGGACGAGTTTCACCGGCCGCAGTTTTAACGGGTCTTTTAGCGGGTTAGTGAACGGCTAATTAACCCGGCCCCCGGGTTCAGCACTCTCGGCTTCTTAACGCAATAATGCCCATTAGAGCCAACCTTAACCCAGAGTTAATGTATACAATATGTTCTGTCCATTGGCACGTAGCCTGGCAATCGCAACGTTGAGGTAGTGAGCTGTAATTCAAAGGTCTAAGTATTATATATATATATATATATATATATATATATATATATATATATATATATATATATATTTATATAAAGGGTTTAATGATAGAATAATAAAACTGAAATTGGCTTCGGATCACGTAATATAATTAATAATCTATCCAGAGCATCGTCAAAGACTCTGCGCTCATTTATTCCTTAATCCGTTTATATGATATTATAGAATAGGGAGAGAGAGATGGCTAAACGCAGGTGTTTGGGGGGTGCCATCAATACACTCTTTGACTGCCCGCCGCTATTGATAAAAAAATGTGAATTTCTGCGCACGCATCCTGTCCTCTACCCGGGAATGTGATATTCCTTTTGTCCTTTGGCAGTAAAATTCGGGTATTAAACTGTAATTGAAAGTTCCAGGTACCGAATATGGTATCAACCAGGGGCAGTGCGACGGAAGTCTGTCAAGATATTCCGAAAATTTTGTTATCCCAACCTGTACTGCAGGTTGTTCGCCGCCCAACCGGATACACGCGATTTTTTTCCGGCACTCGAACGATGTACGGCAGCGCCGGTCATAATTTGATTTCGAGTTCGGTATCGGTTTCGCGTTGAGTGTTGCCATGGCAATCATTAATATGCATAGGCCGGGAGAACGGCCCCTTGCGGCTCGGCCGGACGCGTGAACCTGTCCGCGGCTCCCAGTCGTCAATTTACGCCACCGGTAATGTTATTAACCGGCCGCCGCCAGCGCTAAACTTGACGCCGAAGTCGGATGATTTATCGTCCTATTGTTCTTCCGAATTTCAACGATTCGCTGCTGGTAATTCAGTCTTTATGATATCCGTTACCTCAAATAAATCCGGAACATTAGATAATTATAGTGAATTATGCTTTATAAAAGTATAAGGGTGCAGGGATTCCCGCCGATCTCATTATTATAATTTTCAAAAAAATATCGGCAGATCGATCCCATCGATGGATCGCCCCTAGCTAACCGAAATTCTTTCCCGATCACGCGAACTTACCGGAAACCAGTGAGTCACAAGGCTAAATAAACTTCATTGGGCTTACAAGCTTCGTATCCTACGTGTGATTAATCAGTCGAGCCGGCATTTTTATCGGTCCAATAAAACGGGCGTATTTCGCGTGATGGCCTGAATTTCCGACCGGATGCCCGGACCTATACAATATCAAATATCGTGTCGATAACGAAGGAAGGGAGGCAGAGTAAAATTGTATTAGGGCCTGAGAAAACCGGCTATTAATTATTTATTCTTTTCACTCGCTTCCCCTCCCCACCCTTTTTGCCGTTCAATTAGCGGCCGGGGCACGCCACTGGGACAGATTACAAGAACAATTAGAGGGAGGACGGAGAAACTCGGATAGAGTTAATCATTTATCGCCCCCTCGACTCGGTGCACCCGAGAAATATGATTTCACCATTTTAATAATCGAAAGTTCCAACTGGTTACGGCTCTCCTCTTTTAGCGGGGATTTATAAAAGCCCCATTAATGCCTTCTTCAACATAGGTCGGAACGCGTCGAAACAGCTTGTTTCTAATAACAATATCAACCCTCCGGGGACGATTTGCGGGGCTGTTATTTACGTTTTAACAATCGCGGTTTAACAATTCTCTCTGAATTATTACCCTTTTATTTTTCAGTGGCGACCATAACAACTGACTGATATTACAAACCCTCATTTGTAATACTCATTAGCACACTCTTTGTACTACACTTTCCCCGCCCAATTTAATATGTTAAATGTCTTAATATAAGCTAATACTGCTGTCAGATTTTTATTACCAAAATAATTTGGACTGAAAATGTACATATATTAAACAATTATAGAAAATTATTTTTAATAATAAGCATTTAGTCATTAATAACGAAAGTGTAATGTAACAGGCTTACAGTGACACAATAAAGGGAAAGACGTTTGAATCGGAAGTACACTCACGCACACTCGTGCTCCTAGGTTTTTCGAGCGACCCGTCCATTTGTCCGGTTTTCCTTTCGAGCCATTTCTGCCCGGCTCCGACGCCACCATCAATTCGCGGATTATCGGTTATGTTGTTTTATTACGCGGCGCGGACAAGATAAAAGCGAATCGGAACCCTTGTCATTCCTATAAATACGGGCATCCATAAGGGCATTTGGAGAACGGGGGAAACAAAAAGCCTGAAGGACCTTGGTTTATGCCCATAATCATTTTTGTCTACGGCTATGGCCTCGATCAGGAATAACGAAATGCGCATAAAAAGGAGTACAAGAAAACTTCTGTCCCTCATATTTTCTTTGTTTTCACGTAGGTTTTTTGTACAGTTCCTGTTGGACAGTGGAGAATGTATTTTCAAATTCCGCCCAGACACTTATAATTTAAGCGGTAAGCAGTTGAGGTTGCTTTGTAATATGCTAATATTCCTGTCATTAGCATTATTAATTTTAAGAAGAATAGCGTTCTTGTTACGGACATAACTTTGTGCAATATACACATTGTAATGATCAGTTCATAGACATTGTCCACCCTAAGCTATCTGCAGGGTCGGTTACCATCACTGGCCAAGCTTATTATATTATACGTATTGCGTTCAACGTAATTATTGTATTACATATTAATTGTATGTATTAAAGTTTTCAATTCAATTCTGGAATTTTCCAAAAAATGAATTAATTATTTTTCCGAACTCAACATTCGACAATTTAATTCGAATGAAAATGGTTTTGAATTTGAACCGAGATGAGGAGGACTTTCGATTGAACAAACGGTCGGTTCCGTAATGTCCGATCGACCCTATTCCACGCGTACCTCCTCCTGCGCAACGTTGCGAAAACACTCTCGGATGTCAGCGCAGGTGTATGTTAGGAGACTTAAAGGACATAAGTCCTATGAGACAATGAAGTATCGGGGATTTAAAGACAATATTTTCCCGATTCACCTTAAAAAAACAACCCGGAATACCTTTTGCAATTACATAATACATCAGCAATTGAACTTATAACTTGGAAAGTTGAATGTATAAAAATAATAAGGTTAAAAAACGTGATCAATTAGAAATGAACCTATTTGTAATCCACCCCACCCCGGTGGCTAAATATTCATTTAATTTTCGCCTGAATACGACACTATAGTGTTAATTACGCCCCTTACGAACTGGTTCCCGACGAAGAGCAAATATAATGCCACCGCTCTCGATTAATTGGCGAGATGCCCGTGCACAACGGGAGTAGGATGGACATAATTCAGATGTTAACCGAGTTACCCTCCCTTAGTGATCTTAGTTAACTTTTAGTAAACTTGCTTTTTATATATTTTTAAAAACATTTTGCGTAAAAAATGGAATCGTATACTAGATCAGTATGCGTAGATGTGTGATGCTTTTTTATTTTGAAGTTATATTTTCCTTTGACTCTTTACTTTTTATTCTAGTTTAGATATTCCAGTGTTGTTCGGGTTATAAGTGGCGGCTGCCACATCCAGCCCTCATGGGGTTTTTGGGGTCAGCACCACTGAGCAAACTCATGTAGCCCCCCCCCCCACCAAGAATAGTAACATGGAGGTTTGTACTGTATGTTCATTTTGTGTGAATATTTCAGTTTATTTGTCCGTATATGTGCTTGGGGTTTAAAGGCATGTTTGAGGAAATCGCTATAATAATCCGTAAATTTTATGTACAACTATTGCCTCGATATTTAAGGACGAAGATGTTGAAGAATGCAGCGACTGGAGCATTGCTAGAATTTACCTGCTGGATTCCCCTGCGTCCCGTTCAATCGGACAATTAAAGTCCGCGAACCAGGTTCAGGTGTCGAAGCGTATACCCGATTTTGGGGTGGTGATGGGATTGGTTGGGCTCGGTAGGGATAATTTGGTGCGGGCGAACATTTACTCATTGCGGGAAGTGATTAATGGGTCATTAGTCATCAGTCATGCGAGTCGGAAGAGTACAGGGCAACAACTCCCCCCCGACTTCACAGCCACCAGTCGGTAATGCCGAAAATCTTGGGTACGGGAACATTCCCCATACGGAGCCGAACTCCAGTAATGAAGTCATGAGTATGCAATAAATAAATAACAAAAACTATTTCCTCCTAAGTAACGGAAATAAGCTAAATTCTATATTATCTGAATTTCATATTCAAATTGTCAATATGAGTCCTCAAGTATAATCTCTCCGGACCAATAAAGGTTACCAGACAAAAAAACAATACGGTATAATACAGATCATAGATTTACATATATAAACCTATATTTATAATAATGAACTATTTATGTTGAATTACGAGTCTTATTTAAATTATTTATATTTCAATATCATGGTTAGGATATTAGGTGTAAGGCGGAAATGGAACTTAAGGAACCGGAATTTTGCGACTTCGTCGACTGTTGGACCGTTGGGGTTATGATGAACTCAACGGTTAGAGACATATCAGGGAACATTAAGGATGGTACGAAGGACTTCAGATTGGAATCTCTGGATGCGGGCGATGTTGGAAAGTCCTGGTGGAACCCGTAGTACCGCCTTGCCGCGTACACTGGGACACTCATATCTTCTCGGGACAACAATTTGAACGGTGAAAATACGATTTGAGCTCAATTCATAATTTCTCTTTTTCATAATCTTCTGACCGACAGCAAAACGCTCTTAAGGTGGATCAATGGCGGCGTTCAACTATTTATTTGGCTGCTCGCTGTGACAAAAACCAGTCGAGAATACGCCTTAAGAGCACTTCAGGAGGAGTTTCAGGCTCGACAGATATCTGAACTCAATTATACCTTTTACTGTCATTATTTGATGCGTTAATTGATGAAAATGACGGGACTGTTTACGTATATAAAGTTGTATTATTTGAACGATACAGATAGCAGCGAAGAAAAACAATTTCTGATTCGAAATATTAATACCTCCTGTCCGAAAAATTGACCAAATTGAGGTTTAACGAACTGCAAGAGTAGCTATGATAAGTCATCATACCGCTTGTCTGTCGATTCTTTATTGAATGCGGCCAAAAAAAGGGAAAAGTGTATGAAACTCGGAACCGGTTATAGACTGTGAGGGAACCGAATTCATAATCCCGGCAGATAGGGAAGGCCGCGGGCCGCACAATAGCCAGAATTAGCGGTGGCTCCCCCCTTCAGGTTCTGAATATTTTAAATCTATTTACATATTCAAAACGTAGACCCCCCCCCCAACCACGGCCCAAAGTACTGAATTGTGACCGGCAGTTTTAAACACAATCATGAGGGATTCCTATTTTATTGCAGTTTATAGGAGTCCCGTCGTCAAATAATACTGGTGGAATCCAGGCAAAAAATTCAGAGTGTTAACAGAAGATCTGATAACTTACTCTCACGTATTTTAGTGGCTTCTTGTACTGCTGGTTGCTGACGATGAAGAGAAAGTGAAACGTGTGAAAGTCGGTCTGGACCAAACAAAGAGAAAGGAGAAGAGCAATTATAGATTACCATAATTCGATCTCCACTCACTGATTTGGTTTTATTCTAAACCGGTTTTGCTTTTTCGCCATTTTCAGTAGCGTTCCGTCAGTAGGAGAATAGACAACTAATTCATTCAGGATAGCAGTTAACTGATGATAAGTCTAGCGTAAGGCTAAGACAACGAGTGGTGAGAGTGTAATGCAAGAAGTTCCTTACTGAAGAACTGATTACGATAAAGTTTTTCTTTTAGTTCCCTAACTGGTCTTGTTAGCATTTGAGAGAGATATCGCCTCAGTGCTGTCTGGCGACTGAATCATGAAGTTTATTCTCCCTCCTCGTTAAGAACTGTACCTATAGCGGCTCAGACTGCGTACTTTCAGGGACGCTTTTAGAGACCACCGAATTCACCCTGTCCCCTGCACCGCTTCTCGGAGTTAATCGCGTTTTATACACACCATTTAGGAGGAAAAAACCCGTTTAATTACGTTCGTTCAGTCTTTCGAGTTTCTTGGCGAAAATTCCGTCTAGTCTATTTCCTAAGCCGAACCCAATTCTATGAGTTTGGAATACCTGTTTTGTGGTCTGCGAGTGTTTGTAATACAGTAGTTTCCGCGATTTTCCCTCTCCTCTTTTACTAGACCGGTTTCGGCTGCTCGCCATCTCCAGTAGCCCTTTCTTCGTAGTAGGGTCGTGAGACGCTCGGGCACAGTGGTCGCGCTCACTTATTTACGTAATAAATTCGCTTTCAGATTCGGCCGCGAGGTTTTTACACTTGAGGTAAGGTCATTGTGTGACACGAAGAAGAGTTTTCTTCATAATCGGAACGTTTCTAATTAGGTCGGAAGGGCTCGGCCGTGCGGAGGGACGCGGCGCTGAAGGAAAAGTGGAAAATAAATACCAAAGAGAACTCAAAAAGGACAGGAAGAAAAAAGGCATTGAACAATACGGACAGCGGGTCGAAACACTCGAAAGCGGGCCTCTTGCACGTCGAGTGTGAAATTAGGGGGAGGGCAGTAGAGGTTGAGGCCCCTTCCACGTTTTCCTGAATGGTCGGAAGAGTTGCGGCAGGAGGCCGGGAAGGGGGGGGGTTGACCCCGCACACAATGGCGGTGCTTACACGCCAAGCAAATTTTATTTCCTTCGGCCGGGCGTAATTTTTTTTCCTTTTCGCCAGCCGAATTTCGAGTTCGAGTCTTCAATTTCGAGGCGTTTATCCACTAGTGTCGCACAAAAAGAGAGCCCGCAGTTATAACAATTTAATTCTTTTATAAGGTAAGCATTTAAACGGAGGCTCTTCGGGCTCCTCCGAATTTCCGGACAATCGAGTGTTGAAAAAGTTTTCCGAGAGCCGAGAAAAACCCAGCGGCCTGTCGGAGTAAATCGATAATCGGTCAATGGGAGGAAATTGAGTATTTGTAATAAATTAATTTAGTGTTATCAATAATGTGCATGTAGTGATTTACCCTTATAGGATTAAATATTGGGTGTTTAGTGTTATAAAACTGGTGTAATTTTTAGTGTTACTGTTGCGTAAATAAATTTAAAGATAATATTTGACTTTCGAATAATTAGAGAGACTAATAGAATAATAAAGCACCCTATAGGGCTATAATGTATACTTTACGATTAATAATATTTAAATGTTTATAAGGTTAGGTAAACAAAAGTTTTAAATTACCCATACAACACAATACATAATATTAAGGAGCTTACTTCCAAAACCGAAGTTCGCATGCACGCATAATAATATTGTATAATCATAATTAGTTGATTGATCCTTCGGAACAAACATATCTTTGTATCAAAATTGCTCGGTTCATAATCACTATCTCCCTGCCCCTATTTTTTTTAGAACATATAAAAGGAAATAAATGAGTAGTCTTGGACGACACTCTGGTTAGATTAGTCGATTGTCGTGCTCCAAACTCAAGTTCAGTCTTATTATTGTACGAATAACCCTTCTTCCAGACCTTCATGATATATGTACATATATATATATATATATATATATATATATATATATATATATATATTTATTTATTTATTTATAACGATAAATAAGCTTTCTGATACGTAATATGCCTCCTCTTTAATTTTGCCGCAATGGCCCTCCACACGGTGCTTACACGGGAGGAAAATTTTATATTCCTCACTTTCCTACCGTAGGCGGTCCTCTTCTGACTTTTTACGAGCGACTACTGAGAGTGGTGTCGAATTTCAAGTTTATAACTCCAAGTATAATTATGTTACAGAATATGGCGTTTTCGTTTTAATAACATATAACCTGTAAAAATATCTGGGGAATCTTTATACGCATTTGCAAATTTCACGAATCTACTTTATTCCGGTCAGTTCGAGGTTTATTTATTTATTTTATTAATTTTTTCTTATTGCAATATAAAAATCAGTACTTGTTATATGCCTGAACATGAACAATTGTTTATATTCGTTTGTTTAATGGAACACCTTTTTTAATGTTACACCAAACATTAATAATTAATTTCTAAAGTATTTAAATATTTAATTTTATATGTCAATGAAGAAACAAAGAAATCGAATATTTGTTCTAGTTGTTTGTTTATTTAATTAAAATTAAAACCGGGGCTTACCCAATAAAAATTTAATGTATTAATAAAATAAATTCATTATAATACTGCACCTTTTAACAAGCCATTTATTACAATTTAATAATATAATGATAATGTTATTAAACGCATCCAGCTGGTTATTAACCGATAGTACTTGTGAAATATTTTAATTACCCATACTTCTAGTGGCGCATTGAAAGGTACTTCACATTTCACTCCAATTGGAATACATTATATGACCGTTCTGACGTTAAGTGGGACTGAAGTACAGATCGTACCAATTATTTGCGTGGGCATGAATTGAAATTAATTCCCACTAAGTGAAGCCAAAGTATGGATGATGGCCCGCGGAAGAGACCGATAACATTGTGACTGTCTAATTGTCGTTGCGTAATCTGGCATATTTCTGTGTTTTCTGCACAGACAACGCTGCTAAAGGCTGGGCAATATGATATTAAATTATAATTAAACTCCACGGGGAAACTCCAATTATGGGAAATAATTTGGGGATCTACTAGTGGGATTACGTGTAGCATAAGATGAAACACAAGATTCTTTTCCCTTGTTTGGTGAAGTATTTTCGCCATCGTTATTAGCCTTCTCCCCCAGCAACATCTCGTGTCCAATATATAATTAAAAGCTTTCCACGATATATATTTCGATTTTAAATATTTACGTACCTACTCACGCCGCTTGGAATACCATTGAGAATTATATTACACAATTACATTGAGACCCCAATTTCTCAATATAGACATCTGTTAATCATTTCCGTATACCGCAGTATCTTTCTGATTACTATTAGACATTTATTTTGCACTATTTAAGGAATTCGGTTTGCAGGTTGAAATCCGCAAGACAATGTGGGAAAAATAGCCGACTTGCTTCGCATCGATTTGTTCGCAGTGCTTCGTTTTTACGTAGAGCTTAGTTTTGCCCGAAGTAAGGACACGTTCTGCAGGATATTTGCAATATTGAATGTCAAGTCAACGTAATCGGTTACATTGATCATGCTCTGTCCAATATGGTTTTAGTTCGGGCCGTTTTTGAACTTTTGGAAAAGTGAGTTCGTGATAATATATTCACTGGTTGGCTCTTTTACTAATATATAACCTCTTCGAAATTTCATTTAAATATATCAAGGTTAAAGCTTTTACTGACATAAGCAAAGGTCTGTTTGCAAATATCAGTCTCCGAACTGTCTTTTCTCTGCGACGATGACTGATACCCTTACTTAAAATGTTTCGTACGCGCAACCAAAATATGAAAACATATAACTACAAAAATCGGGAAACATATTTTTATTCCCGGAAGTCATTTAAATGTTTTCCTATAAGGCATGAAAAAATGCGCTTCGCAATACGACTCCATTCAAACTACCTTAAATACTACATGAAAGAAATATATCCTCCGATATCAGCATATTAAACTATAACATCTTCTGCAAAACAGATCTCTTTGAAATGACTATTGAATTTCAGTCTGTGACAGTAAGTCTGAGCAATATATAAATTGGTAAATGTAACTAGCTGTGAGTCACATTTTTCCAATTCACGAGTTTTAACATTTTTTCTATATTTCCAAGCGCCGGAGAAATCAGATTGCACGTAACTTTAAATGGGTATTTTTTGAATATGTCATACATTTTTGTCGACAGCTGCTGACACTTTCCACCTTCATTTCCGCCGATAGGTACCTGAAGGTGAATTTAATTGCCAACTCGTATGAAACCTAGCGGGGAGCCATGGAGCCTGATGCCGTGGTATCAAGTTGTACAAGGCTGGATTCACAGGACGGATTTCCACAATCGGTATGACAGCAAAGCTTTCACTCCTGCCAACCGTTCGAGTGGACTAAATAAGGAAAAAGACCTAGCGGGTACTATAAAGCAATGCCACGATTAAAAAATAAAGGAAACGCCCGAATCTTCAGAATGCGAATCTCAGAGATCGGAGACGATGAAAATGGCCCATCCCCCAATAATGGCAATGTCGATTAATAAACAGTTATTATCATAAAACAAATTCGCCCCCCCCTCCACACAACCAAGGGTTTGTTTACAGACGCTGGAGAATTTAATAACGTGCTAATTACAGTCCCGGTTCGAATAGCGGCATTGTTCTCCTCCTTCCACCGCGTTTAATTTTCGAACCGCCTGAAAGTTTTATCCGGGGCTCCGTTACGTCTATAAATTTTGGTGATTTCGGTTCCGACCGGCGATGAATATGTCAATTAGATGGGCATGTGCGAAACAGCGGAGCGGGGCCATTAGCCTAAAAGGCTGGCTTTTCGCCTCCCGCAACGGCCATTCTACTCTCGGCCTTTTTCTGGTAAAAATTGCCACGGAAGGAATGTAGTCGACGGTCAAATTCGCCTTGAGTTTAATTCAACTGTCGAACCGTTACTCTAGAAAATAACGCGAACGTTTTCACGCTGCATCGGGACGGTGGTACGGTGAATGTTTTAATAATGGTAATAAATCCGGTAGAGGGTTTCAACCCTATAATTGATGAAAGTTGGTTAGTCAAATTACGGTCGATGTTCTAGGATTATATAGACCATCGGATTTTTCATTTTAGAATTCTGACCAGAACGAGCGTTCGTCCCCGAACCTTATCCAGTTGATTTTTAGAGACATTGGAGAAGGTAGCACACAATGGCCAACTAGTCGGGTAGGGTATCCCATACTAAAGTTTCATCCCGCCCACCTTCCAAAGTTGAGACTCTTATCAGAAAAGTACAACTTCCTCGTTTGGTCCATCAATTTCGGACGCTCTACGGGCAGATCTATACCAGGATGAAAAGTCCCTCTCGTATGCACTAGGCCGATGAGGGAGCACATTATTTTACGGCTGAGCACACAAAACTGGAAAATTCGATTGAAATACCGATCCGGAAATCGAGCGGACGACTGTGTCTATTAAATTCCCCGTTCTTATTTCCATCGGTTTTTCCGAGTCCGTCGCCGTCCGGACCGATATTAACGGTATAAATAACATTATCGTTAGTGCTGAGCAAAGATTTCCTCCCACCTCAGATTGATTTTTAGCCCCGCGAAGTTGGCCAGTGTGCCTTCGTAAGCGGGAATTTCTGCTGTCCCAAGCAAACCTAGCCTGGGAGAGGCCCGGCCCCGAGCTTGTATTTAAAATTATAACGGACGGAAATTATTCCCAGCGGTACTACCGAGCGTTAAAACATTCCCGGGTAGTTTTCTCGACACGTGTAACATTTTTGTTCTTTTTCTGCAGCAACGAGCATTAATTTTCACAATGCTTCTGCGTTGTCCGTACCTAAAATAAATCAGTAGTGAAATAAAATCACCTGTGCTTATAAAGTAAATTCAAATAGTTATAGTAATTCATAATCATCATTCAGATAGTAACCCCGCGAATTATCAAAATCGAATTATGGCTTTTCAAAATAAAAAGGATGGCTTTAAATAATTCATAATCTTCTAGTGGGTCGAATGTTATTACAAATTTCACCTTATTAAGTGACCATAACCGCTCAATAGTAGTTGCAGTATTCCAAGCTTGGCAGCAGTATGGCGCACACCACATTACATTTTATAGTTCTAAAAAATAGGGTAATTTTAAGGGCTAAAATTCCAAAGTCCCTGGACCGATGCGGGATGAAGTCAGTGAACCTTTCTTCTTCCTCGGGTATAAATTGGTTGGTCGGACTGCCTTTTCAGTCGATCAAACCAAGTTGTAAGGAAAACTGGGCCAGTTAGTCAAAATAACTCTGGTTAGTTAACCAATCCGTGAATGACGAGGATTTAACATCGAAACAGTGATATTCTGTTAACAGTGGATGGTTAAGTTTCTGTTGTGAAATTTCAAGGACTGGCCGGAGACCGCTTCAAGGCGACTACCGTATAAGAATGAGAGACGCGAGGGTAGGAACGGTATACGGTGTGCAATACCGAAAGGGAGCCAGAATTAAATGGTCAGTTATTACATTTCTTAGCGGTGGAAGTCCAGCGATGGTAAATGGGGTTCGGGCGCAGTCTGGGGATGGGGTTTCTACAGCCGCTCTGCCCTCTCTTACCCTCCCACGGTTAACGACATTGTCCCCTGCCCCGTTATTACACCGACCAGTATATCTCCCTGCCTTGATAGTGAACGACTACGGGTTAAATTCATCCGTTCAATTATTAATTTCGCCTAAATTAACTCTACCAACGCGCATTAATAGTATTATTAACCATTAATACAGAAATTAAGACTACGCTTAGCAATCCAGTTTATGATATAAATGTACTGAAAAAAGCAAATTTCTAGAAGTCGTTTTCTCATCTACTCTAGATACTTATCGTTCTTTTGGATAACTCCTTGAAAATTGGAGAAGGCAATTACAAAATAAATACTAAAAATTAATTTAATATTTTGTTTTTCGTTTATTTATTAACTGTCCTCAGTACTAACATCAGTCATTGAAATGGGTAGTATTTCACGGAACTTAAATTTGACCGCTCTAAATGTTTTCAGACGTAATATCTTTATATCTATATTTTTTACATAATACGTAATAGTTTGGGCTACTTGTTTTTGATCTGCGAGATTTGGGAATAGTTTTTTCGAAGTATATTCTCCTATCGGTCTTTTACTAAACCGGTTTCGGCTGATCGACATCTTCGTAGCTCTTTTTGCCAGTAGGGTGGTGAGTCACTCTGGTATATTGTTTGCTTGTGGGGCATCCAGTCTGCACGACCACTTCACTTTTACTGTCTGCTTAATATAATAGTATAAGTCGTGCGGATCGGTATTTAGATACTAATTTCTATATGCAGCGAACAATATGCATCTAAACAAGGATCCCACCCTAGAATTGATCCTCAACCCGCCGACATAGTAATATATAATAATTATTATTAATTAAAAATCATTGAGTCTCAATAAAATTCAGACTATGTAAAAGCCGTAAAACTGAAACAGATAGGAAAACAGTTAGGGGTTGGGACTCATTACCGTTCCTGAGGTTCTACTGCCGAAATCAGAATAGGTAAGTGTGATCAGTTCTCCAGAATTCCTTTGTTCGGGGTCGGACTCCCCTTCCACCCCCAAACAAACCCTTACACAAAGAATACCGCGAGGGACCGGGACTTCATACCAATATCGGAGGCAATAACCGGATCGTGAATTATTTATGTTCAATTAGTAGTCCAGGCCACTAGAAGCATTAGATATTAAAACGGCTCTAACCCCGCCCCCACACCATCAAATAAGCCAGGGTCCTGTAATTAACAGTTGTACTCCCCCTACCGGGCGCCACCACGAACAACGGTATTAGGACCGCGGGAATTACAGCCGACAATTTACAGCATTTTTAGTCCCTACTCCGAACCTGGGGCTCAACACGGACCGGGGCCCTCCGAAGGGGCATTTGGCTCCGATGATCTGAAAATAGGGTCTTTAGAGTGGCCAGAGTAGTAAAGAAACTTGGCCAAGTATTCGCCGCTTTGTGTTTGAGAGAGGCTGGCCCCAATCTTAATGTGCGGACAACGGTGCTGGTATTGTAGTAACAGTGCGGATAGGATGCCCCGTCGGAGACCAACAGGCACAAGCGGCACCCTAATGGACTCGCTGAACGCTCAAGATGGCCCGAAGCCTAAACCGGCCTAGGGCCAAATTAGCGAGTAGAGATAGAACATCGCTAGAATGATACTTCGGCTTTATTGTCTTTTTTCTCGATATTTATTTATGTTGCAATTATGTTTTCACAGTTTCACAGTACCCGGTGTTACAGCATTAACAGATTATATTTTCGGTCGAAGTAGTGACTTAAAAATTCGAGACAAAATGTACAGTTCGGCCTGTTAGTTTTTAATAAAAAGTTTAGAAATTAATTCTTGAAAATTTGGGGTAAGTATTTCGGGTATAAAAATGATTCGGAACAACGAGCCGGTAGAGAACAGAGACTGATCGGTCAACCAATCAGATCAATCGGAAAAAGGGGCCTTGTCTTTCTTCTGGGCCGCTGACAATTTCCGGATTTCCTTCCGGAAAATGTCCTGTTTTCTGTGTTTCGGCCAAAGTCCCTACCGGAAGTGGAGCCCGACGCGGTCATCGTTCTTCCCTGTTCCCGTTCTCATTTCCGGCGATCTTTGTTGCTCGATGAGCATGAAAATTGATAACAGTCCCCTTCACAGAAGAAGGGTATGCTTATATATGCGATAACTTCAAATATTTATTTGGTGGCCCACGATATTTGCAATTCACATCATTGTTACTGTATTACCCATATATTAATATCTCACGGCCATCGAACGAGATAAAAGTCATAGAATTTCATCGGTATTGTGATCCTCTCTCCACTTTTTACTTCTAAGTAAAAAGGATTTTAACCGTAGTAAAAGAATAGTAGGAGATAAATATTACAGGAAGTATATTCGAGAGACTATCGATGGACTATGGATGGAGAGACTGTCGATATGATGGAGAACTGACATTTGTCTACTCTCATTCTCGGTAGTTTTAATAAGAGAATATTTGTAAGAAGTATCATCGTCGAAAGAACGTGGGGTAAAAATAAATATTTGATATATTCAATTGAATGGGGGGAGGGTGATGACGAACTAGAACGTTCTCTCTATAATTTCAATAGGCCAAACAAATTTTCCTCACAGGAATTTATTTCCGCTGTATTGCACATACCGGTGCGCTGCGTCTGAGCATTAATTTCCCTTGACCTCGTCGAAATTAGCGTACAGTAACGCTTACAAACAATACGGGCGGTTAATTTAGAGGGGAATTATTAGTGGAACCGGCGAATTTCACCTGTCGGCGTCCACTATCAAGGCAGACAGATGGACCGGCCTCTATAAGTAATTATGGGGCTCAGGGGATTGGAACAATGTCGTTAACCGTAGGAGTGCGAGCGGGAGGTGGTGCAGCCGTGAGAAACCCAAACCCCTCATCCCATTACACCCGGATCCCATTTACCGTGGCCGGACGTCAACTAAGAAATGTAATAACAGACTAATAACGACTAGACATTAATGGAGGAGAAGCCCACTGGCTTTACCCGTTTTTCTTACACATTTAAATCACGTGGCCACTTACTTTTCAGGCGTCAGTAAAATGTTTGGGAAACGTTTGAGATATTGCAAGGTATTAAGGTTTGTACCAATGGCTTAGGACGGTGGGTGATTTGTGTGTGAAATTTTTTACATTTTTGTATGGCGAGGTCTCGGACTGACGTGACTTTAAGATCTGTATGTAAGGTGATGTTGGAGTCATAGTAGGGTGCATTGGTTATTTTGCTTAATACTTTCGACTGTAAAGTTTGGATTTCGCTGATATTTGTAGGTTTGGAATATAATAACGGACCCTTTAATTCTTGCCACTGCGACCTGTTTTGTTGCCACCTCCCGTTTCTGAATTTTGAGCACCGGCTATTGGAAATGATCTGACCGAAATTACCCAAAATAGCCTTGTTTATTCGTACGGCAAATAATAAATTATATTGTAAACAATCGTTTAATTTTCCTTCTCGTTAGAATATAAGAATTCCGGTCTATCCTAGAACATGTTTTAAACTTTTTTATTTGCATAATCAACTATCTTACATGTTATAAGTGCAATTGCACGGTCGACTGTCGCTATGTTGAAGTCACGGGGAACCTAGACCATGGTAGGGGAAAATTTATATTTTGAAAGGAAAGCTCGACAGTAATAGAATATCGAGTCGAGTTTAATAGGTTGAATATTCCAATTCAACGTATTCCAACGTTTGTAAAGCGTTTGATATCGGGCCCCTACCTTGATCTTAACAATGGCGGAAAACTGTCCGTGGAGCAGACCGTGGTTATTATTTATTTCGGATCCATCGTGGCGGAAATTCTTTTCATTAGGAAGCAAAAATTATTAGGTTCCTCCCGTCGAGCTTTTATTTTTTATTTTGTAATCTCGCTTTTTAAAACTACACCTCCTGCCCGGCCCGTGCTTTTGTAATATCGGGCCGCCGACATCAAAGTATTCTGAATGAGGTAACAATACAAACATGTACAAAAGGTCACTCGCTTATTCCTCTGTGCGGTGTCAAGTGGCGTGGCCCAGAGTAGTTTCCCCCCCCCCCATCATCAACCACCACTCCGTTTCACAACCCCTTTACTTCCTCTGTATTTCTTGTTTTTATTTCCGCCTTTTTTTTCATTAAGAGACCTTACATATAACAATGAGATAAAGTAAATTAGTAGTCGTACTACTACTAAAACTGTAATACTATATAGTATTATAGCATTTTGCAGTTAAAAACCTCTTAGGCCTAATTTCGCTTGAACTCCGTCGATCGACGGACGATCGGACCGAGCCTCGGAATACAATCTAAGATCCTTAAATATTTTAACGCTTTCGCGTTCGAAAAATTATCAGCTGCTTCATCGGGGATTGACTGAACAGTTAGAACAACACTATGTAACAGGCGGAAGAAGTGTCGCTGGTCCTACTGAGATTAAACCCGTTAATTGTAATTTTTTATTTATTGCGAAATTGTTATTTCTAAGGTTCCATTCGATGCCGGAGATCGGGCCGAGTTATCCTTACACCCGTTACAGTCGGGAGTGAACTGGAGGTGAAGCGAAAGTTCCGGGTTTTCTTAAGGGTTCGGGTAACGGTACGGGTTAAAATCGATGCCCGGACGGTTCCCCCTCGCCCCGGGTTCCTGGAGCGGGTGCGGTCCGTCCGGGTTCTTATAAAAGGCCGGTGGGGCCGGCTTTTCACCGTCCATTACCGCGCAAAGAAAACAACCCGTGGGCGCGGGGTGGTTTCACTTACTGCGGCGGGGTAAAACCTAAATTTCCCCGTCCGGGGCAGCCGGGGCAATGGGAAATTGCGGTCACCTCTGTGACCGGGGCGGGGGGACAGAGCCTTTTATGTGGCTCCGATATAAGTCGCTATTGCCTCCCGTGGCCGCCAAAGCGGGAGGAATTCCACCGCTCCCACCCCCTTAATGTCCCCGGCCTCCTTTTATAACGCGGAGGACCCGCTTTCCTAATTGCCCCCTTCCCCTTCCAAATAATTTCTGCCCCCGCCACCACCCCAAACCACTATCGCGTCACACTGCCCAAATTTTCCTTTTCTTCCAACGAAGCTATGTTACCCGAGCCATCCCCGAGGGTCATTCAATTCCAACACCTGCGGACGGTTTCTCTCTGACATAAATCCGCTTGTCCGTTCGGCCTTCATTGATGGGCTTAAAACATACTCAGGCTTCTCGCCAGCGTCAGAGACGTTCCGCAATGCCGTCGGGATATTCGAGTTATACCTAATTAATTTACGATGAAAAATTATTTCGAGCGTTATCACCCGATAAGAGTAGCGCCTCGCTGGGTGACTACACCGAGTTCAAATTGAGGGAGAGTCGGGGCTCAAAAAAAGGATATACGACGAACGCTGAGTGAGGGATAGGGCCTTTTCGGAGAGGAGTGATGCGATAGTGACACCGGCGGAGCGTGATAAGTGATAATGTCTGTAACTGGGAGTAGCCATATATCGTGGCCGACCCCAGGGGGCGGATGTCTCCCGACTATATGGCGCAGTGTTTCTAGTGTGCCTCGAGTGATAAACTTATGATCTCGCCGGCGATAACTTAGACCGGGGGAAAAGGTAATTTGACACTCCTCCGAAGACAATTACACGTATAAATGCCCTTATTTATCACCGATAAAATAACGACCCGATGTAATATACGTCTTACAAACGTCCTGTTATTTAGACCCTCCTCGAATTGAACCGACATAGTCTGGAAAAAATATTCATATTTATTAGAGAGTCATATAACACAAGTAGCCAACACTACACAGTTGGCGTATAAACTATTTATTTCTAATGATCCCCCGTTTAATACCGGCATCAAAAGTTTTTACGAGAAATATTGTCCAAACCTTATGTCCACTGTTATTCAATGGTAACCATGAGAATTTTGAAATATACCGTACGCAGGATTACTTTTACGTTTTTCTAACTTCAAATTATGTTAGAGAATATAACCGGAATATATAGCTTGAGAACATCCTCCGGTATGATCTGAGCCAGCCCGGCATCGTTCCACCAAAAGTACCATGTCGACATATGGTAGAATAGATTTCATAAACATTGAGTTCTGTAGGCGTTTAATTTTCATTTAAGGCTTTCATGGTTTATATTTTCAATAACCGTGTGCAGTCCTAACCTAGGAAGACTTCCGATAGCATTCGTTAGTGAAACTATCGAGTTCCCAAGCGGACAGTGCTTCAACGGAAAGCCAAATTAATTTGCAACTCGGGCGGTGCCGATTAACGAAGATGGCGGCCAAAACGGCTGGCACATGCCACCTGAATTTCGTACACCTCTTTTGTTCCTGCGCTGGATTTCTTTTTTTTGGGGGCGGCCCGCATCTGAATGATATACAGGGCACTTTGCGCCGAGCTTATCTCACTGTTTAGTGAGCGTACGCGACCGGCTGATACCATTTTTTTTAACTTTCGACAAAAAACATAGCAAAAAATTATAAGCCTTTCATTTAAAGTGTGCCCCCCTACGCCTACCGCAGCGTTCGAACACTTGTTCATATATGAACGGCCGATTACAGAGGTTGCTATGTAAGTAACCTGTATCGTATTAAGCGACAGCGAATCGGTTACATAAATAAAGTAATAGACTACACGCAGTAATAGGTTTACTTCATGGAGATATTTTTTATGAAAATTGAATACGTTAAAAATTATATTATATTCGCAGTATATTTATCCTAACTCCTTCGATGCCATATCATAATTGCTTGATTATTAATACTGTCCTCATATATCACTTATCACGATCTTCGGCACCAGACACCAGAAAATCATTTTTAGTGTAAAAATAACCAATGAAAGATATGCGTAGGAACTGCTTTAAATTTAACATCGTTGATTTAACTTTAAAATCGCAAATGAACTTATAGCTTTGTTATAAAATAATGGAGTTCCCACACTTTCAGTTATTTCTAAGCTGTCATTCGTATGTGGTTTCTTCCCCTAGTGTTTCTATAAATGGGCGCGATACAACACCAAAAAAATCTTCTTTAATATTTAAATTACAATTAGAAAACAGACAATAAAAATAATTTGTTTTTCTATACTTTATAATTTAAAGATGTCAATCTGCATCTTAATTTAAAGATAAGCTGAGCCCACTCACAAATTGTGAAGGGGCTATCTAAGTCGTTGGAGCTCCCTTTGAGTGTTACCGAAGGACAGACATCATGAAATAATTATTAGAAGTTTCATCCATTTTCAGATATAGGACAGAATCCCCGGGGAGAGCGGAAATAGTTTTTTTTCTACCGTTTTTTTCAGATAATTGAATCTTTAAAAGCATTCAAGTCGCGGATACATCCTCTCTCCGGTCCCCTGTCACCGCAGGGCTGTTTCCAGTCGAAACGCTTTTTTGCCAAAGGCGTACGCCCTACTCCTTTCCGCGAGATTGCCACTAAAAACTTCAATTTCGCAGCGGTCCGGGAATCGGGACGTTTGATAATTCCACTAAGCCCGAACATTATGTTCGCCTGTAATACTATCTTATGCCATTACGAAATACCGGGCGGTTCGCCGAAGGGGTTATCCTCTAGTTTCAATTTTCTCGGTTTTATTTATTCAATTTCAAATCGGAAACAATTTATATTACGCAATACTGGTGTCCGCTCGCTTGTTCGGTGTTCACGCGCAAATCTCCAATTTGAAATTGCATCAATAGAAGGTATCTTTCATAGTTTGTGAGCAGTTACGTGTACTCGCACAAACTATGACACCGAAATACACCAGATTAACAGCTATCGCCGTATAAGCTTGTTTTTTAGAGCGCAATAATTTCCCATATTATCGTAATATTTATATATTTTTCGAAGTCGGCTATACTCGATAGTGGTTTAATTTTTTTTATGCATAACTATTAGACTCTATGTGATAAATAAATAATTCGAGTGAAACGTTCGAGAATGTTAATATCTCCACTCACTTATGTTAATTCGAATCAGCCCATTTCCCCTTTGGCGGTGCACGGCGAGATTAGTGAAGAGATCCATCCCAATAAAGCCCCCGGGCAAGGTCGGTTGTACATTATGCGATATAAAATAGTAATGAAAACGGCCCCCTGCCCTGAATTAGCCGGAGGATTAATTATGCCTGGCTGTGGTTACAGTTGCTCCCGCTCCCGGGCCGAAACTTATGTAGACCCGGACGATCATTATGCACAGGACGCGTTAATGGCTCAGCCGTTACCGTTTGAAATTCTCCTCCGTCCGCCCGGAGCTCTTAAGTATTAAATTTGGGATACTTGAGTGTGGGTGGGGGGCTTCTTCAACCGGTAGTCGAAGATTTGACACCGGAATGTTCGCTGGCTTCAATCTAGAATTGTAATCGTTTGTCCCCGTTTTCGTTGCTAGACTAAAGTTAAATATTTCATTATACCTTTGCACTCCGTTGTCCCCTCTCGTGGGACATCGCAATTCCAGCCTATCACTCCGATTTCCCCCCCTCTGAGGGGACATTAAAATGTATTATCGATTACGGGGAATTAAGTTATTTCCGCGCAACTTTTTGAGAAGTGCATGTTTTGCCCGGTTTTCTCTTGAAATGTGGCGCAAGACATCAAATCAAAATATAGTAAAATTACTAAGATATATAAAGATGTCGGCGAGTTTTGAGTTTCAAAGCTGAGCTCAGTCCGGTTTGAAGCGTCGAGCGGTATAGATAAATCTAACGAGTGAGAAAATCGGAAGTGATTCTTCTCTCGGTAAATAAGTTCATTATGTTTTTTTTATTAGAACAATGGCGAAACGTTCAAACAGGATTGAGTCTCATGGTACAAGTAGTAGTGAAGATGAGCTCCAGATAGACGTTTATACGGCTATGTTAGAAAGACTAAATCTAGACCAAAACGATAGCAGTGCAAAGGTTGAAATTAACATTGTCGGGGAGCAATAAAAATTCATAACGTTCTTGGGTTGATTTTAACTAACCGGACTGGCTATGTTATATTTGTCCCTACATGACAATCCTACATTTACTGTCAGAAGTCCGCGGGTAAACATAATCACATTATCGGAATACTGTTGGGTCAACAGGAATGAGAAATAAAAATAGAATATAAGAAACCTGGACTATAAGAGACCGTGAGGGGAAAGGCTAGTTTTATCACTCGGTTAGAGTGTGAGTGGGGGCCCCGACAGAAGAGTGGGAATTAAAACATCCGGTGTCTCGAAGAACGGTCGGACGTAAAAATAAATGGGCCGAAAGTTGTTGGCCTTTTAAACCTTTTAACAACTTTTGATCGAATTATGGGAGCGGCGGGGAGGTGTCTTCCTATTGGAGGACTCCTTTTAACGTTTATTGGCCAGCATCTAATCAAGAACTTGCAGCGTCTAATAAGCGCTAGCCCAGTGGTCGGATCGTAAACCAGTCTGCCGGGCTCTCTTTGATGAAACGACTCCCGTCGTAGGGCATCAGAAGGGACCATTCCATTTCTTAGACCTTAAAATTATAAAGAGTCGCATAATTAGATAAAATCACAGTTAACGCACCCACTTCTACGTCTAATTTTGATACTCTTGATCAATCCCTACCAACGACATATTTCGGCTGAAATATTGGCATCCGTAAATAAAGTCTGGAGGGATAATACTTAGGTCTAGAATTAGACCTGAAAAAAGTTTTGCACATTCACAGAACTCAAACCTGAAACTGTAACTTAAAATATCCATCACTATTTATTCACAATACTTTAAAATAGTTCACTATTTTAGTACAGTGAAACGTCCCTGTGCGCAATTAACGCGCTTTATAAAATCACGCCCGTTCAATGGAAAAATCATGTTTGGAGACAGATGTTATGGGAAATTTTGAACACCCCATCCACAATTGTAGCCGCTGCCGCAGTCGGAAAAGAGGAATGCTACTTTAATAATTCGAAAACGGTCTTAGCGCTATCTGGCTTGTTGACAAGGTGCGTGGGGGAGGGGCGGTCGTTTGTCCCCGGGAACATGAAACAAGCTAAAATATCCCAGATAGCGAGATCTCGGTAGTGGTGAGAATTGTTCGGTGTGGGCGACGTTATACCGTAGGCCGTATAAATTGTGAATGCCCATGCATGTTTAAAAGCCCCCCGGATGTTGACTCGACAGTGCAATTTAACTTTGCCCGATTTGGCCGAGCACTTGCAGCGCTGGGGCCCGCCGGAGAGATCTTCTTTAATTCCCCGAATTTATTCCGTTCAGGTTGAAAGCCTAGAAAAGGAGGGCGATGGGAGAAAAAGTTCCTACAGAAAGTACTGGTCCACTGAGTTGGCTTATTTCCGTCGGTGTTTGTTCCTTACAGTAGTAAATTATGTATCATAATTTACCATCAACATTTAAACGTTTTTCTGCCGTCGGTAGCTCCGATATTATTATTTACAACATAATTGTCCGCTACTTTAAACGTTTATAGTAGAAAATAAATATAAATTAACTCACTCTTATTTTCTTTAATTAAACCAAAATATATATTATTTCAAAAATTAATTTAATGAAGATTTAATTAAAATTAAATTTATATTTAATTAAATAATAGTTTTTTAACATTTTATATTGTCGTTTTCATGTCAACCAGAACAATTGAAGTAGTGAAAGGAACATTGAGAATAAGTCGATAGCTTGCATGCGATTCCGTCTATGCAGTCAGCAGAAATTACCCCATTCGATGATAAAAAAATGAAATGTTGATTTCACTTCCTAGAACAATAAAGGACGTTTCATCTAACCGGAAATGTGTATGCAGGAAACATTTTCCCCCAAACTTTGAAAAATATCCATCTCAGGGCGAAACATTGTTTCGAAACCACTGAAATAATGCTTTTTAATTATGGACGCAATAATAATTTAGCATAGTGCTTTTAATACATCTTCGTGAAGATATATTTATAATTTCATTTACTAACTCTGCAGAAACTGTTTTTCACTAGCAATGTGTAGATTACAGTTACTTAATGGGGGCATATGTATTATATATGTAGTCATATTTATTAAATCAATAAAATACTTGTTTTCCTTAGTGCTTATCCCTACTACGTGGATGTGAATTGAATAAGCTCCAAAAATATTTCTAGGTCGGTGGAAAGCATGGTATGAGAAGAATATTTATCATTCATATTTAGCATTCTTTCATCGGAATAAAGTCCGATCCATATATTCTAGGACTTAATTTGTCGCTTAAAACAGTGGCGCCATCTCACGGTAAACTAAGAACCGCTCACAACCCATGTTCAACAGCACAGTGAAAGTTCCTGTCTGAATTTGAGTGCCAAAGAAGGGTGAGGGGGGCATAATTCGTAGTTGTTAACATTCTTTCATATGAATATTTGTAAAAATGATTTCCGATCCAATAAGTACATACTAAAGTGGGGCGAGAAGTGTCCTAGCTTTTTTCTTAGTTTTTTGGGGTCTGCGTTAAAAGGGCGCTACGAGATAATATATTTCGTACTGCAGCCATTCGTGATTAGCGGGCGTAAAGTTCGGTTCTTGCAGTCTTGTGAGGGGGGGCTTAAAGTTTCTACAGTTGTATGCTTGGCGACGCGGAACTTGAAATTACGAGCTCCGTTGTAAAAATGCTACGCCATTGTTTATTTATCGTCATCAATGAAATATTATATATCTGATTGCTGCAGCCGCTGCAACCTTTGTTACCTAATGAAATGGGAGGAAGTCGAGAGAAAAGGTTAACGACCTGAGCTACGCAGATTAAACATTCTAAAATACAAGTTTTACCGAGTAAAATTAAATTTTTTTCTTACGAAAATGAAAGTGAGTGATAAAATATTTGTCGAGACAGTTGGGGACTATAATCTACATATGTAACCAATAATCCTCACAATGAGAAAACAGGAATCCGATATCATTAATAGAGGGACAAAGCGGATTAAATCCTCGTTCTAAATAATCCCGCGCACAGCCACAGAAAGAGTTACAGAAATCATTAGCTGCACTGTACCTAACACCCTAATTCATAACTCTGAATTCAACACATGAAACTAATTTCAAATGATGTTACGTAACAAATAATGGTACGTAAACAAATAATGGTATAACTTAAGGAAATTTGAAACTAAAGCACGGCCCATTAATTGAATAGGGGGTGGGTTGAAAAAAGGACTATGTAAACATTTTTATTTATTTTCACGAACAATATTTTTATGGCCCCTCATCGATTTCAAATAACGGGAGATTTGTTGTTTGGAAACTCCCAATTATTTTTTCTTCCTTGTCCGATGAGTACCGTAAAACAGTTTTAAACGCTGTCGAGTCTGAACAGTTACTTTATTGCGTAAATTTTTCGGAGTAGACTAAAGAATTGATTACCGGGCTTAATTCAAAAACATTTTTTCGAAACTCAATTTCCGTCGAAATTGTTTTATTCCCTTGTGGAAGAACTGTGCTGTTAATAAATGTAGTTTTGTTTTTGTTTAAATTTGCTTGATAACATAATTAATTCGTCTTATGTGGCTTATGTCTCTTGTTTATTATCAAGTATTAAAATTAAGATGTGCGATTTCTTAGATTGACTGTGTAGAATACTCACTCTCCTAAATCTTATACATACTGAGTATATCAAGTTTCAATTTTTAGCACAGTCGGAACACACTTATGTCATTCGAAGCAGCTTATCTTAATTGAAACATATTCTAGTGGACCCCTCTACAAGAAACGGCACCTCATATATATCCCGCTTTCTTAATTTAAATTCGAGAAATTAAAATTTGTAAATTACGTCTCATGTTTGCAGGTCCCTCCCCTCCCTTCAGAGTATTTCCTCAGATTCCGACCATATTGGTATTCGGAACTGGCGAGGTGGAGGCCTCGCAAAAGAAAATTTAAGGATACAGGTGTTAATATTCACAACTCCCGCCGGTCCCTGTCCTATTGTCGGTGAAATTCTCTCCGACGATCGTACTAAAATTCCAGCCATGAATATTTATACTACAGGGGGCGCATATTAATATGATTGTGTATGCTTTGCGGGGCATCGCTTTAATATTGGGAAATTAGGAAAACGAGAAGGCTAGCTTCGCCAACTTCAGGAGGGGAGTTTCGCCAGTAAGAAATACAGCTATTAATTAGTCCCAAAGCCGCCCCGTTCCCCTACAAAAACTGGGGTAGGGTTGATCCACATTTGAATTTTTAAGTTTCCCGGTTTTAGAACGCAATTTAGTCTATCGCTTGTTCCAAACAAAGTTAAGCGACCTGAAAGATTACAACAAATGATTTTAACATTCCCGCAATTTATAAATGACTTTAACTATCTCTGTTTTTAGTATTAAATAGGAATATATTTACCGTTTTTTCCGAAGTTCCGAACTTCGGTGGTCTGAAAACTCTTTTCAAAATCGTATAATTAAATGAACGTGAATTACAACACAATGTACTATTATATAATGTAATCCTCAATTTAAGAATTATGCATTGCAGTATGTATGTTATTTTGGGCGAGAATGAGAGGCTTTAAAGAACAAACAAATATAATACAATGACACAAATGATATAACGTCAGAAGTGACCTCGAAAAGCCGGGAGAGGAGACATGCATGAGCCCGTCCATCCCTTGACCCTCCCGACTCTAAGGCGGTAACCATAAACGTTGCACCAGTCACCCTCTAAGGCTCTAAACATAAACATTCCTCTATCAGTCTGTTCTAACTTATATATGGGTATATTTTGAGTGAGGTTTTTATGAGGCCTTAAATTAAAGTTCGACTATCCACACTATCCGAGCGATTCCCGTATTGTTATTTAAAAGAACACGTTGTAGGTTTTCAAAATGATTAGGCAGCCGGATAGATATATATATAAATAATTTTATCCTATCGAAACTCCCCTATTCGGAGGCCGGTAGTGACCGAGAGCCGTCCATTAGCCGGCAATGAGTCGAAAGGCCCATTGGGCCATTTTTGGGCGGCCTCAAATTACTCTCATTACTCTGGCGGTGGGGGCGACCGCGACATCGGCACTCAATAAAATAGCCGAAATAAATCCCGACTTATCCTCCCCCCCCCGCCATTCTTCCTTTTTATCGGCGCTTTTTTTCTTTTTTTTTCATTTTTCCCTCTGCTCTTCATATCCCCTTGTTGTCCCCCCCCCACCCTGCGAACCTAGTACCGGGCCGGAGCCTCAGTCTGATTTTCACTGCGGACGATTTATTCGTGCCCCTACCCCGTCCACAACTTCTGCTCTAAATTGTTGGGTTTAAATTGGAGGAGTAGGCCTCACTAATTGAACTAAGAAATTCTGTGACTAATCAACCGAAAAATTTAGGGCATATTTTCTGTACTCCGAATAAAAGATTTGAATGAAAATATTTATAAAAAGATCACAGTACTCGGAGTAGAACTCTTGGAAGGAACGACAATTTTGATGAAGTTTGACATATTGAACCCATCTTAACATAATTTTTGGGCATAACTCTGGCAATTTTGTAATTAAAATTGCAATATTACGCCTTTACGCCGCGTCACTCTAAACAGCTAGGCTAAATTTATAATTTACAATTTGCAGTAAATGAATACTGTTATAATAAAAAAACGCCTTTCTGTTTTTACACACACACACACACACACACACACACACACACATATATATATATATATATATATATATATATATATAAGTATAGTATACAACATATAAAACAAATATGTTCCATATCAAAAATATGTCTACAAATTTTATGTCAAATAGCCCTGATTCAATACTCTAATATTCACTCTCGCATATAGTCAATGTAGACACAGCACTTGAGCGTTCGCTATTACAGTTACCATAGTTGTGCATTTTATACAGCAGTGGGGGCACCATATAAACGGTACAAGTGTCCCCTCGGTTAGTGTACTCGGGAAAAAGAAATGCTCCGTACATTCTTATTTATATCTATTTGCAACAACATATATTCAACTATTCTCCGGCCGCATATTGGACATTTATTCCGATTTTGTCGATTATACGCCGGGCCGTTTGAGTGGAGGCCTTTGTTGATCTAAGGCGCATTACTATTCAAGCAGTGATGGCCGGGTTTCGTTCGAGGAGGGAATGCCGATAAAATGGGATATTCAACATGCCACACATAGGACTCCATTTATATCGAAATGGGAATAGCGTTTTACCCCCTCGTGTATTTATACACCCCCCTCCTACTCCCCGACGGCCGCGCGGGGAATCAATTCGCTTCTTCCGTCCCCTTTTTATTCTTATTTTATTTCTCTTTTCTTTCCTTTTTTTTTGTTTAAATTGAGCACAACCGCTCCGAGGATTTCCGCCATTGGGGCCGGGGGGTTCAAAGCCTTTGGAGGCCCCCCGCTGCCCTTTTGTCCGGAAGAAAACTAGTGCCACGTCCCCAACGAACACAAAACCGTATTGTCGTGAAAAAACATCGACCGTTATGGGGGCGGGCGTTCTTCCGAATCATTGCGGGGCCGAGAACAACATAGTGGATGTCGGATGGAGGAGGGGGAGGGGTCGCCTCCTTTTTGAAAGAGATAATTACAAAATGAAAAGGGGAGGGGGCGACAGAATTAAGGATAATTATTTGTTTAGAACAATAGCGATTATGTCCTCCCTCTCTAGATGGACCCTCCTGGTTTTATTGGAGGCAACGAATGAAAGGAGGAGGAATGAAGATTGTATGAATTATAACTTAGCTTAAGCGCCTAGGATTTTATAACTCAAAATATAACATCGAGATTAAACGCTACTTCTCCAGATAATATGCTTCGTTGACCACAGTCACGTGGTCAGAAAGTACAAACTATATACTACGACAGGTTTATAGTTTGTGTCGTAGTTAAGCTCGACAAATTTCCTACGGCAAAAGTTAGTCAACTCACCAATTCCAGTTATTTGACCAACTCATCCTAATAACCTAATAACAAACCTTGCCTAGTCGGTTGCTAACTACTTTGATTCTCTGTTCCAGTTCCGATATCGGACGTCCAAGGAGTGCTGGGTAAAAAGGCGTCCCTGCCGTGCGACATCGCCACGAGGGACCCGGACGACGCCGTCTACATGGTCCTCTGGTTCAAAGAAGCGGACGGTGAACCACTCTACAGGTAAATTACACCGAAATGAACCATTCGATACCGAACTTATGTTCCCAGTCAAGGATCATCATTTAGGAACGACAAAACGCCCCGGATTAGACGCATTTCAATAATTATATGCAATTTAACTAAAAACAATTTGCAAGAATTCCAAGACAAGGATACGATCCTATGTATCGAGTTTTAGACCCCCTAGCACTCTCAGACGTCAAAATAATATGTACACCAATGCATCAGTCTTCCATTTTAAAAATTTCCATAAAATGGGACATATACATATCGAAATAACAATATATTTCGAATAAATAAAATTATACTTCAAACGCCGATTGCCGACGGCAATAATGAAACAAGTTCTTATATTATTCAACGGACAATTGAGGCATTAACTGTTAAATAATGTAAGGAAAGTGTGTATCACGAAGATCATTGAAACATAATAGCCATAGTCCAAGGCGTGAGCTCTGGAATAAAATGCAGCTCTGTGTTCGGTGATAAATTTAGTAACTTGTAATTGCCTCGAAGATATCAAAATACCGGTACACTATTTAACTCGTCTGAGCACGTGTTTTTGTATACAATTAAAATTTATCCAAGACTTCGTAACTCACGAAATTTATAATTAAAATATTCACAACATGAGCAACGAGAGTAGCGTTGCAAGAAACCTCGTGAGATGCATGCCATTACAAATTGAATGTTTGACAATATTTTAATAATGCTTTTTTCCAGGTTTAAACCCGATCGCTTCGTCTTATTCCCAGACTACGAATTTCTAATTGGAGTAGGGTCGGGATATCCATCGGCCGTGTGTGTAACAACATTTGTTGTTCCCAGCCGGTGACGCCTAGTACGCGAAATCGCAATATTCAATATATTAAAACTTTGGCGGTGTTTGCCTGCCTCTCTGTTCGCGACGAGATCGATTATGTTGCACCCTCCTTGAAAGAAAAGACTTCTTTAGATCAAAAGATGCCAAATCGTGTCGGGTTTACAAATCCGCCAACCGTTTCGGCAAAATGAATTGAAAAGAAATTGATTTTATTTCCAATCAAATATTGAAGAAAATCTCCGTAGCATTGTTGAAAGAAATATTGTCGATTCGGTCCCCAAGGTGGCGCTATTTTTTTTTTTTTTCAGGATATTGTAAAGTTCCAAAAATTTCACAGTCCCCAAATCCCAGTTGAGAAGGAGCTAATTCAATTAATTGAATTCGTTCCGCTCAAACATTGAATTAGAACCAGTCTTTATTAATATGTGACTGGTAAAATAGGGTCGGTCGGACGATCGCGAGCTTCTTACCCCTCGGACCCTCTTTCAACCCCTTATACCGCCGCCACCACTATGCGTCCTACGTCTCCTGCGGGTCATTTATAATACAAGGGTGTTGGCGGTGTAGTGGAGGGTTCCTGTGACAGGACGGGGGGTTATGCTTACTTGCTTGTTTTCGGGCTTTCACCGCAGTTAATCAATTATGAAAGCCCAGGATATGGCTGGTGGACACTCCCCTCTACCGTCCCCAGTGCCCGGCTCCCCTTGAATTGTCGCTGGACAGATCCTGGTCTATAACGCTAAGCTCGGCTGCGGTATGACCGAAACTGCAGTTTCCTTGGGAATTTCAACGTCAGCCCTTATTCGCAAAACACTGACGATAACGTGCGATAGTTTACATTAAATATCAAAACTTTGTTCCGGTAGTAAAACATGACATATATTGGCATGACGAGTAAGTGTATCGTAATATCGGTGGAATTAGCGGGTGGAATCAATTATACAAGTTAGGAAAGATCTCGAAGAAAGTTTTAATCGCTGAATAATAACAGATATATGCTTAGGAGCACGACCCTGGACTAAACTGTCCAGAGTTTCGTCCAAGACTGACTCCTCTTTCATTTCCTTACCCTTTTATACAATATAATACAATGGGGAGAGGAATAAAGGTGTTCCTGGGGAGACCGTTGATACCCTCTTTGATGGCCCGCCGACTGGTCCCCGATATTGACATAAATGGCGAACTTCCGAGAAATTATCTTGTACTCTAGTTGAAAAGGGTCCTTTTGTCCTTCAGCGGCACTCTCACTAACTTACATATTGTGTATTATATGTATTATATAGAATCGAGGGTTGAACTGAAGATTCTTGCAACACTTAAATCGTTAGATAATGGTTTTCGCTTTTCTGCATATACTGTGCAGGGACCGCCCGAGTGTTTTATCAGATGCTTCGGATTTATTATGTCGTGAATTTAAAAAAAAATAGACTTATCGGTTTCTTTGATTGGCGAGGATTTGGAATATAATGGGCAGCCAACGTGTCGGAGTACATTACTGGCCGAACACAGATATTTAACAATGTATGTATGTACAGTACAATGTGTACAAACCAACATGACGTAAACACTGTACCAACAAGTAATTTATATTTTCGTATTGCACGGCTGGGGATGAGAAATTTGGCATCGTCGGCTGAGGAACAAGAATAAATACAGGAAAGGTAATAAAATATTCGACTGCTATACTTTCAGGATATTTCATCGGGATTAAACTGGAAAATCCCGGCAGGAAATTACGGTTTCCTAGGCAACCCGTCTTTCTTTCATTCACAGGAAATGACCACAAAGTCGTAAACTTCCTGTGCCACCACCAATACAAACTCCATTGACTGAAATGGGGTTATGTCGGATCTCAATTTGACAAATCGGACGCGAATACAGGCAGCACGATGTATTAGGTAATACATAAGAAATAATTGATTGATTGATATTCCATTAGAACAACATACTTCATAGAACAGCATAGTAAATGCTATGATCTACGAACAGGGTGTACAAAATTGTGTGAAATGCTGCATAGGAGATAAGCTCTACCTCGTTTTAATTAAGTAAAGTTTAATCCCATATTTTAGAAGAACGACGCAAATATTAAACCCCTTTGTAAATAATAAATATAATAAGGACATATTTAGTGGCCCTTAATTAGTTTATAATTCAACAGGAACAAAATTACTATTGTTTTGACACGGTAATATGATTGAAGTACAAATGATTAATTATCGAGGGAATATTTTCAAATTTGTCTCTGCTACAGATAATTTTGAATTTACATAAAAATGCACTGTGTATTAATAATAATAATAATAATAATATTTTTTTAAATATTCCGAATACTCGTGTTGCGGTGTTTTGCCTATATTATCACTTGTTATCCAAGATTGTCCGAATCATATTGGCTATTAAAACATTATTGGAAATACAATAAGGTAAGCGTTCACGATTCCGTACGGTCGAGCGTCCACAAATATCCGCTCGTCACTACACGGCCGGGAAACGTTTCAATTAAAAATAAATGCACTGCCCTCTTGTAAGAGCCGACTTTTATGGGAAGGCTTTGCCGCACTGGAGACGATAAGACGGGAGAGACGAAGAAACAGAAATAAGGGCCACTTTTTGAAAGAACGACTTTCGGCTCTAGGCGGAGATAGAAAACAATATAGTATGTATATATGTACATTCATAAATATACATTCCTATATGTATATACATTCATGTGTATTCACTTTGGTGGGATACGGTGAATTCTAGAGGGAGAACTGAAAATTCCATATTTCAGATTGTTACCGATAACACAAATACACACACAGACATATATATATATATATATATATATATATATATATATATACACTAACAGAGAGGAATTTATTTCTTCTTTTCTGTTCGGCGTCACTTAGACTTTCTGCTGTTCGTTCTTAAATTCCTGAATATTTTATAAGGTTGATATAATAAATAATGTGTTTCAATTTATAATAAATATAAATTATTATTATTATTTTTATTCTAATTATTATTAGGTAAAACATTAGAATAGCTGTTTAATGGTCGGGAAGATTTGGAATCGCTCTTGCGATATTTTGTGCGATATTCTTCGTCGAGGTAAAGAATTCCGTTAGTCATTTATCGGAACACTTCCGTACGTCAGTAACAGTGTAGTAGCTTCGATGCGATTACAATTGACTGATAGAACTCGGCTCCGCTACCGCCGAAACGGCTGAACTCCCCACGTGTGGCTCAATGAGAGTTCTCCCGTCGGTTGATTACAGGAGGATCAAAAACACAGTAGGAAATATTCTCCCCGCAAAGTACTTAGGAGCTTGTTTCTCTTCCGGCTTTAAGAAATGGAGTCGATTCGCCTCGAAAATATTTCTCATCACGACCTGTCAGATGAGTTCCGGCCCTTCTTCTAAGTACAATGGACAGTCACATTTTCCCAAACTCCCGATTCTGAGCTGCAGGCACAGCCCGGGTTGACGACCGGAGCCCTTACAAAGTCGCGTACAAATATCCGAGTTCAAACATCTGTATGGACGATGAGTGAAAGATCATAGATGTTAGGGAGTTTATTACCGTGGATCTAAATACCATAAATTTAGTCGGGGAGGTGGATCGCGCGCGACACCTAACACTGAGGTACCGAACCATAGTCTCGTAATAGACATAAGTACCCTAACATCGCTACATCAGTAGTTCAAAGAAAAATAAAACTTACATATCTTTATAAATAAGGGTTTATAATTTATATTAGTATTTCAGGTCAAACTTTCGGTATTCGGAAGAGGTTTTAGGCATGTCTACATTTCTAGGGGACTTTATAATTAGAAAGGTTTGCGTTAATATTCCTAGTATATAGTTGAATATTGTTTATTTATAGGGATATATAAAATCGGTCATATATCATCTATTGTATTCATGCGTCGCAGTCAGCCATGTCCCCAGCGTACATAGCTTGTAATGACGTTCCATGTGTTTATAATAATTACAATTATAATTTGAATTTATTGAATTGATTTATAACGATGCTGACGCCATATATTTTCATTCGGGACCGGCGAATCATTTGAGCCCATGTTACCAATGTTGAATGGAAAACTGCACCTGTGGAAAACCTTTGTGGAACGCTGTAATGACGTTCAAAATATCAGAAGTCTATCGGTTTTATTCCCCTATAAAATACACAGTTGAAGCGTGATCTAAACATTTTTTCTACGTGCAATTTGACCGTAACTCCCGCCTATTAACAACAACGAAAAAACGATGATGTATAATGAATTCTGAACGTAAAATATCACGTTTGTTCGACCCAATAATGTCTGACGGCTATAAATTTTTTCCGCCGCATTTAACGGATGCGTCCGAATCGCTCATAAACTTATACGGTCGATTAAACTTCATCCAATTAAATGGACGGTCCGGGAGCCACATCCTTAATGACGTTGAAGGAGTTAAATTACATAGTTGAAATCCGGTTGAAATTATTTCACGGCTAAACTTGGAATTTATATTGTGCGCATTGAACGAGAATTGTGTCCGAAATTCTTCCTATATTATATACAGGCGATATTTGACGAAATTATATTAATTTCGATTAATAATATTGAATGAGATAATTATATCTATCTTATATCTATAATTATATAATTATAGCTATCAAAATATAATTGATGAGTTTTGATGTATAATTCTTATTTATATAACATGCCCATTTGTCATATCGATAATGGCTTTGTGCAAATTATCCGATTGCTAGTCAATTCAACCGATTAAAAATCATCATCATCATCATCATCATCATCATCATCATCATCATCATCATCATCGTCATCGTCATCGTCATCGTCATCGTCATCATCATCATCATCATCATCATCATCATCATCATCATCATATATATATATATATATATATATATATATATATATATATATAGTATTATAGTTTATATATAGTTTAGGCTGTAAATTTCTATTATGAATATTTCATTTAATATTCAGGTCGCGGTTGCAGGAATTATATTGCTTCTAAGTGGTCTAGGAGGTTACATTCTGTCCAAGGAGGGTGGACAGTTGGAGTCGTTGATTGGAGACTGGTGGTCATAAATAACCCAATAATGATAAACGGAACGACAAATCGGAAACACCAACTGGGCAATTAATTATTCCTAGAGTTATTTAACGGGTGTCGGTCATAAATTTTATGAACCGGCAATTCTGGAATTAAGCTTTGTCCAATTAAAAGATGGCCCTATGCCATAACTGCTCCGGACACCCGCCAAATCTGTCAGCGAGACGTGTCGGATTCACACTGGGGTAATATTGACTCTTAAGGTGATACGATAATTCCTACATCCAACTGGACATGCATTTAACCATATCTACGTATATTAACATGGAGAGTGATTTCCCCTCCCTCCTGCTTATAGTTGACAATTAGAGAATTGAACAGAAATTATATATTATATAGTATTTCACGCTGCATTGCTTAATTTCTTTTCAAAACACGGATACACTCTTTCAACTAGACATGTTTCCATGTGTGATAACAATAATTTAAAACGAGAGATTCTAGAATAAAGTAATATATTCTTGTATGATAACTAACGAGGTAGTAAAGATTATTGACTTTTAAAATTTACTGTCGCTTGCAACACTGGTGGAAGAAGCAATTCAAGCGGAGAAATTCACGAGAGTGATGACTCATGGGTTGTTTCGGATTGTTCAAGAGCAGTAAATCTGGGATGCGTACATCCTCTTCGCTGGCATCTGAAAGGACGCGCGAATAAAATTCGCATTCTCTAAATATTTTTCATCGGCTCGAAAAATTCTCTGGAATCCGAACGACGCCTGAAATGCTAACGGGCGCTGATTTATACCGAGGGCCCGTTTGTCCGGCTCCCCGATCGTATTGTATTACGATATGCGAAGATGAGTTATATTCGCGTGTCGGATTGGAAACGGCCTGGAAAATCAGTATTATTGAACGAGCTCGGAATGAAAAACGGCGAAGAAACTATCGCAAATCAAGAGTTTCACGTTCGAAACATTATTCCGTATTTCAGCGTGTAACGGAAATCGTCATAGGTCCCCCCCCCGTCTTAGTTCATTCGCTCCTACGGTTGACATTCGTTCTACTCCCAATACCGACTGGCGTACGGTTCTTGAAATGAACTTTATTGAATTTCCTACTTCTCCACTGGCTCAATTTTGCCGTCGGTTCCTTCTTTCCGAATCAACCTCGTTGCCGAGTAAAGCACCCCACCCCTGCACAACTGCTGAGGGGAAACCCTTTAATCCTTTTGTCCGGAGATAGTTGATGGCTGGGTGGGAGGGGGGCCCTTCATGCGAATCGCCCGAGCGCTGCAAAATGTCGTAGAAACGTTTCATGCCCAGACATGAGTTGTGTACGGAACAGTAAGTAAATTGGAAACCGCTAAGAGATGAACTTCCATTCCTTTTTAATGCTCTTCGCAATAATAAGTCTTCGACATCATGAAGGGGTACTCCTTCGTGTTTACATTGGTTTCAATAATATATTTATCATTTATCCAGTCGGTTTTTATTTTCCTCCGGCCCGACGCTATTTCGACACGGCGAGTACCCCCTGATATATTAGAAGGCTAATACCGGCTCTATATGAACAGTGATGAATGCATAGGGGGCAGTGTGTCGGGCTGTGGGCTCTCCCCCGGGGGCAATTAGGCCCTAAACCAACGCCCCCGCTACACAGGCTACCGGAGAGGTCGCTAATTCCCCAACACGCACACAACACACGGACACAGCCGAATCAAAAACTATAAATCATCCGGATAGAGCGTACCGACCCGCCGCCGGTAACATCGTTCCACGCGCGTCAAACAATGTATACTTTGTACCGTAGGTTGTCCTGCCGAAAGTTCTCGAAAACGGACATAAACGAATTTCGGGAAGGAGCTGAAAACGCTGTGTTTTTGCTTTGCCCCTACGGGATTTTCGTGAACGAAAATCTTCAACGTTGCAAATTTTCGGATTCAAACGCGTTACAAGATTCTTGGCGTAACAAAAATCAAACTATATAATTTAGAACTATCGCGGCTAAATTTGGTACTAGAAACATATTTCGTCCTAATAAATGAAGAACATCTGTCTCTAAATTGTGCCTTGTTTCGGGGTTCGTCCGGGAAATAATCGAAAACGGTACAAAATCGGGCTTAAAAATGTATGCCAAAGTAACCCAACGAATTACGACCATAAATAATTTAATATATGTAGAGTAGTACTACTTTGCTGTGTTCAGATGAAATAATATACCTTGATCACGTTAGGTAAAGGAAATAGCAAATAAACAGAACAATAATTATAGCCTTGAAAATATACTAATCATTAAAATTATTATATATTAAAGTTGTAAGATTGCGTTATAACTTCTGTTTAGTATTAGGAACGAATGCCTCGCTATCCCCAAAATTACACCAATGCTCCACAGGTAAGTATGAATTTATTTCAATCCATTTATGTTGATCGTTATTTGAATTTCGAATAATTTCTAATTTCAAATTATTAATAAAAACATCGATGTTTGTTATTTATTTTAATTAAGATGCTGTTGTTCACGCTCAACGTACATTCAGATTATGAAAGATACTACACGTATACGCCTCATTGCTCCGGACGGGGCCCATAAAATTAATCCTCAACGAAGGCGCCAAAGGGAAAGGAGAATTTCGCAGGCTTCTGTTTTAAAAGGCAGATTTGCAGATACCGTTCTGTAATCGGGTGGTGTTAATCCAAAAGAGGGCCGTGGGGGGAATTAATCGAGACGGATTGCCCCCCCCCAACAGGTCACCTTCCGACGGGAATTAATCTGATGGGAAGGAGGCCGGGGGGCGCTAAATTCTTTTTTAGCCTCTCCCTTTCTCCTTTTATTTAAGGTCTAGAATAGACCGATTTAAAGACAGGCTTTACGGGTAACAGAGTTTCCTCCGGCCCATGCCCTGTCTTTCGTTAATGGCTATTTTCTTCGCCGTTAATTTGCATAGGGCCGATCGCCCTTCAGGGGTTGTGGGCCGAGCACAATTCATTTATTTAATTGCCAGTTTCGATCGCTAAACGGCCGTTAAACCGGAGCCTGGGAGCCGGCTTCGGGAGTTTAGTATATCTATATTTATCCCCCGAAAGGGGCCTTGTAATGGACATAGAATCTAAATTTCGATAATCCGACAACAGATTTAAATACGGTTGTTGGAGGTTCATCATCATTCTTATGTTTCGATGAATCATTATTTATTTATATATTTATGTTGTTTATTGTGTGCCTTGTGGCAGTGCGATAGAATTATTATTAAAAACATGTTACTCTAAGGTCTGTCACTTACGTTACGTAATTAGATATAATAAGATTTAATGGAATTTCGACTTATTAAATTCGAACTGTTAGCTGCATATTTATTCTTGCGTGGGACAGGGAAAATTGTCGAATTCCGGTAAAATGAGCTACCCGATTACTTGTCCACCCTTACCCCGATCGGATTAGGGCTGGGAGCCCTTTATCACCGAAATCCCAGGGCAGATTCTTTTAAGCGCAGGAGGTTTTTAATTCCTCACACTCTTTCAACTTCGGAGGGGCCGAATCCCACGTCAGTGTACATATTCAGCTATTAATTGAAACTAATAGCTATTAGTAAAGGGACAGATTTGAATATTTTGTGCCGAATTCGGAAATAATAGGATTTTTCTAATCAAAATAAGGTATTCAGGAGAACGGGTTTGATATTTTCCTGTGGTAGAACTTGCTATCATCAGTCTCTGGGACGCACACTAAAAGGATCTAGCTCTCGTTTAGGAAGCTTCATCAGAATGTTATTAATATGGAAATTAGAAAACTCAATTCTATCAGAACATGTATAATTCCGTTATTGATTGATAAGCGATGTTGCTACAAAACGTTTGATAGTGTACAAGTAAAATAACTGCAGAAATTGAACTGAAAATGAGAAAAACAGGCATAAGGGGGCAGGGGAGTAAGAAAGTACTGGTCATAGTAACACTTCTAGAAACTTAGAATGGATATTTTATACTTGCGAAATCAATAACCTAGGGAATTTATCTACTACATTTTTCTTTGTATAATTCAGCAGGGGGAGGAAGCTTATTCCGCAGTTATTTTAAAAATATTTTATTCAATTACAATATTATTATGGTTTACGGTACTTTATTATAATACAGAATAATTCGGCTGAAAACGTTCGTAGCACAAATTGTGCTATCTAGTGGCGAAAATTTCAGTAAGGTAGCGTGCGGGCAGGCTACTGTGAAATGATGATCCAACTGTAAAAAATATTATCCGCTAGATGGAGCTACGGTTAATCTCGTTACGGGGAAATTTAATGTTGGCACTACGGGCGTCTACCGTCAAATGAACCGCAAATAGATCATTGCTCTCCAATTCCGCCGGTAAATAATTTGCCCGTTATACCTCAAATAATTTGATATATTAAAATATTGACCAGATCGGAGGAAGGAAATGCACCCACGATCAATGGAAATGTGGTTAAAATTCAATGAACATTATGCTAGTACTCTGTGTCGTCTGTAAATAATATCGAACATATTCGGTTCCTAGACTAAAAGATTACAAATACCATATTTTTCCTCAAACCTAGTATATTGTAGATAATATACAAACATGCTTTAATACGTGCCTACCGGCTCGCGGGCATTTCTACATTTTAATATATCGACAAAAGCAAGACAAACTAGGTACGATGTGCAGTTTTCTTAAATTTCAGGTGTTTTGTGGGCACGAGATTTATTTTCGGAAAATACTCTGAATTTCGCGTACTGAAACACTACGAATAATCTGATCGACCCCACTGTACCCGTTTGGCGAAATGTTAATACAAATCAAGACAAAACCGCAGATAACAGAGAACATATGTGCCCTAGGTATTGCCGTAGACCATTCTCTCAGGACCACCCAATTGGCAACTTACAGACAAGGAATAATGTTTTCATTTTTTACAAGTCACATCCCAGGAACCGATTCCTTCTCAAAACACATAACTGAAGGAAAATCATTCTAGGAGCCTAGACTATAGCTGTGGATCTCGGACGCCAAATTCATCCACACTTAGTCTGTGTTTTATTCCAAACCAAAAATTGAGCACAGTTCAGACAGACATAATAATATTTTGAATGAACACAATAGCCAGAATGGAATGCCGGGTGTTTGCCCCAAGCGGGAGAAAAAAGTAAGCAAGTGTTAAACAAAGACACTGAAACCGTTTGCGAATATAACCACGCAGTGACCCTAATTTTATTCGCCGGCACTAATCGCCGGTGAGAACTTTTCTTCACCTCTCGAGCCGAATAGAAAAAGAAGTTGAATGAAAAGAAAAGTTCGGGCGAATGGAAATAAAATCCGGGGAATAAAAGCTTATTAATTCCATAAGTGGGAGGGGGGTCGGTTAATTGATTGCGGCAGGAAATTCTCTTATTGGGAAGTTGTGAAAAGTCATAAATACGCTTTCACGTCTTTCACAGTTCTTTGCCCAATAGAAAATCCGCAATTCAAGATTTCCATTATTTTTTTCGATAACATTAACTTCTATCGCACGCATCGACCGCGGAAACTTGAATTAACTTCAGATTTGAAATTTAAATAGTAGAATGAATATAAATGTTAAGGTTTTACGAGATTATCCAAAATTATAGGAACCGAAAATGTCCGATGATAGCTGCCAGTTGTGACTAAACAATTACCATCTTAAATTGATTAAAAAAAAAAAAAGAATACATGTGTAATTACTCTGCCGAAGAACAATTGTAATAACGGCAAAGTTAAATTAACGAAACTCAAATTCATTTTTATTTTTAATTAGAAAGAAGACACTACCCCGTAAGTTAACAGGAGCTGTAGAACAGGTACGTAATTTCGCCCTTAATATTAATCGCGCGGGCGGATGGACCAACAGAAAAATGGGCGGAAACTAATTATTTTCTCGGTACCGTTTGTTCGGAACGCCTACGGCGGTTCAATTTGCCGATGTCTTAGTCAAACAGCAATCGGAAAAGGCAAACAGATCATAAACGATTCCGCGGAGTAATTATTAAATTCTTCTGGCCCGGGATATCGCCAATTGCCCCTACCACAACTTAAACTTCCGCACTTTCCGCAGCGATATTCGATTGAAGCTTCGCTTAAAACTGACCCCGGACCAGTGTTGAAAGTCTGGCGACAAACCTTCATTTGACTTCCTCGAAACGAGTTTCGGGGAAAATTGAAATTGGGGCGTTCATAGCTGTGTTAATTTTTGCACTAAGCCCCAATCGCCCCATGTTCGGTTGAATCGATTATAGAACTCTGTCCCAATATCCGAACTGTTTCGAGTATTTGTGATTACGGATTAAAGCAATGTGGCGACAGTTTCAGAAGCTGAAGTCTATAACTGCTTATATAGGGCTGGCAGACCTTTCTACATGTATATTCGTGGCTATTAAAATGTATAAATAGCAAAGTGACGGAAAGATAATATAAATATTGAACGAAAACATTTGAAGAAGGGCAATTAATGAAATAGAATCGACCTTAATACGACGCGGGAGGATACAGGGGGAATGTTAATGCTCCGGTTAAGGGGCGCGGATCCGACCACTTGGCAGAATTGATTTTTCCCTCCACCATTTGGGGAGTACAAAACACACATGCGAGAAAATTCTACATCCGTTTACTGGAAATCGGAAAGCGGAGCCCAAATTTAAGCATTGTTTTCTCCATTGAATGTTAATGAACTCGGTTAATCGGAAGGTTCTAATAAGGGAAACAGAAAATATACATCAATTACGCAACCCTTCTCTATGGGACCCTTATTTCTAACGTGAAAAACATTCAAGAATCGGCTCTCGATCCACTGGTAAGGGTTACAGTTCCGTCCGTTCGTAGAATATACAGTTTATTGTCGCGTGATCGGTAACAGATAGCACCAGTTTGTTCTTTCTAAATGTTTCCTTATAAATCCGGTTGTTGTCTATGTTGTAGTGCGCACAGTATGTGTGCCCAATATATTTGAATAGGAGAATGCGTGTGATTTTCCTCACAGACAATAAACCAACCAGATTATTATTACAGATATGGAATTTCCATTACAGATAGTCGGAAAGTAAATTTACAATAAGGGAATTACAATTATATTTTGATAAAAAGCAGTTTTTCCGTCATGTGAACCCACGAAATGTATTACGAGAAGTTTGAGAAGGTAAATTTATTTTTAAATCCAATTTCAATGGAAATTATTCTGGAGAAGACATCCCAAACGTCTAAGCTCGCAATCTGGAAATGCAGTGGTAGAGCTTTGAATGAAAAGTTTGCTACATTTAGCCTTCAGAATAAATACAATTAAATACTGCTTTCAGAAATGTTTGCAACCACTTTAAAGCAGGAAAAATCGTGAGGGGAGTGGAAATTTGAATAAAATCGGGGGTTTTTATATTATTTAATTTAAATATTTTTTTAAATTTTAAAACTTCAGCCTGTGGACAACCGAAATTTAGTCATCTTCTGAATAAAGAGCCGGTAAGCCGGCCTCGTATCCGGGCCGGTGAATATTTTTACTCGGGTTCAAGACCGCGGGTCTAACCACTTCTCTCTCCGGGCAACCTCTATCCGGGTTAATTACACCAATTAACCCGGGATCCTGGCCATCCTTAATTGCGCACCGACCGACATTGTCTCATGGGAAGGAGGTCTCCGCCGATACCCCCAGGCTTCGGCCTAAACACGCAAGTCCACTCCACTCTCGGTCGGCCGCCAATCTATTAAGTTACGAGGCCGGGCGATGGGTTCAAATTAGTGTAAGCAATTTTAAAATCCCATCATTAAAAAATATTACGGGCTCCATGTCAGTCGGAAGCATGACCTACAAAAAAATCGACGCTAATATTTAAACCGGTTTCGGCAAAATGAAGCGTTCATTCAGAGTTTTCACTACACTGAAACCATAATTTAACTTATTACCAATATTATAATCGATATATTTAGCTCACATATAGGTAGCTATATTTTCGTGTTCAATATTGGAGCCGGTAGGCCCTCTCGTAAACAGATAACCACAGTTGAGATTATGGGTCTCGAGGTCGTCTGCGGTTAAAAGAACAATCAATCGGCGAAAGGTGTCTATTTGATTGGGTCTACGAATCTTGGACCGAGTGGTGGACCGGGGGGGGGGCATTCCCGGAACAGTTTAAATGAGGTACAAATGGGAGTTCGGAAAGCAGTTTCCGAGCTGCGGGCGGATTAGACGGGCTTTTGTTGGGTTCGCGAAACTGTCCTGAGACATTTTGGCGAAGATATTCAATTTTTATAGGCTCTTAACATGGACCGTAGAGCCCGGTGCCTGAAACCTGTTCAAGTCGAATTCCGTACCCGAATTATATGGAATATAAAAAAAAAATGGCATCGTCGAGTGAAATTCTGTCCTCTCAAGCTATCGCCATTGAAGCATTCGCCATTTCTTACCTGAACTAATCATCGATGGAATATAGTACGAGATCCGAATGCTTCCTTTTAGGCGGTTGTATTATAGCCCATTGCATCTACCTTCCAACTGGGAAATATTAGAGGTCGGGCAACGATCCCGGGGGAGAGGAACCGAAGAAAAACTGAAAACAACCTGATCAAATCTTGGACGTGTGAAACGCGGTTTTATTTATCTTTTTAATCCACCGTTGTCGGCATAGTTTGTCTGTATAATTCAAGACGAATGAGAATGGGGAAAGGCCTAGGTTTTTGAGCGCTGGCGCCTGTTCTGGGACCGAAGAACAGAATCGCGGCGCCTTGTACGAATTTAATGGAATATTTTATGGGCTCTCTCTTCCTCCCTCTCTCTCTCTCTCTCTCTCTCTCTCTCTCTCTCTCTCTCTCTCTCTGAACAAAAAAGGGGAAGAGAGATGGACGTATGGAGAAGGGAAAGCAGGAAAAGGGAAAATAGGAGAATAGAAAGCAGGAGAAGGGATGAATTGTGAATAAACGACATTCAGGATAACGACTGTGATCAGTTCCCTGTGGTAGTCTCTTAGAATGACTGCAGCATGAAGCCTAAATAAAACTTTTATTCCTAATGATTCCGATGTAATATTTATATTTCGACCCGAGTCGATTAAGTTAAACTTATTAACTGTTGCTTGTCTTAATATCGTTCATTGCTACAGTCCATGTGCCGAAAATTCAGAAACATGTTAACAAGTACCACGAAAAGAAATATCTATATTTTTCAGAGTAGAAACCGTTCTACTATAAGAGCGCAGGGTATAAATTTCCGATTATATACGGGAAGTGGACGCCAGGATAATGCCGGTTTAATAAATCGCTCAATACGCGAAGACGCTCACTTGAAGATGAATGTTCGGTCGGATTGCATTGAGTATGCATGACCGGGTTCGAAAGGAGAGTCACATAGCGCACGTTCTCTGTCTACGTTTTGTTGATTTTTTCCAAACTAAAATTGCACCGGCGACTAATATTTTAGTAGAATTTTTCGTAGGAAACTCGGTTAGACTTAGCGGAATTATTTAATTAAAACGAGAAATCACGTAACTGCATCGAGCGCGCTGTACGACCGGTCGAAATTATAAATTCAGGTTAACAAATTTTGAATTTTGCATAGAACACAAACATTTGTATTCCAGTTCACAGAAATATTACCGATTCCGGTTTCCAGTATCCAACGGGGGGATTGGGTGGGGGCTTCGGTTACGTATTATCAAACCGCGTAAAACAAACATTTAACTTTGCACAATGGGCGTATCCGACTAGAAGCTAATGAAGCTTAAACCCGTTCGGGCGATCGAGGCGATGCATGGAATTTCATGCGTATATTTTCAAGTATATAAATTCGTTTCTGGTTATATATATATATATATATATATATATATATATATATATATATATAAACATATGTATATAAACAGGTGAAGTATGCCACCATGCGGAAAGTACGAATCGGATTCGGGGATCTCCCTTTCTTATTAATCGTTTTTTTCATCCATAGCTCGAAGACAACATGCAATACGTTGGATAATTTCTGTTCTGGTGCAGAACTTTGAGAGTTATAGCATTTTAATCAGTGGGATCAATATAGCAGTGCATAAGTAAAGACAGTTACAAGCGGTCGAAGAGCCAAAATTTCATTTGTAAAAACATGTGGCTATCACTCGCAACTCAAAAATACATCAAATATCACTCCCGAATTGCGCACAAATTGCGGTATTGAACTATGGGGTTCCACCAAGACATCCAACATCGCTCGAATCCAATTAAGACTCCTTCGAACCATCCTTAATGCTCCCCGGTATGTTACAAATCTCACCGTTCACCGCGTCCCCGACATACCGACAGTCCATCCATTGAACAATACACGCCGGCGTACTTATAACGATGCAGGCCGCTTTTACAATAAACGAAAAGAAAAATATAAATAAAATTTAAAAAACGGGGAAGGCCTGTGAGATCCTATCTGTTACTAGTGCTACTTGAACATCAGTATCGCTGATTGTACTTTAACAATTTTACTGTGGCAATTATACGGTTGAAGGAAATCGTGCGCAACTGAACCCGAATTGAACTCTTTGATATCCTATAAACCGATGTCGTCCGGTTCCGTTTGGCCGGCAGTTTTCCTCGCCGGATAGGAATAGTCGGGTTGGCGCCAGCGGTCGGCCGCAGGGTCGAAATCCTCTTACGACTAATTGCGCCCTAATTACCGGATCCATTCAATTGGTCCTCGACGAGGGATCTATAACCCGCCCCCGCCGCCGGCGGCTACCGTCCGCCCCCCCTCCCCCTCGACAACCAACAATGACCCGTTAATTAGATACGCTCTGTGATCGCCCTACGACAGGCCCGCAGAGCCGGGAATCGAATTAGGGTCGATCCGAATCTCATCGAACGGCGACGGAGGGAAGTGGAAGGCTTTTACCGGCCCGACGGATCCACCGCGCCCCTCTCATATCCAGCTCCTTAGCGGTCGGCCCCACACGGTAGGATCGGACAACTGGAATAATCGGTGACAACTCTAATCCGCTCTATGGAATAATTCAGGCTCCGAGAGTTCGAGAGGTATATCGAGAGCGCTTTGCTCGGATAATTACTTCCGAAAAGTTCACAATACTTTCTGGGTTCCAACTATTATATAGAAATGATATTTATCAGTCGCATTAAAAACGAAAAAGCCTCCATTGTACAACAGTCAGCGGGGCCAACAGGACCGGACAATCCAAGTTTCTTCTATCGTATTCGTTGCGCTAAAGGCCGCGTAAAGACGCTTAATTACTTTCACGCCAACATTTATTGTATTGGAGGCGTAATTACTGCACCAGCATCTTTTAGAAAACCCGGAAATTATATTTTAATTATCGCACATTTTCGTCTGATATAAAGGACTGACCCGGTTTTGAATCATGTTCTTATCTCATTTTAATTAACACATTATATAGATTTAAATAAATTATTTATTACGTTCTATTATTAAATCCAACGATTAATATGAACTGGGCCAATGGCCATAGTAAAGTATCAATGTTGTATCGAATCCTTTAAAAAAATATGGTTTTCTTCGATATTATATTATTAAATACTGACCAATGATACTTTATACAAAATAGATTCTCAAATAGTAGGATACTTTTTCGTGACCACGCGAATAAATCCAAGTGAATATTATTGTCCGAGTCAACCCGTTATGCGTCCTGGAAGGCCCGTACGTATGAATCGCACCTGAGTTACGCATTTATGAGAATATTACTGTAAATTGTTAACCGTATGGCCTCAGGCGACTGAGGGACATTAATTATTTCCCTTAATTGAAGACGGCCCGTATCTTAACAGGACAGGAGGGGAGTTTCGGCCGGCAGAGGCGGCTACCCTTCTCCCCCATTGGGAATAGCGCCATAATAATGCGGTAGGCCTATTTCAAGTTAGGCCATTGAAAATAATTCAATTTCTGTCCCAGAAAGGGCCCACCCCTTTGCTCGGATTTCTTAATAAAAGAATTGTAAAATCGAAAAAGAAATACGATGTTTAGCCTTTTAATCTAACATCCGTAAACATTTCATTGCACTGAAGAATCAACCTATGAATCGCCATAAATTACGGGAATTGACTGATTTATTTAAATTCGCGCGTTCTTTAATTATTTAATCCGTGGCTACGCCTTGAATAGCTACTGACAGGAAAACGCCAGTTTATTAATATTGTGATTACCTCAGAGGCTTGACCTCGATAATAACACTGTTCCGAAGTATAATTATCCTGTATTTGGTCCTTAAAACTATTAAAAATGAAATTGACATGTCCCCAATTGATATATTGATAGTTGTCAAATTAAATATAACTGAAATATAATAGTCTTAATCTTTATGATGTATGTGTATGTATCTTAAACTTCATATATGTATATATTTATTAGCTATATAACAAGAATGAAAGTGACTTAATTATGTTGATAATAACGTGAAATCTGTCGAGGATAAACTTATTTTATTTTGTCTGTAACTTGAATACTATTAATATTTGGTAATAAAGTAAAATTGAAAATACTTACCTATCCCAAGAGGATCCTCCATGAAATTAAATTGCCAACCCCCAAAATTTTAAATTTATGACACTAATTTAATATATGAAAGTATTAATCAGCACAAGTATTACAGGTATTATGTCATTAGAGTATACGCCGAATATTATAAATTCCGCCGACATTTTGAAGTTTTGATTTTCGCAAAAAAGGGATTTCAAAATCTGCTTGGTAAAAATTCACCTGGCTCCGTTTATCTCACCCCGCCCGTGATTAACCCAAATTTCCCTCGGTCAACCCATTTATTCTGGCGCGATATGTTATTCTGTTCTTTTCTTTCATTTTTTATTCTTTTATTTTTACGCAGCGTTAATTTCATTTCGCGTTTTTCCGGGCCGTTTAAGAAGGGAAATCCGTCCCTAAATTATAAGTCTATAAGGGCCCGAGTTAATACGGTGTGAATCCGTTTCGAGTCTGTTGAAATTACTACTGTCCCTCTCTCCCGCTCTGTCACATTGAAAAAAAAGAAGGAAAAATAAAAAAAATTATAGCTCTCTCTCTCTCTCTCTCTCTCTCTCTCTCTCTCTCTCTATATATATATATATATATATATATATATATATATATATATATGATAATCCGGGATTTTGAAAATACATTTTAATACAGGTTCATCAACTCTTTTTGGCCAAGCAGCAGATTAAATATACCTGATCCCAATTTACTGCCACCAGCTATTTATACCAGGATTTTATATCTGTCTAGTTTTCTGGGTCGATTTCTGGGCGATAGTAAGTTTTTAATCGGTCGGTATGGTAAAGGAATTTGAACTGAGATCACGTATTAGTATCAGGATTGTATTAGTGAAATATTACTGAACCGAAACCGGTCACTCCTCAGGGCCTAAAACCGGCTGGAAAATGTTTCATGTATGATATCGTTCCGAACTCCTGTGTATATTTTATATCTGTCAGATGGTACCCTAGGGTTTGGAATACCAATCTATTCTCGTTATAATTAATTTTAGAGAAGGGGTAGATGTGACAGGACAGTAGTCCGTCACCTGCTCGACGGTGTATATTTCATATCAAATGCTTAAGTCGTATTTTCCGACCTAAAGAAAATCCGCCGGAGAAGGGACATTTCCAAATTCGTTTCCAGCCCCTCAAACTAAAAAATAAATTCACCCCATATTCGAGGGGACGCCTCTATTTTCCACCGCTCCCCCAAGTCTAATTTAATATGTTGCCGCGTCGGTAGTATAGAGAGGAGGGACAAGAAAAAATAACTCGGTCCACAGTAATGCAGTTTGTCCTTTGGGGTCGGACTTTTTTAAAAAAAACGAGTCTGCGTGAGCCGGAGAACAGTTGTGTGTTGTGGGTGGGGGACTCGTAAACGTATCAAATAAAGAGTCCACCCCCCATTCCTCCTCTACATGGGCAGCCTGTATCGGAAAAATTACAGGAACGACCGCCCTCTCAATTTATGCCGGTGAGGTCGACTTGAATCCGGCCCCACAGACAGAAGGAGCCCCGACAGATGAGGAAATTCGTGGTTATTTGTTACGCCGAACGTTAATTCTGTTTTTCAAAATAGTGAGGGGATTTATCGACGCGCTTTCAAATTCGTTTTGGAAAATAATTGAGACGACCGTCGATACCTCCTCTTGGACGTAGGAGGGTGAGGCGGCTTGCGAGGATGCGAGGAGGGCTCTGTCTGACGGGGACCCCCTGGAGAGGTCAACGGCGGGGCTTAGCCCGCGATCAGGAGGAACAAACTGATTAAGAATGTAAGATTAATGAATCAGCCGCCGGGCAGTCGTGAGAGCAAACCTTTCACAAATGCCAACCAGGAGAGAGAATCAACTAAAAAATAGTGGGACTATTTTTTAATCCACTAAACAACTATTCCCACGGTGCGGACATTTTCAGCGACTCCCTTCTTCCTTCTTTCGCTCTTGAACGCAAGGTACGATGGAGGGGGCTATTCTTTGGCTCCGCGAGGGCCGCGTGGTTCGGGTAGTCCTTCCGGTGTTCTTCATGGTCTCCTTAAGCTCGTTGGCCCTCCTGCAGTTCGCTGCGAAAGCCTCAATGTCGACTATTGGAGGGATCCGTTCCCTCCCTGTCTCGGCTCCGTCGCGGAGGCGTTTCTTCTTTTCCAGCCTGCGGGTATCGTCCAACTCTGGCTATGTTTCTTCTTCTGTCTCTCTCTCTGTACACCGTTGTTTATGCACTCACACAAATAACGTAAAACTGTAAAATCACTGAACTACTATGGGTGGTGTGTTTGGAGGGCGGGTACGTATACAATGGGACACGATTGTAGAGGTGTGTACCGTTCGGTGGCTGAAGCTGGACTGGCACCGAGCTATCGCGACCGTCCAGCGAACTACTTTCTCCTTCTTCCTGACTGACCCCACGCCACAAACAGTCGACGCCTAAAGTAATTTCAACCGATTACGAGATAACCCGTCACAATAACAGCACAAAAAGGCACACGATTAATAATGATCGCTAACGCACGACGTGTAAATTAACACAGAACAAATAAAGCAGTCTAACAATCTGAAAAGAGTTTTAAAACTAAGAGCGGTTTACACGGCAAAATGTCTCATGGAGCATCCTACCCGCACTGTTATTACCGGCTGCCTCAATTACCGTTTGTTTAGATCATTTAAGGGCGGAATTTATTCGTCGCTAGACCGCGACCGCTCTCAAACAGGGATCACTGAATGGACCTTTTTAATTTTTATTGTGACAACTTTAAAATACAATAAGCGACATTCGTGTAGGAGGAGACAATAATGGAGGAGAAGCCCACTGGCTTTCCCTCTTTTTTAAGAATTTATTTTATTAATTTTTCTATTTTTCTGGTATGCTTAGGTCACGAGGCCACTTTCTTTTCAGGCATCTGCAAGGAATATTTGTAAAATCAGGATATATTAGGGTGTAGACCGTATGATTTGAATGATGTGTATTTCGAGAGAGAAATTTGTTATATTTTTGTGTCTTGTACAAACGGAATTTTAGGATTCTGTATGTGGGGTGAAGACATAGTAGGATGCAGTGGTTATTTTTCTAAATATTTTCGACTGTAAGGTTTGAATTTTTTTACTATGTGTTTTTCACACCCCTTCCTAAGGACTGCTGCCTTCCTTTCCCATTCGTGTATTAAATGAAAAGGGGCGTACCGGGTCCCCCACGATTTACCCCTTTGGGCTAATCTAATTCATGTAGGGATTGGAGCTGGGAAAAAAAGCACGGGACAATGCCGTCCTGTTGATTTGTCAAATATGAAATATCACCCGGCTATGTTCCCTGTTTGTTACTATTTTCCCGGTGAGGGATGTAAATCCTCCCCCCACAACCTTACTGCGGCGGGCTTAATTTAAACGCCTTAATATGTACCGCAGGGCTTATTACCGGACGCGGGAGGTGACTTAAACCGGCGTATATATTACAGTACACCGTAATCTATTCAACTGCGGTAGAAGTATTTATGGCTGAGCCGAAGGCTAAGATGCATGTAATAATTGATTTGCCTGAGATCACACGTTTGTCAAGTAAACTCGGAATACTTCTACGCGACTGCCATAGTAATCGCACGGATGATGATTATCCGTATTATATTGATTTCATGTACACGAAATAGATTTAGTTTCTCGACTGAAATTTTATTATATTATCAGAGCCATAAGTTTATTCAAGTAAGCTCTAAATTTAAGTGAGTCATCTTCCCATACCTGGAAGCTGGTATTGATACTTTGAGCTGGTTTTTACTTAGTAGTATTGGATGATCAGTCCTACTTGGCTTTACAAATTGTATAAATAAATATAAAAATAAGGATATAAATATATGATGTGGAATTTCTGCCTTGGTTAATGGTTTAATCTTCATAATGTGAATTATTAAATTAAGTGTGGCGTTCTGTATATTCTGCTCACTGGAGCGGTATTTAATTATGAAAAATATAATACAAAATTTAATGAGAGAATTTTTCAATTTTAATTATTATATGCGGATATAGTAGCTATTTACAGCAACTTCTAAAGAAAATACAGTCGAATTACTAGAAATCTATTTTTCAACGTTCAAGTTCCCTTTGTGGGGCTTTGAACGCATTTCGCGATACATACATAACTGTTGAAAAGTCTTTCAGGAAGCAGATATCGGAACAGTGTCGTTAGCTTTTCGGAGAGCCCTCGCGCTACTTCTCTGCCGAATGAACCGGATAGGGGCCTCCACTGAACCGGAGCCTCGGGGTGAACCCATTTCGGCGTAAAACGATATGTCCCTTCCCCCTCTCAGCGACACGAGGGGCCAATAAGCGTGTCTTAATGTTCCTCTCGTGTAGAGCTCCGGGGCGCATTTCCAGCTTGTAGGTAATTCTTTTCGAAATATGAATATTTACGGAAATACAACAACGTAAACAACGCTATTTTAGATGGACCAGGAGTGTTATGAAATTAATAAACTATAATTCTTATTAACGGTTATCTTCCTACGGACAGATTGAGTCAGAAAAATAAAAAAGACGAGCTCGATTAAGCGTTATTAAATATAAAAAGTAGTAAAACTTCGTGTCTCTAATTGTTTGTGTTCTTCTAAGTACTAATATTTCAGGCCAACTATTTAGTAATAATGTTATTAAAGCAGTGCTTACTTTTAAATAATGTTTAGAATGTGGAAATGGAATAGAATATATCCGCGGATTTCGAGGGACCTGAAGTAAAAACGGCTTACATTTATATGTTAATTTAATTAATAATATTCATTATTATTATCGATATATATATATATATATATATATATATATATATATATATATTTTATCACTCGTAAGTCGGACTATTACAGAACAATTTCTGGAGCAACTGGAGTGAATATATTTTTTTATTTACGATTAAATGGTACCAAAGGCAACAATACTTATTCCTCGCATCATTGACGGGACACCATTGGAGGGATGAAGTTCCAAACACTCGGCTGTGCCCTCACAAATACGTCAGACGCATCGCTTCCACCGATGTCGGACATTAAATAATGGAGGGACTGGAGAGGGTTTTTTTTTGTACAAGGCGAGTAGCGAAATGGAGGTTGAAAATTTTAATTCATAAAATCCTGTTGATTAATTGACGGTCGCATTAAAAATTTGTCCGCCGGACATATCAGATTTTTTTTTCTTCGGTAATCTAACTTGTCCCCTCCTCGTTGAAAAACAAACGTCGGCCCTAACTACTTCGAGTGCTGTCCTACCCAATGGCCGAACGCCCAATTCGGCGGCCGATGCACTTTTTGCCGGCATCAATTTCTCTCGGTCCACTTTGCAAGGCTTATCCTCGGGGGTTATTTTTTCCGCCTCTTCACGTATCCTCGGGGTTTTTCCTCCTACGCTTTAATATAACAGGAAGAGATAAGGGTAATTATGGGGCAAGAATTTCTCCTTACGATTTTCCGATATTTTTTCCAATTTACCCACAGCGAAATGCCAATTCCAAAAGCGATGTCGATCCCATTTTGACATTTTGTGGAACGAAAAATACGAATTTTAATTCGTGACCTTCCGACGGAATGTACAAAAGGGTGTACTGATTAGTGAGGCCCCTGAATTAAATCCGACAGGAGTCTTTCTCATTTAATACTTTCAATTATTATCATCGGAAACCATAACTATTGAAAGTGCCACTGTATTCAATTATTCGATGCGCCATTTCATGGTCTGTCTGAAATGGATAAACAGATTAACAGTGAATATAACAATTATATTAAAATATATTCTTTGTGATTGAAAATACCGTTAATCATAAATTATCTTCGACTCTATGTTAATGATTTATACAGGCTCTCCGTTCTGAAATGTCGGCAAATATTCGAATCCAGGAAGCGTATTCTTTAGGGATGAAAGGAACATGAACATGTTCAAATATATCGTTTAAATATTGATGAGGTTTCTGCATGCAGTATGCAAAGATATAGAGATTGTTTTCCCTTTATTGAGCATTTAAATTATACCACTCAAGGGTTGAAAACTTGGTAAGCAGATAAGAAAAATGATGAGAAATATTTTTCTGGAGATATTTTAAAAAAAATGTTTTTCCACCTGAATCATATTACAATCTCACTTGGGTTCTACGGCCTCTGCCCTGTTGGTATAATACCACTCCTTGGCGGTTTATTAGGACCATGATTGGCAGGAGGAAGTTTACAGAGCTGATCGGTCAATCTCCGTTATACGGGTAAAACTTGGACCAATCAAACGCCGCCTTCTTGCCATATAAGCCAGCCCCGGGCTCACAGATTAATTCTCCGATCGTTGGAGCCTGGCCAAGGTAATCTCCTTGCCTCGCAAATCCTTATTTATTTTTACATTTTTCCACATTATTACTTCTTTAGAGCAGGAAGTTTTCCATATACGACATCAGACTCCTAACGGTTGATCGACGCTTGGACGTATGAACACCATGTTTTATTATACGTGACATAATGATATAACAGTATCAAAGGTTATAGATTAAAGATTTTCCATGGTAAATTTGACGATTTGAAGTATTTGAAACATGTTTTGTGAAGTATAGCCATCGGATCCTATTTATTTTATATCCGTTTCTATTATGTTCTCAAAAAATAACAAAAGAACACAATATATTCCCACAATCGTGTTGCAGTTACAGTATTGACTTTGTGTTATTAATGTAGATCATTAGTATAACAGTTCTGTAACTGAGAAATAATTATTATCATTCATGAAACAGGTTGACAACACCAGGTTTACTGTTTCGATCTCCCTTGCTTACTGCCAAGCTTGCTACGACAGTGGGACTTTGCTTAAATGGCCGAATTATGTAAAACAAAGAGGTTGAAATTAGTAAAGTTGATATAAAAAAACTGTACATTATAGCTAGGAAACAATAAAAAAAATGTTAACCTATTTTTAAGCAAAATTTTAGCCAATATCTTATTTCACGAATACGCGGGTTTTACTGACAAAAACAATTTCTTAACGATTACCTAGGACTGCGCCTTGTGCGATTCACTCTTCAGCCCGGTTTCAACTTCATCAACCCAGTAATATAGATAAGCGTTTATTAACTACTGAACTTACTACTTCTGGTCACGCTTGTTCTCGAGAGGCCAAAATCGGTCTAGATTAGGATCGTATCAAAGAGTCCTATACCGTCTTATTAACTTATTAACGTCAAATCCCAAAAGGTCTGTCTAGTTGGCAGATATGTAAACTTTGTAATGAGAATGGCGTTTTTTTGTGCAGTGACCTCTTTTGAGTTAATTTGACTGAATTAATATATTTGATCAGATTTTCTGTATATTTTTGGCACGTTAATGGAAACATTTTAGTTGTAACAATTTACGTCATGCGTGTAATACGCATTCGTGTGTAATACGTCTATTCGCAGAAATTGTTATCAGTTGTTTTCTCAAATATGAAACTGAAAATATTAATATTATATTCCTTGTTTATGTTGATATTTATGTTGAGCTGATTGTTTCAATAAATACCCTATATTTTCACACTCACATAGCTGGTGATGGGTGAAAATGATTCGGTAGAAATTATTGCTCTCAAATTATCAGTGGATAAATTAGTGATATGCTCCAAAGGGAGCATACTGAGGAAGCGTAGGGAGCATAGGGTTGTATGCCGTGTTTCTTTAAACACGGCATGATAGCATCGAGATAATATCGCGAGGCGTGGGTTAAATCGGAGTTCAAAAAAAATTCTCCGGGGAAAAGCAACAATTCTATTACTTCAGTGAAACATTAACACCGATGGATACATGGACGGGAGGAGGGAGGCGTACGTGCGGGCGACAATGGGGATTCCGGAGAATATAAATGAGACCGTAATTGGGAGCGTTCGATAAATGCCGCTTGGCGGTTTCTTATCTTTACCACCCTTTCGGCGGCACTTGTATTTTTCAAGTTTGCAATGAATCTGGTATCGGGCCGACGATGCAACGATTCACCGAACTATAATGTACAACATTATATCCTCGTCATGCTCCCAAAAGCACTTTCCATTGAATTATCCTTGCGAAAATTTTGCAGGGGTTCACAATTAAAAACGAACCGACTCCGATTTTAATGATTTACAATCTGTTCTTTTTGTCGGTCATGATCTTCAGTAAATTTGGGTGGTATACCAAATAATAATTTCTTGTTTAATATCTGTTTTATCGTAAATAAGAGGTGTTGTCAATTTTCATTTCTACAAGAGAGAAATATTGAAATTCGAAATATTTTTTTTAAAGTACCTTTTATTCTTGAAATTTCTAGAATTAATAAAGAAATTCAAATTTGAAATCTACCTTTCTCAATTGTAAATGCGATCGTTCATTAGAAGAATGAATAGTAGTGCAAAAAACTGAGTAAGGTCTAAGGGAGAGAAACTAAATTCTAAATGTCGTCTAAATTCTACGACATTTTTTTTTATTTGAAGTCACAACTACAATTTTTGAATTAGATTTAGTGACAGAGCGACGAGATGACACTAGCGTACTTTTGACGAAGAATTCACCCATTGGTACTCTTGTTCCACCTCTTACTAGATAGTGAGAAAATCACGTGGCCATTTCTTCTTAAGACGGCGATCGTGATTTTCAAAAGCTTAATCGCGCTTAATCGAGAAATGCGGCAGAAACATACTACTTTCTCTCAAGGGCGGTGGATGTAGGATGTGAAAATATGGCGTAGGAGGAGCTTTTTGAGGATTTTATTAATTATGGGAAGAAGGTAGGTGAGTAAGTTTATGAGGTATGGGAATCATGATAATATTTTCGATTGGGATGGGAAAAGGGTCGTTCTTGTAACACCGTTTAAGATGTAAGTGTATCGTAGAAGAGCTTTTCTTGGAAGGTGCTTAAGGATACTCGCCGTGATTAAGTCGGCACCAGGGGCTTGTTTGTTAGTTAGGGATTTAATAGCGTTTATCTATTAATTTAATGGGATATATCGGAGGGATATAAGGCAGGAGGAGGTGGGGATAACTGCAGGAGGATGTGCAGTTCGTCTTCAATAATATTAATGTTCGTAGTTTATGATATCTGCGCCATCTTGGGAGCATTTAGTAAACCGCACCTCCGTTCTAACACTATACGATTTATTTACGAGCGAACCTACTGTCAGCGTGAAGGGCAATAGTTCAAGTGCTTTTTCTGGCAATTTTTATTATGACCTCCCCCTAAATGAAGTGTGGAACTTCCCGTAAGAGCTGGATTGATTCTACAATCCTTGAACCCCATGCATCCGACTTAAACCGAAATTTACCATCTTTTATGGTACCGGCTTTTTAAAAATAATCATTATTGTCACGTTATTTGAATATTCTAAATTTTATACCGGATAGGCTACGTTTCGGACCGGAATAAAACCAGTGGGGTCAGACAGCTTCCCCACCTATCGGGTTGTTGATGAGTTTCTTTAAGCTTCATTTTATTATACCTCGTTAATTATGGCCATACTCCACTTTTATGTGATTTTTATGCCTTATCGGTACTTACATTTAAACGCCACTGGCTCAGTTAAGCAATTTCTCAATGCTCAATTCGAATAGTTTATACACGCATACAACTTTGAGAACCCAAGGAATTCAAAAGATGATTAATTTTTAAAATACAGCATGAGGTATTCACAAAAAATTATACCATAAAATATTAATTTACAATTTAAATAAATGAAAAGTATTAAGTAAATGAAGAAAAAATACATACAGTTACGAATAATAGTTATTTTTTCTAAATGATAAGTTATTTACCTTACAGACGATGTTCTCTAATCGTTTATTAATAATTTAAGATTAATTATATACCTTGTAGGCTTACATAGGACGGCATTGATCGCAATTTACTGGTGATCAGTGCTGTGGGAAATGCAGTATATAAGAGTATACCGAGTTACCGACCACCCATTTTAACTGGGCCGATTTCGAAAATAGCTAATGCAATTGGGAAAGGTCGCAGGGGGCACTTGAAGTGATACCGGATACTCCCAGTTTTCAGGGTGTTATCTGGGCCGAAGTTATTCCGGGGATGCGAGGGACGTGTGAAAGGAATGCCGCGTCCCGGTCACCCCCGGAATGTCAGCAGTGGAAAGGGCATTCGGCGAAGTGCCCTCCCCACCGCCGCCGCCGAGGTTAGACCACTTCACCGTCCCCACGGATTGAAACCAGCTCGGGAAATTTCATTATCGTTCCGCAGAAGACGGACTGCCAAGAAAAATAAGCCGGAGCCCGGTGGAATGGATTCCATCCCGAGCTGTCGCCTCGATAGCCTGTCCGAAGGTCACAGCCAATGCCATACTGCGTGTTATGGCTAGTGCTATATGTTGGCATGTAATTGTCCCGCATGTTGGCTCTATTTAATGGGGCCTGGAATCGCTGATCCAACATAATTTATGAGGTTGTCAGTAAACACTCTTACTATCAATTTTTTTTTTTTTAACTCTATTTATTGTACAATCGACTAATATTAGTTATAGGTACAATGGCGGTTTGTTTGACTTGTTTCGCCCGATAAAGACGGCATCCAGTGATGGCACTTTTGACCTGTATTCGGCCTACAGAAAGTCTCTGGGCCGGTGGCGTTTGAGCGGGCGCGGGGGATAATGGATGGGTAAGAGAGAAAAGGGACTGAACGAGTGGATTTGGATGTGGAGAAAGACGGGAACGGACTTTAAGGAAGCGTGATTTTGCGACTTCCTCGACTGTTGGTATGTTGAGGTCATTATGGATTGTTTGGTTAGAAACATACCAGGGAGCATTAAGGATGGTACGAAGGACTTTTGACTGGAATCTCTGGATGCGGGCGATGTTGGATTTCTTGGCGGAACCCCATAGTTCAATTCCGTAAGTCCATGTCGGTTTTAAAATGGATTTGTATATTGTCAGTTTGTTGTCAAAACTGAAAGTTTTGATGTCCTTTTCAAAAGAGGTCTCAGCAGTCCAAATTTGCGATTGAAATTGTTCTTTTGAGTCGCGTCCACGTGACTATTATCAAAAAATAAATAAATTTCTGACAAATAAAGCCCGACTAGCTGAACGATGTGAGAGAACAAGGATCGAATTATGAATTATAAACAATTTTGTACTATTAAAAGAAAAGGATGAACAATTATTTTACATACATCACCGACCGTTTAAAAAGGTACCATTTATAGAAAATTAAAATGTGTCAGTACTTCGGAACAAACATTTCATTATTAAAACCAATAAGATCATTAACGTAATTTATTACTTTTACATAAAAACCGACTTGGAATCAGTGATCGATTCGAAAATTTGTGTGTGAGTTTTCATTGACCGTTTGTTCTAGATCCCTGCACTTGTTAAGGATATTTCGGAAGTATCTAGCATTTCGATAGACCGCTCGCACTGCTCACAATCCAACAACGAGAACATTCTATTTGAGAAGAAGTATTTGGCGGGAAAATATTATAACAAAGTGGCTTCCGCAAAAAATGCGAAGCACTCGGTGCGCTCGCCCCGTATACATCTATATTTGAGATCTGGAATGCAATATTCACCCGCATGGAAACTCAGCTATTTTCTCTGTCTTTCCGGAATTCTACACATGATTTGTAGAGCTACATTTAATTGAAATTTAATGTCTGTCTCTGATATTATATCGCATACACAACAACAGTTCGACTGTTTTTTTAAGACCATTCCAGGTGTTAATAACCGATGATCTTTATACAGATAATTTGAATTTAAATAAATCGAAACTCTGGTCTCCGACTGATAATAGAACCCGGAGTTGGAGAAGAATTAACCTCCATTGTTAACTCACGGACTGATAACGCCAAGTTAATAGGTTTCGAGACATTTTTGTCTCGAGGGATAGACCGGTTTCGGTTGTTGGACGCAGTCTATCCAAAATTCACTGAGGTTCGTAAACACGTTGGGTTGGTATCATGTCAGCGCGATGACTGGTACTGAGTTGAGTACGTTACCTGAGTATCAGTGTTGTGACAGGAGGCCTCGTCGGCGTCAACCCTTCAAGGCAAACTTTGATGTTTCGACATGAATTCCAAACATTACAAGCGGCTATTGATCGATTGATGTACAACATGTCTACACAATTAATATTACAGTATTAGAATTCTGGTAGTACATTGTTTCTAGGGTGGTAACATCGCTTACACATTACCTCCCAGTCAGTACCGTTTAGTAATTCATTATAGATCATGAAACGTATCTTGAGGAATTGATGTACACGTTTTTAGTACGATTTTTTTATAGGTTTTTAGGTGACCGGAGTAAATTCATAATAATTGAATAATCGACTACCCAAGTAATTTTCCCCGGTATGTGAGAACATTTCTCTACTCCGTTAATATGATACTTTAACGGATCTGAGTTTGGATCAGTGCTGACCTTTCGTTTTCTCATGGGTCATCTATTTCTTTTACCACTAGGGCATTTTCCGTCGGCTATGTTCATATCTAATCTCAATACATTCTAGAGTAATGCACGAGGGATACCCTGCCATGTTTCAGGGCTGATGTCATTGGATCAAACGATTGGATGCTTTAATACCACTGGTTAATCCGATATTTTGCAGTGTCACCAGGGTCATGTATTTCACGATGCACGCATAATATTTGGACTTGTATATCAGTCCTCTGAGTTTAATCCGAATATTCAGCTAAAGAATAGCTGTTGCAGCACAGAGCGCTTCTCACTATAACGAACACTGACGATTCTTCTACTTGATAATGTTCCAATACTGGCATTTGAGACCCCTAGAAAATAGCAAGCATCAATTCTCCAGCTGAAAATAGCTTTTCATACCATATGAATGATTGAATTTAATATATCCAGGCGAAATATTTTAAGACGACCATTTAATTTTATGTTGGCCAGAACATATTATCGACAATATTATTTTATTGTAGCATACAACGTTGAGATGCCACTCCGAGATGTTTACGCCAGGCATACCCTCTTTTCCTTCAGGTTTAAAATACCATTGACTTTATCCGGAAAATAAAAACCTGCGGGACGCGCGGACAAAATAAGTGCGCTACTTTGGGTCCGATTTCCGTTTAGGGGTAGTAGCGGGGGCGAGGGGGGCGGAACCCGACCGAATAAAAGGGGCCGTTCGAAACTCGGTTTCCGGTTTCTTTACATTCGCCGCTGTGTGCCGAAATTCGAAAAAGTGCAAAGGCGGCTGAATACAGAATTCTGAAAGAGTCTCCGTGCCCCTTTATTCTACGTCCCGGATTATTCCTTAATTCTAAGTTTGCATTGAGTTCATGGCAGGCGTCGGAATCTCAGTGCGAATTTGATCCCCTCAAAACACAAATCGGTCAGGACCATGAACTGTTTTGTGACACAGTTTCCTGCTAAAGTGTCAAACAATTTCTTTATAGTCTGTAGTCATATCCCTATATGTTTTACATTGCAAGTATTTCCTTGAGCGAGAAAATTGTTTGTTTATGAACGATTAACAAAGGTTTACACACACAGCTGATAAAATCATAGGAAGAAGGTTTGAACAAAGCTTATAACAATGAAGTTTATACTTTCATGAACGTTATACTATCTTTGCGAATGATTTACCATTTTTTAATTCTTTTGAATAATCCACACAGTATTATTATAAATATTTGGATTTAATACATTGTCCTTGTACTATAGTAGTCCGTAATAATTTAAAGTGATCTCTTTTATCTTGCTATAACAGCAAATATATATTTGTACTGACATTTCTGTGGCAACCGTTCATAATATTATCCGACAAATTGAAAAGGGTTAGCTCGCGGACTTCATCAACATGGGCTGAAACTTCATCAACACATAGGCATAACGAGTACCCGATAAGCGGCGATGTTCTTGCCAACTTTGTAAAGTTCTGCAGTTGGACCAAATAGAACTGCAGTATAACTGCTTACATCTGCTGCAGGCAAGGAAGACGTTCGCTTGCCCCAGTAGTTGACCTCTTCACGCGATATCTAATTTTGATCGCGATTTACTAATCGCCTGATGGGCAATACATCAAAATTTCGCAAGTGCTTACATAATCATTTATCAGAAAACAATATAATAAATTACCATAATTCTTTCAACGGGAACAACCGAGCTCATAAAGTTACAGAGATATTTAAATATTTAAATTTAAGGGAATCTTTTTTTAATTAAATTACAAATAGCGTTGATTTAGACTCTATTTTTATAAAATTCTAATATTGTTTCAGTTTTAGAGCGTACACATTATGGCCTAAATAACGGTCTATCCATGCAACAATAATAATACACTAGTATATACAAAGACAACTGAGCAAACTGCCAGATGTAGAACGGGTTACAGGAATGCGAAATGTTCTTTTCTATCCGAAGCGTGGTATTTATACAAGACAATACAATTCATATTATTAAATACTGGAGCAGATCCTTTCTAGTCCTAGATTCTACTCGTGCTCTCCTGGGTTGGATGATGTAAGCAGCGACAGCGAGTGTCTGCGGCCGGCTCCCCCTCTTCGATAAACTGGTTTATTCAATGTCGCACCTCTGACCATATAAACCGCTTTACTTACAATATCTGTATTAGTATCATGTTGATATGTATATATATATATATATATATATATATATATATATATATATATATATGTATAATCGATTAAAAGGGAGAAGGTATATTGCTCTTTTAATGCTCATAATCTGTTTGTTGAGGAAAATAAAGGCAATGATCCCTCAAGAGTGAAGCGCCTACGCGAGGTATCCTGCCTCCACTGTTACTGCAGAGCCAGAATGTTGCAACAATAATAAATGATCATTTATCTAGCCAATGATTTGGCTCCTTTATCCCTCTCAGCGAGGAGAACACCATGCGTCTAGTCCTACAAATCTCCACTTAATTAGCTTGATTGTAGTCCGATGGGCTCACTCGCTGTGACACAAATCGTGATTCCTCCGGCTTCCATTCTTAATGAAGGAGCACCTGATCCCAGGTTACCCAGCGAGTGTCGGGGTAGCCGTTAACGCGTGTGGTCGCTGCTCCTTATACGTATATTACAGCTGTGATATTATATTCTGTGAATCATGGACCATTTGACTGTGTTCTATCCTTATTGACCTCAGAACACGGAAGAAGAAATACACGGAGGGCGTTACAAAAGAGAAAATTCCCCCCCTCCTCAACGCTACTAATTTTCTATCCGGATTATTACAGTAAAAACAAAATATCCGGCCAAACACGGTATCGGAGCGCCACTGGGCAGCAAGGGCGGGAATTGATTTTGGAGGGCGGCGTGACCCGGGGCATAATTTATGGACACATTCGTATGGATTTAGGCGGGGGGTACCTACTCCCCAACTACCATGGACATGACGATTCCGTATTGAGGGTCCCGCAAAATATTTGAATGCCCCTACCAACCACAGTACCTCGGACCTATAAATTACAAATCCTTTCGCCAATCGGTTTGTCTGTAGTGCCGTTACGAGTTATCGAAGCACTCCGGGGTTTGATTTGTCGATGCTGGCAAGCACTGGGGTCCCTGCGAGGGGAACGTTGTTAACTTCCGAAAACAATAAGTCCGTGCAATAATACCGAATTTGAGCAATTGACGGTGTCGTAAATACATGAAATCTCTATAGTACGGGATGTACATGTTATCACGGAAATGTATCAAGTAGTAGAGGGTATCAGTTGCGTTAAATTTAAGATAACAAAGACTAGGACAAAGCCGGGTCGGCGGTAAACCCGTTATGTTATTGAGCGGTATGATACACAGAATTCATAAGCGAGAATACCATCATTCTGTTACCTGAGTATAGATATAATGAAAATACTTTGTTCGAAAATTTACTTAGAACAAAAATGTTTTGTAAAGCATTTGTTGGTACTCTAGGTTTTATCTCCTCACACCCAAGTCAGTATTCTCTAAGGTTGTTATGAATTTGTTTACAAATTCAGAAATCTTCTCTGCCTAGACTAAGAAGTCAGGAAAGTGTCACCAGCGGGTGATTTCTTCATCATTTAAACCGTGTCAGAACAATATTTAAATACATTGCACTGTCGCATCGTTGATTGTGCAATAAAAAAATACGAGGGTCGATTATAGTGATAGTAAAAGTCAAAGGGGAACTGGCCGGCAAATGACATTGGCACAGCTTGCACTTTTAGTTTTGATCCACAATCTCACAATGAATCCAGAAAGCCAAATACTTTACTACTACTACAGTATATGATGAAAATTATTGCAAATATCGATTTCTGTTTTGCGACGAGGATGAAGAATGCCACTCATTCGTTAGTATCACTCATACATTTTAATTTACGTTTCTTTCTTGTTTGTTAGCCCCGCCCAGAGATAACAGCGATTTCAAACATTGTATTCCCAACGGTTTGCAGCAAATTGGACTGTTCAACTATAAGAAGATTTTCGCGAATAATTAAAGAAAAATTCCCTTCCCCCTCTGGACGGTTGGGCGGAGGCCGACAGGCGTGCCGGACACGTGTCACCGCGTAATAATTCGATTCGGTTATTGTAACCGTATATATTTTCATTCCCAGTGTTCTCCAACAAAATGTAATTAAACCGCTCATTTACGGGGAACCCGGAATAATGGTGCAGTAGCGCTAGTCCGGTATCCAGGATTTCCTGGTGCGGGAGAGCGACCAGCGTTCCATCGCGGTTATGGCTATGCCTGAACAAACCGCAGCTAATCAAACACAGCTAACTGCATAAATGGTAAGTTACATTATATGTAATTATGGAAAATTAAATTAACTAGGAATATATTGGTGACACTTTCCTGACTTGTTATTCCAGGCATTTGGATTAGTGGAGAAGATCTCTGGGCTGACTGATTAGGTTTAATATTTAAAAGCTATTTCTTCCGACATATAATGTATCAACAGGATAAAATATAATAATTATCCTGTTAATATAACAGGGGTTATATTATTATTATTATTATAATTAAAATGTATGTCACGACGGTTCAATTTTCTATACTAGCGCAACCTATTTTATATAGTCAAATATCAGTTCAGGTTAAGGGATTTATTTTCACCTTTGTAACAATTTTTGTTCCCAGACCGGTCCTCTAGGGTAATTATTATTTGAGTCGTCCTCTCGCTATTAGACCTGCAACGGTCGCGGATAATCGGAAGCGGTCGATTGTAGGGCGGTGAAGCTAATGGATCGTGCGCGGGGGGCTTTCATTTCGCAATCAATTCTGTAAAGCCATTATCCCGTACAAAACCGTCATCGTAATGACTAGCGGGAGAACTTCTCAATCGGAGCGGTACACTCGATTGGAGGGCGTATCGCAACCGGATATTCGTGTTCACCGCTCGAACCGGCTGTTTTTAAATCTACCGTGTCCAAATTTGGGGACATGAATTAAGTGTATGCGCGTAGAGTTTGATAAATGTCCATAACGATTACGTCTATCGTTACACTCCTGAGCCTCTAAGGCTGTGAACATAAGCATTCTCTCTCTCACCCTCTTGTAACTCCTCCCCTCAAGACCAACCAATCCTTTTTGCGTTTATAAAAAACTACTCCAATTGAAAAAGAGAAATAAAATATATCAAAATGTCTTTATATTACACTGGAACCAACCTTTTAGAATCATAGCAACATTAGGAAAAAGGGAAACATGGTACTTATTTATTTAATATTGTAGTATTCTGATCCAACATGTTAACAACCATCATTCGCCCGCGGCGAATGGGACCCTCTTTCCGACCGGGTCTGCAACTCCGTGAAGTGAATTATATCGCGATTTTTATGTGGATTATTTACCCTCTCGATCACTATTCTGTACTTCAGTAACATTCGTACCACCCGAACGTACCCCGATGCCGTATATCTGACTTCCTACATCGACAAGAATTCTTACGGAAAAATAACTGTCCTTGTCTGACCTATCCTATAGCGTTCCTCCCCAGATTGTCCTTATTCGTTTGTGTCCGGTTTTGTTTGTCGCTAATCACTTTGTCCGACACGCCCGTGCGTGTCACTTGGGAGAGCTTCAATTCTAGCGGTGCTTAGCCGTCGCGGAGCGGACCCGGCGGTTATAGGGGAGGGTGGCCCGCGCATCCGTTCCTGAAATTCCTCTCTAAATTTATCAAATCGAAATGTTTCGCGAGGTGGCTGTGTAGTCCCCCTATCACGGCGTGTGATCTCGCATGACCCGGCGTAGTAAAATGCCAGCGTATACCTAACTTCGTCGGCGTTTCCTGTACAAAGCGGTTCTTAAATTCTCGCCCTTGATCCGAGATTATTTCTCAGGGGCCCCGAGTAACCCTACCGTTTCTAAAAGGCCGAGATTTACAGTGGACGCCGTCGACGCAGATCACGGGCAGCACAATGGACGTAAGACAGGCGGGAAAACTCATCTATCCACGTCAGATATTTCTTATTTCTCCAATAGAATAAGTCTATTTGAACACACTCGCTCTCTCTCTCCAGGTTCTTCTGGGGTAGGTTTAATCATTCCTGCTGCTAATTGCTAATTTCGCATAGTTTTATTAGTTATCCTACAGTTCCCAGTATATTGATCCAATATTACCTCCTCTTTAAATATCCTAGGGATGTCAGAGAGGTCGTATCTCCTCTCGAAAGAGGGTCCCTACTGGTAGGATCCCTCCGACCGGTTTTAGGTAGTTTACAATCTATAGAATAGGATTAAAACGCTGTAATTGCGTGTAATAATAAATGTCTAACACAATGATCTCCCGCTTATTAGCGCAAATGTCGCCATTAGTGGAGGTCTGAATGTTCCAGCGTAGTTTAATTGCCTTCCTGCCTCTATTGGCAGAGGTTCTCCTACAATTAGCGTTCCTTATAACCTTTATGACTTAATCCTTGCCAAAACCAATAAGTCTTTTTACTTGCCCCGCTCCTGCCAGGCGGAAATTAAATGCTAAGAAGCTTACACTTCCAGTCACAGGGGCAGGGTATGCGACTTCTACTGGAAGGCGCGAAGAATTAACTAATTCCGGGGCGAAAATTTAAATAATTTACTGGAGGCCGAGATATCATCACTCATGCAATTATCTCTCGCCTACTTTATCTTAACTTCGGCTAGCCAACCGTCGTCAATAGCACAATATAGGTTCGCTAATAAGGTATGCGTTACTCCGTAATATATTCGCGTATTTAAATATCATTATTATTTTTATTGCAAACTGCGTAGAGTTCGGTTTTCCAACAGTAAGCCTGTTAGGGGCCGAAATTGATGCGGGGATTGGTGTTGGTCGGCGGCCTTAGTCCGACAGTTCTGGAGCCGACAAATCGCCCGTATTTAGGATCCCGGCATTTGGACCCGGGAGAAAATCGCGACACAGCTAGAGAAGAAAACCAATGGGAGGAAAGCCGTCGGGAAAAGCCTCGGGGGATAAAAAACCCGCCTCTCTTCGCTTTAGGCCCAAACGACCGACTTTCGGTACGAGGTTCGAATTCTGTCCGCGATCCGGCCATTTTAAACAAGCATTCCGCCGGGCCCAAAGCTATATTCCCTAGCAATCTTCGAACATCTTATATTAGAAAATTCGTTTTATTTAAGTCAAACGAGTCTTTAATGTCATCTTATTTTACGATCTTACGGTCTCCTCATAACATCCGACTGTATAATGTGGCACCTCAATCGAATGACTAACAAAACCTTTTCTTTAATTTATTAACGTCAAACAATATGTGAATTCTACACATAAATATGCACGCTGTTATATGCATAAAAGGAATGATTAAGAAAGTACCTCGTTTCGGTATATTCATTACAATATTTGGCCTATATTATGTCCAGCAAACATCTTATCAATTGCATCCGTTAAGACAAAATAATAAATTATTTTCGATTTTTGAAATTGATCAATGTGCTACTCAAAAATCGATCAATGTCGATGCTTACGAACGTTCTTCTTTTTCCAATTAATACCACAATCGCAAGAAACAATATCCTGAGAAAGGGGTAGAAAATAAGTAATTACGCTTCCACCCTTTTGCCGAACCCGGTGTTCAAGTATTCAACTCTCCCCGCTTGGGGGTTATTTTACGGGGAGGTTTTCGAACAGTCGGCGGTGCTCGGGCAGCCTTCAAAAGTCGAACAGGGCGAAACAAGTCAAATTAAAGCACCTCGAGAACTTAACGTCAGGTAGGGCGGTAGAGCCCCCTCCCTTTAAATTAGCCGCGGGTCCCACCGCCACCTACTCTCTAAGAAAGGCCGAGCAGTAGCTCCGCGAGAATCAGTGCGGAAAATTAAAGCGACCCTTGGCACCTCCTTCCCTCGCTCCACTCCTCTTATAAACTCTCAGTAGCTGATCCGACCCCTTCCAATCTAGACCGTTACTGTCGACACATAATCCCCCGGTTCCTTCTCACCTCAGCCCGGGCCATTTAAAAAAATCGTAATAAGATTTCCCATCGGATATTGAGCCTGCTAACGTTGTTACTCGGATCCATAAAAGCTAAGGTAAACATTTTAGAAAAGTTCACAATTTTTATAAATATCGCAATAGATGCGTCCAAGAATCTCACACCTGAAATCTTAGTTACTTTAAACTAATATTAACGTGTGTAATATTCTGATAACTCAAGTTTCTCCCACAGAATACGCTAAGAGAGTTATTTAATTTTTTCCTAATCTTGCTTCAAATTTCAGTCCTTACTAATAAGAATACTTATAAGCCGGAGTTGGCTCTTACAATCAGAATCCTTTAATTACTCATGTTCTGCCTTTCCGAATGCGAGCGCGTGAGCCCTGTCATTCTTATGCATAATGTGGGAATAATGATTTTTAAAAGAACGTATTAATGAATATTCTCAAAAAAATATAGGAAACACTACATTCCTGTTTTTCACAATGCAGTTGAACGACTAGAAATGCCTTTTCCAGCTTCTTTCGACCCATCCCCGACAATGATTGAGACGTCTTCGACCGGCTTTCAAATATATTTTCCGAGACGGGACACTCGAGATGAAGACAACTGCCTTTTATTGCGGGCCATTTGCCGAGAAACGGGGAAAACAAACGGAAAAACCGATCGGCAATTAAGACCCAGGGAAGATGGGGAAAGGCGTCCGACGGCTTAATTGATGGGGCACGTCCCCGGCCATAAATCCAGACAGAACCCGAAGATTAAGTGCCAGCCACCTGAATACGCAGCCTCCAAAAACAGCCTCCAGAAGCAATGAGTTTGAATTGCCCGATGTGCCTGCCCTGACACGTTGTATTGCCTTCGAAGAATTATGATTCCCAACTCTGAGGCGACAAAAGGGCGAATAAAATTAAACCTTAAGTTATTTATATTTACAGCTTATCTTAAATTTTTAAAAACTAACATAAAAAAAAGGAACAGTCGAAGTGATTGTTCGTTAAATGATCACTTCGGTTAAATGTATGTTCTACCAAACAACCACTTCAATCAATCCTTTTCTACAGGTAAGTTACCGGAACATGACAAAAGGAGAAGGGCCGAACATACTAAAAGAAAGAGTAATCCGACGTAAAGAGGAAGTACTTCAAGTGTACTATGAAAACGGCACAATGATACTTGAAGAAGTGCAGATTTAAATGGAGTGTATGCAAGAGCGTATGGGAAGCCTCAATCAAGCGCCCTTTTCAAGCAGTCATCTAATAAACTCGAAAGTGAACTGTACTATTGAGAATAATATTTCTTCGACGAGAGAAATTCGTTCCACGCCGGACCGCGTTTTCCTCACAGAGAAATTCGAACCGAACAACTTTCCGGCCGTATCGGGTTTGAATTGAGCGGATGAAAACAATCGCACAGTTCTTTGAACCCGGCGGACTGATTACTTCGCCGGTACCTCGGACGTCCGCAAGCGGGAACTAATTTTTTATTTGTAAAACAATCAGGGGCGGAACAGGAAAGTTAAACCGGGCGAGGGGCCATGGCTCCTTACAAATTGCTACGTGGTACGACCATCTAATGACCCCCTTTTGGCTTTTGTTCGGGTGTTAATTGGTGAATCCCACCCCCTCCCCTTCTGATTCAACTGGAGTTTTTTTCGCAGCGACGCGTTGGAGTAACGTCAAAACAAGTAGTATTCGCGGGAGAAACGAGAGACCGGTTCTAATATAATTCCGGTAAAATTTGTCTTACGAATATAAATTTAATACTCCCAGACTGGCTCTTCCCTCATCCGAGCTCCGACCATAAATAATGGACCATGACAATTCTCAGAGCTGGAAAGAGCGTATTTTTCCTTGTGTGACCCGCTTCAATAATCCACGGTCTCAACTATAGAACAGGATCAAGAATCGCTCCGATTAAAAAGAGCAAGATGAATAATATAGCAAACATATATCTTTAACATATCAAATTTCCCTACCTACTACAAAATAAAAAAATTGCTCCCGTAGTCGTTGTAGTAATTTTTCCTTCCAGATACGAATTGTGACCCTGTCGGGTTGGTACATGACTGAAAAGACCAAAGAAGGTGATATGGATAGGTTTAACAAGTATTCTTCCGTTGGGAATAAACCGCTCTTTTAATTGTATCTTCGTATTTCTAGGCGTGGGTGTCCAGTCGACCGAACAAAAGAAAAAACGGCATTATCCCAACCCACTTTCATTTGTCCAAGCGAAAAACAATCGACCCGATAAACATCCGGCGTTCCGGACTCGGCGATATTGTTCTCATCCGGACCCAGATTAATGATTTTTAGCCGCACCCTCCACCCAGTCATTAATAACTAGTGTTTGATTATTATTTTTATGCCTCCCCCGACGGGAATTTGCAACACTGCCCACCTGTTCCGATTCAATAGGCCGGTTAAATCCACAACATGGATTTCAGCCTACTCCTGTGATCAGAATATAAAAGGGAGGGACCGATTCAGAGTCAACCACTGTTGATTGGTATTGATCATTTATTTATTGGCTCAATAGCTTGGCATTGGTGATTGCCACTGTTAAACCGCATACATTTGATGTTACGTGAGCGCTCTAAATGTCTCTGATCATATTCAGTAGCAAAATGCACAATTGTCTCTAAGACGATCTTCCATTCGATGAGTGGCATCATCCTGCGAAGTCTTCTGATGATATGAAGCTTTCAGCGTAGTGTTTGAAACTAACCCCGATGCCAATAATTCATGCGAGGGTACTGTTTAATGTCAGGTACCTCCACCCTCTTAATCAGAGTCAATGCGAAAAATGAAATGCCCACGGAATTATAAACAAGTAAAGCGTTTCGAAATAATTCTCAATCAATAATGTATAATTAAAATCGATAATCTGTCGTATTTATGACTTTGGTACCAACATTGACAGTTTTTTCAACTGGTTAAGGGAGTTACTTAAGAGATCTATTACTCGTTCCGCGAGGGTTTTGGCATATTTCTCCATTTCACCATTTTTTGTATATTTAATGTAAAGTATAGTTACGTTATATAAATAAGTGAGTACAAGTGTTAATATAGTGGTCCATTGGCAAATAATGTTCGTAGGTAAAAAAAGACCAGCGAAACAGCGTACACAGATAAATGTTTAATAGGTCTACTAACAAATAATCTGTAATAGTGTTCACTAATTAAGAGGAATAAAAAACATAATTCTGCAGTCTTTATAAAATAAATTCGTTTCAGAACACCTAATTATCACTCATTATTGATTTAAAATGTCCACTTCGGATCAATTTACACCATGTCGGCGTTTGTAATTAAGGTACTTTCAAAGGGGGAAAATTTCATATTTTCTCGGTTTGAAATATCCGTCGGTTTATTCGTCCGTGAGGGAGGCAGTGGCCAAGTTCAATTTCGGCTCGTTGTTTAAAACCCGAGGGGCGTCACAGCCTTCGGGATACAGGTCCAATAAACCTCGGGCGGGACAACTTAATGAGGTCGGACCGAGAATGACTTTTCTATTCGAGGCGGCCGTCGATCGACTAATTGCCCTTTCATGACACTTTCGACCCCGCCGGTTCTAAATCCTATATATTTCTATAATGATTAATTTAAACGTATAACGCGGCGTATTTTTAGGCGGCCGAGTTTTGAATTCAAGATTAACTTTCAGAAAGCAACCACCCGTGAGACCATTTCCAAAAATACATATTTCCGGCCCAGGTGAAATATGTGAGCCTCGAAAATGTTTAGAGTGTAAAAACCGGATTTTTCCCATATTAAACTAATCTATAAGAATGTAGGCTGGGGCTTTCAACGAAATTGTGGTCTTGTTTTTTTGTTTGTTTTTTTTTCGCGAGGAGCCGCGTTTGATCTCCTCGGCGCCCGGACCCTTTTCCTCGGCGCCATTTTAATGTCAGTTCTGTATGTATAGGACTGCCCCTCCCTCCCTCCCACCCGCCGCGCACGGCCTTCCTTTGCGGTCGTCCCTTTTCACGGTTCCATTCGCGAGATGGAACCCACCGTGCAAATACCCGATAGCCCGCCCCGGGCTAACATCCAACTTCTCTACTTTACAAACCTCGATTGAAATGTATTAAGGGGCCTGCGGGGAATATAATGGGGGCGTGACTGGGCGATCGAAACCGGCTGATAGCCGGTGAAAAGTTACCGGCGGACACTATTGGCCCTTCAATTTTTTTAAGTAGCCGGCAGGTCGGCAAAATTCTTACAAAAGTTACCGAATAGCTAAGTCGCCTACAGAGTAGCTATCTTGTTGAAAGGAGGAAACTGCCTACGAAAGACAAATTATGGAATCTCTCGAAGTGCAGCGTATGGGAACATTAATTTATGATATTTAATGGGTGGTCCGATGTTTACCGAAACCGAGGAGGATGCTTCGCCGGGAACCGATATGCTTATACAACCACGCCTATACAACAAGAACAATTCAAATTCACCATTCAAGATCAATTCAATCACCTCGAATATATAGATTTATGTGACGGATACGGCCAATAAATTATAACGGCTTCTGTTAAAATAATAACGGTTATTATTCAATGTGCGATTAAATAAATGAATATAGAATTTTGATCATAAACTGTTCTACCTCTGTTGTACTAATCGGTTTGTTCTCAGATTTTAATAATCAATGAATACTGGAAAATAAATCGATGACATTTACTTGTGTAACGATAACTATTATTTATGGAAAACAATTTCGTTATGAAAAATGTCGGTATCCGTGAATAGTGTGGATAGCGCGGTTATTATGGCATGTTGGTTCGGTGTGGCCGTTGAAGTTCGGTGCACCTTTGCATGTCCCCGTTGTTTGTCCCGGGGCTTTAATAACTCGACGGGAGATTTAGATTTCTCCAGTCCACGGGAATTAATATATCCGTTATCGCCAGCTCAAAATTACCGGGTTCCCAGTTGTACGGTAGTTTTTCGGAAAAAACTGAGAAAAGCTAAAAAGAATAAAACTCTCCCCCTCCCAAACAACAACCGAAAAAATAAAAATATATACCGAAAACCCGAAGGAAGGAGAGCCCCCAACACAGCACCTCGTGTTCCTTATTTAACGAGATGTTGCCCTGACAAAAGTCCCCGGCTCCATTATAAGTCAAATAATGTGGGCTGCTTTTTCTATTTTCTTGGACGGTTAAAATTCAAATATGTCCGCGATGATACCTTCATGAATATCTTTTTATCCCACGTAATCTTTCACACGGGAAAACGCCGCAATTGTGGGGCCGTATCAGGCAATAAGATCCACCCGACATTTTATTTTGTGTTTCCCGGGTAAGAAACTCCCGTTTAGCCTGTTCGCAATTCGTGTAATAATTTGCATTCTTCGGTTTGGAGTTAATTAAATGATTTTTCGGAATATGATCTGGGTCCAAGAACGAAAATAACCAAATAAACAAAAAAATAGGAGGCAGTATTCGCAAATGTGCCCGCTTCTAACAATAATCACAGCACTATTTGTAACACATCAGCTTTAGTGTTACTTTATCGTACAGAGCAACGACCGAAAACAGATACTGCACTGCAGTCACTTCGGTGTAATAATGGCGATGCGGTTGTTCCAAAGAAACTGTAAAATATGCCGATCATCCGTGTGTCCAATAATCGTCTACCTGTCGCACTTTAAATGACGATATGTAAAAAAAGCTAGAGTACAAATTAAACTGCGACGCCATTAGACTAAAACCGGCACTCCAAACCGGCGGGGCAGATGTTTTCCAAATTTTACAATTAACAAAAATAAAATATTAGTTTTTAATTTTTTAAATTCCGCGAAATAAACATGGAAGAACAAAATTCGTTCATTTAATACGTCCACGTAAGCCTGGCCTAGGTACGTCACAGCGTATCAGGAAAACCTCGTTCAATTTGCTAATTGCAGAGAATAATTTCTGAAACTTGCCACAAGTTTCGATAATAACACCTTTTCTCACCTGGCTTTACACTGCAGTTGCGCGTCGTTACAGGTATTACGGCGGAATTAAACGAGGCGTTAGGAGTTTTATTAGAATAATTATCCCGCCGTTCCATTAAAGAGAAATATTCTCGAAGTACCGTGTCATTACTTTCTAGGATTGAAAAATTAATACGGTTTTAATACCGGGGGGAATTGCTTATTTTAACTCGGTGAGTCTAAATCATTTGGCGGGCCATCGAGTTCTACATTTTAATTGGCTATTTACTTCATTTATTTCTATCGTACACAAGCAATCGTAGAAATGAATTCGTAGAATTCAACGATCCGGTCTACCTTTACTGGAAATTATAACGATACTGCTTTTAGCCTACAGACGATGATCAATTTATTCGCCTATAGCTTCTCATACAGCTAGTTAAAGGACTGCGAATCTTCACTTAGCAAAAAATAACCGCGCCTTTAAGTAGGGAGTATAAAGCACCGGTTATCGATTCAGTTGAGAATCCAGCAAGGAGCCAGTTGAATAAAATACGGTTTAACACCGTCGGGTAACACTCAGACGGACGGTTGGGGTCAACGGTGGATGTTGGGGGTCGGGGGTCGGTTGGGGTGTTCCCAATTAAACGGACAGAGGGACGGAACCTTCCTTTCGCTCCCCATCCTCGGTCGAAAGCCCCCCGTCCCCTCCGAAATTGATTCGCAGGTTAGGGCCGTCCGAATAAAATTTTATTTACAGCACCGGTTTCAAGCCCCGCCTCCGGGGACTTTCCGACGCGGCGACAAGGGAAAAAAAAGAAAAAACCGCGCGGAGGTTAAAACGTGGTTGGATTTATGTGACGTTCACCGCTTGTATATGCGCCAAAACATTTATTCCGGCCGGCCCGAGGACAAACGCTACGGACGACAGGAGCGACAACCCCCACCACCAACACCGACACCATCAACCCTTCGACCGCCACCACCGCCACATACCGACCGGACCCGCCGCGATTTTAAATCCGGATCGATTCAAGACGGTTGAATGAAATACAAATTAAAACGGATTTAATAAATAAAAAAAATAAACTTTACCACGAGCCGCACGGCGGTTAGGACGTTACGACTAAGTATTGTAAATAACCTGAGGTGATAACCTGAAGAAAATTAATGAAATAATAACATAGATAGAAATAATAACATGAACTTCCGAAATCTGGAAATCCGAGTAGAGTTAATAAACTAGGCTAATAAAACGGTCAACGCATATTTTTTGGAATATGCGCATAACAACGCTGCATTTGTGAGGCTTTCGATTTTAGCGTTGAAAAATCGTCAATATACTTGCCCTGCACGATCTCGCCGTCGGAGCGAGCGCCCTCGGGCGGTAGTTGGCCGATTCCCGAACAGGTAAAGGTGCTCCGGTTTTCTTTGAAAATATTCGGGCTCTTTGTAACTGAAAGGAAAGTGCGGCCAGCCTCAATTTGCATTATCAAGTAAAGTGAACAGGTTCTTTAAATGTGTATTTTGGAGAAACGAAAGTCATAATTTCAGATTCATACCGGCTTTTCTCATAAAAAAATAAATAAAAAAGAAAAAAGAAGAGGCAAAAAAGGCTGGCGGAGGGACGAAGGTAGTTGGGACTGTTCCCCTCCTGGAATCAAAGGACTCGGTGTCCTTACGTCGGCCGGCCGGCGAATGAGTATGCATGGCTGCCGGGGAATTTAAATTTTAAATTACCCGTTCTGACCGCATTAAATCCCTCTTTACGCTTTGCTTTACTGGGCTGTCGGCTCCGTGAATGAATGTTTAATAATGGCCGGGACATCAATGGAGAACTCCCGCGTCGGCCCGGGGTCTCTTCCACCAGTCCCTGAGGCGGTCCTTTTGGAAATTAATTTCTTTGAATATATCAACTTCGTCTTTGAAATGGGTTTTGGATTCCCGATTCGGGCGCTAACTGTCAAGCCATTAGCGTTAATTTGACAATGAGAGTGAGATATCTTAATTAACAGAATTGCCTAGTCCATCGGACAAGAATGGTTCAGTTTCCCCAATAGAAAATCGTTAAATATCGTATCTGAGACCATATCCAAACAGATCATCAACACTTGTATGAATATGAATTTCCGAGAACGTATCATATGCTCTATCTGAGTATCGTTCCTTTCGGCGGCACTGTCGCTAACTTATATATATAAAAAACGTTGATGTTTTCTTATTTTTTCATGTCGTACAGTCTTCGACATCACTAAGGACACAGAAGAACTGTCACAGCAAGGAATCGTAAGAAGAATTGGAACGTTATTAGTAATCAATCGATACTACTTTTTATCCGATTGTGTTGACTTTCAGCCTTTTCAAAAGGACCCCATTTGGAGAGTGTCGTTTGCAGATACAACCAATTAATACTAATAAACCGTTTGCCAGGTGTTTCACGAGCCGTTCCGAACGTTTGAGAGATGTGACATCGGTTTTTCCTTTGACGTAGACCTTTAGCGAACGTGCAGGCGTAGAAAGTCTATAGATCCTTCTCGAAGTACATTTCCGTACTCCATGTCAAAATGCCCGAAAGACAGTTATGCCATACTAGACTGATTTCGGCTTCTCGCGACCGTCTGTGGCGTTCCGTTATGAAATCTAGCGTCCTGTCTGAACTGTATGTGCAATGTTGGCGTTCTGGCTGGCAGAAGGGTTACAACCGAGCCCAATCGGGGTGTGTTATATTCTTCGCCCCCTCATCCGAACCTCTGTAAGCCCACTTTGGATGACACGCCATCTTGAACTGATACAACAGCCGCGATCGATGTACGGCTTCATCGCCTTCCTGCTTTATATTCGACGGGCGTTCGTCCGTCGAGTCTCTCCCGCTTCAATGGCGTTCGAAATAATTTGCTTATCTTCTTTTAAATCCCCCTGCCCACTGCGTGGGTCTCCTTCTTAGCTCTGAAATTGAAATTGGAAAATGCGATGTTCCCCCTAATGAATTCAAAGACGGGCCTCTCGCTTCGGACCGTTAATGTAATAATAAATCGCGCCTGCGGAAATGTTATTTATTTACAACGCAACCGGCCATTAAATCAGTGGATAGAACTGTATATCAAATGAAAGAGGAGATAAATTCAATTTTATCGATAATATTATTAATTATTTTTGTTTTGGTCACCTAATATTTATTATATAGGCGAAGAGGAAGTCGCTTATGGAGTTTTTCTTTTTGTTAACATTGTTCTTGAGCTTCTTTTATGACCAATTCTTTTCTTACACTATTAGAGTATGGATAATAAACTAGTCTAATCTCTTATAAAATTAAATTTCGATATAGTAATTAAAACATAGATGTATAATATTACCCTCGGTAATTTTGATGACAAGTTTGTTTCTGTAATCCAGGTCTGAGCTTGTAACCGGTGCGATTATCTGGACTTAGCGCTACACAGGGGACAAGAAGCACTTATCGGTTCACAGTGAACTGTTACTACGCGTACTAGGTTGCAACAACGCCTTAAAGACAATTAATTGCATAAGTAATCGTTTCTGATTAATAACGAAATAATCGAATACAGCCTTAGTACCTTTGCAGTAACAGTTACATCATAATTCCCCAACATTCCATAATTTTAGTAAACATTAACGATGAATTTGATCAATTTTCGTTCAAAGGAAGCATCGTCCCTCCCCGTTACCAATTAGAAACATTTTGCAGTAACTATGGAAACTGTGAAACGTCTGGAGGGAGGTAAAAAACGCTTCCGTATAGTCATATTAATATATCTGAATTTCATTAAACTTTTGGAGTGTTCCCGAACTTTTCCTGTTATGGAACCATTCTATATTACCCGTTTTCAAACATGGTCTCCGTCAAGAATAACAGAAGTTCCCGGACGCCGAACATGAAGTCCTTTTCCTTGCGGAACAGAGCATCCATCACTCGCCCGAGAAAAACATTTAGATGTTGGGAAAGCCCTAACTTGTTGGGGTTACATTTTCCTAATTTGCCACTGTAATATCAGCGACACAGGTTGACTATAATTGAAAGAGTCGAGGACGAATGAAGTTATATGGACTTATGTACAGATACACATATTATTATATATTTTTTGAATATTTGTTCATAATATCTGCAATTATGTCTGTATCAGTATAGATGGAAATATTTATTAATTCCTTAATATAATACGATATAATATCCTACACAATCAACATTTATGATAAAGGGATCGCTGTGCTCTGAGCTAGATCTATTTCCCACTTAAACCTACAGTTAAGAAATGAAAGAATGACTGATATAATATAGAACAGTGATAATAAGAACAATAGGTTCATCGAGGCATACCACACTGGATTGAAAGTGGAACAACCCAAAGCCGGTAGTCAGGAGTGAACGGAAAAAGTTAAAAAAATAGTAATAAAAAGAAAACTCCCTATAAATAGAATTACCCCGTCCGGGAGAATAAAGAGGGCGTTCGGAATTCCGGAATATACGGAACGTGGCACCCGGTGATTTATCGAGGATAAATGATAATGAAACCCGGAGTATATCCGTCGAAGACGATTCAATAGGGCGTTTTAGTGGGCTATCCCCCCCCCTGCCATCGCGAAACGATATCGATTCCGCACAGGGATTTTCCGGACGTTTCAATCCGGGCTAAGTTTCCTGGCGGCGAAAGTCTTCGGGAAATGAAACTCGGTTGAACGCCGCGCGACTAATTACTTCGGATTCGCGACGTAGCCGTGGTATCGATAAGTTTCGACTTATTAAAAGTTGAAGATGCAGTTTATAATATTGGAATAGTTTCAGCGGTTAGGGAAAGGAGAAAACTGGGAGTGAGTGGGGAGGGATGGAAGTTGGCGGCAATGTATTTCCCAATCAAACTTGTAATTCGGCAACAGTTTTGAAGACGAAGGGTGGAGGAAATTGTTATTTTGGAGTGCTATCCTTTCCAACCAAAATATCGGCAGCCTTATCTACCCAATTATGTTTCTCATTACTCCTTCGTTTATATCTGATGAACGAGGAGAAGAATTCTGACCCCGAAAATAATTATCGCGTATCTCTTCAGTCACCAGTATATCATGTAAGCGTTTGTTTCTGCCTGTAAATACATTTGACCGTGTTTCTGTTAAGAAGCTTACGCCTCGTGAACTCCTGATATAAAACGTCGACTGTTCATATACACAACAGAAGTGGCGTCGTCCTTCGTTGAAGGACTTGAAGGAGCCAACATTTTTTCGCTCTGATATTTAAATTTGTATAATACGCACGTTGTTCCAATATTTTATCAGAGATGAGTCACGACCAGTGCAACATTTATTGGTTTATGGTACAAAGTATGATGTTAATGCTTGTATCTGGCACCGCCTCATCCGGTAGAGAATTGTGACGTTTTTGGATATCAGTTATGGCCTTTCACTCGCAAAATAATTATCCCCCAAAGTATATCAGTAGCCTTGATTATTCACTTGTCATATTCATAACATCATAATAAAAATGAAACGACTTTTATAAAACCATCCGCATAAAAATAATGCCCAGTATTTCATTACTCGTATGTAATTTTGGTATAGTTGGCCAATGAATTTAAGCCACTAGTAATAAATCTTAAGATAAACACCCGTTTTGGAGAGGAAGAATGAGGACCATATTTTGGACGTCCTCATACTCTGTTTATATTTCAGTGCAAGTCTCTAAAAAATGTAATAAACAAACAAAAGGAGAAGTAAGCAAAACAGGACTTGCCTTGGCCAGATAAGTTTCTCAAGAACTCCGACCATTTTCCAGGGCGCAGTCTGGACTGAACAAACGACCTAGTTGAAGCTCGTAAAATCCAAAAATAAACAGGGCGGACAAAGAAAAAACGGAAAACAAGTAAAAATCCGATGAAGGCCATAAAAGTAATATTCGAAAGGGGAAGGAAGGGCACGTTTTCCGAGAACGACTGGGCGGAATCTTAATTTCTCCCAGACACGTTTCGTTATCGGATTTACGGCCTCTGATAGTGTGTCGATGAAAATAAAGGGAAATCGTTCATTTTAGAATAAACCATTAGGAGCACTATTACTCCTTTGTTATCAACGAGAAATATCATTATTCCGGTGTATGTGTTATATCTGTTTCGTTTTGGTTTATGATACAATAGCTGGTGTGGAAATGGCTGTTCAATCTGTCAATTCAGACTCGAATCCCACTCAATTTCTTTCTGCACCTACGCAAAACAAGTTTATTTTTCAAGCTCCGATGGCACAGTAGTTGCAAAGTGTGAAAAATACAAGTGTTTAAAAATATAACTAATGCTTTAATAAATATTAAATACATTAGCTTTTTAGTGAATGCTTCGTTTACTGCGTTCCAATAATGAAACAGGTAATGTGTAACAAAAACAGGAAAGTTTTACTAAATGCCATATTAGCGCACAGCCAGCTCTGTGGAAATCCTGAATGAACTACGCGAATGGCAATATCCATTCAATGGGTCCATAAAAGTGCGACATAATTAATGTTTGTTACAATAACAATGTCCTCACTTCACTGTCCCAATAACGGAACAATACTGAGTATGGCTAGAAGCAGAAACCGGTCTACCTTAGGAACAAATATGTGGCAGAAAGTTGCAGTACCAGTGAGTTTCTTTTTTTTTAACTTTTTTTATTACACAATCAAGAATCCATACATGTTATAGGGTATGTGTTAGATGGATTTGTGTATTGTCCAGACATGGTTCAAATTATGAAAAAAACACCCACTGGTGACACTACCCTGGCTTGTTATTCTAGTGAATACCTCAAACAAGTTAAAAAAATAACCTGGGGGCTAAGATTCACGCCTGGCTACCTTCATTGATTTCAAAAATTAATTAAATACCAATTGATAATAACATAATAAAGATAAGTCATTAAAATTGTTAATTAATTGTACGATATAAATTCGTTATAGGCCGTTTCCGCCGATTAATTGGCATTCGATAAAACCCTGTTCGGAACTTTTTGTTTAATACCGATTAGATTTACATTCATTAACGGCCATTCTCTCGGTAAATTATAATATAGATTGATGATAACATAGATTAGATATTATAATTTTTAATGTATGATTCCGAGAGAGAGTTATAAATTCCTTACAGGCGGCCACTCCCCGATAAAATGGGCCATCGATAAAACGCCTATCGGAAAATTAAAACTTTCAATTAGTCCTGGAAGGGCATGAGAATTATCCGACAGTTCACAAAGAGCCGCTATCGATATCCCGTATGGGTAGATTTATGACGTCCTTTATAACCGGGGAGCGAATAGTGTGAGGCGGGAGCCTTTTGGGGGAACTCGAGACGTTTCGAATTTTCCCGATAATTTCCCCGTCTCCTCTTTTCCTCTCTGTCCTGCTCGAGAGTTCCCATTGGGAATTCAGGCTTAGATGTGCGGGGATGAGGGAGAGTTCGAGTCAGATTTCCTTCCCAAAACTGCACAGGTCTAGCAATCCCACGGCCCCAGCTAACATTAGTCGGGCCATCTGCATACACTAAGAAGCCATGATATAAAACTAAACGACGTCCGTCTAAATAACAGGCATTAACACCCCAAAATAATATCTCAGCATTTCTGGCATTTGGATTTATCAGGAATAATAGGTAAATGGAGGCCAATAGATAAATGACTTTTATCCGGCATAAATCCAGAAATTTTTTAGGTCGAGAATTGTATTTAATTTAGCGACCCGCGCTCCTGTGATCCTTTTCTTCCCTCAAAGTGTCCGCAGGCTTAGCCGCCCGAAGCCCCTGATGTCCGGTATGTAATTAGACACTTGGATGCTAAGCCGGCCTATTTTTTCGAAGCGCTAATGAAGCGTTGGCCGGCGGTTTAGCTGCCTGATAATTTAAGGTCCTCCTTATTAGTTTAAGGTACTCCTCCCTTTTCCGTGCCACAATTTGCCCATTGTTTCTTCCGTTTTTACTGCCGCTCAGAAAAATACAAACAAGAGGGAAGACACGAACGTTTTTATATCATCAGAGAAGAGGATGAAGAAAATTAGGATGAATAGCGCTTCCGATTAATTTCGATTTACGGTTCACATTCCTGAGAACGTTTAGAGGGCTCAAGTGGCCAAGAAGATACTCAGGGGATATATATCGCGTATGCCGAGCTATTGGTTCAATAAATAAATAATCCAACCTCCGTCGGGAAAGAGGAAGCCGCACTGAAAGAAGAAGCCGCTGCCAGAATTTTAGTAGGGGCAATTTCGAAATTTATACAGTTTGAAATGTCCATAAATTTGTTCGGGAGAGGCGACTGATCAGTTTAATGGGACGAAAGTAAAGTGTTTTAAGGGTTGATGGGGGTAAGGCAGGGCTCTGGGTGGGGGATAAACGGGCGATACTGTTTTAAATGCCGGCCTAGAAAAAAAGGAAATCTCTCCGAGGGATTACAATTTTAAATTTAATTTTCCAAGAACCTCTCTCAGAATACCTCATCCAGAGAATGCATTTCGGGGGCCGGATGATTACCGGCCTCAAAATCGGAATCGATTCCAATTTAAGAGTCGGGGTGAGGTCTGGCACCTGTCTAGAAACAAATAATCCGTCGAGCATAATTGGGACCTTTTTTCTCTTTGACTAAGGTTCGGGTGGGAAAAAGCCGGTCTCTTTTTTTTTTTTTAGTTAGTTTTTCCCCCTGTTTAATCTGCGAAATGTAATTTCCCCTCTCCGGGGATTCGACGTTAGCGCCCGCCCCCGACCGGCCGGGGGCCGTAATTACATTCTCGGGGTGCGGGGGCGGGGTAGGTCGGAGCGACCCGTTGTTTTCATGAAAGTGAGAATGCACGAAACGCCCTTTAATAATTTAATGCGCAACGGAGAACGAGGCAAGAGAGTCGGATATTAACTGGATCGAAATTACACCCGGATAACTATGATACACCGGAATTGTCAATGAGGAGCGTAGGAACAAATTTTTTTAATTCAAAAATTTCGATGGATGAAATGATGTCGGCCTCTCGGAGGTACGAATGGGTCGCCGTAAAAATTTAACTAGAAGCATTGACGCCCACTGATTTCGAATCCAAAATAACTCCCAATAACACGTAATGCACCCAATATGAATTTATTTTGTCGTAAACTGTATAGCTGACTAGAAATGACTGGTTCTATAAATTATTTCTAAACTTATAAAGGACCCAGTACTGAATTTATAAATATTCGAGACTATAATGTAAAGCATAAAAATGGCGGGTTAAAATAATATTTTATTAATGTAAGATACATCTTGGATGGTTAAGGAGGGATACGTTCATGCTTGCAAATATTTTTATCTCATTAATAGTTAAGTATTATTATAGGTATGACGATATGGTTTGTATTATTATATGGGTGTATTGGCGACATAGCCAGATAAATTGAATAAAGTAAAATTCAAATGTCAATGCTAAGTTGTGGAATAACACGTACTCGGTCTCAGGTTTCGTGAAGGAATTTCCCCTCGATTATCGATTATGTTGCGATAACCCCGTTTTACGGCACCCCGAATACAAAAATGAAGAAAAGGAAACACGAAAACAAACGGAAGAATAAACGCAAAATACAAACGCTACACGCCGTTAATCAGTCGGCTTTTGGCCTCTCCGGACGTTTAATACGGTTCTGTTATTTATTCGCCGGCCCTGCTACGCATTTTCCAAGGAGACACATTCCACAAAGGATCGGGAGGTTTAATTAACATTTCTGGTTTTAACGTTACCCCAACTTTAGCCTTTCTCATCGTGGATTTAACTTCGTAACAAAAATTATGTAGTCACCCGGAAGCACAATACGTGGGCCCACATTCGGGGATTGAAGCGGCAAGAATTTTGTTAAGCGCAGAATAATAATACTTGGTAATAAATTTACACAAACTGATGTGCGATACACATACGCACGCACGCACGCACACACACACACACACACACACACACACACACACACACACACACACACACACACACACATATATATATATATATATATATATATATATATATATATATATATATATATATATCTAACGATACGACGTTTCAGATGAAACGGAGTTGCTTGTTTAAGAGTAGTATGAGTTAGGCTCTTTTAGTACTTTACGTAGTAAAAGTGAAAAAAAGCCTAGTTATTACTATACCCGTCCACCACTGGTGTTTCCATTAAAAGAAAAAATTATTTTTATTAATTTAATATCTGATTGTGATCTACTGATTGCGTAGTTATTATTGACTACAATCACTAACACCTTTATTGCCTAGATTAAAACAAGTCCCACTGTGTTCAAAATGAAGTCCCACTATGAGGGGTTTCAGAAAATTCAGATGATTTGTATTCCAAACTGGGAGAGGTTAATTCAACATATAATACTATTTGTAGAATAATATCATTATGTAGCTTAGCTACAAAATTTTATTTTATAAATCCTTATTACAGGAAAATATTAAAGTCAATGAAGTAGGGTAAACTTTAACACATTTCAATCCTACTAAACCTCCGCATTTCATTAAAACAGGAAATCCTGATAACTGTATTATTTTTAAAAAAGTACAATAAAACAAAAAAGGGCTCAAAGGGATATTTATGAAGGGACCATAAGCTCTGCTTCTGCATTACAATGTTTCATTCAATTTGTCGTATTTTTTTCTGTATATATTATTTCCCAGTACATTTTTATTTCCATTGAACAAACACCATTGAACAAATTGAGTACTCAATCAGAAGAAATATTTCGTATTATTATTTTATTCAACCATCTAATGTGAATTATGCCCGGTATATTTCGTTTCATCTGGCAGAATTTCTTTCGCATTCTTTTTCATTTCAACTTCACCGCTTCAAATGTTCGTATTAGCCGGAATTTCAATTTTGAAAAAATATTTGATATATTCCACAGGAACAATAAATGAACATAGCGCGTTGGACAGATTTTGGACCGATATACTCATGGTTCAACTATCGAAATTCCCCAGTGTGCAAGACTGGGGCTTCAGTTACATTTAGCCAAATCTGGTAAAGTTCTGAAACCAGTCGCGCTAGGACTAGATAGTGAAACACTGAGGACCGAAGTTTTAAGTAATTTAACTCTTTGTGACTTAACTCCAGGATATTATCCAATGAAATAAAAAAAACATTGGGAAAGGGTGATCAGCAATAATTTTTTTATCGGACAGAAGTTATAATTCCCCTGTCATTCTTTATGTAATGTTTGATCCCCATTCCAAACAGTTAAGCTGATTGACTTCTAAAATCCTAAGCGCCTTAATTATTACAAAGAGACTGGAGTATCCTTTAAGCTTTAAAGAAACTTCGATCCCTAAAGCAAATTTAACAGTTTTTGAAGTGTTTCTTTATAGGAATCAATCAAAAAGGGATGTGAATATTTACTTATTCTCCATGCATATTCCATGCGTACAGGATAGAGATAGACTTGTAGATTCCATTGAAAGAGATCTCTGAGAAAGATTCGAAAACATTGCTTCGTCTTTAATCAAATTATCTATATCGTCTTGGTATCAGTGGCATTTTACTTGGTCATATCCCGTTTTCAATAATCGAAATATGGCTTCTTCGTCGATATTTTTGCTCTGTGGAGGCGCCGAGTCGTACGGGGACGGCAGTTAAGCGGTCATAAAGGAGATAATGGAGAATTGAGCGGGCGATGGGGTTTCGGGTGTTGTGGGAGGAAGCCGTGACAGAAATATTACCGGTGGAATTGACAGCCGTTGACGGATGCCGCCCTCCCAATTCCCGCACCCCAGCCGCTTTTATTAATTGACCCATTTTATTGAAGATCGCCACCCACTTGCCCGCCCTTATCCCCAACACACCCAGTCCTTCGCCAGACCGGTCCAAAGTTGCTCACATTTATTACTGTCCGTCGAAATAGGCCCACAAGCAGATACCGAGTCAAAAACTCGCTGTACTCGCGTACAGTGGAAATTGTTTAAACCGAAAAAATGTTACATATAAAATAATAAATGAGCGAAGGTTTTTCTGACCAGAACTGGAATTATCACTAACGTAATACTGTGGGACGAACCCAATAGTGTTCTAGGGAAAAGAATTTGTACAGAATTTACAACAGACAATAGCGATCAGAAAAACAATCCAAAAATAACTTTAATGGGGATTTTTAAGTAAGTAAGTGGACCCTTTTTTTAATATAATTTCCTTCCGTGTTCTCTGCTGTGTCAAAAATTTCTTTTTTCACTCTCTTTTCTTTTGTATAGATAAACAACAGAAATCAGTTCGGAAGGCAAAAATCAATTCGAGACAAAGTTCTACCTTAATAATTTATTATTGAATGAAACAGAAACCCACGAGAGGAACATTTTTAACCACCTTCAGACCAGTACTTGATGGTCTTGCACCATCAAGATATTTGACTCAGACTATATACCGACCGTTGTGCTCATTTGCTCGATCTCCCGGTTCTAAGCGGGGCCCTCGTTTCGGGTGGGGGCAACTCAACTGTGCCGGGAGCTGCAATCGCTCTAATTCACTGGAATATTTGTTTTGTAATCTGAGCCCGGAGCTAAACCACTAATCCTCGTCGCGCTTAATGTAAGTCAAACAGAAAGGCGGGGTCCTGGAAGCCCCCGCCCCTGTCCCCCGGCCGACCGCACACCGGTTATCCGGAGGCGGATTTCTCACTATAAATAATAGCCCTGGCACCGGCCACTGCAGGCTATTTACCTCTTGACTCCTTACACGGATTTAGATTCAACAAATTTACTGAGTTTATTTCTTTAAACGCTCCTATATTTTGGTAACAATATACACGAGGCCTATGAATTATCGACGCTTAAATACCGTAACAATACTAATAAAAAATTATTTCTTACTCCTCTAATAAAAGAGCCGTTTTCCAGAAAATAGGGAAGCGGCCTCGCCTCAGAATTGCATTTACTGTTTGTTAATAATACGATACAGCTGGACATCACGAGCTTAAGATTAATCACTCTTTAATCTGATAGAACGTAGGAACTCCTCAGCGAGATTTCATAAACTCTATTCGGAAACTGAAGCTCATTAATTCCGGTTTGGCAAACACCGGCCCATTCAATGGGGGCCGTTCAAAGTCATGCGACAATGGGAGCCGCTAACGCTGTCGTTGGTGCGGTCGATCCAAATGATAGGTTTGGCATTTAAAAAAAAATAGAATTCAGAGACCGATATAAAAAGCAGATAGTGCGGCCATTATACGGTAAATGAGTGTGGGCCGGGGGCTATTAGAGCTAGAACTAACCGAGGTGTCCGGGTTATTTGCCTTTCCGATATTCACCGATTCGATTGTTATAACCGCACCGGTTTGTTTATCACTGTGCTTGTCCGGGCTCAACGTGTTTGAAAATCGCTTCTACCCTCCTCAACTAGCTCTCGTATTTCTGGCATCTGCTGCCATTAAAGTGCCTAATTGCAAGTGCATGCCGAAGGTCGAATAGTTGTTAAATATTCTAATATTTTCTGCCCGGATAATGAGATATATTTACGTATTTATTTATTATGAGAAGTAATAACAAAATTATGTATGTGCAGCCAATACCTTCCTTGACCAGTGTGTGTGTGGCGAAGAGTATCGCATGGCTTATGACATATTATGAATGAGCATCAAGATAACTATCAGAGGGGGAAATCTGGTGTCAGTGTGGATTCCGCAAAGGGTTCAAAAGTCTGTCGCCACGTTGGAACGTATTTCAAAAGCGTAAAAAGACCGGTTATCGGTAAACACGAATTCCCGTGCAATTGCTTAAACATTGTTGCGTGCCAGCCGTAAACATCGGGCGTCACGCGCGTGTCAACCCGTTCTGTAATCGATGGTTTAAGTATTAAAAGGCGGGGTGGTGGAAAATAATAAAAATTCCCCGATATTTTTTTACCGGACGGGGTTCGCCCATCGATAGTTTATAAACGGGCACGGTAAGATTATCGACAACCGCAGGTTGTTCCATTTATCTCCTAACAGCTTATAATTTGAGAGCGGAATTGTATTCCCGCATTAAAACTCCACCACTTACGTTATCGCTCCAATAACGTGTCAGAGTAATCGTACACGAGCGATGCGAATAGAACTTCTATAATTCTGAAATTCGACGGACGATTTACATATGTAAGATAGAAAAGGCTGAGAGAGGAATGCTTATGTTTGCAGCATTAGGGGCTGAAGGGTGCATCGTTTATGGTTGACGCCTTAGATCCCGTTCATCCCTAGTCGGCAGGGGGAAGGGCCCTCCGAACCCGGGGTAAGGCCAATTGCTTCTCTCGCGCTCTCGTGGCAAAATCTGACCTTATCGTTTGCCATACTTATCTCTATCGCCGAAACCCGGTATTTCTAGATACGGAGTGAAATTGTTCTCTCTTTCAACCGCTAACCCAGTGTAGGGAGATCAGACCCGTTGGAACCCTCGTCAGAGCGGGGCGATACCCGAACCGCCGCCATCTCGCAGCCGGCGACCGCACTCCTCCTCAGGTGGAAGCTTACAAGATTTACCAAAAGTTCAACAGATAAAACCACTATAATTTATATAATTATAGGTCACTCGTTCACGAGAGTCTGTTGATATATTTTATGATTACAGTTGAATTTTCGATCTTAATATATATGTAAATCGTTCCGTTTCCGCGTGTGAGGTCCATATAATTTGAATAAATATTTTAATAATTAAATGAAGAAATAATATAATTTGAATATAATTGTATGGAATTTAAATACGGAAATCAAAAGAAACGAAAGGTCATCAAGCCTGGTGCCTACTGTATTCTTTCAGGAGGATTGTTATATATCAGTGCATACCAATTTCAGTTTCTCTGCATCATTAGAAACAGCAGTGCCGTCAGCCCTGTTACTATACTGTCTGGTTCTGGGTATTCTGGTTTGTATCAACTACTACTTACTTTATTCATTTTCAGCACTTATCTCCGATTCTTTCCCTGGACAGCATTACGAAAAATTTCCGAATCTAGACGGAAATATATCCTGAAAGCTTCAGTCGGTATCCCAGTTTCCCAGTTTTTCCGCCTTTGCCAGGTAGCCACTACATTTCTCCTTTTATGGTAATGTTGAACGGTGGTAATGGAGATTCATTGATCGGCGTTTCAGTTTTTCGTACCGCCCAATCATATTTCTGAATATCCAATCTGAGAGACAACAAAAATATTAATTGTATTAGATTACGCGATAGAACATTTTTCATAGAACCTTCGTTCCTAAAATGCATCGTGTAATTAAAATTCTCTGTAATCAGCCTCTGTTCAACAAAGCAGTAACCGTATTTCTAACCTTTCTAGAAACCAGGCCGTTATAGGTTTGCGAGAGGTAGATAGTAATCAATTTAGATTAACCTCTCCGTGTTGGCATCGCTTCGAAAAAAAAACAGGACGCCTTTTAATTGCGATAAACGTTTTCGATTTCCTCTTACCTGAAAGGGAGAAGGACTTAATACTGGAAAGGCTTACGCTTGGAATGGGTCACGTCCCTCTTAAACAACCAAGGAGAGCTTCGAGGGGTAGCTCGAAATCCTAGGTGATATTAAAACTCTTTTCATACTTAATTTCCAGCAGTATTGTGTAGGTCGCGCTAATCTTTCTGTTTACTTATATTGTTATATTATTTGCTCATAAATTAATCGCGTATAAACGATAAGTTTTAATAATAATAGTAATAATGTACTTGCATGTCGTCACAATACGATGAATATTTAGGTCCTGAATTGGATCAAAGCGGGCTTATTATAGTGAAGGGGGGTCCTAGTTTGTACATTTTTCTGGGAATAATAAGCTGTAAATATTGAACAGTTTATATGTCCATATTTATTTTATGCTTTTATACATCTTATGTTAAGAGTGTTTTGTCTGTTTGTATACACTTGACTGTTGATTTAAAGCGATCATATCGCTTCATTATCACGAATAATTAGATCCAATCTTTTGTCGATTTCGGATGTTGGCTGCTTCTACAGTTTCTCTAACGCCTAATACGATTCCAATTTTATTACTAGTTGTGTGAATTCGATAGTACCTTATTAGAAAAATACAAGCACTGAAAAGGCTGAAATAATGTACGAATTAAACGGACGATAACAAACATTACAACAGAAAATTAAATTCTCATCAGTAAACAATTAGTTTTGTCTGTTGAATTCAAAAAGAGACTTGGGTTGTTCCGAGTCACAATTTTAATATTGATTAAAGTTTGGCTGATTGCCCTGAAAATTTCTATGGACCTCCGATTAAACCAGAAAAATGTCGAGGCCATGAAGGAATCGAATCCGATATTAGACACCCAGGGGTTGAAATATATAAAGGGAAGAGAAAAAGTTGTTGCTCCGGGTGGCTGGGGTTCCCCCTTTAAAAGTTAAGGGTTATTAGACTAATCTTAGGTAGGTCGGGTTCCGGGTTGGAGGCTTCCCTTAATATCAGTTCACCCTCGGGGTTTTGTATTTTTCATTAGTGACCCAACCGAAACACCCCCGCCATTGCCCCCCGCGCCCCGGGTTTAATATCGCATGATACTGCCCACAATTTCTGACCTGAGTTGAAGATAGCGGTGAACGAGAAAGCGGGAAAAAATGCACGCGGATTATTCTCAGTCGAAAATATTTACCGCGTCTTTCTGCATTATATAGGGGCGGCGGCGATAAAAATGATTTACGCTGAAATAAAGCGAGGGCTAATGTTTTTGCAGTATTCCGCCTGAAGAAATATCTGACTTCGAGGAGGTCAACGTATTCCATATTCGGACTAATAAACAACAGACAAACAACGCGACAAACAGAATACACTGAAAAGTACAGGGATAATATTATCGATAGAATTCTGTGTGTTGAGGCAAGGTCCGTTTAATTATTTAAAAATGTGTGTATAACAATGAAATTATCTTAAATAGAATTATAATGTAAGGAGTCGGCCACGAGGGTTTGAAAAATATTCTCGAGGTCGAATGTGTATCGGTCCAACGACCTCACTCCTCCGGCTCTTATTAAAAGGACAGCAGCCTCCATACCGAGACCGTTGTCCAACTGTCGCTTGAAGTTTACTACGGTTAACAATACCGAACTCCCGGATATTTGTAGGCCGTTTGAACCGCTCCGGAATTGTGTTGTTAACGGTAAAATAATCCCATTGGCGGGGGGCATAATAAACGGCGTTTGATGTCTATGGTCACCCTCACCCCGTATCCGTCCCGCCATATAAACAATTCACTCTTCGCTTCACCTGCATTTAATACCGGTTTATTTCCGGCCCATTAGCCCTGGACGCACACCCCCGTTGAACCAGTAAGTGATGTACGATATCCGTTTTTAATTTGGTCGACGTCTCGCCGGCTCCGCCGACACCCCGAAAATGTATTATACGACCCATTTTTTATTCTTCCTTCCATTTTCCTTTTATATTACCACCTGAAAATTTCGCTGTTGTCCCTCCCTCCGCTTTTTATCGAGCTGTTTTCTCCGTTTTTTTTTTAACGGAAAAAATATTACACCGAATCGAGGTTTTTCCGCGCCCACCCCTCACCGCGGCATTAGGATCGTTATTAAAACCGGGTTAAACATGAAACGACTCGTTCAATAAAATAAATAATTGATTTGGGACTCCGCCAGTCGGCGTAAGATATCACTACTTTTGCCATTTGGTACTGTCGTGCAGCGAAATCTAAAAAAACTGTAGAGAAAGAATTTTGCATCGACAGCCGAATTTCTAAATCCCTCACTTATCGGAAAGCTTACGAAAAAGATCAAATAGGCGAGTAGAGCGACAGAAATTCGTAAGGGTCATGATATAATAACCTATTTAATACGTACATTTTTTATTTTTAATATTTTGAATTGTATTTCCTAATTATTTAGTCATTTGTCATATTATGGTATTCTTGGATTCCACCTGTTGTATTAACTTTCATAATAAAACAATTAATACGTATAACCATACTTGTGGTTTCGAATTTCGATTTAAGAGTCACAGCAGAAAGACTCTCCACAACATTGCGGGTGAATAGTTTTTGGCGAACAAAAAAAAAACCATATCATTTCTGAATAATTCATTCAAATTTACGGAAATTTAAATTGAACTCCCTTTCAGTAAAATTGTAAAACAGTGTTTTAATGGTTCATTTAAACTCCAGTTATGCCACGTTAATAAACAACCAATAGGATAATATATGCCATTTACACATTTTATCTTGCGCTTAGTCAATTACCAATAATATTAATTTGTAATTAATGATTCATAGTTAATCGAATAATAATACTTTTAAAGGAGATTATTTTTCGAAAATTAAATGGGTCAATAGCATATAGAAAACTACTTTATACGTTACATACACAGAGTGATATCAAAGTTTTCAATATCATTTATTAAACGGTAAATTCCAACAATAATCCATGGTTAATTGCCTGTGAGGCATCTAGTCCGCACTTCTACGGTGGACCATGGTATTCCAAACGTTCGCATGCCACTCCAAGCCAGTATTCGAAATTCATAATTCAATACTAATGCAATTCATTAAACGTTACACATACGGAATAGTATAGAACATACAGTAATCATATATTATGCAGTGATATGAATTAAAAGGTGAAAAGCGAAAATTGGACGAATGTCCAATTAATTGTTTGGTCTAGGGAAAACTGCATTCATAATAAAACATTATATAAATGATATTTGGCAGTACAATCTACCAGAAGGATTAATTAGTAATGAAGAGAAATTATCAATTAGTTCTTTAACCATCGCCTTAACCGGTCATATCGCTAACAAAACGTTTATTCAGAGGGGAGGTTGTTTAATGGAAATATTCAAACAAAAATACGGACAGTGTACAACGGACAATGGACAACGGGTTCGATATCGAATACCGTTAATGAAACAATGAATGGAGCTATTACACCGTGAATAACGTAAGTTGAATGGCTCAAAAGACTTCGGTTATCGGCCAGAGATAACGGTCCAATGGATTTCATTTTTGTCGATTGGCCCCGCCCGCGGACCGTATTTTTGAATAATTTTAATTCTCACCGATGAATCGCTATTTCATTTGGTATGAAAAAATTTGAGATTTTAATTGTTGGCAATCGCCAACTAAACTTGCAGTCAGATATTGTCAGGGACAATGTCCCGGCATTTGGTGTTACAAACACATTATTTTTTTATATTCAAATTATTAGTTCCTTATTACAGTTTATGTTCCGAGATATAACTCGTCGTAGTATCCGCCTTACCTTGCTTATACCTCTGACTGGATGCGAGGACATACTCTAATATTCCTGCTAATTCCAGATCTCTTCATGTAGGACCCTTTCTTGTAATAACGTCTTACCTCATTTGTTATTGTATTGCGAATTGTAATTTTTTTTTAAACATTTCTTTTGACTTGTAGCTCCGAAATGACGGACAACTAATTCGTTTCTTTGTTCTCCGCATCCCGTCCCAGTATTTAACCAAAAAAAAAAGAAACAAACAAAAATAATAATCCTCTAATTGTGAGAGAATTATAAAATATTTAAGAGGGATGACAAATCGGGAAACGAAGCAAATTAGTTGGGCGTTTAAGGGATTATTCACCTGTTTGGTAGAAAAATGTAACAGAGGAAAAGAGAAAAAACACAACAGGGGAAGAACCTTCATAATGAACCATTATTCATAAGTCTCCCCTCTCCTTGGTGTTGTACCGTCCTAATCTGGGCCATATTTCATCCGGTTTCCAATTTCCGACGGAACCGGAATTTGACAGTCCGGCTCTCAATATTTTTTAAAAGTAAACTTTAGTTTAATTTCATTGTAATAACATAATAAAGTGTATCTGGAGAAGTGTGTTCGGAAACGTGTTCAGTAATTTCAGATATACATTTCTGAAATACGTTCATTAATGAAGTGTTGTGGACTGAAATTTTCAGTAATTTGTTCAGATTTGAACAGACGAGTAGAAAATTATGGTAATTTAATAATTTAAAAGTAATAATTATAATATTATAATTATAAATAATAATTATAATAATATAATAATTATAAATATTATAATTATAAAATAATTTTCACTGCTCGATCATTCCACGAATATTTTACCTGAGGTATTTCAGCTTGCGTTCCTAGAGCTATCTTACGAAAAAGCAGGTTTCCATCAGAAATGTAATTTTCGTTTCATCAATTTCCGCTTCTCCTTACAAGGGTAGCACTGGTTGTAGTATTGAAGAGTGGTTGTATCAGTACAACATATCTTTTCAGAAAAAGGAGTGGAAATGAAGCAACGACAGGCGACAATATTCTAACGGATGATTATATATGTGTGTGTGTGTGTACGTGTTTGCATGTCTGTATAACTATATTGTCAACGCCAATTTTCTTGGTTTTCTCCCGCTTTACATGACCTGAGATTTATTTTTTCAGTATCACATTCGATACGAATATTTGGACCCCGGTTATTGAAGATATCTCAAGATTAGATACATTTCAAAATGGGGACGTTTACTCATGAAAACGTTTTGGAGAAGGTAGAAGGAAACTGGACAGGGGTCCTCTTCTTTGTGATTGGTAGGAATTGACGGCAATGGAGGGGGTTCGAGTGTGATAAGCTTATTGACAGAGGTCATCTCCCATTGGCCGACGCTTTCACACCAATCCCCCTTCCCTTTTCACTTTGGTTACCCAATTTCTTTCGCGCCAAATTAGACGTCGAATTTGAAAGATTAGCGAGCTCATTAAAATTATTAGAATCATCTTTTAGAAGGGCTACAAGTCACAGCCACCAAATAATTCCTTTTTGGCCTCATCAACAACCTAAGTACGGTCACACTTCGCACTCTAGCTATTTCTATCTATGATTTTCGCCACCGTCAACAGTATTTCCTTATTAAACATTTACGGGCAGCAATCGTGGCTGTACTAAGGACATGTAGTTAATCGGACAAATATTTTCGGATATTATCGCATGTAATATTTTTCTCTATTCTTAGAATATCAAATAAAGACTACATTACGCTGTGCAAATTTTGGTGTAATCAGGTTAAATGTAAAATTTAAACCAATTCTATTATCTTGCACCACTGGTTTGTCTAATTCCGGACGATGATTGCCTTTAAGTTTGATGAGAGACCTTTGACTATCCCCCAGAAACGGGGGACAGAAAACTGATCAAAATTAATACAGGTAGGAAACAGGTTTCGTCTAATTATCTATGCCTTCTAATTAAACAAGTTAACGACTTCGGCTACCAATTAACAGTTACAGTTTAATTAAATCATTTGCAAATTGGACTTTACTATTTTTGTTACTCAAGAAGTTTGCAATAGAGAAACCCTTGACCGATTGAAAATCCCAGGTGAAACGGCTACCGTATTCTTTTCAACACTGAATTTTCAAATTCAATATATACTCATTATGTGCCTGCATAATGTGTCGCCAGGAAATTATCTTATGTTAAAGTATTTTCACATATAAATTAAGCAGAACACTGTCCTTCACACTATATCTGTTGTAAGCTGCATATTCATTTCTTATTCTTTGATCTGGAAAAACGGATGATGTTCAGGCAATGGAGAGTTCTTTTAAAGTGTTTCTTTTAAATACCCAACTACTGACAAATAAATTGAATTTTTAAATTTCACTTCCCTCGATAACTTTTTCTACACGGCCAAGGCAGCTCTGAAGACACTGAGTTTAAGCTATAAAAACTTTGGTAAACTCGCAGTTAACGCACCCAGGGTTTCTCCCACTTTTACATCTAGTTTTGACCCATATTGCTAATCAATCTCCACCACTCCAAACACAACACTTTCGGTAACACATCTAACTCACTGATCTATTAGGCGAAGATGCTCGGAAATGAGCGAGAATATTCAAATTCGTTAATAATCGGGGAAACGGCGGTCGGTTGGGGAGAGGAGCGCTGCTGGGTATCGAATGGAAAGGCCTCGGCTGAGAGTGGTCATTCAGGTGGGTTAATTCAACTGTGAATGTAGCCGGCTCCAGTCCCTTTTATGCAGACCTCCTTTGTCCGCTGCCCACTCGGCTATTAATAATTCACCAGCCGCAAGTTAACTGCGAGGAACCGGTTCAACTCCTGGTAAGATCATATTTAAATAAAGACCGCGTGACGGGGCCTTAAGCAGCAGGCACCGGGCGTCGAGTTAGCGGCCCCGTTTATATTTGGTGAAGGGGGGGGGGGCTGGGGCTGAACTTTTGTATTCTGTAAAGCGGCGGGGAATCCGGGCGTAGTTGGGAAAATATTACGGGAAAAAAAGAACGACAACCGCAAAGGAAAATAACATCAGAAGGAACCGGCCTGGTGCGCCCAATTTGTTTAATCAGTTGCTTGTAAAATTCGATTATGCACTGCGCTATTTTGAATCTCTATTACTTCGAAAATTTCCCCAATTACAATTTGAGACCAATTAAAATAGCGGCGTTCATAACAATGAGGCTAGATGTCAATTAGTTACTTGCTTCTGGAAAAAGCTTACCGATGTGTAAAGGGATTGGGCCCGTAGTTCCATTCCTATTTTTAAATGATTATTTTTTTTCAATAGTTGTACTAAAACAATTGAATTTACGTTGCATCCGGCATACAACTCAATTCTTCCTATTCTGTTCTATTATTAAACAGTTGGTTATTTTCTGTCCTCTCGCCTTAAAGTTTCGAGCTCTTGTTAATATGTCTATTCCGTTAATATGTCCATTTTTTCTAAAAACGTTTTCATTTCAAGCTTCGAGTCTATTCATCTGTCCGACAATATTACCAATTATCTAGTCCCAACACGTTATACCAGACCGGAAATTCACAGGGAAATTCCACACATTCTTAGCCACCATTATGGAATTTAATTGCTTTGTCCTTAACCTAATGTAATTAGGCGCCAATAATTAACTCATGAACCGGTGTTTGAATAGGCTTTATGGCCGAGTATGGTAGAGCTTTGAAATCCTGAATTGCTAAGCGAACGCCTATTATATTGCGTTATACCGAGAGGCGGTCATCAATATAGGTACTATTAAAGTTTATGTTCCAAAACATTTTCTGTTCAATCATCGAATTATTATTTTTTAGTACAAGAATTACATTTCGGATACATTATAATATTGTTACAGTGGTTACTGATTTTACATCATTTGACTCTTTTAAAAATATTAAATGTTCACCTATCCTTAGTCCCGGTTAACTGCTAACGAAAGTCCTCAGAGTGTGGCCGTTCTGTAATATTCCTAAAATCGCGCTATATTTAAAACATCTTTGAAGTCTCTTCTCCCCGCGACATAACAATAAAATAGGGGTTGGGGAAGCCGTGGAAATCACTGATGAAAGCACTATTGTGAGTCGCCCGGAGCTCTCTGCAGTGCTGGAGATAAGGAGACTCGATCTCGATAAATTTTTACTATGCGTTCCCGCCCCGCTCCAAAAATTAAATTCAGATACCAATTTAGATAATTAAAGTAAAGAAATATCGCCCGGGGAAGAGTGTATAGGGGTGGAGTGGAGGGGAGGGGGCTTATCTGTTTAAAAAAGCGATCCCGGCTACAATAAAGTGCGCCTATTAATGAGCCCTATTTTTCACCCTTTCTTTTCTCCGGAGTAAACAGTTGTTTCCGCCCTTTTGTCGACCCCAGTACCATTCAGAAACTCGGGGGCCTATTATAAATATATTTCAGGGAAGTGCAGTCCCTTATCTTGTACTTAATCTTTTCGAATCATTAACGCCTGAAAGTTAACATCTGGTTTGGGAACGATGTCGACCGACGTTTTGTCTTCACCGTGCATTTTGGACCCAAGTGTATGTGGACATCTCCCGAGCCTTGACTTGTTTAAATCTTCTCCCGTTTCTTTTTAGACTTTCTTTATTTCTGTGTATCGGTTCGGGGATGTTTTATGGCCTTCGTAGTGTTACATGGGACTTGCCAGGGTGTCGGGGAGATTGTTCCTACTTTCGGCGGCCTCTAGGTCTATTGTGCCAGTCACCCGGGCGAAACGGAGGCGTTCCTTCCGAGCCGGTAACTCTATACCAATTTGAGCGTACTCTCAAGGCTTTCTACGGCATTTAATGAATAGATCCGTTGTAAATCGCCGTCGGGTTAATGCGCCGGCCGTAAACGGGTTTTATCTCATCGCTCGACCGTTCGGGATTTACGACTCGGGACGATTTACGATCCTGGAGGGGGCGGCGATCGGGACAAAAGTGTCGAACATATTTTTTTCGACCCCCCATCCCGGAACCGATTAAAATCTAGTGCCGAGTAGGAGGAGCGTGATCGAGTGCTCATTAGTGGCAGTATTGTGCGGCCCCTTTTGTGACTTATCGCCTGCGGCCCCGGGACAACCAATGCTTTATTCCGGCCTGTTACCGATACCGAAATTGTTGGGCTGATAACGCCTGGCGTAGGCATCTGGTTTCGTGTCGCCCACGCGGTAGGGTTCCGGTCAAAAATTCCCGTATTTAAAGTATAACCTCGCGTTGATACTTGGGAAATAATTGATGATGATTATCACACTACTCCTAGCAAATCTTTTAATTATGATTTTTCTTAGGATACTGAAATATATAGAGGTAGGAAAGAGATATAACGTAATTGCCAAAACAATGCCTGATCGTAGAGTCATCAATAATATTCTCAGGTTATTGCTCGAAAATTCGATATCCAATTTTCGGGCTTTTACGCCGGGGGAAAACAAGATAACAAATGGTATTCGGGACTCCTCGGGCAGGGATTTTCTCATATCAAATTCCCAGAACTTTCGGGGTCAATAATGTTGCCAAGTGGTTGATTATTTCGAGCGAGTGTGTGGTGGAGGGGAGTGTGGGAGTGAGAGGAAGAGGGAGAGAAAGTGTTTTGAAACCGGGACTAGTTCTAGTCCCGGATATTCATCCGGAAACGAAAGCCTTGAATGTCAATTGAATGATCGTGCAATGGACAGACAATTACACATAAGGTGTTTACACATTTTGTTAAAATTGTTATTATAAGCAACCATTCAGGGATTGAATCTAGTGGAGTCTGGAAAATCGCATTCGTGCTAATATTTCATATCTAAAATTTAAAAAAACCTAAAAAATTCCCGATTGCAATTATGAATTTTATTTGCCAATGTCTGGTCGTTTCTGCTAACGGTTCCTTATTCTGAGGCTTCATACCCACTAATCTTCGTTAGTGACGCACATTCCTTTATCTAGTGGAGGCCTATAAAGGTTTTGGCGATTTCTACTTACACTGGTAAGAACCTTGCTGGAGCTTTAAAGGCACCAGTGAATATTACTCGTTCTACAGTTCCCTGTATTTCCAGGAAGGAGGTACTTTAGTATAGTAAAGAAGGAATGTTATGGATGGTCGCCGGAAACAAAGTCTTAAATATACTAGTCAGAGACAGCGTCGCAAAAGGACAAGTGGAACCGTACACAGGTAGATCTCGGAAGATCACCTTTTATGTCAATATCGGCGACAGGTCGGTGGGCCATCAGAGAGGGTATTAACGGTTCCCCCGGACCCTTCGGTTTAGCAATCTCCTTCTCCCTATTGTATTAGTATTATAGTGTTTAAAAGACGCGGACAATAAAGGAGCAGACAGTTGAGTCTTGGACGACACGCTGGTTAGATTAGCTCATGGTACATTAGGGAGACTGTATTATAATGTGTACATGGATAACGGAATAATGGAGGAAACCGTCGAGTTATTGACACGCCATGTTTAGTTAGTTGACGGTCATTCAGTGTTAGTAATAATATAATGAATTAGTTATTATTCAGTAATTAAACCCTTCTTCGAGATATTTCTTAACCTTGATAATCCATCATGCTATCGATAGATCGGACTATTCCGGCATTGTGGCAGGATCTTTATTCTGCCTAGGTAGGGTCGAACGAACGCTGACATTTACCTTTTCGAAATCGATCTCTTCCGCGGTCGGAACGCGCCACAAAAGACCCCGTTGCCTGTGTCTCCCCCGCTGAACTCCTCTGTCGGAACAGTTAAGATATTAGGCAGGGAAACGGATATTGCCGCCGCCTCCTAGAGATCTTTCTTTTTTCCTTTTTTTTAAACTTCAGGCTTCTGGGCTCCGGGTTTCCGGCGGGTGTCAGGAAACGTCAGTCAAGGATACCCAAGTTCCGACGGAATGAAAATCGACTCGGTTTTCGGGGTCCCTGGGATACCTCATTAAATGAAAGTTGTGGTGAAATGAAAGAAACATTTCTGTTTTTAGTATTGATCATAAACGGAGTTCAGATGCTCATTTATCTAAGTGACAGCAATATTGTTATCGTAATTGTGATAATTAATAAATTTGTTTATTTGTTATTCCTTATTGGATTTGTTACGTCTGTTTACGTTATGTTAACTTAAATAACTCAAGAAGTCGTTCGCCTGACACAAATCATTTATGGTAATATTAATTTGAATGATTATTGTGCAGAATATTTTCCTACAGTTAATGTTTTGAATGTAAATGTATTATTGCTTTAGTTTGATATTTATCGCTATATTTATCTACATAATTATTTATTATATATTAACCGAATGGTACCAAAACGGAATTCGATTTAATAATTCAGAAGGGTTTAATGATATTTCTCTGAATGGTAATTATGTTTAATGTTGTGATTTTATTGTTTAAAATAATGTCATACTCCTTTACAGACCCTATGAAAATAGTTAGAAAGCAATTAAAATCTTGGCTTCGCGTTGAATACTATAAACTATAAAACTTAAAACCTACTTAAAGTATAAGTTATATTTGAAATAATAAACGTATTAAAATATTTTAAATAGTAAACAATAACGCTAATGTTTAGTTAACTCATAGCAGTGAAACGTCCTGATTGATTTCGCAGTAATATCCGACCCCATCAATTTCCGAACGTTAATCAATCGGGGTCGTTCGGGGGTAACTGTATCCCCGCTCGGTTGGAATGATACCGACGGACTTCAGGACTAAGTAAATTTACCTAATCGGAATTCCCCAACGATGTCGGAGTGGGGCCGGCGAGGGGAATTCGATGGGCCCACCCGGAATCGGTTCGATTATCCAGCGGTTTCACGGAAGGCGACGGTTTCATGTTTCGAAGTATATTCATTAAAAGCTAGGGCCCACTAATAGGCCGGTGCAAGTTTTTACAATAGAACTAATAAAATAATATTCAGAAATTGTTACTTAGTACGAACTAAAATGTCCTACTATTACCATGTCAGTAGGTTTCCGTTAGCGATAAAGTGACTTGGGGCATCTACTGCAAATCCAGTCACCACAATCACTAAGTGTTATGCCATATGTACGAAATTCATTCATATGCCATATTTAAATATTCACATTTAACATTTCAAAATGTATAATTATATATGTAATGAAATAAAACACCGCACAACTGAATATAAAACAGAGAGCGCTACTAAATCGCAATCCAATTTCTAATGAATACATCAAGATAAAACTGAGCGATTAAGCACTCTTTTATAATAAGCAATTTGCCCAAACGTCACGTGCCGCAGTTTAGATCCGAACCGCTGATATAGAAATTCGTTTCTCTGTCCCTCACCGCCGTCGATTTTCTTACCGAATTTTCAAAAGGCTTTAAATTAATTTCTCGAATCCACAGACCCGAGACTCAGGCTCCAATGAAAATATTTATTCTCAACTTCAATGCTGTTCAGTTTGGAAATTTTCAAACGTTTCTTCGGAGGACTGTAACTCCTACAGTGAAATACATTAATTTCGATATAATTTATTAAAAAGTACGTACTATAGATTACGCTAAATTTAGCATAATTAACAAAATGAAGTGGGAGTTACATATTTAAAAGCATCGAATACTCTTAAACCCACATATTAATAGTAGACATTTTCAGTAAATAAGAAGTAATAACATGCGGTAATAGTATTTATTTTACGCAAGAGTGTAGAAATGTTGAATGATGAAATACTGAACTGACTAAACGAGAAGATCTCGCAATCTCCAGTATATTCATTAGACTACTCTAGTTTTACTTTAAGTATCAGCGGTGCGACCCACAGCAGTTTTTATTCCCAAGTACATGGTGAAGTTGTGAACTTTTCAGTGTCCGAATGAAAAAAAAACTGAATATATCAATAATTGAACGACTGAACTTGTCCTCTATTATACAGGACCTGCTGTTTTTCGAACTTCTCGCCGTATAATCGTGCAAGATAGGATTTTTTAAAGGTCCGATGCGCGTACCTAGAAATATGCAACGCCGAATAAATTCGCGGACGACGGCTGAAATACCGTATCGAAATTCCTGAAGGAAAAATATTCCGGGGCTCAGAATCGTGCGTAAACGCCGGATCGATGTTCCCGGTCCCATTTAAAATATTTGCGAAGATCCACAAGCGGGCCAACAACAGCGGTAATGTGATGAATAAATTATCCGGAATAAACAATTCCAAAACAAACAACCCAACAGACCGGGGCATATTAAATCGGACTGCAACGAATGCCCCGACTGTAAATATTTTACTCGTAAAACGTAAAAAGTCCTATTAAAGCCAACTCTCCTTATAATGCAATAAATAATATGGTTTGATGTATTTCGCCGGTGCGTGGGACGACGCGGGAGTTTGGAAAAACGGAATTTCGTGCCTCGAAATAGATCGGTTTCTGGTACTCCGCCATCATTCAGTTCGCAAACACAAACTGTGCTGATCGTGTAATTAACATTGGCAAACCGCTAATTTGGTCCGAAACCGCAACGGTTACGGGAGAACGTGATGTTGAAGAACGTAACATCAGTAATGAAAAAAAAATGCTCCATTCTGAATGATTTGGTGTATTCTACTCCTATTTCATCGCCTTCTCTGTCCGGGCAGGCAAGTCCGATGGAATACTTCATCATCCGGAGGCGATCTAAAGGACGCCGTACAAAATTTTAAGTCCAGAAGACGGCCCGAATATTTCCATGCGGCCGAGGAGGATAAGAAGTAACATCCGACAGTGTAGCGGGGGGGGGGGCTTAGAAGCCGAAAAGTGCGAGTGTTGATTCCCCCGGCGGGATCGTAAAACCCTCTCGGTCTGATCTACGGCGCTGGGTTTTTACCTCCTCCATCCCCCGGCTTCCACCAACAACAAGTTGCAGACGCCTAGGCGCCCCGGTTTTATTCCCAGGGCCGTAACACTCAGAGCCCTTGTCCGGGGAGGGCAGAAGGGCCTCATACTTGATATAAATCCGCCCCTGTGTCATTCTCCCACTCGGCGGTTGTTTTCCTCCCCCCCCCCCCCCTACCTATTTTTACACGAGGGCCGCGAAGGTATTTAACTGTCCGTCTAATTGTGAGGCCGTGAGGGGTGGCCGGAGGAGGAAAGAAATTTAAATCCCGCATTTGAATTTATGCACGTAAATTAGAATGACCGACTAGGGGACCTCCAGAATAATGGCAGTTTTGAAAGTATGCAGATTCTTATTTTGGGACAAACTGTTCATGCATAAATCAGTAATATGCAGTGTCGGTAATAACAAGAGCGTGTTCGTTCAAGTATTAAGAAATGGGTGCTAAGAAGGATTTAATCACTGAATAGTTCCACAGAATTTTACCTTATCCGTCTTGGATAGGGTTGTTTCGAATAGGGATATTGGAGAAGAAGAACCTAGTAGGAGAATTTGACTTGTACACACTTGTTGAGGTTACTTTTATCCTCCATCTTGTTAACCCTCACCTCTCCTTTTTGACAGAATCAGGTTCGAGTGGTTCTGTAGGTTGTAGGAAGCGGTAATAGGACAATAGGACATGGATCTGATGAAAGGATGGCTTTGTCATCGGCAAATGATGCTAAAACAGTGGAGGGATGTTGTGGGAAACCGAGTATAGGAGGGAGTAAGAAAACTCCCCTCGGGGAAATCGGCTTTGATTCGTAAAAAACTGACAAAACAGACCCCTGACTAACTTGGGAATAACGATCGGAGGGATAGGACTACGGGATGAGGTAATGTATTGAAGCCGAGTGATTTTTAAATTTCCAGATGCCACACCCGGCCAAAGGCTTGCACGTCATCAAGGAAGGGTTCTGAACAGTATTGTCCGGGCGATCAGTCCTATAGGTCGTGCAGTCTCTAGTGTTAAAGTGGGAACGTGGCGTAAAATGTGTTTCAGTATAACGTCATTACGTTCGTTGTGAACTAGTAAGTCGAGTTCGTCTCTATATTGGTTTAGTCCGTTGGCGTTCCATTATAGAACTGTGAGGTTTCTCTGCCCGAGACTCATGGTTTTTGGCTTAGGAGAGTTTCACTTTTACTCTAATAAAAGCCACAATGGATGATTAATAAATTCGCGTTCCAACTCTGGGTGGAAAACAGTCGATCTAGAACATACTTTAGGATGAAATTAATGAGAGGGTTAGTATGGGCATTAAAATCTAAGCCTAAACATAACGTTTGGTTACAGGATATATTTGTGATTGTACATTGAGTATGTTCAACCTAAAATACAAGGTTGACAAAAGTAAAAATTTGAGACTGAATAATTGGGAAAATTAGGAAAACACTTCTCAGTGCTTTGTCCCCAACCCCAGGTGGTTTAAATGCCACTCGCCTAGAAATCTGCTCGGTCTGTAGCCAGGATACACTTATAAAAGTGCCATCTGGGTGGCTTCTTTATCGAGACAAGCAAGTGATATAAAAAAAACTTTTCACAGTTTTACCTATAACTATCAACGTTGATTGTACAATAAATAAAAAGAAAACATTGTTTTCTATCTCAGACGGGAATTCCGATTTCCCGATTTCTAAATTTACTAATCACTCACTAACTGGTTAGACATTCCAAGGAAGGATTTTGAAAGTAATATTGAAAATAAATTTTGAGAATAATACGAGAGCTGATTTTAAAATAGAAAGATCCATGCCTGGATTGATTTTGAGCGATGTGATGCTTTCCACTGTTTGCTCCTTATCGGTCCACGATTCGACCCCCTTTGTTCTGTCGCATTATTTCAGAGATTGGAATAACCCTCCCCCCCACTCCACAAGGCGCACTGCCGGCTGTTTATCCATTTAAACTTGAATGCTCTCTGTTGTGAATACATTTGAGGGACGGTCGGAGCTCCCCATTGTTTTCTTCCAACGATCCGTGAACCGAGCTATTTGTAGTAGGAGTCGCAAGCACCGAAGATTCAATAATCGACGGAGTTACGTCGGATAGTTACGGATCAACTATTCTCTTGTCTCTTTTATAAAAAAATTACGAATAATAGCATATGACTCAGATTAATGATTACGGGCTCAGAAAAAAGACGCGGCACTGACGGACAACATTACAAAAGCTTCTTAAAATGACGATACAATTTATTAGTAATTAAAACAGCAACTGATACTGTAACATTATAACATTTTCTACTTTAAGACCCTGTGCGGTGACTGTTGTAAATTGACCTGCATTGATTCGGCTGGGTGAAATAAAGTATTTTCCGTTGGGATCACGTAATACTCTGTGAAGAAGTTCGATTAGCATGCGTTGATCCCATACTATTCGAGGAGTTTTCACGTGTTTGGAACCACCCGAGCGAGCTCCAGTAGAAGGATTTCCGTCCCTTCTTTTCGGAGGCCTCCCGGGTGTTGTCCGTTTTCGACGTTTCGGAACTTCTACTGGTTCCATCATTAGGGACCGACTGAACGGTAGATCGACTAAAGGATACTATTACGCGATCCCACCGGAAACTAGCTAGCTTGAAATTAGTGATAATTCAAGTTCAAGTCGCGGAAACCTTCTCTTATATTATTCGGTTTATTACTTATACTTGGTTTATTTATTTTGAAATTACTCTAGTCCCACAAGGAAAGTGAAGAGACCCCCTAAACTATATTCAAGGGTCAATAATTTCCGGATAGTCTGTCAGAAGTCTCAGATTCTTATGCGACGTAAATGGCGAATTTTTGGCCAAGAACACTACCCGAACGCCATTAAGTAAAGTCCCGGCAATAACTCACATTTGGAGGGATTCATTGTTTCTTCCAACGTCCCCTCAACCTGATAAGGGTTTTATGGTGAGGAGGGGGAATTTATAACCGACTTTTGAAGAGGAACGCTACATTTTCTGAAAGAGATAAGGCACTCTGCCGATATTAATTTATTCGCAATTATCTTTTGGAGCAGGAAAACTTTTCCATTTATGACTTAACTCTCGGGTCCGGAAATACCGGGTTAACGTTTGGAGGAAGGCGGATTGAGACATTATCTCGTAGATCGTAGTGCTTCGATTTGGCCTTTCATAATACAGTCCCACATTAATTAGCCCATTATAATATTTCATATTCAATTCGCTATTTGTTTACCCCTTTACTGATCGGGCGGTTCCTATCAGAAGCCTCATTACATTTTTCCGTGTTACCCTTGTACCTTCTTTCAGAGTTTGTTTTCCCCCTCAGAGCGCCCAGCGGTGCTGTTCGTTCTCCTGTTGCTCGGGTTTTACAAATCGACGAAAAAAAATATAATGTTAAAACGACGGTACTTCGAGAGCGATAACGATTCACGGCGGTGTCGGTGGTGGGCCCGCGAGGGAACACACGTTGCGGATAAGGGACGCTCCTTTTTTTAAGTTGTATTTTTTTTTCAAGCCGAATGGGGGCCTATAAATGTCGGGCGTAGCCGCGAAGGGTCCCTGAGAGATAAACTTTATAGTTCAGTTAAGTTTTTACTTATCGCCGGAGCGCAGGGGAGTAATGGGCCGGGGGCTAAAGAGTCAACAGCTTAGCCTAATGTTGCGTTCAAAGTCCGGGGAAATTTTTGAAAAGAATTAAAACTCCACTCTCCCACACACCGATTAAAAAAAACAATCTCCCGCAGGGTTACTGAACTGAAGATTCTGGCTGATTCCAGTCAGTCAAGTCCGAAACGTGAATTTAAAAAACACTCGTCAGATAGCAGTGTAACCACATTTTTTATACCTTTATAAATTATACCACCTCATTTCATGTATTTGGATAAGAACCTCAGAATAAGGTTCACAGGATTATTGATATTTTAGTACCTCCCATATAACCGTATAAACATTTTAAATACGCTTCTCATCTCCCGCCTAGTTCGTAGCGATTTTCAAAATTTCAAACACGAAACAATGATACCTACTTGAGACAATTTTATGGGTCAATTCAATACTAAGTATACTCTTTAAGATGTCTACTTTCCACTACCGCCATATAAAATAGTACCTTTCATACCACAGTAAATTAAATTAGCCGGCTGTCCCGTCGGCTATATCTGTCCCCGTATCCGAGTGGCGCGCTGTAGAGCACCCGTGTGCGGAGGGCTTCGTGTAAAGCAATGCGGCGCAGTCTCATAAATCGATTACGCCCTCCACGTAGCCCCATAGTTCCTGCCCCGTTTTCTTTGGCACAGTCTGCAGTGTGGGGCTTTCGATGAAGACGAAGTCCGACGGGTAAAGGGGTTGGCGCCCTTAATTATATAAAATGATTGGCGGACAATTCAAACGTTAACTAGTTCCCAATTGCCTTGAGTCCGCGCTGCGAGGGTCCCGATCGTTTAGCCCAGTTTATAAGAGGATCGTCTCGGCTTCTGGTGACGGGTGGTGGGAACGGGGGCTCCTCCATATTTAGCAAGGGGAATAATTGATTACAGATGAATCCCCGGAGCGCTGCTCGGGACGCGGGACGAGTTGACGAAACAAATTTGAATTCGATCCGTTCGGAATACTGGGGCCTGGCAAATGACTTGTTGCTCGACACCAGTTCGCTCGCCATTAATTCTATATCTGTTTACTCAGGGCTCTCAAGGAACTCTCACAGAATCTGCGAGTATTTGAAAAATAAAACCCGCCTATAATCGCCCGCTTATCCTGCAGGCACTTAAGCTTCCCAATCCAATTTCACATTTCGATTCCAATACAGTAAGAAAAGCATATTTTGACTACATCACTAGCAGTAACAACGTTCTCCTGGGATTTTAATATATAAGTATTGCAGTATATTGGACTGCAATATAATTTCGGTACAATAACCGGAAAGAACCTTGTGGAAATAAATAGAACCGGAGGGAACCGGATGTTAAGTGTGTAAGGACGCCTGGGTGGCTGGAGGACGAGTGAAGCCCGAGACCGGGCCCTGGAGACACCGAGACGATTTTATTTTGCCTAGTTCATTACGGGGTTTCGTTAATATACGTCAACGGGAGATGGCTTACTGGCGTCCGTCACAGTCAGGTTCATTTTTACCGTGAAGTACCCGTCGTCCCCGGTCAAAACGTATCTGAACGTGTGGGGAGGCACTGAGACTACACACGAAGTCGTGTTCAGCACTACCCGGCTCACTTTATTCTATTATTTGACATCCGGCAGGGCTACGGGGCACGGTGGGTGGTGCCTTGTGGGTGTCACTATATATGTATGCAAGTACATAATAGATATTATCCCCGGCAGCATCAAGTGAAACTCTCGTTTTTTCAATTACTAGAACAATTATAAATAGTGTGAGATATAGCTAACGAATGTTAGCACGAATGTCGGTACGGTGCTCGTTACCGACCCCACTATTAATAAAAAACAAGAAACTTGTTTTATAAAACTCTATAATTGACAAACTTATCAACCTATGAACCTTGAAGGGATAAAAATTACGAACGCTGCTGTGGACTGAGTCCCGGTACCGACCCCTGTATTTAAAAACTAGAATGTACTTGTTTTTTAAAACTTGTAAGGTATTGTGTTGTACTGTGCGTATGCGCAGTGTTGCACGGCGTCCGAAGGCCAGCTAAAGTCCGGATACGGCCCATCTGTATCTATCGAATTCCATTCGAGTGTAAGACTAGTGTTTGTGTATATAGGGGGTTATTAGGTAGGCAATGTTGAATGGCGTCTAAAACGCAGCTGTCCCAGGAAGGCCCACCTGTATCAAACGAATTCCATTTGATGATAAGGCTAGTGTTTGTGTGTGTAGGAGTGGTAGGTATACGCGCAGTGTTGCACCGCGTCCGAAGGCAGCAGATCCGATATTGCCAACCTATATCAATCAAATTCCAGTCGGCGGTAATTATAGTTTTGTGTGTGTAGGGGTGGTAAGGTATACGCGCAATGTTGCCCACGTCAGAGGGCAACTGACTGATACAACCACTGTATCAATCGAATTCCATTCAGGGTAAGGACAATGTTTGTGTGTGTAGGGTGGTAACGTATACGCGCAATGTTGCACCGCGTCCAAAGGTAGCTGTCGGTACGGCCCACCTGTATCAAGCAATCCATTTCGAGGATAAGGCTAGTGTTTGTGTGTGAGGGGTAGTAAAGGTATACGCGAAATGTTGCACGCCGTCCGAAGGGCAGCTAATTCCGGTATGGCCCATCTGTATCAACCAAACTTGCAGTGAGAGTAATGATAGTGTTTGTGTCTGTAAGGGTGGTAAAGGTATACGCGCAATGTTGCAAGGCGTCCAAAAGGCAGCTGTCTCGGTACGGCCCACCTGTATCAAACGAATTCAATTGAGGATAAGGCTAGTGTTTGTGTGTGCGGGTGTGGTAAAGGTATTCGCTCAATTTCGCACGGCGTTAGAAGGCGCTCAATCCCGGTACGACCGACCTATATGAACCAAACTCCAGTCGAGGGTAATGATAGGGTTTGTTTCTGTAACGGTGGTAAAGGTATACGCGCAGTGTTGCACCGCGTCCGAAGGGCACCTGATTCCCGGTGCGGCCTATCTTTATCAAACGAATTGCAAATGATGACAAGGCTAGTGTTTGTGCGTGAGGGAGTAGTAAGGTATACACGCAGTGTTTTACCGCTTCCGAAGGGCAGCTCAATCCCGCTACGGCCCACCTGTATCAACCAAACTTCAGTCGAGGGTAATGATAGTGTTTGTGCCTGTAAGGGGTGGTAAAGGTATACGCGCAGTGTTGCACCGCGTCCGAAGGGCAGCTCATTCCCGGTACGGCCTACCTGTATCAACCAAACTTCAGTCGAGGGTAATAATAGTGTTTGGGTCTGTAAGGGGTAGTAAAGATATACGCGCAGTGTTGCACCGCGTCCGTAGGTAAGCTGAGACCTGGTACGGCACATCCCGTCCGACCTTTATCAAACAAATTCCATTTCAGGTTAACGTAAGTTTGTGTGTGTAGGGGGTAAAGCGTACACGCAGTGTTCTACCTCGTCCGAAGGGCAGCTCAATCCCGGTACGGCCTACCTGTACCAACCAAACTTCAGTCGAGGTACTAGATAGTGCTAGTCTGTAAGGGGTGGTAAAGGTATACGCGCAGTGTTGCACCGCGTCCGAAGGTAAGCTGAGACCTGTACGGCACATCCCGTCCGACCTTTATCAAACAAATTCCATTTCAGGTTAACGTCATTTTTGTGTGTGTAGGGGGCCGTAAGGTATACACGCAGTGTTCTACCTCGTCCGAAGGGCAGCTCAATCCCGGTACGGCCTACCTGTATCAACCAAACTTCAGTCGAGGGTAATGATAGTGTTTGTGTCTGTAAGGGGTGGTAAAGGTATACGCGCAATGTTGCACCGCGTCCGAAGGGCAGCTGAATCCCGGTACGGCCCACCTGTATCAACCAAACTTCAGTCGAGGGTAATGATAGTGTTTGTGTCTGTAAGGGGTGGTAAAGGTATACGCGCAATGTTGCACCGCGTCCGAAGGTAAGCTGTGACCCGGTACGGCCCATCTTTATCAAACGAATTGCATTTCATGACAAGGCTAGTGTTTGTGTGTGAGGGAGTGGTAAGGTATACGCGCAGTGTTGTACCGCGTTCGAAGGACACCACATGCCCTGTACGGCCCACCTGTATCAACCAAACTTCAGTCGAGGGTAATGATAGTGTTTGTGTCTGTAAGGGGCGGTAAAGGTATACGCGCAGTGTTGCACCGCGTCCGAAGGGCAGCTCATTCCCGGTACGACCGATCTGTATGAACTAAACTCCAGTCGAGGGTAATGGTAGTGTTTGTGTCTGTAAGGGGTGGTAAAGGTATACGCGCAGTGTTGCACCGCGTCCGAAGGGCAGCTCATTCCCGGTACGACCGATCTGTATGAACTAAACTCCAGTCGAGGGTAATGGTAGTGTTTGTGTCTGTAAGGGGTGGTAAAGGTATACGCGCAATGTTGCGCCGCGTCCGACGGTCAGCTATGTCCCCGTACGGTCGACCTTTATCAAAAAAAATTCCATTTCAGGTTAAGGTTAGTTTTTGTGTGTGTAGGGGGCCGTAAGGTATACACGCAGTGTTCTACCTCGTCCGAAGGGCAACTCAATCCCGGTACGGCCTACCTGTATCAACCAAACTTCAGTCGAGGGTAATGATAGTGTTTGTGTCTGTAAGGGGTGGTAAAGGTATACGCGCAGTGTTGCACCGCGTCCGAAGGTACCGCTGTGACCGGTGCGGCCCATCTTACTAATAATGAATTGCATTTGATGATAAGGCTAGTGTTTGTGTGTGAGGGGAGCCGTAAGGTATACACTTAGTGTTCTACCTCGTCCGAAGGGCAACTCAATCCCGGTACGGCCCACCTGTATCAACCAAACTTCAGTCGAGGGTAATGATAGTGTTTGTGTCTGTAAGGGGTGGTAAAGGTATACGCGCAGTGTTGCACCGCGTTCGAAGGTACGCTGTGACCCGGTGTGGCCCATCTTCATCAAACGAATTGCATTTGATGACAAGGCTAGTGATTGTGCGTGAGGGAGTGGTAAGGTATACGCGCAGTGTTTTACCGCTTCCGAAGGGCAGTTCAATCCCGCTACGGCCTACTTGTATCAACCAAACTTCAGTCGAGGGTAATGATAGTGTTTGTGTCTGTAAGGCGTGGTAAAGGTATACGCGCAGTGTTGGACCGCGTCCGAAGGTACGCTGTGACCCGGTACGGCCCATCTTTATCAAAAGAATTGCATTTGATGATAAGGCTAGTGTTTGTGTGTGAGGGAGTAGTAAGGTATACACGCAGTGTTCTACCGCGTCCGAAGGGCAGCTCAAGCCCGATACGGCCCACCTGTATCAACCAAACTGCAGTAGAGAGTAATGATAGTGTTTGTGTCTGTAAGGGGTGGTAAAGGTATACGCGCAGTGTTGCACCGCGTCCGAAGGTAAGCTGAGACCCGGTCCGGCCCATCTTTATCAAACGAATTGCATTTCATGACAAGGCTAGTGTTTGTGTGTGAGGGAGTGGTAAGGTATACGCGCAGTGTTGTACCGCGTTCGAAGGACACCACATGCCCTGTACGGCCCACCTGTATCAACCAAACTTCAGTCGAGGGTAATGATAGTGTTTGTGTCTGTAAGGGGCGGTAAAGGTATACGCGCAGTGTTGCACCGCGTCCGAAGGGCAGCTCATTCCCGGTACGACCGATCTGTATGAACTAAACTCCAGTCGAGGGTAATGGTAGTGTTTGTTTCTATAAGGGGTGGTAAAGGTATACGCGCAATGTTGCGCCGCGTCCGACAGTCAGCTATGTCCCCGTCCGACCTTTATCAAAAAAAATTCCATTTCAGGTTAAGGTTAGTTTTGTGTGTGTAGGGGCCGTAAGGTATACACGCAGTGTTTACCCGTCCGAAGGGCAGCTCAATCCGGTACGGCCTACCTGTATCAACCAAACTTCAGTCGAGGTAATGATAGTGTGTGTGTCTGTAAGGGGTGGTAAAGGTATACGCGCAGTGTTGCACCGCGTCCGAAGGTACGCAGTGACCCGGTGCGGCCCATCTTTATCAAAAGAATTGCATTTGATGATAAGGCTAGTGTTTGTGTGTGAGGGAGTAGTAAGGTATACACTTAGTGTTCTACCTCGTCCGAAGGGCAACTCAATCCCGGTACGGCCCACCTGTATCAACCAAACTTCAGTCGAGGGTAATGATAGTGTTTGTGTCTGTAAGGTGGTAAAGGTATACGCGCAGTGTTGAACCGCGTCCGAAGGTAAGCTGTGACCCGTGTGTGGCCCATCTTCATCAAACAATTGCATTTGATGACAAGGCTAGTGATTGTGCGTGATGGAGTGGTATATACGCGCAGTGCTTCGAAGGGCAGTCCGAAGGGCAGTTCAATCCGCTACGGCCCACTTGTATCAACCAAACTTCAGTCGAGGGTAATGATAGTGTTTGTGTCTGTAAGGCGTGGTAAAGGGATACGCGCAGTGTTGGACCGCGTCCGAAGGTAACGCTGTGACCGGTACGGCCCATCTTTATCAAAAAATTGCATTTGATGAATAAGGCTAGTGTGTGTGTGTAAGGTAGTAAGGTATACGCATGTTCTACCGCGTCCGAAGGGTACAACTCAATGCCCTGTACGGCCCACCTGTATCAACCAAACTTCAGTCGAGGGTAATGATAGTGTTTGTGTGTCTGTAAGGCGTGGTAAAGGTATACGCAGTGTTGACCGCGTCCGAAGGTACGCTGTGACCCGTACGGCCCACCTTTATCAAACGAATTGCATTTCATGACAAGGCTAGTTTGTTTGTGTGTAGAGTGGTAAGGTATACGCTGTGCAGTGTTGTACCGCGTCCGAAGGACACCACATGCCCGGTACGGCCCACCTTGTATCAACAACGACTTCAGCATTTCATGAGGGTAATGATAGTGTTTGTGTCTGTAAGGCGTGGTAAAGGTATACGCGCAGTGTTGACCGCGTCCGAAGGGTACGCTGTGACCCGTATGGTACGGCCCATCTTCAAACGAATATGCATTTGCATGTGACAAGGCTAGTGTGTGCTAGGGAGTGGTAAGGTATACGCGCAGTGTTGTACCGCGTTCGAAGGACACACCACATGCCCTGTACCCGGCCCACCTGTATCAACAAACTTCAGTCGAGGGTAATGATAGTGTTTGTGTCTGTAAGGGGCGGTAAGGTATACGCGCAGTGTTGCACCGCGTCCGAAGGGCAGCTCATTCCCGGTACACCGATCTGTATCAACTAAACTTCAGTCGAGGGTAATGGTAGTGTTTGTGTCTGTAAGGGGTGGTAAAGGTATACGCGCAATGTTGCAGCCGCCGTCCGACAGTCAGCTATGTCCCGTCCGACCTTTATCAAAAAAAAAACGAATCTCCATTTCAGGTTAAGGTTAGTTTTTGTGTGTGTAGGGGGCCGTAAGGTATACACTTAGTGTTCTACCTCGTCCGAAGGGCAACTCAATCCCGGTACGGCCTACCTGTATCAACCAAACTTCAGTCGAGGGGTAATGATAGTGTTTGTGTCTGTAAGGGTGGTAAAGGCATACACGCAATGTTGCACCGCGTCCGAAGGTACCTGTGACCCGGTGCGGCCCATCTTTATCAAAAGAATTGCATTTGATGAAAGGCTAGTGTTTTGTGTGAGGGAGAGTAGTAAGGTATACGCAATGTTTTACCGCGTCCGAAGGGCAGCTCAATCCCGGTACGGCCCACCTGTATCAACCAAACTTCAGTCGAGGGTAATGATAGTGTTTGTGTCTGTAAGGCGTGGTAAAGGTATACGCGCAGTGTTGCACCGCGTTCGAAGGTACCTGTGACCCGGTGTGGCCATCTTCATCAAACGAATTGCATTTGATGACAAGGCTAGTGATTGTGCGTGAGGGAGTGGTAAGGTATACGCGCAGTGTTTTACCGCTTCGAAGGGCAGTTCAATCCGTACGGCCCATACCTGTATCAACCAAACTTCAGTCGAGGGTAATGATAGTGTTTGTGTGTCTGTAAGGCGTGGTAAAGGTATACGCGCAGTGTTGGACCGCGTCCGAAGGTACGCTGTGACCCAGTACGGCCATCTTTATCAAACGAATTGCATTTCATGACAAGGCTAGTGTTTGTGTGTGAGGGGGTGGTATTATACGCGCAGTGTTGCCGCGTTCGAAGGACACCCATGCCCTGTACGGCCCACCTGTATCAACCAAACTTCAGTCGAGGTAATGATAGTGTTTGTGTCTGTAAGGGGCGTAAAGGTATACGCGCAGTGTTGCACCGCGTCCGAAGGGCAGCTCATTCGGTACGACCGATCTGTATGAACTAAACTCCAGTCGAGGGTAATGATAGTGTGTGTGTCTGTAAGGGTGGTAAGGTATACGCGCAATGTTGCGCCGCGTCCGACAGTCAGCTATGTCCCCGTCCGACCTTTATCAAAAAAATTCCATTTCAGGTTAAGGTTAGTTTTTGTGTGTAGTAGGGGCCGTAAAGGTATACACAAGTTTTACCTCGTCCGAAGGGCAACTCAATCCCGTACGGCCTACCTGTATCAACCAAACTTCAGTCGAGGGTAATGATAGTGTTTGTGTCTGTAAGGGGTGGTAAAGGTATACGCGCAGTGTTGCACCGCGTCCGAAGGTACGCTGTGACCCGGTGCGGCCCATCTTTATCAAAAGAATTGCATTTGATGATAAGGCTAGTGTTTGTGTGTGAGGGAGTAGTAAGGTATACACGCAATGTTTTACCGCGTCCGAAGGGCAGCTCAATCCCGGTACGGCCCACCTGTATCAACCAAACTTCAGTCGAGGGTAATGATAGTGTTTGTGTCTGTAAGGCGTGGTAAAGGTATACGCGCAGTGTTGCACCGCGTTCGAAGGTACGCTGTGACCCGGTGTGGCCCATCTTCATCAAACGAATTGCATTTGATGACAAGGCTAGTGATTGTGCGTGAGGGAGTGGTAAGGTATACGCGCAGTGTTTTACACTTCGAAGGGCAGTTCAATCCGTACGGCCTACCTGTATCAACCAAACTTCAGTCGAGGGTAATGATAGTGTTTGTGTCTGTAAGGCGTGGTAAAGGTATACGCGCAGTGTTGGACCGCGTCCGAAGGTACGCTGTGACCCGGTACGGCCCATCTTTATCAAACGAATTGCATTTCATGATAAGGCTAGTGTTGTGTGTTGAGGGAGTGGTAAGGTATACGCAGTGTTGTACCGCGTTCGAAGGACAGCACATGCCCGCACGGCCCACCTGTATCAACCAAACTTCAGTCGAGGGTAATGATAGTGTTTGTGTCTGTAAGGGGTGGTAAAGGTATACGCGCAGTGTTGCACCGCGTCCGAAGGTAAGCTGAGACCCGGTCCGGCCCATCTTTATCAAACGAATTGCATTTCATGACAAGGCTAGTGTTTGTGTGTGAGGGTGGTAAGGTATACGCGCAGTGTTGCACCGCGTCGAAGGACACCACATACCCTGTACGGCCCACCTGTATCAACCAAACTTCAGTCGAGGGTAATGATAGTGTTTGTGTCTGTAAGGGGTGGTAAAGGTATACGCGCAGTGTTGCACCGCGTCCGAAGGGCAGCTCATTCCCGGTACGACCGATCTGCATGAACTAAACTTCAGTCGAGGGTAATGGTAGTGTTTGTTTCTATAAGGGGTGGTAAAGGTATACGCGCAATGTTGCGCCGCGTCCGACAGTCAGCTATGTCCCGGTCCGCCTTTATCAAAAAATTCCATTCAGGTTAAGGTTAGTTTTGTGTGTGTAGGGGCCGTAAGGTATACACGCAGTGTTCTACCGCGTCCGAAGGCAACTCAATCCCGTACGGCCTTTATCAAACAAATTCCATTTCAGGATAAGGCTATTTTTGTGTGTGTAGGGGGCGGTAAGGTATACGCGCAGTGTTGCACCGCGTCCGAAGGTAAGCTGAGACCCGGTCCGGCCCATCTTTATCAAACGAATTGCATTTGATGACAAGGCTAGTGTTTGTGTGTGAGGGAGTGGTAAGGTATACACGCAGTGTTCTACCGCGTCCGAAGGGCAGCTTAATCCCGGTACGGCCCACCTGTATCAACCAAACTTCAGTCGAGGGTAATGATAGTGTTTGTGTCTGTAAGGGGTGGTAAAGGTATACGCGCAATGTTGCACCGCGTCCAAAGGTACACGCTGTGACCCGGTGTGGCCCATCTCTTATCAAACAAATTGCATTTGATGACAAGGCTAGTGATTGTGTCGTGAGGGTGGTAAGGTATACGCGCAGTGTTTTGCACCGCTTCCGAAGGGCAGTTCAATCCCGCTACGGCCCACCTGTATCAACCAAACTTCAGTCGAGGGTAATGATAGTGTTTGTGTCTGTAAGGGTGGTAAAGGTATACGCGCAGTGTTGCACCGCGTCCGAAGGTACGCTGTGACCCGGTACGGCCCATCTTTATCAAACGAATTGCATTTCATGACAAGGCTAGTGTTTGTGTGTGAGGGAGTGGTAAGGTATACACGCAGTGTTCTACCGCGTCCGAAGGCCAGCTCAAGCCCGATACGGCCCATCTGTATCAACCAAACTTCAGTCGAGGGTAATGATAGTGTTTGTGTCTGTAAGGGGTGGTAAAGGTATACGCGCAATGTTGCACCGCGTCCAAAGGTAAGCTGAGTCCCGGTACGGCCCACCTGTATCAACCAAACTTCAGTCGAGGGTAATGATAGTGTTTGTGTCTGTAAGGGGTGGTAAAGGTATACGCGCAATGTTGCACCGCGTCCGACGGTCAGCTGTGTCCCCGTACGGCCGACCTTTAGCAAACAAATTCCATTTCAGGATAAGGCTATTTTTGTGCGTGTAGGGGGCGGTAAGGTATACACGCAGTGTTCTACCGCGTCCGAAGGGCAGCTTAATCCCGGTACGGCCCACCTGTATCAACCAAACTTCAGTCGAGGGTAATGATAGTGTTTGTGTCTGTAAGGGGTGGTAAAGGTATACGCGCAGTGTTGCACCGCGTCCGAAGGTAAGCTGAGACCCGGTCCGGCCCATCTTTATCAAACGAATTGCATTTGATGACAAGGCTAGTGTTTGTGTGTGAGGGAGTGGTAAGGTATACACGCAGTGTTCTACCGCGTCCGAAGGCCAGCTCAATCCCGATACGGCCCACCTGTATCAACCAAACTTCAGTCGAGGGTAATGATAGTGTTTGTGTCTGTAAGGGGTGGTAAAGGTATACGCGCAGTGTTGCACCGCGTCCGAAGGTAAGCTGGGACCCGGTACGGCCCATCTTTATCAAACGAATTGCGTTTGATGATAAGGCTAGTGTTTGTGTGTGTAGGGAGTGGTAAGGTATACACGCTGTGTTCAACTGCATCCGAAGGGTTGCTCATTCCCGGTAAGGCCCAGCTCTATCAATCGAATTCAATTCGATGGTAGGGATAGTGTTTGTGTTTGTAGGGGGTGATAAGGTATACGCGCAATGTTGCATGACGTCCGAAGAGCAGCTGAGACCCGATACTGCCGTCTTGTTTCAATCGAATTCCATTCGGCGGTAATGAGTGTTTTTGTGTGTGTGTGTGTTTGTGTGTGTGTGTGAGATTTCAAAGTATCATATAAAACATAGTAGAAACTAGAAAAATGCCTCAACACCTAACAGGAAATCAAACACAAACATAGCGGAGTGTGCAAAATAACTTTTGGAACGGGCGATGGATTATACATCGGCCGAACCGTGTGGATGATGGAGGAGAGATACAATGAACACATAAAAGCAATAAAGTAGAAAGCCCAATCCAACTTTGCCAACCACATTATATATACACCCCGGAGACAAAACAATGAGCAATGAGCATCAACGAATCTTTAAAATTAATACCCCCTGGCAAGAAAGGCAAAAAGATGGATGCAATAGAGATTATGGAGATTTTCAAGAACAAACAAAACAACATTTTTAAATTAAAAGATATATTCCCAAAGTGACGCTATATACACCCCGCTTATCTTATTAAAGAACCTCACCCCCCGCCTCCTTTTTTGACCGACAATCCGACATGGACTTAAACCGATTATCAAGATCCTACTCCCCTCCTTCAGTGACAAAGAAGACGAACAACATCCACCAAAAACAGAATAACAAGAAACGTGTATACAGACACGACAGACAACCACCACAGTGCATGTGACAGTGACAGTGCAGTAAGGTTGCCCAAAAAACATCCAAAGTGCCAAAAGTGACTAACACCGCTACTGTTACCGAGCAGCCGAAACCTCTCCGTGTGCCGAAATCTACGGTATTCCAACCTCTCGCAGACCACAAAACAGGTATTTAAAATAAAATTATAACCAGTTTGGATTCCTCGAAGGGCTTGAAAGCGCACTATAGGGTATATTTCAAAGGTTTTGTAACATAAAAAATCTATAATTCTTATTAAGACACAATTGAAAGATATTTCGAAATAACCAATATTTTCTGACATCGTACTGTCCATCTTTTAATTTATTGGATAAAACTTACTCGGAAGTTACAGTCTTCCTTACACGTTAGTCGATAGAAACGAGTTATTTGGCTAAATCAAATCTGGAGTTTGTCGCATGAAAGGAGTTCTGTAAAAGTCATATTTATGGGGGCAGAGTTCGCGCCACCGGCGGGATTGTGGCAATAGCATGGGTGGCCGCGGGACGGAGGGCCACATGTGGCCAAAGAAGCCGGGCTCTTTAGGAGTTACCGTCTTTAAGGCAGGAGCCTTACTCTGCCGGCTCCCCTTCATGTTTCACTTCGAACGCTGCGGACTTTTTTCCTTATTTTTTTTATCCGCGCTCCCCTTTAAGTAAGTCCCTACAGGAGATTCATGGATGAGTGGGAGGCGAATAAGCCCTGCGAAAGGAATACCGGTGTTCGCGAAACCCGTTTTACGATTGGTCCCAACCCGCTCTTCGTACACGGCAATCGAAGAGCAGGGAAGATTGCGCTTTGTTATTTGCTCATAACTAACAACCAATTGACATCGACGAGCGGTCGTATACCGTCTTTAGCACAACTTTGTACTCATAGTGCTGAAACGTTGCATTGAAGTGCTCACCGTATTACGAACGCAATAGTGCAATATAGTCATGTTTTACGTTCAAATTACATCATACAAATCTTTACAATCCTGAAACACCTCAGAAAAATTAAAAAGCACTGACCATTTATCCGTGAAATGTTAAATCGGGAGGGTCGAGGATATTCGGATATTGTAGGAAGTTTAAACCGACTGCTTATCCGGTTACGTCGACTGATTTAATGCCGCTTATGGCCTTCATTCGAACGGAAACCAACTACTAACTGTCTCCGAAGTTCCACCAACCGCATCCTTCGACGGGCCATTCGGAGGGCCTATCGATCAACTCCGAATGAACCTTTCAATAGGAGCTTGAATTGAATCTATATTGCACACCTATTAGAATTGACACTAAAAGTTCTGACCCGAAGACTAAAACGTGTATCGCGTGTTTTTAAATAGAAATTGGTACAATATTCAAGAAATTAAACAAAACTCGAACAGTTCCTAAACGAAAAATAAACGAAATATAATAATAATGAAGTTTTGATCGACAAATAAATATATAAATTAACATTTTTACCATTTTCCAAGCCATATGCTCAGCGTAACAACAATCTAATACCCCAAACGCTAGGAACGTATTCGTTGGGTGAAGATAAACTTCGAAAACACTATAAAACATTTAAAAAACACTTTGTTTTTAAATATTAAAAAAAGGGATGACAGATTACCAAAGGATCCAGACTCTCTAAAGAAATTGGTCATTCTAATTCATGTTAAAAATTAATTATTCCCGGAAATATTTCATCAAAGTTGGACTATGTAGGTTAAATTTTATTGTCAGCAAAGCAAGTTTTATTGTTGATTCCGGTCCGTAAATCTCCGGATTCGTAGAAATGTAATAAACCCACTTTACATCCGCGGCTGTATCATACTCAGTTTTGATGACGGTGGCCTGGGACTAGTTTTATTTCGGAATATACGGTTTTGATTATACAAAACATTCCGTGCCTCAAAATCTACATGGGGACGTTCGTTTTTGCGAATCGAAAGCACACAATTCTTGCGATTCAGGTACACCATACAACCACTGCATTGCGTGGGAACACCATATCCGTGTTATCAGCGAATGCGACATACTATGGCGTTGTACTGTTAAATTTAACAATAATAATATTTCTGCGGGAATTACATTTAAAAATTATTACTTATACGACAGGAAGAAATAATGACAACTTATAAGTAGAAAATCCCATAATTCGGCTCAATTTATTATTGAAGTATCACCTCAGCGATTATTTGATTGGTTGCTTATTAATTTATTTGTATTCTTCCTTCATCATGGATGGATATAATTTATGTTACGAATGTCTAACAACTTTAGACGCTATATTTTGCACTATAACACCGTAGTTCACTCGCAATTTTCTAATGCAGTACATGCAGGTTTCGCCTTCTAAACACGCCTCAAGTGTCTCGTGAGCTCAGTGTGAGTTCGCTGGACCCTACTCAACACCAGCGTTTATTCCGAACCGACAATGAAAGCTAGCAAACACTCACTTCATTATTTTATTAGAATCAACAACCGAGCGGTTATAGCATCATTTGGTTACATTAATAAGTTGTCGCACTGCAAAACCATTTAATATTACCTGCAACCGCAGTCATCGTGATTCTTGACCACGGAGCATCCAAGTTTAACGTAGTTTCTTCATCAAATGTTGCTTCGCACCTACTAAGCCAGCGATGAATGCTATTTGTTTGTTCCGTGATATCAGAAATATCCGATCCCAAGTCAATGAACGTTTTCCATTAAATCATTTAACAGCAGCACGACTCTTAGGCTTAATAAAGCACTGCTTGGCCTCCTATTCTAGTTTAAAAATTCACCATTTAAATTTATATGTAGTAACTTTCTTGTGATGTGCCCAACTCCAACGTTTTCCATATCTTGACGATACCAACAACAATGAACCAAAAACAGCGACTGAACAGTGAATGATATTATTCAGGCGACTCCATATACCGTAACCTCATATAGAACCTGCTGACTCCACATAAGATAGCTTAGTGGATATCTTTATTCTTTAAAGTAACAACTATTAATTTTTAAAATTATATTTAGTGACAGTGCGATTCGATAACACGAATCCAGTAGATTTGATGGAGAATCCACTCATCGATTCTACTACCGCTCCTACCCGTTTCCTCTTAAGTCGGCACTCGGGATTTTCAGGAATATGAAGCGAGGCGATAACTGTCGAATCAAAGGATCGGGATGGAACGAAAAGTACCGTCAGGAAAAAAAAGGTGGGGCTGTAACGATTTTACGAAGGATTATGGGTCCAAGGATTGAATTCTGTCCTCCTTCTCCCCGCGGTCAATATCATTGTGGTATTGTGTCTAAAAATCGTATCGTTTTTGTTGTAGCTTCGACGTTCGTGGACGCCAGTATGGACAGGCGAAGCTGTGGTCGTCGCCGACCGCTTTCGGCGAAAGGGCTTTCTTCAGGACGGCCACTGAAGTCGCCCAGCTCCGCGTCGAAGACCTGAAGCTGACCGACGAGGGCGTCTACAGATGCCGAGTCGATTTCCGCAACTCCCCAACGAGGAACTCTAAAGTCAACCTAACTGTAATAGGTAAATTTCATATTTTCCATTCCTAGATACCTTTTTTCTTTTTTTTTTCATAAAGGGGAAAATTTTTAAAAGCAACTTGTCACGTGACTCGGTAATGTCAGAGCCTCCAATTTGGCATATCGACTAAAACCCCCGTTTGGCCTCTGTTTTACTACCGTAGAATTTACGGTAGAGGTTCCTTGTTATAAAAACAATATACTGGCCAAAACTATATTCGGTCGAACGAATTGTGCCACGATTTAAACATTGTATTTGCTGAGTAACAAATTAGTGAAACATTAATATACGGCGATGCTATAGGCATTCAGAATACCGCATAATAGAATTGGTACTTATTACGGTTACATAATTAACATATTTTACAAAGGCGGTGAAAATAGTTCATTGCAATAATCAATAGACGGTAAGTTTACCGTCTTCAACACTGTCAATATGTTTATAACGAGCTAACGAATGAATCACTAAGATGAAGTTGCCGCGACGAAAATGTCAATTTTAAGTTTCAATTATCTGTTGTATTTGATTAGGCATTATACCGGAGTTTAATTCAGTCATACGTATTATCATCCGCCATGATGTAGTTAGCATATGTGTACACGTTATATGGTGGAGAGAGGCGATAATATTCAGAAGTTGTTTAATTGAATCGCTGCACTGAACCTGTCCCGAACACAAATTGGGGCAGCAAACATTATTTCAGAAACCGCGGAACAGCGGTCGATGCCATTACGGCTGCGGCGGGAAACGCTTTCGACGTTCTGAATTCTTCATTACATCCATAATTATATATACACATCGAGGAAGCAATATTTCTAAAGACCTGTGTCCCCATGATCACCCCGTCCCCGGACATAATTTGTGGACAGAAAGCGAGCGGACGCGGAGGAAAAACAGCAAAAATAAACGAAAAATAATGTGAGGGAATAACAAAAAGGAGAGGTATTATTTGTTGCGGGCGCATTATTCCTGACCATTGTTGAGAGTGGCGAGGTGTCGGAGAATGGAATGGCGTTAGGAGGAGAAATCCCCCTCCCTCTGCTTCCCCTCAACAACCGCAGTAAATAAATGAGCCGAAAGGCTGAGAAGGGGGATGCCACGGCTTGTCGAAAAATAATTTTCCTCAGTCGAATAATGCGAAACGGCAGAAAGGAAGAAAGAAGCCCCCTGCCCCACACCTCTTTTAGGCCCGTGTCCCTGACGCTCCTCTTGTCCGTGGTCGGATCGAAGACGTCGCGGCTTTGGATAGCCCGGGAACAGTCGACACCGACATGGACTAAAGACCGAAAAATATGGATATACCCTGCTCTCATTTCTTTTTTCTTAATTTATGCCGTTATCCACTATCGTACTAGTTTTTTTCAATTACAACTATTTTCTTCTTTCGATTCGTTAAATAATTACATAATGATAAAGCGCAGACAATAATATTGAGTTTTGGGGGCGAGTTCACCAGATCAGTGCAAGCAGTTCGGCACAATATAAAATGAATATAAAATGAAAAATATTTTCCACTAATCCATATCGAAAATCCCACTCTTCAGCGCTATATCTATAGTTAGAAACACCGTGGCGCGTCGTTGATTAAGAGGATTTTTAAAAAAACCTAAAACAAAACGCCGACACAGAAGTTATAGTCTTTTTCGTGTCGTTCGCAGTTAAAAAGTTGCTTGACCATAAAATTATCACGGGGAAAATTTTTTTCTTTCCCCCCCTTGCCCTCACACCACCAACTCGACTGGTAGTAAAACTTTGTAGCGCTATAAAAAAATGAAGTAGGGGAGATAATCAACATTCAGAAACACCTTTATGCGTTTCTAAGACAAGATAAAGACCAGATTATTTCGAAAAAGTTTGCCTGATAAACTAACTTATGCTGCAATAACAATGTGTGTGAAAGCCTCGATTTATGGGCGCATCGCGCACCCGTCTCAAACGGCTATATATCAAAATTAAATACTATATTTATAGGAGGCGGCGAATTAAATTAACAATTTACATTACTGTAATAAACGTTGTCCGGACTTTCGGACTACATTGTGGAGATTGACCACGCCCTGAAATTCCAGGTGGAGAAAATCCGCAAGAACTATCCAGTGTATTATTTTGATTAATTTGGGTGTGAGTAGATTAGCAGGAGTGCATCTACAGAAGTAATAAGATCAACAGCTCACCGCGCTGATCAGATTATATTACAAGTGAAAATGCAATTAAGTATTATTGTATTACATCAAGAGCCCAATAATTAGGTGTAAAAATTACTTGAATATACATTTAAAATAAATTCGATAGAATAATAATGTTCTTTTAAATAATCAAGCTCAATCAATTGGGTTAGTCCAACTTACCCCCAAAACCCGGGGCACTGATTTTTTTCCGTCCGCGCCTATTTCCGAACCGGTCCCACCAGGTGTGATATTATTAAGGATAATAAATTGCATCAATATTGCAATAACTGAGAAACGAAAGTAGCCCTTTCGCGAAACGAAGTGCCGAGTATTAAATGTGACTTACGGATATATACTACTGACGATGGCGAAACCGATACATGCCTAGGAATAGGCGGGACGAACTGGAGAGAGGTGTAAAGTGTGAAATGGTTAATTCCATTTGGCGGTTCTCGAGCCACCGCTCATATCCGCATTGCGTGTGCTGAATACTATTACCGATAGTTCCGCAGGAATCCGCCCCTACCGTACCTTATTTTTCAATATTACCCGAATTTCTTTTTCAGTTTTTAATCGGATATATCACTGCACCGTGGCTATCACTATTCATTACGGTATTCTTACAATCTACTCATATTCGTAAATAATCTTTCCGGATTCAGTTATCGACTGCTACCATCGCCGTTTTCGAATCTAGACTTCTCGGTCCAATAATTCACGATGCCTGCAGTCGGGAACTAGAGTTTCAGTATTTTTAAAACTAGTTGGGGATGGCATGTTGGGGCAAAATCAGTCTGTAGGACAAATGAAGGTCATCGTTAGCCGTCTGCCCCCTATTAATTTTATTGGTAGAATCTGATTTCAATCAGATGAGAAGATTTTAATTTGTTAGAAATGTAAGCTCATTTTCACTGACGCATCGGATATAGAAAATTGATTGTAGGCAATTACATTATATTTATTAATTTCGACTTTCACGCGTTTCATAATTCTATTTTTATAGGGAGAATCAGACGGATTCGTACGACAAAAATATAGCATAGTAGATTTCGTGTTCCTCCGTCTCCTCTCGATGGTTTAGCCTTTTGATAGACGGGTTTTGGCTGCTCGCCATAGACAACCACCGCAGTACAATTGAAATAAGTGACAATGTGGATATTCTTGTGGATCGGGTCCGAGTCTCCGCGAATCTTTTTATGAAATTGCAGTTTCCGGAGTTGTTTCTTGGTGGCGTCTTCAGTAGAATAAATGACAAAATCAATATTTTGTTCACAATCGTGCTAATTCAAAGTTTGTGTTTCGATTGCAATATTTTACTGAATTTCAATATCCATTCGGTCTGTTATAAAAGCACATTCATGTCTCTCAATTCGTTTTTAGTTTCCACGATATTTCTTCAGCCCCCTCCCCCCGAAAATCTCGGTGAACGACATTGAATCGACCCATCGGTCGGCCGGTTCTGTACAATCGACGTCAATTTGCATTCGTGCCCGATGCGTTGGAATATGCTCGCGGATTGAAATTTGGCCACTTGGAATATTCATCGCCGACGGCCGGTTGGGCGACAATTAATGGCCGTCATTTTTGAGCTTATAGCTCGCTCAACCGGCAACGATTGATTCTTTCCGTCCGCGGGGATCATCATCACGTATTCTGCGGATTATGCGACCGGCTACTGAATATATCCGTATCGTCTTCTCCGTTCTGATTGGTCGTACAAATATCGTCACGTCTCGACGGGAAACCCGACTTACCGCGTAACTCGGAGTTGATTGGTCGGACCTCGATCGCCCGTCCCCGGCGATTGGCGTATTCGAATCGTGCGGAACCCTCCTCAGGAAAGTCTGAAACCCAAACTGGGCTAACGTCCGACATTGATGTTTCCCGCCGGCCCCATCTGCAGAGATTCCCGAGTTTTTCTACCGCACGCATTCTCCCCCTTTCCAAGCACCGCACACCGTACACAGCGGGGTAACATTGGAGAGACCTACTATCCGAAACGTTGCAATATTCGAATTTTATATGTAACCTATAAGGGAAAGAGATGTGATAATCGTATATATTATTACAAAAAAACTAACTGAGGGGATGATTGAATTAATTGAAAGACTAATTCATTAAGGCAGTCTTCGTAATCTATACCGGTGCAGAGATAAATTTTATATATCGAGTATTACTGGTAAAGACTAGTTTGTTTTTAGTCTGTTGTTATTAGAGACAGGATGTTGGAAACTGCATTATCGTTAAAGCATATTTTGTGAAACCGGACTACTGAACATCGCCAGTCACCTTAAGGGATAACCGGAGTGGAACATACTCCTGCGGGGACTTTCCCGCTTAATAAATCTTGTGTTTAAGTATTTATCGCCGTCCCAATTACTCAGGGCCCGGGGTTGAAAAAAGGTCGTCGGTGGGGGATGATGAGGGAGGTACCGAGCGCAGCCGGTATCCGACCCATTATCTATAATGGGGTTTGTCTCAAACCATTGACTCCCATATACTCGGGTGCTTATAAACCCAAAGCCACTTTCGAACCCCCCTCCGCAATATGTGTGGCGCGAGTGGTGTTGGTAGTGTGGGCGGCGGGGCGGGGGGTGGAGTAAAAGCGGGTTTTAACCGGGTGATCCGAGCAATTTGAATCTAATTGGGTAAAATCCCCGGAGGGGTCGGCCACCGATAAAACGCGTTACTTCCGGATCGACTGCTCCGACACGTGGAATCGGTAATCTCCAACCCAGCCTTGAATTTTCCCCAGAGTCATGAATTTGGAAACGGGATGTTGTTAAATAAACGAGCTAACTCCGTGTAACCCCGTACATATTTTGAATCGCTTGTCAAAGCTTAAACGTCACTTCAGTTTATCTGAGTTTACTGAAAAATTTCGGAACCGCCCCTGGGAATCGCTCCCTTTTACGTGGTTCTCTTTATGTTGACTCGTTACTTCTGCTAACGTTAATATTTTGTATACAACCGATTTTAAATATTAAATTCTTCTACGCGGTCGGGCGGAGATAATGTTATTACAATATTACAGAAGTAAACGATATTAGCACAGTCACAGACGATATAAAAACACCCCGGCGTTTTCTCGGTAAAACAAGATGGGGTTCAATAGGTGGTCCAAGACTATTCCAAGACTGTCTCCTCTTTTATTTCGTTATAGTTTTATTCATTATCTTACATTAGGGAGAGAGAGATATGGTTAAACCCAGGTATCCGGTTCAGGTAACCGTTAATGCCCTCTTTGATGGCCCGCCGCCTTGCCACCGATGTTGAAATAAAAGATGAAATTCCGTGAACAATCTACACTGAATACCTAATATCAATCATTCCCGGTCGAGTGAAGGTTTTCTCGGCCAGAGCTTGAATTGTGACTGGTAAGGCTGTCTTTCTTCCGGTAAGACTGCGTAATGTTGTGGGAAGAACCTCGGTTGGCAGGGTAAGAACCCCCCGCTTTTCCGGGCAAGAGGAGACAGAAGAACGCGAAATCTACGGTATTCCAACCTCTCCCAGACCACAGAACAGGTATTGCAAACTATTTACAGCCGTCATAAAATCCCATAACTTCTTCGACTGTCGGTCGAGGTTGTGGTGCACGATTAGAAACATACAAGTGAGCATTAAGGATGGATCGAAGGGAATTTGATATGACTGTCCTCCTTCCCAACAAAGATACTTGGGATAGTATTTTTTGTGAAAATTATTAAGTGTGTGGGACTGAGTGGATTGACGGGAACCCATTTTTTGGGTGATGGAAGGGGGGAAGGATGGGCCAGAAAAAATACAGTGAACGCGGAGCGCTCACGTACGGCGTAAAAGTAATGATCGAAATGTCTTTGGGTAGCCGGGGAATATTTTTTCCGGGAGCCGGGAGAAAGAAACAAGAACGAACGGGATTCTCGTTGAATTTATAATTTGGTGTAGGGACGAGAGGGTCGGGAGCGAGTTCCCGAGGGAAGAAGGTGACCCAGTTCGAGGGCGGGATCCACGGCCCCCGTACGAATAAACATTATCTCCGATGTACCCTCCTTACCCCATCTCGGTTTTACAACAAAATAAACCGATCCCGAGATATCGAGCGCGAGCTGAAAAAAGCCAGGAATGAAATATTATGAATGTTACCCATTGTTCGCCTCGGGTAACAAAGTACTTTCGGCGAAACGGGCGGGATGTGTGGACAATCTTTATCGAAACGAGATGCTTTTTTTCAGAGTACTTAGCGGGCTGAGATATTACACTTAGGCCACACTGTAAACATGCAATAAACTTCCTCTGACTTTCCCACAGATTACAGCGAGGCCGTTGAGCGTTATCGACATTATTTAGCGGTAGCAACAATGAACATTTTAATTCGCCACGAGCAGAATGTGATGTTCTGTTTCTGCAAGATAAAGTGTTCACACTTAATAGTAAAATTGTTGTATAAAGTATTAGTGGAATTAATGTTTCGTGTTTTGTTTTTGTAAATGGGTATCAAATATGTGTTAGTTCCTGGAGTTGTGGGTTGGAAAAAAAATATGTAAGAAATTATTTCGCTCTTTTCCGGACATCCGTGTTAAAGTTTAATTATTTATCAATTAAAAATTATCTTTTTTTGAGTATTTTTAAAAGCACTATTGCATTTATTCCGGTCCATACAGTTACAGTTTTCCACGTTGTTTCTTCGCCAGCGGAAAATCCCCGGGGGCTCTGTACGATCCGCGTGAATTTGCATTCGTTTCCGAGTAAAAACACCCCCGGCGTGGTCCAGTTATACTTGTAATTCTTGGCAAAAACCCTGCGGTTGCAGCGATAAGGCCGAAGGTCGCAGGGCTCCCGCAGCCAGTTGAAACACGGGCGAATCTAATGCTTTCTTCATTTCAAAGAAGCTAGCCCACGACAGTAGATAAAAGTTCAAGACTAGATAAGACTTGTTCATATAGAAAGTGATTTTCCAGGTTTAGAGAGGGATATTTTAACTTAGGAGGGCAGGAGCGATCGGCTCTACTTGAGACTTCTGATGGAAACTTTCGAAAGTTAGCGCATTCCTATCTACATTTCAGATCGTAGAGTATCTTGGGATATAAAAATCATCGGTCCGTAGTCACATATACAATGTGACTTTACTCGATGTGTTCTTTACCATTTTCAATTCGTTAATTGTCAGAAGGGGTATAACGAAACGGTTCTCACTAAATAATATAGATACACACTGAACCTCCTGCTAGCATTGTCTAAAGTGGCGGCCGTTTTTCCACTCCAGCAGCGCTCCCGTTTTACTTCCGATAAAATATTATCGGATAATATTCAGGCACGTGCCGTGAGCATTATTGTGTCGGATTATTTTATCGATCAAAATAAGAGCACATGGTCGTTCGAGGGAAGGCAGTACATTCAGGGGCTAAGTCTTAGTAACCGGGTGGAAAAGGGAAAAGCGCCTTTTCCGGATCCGCTCCCCGAGTGTTTTTCGCCGCTTACTTTCCAGGAAAAGCCTGTCGAAAAGCAGAACTCGCTCCGAAGCTGACAAATGAAGCTCCCCATGCCGGCCCCTATTGCCCGGCTTATGTCATTTGTCATATTTTTAAATTATCCGTCCTTCCAAATAGTGTGGATTGGAGGAACCGGCGGGGGGAGGGTAGAAACGGACGCGCCTCCCTGCTCTATGTCCTGGCAAATAAAGCCAGTGTGCATAATCTACAGTGGACTGTGGTGGCGAGCAACGAATTAAGCGTAATCCGGTTGGCGTCCCAACAACAAAGCGACACGGTCGCATGACGTCGGTCGGACGATGCGGTTTTTCATGTTTTGACTCGGCTGTCATGACTGTTTTCGTCGGGCGGGTCAGTACCCCGGGGTGGGGGGAGGGGTGGGATGATGAACGATTTTGGAAGGGAAAATATTAAAAGATAATTTTTGCATACGTTTGTCAACCTTGCGTGAATATTAATTAAGCGTGTGCTTGAACAATACGAATACAAACAGCGGGCACAAGTTTACATTGTTCTCTACATTTTTTCTCTAGATTTTCAAGCTCGCTTTTATAAAGATAAATCTAAAACTATGAATCGCAATCTTCTCTCTTCATTACGGTTATTTGCAGTTTAAATACTTTCATGGATTTTAATCCATGTAACAAATATCCGTCATGTTTATGAGAGTGTGGTAAAAAATGTAATTGAGCGACCGCAAAAAGGAAGTTTTACAGACTACTTTATTTGTACATGTTCTTAAAACTTGCTGTTTATATGCAAGGGGGTGGGCAGTTGGAGAAGGGGGGGCTTAAAAATGAAACAGAGTTGTGACAAATAGTTGGCGATATTACCCGACTCAGGAGGAACGGAATTATCGAGGAAATACGTTTTTCCGTACACTTTTTTCCTCCTTTGAGTCCATGAATTAGTTTCATTCCGCTTTAAAATAGCTGGGCATCGCAGTCATGTTCGAGCATTGCCTTAGAAATGCACGGTGAAATTATGAACACGGGGCCATTGAAGGAAGACTAAAAATAAATTTGATAATCTTTATTTATAGACAGATGAGCGCGGTGCTTGTAATTGATTTTATAGGAAATATGATGTAAGGTTGACTGTAGTTCGCATACAAACTAGAATGTACAGGCGTATAAATACACTGATAAATATGCGTAGAATCTGTCACCCCGATATTGAGTACCAAAAATTGGACGTCTCCCGATATTAGAGAGTGGGGTAAGGAAATGAATTTAAATGCCAATAGGAAGTGGTTCCACGGATTGTTGGAGTTTCCTATGTTGGCGTGCAGAATGTTTATTGGTGAAGCCGCGTACTACGCGATAAAGCCGGCTGGTTGTGACGTGTCTGGGTCTAGTGGTGGCGGTGACAATCCCTTCGCAAACAAGGTAGGGAAGCCCATTCTGGCCATCCCGCCCGCTTTCCCCCTGTCCGGAAGGGATTTTTCCGGATATTTCAGATTTTGGGGGGGGGTAACTCGGTTTTGGGGCGGCGGCCCATTATTTGAATTTAGCTCCGAGGAGGACTGAATTTTGCGTTTTAGCTTAAAATATTTACGGGAGCGTGTGGGATTACAGTCTCTGCGCACCTACATCCCCACCGGGGGTTCCTTACCAATTTAACACACTGGAAACGTAGAATCGTACTCTCGAGCAGCAAATTGAACAGATATAACGCCTACAAACAAACGGAAAGACGAGTATAATGGGAGTCAAAATCAAATGAATACTGAGACTCATTTAATAGACTGGAATTTGTAATTCCGGAAACTCGTCCGCCGCAGGAGAATCGAAACTGCGGATAGAGGTCAGTGGATGGAGCCATAGAGCGTAAACACAATAGACCCGCCTTCAATTATGCATTGACGAATCGAATTTTCCATCAGCATTCGGGTGATATCTATACACCACACGATACAGTATACTAATTGGGTAGAATGTACGTGAACTGATCTCGCAGTACCACAATACCAGTTGACAGATGCCCAGATATATATATATATATATATATATATATATATATATATATATATATATATATATATATGTAAAATAAGTCGTGATTTGATTAGTTACAATATTATCAATATATGAACT